>CM041218.1:11674052-14074052 GCA_023065735.1 Coffea humblotiana
TTCCAAGAAAGCTGCCGCTCATCTCAAACTTCTTCCATTGTGATTCATCTTCATTCATGATCTTTTCTATTTTTTTCTTTAGGCTTATTTTCAACATTATTGTCAGCAGCTTGAGGTAAGTTTTTCATATTTCTTCATTTCTTTTTTTGGTCTTATTTCTTATAATTTCTCTTAATCTGGGTGTATATCAATATTATATTTGTAGAAGACTCAAAATCTCGCACAAACTGATGACTAATTTAATTCAGCAGGAAAATAACTTGCAAATCATATTCATCCTTCCATCCTTTACTTTTCTTGACAACATTTTATTCCCAATCAGTATTAGGGAAATCAAACTGGATTCTGTATTTTTGTTGTCTAAAATGTTTCTCTTCTCTCTTTCTATTTCCAGCAAGTGCAATTAAACAGGATAGTGACGATGACAAGTTTCAAAGTAGTGTCACTTTTACAAGAATTTGACAGTGTCTTAGTTTTTAACACCAAAAGTCAATAAAATTTAAAAACTGAAGTCATCTAAACATTTTGGGTAGGTAGAAGAGAAAAAAACGAAAAGAACAAAATAAAAGAACATTGAAAAGTTATTAAATATGTGTCACATATTAGCAAATCGTAATTGGCTGGAAGATTATCCCAATCACCCACTTAACGGGCTTGAATTTGAAATTAACTTTAATTGTGCCTAAATGGGTCCAAATGTATCCATTTAGTGCCCACTAATTAAAGATTTTTTAATTGAGTAACCCTATATAAATCCAATTAAAAATAAAGAAAAGAACCCAACACATTTCTTAGTGAACGCATTTGAACGGGTCAACTTAATTTGATAAAAATTGAAAGCTGTAGTTATTGTAACACCAAACTGTTCCCAGTCGAAGACAAGTAATAAGTGATAATTAGTGAATTCTATCACATCCAAGGGCTCACACGAATCATAAGATATAACCAAGAAGCAGATTTGATGGTGAAAATAGATGGAATGATCCAAAACATGCACGTTTGGGAGATGAGTACTTAACTTCATAGTTTTGAAAAAAGCTTTATAGTCTTAAAAGTTGGATGCCCAAAACTATACGATTTCAAAAGTTTAATAGGTTACTGGGTGATTTACTCAAAGAAAATACAATAGTGTGACAAAATTCTTACCACGTCCTGTAGGATGATTCTGACGGGAACAACCATGGTGAACTTCTACAGTGTTTCTTTTGCCCGAAAGTAGTAGCGAATAAGCTTTTTTTAGAATTTAATTTATACCATGAAATATTTTTAGAATTATATTTTGACCCCAAACTTCATTTAGAATTTGACCGTGCTTTGCAGGTTGCAGGAATTGGGCTAAGTTGCAAAATCTCGAGTCCTTGAACCTCGATTGGAACAATTTCAACAACAGTATAATTCAGTGTATAACCGCAATTACTAAACTTAAAAGGTTGTCTCTGGCTCATTTGCAGTTAGAGGGATTGTTTCCTTTAGAAGGTATTTTCACTTAGAATCCATAATTCATATTTAGTCCAGTATAATTTTTACATTTTTAAAGGCATTGTTTCCTTTCAGTATAATTCCATGGATGGTCCAGTAAAATTCTTTTATGAGGCTTTCTTCAACTTTGTTTGCACAATTTTTCTTTTTTGCTTCGATCTGTTATATTTTGCTTTTTCTATTTCTTTTGTTTTGCATCCTGTTTAGCACATAAAAATAAATGAAAATCTAAACTTAGAACGTCTTAGCACTATTTATTTGTACTCTATTGAAATTAATACCATTGAAATGTGAACTTTATTAAAGAGGAAAAAATTGTAAAGTATCTTTTTTTTGTCATTTTTACTTTCACAAATATTGTATTAGAGGGGTAAGTTAATTATTTTTTTTTAATTGTAAGAGATGTTGCACGTACTAAAATTATGAAAGTATAGATATACCAAAAAAAGATAAAAACATCCAATCTATAGGCATGAGAGTTGTTTTGGAGCGCAATCTGCGCATTCTAACTGTTCTTGGATCATCTTATTGCTATAGAATTCTATCGGCTGGAAAACTTGGAGCTTCTTGATTTAAGTTCGACTGGATTTTCTGGTTCCTTGTCATTTGCAGGTAAGTGTATCTAATTTGATATAAAGTTGTATATGATTTACCTTGAATTAACAAAATCAACCTAGATTAGAGATACTCCATTCGTTTTAGTATGTTTAATGAACTTTTGATTGAAAAATGGAACATAGATAACAGGCGGAAGATCTATTTGTGAATCTAGAAGGATCAGTTATGTAAATTTTTCTTTCATTTTTAATTCAAAAATCCATTCACAAACAATCAGGAAATTCAAGTATCTTATGCTAAATTTCAATTAACTTAATATTGCAAAGGCTATTTGGTTTATGAAGTTACACATCTAGTAATGAAGTCAAACTGTTATTCATTAAACTTTTCTAAAATATCCTTTAACCTATTTTACTAGTTTCTGTGTCAACTTACCCACTAAACTCCTAAAAGTAATCAATTGCATCATTCCATCTATTTTTCTCAAATAAAAGGGGTAATATTTACGTCATGTAAATTGCACGTTACATTTGCAAGAATATTTCCATCACTTCATATATGAAAATAGTAGAATGGACTAAAGTGAGAATTTAGAAAAGTTTAGTAACCATTGATGTATTTTATTAGAAAACTTTTTGGAAATTAAAGAAAAATAAAAAACTATATTAGCGAAAACTTAAGACACAAGTGGTCCTTGTACTCCTAAATCTTTTGAGAAATAATATAAGTACCGTAGTGAGAGAGCTACTTGATTTATGAAAAAATAGAGAAAGAAAAATTAGAAGAAAGAGTACCATCAACACAATATTGGCAAAGAGATATTTTCTTTTTATTCTTCTTTACTTGTTCATCAACACAATACATCCTTCAATATTTTGTACTGACTCTTTTTTGTAGTTTTTCTTTCTTTGTTTTCTTGAAATGGAAATCCTCCTTGCTAAAAGCACTTCTGTAATTTTTAAAAGAATTAGAAATGCAACGATTAATTTGTGGTTCTAACTTTTCTCTGAGAGTTTTTTGTTATTCTTCTTTAGTTTCAAAAATTTTTTCCAAAAAGGTGTATCAATGGTCACAAATTCTTCTAAAGTCTCATTTAGCCGACTAAACAACTTTTCCACTACAATCTGACAAAGATGCCCTACGTAGTGTGCGGCTCACATGCTATTACTTTCATCTATATTTTAACCAAGCAAATGGACACAATAGCCCAATTTGATCACTTTTAGTAGTTTAATGGTTCAATTGACATGAAAAATAGTATAGTAAGTTAAATAAGATTTTGAAAAAAAAATTCTGTTGACCTGATCTTATTTTTTTTTTTTTTTAAGACTACTCGAGTTTCTAAAAGAATAGGGTATTCAATGATGATTATTTAATTGTAATATATCCAAAACTATAATACTAACATAAAAGTTTTGAACTGCAGAATTGAAGCTGGAGAACTTGAAGGTACTCAATCTTGAATATACAATGTTTAACTCACTCTCAGACATTGAGGTTTTAACTTCCCTTAAAGCCTTGTCTTTGAGAGGCATCGGTATGAATGATTCCTCCATCCTTCAAGGTAATAATCTAGGCTATGAAAGGCTCACTTTTTTTTGCTTAAAGTTGCTATTTACTTTTAAAATGTTGATTGAGAACGAACTGAAAATTGACGACGACATTTCAGTTTTTTTGTGTGTAAGATATGATTTCATGGTTTCTGAATTGGCTATGTATTGACAATTCATACCTATCATCAACAATTACTGTACGAAAAGTTTATAACGAACTTGTGTTCTGGGCAGGAATTTGCAGTTTGAAGAATCTCCATGAACTTGAACTAGGTTGGAATGAATTTAACGGGTCTATTCCCATGTGCTTCAGCAACTTGACATCTCTTCGACTTCTCGATCTCTCCTTTAATAATCTTAGCGGCAACATACCTGCAGCTGTCATTGCTCCTCTCATACACCTTGAGTATCTCTCCCTCTCTGGTAACCCTTTTGGAGGTTCTTTCTCTTTCAGTTCTTTGGCCAACCATTCGAAGCTTCAGGTGTTCGAACTTGTACCTCAAAGCAATGATTTACATGTCGACACTGAGGATCTTGCTCTGCCCCCACCATTTCAGCTAAAGGTTCTCTATTTATCTGGCTGCAACTTGAACAATCGGACTCGAAAAATCCCAAGTTTTCTGCTCTATCAGAAAGAAATACAGCTTCTTGATCTTTCTTCAAATAAGTTAGTCGGCCAGATTCCTACTTGGCTTCTGCAAAATAATACACACTTGGAAAATCTCGAATTAATGAATAACTATTTTAGGGGTCCATTTCTACTGGATGACTCTCCAGGATTTAATCTAATCCGGTTAGACATCTCAAACAATGAGGTCAGCGGTAAGGTTCCTCATCATATGGATTTATTATTTCCAATTCTGAGCCACTTGAATTTGTCAAGAAATTTTCTTGAAGGCAATATCCCCCAATCACTCGGAAACGTGACAGAATTAAGGTCCATGGATTTGTCCCATAACAGGTTATCAGGGGAAGTGCCAGATCAAATTGCAACTGGATGTTTCATGCTTACAAGCCTGGTATTATCTTATAACAATCTGGATGGGAATTTCCCTTCTAGGTTCATGAATGCCACAGCCCTAGATGTGCTTTACTTGGATAATAACAATTTCACTGGGAGCATTTCGGATGCATTTTTTCCAAATGGATTGATTAGTTATCTTGACATCTCCAATAATGGTTTTCGGGGCAGAATTCCTAGTTGGATTGGAAATTTTTCATCTTTGGATTCTCTTGATATGTCTGCCAACTTGCTAGAAGGTAGCTTACCAGATGCTGTATGCAATCTTGAGATGCTTAGTTTTTTGGACCTCTCCAAAAATCAGTTGATCGGACCTTTACCAGCTTGCTCCCAACTTACGTTCTTGAAGTTCATCCACCTGCACCATAACATGATCTCAGGATCCATCTCAAACATGCTGTCTGGAAGCTTCAATTTGATGACACTTGATTTGAGGTACAATGAGCTATCTGGTGGTATACCACGCTATATTGGCAAACTTAGAAAGCTCAGGGTTCTTCTACTGGGAGGAAATGAATTGCATGGTCATATCCCTTTGCACTTATGTCAGCTGCAGAACCTCACAATTATGGATCTTTCTCAAAATAAATTTTCTGGGCCACTACCTTCATGCTTCAGCAACATCTCTTTCGGCAGAGGACACTTTGCCGCAGATTCATTTCTTCCTGTTGGCACGATAACTATTACATCAACAGGATTCGATAAGTCTAATTCATTGGGCTTTGACGAGGACGCGAATGAGAGTGCGTCAACTTCTCCCGAGCAAGAAGAAGTGGAATTCACAACAAAAAGTAGAGCCGAGCTCTATACAGGGAATATATTAAATTTCATGTCTGGACTTGATCTGTCATGTAACCAATTGATTGGAGCGATTCCTCCTGAATTTGGTGATCTCAGAGATATCCGGGCATTAAATTTATCCCACAACTACTTGCAAGGATCCATTCCCTCAAGACTTTCCATGTTGAACCAAATAGAGAGCTTGGATCTTTCTTACAACGATTTGAGTGGTGAAATACCTTCAGAGCTGGCATCCTTGAACTTCTTGTCCATCTTCAATGTGTCATACAATAACTTGTCTGGCAGGGTACCTGATACAGGGGAGTTTGCAAACTTTGACGAAAGCAATTATAGAGGAAATCCAGGTCTCTGTGGACCATTGCTCAAGAGAAGTTGTAACCCCTTTGCTCCACACCCTGAAAATGTTGGTGATCAAGACATAGAAGTTGATGGTGCAATTGATGTGGTAGCATTCGCTTGGAGCTTTTTTGCTTCATATATGGTGATCGTGATTTCATTAGTGGTAATTCTTTGTGTTAGCCCTTATTATAGAAGAGCATGGTCTTTTTATATTGATTATTGGATCCTATCTAGATTCTACGAGTATTGCAGGTCTCGTTCCTCAGAGAAAAAGCAAACATGGAAAGTTTTCAATTGGAACATGAGAAGGAGATAAATTGGTCCTAGTTACTCTATTGGGATTCTTGAATTTGGAAAAAGGTCCAATGAATTTGCAAGTATTGAGAAAAAGCAAACATGGAAAGTTTTCAATTGGAACATGAGAAGGAGATAAATTGGTCCTAGTTACTCTATTGGGATTCTTGAATTTGGAAAAAGGTCCAATGAATTTGCAAGTATTGAAAGAGGAAATCGAGATCTTTGTGGACCGTTGATCAAGAGAAGTTGTGACCCCATTGCTTCACAACCCGTAAATGTTGGTGATCAAGACAAAGAAGTTGATGGTGTAATTGATGTGGTAGCATTCATTTGGAGCTTTTTTGCTTTATATATGGTGATAGTAACTGCCTTGGCCTAAATTCTTTGTATTAGCCCTTATCATAGAAAATCATGGTCATATTACATTGATTATTGGATCCTATCAAGATCCCATTTGAATGTATTTTATTGCTTTGGAATAAATAAATGAAAATTGTATGAACTTAATTGGTTTTCTTTGCGAATGATGAATATTAAGCATCCTTGATTTCTACGTCTAGACATGACGCCAAAATTATTGTCGACACAAGTCAAGTCAACAACTTTCTGAAGCCGAACTCCAACCATATTCTTGTTCTTATAAAGATTGCACTTGTCAGAACAACACTTTACATAATTTAAAAAAATGAAAAAAAAAGAACAAATTGATATGTTAGCAATCTGAAAGTAATTTGTACATCTTACAGGCACGCAGCCAGAAATCAAAAGTAATTTTCATTTTTATTTATGTATCTAACTGTTGGATGTTATTAAAAATTCGTAAGTTAAATCAAGCCAACTTCCACAAACTTTTCCTCCGTAAGGCAAATATCAAGAGAGATAGTCAGTTAGACCTTGCTAAATCCGTATAGAAAAGGAAATTCTCATGCAACAGAGAAAGGATTTTCAAGTCCAAGAAGAGAACAAAGACTATTTCAACAAAGCGCATGTGATTGAAAAAAACAATCAAGCAAATCCCAAGGAACAAGAAGGGAAATTAGTCCAAGAATCAATACAACAACAAGAAAAGGCAGAACAAGGGAAAATGCTTCCGCTAAAAAGGACATTACAAGTCCCCGAATGCAAAATCCTTAAAAAAAAAAAAAAGGAAAAGCAAGATTTTTCCGACACTTGAGCAAAGATGTGGTTGTAATGATCTCCAAAATAAATCTTGTTGAAGATGACTTTGTTTGGTGGATTGATTTTGGAGCTATTTAACATACTTACAAAAACAAAGAATTCTTCAAGACCATGAATCCAGATGAAGGTGGCGCCATAGTATACATGAGAAATTCTGCCACCATTCTAGCTATAGGAATTGGTGAAGTAAACTAAAAATTTACTTTAGAAAATGTTGCATCTCTTATAACGCAATCTATGTGCCAAAAATTACGAAGAATATAGTATCAAGTAATTTGTTGAACAAGTTTGGTTTATACTTATTTTTCTAGCTAATAAACTTGTCCTTTCTATGAATTTAGTGTCAGGTAATTTATTGAACTAGTTTGGATTATACTTATTTTTTAGGCTGATAAACTTGTTCTTTCTACGATTTCAAGCCTATTCTTTCTTTGTTCATCATATTAGTGCTTACACCAACACAACCAATTGTATTATGTACCAATACAATCAAACGCGTATCACAAAGTTACATCTTTAAGTTTCCTCTTTCATAAAAATTTCAGTACTCTTCAATTCGAAGCTGCTCTGACCATAAGTGCAGAAAATGCACCGCCCTCCTTTAGGAGACACAAGAAGTAAGCGCTGAATATGTGCCTACCATAGAATCCAAGGACAATGTCCCCATCTAAGCCTGTGATGTCTAGCAAGTTTCAAGATTGTTGAGCTAGGAAAAGTTTTGCTTACTATTGACAACACAACCACAAAGAAGAAAAAGCTCTTCAAATTTTCGAGGGATAATTTCAGAAACCTCCCCTGAGGTTTCTATTAATTACAGATAGCTCCCCTCAATTATTCAAAATTACACTTACTACCCTTACTTTTACTATTTAGGTAACCATGTAGGCCCAATAACCTAGATTCTTTTTCAATAATCCTAAACTACCCTTGTATTAAAATTGTGAAAACAAAAAGGAAAAATAATTTAGTCACCACCTTCCAACTATGCACTTTTGCAACTAATCAAGTATTCCCAACTCAATCCCTCCCCACAGTATGGCAGAGTCACAAATTCACTCCAACTCAGTCCCCAAAATTTGGGCAGTCAAAAAATCCCCAACCCCTGCTCAAATGCTTTTAGTGCAAATTAATTACAACGGTCACTTCAAATACCCAAATGTTTCTACAATTCATCTATTTCATTCCTTGCCCAAAATTAACCAATCTCAAATCCCAAACTGCGATCTCATTGGCTGTCATCTTGCCAAACATAAAACAATATCCTAGCTTACAACCACCAATACCAAAGAGCAATGCTTTTACATAGCAAAGCATATAATTTAGTAATACTCCATCAACATCTAGGGATCTAAACCAACTTCGATATCCATAGCAAACTACTATCAACTATTGCAAATCAATTAAAGAAACCCAAATGCAGCCGTTAATATACAAGAAAATTTATCTTTATAGAAGGCAAAATTGCATGCTCCTCATCTAGATCTCTTCCCCTTCCAACCAACAGTTTTTTTTTTTTTTATATATCTATCACTAGTATTCTCTTTGTCTCTATCTATTTCGATAGTAAAATCTGCTCACCTCAATTTCTTTTTTGGCAATTTCAAGTCGTTAGCATTAGCAAAGCATAAGAAAAGTTGGAAAATTGAAAGGTTCTAATTACTGAGCATGAGAGAGGTGGACATTGCTTTGCTGTCATTATGGTTGGTGGGAACAGGTCATGGGAAGGAAGAGAAAAGAGATAGGACTCAAGAGGGATGGGAGAAATAGAGAACTATAAGTAGTTGGTGACTCTATGCAAGATGGGTAGTAGTGACAAATTTTTTTTCCGTTTCACCATTTTGTTTCCTTGCATGGTATAGATTATCTATTTAATGAAAGACATTGTTGTCATTTCACTGCATCAAGGGATGTTAGTGTAATTTTCTAAACTTGAAGGGAGCTGTGTGAAAATATCAGTAAGCTCAGGGTAGGTTTCTGAAATTATCCCAATTTTGTAACCTATAATGTTTGACAATATTAATAAACCATCAAAAGCTAGTTTCAGTGGAGTTTCATTTTGACTATCAATTCAGGGCTGTGCCACTTATGGAATGTGGTTTCCCTCTTATATCATTTTGGATTGAAGATTTTTTTTTTTTTTGGTAGGTAGAATTTGATCGTAGACAACTGTATTCAGTTGTTTCTTTGACACTATATTTAGAATGTATGCATACATACGTGTACGTACCATCTTGTCCTGATTTCCCTGGATAAAATGCATACTGGGATAATCCCTATAAGTAGTTATATTTTCCTGTTAGGAATTAATGTGTGGGCGTAAAGAAGTGTAATTTTGGTGGCAGCAGGTACTGATATGAAATTCTTGTGCTTGGCTGTTTGCTATGCTCTTTGTATACATGCATTACTTTCTGATAATGATAATGAAAAAATTGATGGCTCATGGGCATTTATATGGCCAACCATAATTTAAACATATTTCATACATCAATATTTTATCAAGCTTCTTATTCAAATAAGTTTACTGTCACTTATATTGGCAGGTTTTACTTAAAAGAAACAAAACATGAAAATTTATGTTACATTTTGGAATTGACAAAAATACCCAAAAAAGAAAAGAAAAGAAAAGAAAAGAGGGGAAAATTGGGCTACATTTACTCTTCCCAGAAAGAGGATTATTTTGCAATTCCCAGTAATTGCATTATTTTGTACTAAATGACATTGGAGTTAGCTTAGCCTCTTTTCACTAGTTGAAAATAAACAACATTTTGGGAATCGAAGAAATTTGAAGCATGACACTCTTGAAGGGCGTTATATTAGTTTTCTGGGAAAATGAAGTTATGGAAAAATATAATCATATTATTAATTAAGGGAAAATGCATAAGAAATACCTCTATAAGTTGCTTTTAAGGACAAATTACACTTTAACCCCCTATGGTAGATTAATTTTTTATATAATCCTCTTATAGTTTCAAAAGTTATACATAACCCTCTCATGGTTCGGATTAAAAATATAAAAAAGATGGAAACGGTCATTCGTAACAAAACCTTTAAAATGTTGAAATTACCTTCGTTTAAAAATTAAAATAGTTGAAGTGACCAAAATATATAAATATAATATACATGATACAATAACCCCATATGATTTTATATTTTACCATATAACCCCTTATGATTTAATACTTTACTATATAACCCCCTTATGGTTTTCAAAATATGCACATAAACCCCCGCTGCGGTTAATAAATAATTTTCAACTTACATAGGGATATTTTTGACATTTTCGGTGACTCCGTTATGGATTATAAACTCCATTACTTTGATACTTTAATTCAAACCATGAAGGGGTTATGTATAACTTTTGAAATCATAGGGGGGTTATATACCAAAAAAACTAAACCACCGGGGGGGTAAAATGTAATTTGCCCTTCTTTTAATGTATCTGATGCTAATCCTTCTTATCCTCTGTCATTAAAACGTACTCATATTTGCCTTTAGAATTGTTGGGCAAAGCTACCTATGTACTTTTCTAGCCCTTATTAATACGCCAATAGCAGCAACAATGCCATACGTTTAATTTGCAATTTTTGGGCTGGATGGTTGGTGTAGCTAAACTTTTTGTTCAGTGGAACATAGAAAGAAATGAGCTCTTTTCTTTCTTTCAACTAGAGATGTTGCAAGCTTGAGACACTAGATTTTGATGTAAGCATGAGCCCAAGAAAATGAATACATGCTGTGAATATTTAAGTTAGAATTTGATTCACATCAAGAGCTTGGCAAAGTTAGAATTCAATTCATACCAAGAATTACATATTGTTAGTTTGTTTTTTGTTACCGCAGATATTGCATTGGAACCTCAAATATTGTCCATCTTCCTGTGACAGAGGAAAGCATATGCATAAATGGATGATCTATTGTCATCATTATCCATTTCTTCAATACTTTGGTGGGCTATATTACATGAATATAGCAGATATTACCTTCAACCAACAGATATTGGAAAGCAAGATGAGTCCTTTTACCAAAGCCATACTCTTCTCCATCTTTCTTTTGGCCTTTTACTGCCAAATGCAGCATGTATTTGCTTGCTCAGGATCCAATGTTGACATTTTCAATAATCTGCCTAACAATTCGTTTATACGCTCCATTGCCAGCTCAAAAAGGAGGCTATCAGATACTGTCATCTTTATGGAAATCACACTTTTCCAGCAGTTTTCTGACTCAGATTTTGCTAGAACTCCTTTTCTATTATGTCATCTTCACGGGTCCTAAATATCGAACCTATGGAGGCTATCGGATACTGTCATCTTTATGGAAATCACACTTTCCAGGAGTTTTCTGACTCAAATTTTGCTAAAACTCCATTTCTGTTGTGTCATTTTACTGGAGGCCAAAAAATCGAACCTATGCTGTTTTCAATGACCATATAGCTAATGCCTGTTGTCTAGGAGCTGCTACATACAACTGTTGTTGGTCAGTAAAGGAAGATTGTTTTTATATTGCTAATGTGACTTCAGATTGTATCTTTAACTATTACATTTGGTAATAGATTGTGATGGTGATCATGATTTCATGACAAAAATATAAAACTCATCATAGTCTTATTGTCTGACCATATATACAAGCTGTAGACATGGGGATTTTTGTGCCTTCTGTTTGATGAAAATATCTGACCATATCGAAACTGATAAAACTACATTACACAGACAATCTGTTTTCCTCTCCAGAAATAGAGTGGAAATCTATTCTTTTTACACTAGTCAAAACTTTTCCTTGTAAACACGATGAGCACAACTAAAGAATTCATTCAAAACCAAAAAACTACAATGAACTAGTCACACTTTATGGAACCATATATGTACCGAATGAAAAGTAAAGAGGCACGAAAACCTACAGTACCTAGCATGAGAAAGATCCCATTGCAGATGCAGGCCATGTAGCCAAAGAAGAATGAGGTTTGTATGAAGCCCCTCATTTGGGATTTAAAGTAATAGTAGAAGCAGTAGCCAAATATGTAGAGACCAGTTGAACCACCACAAAGAAATGATCTGTTCAGAATGTAGTATGGAGATCAGTCTCAATGATAGGAGTCCACAACAAAACTCTATAGATTGTAGAAAGGAAGACAAATGTAATAGGGAGATGTAGCAGTCTAATGAACAGCACAACAAAATAGATGCAGAGAAAAGTATTTCCCATAATAAGCTTAGAGCCAGAAATTTGTACAGCGTTGTAATATCTCTGCTAATTCTAACACGAGCATCAAAAATTGTTAAATCCAGAATAACTAAGCAACCAAATAATGCATCAAAACATGTCTCAGTTGTTTGTGTAAACAGAAAATAAGGAGGACACATAAAATTGTAGGTTTGACAAGGTCGGAGAATTTTCAGTACAAAGATTAAATGTTAGGTAGAAAGGAGCTAAGTACACAGAGACAAGACAACCAGAAACACATCTACAATCAGGTACAAATTGCAAATCCAAATTAATGTTGATCACCATGAAAACCAATTTTAATTACTCAGGATGAGCTAAAAAATATAGGATAAGCACCGAAACAGAATTGCTCACCTCCACCACCATTGATGATCTTCGGCAGCAAGCTGAAAGTATGTCAAACCAACAGAAACAAAAGCAGTAGCGATTATAACAAGCACTACGACAATGCATAGAATCCCATACAGATTGTATACCCTGAAACCCCATACAGCGTCAAAGATGTCATATAGTTCAATAAAGATAAAAACAAATGGCAGAAATCCTGCCAAGGCCATTTGGGGAAGAGCACCCCTGTACCAATGGAGAGCTGGAATCTCTCTAGGACAGTTTGAGGTGTGGCAAGGAGCTTGAAACTGCCAATCAGTTACTTTCCCAAAAAATGCTCCCAACAATAGCAATGGCAATGCTAAAAACATCCACAGAAGAAAAATCACAACAATTCCACCAATAGGAAGTGCTACAGTAAGCCCATATATAGTGGCAACAGCATTTAGGACACAGAAAGAAAGAAATAGAGGCCCACCAAAAATACATCCTGTTAGGAATACATTCCTCATCTGTCAAGTGATCAAAAAAATAAAAGAATTAAAATCCCAAAAAAACTGAGGATGGAAAGCAGAAGTTACTAGAACATACCCAGTCAGTTCCTTCAAACTGATGATAGAAAGAGACTGCAAAGAATCCAGCAACCCCACAGGTAATTGCATATGATATGATCAATGCCGTCTTGTAAACTCCTCGATCATATGGATGAAATAAACCAGTAAGGCCTAAGACCAGTATTAACATTGACCTGCAGCATGAACAATGTAGCGGATCAATAAACAGATATTTAACCAACCAAATTTGGAATTATATTCTTGAGCAATGCAATTTCTTCTTGATACTGACAATATTAATAACTGGGTACCAGAACCAATAGCTGCAGCAAACAAAGACTTGTACTTGGGGTACCGAAACACATCTGCATGGAGAATCTTCCACCCTGTCTCTTCGTGATCACGAGCAGATTCCTGATCACTTGCATCCCTTTACAGAATTCAAAAGAAAACAAGCACGTGTGAAGCAAAAGAAGAAATAAATCAGAACACTGCGAAATAGAGAGTGCTTCAGTAGCTCAAATGATCTAATGCTGAGTGTCTTACTCATAAATGTCTTTTCTAAGGACTCGCACATACAGTACCACCAGACAACCAAATAAAATGAGAACTGTCCACAATGAATTTGAGATTGCAACATGATGGATTTTGATATTATGTGGTAAATGCCTTGAGATGTCTATGTACTCGTCCATTCTTTTATCAAATGTGATGTTTGTTTCTTGCCACATTATTGCATATGTGAAGTTTAGATCAACTTCCTTTCCGTCTGCCAGCTCAGTAGGATGTGCGTTCATAGCAAGAATCCCAATCACATGGTCTCCGCTATAAAGAATTTTAAAGTCAATATGTGTGAATATGAAATATCCAGGCCCAACATAGCCGATAAAACCCCAAAATGGTAAGTCATCGTAGTACATTTCCCAACAGTAGTCTTGCTCAATGGCAGTTCGAAACAAAGATACTTCATGCCTGGTCAGATTTTTCTTACACACAACCTGTAATTTATGCTCCATTCGGAAATCAATCTTATATGGAGAAGAAGCAAGGTGATCTCCATTCAACACTTCGCCAATAGATTGTTTCTTCCGTTTCAAAGGATCTGCCAGATATTATTTCAATATACACACACACAAACACGTGTGTGTGTATACATATGCATTTAGCAGAAAATCTGGAAAAGTTTCACTGGTATATAAGTATATAGGAAAAGGTATGTAGAGCAAAGAAGAGAACCTGGTTGACAGAAAGGAAGACTGTAATATGGAAAAGTTTCACTGGCATCACAATCCAATAACAAAAAGAAAAGTAGGAATTAGGAATACAGTTATAATGATGTGAGCTAAAAATCTGTGAAAGCAATAGGACAGTCCAGAGCTGTGCAACCACTTATTCTCACTTAGCACAAAGAGTCACTACATGATTCAGATCATATGACAAGATCATGATAGGTAGGTAGAATTCATTTAATTACAGGGTTAATTCATTATTCCACAGTAATCATTTACATAGATGAACGGCATCGCTCAGGTAGTGGCAGTGTCATCATTTTCCATGTTAAACATATAAGTAGGTTCGATTTTCAGCCACCCTTTACCCTTGTCCCATCAATGTATCAGAAACAATACAGAAAAGGTTGTAACTGCTTTTGACATATATGAATTGGAAATCAAGATATAAATTGAATGGTTGAAGGGTATATCCATGCCAATTCCTATCCTACTATCAAGACAATTGAAGCAAAACCAGTCTATTTAAGCCATGAAAGACCAATCATTCATTCTCAAATAAATTAAATTGAATCTAAATGGTATGTTGATCAATAGTCATTTAAGAATAAAATTCTTACAAAACTGTGATTAACAGACAAAATGTGGCTGTTACCTGGGGTTGCCGTATGGACCAGCCCAGTTGGCATAGAGTGGGACTGGATCTCCTTTTTGATATATGTGCTTGGAAGCATCTGATTTCATTTGGCTAGAAAAACTGGTAAATATGACAGTGACAGCAAGAATGTCCACAAACCCTTTCATGCTCCTATGGCATCATAGAGAAATAGAGACAATTAAAATGAAAACCCAGCAAACTCAGATGCACAGGTGAAAGGAAAGCAAGGTAGCCTACAGACTGAGTTCCTAGAAATTGTAACACGGCATAAAGAGTCTAGAACTCAACATTTTCCCTAATTTCCCATGTCTTAAGAGAAATCCACATCTTCCAAACCTCATACACAACAGCATTTAATCGTTTTTACCTATATTAGCATGGATATGGTACAAGTCGGCACCAGCCATAATCCAAGCTTACAATAGTTGGTTTTCTATCCATAAAAAATAAAAAAAAAAGGTTGGCTGTGCAGAGTCATTTTATTGCTAAATTCATATTCTTGAAGTCTCCCAGGAACACCAGATAGGTGCCATTTATAGTTGATTTGATGAACTTACTCCTTGTGATATAGGTAGGATGACTTGACATGATTAAATTACAAGGTTGTTTTGGCAGGAGCAAACTAATTTGCACAGAGATGGGCTCAACATATATGTTTCACAAGTCTAGCTTTTGGGGGGATAACGATTCATCATTTCTCTTGAAACACAAAGCTCCTTTTGTAGTTCAGATCATCTCACCACATAAACTCAATCATTTTTAAAATTATTAACTTATCTTTAGCCATCCTCCTTCAAAACTAATCGCCTAATGCATTGTAAAATCCCCACTGTCCATGTTTTTATCCTAATCACAATTCAGAAGTACAAGTATCAGCTTCTACCTAGCTTTCAAGATTACTCACCATCCCTCACCTTCAAGTAATTGAATTCGTCATTTTTCATTTGAAAGAAAAAAAAGCCACATGTCAAGGTAAAACTTGCGTTTTCACACATTCCACAGCTAAAGCAAAGCCCAGTTCTTGCCATCCAATATCGATTAATTAAACACCATAGTTCGGCTATACACCCCTATACAGTTAAAAATCATTCAAGCCCTTCATTTAACTAAGCATCAACTTCCTGAATCTATCTTATGATTGGTAGATTGTAGAGGAATGATTGCAATTATGCAAAAGCAAAACATCAGAAAATACAGAGCAGGTCCAAATGCAAATTCGTAATCTGCAGAAATGTTTGAACAGAATGTTTGCATTAATGCAGAAGGTTAAGGAATTCTTACAGAAGAAACGGGAAAGCCATCTAATACAAATTCAGTCCACCAGAAAGCTACAAAGATGGAAAGGTTTCTTTGATACAAAGACAGGAAGGTTTCTTTGATTCTTTCTTTCGGCATAGTGTCATAGACTTGACTTGGAGGTATTTCAGACAAATTGGGCATCCCTCCTTACAACGTCGTTGACTTTCTTTGCGTTGATGTGGATGGGCAAATTATGTATTGAGAATTTGAGATGGTATTGTATACCTAATTTAGATCTTTACTCTTTTTCTTTTTTCTTTTTTATTGTTTCTTTTTACCAATTAAGTACTTCCTGTATAAGTAATTTGGCTATGACTCTAGAGAAACTGAAGATGTCAGTGCATTTTTCTCATTTTGTTCTGAACTAGAGTAGTTATATTACTGCATGGTGTCTAAAAGTAAAGAATCGAAAATACGTAAAATTTTAGAGAAAAGGGAAGCATGAGAGCATTGCATTAGATGGTGGGAGTGAGGTGGCGTCAGGACGTAAGTAAAATTAATCAAATCGAATATTCAATCTTCAATCTTGTTTGTTTATTTTGATGAATTTGAAATTATGTTCAACTTTGGTTTATTCGTCTATCGAATCAAATGCGAATGACTTTTTACCAAATCAAACTCGAGTCTTGAATATTTTATATGTAAATTTTAATTATTATACTAATTGAGCCAAGTTCGAGTCGAATTTGAAATTTTGCTATACGTAAAATATTGTTCATGTTTGGTTTTATTTAATAAGAAGTAAAGTTCATTAATGAATTGTTGAAAATTGTCCAACACGATTTGATTTACATCTCTACTCTTGTGGAACATGCACTTAAAATAATAGATTTGCAATTTAACAACAAATACAGTAAATCCAAATGATTTTACATATTCGAAAATTATAAAAAAAATTTAATTGCCATTATTAAGGAACACAATAAAACAAAATTCATGGGAGGGAGATGATGGTGGTCTTCCATCCGAAGAGGCAAGCCTTCTAAGAAGATAAGAAGAAATAGAGAGAAATTAGAGAAAATGAGAGATAGAAAGAGAAATTGATTTTGGATCTACTAGTTTATATTTGGTTTGATAGATTCTCAAATTTGAACGAGCTCAATTGGAATTTCAAATAACTTGTTTTAACTTTTCAGCCCTAGATAAATTATTAATTGAGAAATTTGAAAATTAAAAGTGTTAGCGGGTGTGAATGACTGGGTCTTCCTTATGTACCAACTTTGACAAAATATGGGCCTTCGGCAAAATGTGCGAAGACCATTAAAGGTGTTAGAACTTACTAGGCTTTGTGCCCCGCAGGTATCCACTATTGATTGTATTAGGATAATGTAAGATTTATTTAATAACGTATGGTTAGAGTGTTGTATATGATAATGGAGTTGGAATTATGGATAGAGGAGCGATATTTTGAATTGATTTATTTATAAACAAATAGAGTAAATTTGATGTGAACTGTATTGTGTTCTTTAAAATTAATATGATTTAAGCATTTGACGGATAATATTGGTTTTAAAAATTTTAGTTTTTTTATTTTAATTTAGTAATAAGTAAATGTTATTTAAATTAATGGAATATATATTATTGTTTTAAAGTTGATAGGACAAAGAATTAAGTGGAGAATTACATTGAGAGTGCTATAATTTGGGCATTGTGTGATGAGATAAATTAATAATTTGGAATAACTTGACATTATAGGTTGGTAAGATGTGTGTTTATTAATTAAGTAGGTTTTTTTCGATGAGTGAAGATGATATTGATTTAGTTATGAATGAATGTGATTGAAATTGATGGAAGTTATATTTTTTTAATTAATAGAGTTTGAATAAGTGAGGGATAATATTAATTTTGAGAGCTGAGGGATTTTATATTAATAGTTTATTGATAAATGGATATTTTTGAAAGTAAGGTCATGTTTATAAATTTTTTTATAAGAAATAGAAATGATTGCATACGAAAATTATAAAGCTTAATTACAGTAATTTGTAGTAGAAATTTTAAATATTTATTGTTTGATGTTTATATGACTTATTTTATTTGTTAAGTGTTTGTTCATCTATAAAATCACTTATTGTTTCGGAAAAAAAAAGGAAAATTATTTGGTACTATATTTCAACTCATTAAATAATGTAAAATTAGGTTGCAATCTCTTGATGATCAAATACTATTTATCTATTATGAATTGTCAAACTCAACTATCTAAAAGTGAAATCAAGTCGCTTAAGTGACTTGACCACCACAAGGCATTTAAGTGCCTTTGCAGGTGAAAGGTTAATGGTCCAATTCTTATCTCCCATAATTGAACTCGAGGTCAAACATAAATTGTAAGATGGGAGCTTGATTAAGTTTTGAGTTTGGCTTTTAACCAAAATTTAGTGGAGCTTGACTCAATCAAGGGCAAGACTTGCTGGTACTTCCGGAGTACCACTTGGACACGAAACTGCAATGTGGGACAACAATTACTTTCAGGGGAGAGTAAGATTTCAGCCTTCAATTTTCATTACAGTATATTCCTTCATTATTTTTTTTCTTGTTGAAATCATGCACTCTCATTTCATTCATGCCTTCTGGGCTCTCGTCGTGCTAATCATAATCGATACGACACAACTTTGTTCAGGATGCTTTTTAGAAGAATGTATTGCCCTGAATACATACTTTTAAGTTTCAGCTATTAGAGATATCAATTTGAGCCTTTAAGTTAGACCCATTGCTCTATAAAGACATGCTGGTGGATTTGAAGAAAAAGTTAAGTCAATCTCTACTCCCTAAACAATAAACATAAAGACCAAAGTGGGCGATCCCTTTATGGTACGAGCCCCCTTATCGTTCCCACTGTCGGTAGTGGCGAGACCGCTCGACTAGTGTGGCGATCATAAATGCAGGGTACCCACGACTTAATTTCAAGATGGGAGGGTGACCACATGAATAATGTAAATGCACGGAAGCAGTCAGGGAAGAGGAAAAAGTGAATAAAACATGCATGAGATAAGTGATGGACTATCAAGCCATTAAGCCTTTGGGCTGGTGGTTACTATCAAGCTATTAAGGCTTGGTTGTACGTGGATTTGCTTCAAAAAATTCAGGGGGTGTGTAGTGTATCTGTTTGGTCCGGTGGTGGTTCAGTTTACTCTAAGTTGCTTTTGGACCTCCTTAAATCAGTCCTCTCCCCCTAGTGTAGGATAGATTAGATATACAACAATTACCGTCTCTGGAAAAAGAAAAAAAAAAAGAGTGATGGACTAGGGTAGAAAATACTAATGAACTAGTTTTTCTATTATTTATATTGTTTTGAACAAAAATTGCTATAGAAGAATTTGAAATGCTATTTTATAAAATTGAAAGTGTACAAAATTATGGGATAAGAATCAAATATTTAAAGGCATAAATTATAAAAACATATATAAAATAGGTAATTAATAGATTTTTGAAATTTGTTATAACTATAGGACTAAAAAAGGACTGTACTTTGTTCTTATAGAAAACAAATAGATAATAAAATCCACCAAGAAACATAAAATAAATGTTTTGGGGTATTTTTGTCTCTCCGGTGGTTAAGTGACATAACATAAATGTTAGGGGGTTAAGTGACATAAATCAAGATATACCATAAGGGAAAAAATTGCAATTAACCCTTTGGTAGGGACAGGGTCACAAATACAAAGAGTGCATGACAGTTCAACATAACATCATATTAAAACAATGTCACATTGAGATAAAGTATTGAAAGGAAAACAAATCCTCAATCTAGTGTGAGGAATAAAATCTTGAACTGGAAGGAGATTTTTTGGAAAATATGAATTGTTTGGAAAATTGTTGTCAGTTAAAATCCGTTAGACACCAACTGATGTTTTAGTGTGATCTCCTTGCAAATATTTGAGCTCCAGCAAACAGTAACTACGTTTTGTGGGTACTCCATAATGTTGGCATAAAGATTTACACAAAAAATTTGGGTTTTTTTTTTTTTTTGAGGAATAAAATGTTGAAGTGGAAGGAAATTGTTATGTAGGGTGGTCTGCCCATGGAGATGGGACATTGTGTTGGGTTGGCCTAACAAAACCAAACAGAAATGCAAAACAAGAAATGTGATAGGGAGAATTTATATCTTGAACTAACTTAGAGAAACATACAAAATATTTTTGTATATTTCCTGATACAAGAGAATATTAGGATCCACATTACAACATGATTAACAGGTTAAAGCATGAAAAAGGTGAAATGAAAAAATCCAACTAAAATACTTTAATTTAAAAAAAGTAGAAAGAAAAGCGAAAACAAAAGTGGTAATACTGGTTCTGTCACAAAGACATTAAGTAAGAATGAATATGTGAACGAGTTTATTGTTCAATATTTAGAGTAAAACCAATAATGATGTGGCCGTTTTTAGTATACCATTAAGAGTTGGGATTGCTGACATATTTTAAATCAAGCATATTTAAAATTTTAATATTTTTAAAAATTATTTATTATTTAGTAATTATCCTAGATTTGGTGTCACAGTTAGTTTTGGAAATAGAGTTGAATCATATTTTGGTATTATAATTAGAATAGGATTTATGATTATGTTTTTGTATTTAAGGACTTGGAGTTCTAAATTTGTAAATGAGAGAAATTAGTGAATTGAAACAGAATATTTTGTTTCCCGTGCCGTTTTATTGTTTATTATTTATAAATTTTCAATGTTAATTCCGTTACGGTGATTTCAATGTTACTTCCGCTATCAATGTTACTTCCACTACGTGATTTTTCAGACTAACAGAGATCATGGGGATGAACAATTATAATCTGGGTTATTATCACTTTACCCCCTTAAACTATATCACTACTATCAATTTACCCTCTAATGTTATCTTTTAGTCACTTTACCCCCATAAGTAATTCAACTCAACATGTTAAGAAATTTTGGACAAAAATATCCTTTTATTTTATAGCATTACTACATTGTTATTATCACTTTATTCATTTGGATTATAATGATACAATCACTTGAGTTCCTAACATTATTTTCTGGCCATTTTACCTCATCATTAGTCTAACTAGTATGGTCAAAAAATTTTAAATATATTTACCATTTTTATATATAATTAAAAATAAAAAATTTGGAATGACTATTCTTTCTTTTTTTCACTTTAAGAGATCGAAAAACATAAAAATAAAAGGATTTTCTCAAATTTCTTTTTTCACACTTATTAATACTAGGAAAAGAAAAAAGAGATATGAAAGAAGGACACAAAAAATTAGATTTTGGCAAAAAAAGAAAATAAAAAAGTCTAACATTATTGTATTACTTTAAGGTTGTCGGGACTAGAATTGGAATTTGGTGGAAAACAAAAAAGTGAAATAATTTTAAAATAACAAAAGTATTTAATTCTTTCTTATTTGTAATTTTTAAAAAAAGAATTGAGCTCTCTCTCCCTCTCCCTCTCCCTCTCCCCCTCCCCTTCTCTATCTTTCTATTTTTTTTAATATTAATAAGATTATCAAGAAGAAAGAAATTAATACTTTGACTTTTTTCTTGATACGAAAAAGGAGAAGAGTCACTCTAAATTTTTTATTATTTTCATTATGCAAATAGGAGGGTATTTTCTTCTAAAATTTTTTAACTTGCTAAATTGGTTTAATGGTAGGATAAATTGTCTAAAAAATAACTCTATAGGGTAAATTGATAATGAGACTATATTTTATAAGGGTAAATTGATAATGAGACTATATTTTATAAGGGTAAAGTGATAATAATTTTAAGAATTAAACATGTCTTTTTACTTTAATTAACAAATTTCGTTAAATTTGACCGTTAATTTTGGGGGTAAAGTGACTAAAAGATAACGTTAAGGGGGAAATTGATAATATCACCAAACGTTAAGGGGGTAAAGTGATAATAACCCTAATAATCTAAGACTAAGAGTTTATTTTTCAATATTCAAGACACCTTATGAGTGTTTGCTTGGCCAACCGAGCACAAACGCAGGCACATTTTACCCGCAACGGATCTTCTGTCCCACATCTTGTACCACTCTCTGTCTCACTTTTTATTATATTGTTATTTCTCCTTCATAAACATCATATTTTAATTCTTTTTTGTTTTCTTAAGATCCAATAACTATTAATTGAGCAATACACAAAATTTAACAAATTCAAAAAATTAAAATGCATAAAAAATGAGATTTTTTACGAATTTTCTGCTATATTTTTTAATTTTCTATTATATATTGCTTTTTTGAAACTGTTGTATTTATTTTGTACTGAATTAATAGTTATTGGATCTTAAGAAAATAAAAAAGAATTGAAACATAATATTTATGAAGGAGAAATAGCAATATAATAAAAAGTGGGACAGAGAGTGGTACAGGATTTGGGACAGAAGATCCATTGCGCATTTTACGTCGTCCCACGTGTCCATGTAGCGTTTGGCGACGCATCAACGGATTCCTGGAAATCTTTATTGTAGGAAGACCTTTGACTGTTGCTACCGTAGGAAGTCATGCAAAATTGGACACGTGCATTTGGTCAAAAAGCACCAAACGGAGCCGTCATGTGGCAGTGGTAATGGGCGTGGAGAAAAATTTATACCAGATTTGTCCTTTGTATTACCAAAGTAGTATTAGCAAAGCAATGACAAAACATTACAAATCAATTAACAATTAATAAACTTCATACGGGCAAATGGGCATTACCTATTCAAAATACTAGCTTTTTGTGGACATTTTACTCTCAAACATTCAATTTATAGTAAATATATGAATGTTTTTAAATAAAATTCAAAAAGTGTTACAGTAATTTCTTACCAAAAAAAACTAGTAGGTTATCTATTTAATATAAATTAAATATTTTTTAAAAAAGAAATATCTCATAAAGTACCAACTCTTTATGGCTTTTCTCTATTACATGAACCAAGTACCAAATTTTATAGGTATTTTATTCTGAATCATTTAATTTGTGTTAAATACATAAATATTTGCAAATAAAATTTAAAAGCCGTTACACAAATATTTTTACGAAAGAAAAACTAGCATGCTTTGTATTTAATATAAATGAAGTATTTGAAAGGATGTCCCCAATCCAAAACCCACTTTCAAAACAAACAAATTTATTCTAAATTTTTTTTTGGATAATTTCATAAAGTTTGCTCGCGGTCACTTTCTGTAAAGTATCACTTTCCCATAAAAACCAGTTCTTTATGATTTTTCTCCATTATAAGAACAGAGTACCTATTTTCCCATGAACAAATTTATTTATCGAATAAAATAACAATAAACCCGTTCTCCAATAAAACACCAGCTCTTTATGGTTTTCTTCCATTACAAGAACAGAGTACCCATTTTCCCATGAACAAATTTATTTATCGGATAAAAAAAACAAACCTGTTGTCCAATAAAACACCAGCTGTTTATGACTTTCCTTCATAATAAGAACAGAGTACCCATTTTCCCATGAATAAATTTATTTATCGGATAAAATAAAAATAAACTCATTTTCCAATAAAACACCAATTCTTTATGGCTTTCCTCCATTATAAGAACAGAGTACATATTTTCCCATAAACAAATGTATTTATCGGATAAAATAACAATAAATCCGTTCTCCAATAAAACACCAACTCTTTATGACTTTTCTCCATTATAAGAACAGAGTACTCATTTTTTCATGAACAAATTTATTTATCGGATAAAAAAAAAACCGGTTGTCCAATAAAATACCAGTTTTTTATGACTTTCCTCCATTATAAGAACAGAGTACCCATTTTTCCATTATAAGAACAGAGTATTCGTTCTCCAATAAAACACCAACTCTTTATGGCTTTCATCCATTATAAGAACAGAGTACCCATTTTCCCATAAACAAATTTATGTAATCAGATAAAATAACAATAAACCCGTTCTCTAATAAAACACCAGTTCTTTATGACTTTCCTCCATAAATTATTCATTTTCCTATTTTTCCATAAGCTAATTTATTAGTTGGATAAAATCAAAATAAAATTAGGTTGAATGGCAAATTACCCTTTAGGATACAATGGAACAGTAGAAACTAACCTATAGCAAGTTTAAACTTCGTTTCCACTACAAACATATGCAAGAAATTGTTTTTGCAAACTCAAGACACCTAATTTATAAAATCTCAAGGAACCTTTAGAACTGTTATAAAAAACAACTTATTCATTCTAAATTTTTGTTTGGGATAATTTCATAAACCTCTCCAGAGGTTTCTAACAATTTTACTTGGCACTCACAAATATTGAAAAATCTCAACTTATCTCTTTTTCTTTTTTTTTTTGGGGGTCTGAAACTCACTTGCCCCCCTTACTTTAAACTTTCAAAACAAAGCAACACGAATGTAACTTTGTTGGATGCATAACCACCAGTCTCCTTTTCATAGTTGTAGGGCACCGATGAATTACTAATTTATTTATTGGATAAAATCAGGGTAAATGGCAAAAAAGTGGGTTTAATATGTTATACCCGTTTATTCATAAATTACTACCCATTTACAGGTATGCTGCATAAAGTGCCCATTTTCCCATTTTTCCAAAAAGTATAAAAAATTGTAATTGATACTAACATCACCGTCTATAAAGTAGCAAGCACATTTTATGGAGTGATGCTCACGAAACCGCTTACGAATTCAGTTACTGTTGTACTAATCTGTCGAAAAGTGAGCATGACAATCTAATGTGGCGTTTCTGAACAGTGTTTGGGAATGAATAATTGGAATAATTATGATAGTGATATATATATTAATTAAAATATTTAAGGACTAATTATATTTTTATTACAATATTACTATAGTTATATAATATATTTATAATCGTTATAATATTTTTATAATAACAAATATAGTTATATTTGTATTTATAATTACTATATACACATGCATAATATATTGTATAAATATAAAGTATAATCATTTAATTAATAGAGGACCGTATAATAATGAAACGTATGTGTTATAAATTGATTAAATTTATATAGTAATATATTTATATTATTTATAAATATATTTATAAATGTGTATTAGATGTTCATGTTATTATAATATATATGTTTATGTAATAATACTTCAGTTGTACTTCGTTTGTATTTTAGTTGTATATAAATGCGATTCCATTCTTCAGTTGTACTTCGTTTGCTCCTCCTCCACGCGCGTTAGCATTGCAATATAACGGGTCCGTTTGGTCCTCATTCTTCAAAGACACGTGTCGACTTCTGCATGTTTTCCTACAGTAGAAATAGTCAAAGGGCTTCCTACCAAAAGGATACCGTTATGGTAGGAAACCCTTTGACCACTCCTACCGTAGGAAACCATGCAGAGTTGGACACGTGTATTTGGTCAAAAAGCACCAAACGGAGCCGTCATGTGGCAGTGGTAATGCGCGTGGAGAAGGCAGGAATGAACGCTGATGCCTAACCAATAAACTACTAGATATTTATGAGCATTTTACTTTGAATCAATTAATTTATATTAAATATATAAATATTTATAAGTGAAATTCAAAAAGTGTTACATTAATATTATTACGAAAGGAAAACTAGTAGGTTTTGTATTTAACATAAATTAAAAACGTGAAAGTAAAAAAAGAAATTATCCACTTTTTATTAGTTCTTTACGGGTTTCTTCTATTATATGAATAAAGTACTAGCTATTTATAGGCATTTTACTCTGACTCATATAATTTATGTTAAATACATAAATGTTTGTAAGTAAAATTTAAAAAGTGATATACTAATATTTTTACGAAAGGAAAACTAGTAGGTTTTGTATTTAACATAAATTAAATACGTGTATACTATATTAGTATAACTATATTACTAAATGTATTTGTACAAATGTATTACTAAATTTAGTATAACTAATTCATAATTTTTATTAATAAGCATGTATACTTAATACTACAATTCATATTATCAATTAAATTACCTACACCCCTGCACATTGTATATTACACATAGCTAATAATATATTATTCTAAGTTTGTAACTAATCAAATTAAATATTATATATGATAAAAGAAAATTATAAAAATTTTGTAATATTAATATAACTATATATTAATACACTATACACAAATATTATAATAACATGAACATCTAATATACATTTATAAATATATTTATAAGTAATATAAATATATTAGTATATAAATTTAATCAATTTATAACACATGTTTCGTAAATATACGGTCATCCATTAATGAAATGATTATACTATATATTGATACAATATATGATACATGTGTTTAAAATAATTATAAATACAAACATAACTATATTTGTTATTATGAAAATATTATAACGATTATAAATATATTATATAACTATACTAATATTGTAATAAAAATATAATTAGTCCTTAAATATAAGAGATAATTGCAGAAACCTCCCCTGAGGTTTCTGACATTTGCACTAACCTCCCTTGTGGTTTGAAAAATTACACTGACCTCCCTTGAGGTTACTAATCCTTTACAAATTCAGTCCAAACGATTAAAATATTGTTTTAGGGAGTGAAATTAGAATTTTTTACCAAATTTGTCCTTTGTACTACATGTCTAATGAATGACAAAGTACTACAAATCAATTAACAATTAATAAACTTTAAGGAGTATAGTTTATAGGCAAATATGCATTACCTATTTAAAGTACCGGCTCTTTATGGGTATTTTACTTTCAAACATTTAATTTAATACAAATATTTACGCTCAAATACAGATTTGTATTTACTTTCAAATATTTAATTTTTGTTAAATACAAAAACTACCAATCTCTCTTCCGTAAAAATATTAATATAACACTTTTTCAATTTTAGTTACAAACATTTATGTATTTAACATAAATTAAATGATTCAGAATAAAATGCCCATAAAGAGCCAATACTTTACTCTTGTAATAGATGAAAGCCATAAAGAATTAATACTTTATGGTCATTTCTCTTTTTTTTTAAATATTTAATTTATATTAAATAAATAACCTACCGATTTCCTTTTTGCCAGAATATTACTGTAACACTTTTTGAATTTTACTTACAAAGATTGATATATTTATCATAAATTAAATGTTTGAAAGTAAAATACCTGTAAAAAGCCGGTACTTTAAATGAGTAATGCGTGTTTCCCCATAAAGAACTGGTAACTATTTAAAATACCGGTTCTTTACGGGTATTTTACTTTCAAACATTTAATTTAATACAAATATTTATGCTCAAATACAGATTTGTATTTACTTTCAAATACTTAATTTTTGTTAAATACAAAACCTACCAATCTCTCTTCCGTAAAAATATTAATATAACACTTTTTCAATTTTAGTTACAAATATTTATATATTTAACATAAATTAAATGAATAAAATGCACATAAAGAGCGAATAATTTACTCATGTAATGGATGAAAGTCATAAACAATTAATACTTTATGGGCCATTTCTTTTTTTAAAAAAATTTAATTTATATTAAATAAATAATCTACCGATTTCCTTTTTGCAAGAATATTACTGTAACACTTTTTGAATTTTACTTACAAATATTGATATATTTATCACAAATTAAATGTTTGAATGTAAAATACCCGTAAAGAGCCGGTATTTTAAATGAGTAATGCGTGTTTGCCCATAAATTATATTCCTTAAAGTTTATTAATTGTTAATTGATTTATAGTACTTTGTCATTCATTGGACATGTAACACAAAGGGCAAATCTGGTACAAAATTCTAATTTCACTCCCTAAAATAATATTTTAATCATTTGGACTAAATTTGCAAAGAATTAGTAACCTCAGGGGAGGTCAGTATAATTTTTTAAACAACAGGGGAGGTCAGTGAAAATGTCAGAAATCTCAGGGGAGGTTTCTGCAATTATCCCTAAATATAATTAGTTCTTGCATATCTATAGCTAGTGGAAACGGAGTTTAAACTTGCTATAGGTTAGTTTCTTGTTTTCCATTGTATTCTAAAGGGTAATTTGCCATTCAACCTAATTTTATTCTGATTTTATCCAACTAATAAATTAGCTTATGGAAAAATGGGTAAATGGATAATTTATGGAGAAAAGCCATAAAGAACTAGTGTTTTATTGGAAAACGGGTTTATTTTTATTTTATCCGATAAATAAATTTGTTTATGGAAAAATGGGTACTCTATTCTTATAATGGAGGAAAGCCATAAAGAACTGGTGTTTTATTGGAAAACGGGTTTATTTTTATTTTATCCGATAAATAAATTTGTTTATAGAAAAATGGGTACTCTATTCTTATAATGGAGGAAAGCCATAAAGAACTGATGTTTTATTGGAAACGGATTTATTTTTATTTTGTCTGATAAATAAATTTGTTTACGGGAACATAGGCGTTCCTCCATTATAAGATCCGTTGTGCATTACAGACCTGTATCCGAGTTGACTTGACTTGTCTAGTCTTCTTCTGTCTCCGACTCTCCGCCCAGCACATACCCAACTGGAAGTCTGGATTATGGTGGGATTATAAACTATTCTGCCGCCCATTTTGGTTACGACACTTTCCTCCACCAATTCTCCATACTGAAATCATGCGCGGTCATTCCATCCTGATTGCCTTGTGGGCTCTCGTTGTATCATTGATACTCGATGGAACGCTACTTTGTTTAGGTTGCTTTTTAGAAGAAAAACTTGCTCTATTAGACTTCAAGGCTTCCTTAAACGAGACTGAAATTGCTCACCTTGTCCTTCCTTCATGGACTGGAAAAGAAGGTGATGGTGCAAACACTGATTGCTGCTCCTGGGAACGGGTCAAGTGTAGTGATATAACTGGAAGAATTGTTGAACTCCAGCTTAGTGATTTCGTTGAGGAATCCTTAGGTAATTATTCTCGGGATTCGTATCTAAATATCAGCACCTTCATAAGTCTGAAGGACCTGCGAGCTCTAGACCTGAGTTATAATGACTTCCAGAGTGATGTGACAGGTAACTGCGCTACCATATATCTTTCTTCAAATCATTTGTTTACTTTAATTTTGTAGTTGTTTTTGTCGTATAGTTTGGGATTTCTTGTTCTTGGTAATTGCTATAAGGAAACTTCTAATCAATATTTTTACCATCCGAAAGAGGTTTTTGCACACAATATAAGAAGATTTTTGGGGAGTAATACATTTATCTTGACGTTTACAAATGTTAGATATAGTAAAGTGTATTTATTGATATATTGGTTGAGAATCCCACATTGATTGCAAAGCTACAAGAAGATGAAAACTCATATAAGTATCTTGTTTTATACCAATCCAATTGGAGGGATCTTCATATCGTTATGAGAAATTTTAGTTTGGCTTTGTTAATATCTTGGAAGAAAGTGCTATTTGTCCAGCAGCAAACATACTGAGGGCTTAATTTTCTTGAAGATAATGTTTTCGCATCAAATCCTAAATTTCACATTACGTTGTTTTATAAATTTTTCAAACAACAAAAGGAGACAAACTTTTGTTGGGGTCTGGAGATGTTAGTATGAACAATGAAAACTGATATGGATGCCTACTTAACTGACGTTTTGCATATGAAGTACTATCAGTCAAGTGCAAAACATCAGAGTTGAACCACTGAAGTGAATCTGTAATTGTCAAAATGGGTAGGTTTAAATTAGTCACAATAAGGTTTAATTATTTAGTCAAAATTGGTATGCGATTATATGGGTCAAGGTCTTAAACAGCTAGATTAGTCCATTTGACCAAAAAATCACCTTTAAGGTGTTTTCACTGCCAAAGTCATGAACTCAAATTCCAATTTATTTGCTTGAGCTATTGGTAATGTTATTTTAGTTGGACTCCATTTGCATGGTTTTAAAACTTAGTCCGAACAACTTGACCGAACAGGTTGAATCATCGGTCGGAATCGGGTTATGCATCAAACCCAATCAGATAATAAAATTGCTCTATTTTATAAACCCAGTTGATTCAACCGGTGAACCGTTGAACTGGACCGGGTTGCTAAACTAGTCTGGTTCTTTGTATTGGTTAAAATTGGTCAAGCTTGAAAAATAAAAAGTCTTAAAAAAAGGAAAAATTTGACCAAGACTTCCAAGAAAGCTGCCGGTCATCTCAAGCTTCTTCAATTGTTAATTCATCTTCATTCGTCATCTTTTCTTTACTTTTTTTTAGGCTTATTTTCAACATTATTGTCATTGGCTTGAGACAAGTTTTCCACATTTCTTCATCTCTTTTTTGGCCTTATTTCTTATAGTTTCTCTTAATCTGGGTGTATATCAATATTATATTTGTAGAAGACTTAAAATCTCGCACAAACTGATGACTAGTTTAATTCAGCAGGAAACTATCTTACAAATCATATTCATCCTTCCATCCTTTACTTTTCTTGACAACATTTTATTCCCAATCAGTATTAGAGAAATCAAACTGGATTCTGTATTTTTGTTGTCTAAAATGATTCTCTTCTCTCTTTCTATTTTCAGCAAGTGCAATTAAAGTGATCTTTCATTTACGTTATTATACTATTGTACTATATTTCTCGTATTTCTCGTTTCGGGTCTAAGGTTTAAGGAAATGGATGTGCAGATACGAGTGTAGTAGCAATATATTAATTATTTTTATTTATTTATGATGTCACCAATCGATAATAGTTATCCAACAGTTGAATTTGTGACCCTTAATTCAATAACCTTTTCAGGAATACCTTGTCCATTTGTATTCGTCGTCCTTGGTTAATTGTACTTATACCAAAGTCAATCAATTTTAAAAACTGAAGAGTCATCTGAACATTTTGGGAAGGTAGAAGAGAAAAAACGAAAAGAACAATATAAAAGAAGATCGAAAAGTTATTATATATGTGCCACATATTAGCAAATCGTAATTGGCTGGAGGATGATCCCAATCACCCACTTAACGGGCTTGAATTTGAAATTAACTTTAATTGGGTCTAATTAAAAGTTGTATCCATTTAGTGCCCACTAATTAAAGATGTTTAATTGAGTAACCCTATATAAACCCAATTAAAAATAAAAATACCCAACCCATTTCTTAGTGGACGCATTTGAATGGGTCAACTTAATTTGATAGAAATTGAAAGTTGTAGTTCTGGTAACACCAAATCGTTCTCAGTTGAAGAAAAGTAATATGGGATAATTAGTTAATTCTGTCACATCTAAGGGTTCACACAAATCATAAGATATAATCAAGAGGTAGACTGGACGGTGAAAACAGATGGAATGATCCAAAATATGCACGTTTGGGAGTTGAGTGGGTAATTTCATAGTTTTGAAAAAAACATTATACTCTTAAAAGTTGAATAGCCAAAACTATACGATTTCAAAAGTTTAATAGGTTACTTGGTAATTTGCCCAAAGAAAATACTAAAGTGTGACAAAATTCTAACCACGCCCTTTAGGATGATTCTGCTGGGAACAACCGTGGTGAACTTCTACAGGGTTTCTTTTGCCGGAAAGTAGTAGCGAATAAGCATTTTTCTAGAATTTAATTTATACCATGAAATATTTTTAGAATTATATTTTGACCCCAAACTTCATTTAGAATTTGACCGTGCTTTGCAGGTTGCAGGAATTGGGCTAAGTTGCAAAATCTCGAGTCCTTGTACCTCGATTGGAACAATTTCAACAACAGTATAATTCCGTGTATAACCGCAATTACTAAACTTAAAAGGTTGTCTCTGGCTCATTTGCAGTTAGAGGGATTGTTTCCTTTAGAAGGTATTTTCACTTAGATTCCATAATTCATATTTAGTCCAGTATAATTTTTACATTTTTAAAGGCATTGTTTCCTTTCAGTATAATTCCATGGATGGTCCAGTAAAATTCTTTTATGAGGCTTTCTTCAACTTTGTTTGCACAATTTTTCTTTTTTGCTTCGATCTGTTATATTTTGCTTTTTCTATTTCTTTTGTTTTGCATCCTGTTTAGCACATAAAAATAAATGAAAATCTAAACTTAGAACGTCTTAGCACTATTTATTTGTACTCTATTGAAATTAATACCATTGAAATGTGAACTTTATTAAAGAGGAAAAAATTGTAAAGTATCTTTTTTTTTTGTCATTTTTACTTTCACAAATATTGTATTAGAGGGGTAAGTTAATTTTTTTTTTTTAATTGTAAGAGATGTTGCACGTACTAAAATTATGAAAGTATAGATATACCAAAAAAAGATAAAAACATCCAATCTATAGGCATGAGAGTTGTTTTGGAGCGCAATCTGCGCATTCTAACTGTTCTTGGATCATCTTATTGCTATAGAATTCTATCGGCTGGAAAACTTGGAGCTTCTTGATTTAAGTTCGACTGGATTTTCTGGTTCCTTGTCATTTGCAGGTAAGTGTATCTAATTTGATATAAAGTTGTATATGATTTACCTTGAATTAACAAAATCAACCTAGATTAGAGATACTCCATTCGTTTTAGTATGTTTAATGAACTTTTGATTGAAAAATGGAACATAGATAACAGGCGGAAGATCTATTTGTGAATCTAGAAGGATCAGTTATGTAAATTTTTCTTTCATTTTTAATTCAAAAATCCATTCACAAACAATCAGGAAATTCAAGTATCTTATGCTAAATTTCAATTAACTTAATATTGCAAAGGCTATTTGGTTTATGAAGTTACACTTCTAGTAATGAAGTCAAACTGTTATTTATCAGGGCGAAGAGAAACACCAATCATTAAACTTTTCTAAAATATCCTTTAACCTATTTTACTAGTTTCTGTGTCAACTTACCCACTAAACTCCTAAAAGTAATCAATTGCATCATTCCATCTATTTTTCTCAAATAAAAGGGGTAATATTTACGTCATGTAAATTGCACGTTACATTTGCAAGAATATTTCCATCACTTCATATATGAAAATAGTAGAATGGACTAAAGTGAGAATTTAGAAAAGTTTAGTAACCATTGATGTATTTTATTAGAAAACTTTTTGGAAATTAAAGAAAAATAAAAAACTATATTAGCGAAAACTTAAGACACAAGTGGTCCTTGTACTCCTAAATATTTTGAGAAATAATATAAGTACCGTAGTGAAAGAGCTACTTGATTTATGAAAAAATAGAGAAAGAAAAATTAGAAGAAAGAGTACCATCAAAATTTTAAGAAACTACTGTATTGGCAAAGTAGAAAAGAAATTCAGCATTTCCTCTGCTAAAAAGAAATATTTTCTTTTTATTCTTCTTTACTTGTTCATCAACACAATACATCCTTCAATATGTTGTACCGACTCTTTTTTGTAGTTTTTCTTTCTTTGTTTTCTTGAAATGGAAATCCTCCTTGCTAAAAGCACTTCTGTAATTTTTAAAAGAATTAGAAATGCAACGATTAATTTGTGGTTCTAACTTTTCTCTGAGAGATTTTTATTATTCTTCTTTAGTTTCAAAAATTTTTTCCAAAAAGGTGTATCAGTGGTCACAAATTCTTCTAAAGTCTCATTTAGCCGACTAAACAACTTTTCCACCACAGTACGACAAAGATGCCCTACTTAGTGTGCGGCTCACATGCTATTACTTTCATCTATATTTTAACCAAGCAAATGGACACAATAGCCCAATTTGATCACTTTTAGTAGTTTAATGGTTCAATTGACTTGAAAAATAGTATAGTAAGTTAAATAAGATTTTGAAAAAAAAATTCTGTTGACCTGATTTTATTTTATTTTTTTTAAGACTACTCGAGTTTCTAAAAGAATAGGGTATTCAATGATGGTTATTTAATTGTAATATATCCAAAACTATAATACTAACATAAAAGTTTTGAACTGCAGAATTGAAGCTGGAGAACTTGAAGGTACTCAATCTTGAATATACAATGTTTAACTCACTCTCAGACATTGAGGTTTTAACTTCCCTTAAAGCCTTGTCTTTGAGAGGCATCGGTATGAATGATTCCTCCATCCTTCAAGGTAATAATCTAGGCTATGAAAGGCTCACTTTTTTTTGCTTAAAGTTGCTATTTACTTTTAAAATGTTGATTGAGAACGGACTGAAAATTGACGACGACATTTCAGTTTTTTTGTGTGTAAGATATGATTTCATGGTTTCTGAATTGGCTATGTATTGACAATTCATACCTATCATCAACAATTACTGTACGAAAAGTTTATAACGAACTAGTGTTCTGGGCAGGAATTTGCAGTTTGAAGAATCTCCATGAACTTGAACTAGGTTGGAATAAATTTAACGGGTCTATTCCCATGTGCTTCAGCAACTTGACATCTCTTCGACTTCTTGATCTCTCCTTTAATAATCTTAGCGGCAACATACCTGCAGCTGTCATTGCTCCTCTCATACACCTTGAGTATCTCTCCCTCTCTGGTAACCCTTTCGGAGGTTCTTTCTCTTTCAGTTCTTTGGCCAACCATTCGAAGCTTCAGGTGTTCGAACTTGTACCTCAAAGCAATGATTTACATGTCGACACTGAGGATCTTGCTCTCCCCCCACCATTTCAGCTAAAGGTTCTCTCTTTATCTGGCTGCAACTTGAATAATCAGACTCGAAAAATCCCAAGTTTTCTGCTCTATCAGAAAGAAATACAGCTTCTTGATCTTTCTTCAAATAAGTTAGTCGGCCAGATTCCTACTTGGCTTCTGCAAAATAATACACACTTGGAAACTCTCGAATTAATGAATAACTATTTTAGGGGTCCATTTCTACTGGATGACTCTCCAGGATTAAATCTAATCCGGTTAGACATCTCAAACAATGAGGTCAGCGGTAAGGTTCCTCATCATATGGGTTTATTTTTCCCAAATCTGAGGCACTTGAATTTGTCAAGAAATTTTCTTGAAGGCAATATCCCCCAATCACTGGGAAACGTGACAGAATTATTGTCAATGGATTTGTCCCATAACAGGTTATCAGGGGAAGTGCCAGATCAAATTGCAACTGGATGTTCCTCGCTTTCAAACCTGGTATTATCTTATAACAATCTGGATGGGAATTTCCCTTCTAGGTTCATGAATGTTACAGGCCTAGAATTGCTTTACGTGGATAATAACAATTTCACTGGGAGTATTTCGGATGCATTATTTCCGAATGGATTGATTAGTTATCTTGACATCTCCAATAATGGTTTTCGGGGCAGAATTCCTAGTTGGATTGGAAATTTTTCATCTTTGGATTCTCTTGATATGTCAGCCAACTTGCTAGAAGGTAACTTACCAGATGCTGTATGCAATCTTGAGATGCTTAGTTTTTTGGACCTCTCCAAAAATCAGTTGATCGGACCTTTACCAGCTTGCTCCCAACTTACGTTATTGAAGTTCATCCACCTGCACCATAACATGATCTCAGGATCCATCTCAAAGATGCTGTCTGGAAGCTTCAATTTGATGACACTTGATTTGAGGTACAACAAGCTATCTGGTGGTATACCACGCTATATTGGCAAACTTAGAGACCTCAGGGTTCTTCTATTGGGGGGAAATGAATTGCATGGTCATATTCCTTTGCACTTATGTCAGCTGCAGAAACTAACAATTATGGATCTTTCTGAAAATAAATTTTCTGGGCCACTACCTTCATGCTTCAGCAACATCTCTTTCGGCAGAGGACACTTTGCCGCAGATGCATTTCTTGCTCTTAACACGATAGCTACTACATTGGGAAACCCAATAGGATTCAATAAGTCTAATTCATTGGGTATTGACGAGTACGTAAGTGAGGATATGTTAACTTCTCCCGAGCAAGAAGAAGTGGAATTCACAACAAAAAGTAGGGCCGAACGCTATACAGGGAATATATTAAATTTCATGTCTGGACTTGATTTGTCATGTAACCAATTGATTGGAGCGATTCCTGCTGAATTTGGTGATCTCAGACATATCCGGGCATTAAATTTATCCCACAACTACTTGCAAGGATCTATTCCCTCAAGACTTTCCATGTTGAACCTAGTAGAGAGCTTGGATCTTTCTTACAACGATTTGAGTGGTGAAATACCTTCAGAGCTGGCATCCTTGAACTTCTTGTCCATCTTCAATGTGTCATACAATAACTTGTCTGGCAGGATACCTGATACAGGGGAGTTTGCAAACTTTGACGACAGCAATTATAGAGGAAATCCAGGTCTATGTGGACCATTGCTCAAGAGAAGTTGTAACCCCTTTGCTCCACACCTTGAAAATGTTGGTGATCAAGACATAGAAGTTGATGGTGCAATTGATGTGGCAGCATTCGCTTGGAGCTTTTTTGCTTCATATATGGTGATCGTGATTTCATTAGTGGTAATTCTTTGTGTTAGCCCTTATTATAGAAGAGCATGGTCTTTTTATATTGATTATTGGATCCTATCTAGATTCTATGAGTATTGCAGGTCTCGTTCCTCTGAGAAAAAGCAAACATGGAAAGTTTTCAATTGGAACATGAGAAGGAGATGAATTGGTCCTAGTTACTCTATTGGGATTCTTGAATTTGGAAAAAGGTCCAATGAATTTGCAAGTATTGAAAGAGGAAATCGAGATCTCTGTGGACCGTTGATGAAGAGAAGTTGTGACCCCATTGCTTCACAACCCGTAAATGTTGGTGATCAAGACAAAGAAGTTGATGGTGTAATTGCTGTGGTAGCATTCATTTGGAGCTTTTGTGCTTCATATATGGTGATAGTAACTGCCTTGGCCATAATTCTTTGTATTAGCCCTTATCATAGAAAATCATGGTCATATTACATTGATTATTGGATCCTATCAAGATTCTGTGAGTATTGCAGATCTCGTTCCTCCTGATTAAGATTTGAAGTGCTTGGAAAAAAGTGAATGCCCATTTGAATGTATTTTATTGCTTTGGAATAAATAAATGAAAATTGTATGAACTTAATTGGTTTTCTTTGCGAATGATGAATATTAAGCATCCTTGATTTCTACGTCTAGACATGACGCCAAAATTATTGCCGACACAAGTCAAGTCAACAACTTTCTGAAGCCGAACTCCAACCATATTCTTGTTCTTATAAAGATTGCACTTGTCAGAACAACACCTTACACAATTGAAAAAAAAAAAGAACAAATTGATATGTTAGCAATCTGAAAGTAATTTGTATATCTTACAGGCACGCAGCCAGAAATCAAAAGTAATTATCATTTTTATTTATGTATCTAACAGTTAGATGTTATTAAAAATTCATAAGTTAAATCAAGCCAACTTCCACAAACTTTTCCTCCGTAAGGCAAATATCAAGAGAGATAGTCAGTTAGACCTTGCTAAATCCGTATAGAAAAGGAAATTCTTATGCAAGAGAGAAAGGCTTCTCAAGTCCAAGAAGAGAACAATGACTATTTCAACAAAGTGCATGTGATTGAAAAAAACAATCAAGCAAATCCCAAGGAGCAAGAAGGGAAATTAGTCCAAGAATCAATACACCAACAAGAAAAGGAAGAACAAGGGAAAATGCTTCTGCTAAAAAGGACATTACAAGTCCCCGAATGCAAAATCCTTAAAACAAAAAAAAAAGGAAGGAAAAGCAAGATTTTTTCGACACTTGAGCAAAGATGTGGTTGTAATGATCTCCAAAATAAATCTTGTTGAAGATGACTTTGTTTGGTGGATTGATTTTGGAGCTATTTAACATACTTACAAAAAAAAAAAAAAGAATTCTTCAAGACCATGAATCCAGATGAAGGTGGCACCGTAGTATACATGAGAAATTCTGCCACCATTCTAGCTATAGGAATTGGTGAAGTAAACTAAAAATTTACTTTAGAAAATGTTGCATCTCTTATAACGTAATCTATGTGTCAAAAATTACGAAGAATTTAGTATCAAGTAATTTGTTGAACAAGTTTGATTTATACTTATTTTTCTGGCTAATAAATTTGTCCTTTCTATGAATTTAGTGTCAGGCAATTAATTGAACTAGTTTGGATTATACTTATTTTTTAGGCTGATAAACTTGTTCTTTCTAAGGTTGATATATTTGTAGGAAAAAGATATCTTTATAATGATATGTCCAAATTCAATGTAATGGCAATAAATGAGAATGCTAATATTTCTATATATAAGCTTGAGTCAACTTCTATATTTCGCATCAAAGGTTTAGACATGTTAATCAAAATAGAATACATGATATGATGATATTAAATTTGTTGCAATATTGTGAAAAAAAGGGAATAAAAATGCACAACATGCATGCTGATAAAAATAATAAGAGATCTATTTCTTAAAGTTGAAAGAACATCAAAAGTTTTGGATCACATTTCTAGTGATGATGTGATTTACATGGTGTTGTTCTGAATAGGGCGACCTAGAGAGGGAATAAATAGATTGATATGTAATTTTTTGGGTTTATTTCAAGGGTTTAGCATTAAGACAAGGTTCATTATAATGACCTGAACAAAACAGTTCCAACACAAGTAAACTTCACAAATAAAAATACTTGCAATTAGACCAACAATTTTTATAAGAAACGAAGTATACTAAAGGAAGGATATGGTCATTCGAATTTGAAAAGAGTTTGAATCTAAACACAAAAGTGTACTAGAAAATGTACTCAGAGATTTGGATCAAGTCAACTTTAAAAAGCTTTCCAAAGCAGAAGAGATTTTGCAATAAAGAAAAGATCAAGTTAATTATGGTGAGAAATCCACTAAATCTCATATTGGATTTTTTAAACCAAAAATAATTTTGAGAATATATAAGGAAGGATATGAAATACAAAATTCATTGTTGGGTTAACTAAAGGTTGGTTAAGAACTTGCCGTAAATAGGGCAATATGGGTTTATCCTAATGGGTATAGGATGACCTAAAGAGGCCAAACAGAAAATTTTCAAGTAAAGTAAGTTCAAGATTCACCGAGAAATTACCCTATAGACACTCCATTGACTTAGAAAATTTTCAAGTAAAGTAAGTTCAAGATTTACCGAGAAATTACCCTATAGACATTCCATTGACTTGATCCCAATGCCGCAACAAACTTTAACTTTGTCTTCCACTCCATCGACATAAGGCTTTCAATCAATTTCTTGCAAAGTAAATTGGCGACTGAATAATAAGCAAACCTGCCAACACTTGATAAACTATTAATAATAATGTTTGTCATATAAAAAACTTGACATAATTAAATTAACACGTGGTGCACCTACTTTAGGCGGTGAGAGATAGTTTGTGTTACTTATTGATGACTGTATTAGACCTTGTCATGTATATTTCTCACACTTTAAAGAAGAAGTCATGCATAAATTCAAGTCACATAAATCAGAAGTTGAAGTTCATTTTGAAACATTTATTAAATGTCTAGGATCTGATGGGGAGGAGTTGTTTTAGCATAATGATTATTTTGAGTCTACATAAATTAACATGATGTCCCTGTTCCTTGCACACCTCAACAAAATATTGTAGCAGAACGCAATAATTGTGTATTAATCTAATTGTTAATGCATTGTTGTCAAATTCAGATGAAACGGGGTATTGAAGCATTGTTTAATTATTGACAAGATACAACTCTTGAATAACAACAATCGTAACTATATAAGGTCAAGTGGAGAATTGGTTTTGCTATACAAAAGCATTCTTTACCTTTAGAATATTCTGAAACTACACTTCACTGTTCAAACGGTTTGTCACATAAGTGCACGTTGTAGACAAACAAGTTTTATCTTATCTTAATGGGTATTTGTCCTTTGTGTTTGATAGTGTACTAAATTGTTATATCGTTTTTGTCAATTCTCCTTTCATTTTAGTAGATTATTTCATTTTTGTGTAGATTCTACTTAAGTTTTGTGTTTTGTTGGTATTTTAGATATTTGGAATAAAAGAACTTAAAAGGAGTTGCTGAAAAGATTATTTGATGTTGAGCACGAGTGCGTTATAAAGAGGTTCCAGAATTCAGAAGTGTGGGACTCAGAGATTGGGAGATTGAACCCTATGGTCATACTTATAGTTATTTCCTGATTAGAAAAATAGTTAACAATCGTACATTAACTATCGATACAGTAAAAAAAAGTTGATTGTCAGAGTTTGTTGACAATTATAACCTATTAATGAATAAATGAAATTATCATTGCATGAACGAGCAATTGTGTGAACCACTTCTAAAGTTTCTCCTTTGGCTAGTGTTTTGCTATTTATTGACTTGATTTTAGTTTAATTCTATTTAATTATTTTAGTGTGAATTAATTGTTTACTTTAATTATTCAACACCCCCCCCCCCCCAAACATTTGATTCTTGCTTGAAAGGAAACAAATTCCCCCAGTCCCTGTGAAGACTATCCTACTTATTGGTACATTCAAATTTATATCTCGAATATATATTTTATTATTGAATAGATTCGACACTGTCAATGTTGCATATTAATAGTGGACAAATGAAACCTAAAGTGAATTTAATTCACGATTTCAAGCCTATTCTTTCTTTGTTCATCGTATTAGTGTTTACATCAAGACAACCAATTTGTATTATGTACCAATACAGTCAAACGCGTATCATAAAGTTACGTCTTTAAATATCCTCTTTCATAAAAATCTCAGTATTCTTCAATTCTAAGCCATTTTGACCAATATGTGCAGAAAATGCACCGCCCTCCTTTAGAAGCTACAAGAAGTAACCGCTAAATATGTTCCTAATAGGGAAGCTGGCTATGTTGTGATGATATAGAATCCAAGGACAATGTCCCCAGCTGAGCCTGTGGTGTCTAGCAAACTTCAAGATTGTTGAGCTAGGAAAAGTTTTGCTTACTATTGACAACACAACCACAAAGAAGAAAAAGCTCTTCAAATTTTCGAAGTTGTAACCTATAATGCTTGACAATATTATTAAACCATCAAAAGCTAGTTTCAGTGGAGTTTCACTTTGAATATCAATTCAGGGCTGAGCCACTTTTGGATTGTGGTTTCCCTCTTATATCATTTTGGATTGAAGTTTATGTAGGTAGAATTTGATCATAGACAATTGTATGCAGTTGTTCTTTGACACTATATTTAGAATGTATGGTCCTGATTTCCCTGGATAAAATGCATAATGGGATAATCCCTATAAGTAGTTATATTTTTCTGTTGTGTTAATTTAAAGGGTTAAGAATTAATGTGTTGGGGGGGGGGGGGGGGGGGTAAAGAAGTCTAATTTTGGTGACAGCAGGTACTGATATGAAATCTTGTGCTTGGCTGTTTGCTATGCTCTTTGTATACATGTCTTACATTTTGATAATGATAATGAAAAAATTGATGGCTCATGGGCAGCCATAATTTAAACATATTTCATACATCAATATGTTATCAAGCTTCTTATTCAAATAAGTTACTGTTACTTATATTGGTAGGTTTTACTTAAAAGAAACAAAACGTGAAAATTTATGTTACATTTGGAATTGACAAAAATACCCAAAAAAGAAATGAAAAGAAAAGAAAAGAAAAGAGGGGAAAATTGGGATACATTTACTCTTCCCAGAAAGAGGATTATTTTGCAATTCCCATTAATTGCATTATTTCGTACTAAATGACATTGGAGTTAGATCAGCCTCTTTTCACTACTTGAAAATAAACAACATTTAGGGAATCGAAGAAATTTGAAGCATGAAACTCTTGAAGGGCGTCATATTAGTTTTCTGGGAAAATGAAGTTGAGGAAATAAATAATCATATCATTAATGTAAGGGAAAATACATAAGAAATACCTCTATAAGTTTCTTTTAATGTATCTGATGCTAATCCTTCTTATCCTCTGCCATTAAAAACTTACTCATATTTGCCTTTGGAATTGTTGGCCAAAGCTACCTATGTACTTTTCTAGCCCTTCTTAATACGCCAATAGCAGCAACAATGCCATACGTTTAATTTGCAATTTCTGGGCTAAACGGTTAGTGGTGTAGCTAAACTTTTTGTTCAGTGGAACATAGAAAGAAATCGGCTCTTTTCTTTCTTTTAACAAACTCAATTCAAGAGATGTTGCTGGCTCGAGACACCAGATTTTGATGCAGGACTTGTACCTTTCAGTACAAATGCTTTAGTAACATATGTTACCTAGCATGAGCCCCAAGAACATGAATACATGCTGTGAATATTTAAGTTAGAATTTGATTAGCATCAAGAGCTTGGCAAAGTTAGAATTCAATTCATACCAAGAATTACATATTGTTAGTTTGTTTTTTGTTACCGCAGATATTGAATTGGAACCTCAAATATTGTCCATCTTCTTGTGACAGAGGAAAGCATATGCATAAATGGATGATCTATTGTCATCATTATCCATTTCTCCAATACTTTGGTGAGCTATATTACATGAGTGTAGCAGATATTACCTTCAACCAACAGATATTGGAAAGCAAGATGAGTTTTTTTTAACCAAAGCCATACTCTTCTCAATCTTTCTTTTGGCCTTTTACTGCCAAATGCAGCATGTATTTGCTTGCTCAGGATCCAATGTTCACATTTTCAATAATCTGCCTAACAATTCGTTTATACACTCCATTGCCAGCTCGAAAAGGAGGCTATCGGATACTGTCATCTTTATGGAAATCACACTTTTCCAGCAGTTTTCTGACTCAGATTTTGCTAGAACTCCTTTTCTATTATGTCATCTTCACTGGGGTCCTAAATATCGAACCTATGGAGGCTATCGGATACTGTCATCTTTATGGAAATCACACTTTCCAGGAGTTTTCTGACTCAGACTTTGCTAAAACTCCATTTCTGTTGTGTCATTTTACTGGAGGCCAAAAAATCGAACCTATGCTGTTTTCAATGACCATATAGCTAATGCCTGTTGTCTAGGAGCTGCTACTTACAACTGTTATTGGTCAGTAAAGGAAGATTGTTTTTACATTGCTAATGTGACTTCAGATTGTATCTTTAACTAGGTGATCATGATTTCATGACAAAAATATAAAACTCATCACAGTCTTATTGTCCGACTATATATACAAGCTGTAGACATGGGGATTTTTGTGCCTTCTGTTTGATGAAAATATCTGACCATATCGAAACTGATAAAACTACATTACACAGACAATCTGTTTTCCTCTCCAGAAATAGAGTGGAAATCTATTCTTTTTACACTAGTCAAAACTTTTCCTTGTAAACATGATGAGCACAACTAAAGAATTCATTCAAAACCAAAAACCTACGGTGAACTAGTCACACTTTATGGAACCATATATGTACCGAATGAAAAGTAAAGAGGCACGAAAACCTACAGTACCTAGCATGAGAAAGATCCCATTGCAGATGCAGGCCATGTAGCCAAAGAAGAATGAGGTTTGTATGAAGCCCCTCATTTGGGATTTAAAGTAATAGTAGAAGCAGTAGCCAAATATGTAGAGACCAGTTGAACCACCACAAAGAAATGATCTGTTCAGAATGTAGTATGGAGATCAGTCTCAATGATAGGAGTCCACAACAAAACTCTATAGATTGTAGAAAGGAAGACAAATGTAATAGGGAGATGTAGCAGTCTAATGAACAGCACAACAAAATAGATGCAGAGAAAAGTATTTCCCATAATAAGCTTAGAGCAAGAAATTTGTACAACGTTGTAATATCTCTGCTAATTCTAACACGAGCATCAAAAATTGTTAAATCCAGAATAACTAAGCAACCAAATAATGCATCAAAACATGTCTCAGTTGTTTGTGTAATCAGAAAATAAGGAGGACACATAAAATTGTAGGTTTGACAAGGTCGCAGAATTTTCAGTACAAAGATTAAATGCTAGGTAGAAAGGAGCTAAGTACAGAGACAAGACAACCAGAAACACATCTACAATCAGGTACAAATTGCAAATCCAAATTAATGTTGATCACCATGAAAACCAATTTTAATTACTCAGCATAAGCTAAAAAATATAGGATAAGCACCTAAACAGAATTGCTCACCTCCACCACCATTGATGATCTTCGGCAGCAAGCTGAAAGTATGTCAAACCAACAGAAACAAAAGCAGTAGCGATTATAACAAGCACTATGACAATGCATAGAATCCCATACAGATTGTATACCCTGAAACCCCATACAGCGTCAAAGATGTCATAGAGTTCAATAAAGATAAAAACAAATGGCAGAAATCCTGCCAAGGCCATTTGGGGAAGAGCACCCCTGTACCAATGGAGAGCTGGAATCTCTCTAGGACAGTTTGAGGTGTGGCAAGGAGCTTGAAACTGCCAATCAGTTACTTTCCCAAAAAATGCTCCCAACAATAGCAATGGCAATGCTAAAAACATCCACAGAAGAAAAATCACAACAATTCCACCAATAGGAAGTGCTACAGTAAGCCCATAAATAGCGGCAACAGCATTTAGGACACAAAAAGAAAGAAATAGAGGCCCACCAAAAATACATGCTGTTAGGAATACATTCCTCATCTGTCAAGTGATCAAAAAATAAAAGAATTAAAATCCCAAAAAAAAGTGAGGATGGAAAGCAGAAATTACTAGAACATACCCAGTCAGTTCCTTCAAGCTGATGATAGAAAGCGACTGCAAAGAATCCAGCAACCCACATGTAATTGCATATGATATGATCAATGCCGTCATGTAAACTCCTCGATCATATGGATGAAATATACCAGTAAGGCCTAAGACCAGTATTAACATTGACCTGCAGCAATAACAATGTAGCGGATCAATAAACAGCTATTTAACCAACCAAATTTGGAATTAGATGCTTAAGCAATGCAATTTCTTCTTGATACTGACAATATTAATAACTGGGTACCAGAACCAATAGCTGCAGCAAACAAAGACTTGTACTTGGGGTACCGAAACACATCTGCATGGAGAATCTTCCACCCTGTCTCTTCGTGATCACGAGCAGATTCCTGATCACTTGCATACCTTTACAGAATTCAAAAGAAAACAAGCATGTGTGAAGCAAAAGAAGAAATAAATCAGAACATTGAGTAATAGAGAGTGCTTCAGTAGCTCAAATGATCTTATGCTGAGTGTCTTACTCATAAATGTCTTTTCTAAGGACTCGCACATACAGTACCACCAGACAACCAAATAAAATGAGAACTGTCCACAATGAATTTGAGATTGCAACATGATGGACTTTGATGTTATGTGGTAAATGCCTTGAGATGTCTATGTACTCGTCCATTCTTTTATCAAATGTGATGTTTGTTTCTTGCCACATTATTGCATATGTGAAGTTTAGATCAACTTCCTTTCCGTCTACTAGCTCAGCAGGATGTGCGTTAATAGCAAGAATCCCAATCACATGATCTCCGGTATAAAGAATTTTAAAGTCAGTATGGGTGAATATGAAATATCCAGGCCCAACATAGCCGATAAAACCCCAAAATGGTAAGTCATCGTAGTACATTTCCCACCAGTAGTCTTGCTCAATGGCAGTTCGAAACAAAGATACTTCACGCCTGGTCAGATTTTTCCTACACACAACCTGTAATTTATGCTCCATTCGGAAATCAATCTTATATGGAGAAGAAGCAAGGTGATCTCCATTCAACACTTCACCAATAGATTGTTTCTTCTGTTTCAAAGGATCTGCCAGATATTATTTCAATATACACACACACAAACACGTGTGTGTGTGTGTATACATATGCATTTAGCAGAAAGTCTGGAAAAGTTTCACTGGTATATAAGTATATAGGAAAAGGTATGTAGAGCAAAGAAGAGAACCTGGTTGACAGAAAGGAAGACTGTAATATGGATAAGTTTCACTGGCATCACAATCCAATAACAAAAAGAAAAGTAGGAATTAGGAGTACAGTTATAATGATGTGAGCTAAAAATCTGTGAAAGCAATAGGACAGTCCAGAGCTGTGCAACCACTTATTCTCACTTAGCACAAAGAGTCACTACATGATTCAGATCATATGACAAGATCATGATAGGTAGGTAGAATTCATTTAATTACAAGGTTAATTCATTATTCCACAGTAATCATTTACATAGATGAACAGCATCACTCAGGTAGTGGCAGTGTCATCATTTTCCATGTTAAACATATAAGTAGGTTCGATTTTCAGCCACCCTTTACCCTTGTCCCATCAATGTATCAGAAACAATACAGAAAAGGTTGTAACTGCTTTTGACATATATGAATTGGAAATCAAGATATAAATTGAATGGTTGAAGGGTATATCCATGCCAATTCCTATCCTACTATCAAGACAATTGAAGCAAAACCAGTCTATCTAAGCCATAAAAGACCAAGCATTCATTCTCAAATAAATTAAATTGAATCTAGATGGTATGTTGATCAATAGTCATTTAAGAATAAAATTCTTACAAAACTGTGATTAATAGACAACATGCGGCTGTTACCTGGGGTTGCCACATGGACCAGCCCAGTTGGCATAGAGTGGGACTGGATCTCCTTTTTGATATATGTGCTTGGAAGCATCTGATTTCACTTGGCTAGAAATACTGGTAAATATGACAGTGACAGCAAGAATGTCCACAAACCCTTTCATGCTCCTATGGCATCATAGAGAAATAGAGACAATTAAAATGAAAACCAGCAAACTCAGATGCACAGCTGAAAGGAAAGCAAGGTAGCTACAGACTGAGTTCCTAGAAATTGTAACACAGCATAAAGAGTCTAGAACTCAACATTTTCCCTAATTTCCCAAGTCTTAAGAGAAATCCACATCTTCCAAACCTCATATACAACAGCATTTAATCGCTTTTTACCTATATTAGCATGGATATGGTACAAGTCAGCACCAGCCATAATCCAAGCTTACAATAGTTGGTTTTCTATCCATAAAAAAAAAAAAAAAAAAGGTTGGCTGTGCAGAGTCATTTTATTGCTAAATTCATATTCTTGAAGTCTCCAAGGAACACCAGATAGGTGCCATTTATAGTTGATTTGATGAACTTACTCGTGATATAGGTAGGATGACTTGACTTGATTAAATTACAAGGTTGTTTTGGCAGGAGCAAACTAATTTGCACAGAGATGGGCTCAACATATATGTTTCACAAGTCTAGCTTTTGGGGGAATAACGATTCATTATTTCTCTTGAAACACAAAGCTCCTTTTGTAATTCAGATCATCTCACCACATAAACTCAATCATTTCTAAAATTATTAACTTATCTTTAGCCATCCTCCTTCAAAACTAATCGCCCAATGCTACAAAATAGACAGAGAAAGCCAATCAAGTAAGATAAAATAATGCATTGTAACATCCCCACTGTCCATGTTTTGATCCTAATCACAATTCAGAAGTACAAGTATCAGCTTCTACCTAGCTTTCAAGATAACTCACCATCCCTCACCTTCAAGTAATTGAATTCGTCATTTTTCATTTGAAAGAAAAAAAAGCCACATGTCAAGGTAAAACTTACGTTTTCACACATTCCACAGCTAAAGCAAAGCCCAGTTCTTGCCATCCAATAACGATTAATTAAACACCATAGTTCGGCTATACACCCCTATACAGTTAAAAATCATTCAAGCCCTTCATTTAACTAAGCATCAACTTCCTGAATCTATCTTATGATTAGTAGATTGTAGAGGAATGATTGCAATTATGCAAAAGCAAAACATCAGAAAATACAGAGCAGGTCCAAATGCAAATTTGTAATCTGCAGAAATGTTTGAACAGAATGTTTGCATTAATGCAGAAGGTTAACGAATTCTTACAGAAGAAACGGGAAAGCCATCTAATACAAATTCAGCCCACCAGAAAGCTACAAAGATGGAAAGGTTTCTTTGATACAAAGACAGGAAGGTTTCTTTGATTCTTTCTATCGGCATAGTGTCATAGACTTGACTTGGAGATATTTCAGACAAATTGGCCATCCCTCCTTACAACGTTGTTGACTTTCTTTGCGTTGATGTGGATGGGCAAATTATGTATTGAGAATTTGAGATAGTATTGTACCTAATTTAGATCTTTACTCTTTTTTTTTTGTTCTTTTTTATTGTTTCTTTTTACCAATTAAGTACTTCCTGTAAAGGTAATTTGGCTATGACTCTAGAGAAACTGAAGATGTCAGTGCATTTTTCTCATTTGTTCTGAACTAGAGTAGTTATATTACTGCATGGTGTCTAAAAGTAAAGAATCGAAAATACGTAAAATTTTATAGAATAGGGAAGCATGAGAGCATTGCATTAGATGGTGGGAGTGAGGGGGCGTCAGGACGTAAGTAAAATTAATCAAATCGAATATTCAATCTTCAACCTTGTTTGTTGATTTTGATGAATTTGAAATTATGTTCAACTTTGGTTTGTTCGTCTATCAAATCAAATTCGAATGACTTTGTATCAAATCAAACTCGAGTCTTGAATATTTTATATGTAGATTTTAATTATTATACTAATTGAGCCAAGTTCAAGTCAAATTTGAAATTTTGCTATGTATAAAATATTGTTCATGTGTGGTTTTATTTAATAACAAGTAAATTTCATTAACGAATTGTTAAAAATTGTCCAACACGATTTGATTTACATCTCTACTCTTGTGGCAGGTTAAACATGCACTTAAAATAACAGACTTGCAATTTAACAACAAATACAGTAAATCCGAATGATTTTACATATCTGAAAAATGTAAGAAAATTTTAAATTGCCATTATTAAGGAACACAATAAAATGAAATTCATGGGAGGGAGATGATGGTGGTCTTCCATCCGAAGAGGAAAGCCTTCTAAGAAGATAAGAAGAAATAGAGAGAAATTAGAGAAAATGAGAGATAGAAAGAGAGATTGATTTTGGATCTACTAGTTTATATTTGGTTTGATAGGTTCTCAAATTTGAACGAGCTCAATTGGAATTTCGAATAACTTGTTCTAACTTTTCAGCCCTAGATAAATTATTAATTGAGAAATTTGAAAATTAGCATTGTTAGCGGGTGCGAATGACTGGGTTTCCTTATGTACCAACTTTGACAAAATATGGGCCTTAGCAAAATGTGTGAAGACCATTAAAGGTGTTAGAACTTACTAGGCTTTGTGCCCCGCTATTGATTGTACTAGGATAATGTAAGATTTATTTAATAACATATGATTAGAGTGTTGTATATGATAATGGAGTTGGAATTATGGATAGAGGAGCGGTATTTTGGATTGATTTATTTATATACAAATAGAGTAAATTTGATGTGATCTGTATTGTGTTCTTTAAAATTAATATGATTTAAGCATTTGACGGATAATATTGGTTTTAAAAATTTTAGTTTTTTTATTTTAATTTAGTAATAAGTAAATGTTATTTAAATTAATGGAATATATATTATTGTTTTAAAGTTGATAGGACAAAGAATTAAGTGGAGAATTACATTGAGAGTGTTATAATTCGGGCATTGTGTGATGAGATAAATTAATAATTTGGAATAACTTGATATTATAGGTTGGTAAGATGTGTGTTTATTAATTAAGTAGGTTTTTTTCGATGAGTAAAGATGATATTGATTTAGTTATGAATGAATGTGATTGAAATTGATGGAAGTTATATTTTTTTAATTAATAGAGTTTGAATAAGTGAGGGATAATAGTAATTTTGGGAGTTGAGGGATTTTATATTAATAGTTTATTGATAAATGGGTATTATTGAAAGTAAGGTCATGTTTATAAATTTTTTTATAAGAAATAGAAATGATTGCATACGAAAATTATAAAGCTTAATTACAGTAATTTGTAGTAGAAATTTTAAATGTTTATTGTTTGATGTTTATATGACTTAATTTATGTTACTCAAAGTTGTGGTGAATTTGTAGTAATATATAGATAAAGGTATATAACATTTTTTAATATGTATGTGTGTGTGTGTGTGTGTGTGTTGTGCATGTTTAGTATTTTATTTGAGGTGATATAATGGTTTGATTTTTTTAGTGTTTATAGTTTTTGTGGTTTTGTCTATTTGTTATATTTTTATTTTTTGTTTATTTATATGGATATTTAATATTTTATTTGAGCTTGTATGATTGTTTAATTTTGTTTTAGTGTTTATATCTTTTCTGGCTTTGTTTGTTTTTTATATATGTGGCATTCCTATTTGTGTTGTGATTCATGTGTGAAAATGAATTTTTTTTTTTGAGTTGCATCATGTATATTTTTGTCTATATACATAGGGGCGTAGTTTGAAATATTTGTATGTATATTTGTGATAGTTTGGCTATTTTTGTTATAGTTTGGAGAAAAGTTTATCTTTTTATTTTGTTTTTTAGTAGTATATTTTTGAATTTTTGAATTTTTTAAGTGCATTGTTTTTTGGGTATATTGGAACGATTTTGGAGAAGGGCATGTCTAGAAGTCAATCTATGAGTAGGCTGATTGGTAATGTTGAAAATTTTGTAAAGTTGGATAATGAGAGAAATTTAATAGTTGGTGAGAAAATTTTGATTTTGTTACAGTGAAGATAGACAATTTAGGGAAATATAATTGTTATGTATATATTTTCCAGATAATCAATATTTTTGTCCATACATATATATATTTTGCTGAAAATTAATATATATAAAAACACACACAAAGAAAGTGCAAGGATACATAAATTATATAAATTTGTATAGTGGAGGCCAAAAAAATTCAAATCTGCATCACGGAGTTAAGGGTAGCAACTGCAGTGGTACAACAAACAAAAAGACAAAATTGACAGCGAAATTACAAAGAAACTAGGACAAAAGGGCATAATCGAAATAAGTTGACAAAAGAAAAAATGAGAAAAGAAGTAACGGCAGACAAAGCGGTCCACAGGAGGCCCCATATAATGCTAAAAGACAGAAAAGGCCAAAATCAAGTGCAGAATCAGATTGAAACCGAGACAATTCACTGTAGGTGGAGTTTCGATGCTTTATGTAGTTTAAGATAAGATTTAAGATCAGCGAAATAGAGTTTTTTAAAGTCATAGGTATAATTGTAGAGGTCAATTCATCATCCAAATCGAACAACGATTGATATGGCTCGATTGGAGTTGGTCAAACCTATATTCTAAAAAAATTAATTTAAAATCAACGCCACAAGAAGTATACTGATTTTACCAAGAGCAATAGGCAATCTACTCTCCCCTTAAAGCTGTGAAATTGCTAGTTTTAATAGTTCAATAAAATTTCCATTTCATTTCGACATTATGTTTGTTATTTGCTTGTTTGATGTGCACGTTACATTTTCTAGCATCATTAGAGCATAGTTTAGTTGTGCTTTTCTGTAATTAGAATGCAGAACTTTTGGAAGCTTTAATTAACTTGACTGAGTTTCTTTTTGGGATAATTTAAGAAACCTCCCATGGGGTTTTTGACAATTTTACTAGCCTCCTCTAAAGTTTACAAAATTGCACAAACCTCCCCTGAGGTTAAGGTTTGATAACAAAATTAGTCCAATTAAAAGAAGTAACATTAAACAAGTACTTTAAGGAGAGAGATGAAACTTTTATTCTATAAATATCCCTTATGCATGTATATAAGTTGTATTAGTAAAAGAATAAAAATAATTAAAAGTTAAAAACAAGTAATACACATATTTCACCACTCAAAAAGTTCATATTTAATAAATTAGACAACACAAATAAGTAACAAAACTACACTAATAATCACAAGATTTAACAAAACAGAATAGTCATCTCTTCAACATGATGTTTGCTATGATTCTTGTAACAGAAAATTTTCGAATTTTGCCTTTTTTCATAGATGTTATTTTGCTATCATCTAGTAGGTAATTTAATAGATGTTATTTTGTAAATACAAACCATCGTTCATCATTAAAGAAATTTTCAATAGTTATTTTCATTAATTAGTTACTAATAGTTAATTAGTGTTCTAATTAATCAATCATTAGATATTAGTAGAGGATTTATTTTGTAAATACAAACCATCGTTCATCATTAAAGAAATTTTTAATAGTTATTTTCATTAATTAGTTACTAATAGTTAATTAGTGCTCTAATTAATTAATCATTAGATATTAGTAGAGGAGAATGGAGGGAAAAGAAATGCAAAATTCAAAAATTTTTTCTTTTCAAAATCACAAGAATCATAGCAAACATCATGTCAAAAGAGATGACTAGTCAATTTTGTTAAATCTTGTGATTGTTAGTGTAGTTTTGTTGGTTATTTGTGTTGTTTAATTATTAAATGTGAATTTTTTAAGTGGTGAAATGTGTGTATTAATTGTTTGTTAACTTTTAATTATTTTTATTCTTTTACTTATATAGCTTATATACATGCATAAGGGGTAGTTATGAAATAAAAGTTTCACCTCTCTCCTTAAAGTACTTTTTTAATGCTAATTTTTCTATTTAGACTAATTTTGTTATCAAAACCTTAACCTCAGGGGAAATTTGTATTATTTTGCAAAATTTAGAGGAGGCTAGTGAAATTGTCAGAAACCTCTCCTGAGGTTTCTGAAATTATCCCTTTCTTTTTTCAACATAATTGTGATTCAAGTATTCAAAATTATTCAAAATTCAAGGTCTCACTTAATTGGCAATCATGCACTAGTTGAAGGTTGGTTGAGTTTGATGATATCACCGAAACAAGATGAAGCGTTCTTTAAATAAGAGAAGAAAAAAGGGAAAATTAGAGGATTTAAGGAAGTGAAGCATTTGGTAATAAGGGAAGCAAAATTGACAATGTGCTTCTTTTGTCTTTTTTTTTTTTTGAGAGTTTGACTTATAGCATAAAAGATTGAAGGGCATTTTTAATGCTAACAATTAATGAGTGGGCAAGTTAGAAAAGAGTAACTCTTGGGTTGTTGAAAATTAGGGATGACAAGGAGTAGGATAAAACCTGATACCCACGGGTACTCAACCTGATGCTTAATTCGATAATACGACCAATGGATAATCCATTAGGGTTTGATATTGATGAAGGGTTACTGATCGGTAATCCGATATGATTTGGTAAGAGAATTCTAAAAATTCAATATCCGATACCCGACTATAAGTGTGTGGGTGTCGAGAAATCGATACTCTATAGAACTTGCTTATTGTCCTTAATTTGTACTTAATAGCATACATGTTTGCCTTGTAGACTTTTATTGGTGATGTATTGTGTACAATTCCTTGTTAGAAATATGGAATAGTTGTATGAATCTTCTTTTCAAAGATTGTTAAATTTATCCTTCATAAAATGTTGAATTTCTCTATGGCTCTACCCAAGTCTAAAATTCAATGTAGTGTGTTGATTTAACATAATGTGTATTCATGATTTTAGTTTGATGAAAGTTAATTTTCATTGTTTCGAATTATTCAAATTAGCAGGTAGAGGATACTTGATGGATAATTTAAAGTTGAAACGAGAGGGTTTGTTAGTGAGAGTTAAAACCCATAAAGTTATCCGATAGGGTTTGGTTACAAAGCTTATTAAAAATTTTTTTGAGGTAAAAGGGAATTGTTAGGATTTCTGAGCGGCTACAATCCCTATTGAAATTTTTCTAGAATTCCAAAATCATTGGCCAGAATTATTTTCTTCTTATAATACTTATCAATTGAGTGACGATTACAACCATTGAATTTACGACAAATATTTTAGAAACAAATAAATACATGAGCCTTGAGAAGCGAATATGGGCTTTACCTTGGGCTGGGCTTAGCATAGACTAGCCTTTCGGCTTAAGCCTAAATCCACCACGAGGCTAACCATAGATGCAATTGTGCAAGCACTAAAATCGTATAAACTAAAACTAAATAGAAAACGGCATAATGGATCATTGAACTATTTAAAATTTTTTTATTTTGATACTTGACTATTTTCTTTGGTAAAATTGTCACTTGATAAAAAAAATTTTGCTATTAGTTTAAGTGACAAAAAATGCATGCTTTTATCAATTGAGTGGCCATTTTGACTAAAGAAAGTTTAGTGGTTATAATAGCGAATTCTCAATATTTTAGAAACCATTTACTGTATTTACTCAATTTTATGAAAAGTAAAAAATATAAGTAAATAGAGTTATGAAGAATACCTTAATTAAAAGTCCATTTACTATTTAGGTACACTAGAAAGCTAAAGAAAGGGCAAAATTCATGCCTCTTGACTTACCAATAAAACTACAATAGAAAGAAGAACTACTTTCATATGAAGAAATAAACTTCATAAATACCTTTTTTTTTCAAACAAAAAATTTAAGTGGCTTCAACTTCGGTCACTACAATGAATCTAAGCATGCTCTGAGGTCTTGGGACCACATGTAGCTAATAGAGGTTCTTACACATCATCCTTCACATCGACAACAAAACTCAAATATACAACTTTTTATAACACCCCACACTTAGACCCCCAATTTTAACACCCAAGAAGGGTTCCTAATATCTTAAACTCTAAAACATTATCCAAAAAGTGAATCTAGTAGGGAAAACTATGAATTAATAGTAAGTGTGATCAAGTTTGACCAGTCTGTAGATACTAAGTACCTCAAAGAACCTCTATTTGAAATATTAAGAAAATAGTAATAAAAATACCAATAATTTTTCCATAATTAAATTAGGTTAAAACCTATTCTTCTACAATTTTCCAGTCACCGAACCCTACGAACTAGACTTCTCAAGATTAAATCCTAAGTTGCAACTTGAAATTTGTTCTTCATGTGAAATGTTCACTTTTTATCCATAAGGAATTTGGCCATAAAATTATTTTTATTGAATCCAAATGGAGGGTTGAAGACTTAAGTCTATCAATCTTTGATTTTGATGATTAACAAGTCAAAATGATGATTTGAACTAACATTTTTATTAAGAATTTTTGCTAGAATAGGTATTCAAAATATTGATAAAAATGATGAAAAATAAGAAGAAATGGAGATTGTCACTCACTCTCAAACAAAACTTCGTATGCACATCAGGATGATTGACCGTTTGAAAAATTGAAGACAAATTAGTGAGCTCTCTGTCTCACTATCAGATAAACTATTGGATGAGGAAATATTCTCATTGGCCATTTGATCATCTTAACTAAGAGGCTCCTAAATTGGATTGGACGCAGGCTTTGGACAACATACAAATAACCGGCCGTCTAACACTCTTAATGACTAATTTCTCCTGCATTAAATGCTTGATCATTGGAGGGCATTTTGGATGAATTTTTGGACTCCTATAAACACCATATTAGAGACTTTTGCCTACATTAAATACAAGTTTCTTAGAATGATTTTGCTAGAAAATAGTGCCCCTTTGTGTACTTGTACTCTTTGTGAGGTTGAAAATTTGATATTCTTCACTATAATTGTAGTTTGAAAAAGTTAGTTAGGGAGATTTGTAAAATATTTTGGCTCAACTAAAAAGTGATTAATGTGAGCAAAACATGATCCATTCTTTGTACAAGTTGGCTTTACATCACCAATAATTGAAGAAGCTTTTAGTAGATTAAACTCCAAATTTGATGAAATTTGGGAGTGGATGTAGATGCCAAAGAGGATACCGAACTACTATAAATTAGTTTGGATCCCTTTTACTTTATTGTTCTCTCTTTTATTTTTTTTTGTGAGCTTTACTTGTCATATCTTTATTGCTTTCTATTTGCTAAATTGTGTGATTACTTAGGTCAACTTGGATAGTTAAAATTGGAAAAAATTTGCCATATCTCATCTAGTTTGTTAATCAACCTAATTCACCTCTCTCTTAGATTGCTTTGGGACCTTACAGGGGTATTTCTTTAAATTTACATGTAATATTTTAAGTAAATGAACATGTAAAAGCTCAGGACATTTACTTGAATAATATTATACTAAAATAAATCCTGAATGCTAACAACCTAAACTTCTTATCACCTGAATACTATTGGCTTAAACCTGAAGGACCAACTTACAATTATCAAAAGTTGTATGACCATTCTTATCCTTAAACGTATCCATGGCACGTGTCCTATACCTAACATGTGCACGAGACACGTGTGCAGCTGGCATGACACGTGTTACTGCATGTGACACATGTCACTTCCATGTCAACCTAATGCTGACTAATCTCTTTCAAGTCACCCAACAAATAAAGTCACTTCTCCTCATTTTAACATCAAAATCAAGGAGACACCCACATAAAATTATAGTAGATTATGAGGCGAACAAGTGAGAAAGTGAAAAAGCAAAGCAAGACAGTATAAAAAGAAGAATGACAATGGGATGGTTTCGAGACAATGACTAGCTAACCTAGGATAAGAAAATTCAGGTTAGTGTTCACTGCATTCATATAGTTGTTATATTATAGCTTTCTTGTTACATATTAAACATATAGTTACAAATTTGCATACATAGCAGTAGTTATGTTAACCGATGCTAAAGTCAGACAAAGTGAAATTAATAACGGCTACTTTTGAGTGTATAAAAGCTACTATAAAAACTACTTTTGTTTTTTCACAAATGTGATTATTTATTTGTCAAGTATGCTATTGTTTTATGAATCTGAGTGTGTACTTTATTGCACCAAAAATTTTATTTGCTTGTCTAGCTTGCTATTATTGTCACGAATTTGGATGTGTACTTTATCACATTGGAAAGTGATTGATTAAATTGGCTCGCAAATACAATGAACCATTTGCCAATTGTATATTTTATCACACTGAAAAGTGCTCATGACTTATTTTGTCAAAGAATTGTATCATGATTGTTTGTGTTTGACCATATCAATTGTGTACTTTATCGCATTAGTACTAAAGTTATGTCAGTAGTGTATCTTGATCTATCAAACAAGTAAAGGGCTTTATCGAATGTCATTTCACACACTAGTTGGTAACCCACTACTTGGGCAGGAGGTTATCCACTTATTGGGTTGAGAGTGAATGGCAATTCCGAAATTGATCTAAGTGATTGTTAAAGTAGAACTCTGAGCTCATGATGGTGGTAAAAGATGGAACCGGGTCGTAACTGATAATCAGTGCTGTATCCTTCTATTGTATTATGATTTATCTGTTTTATGTGTTTCCTATATGTTTGAATATATATATTCTCGAAAATTCAATCACACTTCCACACATGGTATTTGCACTTGTCGAGCTCATAGCAAAATATGAACACTTTTTAGGATTGAAGTATTCAAGATGGACATGAAGAAAAGATTGTCCCCGCATAGCAATAGTAGTTGAGTGCGTTAAAGATGTATAAAATCTAGTGGCTTCAAGTAAAACATAATTTTCACTGCATAATGATGTATGCCTTCAAGACACATATTATGAATTGAAAAAAATGCAATCATAATACAATTCTTTGGCAAACAAGTCGTGAGCATTTTTCATTATGATAAAGTACACAATCGGCAAATGGTTTATTGTACTTGCGAGCTAAGTTAATCAATCACTTTCTGATGTAATAAAGTATACACTAGGATTCACGAGGATAATAGCAAACTAGACAAGCAAATAAAATTTTTGGTGCAATAAAGTACATACTCGAATTCATAAAACAATAGTATACTTGATAAATAAATAATCACATCTGTAAGATAGCAACGTAGAAAGTATGTTCATCTTATACAAAAAATTATCATTTAAACGAGATAAAAACATGCATCACGGTAGTTTTTATACACTCGAAAGCAGCCATCATTAATTTCACTTTATCTAATTTTAGCATCAGGTTAACATAATTACTGCTGTGTATGCAAATCTGCAACTATATGTTTAATATGTAATAAGAAGGCTATCATATAATAACTATATGAATGTAATATCATATAATAACTATATGAATATAATATTATTATTGCATGAATGCGGTGGACACAAATCCAGTATCCCCATCTTCAGTGAGACTAATTCAGATTTGGCCCGAGAAGTGCCCACAGAGTTCGACTCTTACTTGGGATAAAGGCTTGGCCTAGAATTTTTCAAGGCGTCATATGCAAGAGTCGAACTTGTGACCTCCCGTTGGTATTGGCAACCCGCTTATCAACTATACCAAGTTCATGGATTTTTATTGGGTTACTTGAAGGATATTAATTAGCACTAGGTTGACATAGAAGTGAAATATTTTCATGTGTAGCAACATGTGTCCTAACATGGAAATGACATGTGTCATATTTGAAGTGACACGCGTCACTCCATATGTGACATGTGTAACCCGTAGTGGCACAATGTCTTGAGGAAGAACACGTTCATGCCGGTTACACATGTGTTCTAGACATGTATCAGGCTTAGGACAGGTGTTTATGGATAAAAATGGTCACACAACTTTTGATAATTGCAAGTTGGTCCTTTAAGTTTAAGCCAACAGCATTCAAGCAACAAGAAGTTCAGGTTGTTAGCAGTTAAAACTTATTATTGTGTAATATTATTCAAGTAAATGTCATTAAGGAGGGGGGATGGATTAAGTGATTTGGGGAGAGGGAGTGTAAATAAGAGTTTTGGACTCGATCCCTCCCACTTACACTTAAAAAAAACAAAAAATCTAGTACTCAACACTTTAAAAAAAAAAGTAAATATCTTGAGCTTTTACATGTTCATTTACTTAAGTTATTACACATAAATAAGAAAGTACCGCACATTTGGATTCAATAAAAATAGTTTTAAGGCTAAATTCTTTCAGGATAAAAAGCCAACTTTTCATACGAACAACAAATTTCGAGTTTGTTGTTGAGGATTTAATCTTGAGAAGTCTAGTTAGTAGGGTTCAGTAATTAGAAAATTTATAGAAAAATAGGTTTCAACCTAATTTAATTACGGGAAATAATTACCTTACACTTATTCTTAATTTATAGTTTTCTCTACTAGATTCACTTTTCGGATAATTATAACTTACTAATAATATACTTGAGAGTTTAGGATATCACGAACCCTTCTTGGATGGTAAAATAAGGGGATCCAAGTGTGGAGAATTACACCTTTGTTGAGAAAATTCCTATTGAAGTTCACTGTGAACCTTCAATGACATATAACGAGATTTATAGGCACTATCTAATACTAAGAAATATAAAAAAAATTCTTTTTCTATGAATTCGAACCATATTGGCCATATTACTCTTTATCGAGAAATTAAAGATACCATATAGGGTTTTCTGATGCCTATTTATACTCCAATAGTAGGAGCACTTCTGTATGTCTAATTTGCAATTTTTGAGAAATGATTATTAGTGTAGCCAAACTTTTGCTCATTGGAAATTTGGAACATAAAAATAAATTAGCTTTTTTCTTTCTTTGAACAAACTTAATTCAAGAAGTTTGCAAGACTGAGATACTAGATTTTGACATAGGATTTGTACTTTGCCTGACAAATGCTTTAGTAGCATATGTTACCTAGCATGAGCCACAAGAAAACAAATACATGCTGTGAATATATATGTTGGAATTTGATTCACATCAAGAGCTTGGCAAAGTTAGAATTCTACCACACCAAGAGTTAACATTTTGTTATTGTCTATCTTCTTGTGTTTGAGGGAAGCATCTAATACATGAATGATCTATTGTCACCATTATCCATTTCTCCATTACCATTTCTTCGGTAGCCTCTATTTTTTTAAATTTAGTGGACAACCTTCAACCCTTAGATGTTGGGAAGCAAGATGAGAATTGTCACCAAAGCCATCCTCTTCTCCATTTTTCTTTTGTTCTTTTACCATCAGATGCAACATGTATTTGCTTGTTCAAGATCCAATTTTCACATTCTCAGTAACCTGCCTAAAGAGTCGTTTGCCCTTATGAGAAACTAGGATCTCGGATAGGGGTGGCAATTTCTGACACGACTCGAAAACACGACACGAACCTAACACGAAATTAATAGGTTTGGGTTGAGGTTTCGGGGGTTCGGGTCAGAATCGGGTCGAACCCGATGAACCCGAAAATAAAACAGGTCGATTTCGGGTCAACCCGTGGTGACCTGATATGACCCGATATGACCCGTCTACGAATTAAAAATAATTTAATAAACATAAAAATTATGTTATCTAACTAAACTAAATCATTTTTTTTTCAAAGGCATTAATTATTTAATCATAAATGAATTTATTTAACTTGTATGAAGTTGAAATTATTATATTTGGACAAATAATATATTATATTATTTTTTACTTTTATGCTGTCTTAATTTATTTTATATTTGGTTTGGGATAAAACACGTTTACGATGTTTAATTTATTTTAGATTTGGTTTAAAATTATTTATTTAAAATTTTATTACTTGATGATGTAATTAATTTTATGAGAAATTGATTTTATTAGAAATTACAGTGATAAATTAATAAATTAAAATTAAGTTTCGGGTCATTTCGGGTAGACCCGTCAACCCGCCAACCCAAAATTTTCGGGTTCGTGTCAGGTATCCTGACCCGTTTCGGGTTGGCGGGTCAGGTTCGGGTCAACGGGTTTTTTGTTATACTTGGGCCTCAACCCGACCCGCCAACCCGAACTCGACCCAATTGCCACCCCTAATCTCGGATATTGTCATCTTTATGAAAATCATGCTTTTTGGTAGTTTTCTGATGCAGATTTTTCTAAAACTTCTTTTTTGTTATGTCATTCTCACTGGAGGACCAAAAGATCAAACCTATGTTGTTTTCAATGTCAATATAGCTAATGCCTATTGTCTAGGAACTGCCAGTCACAACTGTTATTATTCAGTAAAAGTAGATGATTTTTACATTGCTAATGTGACTTCAGATTGCATCATTAAGTTTTATACTTGGTAATAAACTTTGATGATCATAATTTCATGACAAAGGTACAAAACTAATCAAAGTTGTAGTTTTATTGTTTGACTCTATATAAAAACTGTATACATGGAAATTTTTATGCCTTTCTATTTAGAATAAATCTTATATACACTAACAGTGTATACACTATCATCGTTTAATTCATGATATATGTACAAAAATTGAATTTCAAATTCAAATTTCGCATAGTTGTCATTCATCCAATGCTGATAATATATACACTATAAGTGTAGGAAAGATTAATCCTTATATTTAATGAAAATATCCGACCAAACTAATAAACTACAATACAAAGACAAACTGTTTTCCTCCCCGAAAATGGAGTGGAAATTTATCCTTTTTACACTAGTTAAAACTTTTTTCTTGTAAACATGATGAAGTACAACTAAAGAATTCATTCAAAACCAAAAGATCTACGGCAAACTAGTCATACTTGATGGAACCATATATGCGCCAAATGAAAAGTAAAGAGGCACGAAAACCTACAGTACCTAACATGAGAAAGATCCCATCGTAGATGCAGGCCATGTAGCCAAAAAAGCATTTGTGACCATCTGAAGTAATAGTAGAAGCAGTAGCAAAATATGCAAAGACCAGTTGACCACAAAGAAATTATCTATTCAAAATAAAGCATGGGGATTAGTTTCAATAAAAGTAGAGAAACGTATGAGGCTGATATAGCAGTCTAATGAGTAACGCAACAAATAGATGCAGAGAAATGTATTTTCCATAATAACCTCGAAGGTGGCAATTTGTATAACATTGTAATATCTCTGCTAATAAAAAACATAAGCATAAAAAAGATTTAAATCCAGAATAAATAAGAAACTATGTAATGCATCAAAACATGGCTGATTTATTTGTGCAATAAGAAAATAAGAACACATAAAATCGTATGTTTGACAAGGTCAGAGTTTTCAGTACAAAGATTAAATGTTAGGTAGAAAAGGGCCAAGTACAGAGAGACAAGACTACCATAAACACTTCTACAATCAAGTATGAATTACAAATTCAAATAAACTTTCATCACCATGAAAAGTAATTTAAATTACTTAGGATGAGCAAAAATATAGAGAGATGCACCTAAACAAAATCGCTCTCCTACGCCACCATTTATGATCTTTAACAGCAACCTGAAAGTATGTCAGACCAATAGAAAGAAGAGTAATGGCTATTATAACAAGCACTATGACAATGCATAGAATCCCATGCAGGTTGTATACCCTGAAACCCCATACACAGTCAAAGATGTGATAGAGTTCAATAAGATAAAACCAAATGGCAGAAATCCTGCCAAGGTCATTTGGGGAAAAGTGAGGCCCTATTAATGTAGCTGACTGGGGAAGTAAGGGGCTAATGCAACTTGTCAACAGTTCTTTCATTAAAGTGGGAGGTATAAATCGCGCTCTGTACGATAGAGATAGGAGGCTGTATGCCCAGTATAGAATTAATAGTTGGGAATAGTATATAGAAAAATGTGTATTAATTTAAACCTTAAGAAAAGCAAGTGGAACAATATATGAACCAAAAATAGATGGTGAAAAAATCGAATGTACACTCAACTACATATAAACTACATATTTTGGTAATTATGAACTAAGCATTGATCTATGATGTTTTTAACATATTGATGGATTCCATTATGACATGAAAATAATAGTACTCAAGTCTAAAAATGAATAATACCAAAGGATTTCATTTGAACTAAAGAAAATGGGTAAAATTAAATTATAGTCATTCTTTTATAGTATGATATTAGGTATCTTTCATTTGGCTTCAACATTTATGTTTCAATATTGATGTAGCTGGAAAATGTAAATACAATTTAGAAATGTAAAGAAGGATGAAGGAAAACAATACACTAAAACAAAAATGCACCAATATAAGACAACCTTCCATTACTATCTAGTACGTGGTTTTTGTTGCACAAAATACTTTACAAAACAACAAGCAGTTAGATATTAACTTGAAAAATGTCATGAATACACTATATCCATCCTAGTATTTCCAAAATCAACAGAAAAAAAAGAAACAAAGTACTCTAAAAAAATAGCAATCAACAACGGCTTTGTTTTATACTATCACAAATTTAATATTGGTCTATCAAAAGTTTAGGTAAGGTGTTTTATTGGGCCACAATCTGATATGTCATTGTCCTAATGATGATCAGTAACCAGCACTTGGTGTTATTTCTCTTCTTTGTGTAGAGATCCAACACAAAATAAAAAACAATAAACAAAAGCTATGTTGTCACTTCGTATTATTTGTGCAGAGAATAAAAAAAAAAGAGGCAATGGTTCCACTTTGCCTATTTCAATCCCCTTTTGAAACATACAACAGAAGCTGCTTTATCTTTAAGAGTCATTTAAGATCATATATTACGAATGCATTACTTCCCAAGTGATGTAAACTATCGACTCCATTCTTGAATTTACAGGAAGAGACTTGCCGGAATTACTCTCAGAGGTTCTTGTGAACCTGAAGTGTTATTCAAGACCATGATACCTTCATCCAAGTCGAATGAAAAAAGCAAAGATAAGAAAGAAAACCAGCAAAAAAAAGGCCAAAATCCTAAACTTCCAATTAGCCAGTACTGATTGTTTGTATTTGATTTCCCTCCCCCCCAAATGATAGAGACAAGGCTAATGCATTTCGAACATTAGCAATCATGCATTAGAAAAGGAATAAGTTAACCATAGTATGTAACATTAAATGTTCACAAATTCACCTGCTAAACACGTTCCCTCACATCATCCTAAAATTTCTAATTTCCATCTTGCTTAGTAAAATAGAATACTAGAATAAAACATCACCAGAATGAGAAAAGCATTAAGTGTAACTGTAAAACTATGTGCAAGTAGATGGAAAGTAACAAAAACTTTAAGAATTGTATACTACCATCCATAAACCATTCCTGATTTGAAGAAAAGTAAGCTCATTTAAGTATCTTGTTCAAATCCACAAGAAATTTTTAGCACCATCAACTTGCAAATTACGTACAAACAAGCTCAAATTTGGATGATATCAACCATAATTAAAGCAAACTAAGTATGACATTTCATCATGAACCAAACTGAACAGAAAAATAATTACTACTATCACCTTTTTGGATGAAAACATAATGCATTATTATCATATTCATATCCAAATAACTACCTTTATGAAGTATCCACCTCATTGTAATATAATTCCTTTCCCCTTTACCCAACCCCTATAGCAATATGTAACTCACTATTTACATTATCATCAAGTAAATAAAAACAGCTCATTATTTGAAGCTATCTCACTTAAGGAATAAAAACTTACACTACACTTCCCTATCCCTCTTAAACTTGGCATCAAACCCCATCAATTTGCATAAACTATTATTCTAAGCAATTATTTCATGTTACCAGACACAAGCCATCAATGTACACAACTAACAAAATGAAAAACTTACATTTTCCATGTAAAAATGTGAATATGGCATTTTCTCCAAGGACTAAATTTTCTCATACTCAACCTTGGCATAATTTGGCAAAAAACTCATTATTCTTGCCTAAAATCCAATAAAAACACCTTTGGCAGGTAGTGTAGGTAGGTTATATAGTGTATTGCTAGCATAATAAAGCTCTGATAACTTAACAAAATTGTAAACCTACTAATAAGTATTCATTAGCTAAAATGAGTCTCACTTTGAAAATACTCTAGAATATTCATTTTTTTTTCATGAATGTACCTTGGCCCTGCATTTTCCAATAACTATTGCAATGTACCTTGGCCTTGCATTTTCCAATAACTTTTCAAAACTCCTCTCATCTGATTTAAATAGAAAAAAGCAAGAAATTCATTAAGATTAAATCTAATCTTTAGAAAATAAAAATTTTTCAAAAAGAAAAATGATGGAGAAGAAACCTCACTAAAAATGAAACCAAGTAAGGTCAAGTCTTCAACAATGGAAGTAAGTGTACCATCATGATCCTGAATGCAAGATGAACGGACAACTTTTTTAGCAATTAAATGAGAGTTATATTCTCCGCATTAAGGATTAAAGTACCAAAAAAAAGCTATCTTTTTTCCGCCCAAGGTTTTCTTAGCATATAAAATAATATAATAGGAGAACTAAAAAAGGTTTGAAAAGAAATCTTTGGAAAAACAACTATAAAAAATCACCTCCAACCACCCCACCCTTCCACTGTGATTTGAACTCTGCATCTTAATAAGAAGTTTCATCCTTGTAAGGGAAGTGAAGTTGGAATTAACATCTCTAACAGCCTCCTTAATTGCAATATTAGCAAATCTAATCAATGGTGAAGCCAAATAAGAAAATGGCTCCAACATTTACGAACAGTGAAACTTAATCCATATGGGAGAGAGAGACTTTAGATAAAAGAAACCCTAAAATTAGTACAAAATATCCAAATCGTACTCACTCTAGAAGACCGAAATAGCTAATTTGGAAGCCCTTCTTTGCAAAATTGATTCAAAAACTACTACAAGATTACTCCTAAAAGAGGGACAATGAAACAATATAAGTATAGCTTTACAAGCCAGCAAGAAAAATAAAATCAAGAGGAAAAGAAAATCACTGGCAAATGTTAAGAGAAACAAAACCAGATTCGATGATGAACTTAAATCAAATAACGAGACTCTACCACTTCACAAGAAGTACACTTTCCACCTACAAATGTGCACTTGTGGTGGATCTTCAATAATCTGTAGGTTTTGAAGTTTTAAGAGATTCTAAGGAAATATGTTAGCTAAAGAATGAATGAGAAGAAAGAGAAGAATTTGGAATTAAAAAAAAAAAGAAACATAGAATGAGAAAGAGAAAAGAAGGATGTGAAGGGCCTTTGGAGATTTGGAGAGGAAGAGGAAGATAGGAGAGGGAAAGCGTCGGAGGCATCGAGAGGTGTTTTTTGCTTGCCCTAATTTTTTAAGGAGATATTGAAACCACAACGCATTGTGCAAAGAACATAAGGTTTTTTTGAAAAATGAGGGTGACCTACATGTACAGCACATGGGAGGACGACGAAATATTTGGCTGAATCGAATTGCCACTTTATCTACTTATGTTGATAAATCTTCTCTCATTTCTCTCTCATTCTAATTTCTTATAGTATATTAATAGTACGTCCTAATTCCAACTAGCCTTTGCCATAGAAAATTTATGAGGGTAACATGTATGGAATATAAAATGTTACAGGTACGGTAGGATATCTTTTTCTTCGTAATATTATTTTGTTTGTATCATAAATATATTTTTAAATTATTTTTTATCTCATATATATTATATCACAAAATATTATATTATTATATATATCAAATTGCCTTGGCAGGATTTTTGCCATTTGGTTTTATCTTTATTGGGCAATGTTATTTACACTTTCATTATGTTATTTGCACTCCCACCACCCGATTTTTATTTAGATGAGACCATATTATCCCTACCCTAATTTCTTCTCCTACCCTAATTGGATGACCAAATTTGGTAAAGTGAGCTCATGGACAAGGAAAAGAAATTAGGGTAGGGATAATATAGTCTTATCAAAATAAAAATGGGGCAGTGAAAATGCAAATAACATAATAGGAATGTAAATAACATCACCCAAAAATACGATAAATTTTACGTCAATTTATTTTTTAAATAATCTTCTACCCAAATAACGATTTTTCATAAGACAAGTGAAGACGCATCAAAAAGGCTAAGAAGAAAAATTTATCAAAATACAGTATATTTTATATGTATATGCATGGAAATAAAGAGATGGAAACATCTGGATTATTACAAAATATAGAGAAGCAAAATATATGAGTTATTGGATTTTTGAATATCGGATCTACCCAACTTTTGACCTCCCAAGTTTTGGCCTTACAAAATATAGAGAATCAATCATCAATTAATAACCAACTGATAAAAAAAAAAAAGAAGTAAACACTGAATAACAAATCCCATGATTAAAAAGTTCTGTTGACTGCTACGATCACCTCTCTATTCGTGTCGTTTAAAGGCTTGGTCAACCGAAACGCCCGTCCCCACCAACCGACATAGTAACCTCAGCAATCACTTCAATATCAGCCAAAGCCCAACGGCACCGACCCCTCCCTCTCTCTCACCCTGCATTTCGGAATTTGGTCATTTGTGTCATTTGCATCACCATCCCAAATGACCAAAATGAATCACTCTCTTACTTTTTTTCTTCTTAATTATGTATTTTTGGTGAAAATTATTAACTTTGATCCAATTACTGGTATAAATATTTAATATAGATAGAAATAAGACACTTTTTTGTTCGAATTTCTCAAAGCATATCAAATTCTTTTTAAAACGTTTCACTTGACTATGTTCAAACTTGAAAAATGGACAATGGTGCGATTGTGTTCCGTGCCATGGGAGGTTATTATATTATTTAGTCTGTAATCACATTGGATTGATATAATTGTAGAGGAGTTAGTATACATGAAAAAAATAAGAGCTAATCTTATAAATAATTGATAATATATACACTATTATGATTAAATTAATGTTACATATGTCAAAATTATATTTCAAATTCAAATTCAATATATGTAGCATGTGTCCAAGTATAATAATATATATTATCAATATATAGAAGATTAATTCATAAAATAATTGACATACATTCGGTACAATATTACAATATAATTGTACATGAAATTTATTTAGGAGGAATAACTTCATACAATTAATTGTACATGAAATTGACATACATTCATACAATTTTTTTTTCAGGAGGAATAACTTCATGAACCTTTCTTGAGATTTTGACAATTTTACTGACATCCCCTGAGATTTTTAGAATTACAGTGACCTCCTCTGGTAAAACTTGAGACCCAGTTGCTTACATTACATGGTGCAAAAATACTATTACACCCTGACATTATTTGTCATTAGAAGACTAAATCTGATAAATGAGTCATTAGGGCACACTCATTGATATGATGCTATGTGAAACTATGACTAAACAATGATTTACAATCCTCAGTCTCTACCTGAACTATTTCAAGGTAGATGGTGTTTTGGACAGTTTTGGATTGCATTTCTATATACTTAGTGTAGGGCTACTGATATGGTTATAAAATTTGAACTTATGATATTCCTCTTAGATTGCAATTCTGGTTTGCACGTTTTTACTGGTAAGATTTCATATATGATTATTTCGGTTTTTAACTTATGTCATTTAATGGATCTATAATGTTGCAACTTCAGCATGTGACAAATAATTCAGTTTCTGCATTGCTTATGAACCTATTCAAATCACTCTTTTCCACCTTAATTGTTGATGCTCAAAGTGAAAATGTCTTCCTTCTTCATGCTGGTTCATGTCTTTGTATACTATTGCAAAGTATTCAAATATAACCATTACAAAAGAAAGCAGCAGCCGTTGCTACAACTTTGAGCATAAATGGTTAGATGCTACTTCTGACTTTATTTTCTTATTTCACTAATATCCCCTCACTCTTTCTAATTTATTTATGGCTTTTATTAGTTTCCATTATTTAATTAATATAACTTGTACACCTACAAAAGGGGCATTTATGGGAACAAATTTCCTTCTCTCTCTTGAAAACACTTACTTATGTTCACTTTTCGTAACACGGGTTGATTTTATTACCAAATCCTAAACTTCAAGAGCGGTTAGTATAATTTTCAAAATCTTAGGGAAAGTCAGTGAAATTATCAAAAACCTTAAAAAAAGTTTCTGAAATTATCTCTTTTTTTAATTACAATGGGCTATCGTACTGAGTCAGCACGGTGGCACCATATTATTTTTTGTTTAAACTTTATACAAAGGGTTACTGTGAATTTTTTTTTTTTTTGGTTCTTCTTCTTCTCTCTTCTTCTGCCTTCTTACATGAAAAGCACTGGTAGGAAATTATATATTCTTAAACTTCGTCGCACAACATTTATCCGACCACATCTGCTTTGTTGCGGCAGTGTTCTGCTTAAAATTTGGAGAGTACTACATTTGAAGCCTCTTTAACCAAAACAAAGATTACGTACTAATTCTCAAAGTTTCCTTACACAATTGCTGTGGTTTTATCAACTTGGAGCTCATTCTTCTTCGGTTTTCATCTGTATTTTGAAAAATATAAAGGAGTCAGATTAGGGACCGTGATTTTCAAACTTAACATTTGGCACTATCCATATTCTGCTGCTAATCAAAGAAACAGAATCAGCTTCAACTTCTCCCTTCAGGTAATTCACCATCCCTCAAATTCAAATTACCGAATTGGTAGATTTTCAGTTAAGATAGAAAACGTCCAAATGTCAAGGTGAAACTCACTTTCTTCACAAATCGATAGATAAAACAAATCCCACTTTCTGCTTCCAGTATCAATCAATTAATCACCATAGTTCATCTGCACACCTGTGCAGTTAAAAATCATTCAAGCCCTTCATTTAACTAAACCATGACTTCCTCAACCTATCATAGAATTGATAGATTGTAGAGAAATGAATGCTTTATGCAAAAGCAAGATATCAGAATACGCAGACTTGGTCAAAACACAAAGCATAATTTGCAGAAATATTTGAAGGGAATGCTTTCATTAAAGCAGAAGGTGAAGGAATTCTTGCAGTAGAAAAGAGAGCAAATTTTGAATATATTTTTGGGAGCAAATTTTGTCTAAAAAATTCAGTATTACTGAATTAATTCAGATATTTAATTTTTAGTTATCAAACGCATTTGAATATATTAAAATCCAAATATATTAAGTTTCAAGTGTTGAATGGGATTGTCAAACACGGCCTAGGAAAGATGAAGGAGATTTTGACCGAAAAAGTTCCAAGAAGGAGAAAAGGTTCGAGAAAGAAGGAGGTAGTTTAATTAATAAGCTGCTCGATAACATTTCTCAATCACAATCATTATGAATATCATTAACCTCACTATGAGTATCGATTTTGGTAATTCCCCTAATATGCTTCATTTGATAGTCGAATGGGTATAATCTATGAGTATAGATTTTGGTGATTCCCCTAATATATTTGATTTGATGGTCGAATGGTATCATTATAAAACTGGTTATTTAGTTTCCTTATGTTCAAGAATGGGTTTTAAGAATTTTTTTTCTTTTTCAAAATTTTTAATAAGCATGTTTGTTACATACCACATTATTTTCATACTTCTTTTATAGAAATTTTTTACTTAGAAAAATAAATCAAAGTTCACTTCCAAACATAACAAAAATTTTCCGACTCTAATAAATGGATAAGTCAAAATTAGCTTATTGAAACATAGCAAGAAAAAGATATATAATCACCATGTATCAACCTTTTATACAAAATTACTTTCCACTGGTAGTTAAGATATCTGAAAGGAAAAGAATAAAAAAAGCAAAAGCTTAAGTGCCATAGTTTGTAAAGTTCATTCAAATTGTCCAAGATGATTTAGATACTCCTCAAGCAAATAAACCATGCAAGATCTCAGAATAATGACAAGGAAATTGCTCTTGAAACGCACTGGAAGAAAGCCAGGCTTTAATTTTCACGGTCTGATGCCGCACATTTAAATGCGTGTCGTCCACCATTGACCCCATGAACATTGGTTTGGCAGAAGTTTCTACCAGGAAAAGAAATTATAAGTGAGACAAAGATAGAAGATGATTCAATTAGCATGAGATAGTGACAGAAGATATTCAACTAGAATCAGAGGAAAGTTGAAAGTGAGATGCATGAGACAAATAGAAGAAAGTCCAACTAGCACAACAGGTCTTTCATGAACTACAATAGCAAGTTATAATTAATTATAAGAGACAAAATTTCTCAAACAACTGCAAAATATACATGGAAAAATTTTGCTGGAAATTACAATCCGCTGTTGCCTGCTGGAGTTGGTCAATCTGAAGGTTGATATTGAAAAGAGAGGAAAAAGGGTTCTCCTAGACAAGAGGAAAGAAGGAAGTTCGCCTGGTTGAAGGGAGAGGAAAGAGGCTAATATTAGTGGCGGAATGAAAGAGGTTCTTGAGCTGCCTTATACCCACCCACTGCAATTTATTTTCACGCATAACCACCCACAAATATTGTAACCATCAAGTTAATTAAAATTCTATTAAAAATCAAAGTTTATCTTGTGTTTATCAAAATTGTGTAAATTATAAATAAACTTTTATGATTTCATTTATTATCACATGATCCACCTAATGATTTAAAATATCCACTATATCGCTCTATTGTTTCATGTAATTTGACGAAAAATAATCTATTTAATGTTATTGGTTATAATGCTAGTAGTGCCCTTACTTAAATGATAAACCAAATGGTGACTTAATCATCTTATATAAAACCACTGGAAAATTATGTGAATAAATGCAAAAATCACAGAGGAGTTAAGTGGATATTTATACAAATCATAAGGAGATTATGCAGATATTATGATTTCATTACATGCACTTTTGGAACGCTTCTCTTATAGTCGCCATAATTATTGTACATTTCGTCCATTTTTCACTTTACATAAAATCACAGGGGAGTCATATGGAATTCTGAAACCTTAAGGAGTTCATCTAGCATTATACAAAATCATAGGGGGTTACAGGTAATTTATCGAATGTGTTCTTATCACTAATACTAACTATCTTGAAAGATACGTCGGAATACTATTTTTTTTTTGTCAGAAAAAAAAAACTCAACTAAACAAGAGTTGGAATACAAAACTCTACTGATTTTTTTTTTTTTTTTGCAATACTAAAGTCTACGTTGGAATACTAATTATTTAATTAATTACTATAGGAATACGGAAACTTAACAAAATAAAACTCTACTAAACAAGAGAATAATGGAGCCCGCATTAGTTCCGTCCACGACTGGTTTAGTCAATAAATGATACAGCCCAATATAATAGTACTAATTTCATTAGTATTATTATAATGAGTAAATCTTATATACACTGACAGTGTATTCACTATCACCGTTTGATTTATGACATGTATGTAAAAGTTGAATTTTAAATTCAAATTTTGCATAGTTATCATTCATCCAATGCTGATAGTGTATACATTGTCAGTATAGGAAAGATTAATCCTATTATAATAGTAGTACTAATTTCATTAGTTTTCATCCGGACTAAGAAATAAGCTAGGTTGCTTCATTTTTCTGGTCAACTGACTAGTTACCCTGTAAAGATGAGCTTCCTTTGATTTAGCCATTATAGTAGATCAATAAGAAATCAAGCAATGACTTGACTTGGTCAGCTAGATGTAGAAAGTGACTAGGCTGAAAGTGCTATGGCTCAATATTATTAGGTGAAGGTGAATTTATCACATAATAAATTCAATTACAATATTGCTAGGCCATGGGAACTGGGAAGAGCATATTGAGAGATATCTGTAGAACTCATTAACAGCATAAGATTAATCAGATAGAGGGTCTAGAGGAATATACACACACATATATATATATAGAGAGAGAGAGGGCCTAGAGGAATATATATATATATATGAGAATAAGAAGTTAGATCCTCATTTATATATATATAAGAGAATAAGAAGTTAGATCCTCATTTATTTTGTCAGTTTACACTGTTCTTTCCTTTGTTGTAATTGCATAATCTATCATTTTCATCCAATTATCATCTACTTAAGAACCTGCGTCTGGTGCTTTCATATGGGGAACTTTTTGTATCTAAAAGCTGCCTATGGAGATGTTTGACCATGTCTTATTCTATATTTTCTTTCATTATGCTAACTGGCTTGAAAGCAAAGAAAGATAGTAAGCAAAACGGGTAAGACCAAACTAATATGGTGATAACTCCTGGATTATCCTTTTCCAGGTGTAGGTTCAGGCATCTGAAGAATATTCTTTCCAATTTCCATCATCTTATATCCAGATAATTAGGAAAGTCTTCGACTAGAGATCTTTCTGGTTATATTGAATTGTCAACATATGATAGGCCAAACATATTTTTGAATCAGATGTAGTTTCAACTGGGATCCAGTTTTGCTTTCACTTCTGGTCAGCTGTATATATTTCCATAATTTTGCAGCTTTTTTGCAAATGGATCAATGATAAAATGGTTGAAAATACGTGAATTTTTCATACTGTAAATCAATGCCACAAGACAGAAAATTTTGCACCAGTTTATTTGAGATGGAGTATCTCGTGATTGTTCAAAAGGATCACAAAATATCCAGCATATTAAGCATACACCTCCAAACATCAATAGAATCAGCTTGGAACATAATCCAAGTATTATGTGTTTTTAACAAATTTTGAGACCTGTTGTCAACAAGCTCAACATAGGCAAATAATTTTTGAACATACAAACAAGGAACCTAGAAGGTGGACCCATTCCATCCAAAGTTGGAACCCTGCAAAAATTAGACCCGCAGCACACGCATCAGTATCATAAAAGTGGCAAAACATAGCAGCAAAGAGACACTTACAGCACATTTTGGTGGAAAATCAGTTAAGTTCAGCAAAAGATCAAGGTTCTTGAAAATAAAATGAAGGAGAAAGTTTATTCATGGTTCAGAGTAACAAAATTTGATTACATAACCCAATAATACTGGTGTAAAGCATGCAGACATTTTGCAGATTCTTGACTTTGATGGGCCTAAGCCAAAAGGAAGAATGCAACAATAAGAATCTACATGCTTGGGATTTGACCATTTTGCTAACAATTTTGAAGGCTGAAATTCTTACCTCGGTGTCATGGAATTTCAGGAAGAAACGCGACTTTGGGACATTAAGCTTTGTCTCAAGAATGGTGGAAATCGCAGCACTTATCTTCTTGTTCACATCAGGGTTGAGTCGCCCAACAGAAACCAACTCACCGAAGGCAGTTGGCTGCTCAGTCCCACCAAATGTCATGGGTACAGATCCCATCAACGAGGTCATAATATACTGCAGGATTACAGATGCAACAAGAGATTAATGTCATAATGGACTAATGGAATTCAAGACAATGTTCTATATGCAATCCTTTAACAGCGGACAGTTCAAAACCCACAGATATGGGAACAAAAATTGAGTAGCAAATCAATTAGCTATGTTACTCAATCCTCCTAAATAGACATTTCTATCTTTTGAAAATTCTGCCAATAAGTGAGAAGTGAGACCTAAACCATATTCACCCCTTCAAACTTCTTAATCTTAGACATCCTTCAAGGATTTGAGTCCACTATGTCTTCTCAAAAATCAAAAAACCAGCAAACATGTTCCCAACATTTTGAAAAGCAGTTTATTGACATCTAATCCAAACATATGGAGAATTAGATTAATGCATCCCCCAAATTTCCACATCACAAAATCAACAAGAAGCAAATCCCATCTTGGAGAAGTAAAAGTCATTAGGGTCGAAGAAGTTAGTGAAAATGCCAATAAACTAATTTAGGCAGTTTCCAATGGAATCGGAAACTATCAAAAGCCCAGAGTACACTTAAAAAAAAAGAGTACAGAATTCAAAGGACAAAACCTAATTTAAGTTTCCCAGATTAGTATGTCCTTAATCATTTAATTAGAGAAATATTGGACCTAAGCCCTTAATTATAGGATAAAGGTCTGTAAAAATTAAAACCCAGCAGCAAAATAAACGATCGGAACAACAGAAGCAACAAAACGGTGGCAAATAACAGAGGAAGGACAAAAACAAAGAAAGAAGGAAAAAGAAATCCGCATCAAAGAGAGGCGGTTGAGTTGGAATATATACCGACTCCGGTTAGCCGGTATGTTTGGCAACAGCAGAGATGGCCTCAGACCGAATGGCGGAGGTGTCGACGGCGTCCAGGTTGACGTTTGTTGTCAGGTTCAAGCACGGCATTTTTCCTCTTCTCTGCCACCGCTTTCCGCTGCGTTTTCAACAAAAGATGCCCTCGGTCCTCCTGCTCTCTATTTTTCTCCCCTCTCACTCTCCCCCAAACTCCCGCTCATCTAAAAAGTATATAAAATATAAAAAAGCCGGCCAGATACTGTAGGTACCAATCACTGGCGTTGACTCAATGGCCACCCCCCACTCGTCGAAAGTAGGTGGCTTTCTGGGATTGACTCGATGGCCACCCCCCAACCTCCCCTAATCTACCTAGTAACGCCAGCCAGATCCTATAGGTAACAATCACTGGAGTTGACCCAATAGCCACACGTGAGGCCTCTCAGAGTTAAGTCCTATAGTGATCATTATAAGTCAGAACATTATACTTTCTACAGTGGAAATTCATTTTTTGTCTTTTGATAAGAAAACATTTTAGATGTGGTTCAGGTCACCGTCACAGTTGTTTTTGGCATTATTCGTTGCTTACAGAGGTGTTTTATTCATCAATACAGTTTTCACGTTAATAGTAAAATTCGAATGCATAATTTTTTTATAAACTTTTACAAATTGTTCATCTAATATAACTCTTACATCAACAGTAGAATTCGAACATACAATTTCGTGAGAGAGTAATCCGTTCTTATCAACTGATTTGACTTACAGTGGCAGTAGGAATTCACTTCACTACAAGTACAGGACGTGCTGATTGTACTGAACATGTACGCTGTTGCTTTCCTCTTCTGGTGGATGAAGGTGGAATTTGGGCTTTGTTATGAACTTGGACTGAAGCTACAAACTTTGGATCGTTGGATTTATCATTTATCTGTTTATGTTTCAAGGAGATGCAGAAAAGGGCCATCACTTTCTACGTTTTGTTTTTGTATTTTTTTTAAAGATATGTCTAATGGAGGTCTATTAGACATTTGTTAACATATATTTTAGGTGTCATGTTTTTTTAAATATAAGATTAATTAGAAAAAATAAATAAATAGAGAGGAGGGTAGGTAACATTAAATAGGAAAAGCATATAAATATAAAAGAAGGTAATAATTATTAGTATTTATATATATATATATATATATATATGGTAGATTAAATGAATTTCAAGTATTCTAACAAGTGCCCATTGTGCACCACTCATTAGAAAAATTCTTTATTTAATTTATTTACATTATATTCAAATATTTATATGTATGTTTCTAATGTCATTCAATTTTAGAGCTATTAAAAATTCATTCAAGTTGACTGGACTTATATTAGATTTTGGCCGGATACTTACTTATTGACGATTATAAATTAGTATTTTACGTCCTTATTTTTTTGAAGCAAGCTTGCTTCAAAATTACTACTTTGTGTTTACATTTCTAATATAAATACTATTTTCTAACAATGAATTTATTCTATGGATTCAATTCTTTACTTTATGTTTTCTAGTGCTCAATACACACCCAATGTGTGTGCAATTAACAAATACATAATTTTTATGGTCATATATTTTAAATAAAATTTTTATTACCGAAGCAAACTTCAATCTTTTAAATAATTTTTATAAAATAATTTTATATTGGCAATTATAATATTTATGGGTAGTTATGTTGAAAACATATACTTAAAGAGTAAATCTTTCTACATTGACGGTATATACATTATCATCCTTGGATTCATGATATGTATACAAAAGTTGAATTTCAAATTCAAATTTTGTATAATTGTCATTCATCCAACGCTGATAGTGTATACACGGTCAGTATAGAAAAGATTAATCCATACTTAAATAATTAAAAGTAAAAATATTCATGGGTCACTTATGGGTAGTTACAGGTAGCTAAAGTAAATGTAGTTTTTATAACTGTTAACCTAATGTTAACCCCAAACCCTTTCGTGAGACTTTATATATAGTATAGATAATGATGTGTAATTATTAAAAAATCACTCATATTTTAATAAACTAATATTTCCCTCTTGTTTTTAACTGAGGGCAAAAGAACATTTAGGTCTTATTTAATAATAAATTGAAGCTTTTTATTTTGGTGAGTTTGATAATATCGCCAAAACACGAATGAAAGTGTTTTTTAAATAAGGAAATAAATAGAAGATTACAAGATTTAAGAAATTGAAAGAATTTGGTAAATAAGGGAAGTAAAATTGACAATGTTTTTTCTTTTTTTCCCTTTACAAGTTTGACTTATAGCATAAAAGATTGAAGGGCATTTTCTATCTTTCTCCTGATAAGATTTGGAGTCTCCCATTGAAAAAAAAAAAAAGGCATTTTCTATTCTAAGATTAATGACTGGGGAAGTTAGTCGTATTAGTTAAAAAAGAGTAATTGTTGGTTTTCTAAAATTTTTATGGAATTCCAAAACCACTAAAAACAGAATTGTTTTCTTCTTACTTATCTATTGATTGACAACTAGTCCCATGAGTCTACGAGAAATATTTGAGAAACAAATAAATACACGAGTCTTGAGAAGAGAGCGTGGGCTGTGCAAGAACCATAACTTTGGGCTGGGCTGACCAGACTGAATTCAGGCTAGCATGGACTAGCCATTAAATCCACCAGTAGGCAAGACTTACACGTATGTTGCAACTCTGCTGAAACTCTGTGGAGCAACTGGCACAAATGATTATTGACTTGTTTCAAATTTTCTGTTTTGATTAGGTAAACTTGTCACTGGGGTGAAAAAATATTTTTTATTAGTTAAGTGACAAAAAAAGTAAAAAAAAAATGCATATATTTATTAATTATGTGACCATATTGACTAAAGAAAGTTTAATGATTATGATAGGGAATTCTCAAAAATTTAGTAACCATTTACACTATTTACCCAATATTGTGAAAAGTGAAAAGCATCTAGTAAATAGGGTTATGGAAAATTTCCTAATTAAAAGTTCATATAATGTTTAGCTGCAGAAGAAAGCTAAAGAAAGGGTAAATTGGATGCCTTTTTATTAACCAATGAAAGTACAATAGAGAGGAGAACTACTATCATTTTCAAAAATAAACCTTGTAAATGCTTCTATTTGTTCTTTTCTTTTTGTAAGAAAAAATTTGGGTGAATTTGGGTCTGATCACCACCACAAATTAGAGCATGCCCTCAAGTTCTAGGACTACAAGTCAGAACTGAAATACAAGAACTTTTATCAAAAAAATGATACAATCTCACCAACTTGCGTCAGCGTGAATACTTTCAATTCTTAAAATCACTACATGAACCAATATGTATTTCCTTTTTTTTTTACATGGCTTAAAAGTTGAAACTTCTGCAAACTACTCACACTTGATGGAACCATACATATAGCGCACAAAAAATAAAGTGGCTCGAAAACCAACAGTACCTAACATGAGAAAGAGGCCATAGCAGATGCAGGTCATGTAGCCAAAAAAGAACGAAGTTTGCATGAAACCCCTCATATCTGACCTATAAAAGTAATAGTAGAAGCAGTAGCCGTAGATATACAGAGCACTTGAGCCACCATAAAGAAATGATCTGTTCAAAATAAAGCATTGGGAATTAGTACAGAGTTCTTGGTGTAAAACGTTGCTCTTGTGAATGGCATCATAACTACAATGCAAGAAAATACTTTTTAAGGATGATGCTCATAACTAGCAAAGAGTTAGCTAATATACCAACGTAAATTTGAATGCATAGATATAGCCAAAGAAAGGTAGAGAGAATTTGAACTTTGAAATGAACAGAACAAGTTCAGTAAACGAGCATTTAGCAATGTAGCATAGGCATAAGGAAATCCGGGATGCAATGATAAGGCAGATGAACAATTGATTCATTGTCTTCTTGTTCAAGAATGCTAAAGAGTGTCAAGCAGCTTTTCATATTGCAAGATTCTTTTCAAAGAAAAAAGAGTAGTGTTTGCTGACCATAATCACTGGTATTGAAGCCTATATATAAATGACTGCCAAAATAGTAATATAATTGAGGGAAGCAGTTCTGCAATTCTTTTTCCCTCTTTTCCAGCCCTCTATGTGAGGAAGTATATTATCAAGAATTCAAATTTAACCACCAATTAAATGCTATAGGAGAATGTTATATTAAAATCACTGACCTCCACCACCATCGATGATCCTCAGCAGAAAGTTGGCTGTATGTCAAAACAATGGAAACAAGAGCAGTAATAACAACAGCAAGAATGAAGACAATGAATAGGATGCCGTATAGAGTGTATACCCTGTGACCCCATATGGCAGCAAAGATGTAGTAAAGCTCAACATATAGAACATTAAACGGCAGCAATCCTGCAAAGGCCACTTGAGGAAGAATGCCTCTGTACCAACGGAGCACAGGAATCTCTCTAGGACACTTAGTGGTGTGGCAGGGAGCTTGAAACTCCCAACTTAATTTTTTTCGCGAACTTCCCACCCAAAATAAGCATTGGGAAAGCTAGACATATTCATGTAAGAAGAATTACAGTGATTGTGTACAATGGAAGTGCTGCAGTAGTTCCATATGCCTTGGCAACAGCATTTAGGAAACAAAATGAGAGAAAAAGAGGTCCACAAGAAAGAAATCCTGTTAGGAGTAGATTTCTCACCTGTCATGTCAAAAGAAGTCTATGTTCAAAGCTTGCTCAGAAATGAAGACTAACTAATTTCATAGTTATGAGGACAGAAACAAGTAACACAAACCCCATCAATTCCTTCAAGCTGATGATAGAAAGAAACTGCATTAAATCCAGCAATCCCGAGTGCACATATGATGACTAATGCTATCTTCAGAACTCCTCGGTCAAAGGGATGAAATATTCCAATAACCCCTAAAATCAGAATGGACACCACCCTGAAGTATGTAAAAAACTCGTTAGCACAAGAGCATAGAACTTGTCATGTCTGCAACATTGATTGAGCAATGCAATTTCTTATCAGACTAACACGGCTAATATCTGGGTTCCGGAACCAATGGCTGCTGCTAACAATGACTTGTGGTTTGGATAGCGAAACACATCCCATGCAGGATCTTCCATCCAGTCTCTTCTACATCCAAATCCTCTTCATTTGTGTACCTTAAACAGGATAGAGATGAAAAATTAATCTGAAGAGAAGGAAGAGAAATGGTCAAATTGATCATATAGGACTAGAACAGGCCACCTTTTGTCAAATTCTTTTACCTGTAGAAATCTTTCTTAAAGAGTGGGTGACATATTTTCACCAGGCAACCTATCAAAAAGAGGAGTGCCAACAATGCATTTCCAATATCAAACTCATGGATTCTGTAGTGACGAGGTAAATGAGCAGACTTCAAGTACTTATCCATTCTTTTCTCAAAAGATACATTTACTTCTTTCCAGACTGCAACATATGAAAATTCTACTTCAACTTCTTTGTCCCTTGTTATGTCAGCCAAATGTCAGGTGGCTGTTTGAGCACGGATCTCAATTACATGGTTTCCACTGAAAAAGATGTTGAAGTGAATACGTGTGTATATGAAATATTTGTATTCCTCAGGGCTTGCTTTTCCCTCACGATCAACTTTACCAATGAAACCCCATAAGGGCAAATCATCATAGTACATTTCCCAAAAGTAGTCTTGCACGAGGGCAGTTCGAAACTGAAAAGCTTCTTCCCGGGTCAGATTTTTCCTGCACAAGACTTGGAGGCCACTCCTGATTAGGAAATCAAGCTTATATGGAGCAGAAACAAGGTGATAGCCATTCGGAACTTCAATGAGAGATTCCCTCTTCTCTATCAAAGGATCTGTTACAGTCCCAGTTAAACATCAATACATAAGAAAAAGATGGAGTAAACATGTAACTAAAATACAAAATATGCATATGCAGGGAAAGAGGAAAACCTGGTGGGCAGAATGGAAGACTGTAGTAGGCATAAGTTTCACTGGAATACACCAGAATCGAAGAGAAAAAAGGCAAAAGTGGGAATCAGTCTGTACTCAATAGTACTAACAAGATTGTGCTAAGTATCTTTTAACAATAACAGGACACTCTTCAACTATGTCAATCGCTTATTTGTATAGTTGTACAATGAGCAAAACTGTCGATTTAATATGCCACATGTCACCTCATATTAGCAGACCATTTTAGTCGGACAAAATTCATCTAAACCATAGGAAATCATTCACCTCCTTAGTATTGAGGTTGAAGCCTCGGATCACAATATCATTCTTTTGGAGACAGAGCCTAGAATTAGGAAACCAAAAAGAAGATTTCACTTTGATCACAAATGGCTACAATATAGGGAAGTAGAAGGCCTAATCCAAGAGGCGTGGGGTAAAAATCAAGTGGGGTCCAGGGGTGTGAGAATCAGCAGGAAGATTAAGCAATGTAGAATGTCTCTCTCAACTTGGAGCAGAACGTTGAAGCTAAATAGCAAGAAAGAAATTAAAAGGATCAAAGAGGAAATTCAAGCTTCAAGGACCAGAAATGGAAGTGATAACAAAGAAACCATTAAGCTGCTTAGAAAACAGCTTTCTGAGGCCTATAAGCAAGAGGAACTTTATTGGAACCAGAGAGCAAGAATCAATTGGCTCCAAAATGGGGACAAAAACACAGCTTATTTTCATGCTGTGGTGAACGGCAGAAGAAAAAGGAACAGAATATCGAGACTAGAGAAGGAGAAGGGAGGATGGTGTACAACTGAGGAGGATATAGGGGAGGAAATTGCGCATTTTTACAGCCAGCTGTTCACATCTTCGAAGCCATCAGAATTTGATGAGATTTTAAATGGTATTCCCAAGACTATCACTGAGCAGATGAACCTGCAACTTACCAGACCTATCACTGAGAAGGAAATCAGGATTGCTGTGTTTTCTATGCACCCCAACAAATCCCCTGGTCCAGACGGTATGTCTCCTGTGTTTTTTCAAAGGTTTTGGAATATTATCAAAGTAGATGTAATGGATGCTATTCGAAGCTTTTTTCACACTGGCTTCCTCCCGAAAGCTATCAATGAGACCCTGGTCACCCTTATTCCAAAAATAGACAACCCACTCAACCTGGCTCACTTTAGGCCAATTAGTTTATGCAATGTTTTTTACAAAATCCTCTCTAAGGTTTGGTAAACAGACTCAAACCTTTTCTTAACTCCTGCATTAGTTATTCTCAGGCTGCATTTGTCCCAAATAGGCAAATTCTTGACAATGTCATAGTAGCTCACGAATACATGCACTGGCTGAAATCTAAAAGAGAAGGGAAGGAGGGGTACATGGCCATTAAACTTGACCTATCCAAAGCCTATGATAGAGTCGAATGGAAGTTTTTGTATGCCATACTCTGTAAAATGGGGTTCGCCCCTCTGTGGATTAGATGAATGCATGGTTGCCTGTCCTCGGTGTCTTACTCCTTCAATGTTAATGGTGTTAAGCGAGGGTATGTTAGTCCTTCTAGAGGGATTAGACAGGGAGACCCCCTTTCCCCGTACCTGTTTCTGTTTTGTGCTGAAGGACTTTCTAACCTCCTAAATAAAGCTGTCAGTAACAAACAAATCACAGGAGTCAAGATTGCAAGACAAGGCCCCAAAGTTTCCCATCTATTTTTTGCTGATGACTCACTTATTTTTTGTAAAGCTAATGGTGATGAAGCAGGACATATAAAAGCATTATTGGAGTGTTATGGAAAAGCATCGAGGCAACAAGTCAACATCAACAAATCTGCGGTCTTCTTTAGCAAAAATACAGGCAGTAGAGAGAAGGATGAGGTACTACAAAGGCTAGGAGGAATCCAACAGATTACACAAGGGAAGTATCTGGGTTTACCTTTAGTTGTTGGAAGGTCCAAAAACAGTGTGTTCAGGTTTATTAAAGAAAATATGATGACAAAGATTCAGAGTTGGAAAGGGAAACTTTTGAGTAATGCAGGGAAAGAGGTTTTGCTAAAATCAGTGGCTACTGCTCTCCCATCCTATGCCATGTCTGTATTCAAATTATCCAAAAGCCTGTGCAAAGAGCTAAGTGGGTTAATGGCCAGATTTTGGTGGGGAAATGATCAAGGGGAAAAAAGAATACATTGGAAGAAATGGACTGACATAGCTGAGAGGAAAGCGAATGGTGGACTTGGGTTTAGGGACTTACTCTGCTTCAATGAAGCTTTGTTAGCCAAACAAGTTTGGCGAATCCTTACTTGTCCCAACTTGTTAGTTAGCAAAGTTATGAAAAGTAGGTACTTCCCTAACTCTAATATCTTTGAGTCTAACGTAAAGGCTGGGGCATCTTGGATTTGGCAAAGTTTGCATGGTTCATTAGAGATGCTGGAAAGTGGGCTGTGGAAGCAAGTTGGGGATGGATCCACTGTGGAAATCTGGAAAGATAGATGGGTAGAGTGTTCAAAAAGTGGAAGAGTCTCCTCCCCCAAACCAAGTGGCTACCAACTGACCAGGGTTAGCAATTTGATTAAGGGGAGGCAATGGAACAAGGACATCATCCAAGGATTGTTCTCAAAGGAGGAGGCAGAGGCAATCATGTCAATTCCCCTCAGTATATTCCAAAAGAAGGACAGATTCAAATGGAAATATACAGCAAATGGCTGCTATTCTACTAAATCTGGGTATGCCAGGGCCAAAGAGCGAATCAAAGAAATCAGTGAGAAGAATAAGGCACAAGTTAACTCCAGCGCAAACAAAGAAAGATCCAAGGTCTGGAATCAACTTTGGGGACTGAACATCAAACACAAAATCAAGCACTTTTTGTGGAAATGTCTCCATTGCATCCTTCCAACCAATGAGGAAATATTTAGAAGGACAGGCAAGGGTGATCCACTTTGTAAATGCTGTGGAGAAGAACAAGAAACCACTGAACATGCATTACTTCATTGCAAAACTAGAGAGCTGGCATGGGCAACATTCCCTGTTTCATGGGACGGTATTAAAGACTATAGATGGAACTTTTGGAAATGGTGGGAACATATGCAGGGAGCCAGTACAAGGGAAGATGGGACTAAACACATTGAAATCACAGCTAACTTCCTCTGGCAAATTTGGAAGGCAAGGAATGAGGGGAACTTTAACCAGGCATTGACAGAGGGGCACCAGATAGCCAAAAAAGCAACGGATGAATGGTTAGAATATGAGGAAGAAGGTAGAAATGCTTTGAAGGACAAAGCAGTTGGTTCTCAACCGAATGACAGGCGAGGCATGTTAAATGGTCTGATGGAACAGCATAGCTCCATTATGTACACAGATGCTGGAATGAATCAGGCCAGAACGAAAGCTGGAGTGGGAATCATAGCTAAAGATAACAATGGCAGGATTCTGACGACTTGGTCCATTCCGTACTCAAGAGCCAGAGATGCAGCAGAATTGGAGGCTATTGCTATTAGAACAGCATTGAGCAAGGCCATAGAGGAAAACATGACATCCTTACTGATTCTCTCTGACTGTAAAGCTATTGTGGACAGAATCAATGCAGGATGTCAAGGTCTACACTCTCTGGACATGCTAATTGAAGACATAAGGCAACTGAGTCGCTCATTCTGGAAATGCTCCTTCTGTCACATTAAGAGAGAATTGAACCTGTGTAGTCACAGGTTAGCTAAGTTAGCAGTTAACTTGTTACATGAAACTAGGTGGAAGCAATCCTTCCCTGTGTGGCTTAACAAAGAAGCCCACAATGATTTCTTGGCAGTTGCCAGCCTTTTGTAAATCTGCTGTGCAGACTAATCTGTAACCATTTACCTATATATTGAAGTTGAAGTTTGACCAAAAAAAAAAAAAAAAAATTCACCTCCTTAGTAAAGCATTTTTCCCAACATAGAATTAGGTTGTAGACTAGTGGCAAGGATATGTTCACCATTTGTCTCTCAGCCATCCCTTCCCCTTGTGTCCTTAATGTATCAAAATAAGGAAACATTTTGTTCTTTTGAAATCTAGTCTTGGAGAAAAATCAGGAAATAGTTTCAAGAGATCAAAGATAAGAGGCTATGCCAATTCCAGATTTACCTGAGTGCATTACAGTAGAATTATGTGGTTAACCTCTGAGATACTGGAATCCTACCATAAGTTATCCCATAAACCAACTAAATTGGATGGCACAGATTCATTATTGTGGGAAAATGCAGTTAATTAGTTCTATTAGAACTTGGCTACTTGAAATAATATGAGAATTACCTGGGGTTGTGAAATGGAGCAACCTTGTTGACATAGAGTGGTACTGAATCTCCCTGTTGATATCGGTGCTTGGAGGCATCTGATTTTACTTGGCCAGCAACACTCATTAAGAAGATAGCAAAAACGAGAATTTCCCAAAACCATGCCATTCTCTTGTGGCTTCAAAGAAAAGAGAGAAAGATAAATAACACAATAGAGTTACCTGTAATAACTAGACGAAGAGTGGGCAATGCAATAGAAACAGACTTATCAGGATTTGACACCAGATGAAGAGTTTCGACCTGCTACTTTGACATTCATTCCTAAATCATGAGAAAATCAAGTCTTATGATTTTAATACAACTGGAATGACTCTCAAGAATTGGCTGGAAGTTCTTCCGCTGGTTAAGACAGCAGGAGGATGGCAAACATGAAATTACAGTTGAAGATAATGATTTTGCCAACAAAATTTCTGCACAGCCTGGGAGATATTGACTTGGAAAGGAAGAGATGCACAAGCGCTAAAAGTCTCAAAGGCTGGTGGACATGAGGTTCTTGGAAACATGGAGAACATAACCAAAAGATGAGCAGGATTTCTCTTGTATGACTAACTTTGGTGGAACTTGAAGTCTAGAAGAAACAAAAGGTGAACTGTCATCTGTTGCTGAATATTGAGGCATGGTATTACAGCTAGAATGAGTTGCTTAGTTTATAAGATTTGCTACTGCAGAAGCACAAGCAACATATTTCATTCATCATGGAATTTTAGTGAATTCCATATGGATGGAGAATTTAAACAAAAATTGAAATTTGCAATAAAATAAGTCGACTTGCAAAATAGCAATTCATTGTTCTTATCTGGTTGAAAATCCATTTAGCAAAGACGTAATGAACATCAATTGTACGATTCCATTTCATAATGATAGCCTTGTGTCAAGTACTCTCTGGGACTCCATGATTTCCAGATCCACAGGTATCTTGCAATGTGAATTGCCTGGACTCCTCAACACATGATCATGCCAGTAAATATGCTAACACGTCAATTCGAACATTTGGAGGTATCAATATCTTACTCCTAGTTCAGAATTTCTATAATAACTTTCTTTCAGACCTCCAGATAACTCACCTTCTTTCATATTCAACTTGCCAAATTTCTCAAACTTTTCAATAATGATGACCATCCAGATGAAGTTTGAAATTCTTTACAAATTCCATAACTCCAAGAGAAAAAAATCACTTATTTCAAAAAGATTTATTGATCACTCTATTTTACCCTTGTACCAAGATGCAGTTGACTCACATTAAGTCTTCCATCAAACTAAAATTTTTAAGTGAGGTCTAAACAGTAACAAACTCTGTGTTATGGGTTCTTACTTTCTTTGTATATTTTTAACAAAAATCACCCCCTTGTTGGATTGGACTGTTCTCCAGTTCTTGAACATCCATGCCAATAAATGGTGACTAAGAACAAAAAGTAAACTCATGGAAATGTAATATCTTGAATCACTGAAAGTTAAGCTGGTTAGGCATGACAAATAATTTTATCAAGAACATCAACATGTATGCATTCATGTAGTTGTTTACTTCAGACAATTATCGCATCAAAAGAAAATGGTTCAGGAATTGTTACCTGAATTCAAAAGAAAAAGGAGTCCACCTCAATCCTGAATCGCCACCAAGGCTCAGACTCAATGCCATCAGCGGTAGCCGAGACAAGAATCCATTTTTTTGGGGCAATGGACTTGACCAGACAAAGTAGCCCGGTCAAATAATCTCTCCCTTCAAAAAATGCGTTGACTTGTTCTTGTTGGACTAGTTACTCTTCGCGCACCTTAACTGTTTTAATAAAACTTGCATTATGCAATCCTAACTTTTGTCTTGATCACTATGCATGTAAGGAAATCCGAAGGGGGAAAAGGCCAAAAGAAAAAGATGGAGGAACAGGCAGCAGGAATCAAGGAGCCACAAAGAGCTGGAAGTTCATTTGGACACGCATATATAGCACAAATTAAAGCATTTCATTTGGAAATGCTTGCAAGGAATCCTCCCGGTCAATGAAATTATAGTCAACATGTGGCAAAGGAGATCACCTCTCTAAGTGCTGTGGGGAAAACACAGAAACTTTGGAACACATGCTGTTTCTCTGCAAGAATGAACAGGAAATTTGGAAGGCAAGCCCCATTCAATGGGATGGACTGGGCACGTTCAAAGGAAATTTCTGGTTATCGTGGGAGAGTCTCATGGAGGCTACAAGTAAAGATGAAGGGAAGAAGCACATTGAAGCCACAGTGTATATACTCTGGCACATCTGGAAGGCCAGGAACGAGGTCACTTTCAAAAACAAAGTTCAGAATCCGGCACATGCAGCCCAAAAAGCAATGGCTGAATGGTTGGAATACCAAAAGGCACTAGAGGATGGCCAAGGACAGGAAGATGGAAGCCAACATAGAGTGGAGTAGAACATCAGATGGCCAGCTCCGACAAGGGAGAGCATAAAAATCAACACAGACGTAGTTTTAAATCAAAAAGGAAACAGAGCAGGTTGGGGAATGGTTGCAAGGAATAAGAATGGGTAAACTGATATTGTCTTGGGCATTCCTCTCAAAAATTTGTAGAGAAGCGAAAGTGGAAGAAGCAGTGGCGTTAATAGCGGCAATGGTTCGAGCAAGAAGGGAAGGATGGAAAAAATGAGGAATTTGAGACAGATTGCAAAGGTGTGATTGACAAACTTGAAGAGGATGCAGAAAATGATGCTCAAATTTCAACTATTACAAAAGACATCAAAAGACTAAAACTAAGTTTTGATAAATGTTATTTCTCCTTTACTAAAAGGGAGAACAACTATGTTAGCCATAGACTAGCGAAATTTGCTGTCAACTTGAATTTTGAGACTGTTTGGAAGACTGACTTCCCAGCTTTTGCTGCAGCTTTGCTGATTGAAGCAGCAAAAGCTGATATAGGAGAGCAGTTGCTCTAAGTCGTATTTATCTGAACTTTAATCTATGACATGTTGCCAAAAAAAAACACCTAATCAAATTTGGACTAAAAAAAGCTTGGGAGGTATATGTGGAGCCATTCTCCCAATATGCATGCTTTTTGAACCACGGGAGGAAGGGGGTTGGGCAGGGGGTTAGGCACTGTGCTTGGACGTCAACAAGTTGGTAGACAGTTTCATAGCACGTTACAGTTTGTGATACTGACAAAATCAACTTCCCCTCCCCCGGAGTAGACCTTAAATGGTATGGTAGCATATGCCGTTTATTGTTGCGGCCCTTGTGGTAACCCGGGATGGGATGTTGGCAGAAATAGCAAGATCACTGTCGTCAAAAAGCCCATACTAGTAAATTTGAAGAGCAATCACTCGTGTACAGTTGAGCTCTTATCCAGGCTTGGCCTGATTAGTTTCTGTGTCAGCATGAATTGGCACTTGGGGCAACAGAGAACCTAAGACGCATGCTTCAAGCAAAAGTTTTCTGTATAGCAGACCCCCAGTGTCCCCTAAAGAAAATGCAAACGAGGCTTTTGTAAGAACAGCAATGACAAATATGCAACGGCTCCAACTCTAAGCTAGACTGATTGCTTAAATGGTCAGAGAACTGCTAAAGGAAGAAGCAGCACAGGAGATGCTGCTGGAAAGGAGAGAGAGACCTTTATCATGGAAGCAGTCAACCAGAAGGGTAGAAAAGATATTCAGAATTTTCAAGGGAAGATGTGCACAAGCACTTGCTGAATACTAACCGCTCTGCGGAGCAGTTTAGAATCCAGTACGGATAAGAGCGTCATTCACTGCCTGAACTAATTAATGGTAGATTTAACAAAATCTCCCAATCACATAGAACATGTAAATAGTTCTCTAACCATCTTTAGAAGCTGTAATGCTAACGCACAAAAGATATCACAAGGCAATGCTTGTACAGAAGTCTAAGGTTTTCAAAAACCAAACATCACATAAGGAATTTATAGACCTGTGGCTGCACTCAACTTTCTACTTGGCATTTCCTACATTTGACAGCACTTTTAGGAGGGAGGAGTCAATTTCTATCTCTTTATTTATAGCTCAGATGTGATCTACATTCTTCACTATCCATCAGACTAATTGCCTCCATCCCAAAATGCTGAAAGTTATAAATTCAGCTTCAACATCTATATGCGGCGCTTTTTTGGACGACGGCATCCATTATGAGGACGACGAGTTGTATCCTCAATATAGACTATTGGACTTTGATCTCCCCGGCCACGTGTATAGCCTTCTCGAAAAGCCATTATTGCTTGTCTCTTTTTCTTGAAGAAAGAAAACCCATTAACTTTCACCACAATTGACTTTACTCCAGCTTTCCTAGCTTCACGCCCAACGTGTTCTGCAGCCGCTTCAGCACCATATCGAGAAACTTTTCCTCCTTTGTCTGGCAAAGATCCTGCAGAAGCAGATAGTCTCTCTCCAGGTTTTCTATTTCCTTTTGAATCTGTCAGGGTAATAAAAGTATTGTTTCGAAGCAGCTTCATATGCACGATATCAGCATTCTGCTCAACAGTATAGGGCGAAAGAGGAAATCCTCCAAATCCGCGTATTCCACTTTCCTCTATAATTCCTCTAACAAAGTCCATCGGTCTAGAAGTGCCCCCTGTATCGGGCCTAGAAGTGCTCCCTGTATCGGGTCTAGAAATGCTACCTGTATCGGGTCTAGAAATGTTTCCGGTATCAGCATTCTTTGCATCACCAGAATGTATAAAACTTCGAAAAGTGAGAGCACACGGCAAAGATGGCATCTGCTTCACTTTCAAAGAAGCCAAATTTTGGCTCAAACTTCCCAAAATAGAGAACCCAGTGTTTCCACAACTGCTCACATTGCTTTTGTAGCTGTCTGGACAGCCTGCACCGATACAAAGAAACATATAAGCATTAGATTAGGATAAGGGCCCCCCAGGCAAAAGTTCCTAGGGGTTGGGGTGGGTGGGAGGGAAGGGAACAATGTTTGCAGTCAGCTCTATCACACTTCTGATAGTCAGGATTCAAGAACAAAGAGCTAAAATAAAAATTGCAAAAAAAAAAAAAAATCTAAACTTCTAATCTCCTTGATATCTAAGCAACTCTTGGATGGCATCTAAATCTATCATGCACACTTAGATACCTAAAAGTGGGAATGATAACTCCTTTAAGTACAAGGAAAAAGATCCTTCACATTTTTTCTTCACATAACCAAATGCTGAAGTTACATAACCTATTAGGTAATGAAACTTAAAAATTTCTGGCTAACTTCAAAATCAGTTATTAAGTCAAAATTACTTCATATAGTGGCTCAATCTTTTCCAATCCTCTCTCTCGATATCCCCTCTTCACTTGCTTTCCAATGATGAACTAACATGCATTACCCAAGTTGCCAAGGTATTTAAGATCTAAGATCCCCCCTACCCCCTAAAAAATCAATAGAATTTATCCATCAAGGAGATCAAATAAATAAAATTTGTCACTTCTGAACCTAAAGCTAAAGCAAGTTAGATAAGCAGTAGCAAGTCTAGTAATGCTTCTCCTCTAAAATTTTGTTGATATTCACAGTTGGCACATCATGGCAAACTATGATTTGGCTCACTACAAATTATGTTGTTGCACAGGGAAACAGCCAGATACCACTTAAGATGATGATGTACTACTTGAGAAGTAAGCAATACTTTCATTGGCCAAAAGTGGACACCTTCCATTTACCTTTCTGGCATATGATGAATAGGCCATAGTCAGCATACAGATATTGTTTTCAGACATAGTGACTAAATTATATAACCAGCTATTGGCTCTAACACTTCAAACACAGTTGACAACTATTATAGCAGCCAGCAATATTGGTGTCTCTTTTAGCTTTCCTAGCTCATCTACCAACCAGAGCAAGAAGTTAACTGTATGAACGTCTAATACAATTCAATTAAGCATTATGGTCCATTCCAGCGTCAGTACTGTGAATTTACTTCAACACCACTCCTCAGTTCTGAAGATTTCCAACTATTCATTTTATGCCTTGCCAAAGTCACATCCAGATTCCCAAAAGTGCAAAAAGCTTAAGGACAAACTTCAGTTTTCTCAAATACTTTACAAATTGAAACGGTAGTAGCATGACATCTACCCAAACCTTTAGCTTAAATAATTAATGATTACAAGCTAATCTTCAAGAAATGCAGAAAAAATAATACAATTTAAGAAATAAAAGTCAGTCTCGTGTTTAGCTTCTGCATTCCTTTTCCCTTCCTTTCTTTCAATTTTTATTTCCTTTCTGGTTCTGGAATTCAGTTCATCGTTGCACCTCAACTCCAGTCCAGAGGAACAAGTCATCCTCTAATTATCATCACTAACGAACAAAACCCTTCTCAAAATTGTCATTTCAGTTCCATAAACACAATCCCATTAGTTACAATTATTTCACCTAACATTCTCAGACCAAAAATTCTAAAAGAAACAGGAAAAAATTACAACTTTACTAGCAAAACAGATAAAAAGACACATCTTCATATGATTTTCACACGTGAAAAAGGAAATCAGATTCAACCCTGCAAAATTCAAACGTATAAGAACCCCAATACATTAAACCCAAAATTTCACTCTAAGAAACTAATCAAGATATGCACAGCCAACAGATTAGCAATGTAGGCAGAGCCGAAATGGGGGAATTTAATGAAAAAAAAAAAACATGCCTGAAAAAGTAGCTTTCTGGTTTTGAGAAAGAGAGTTTAATGAGCGTCCGGAGGAGCAAAAGAGCAAAGCCGTTCTTGGTCGCAAAGCCCGAGAAATAGAGCTGGAAAGTCCAACCCCAGCTGAAGCTCGATGAAGATTCATGGCGTTTGCTGTAGAGAGGTAGGAAGTCGAGGGTTTTATTCCGGGATAATTTCATAAACCACTCCTGATATTTCTCATAATATCACTCAGTTCTCTTGACCTTTTTAAAATCTCACTTACATCCCATATTAGCTTGATAAAACTAAATATTCTTGTCAAGTGTCACAAATTAACAATATTACCCCTACTCTTAATAGCTATTTAATCAAAAAATCATAATAAAATAAATTTTTTAAACAAAAAATGTAGATTAAAAAATTTGCTATCTAATGATGGTCCATATTTCTCTGTATCGAGATCATGGTGGGACAACAAAGGATATGGATAAATTAAATCTAGTCACCTAGTCAAAGTCAACCACTTAGGAGAATTTTAGTGAATAATTAACATCTTGAAAAATTTTGTAGATAGTTACAAGGAAGTCAAGAAATTTTTTTAAAAAATATGTCATAATTTTCTCTCCTTTCACACATTGAGCACTACTTTCACGCACAAGATTGGAAGCTGAGACTGCATCGGCCTTTTATCTGAATGTGTATATCGAGCCTTAGGTTAGATTAGATCATCAACCTTTCATCCGAGATGAGTTGTAACCGAACTTTGATACTAATGTGGGTACTATTGAATCTTCTCATCTCAAGAGCTAGCTTTTAGGTGGGAAGGTCCAATAGTATTCAACACACTTATTTGAGAGTCGAGATTTGAGTTAAAAAGAAAGTGAGAGAAGATAACAATTTCAAAATGGAAAAGTTGGGAAGGAAGAGGCCAACTACAATGTTAGGAAGTAAGGAATGGAGAATTTCTTTTAGTTTCAGATTGACATGGAATTATTTGTTAACAATCTTTTAGACGGTAGACCAATTTTTAGGCGAATTATCTTAATTTCCTCAGGAGTTGGTTTAATCTTAAGATTTGTTACATTGTATTTGTGAATGAATTTACAATAATCCCTTTAGTCAAACTTTTTTAAGCCGTGATTACTTATCACAGGTATTGGTTTTTAGTGACCTTACTTCTCTATTGTGTCACTTATGTGGAGATTGAAACGTAGAGATTGTGATTTTTCAGAGAAATTTTTTTTGGATTTTCAATAAATATTCCTTTTATATATTTTTTAATAATTTTTTTTGCCTCACATACAATGCATCCTAAAAAGTGCCACAATAAATTTTTTTTTGTCCAAAAACTCCCAAAAAAATGCAATCCAAACGGGTTAAGTTTTTTCAACCAACAAAGAAAACAACAGATATAAATGCACTGCGGTTCAAAAGTCCTATAACCAAATTGTTTTGGGAATAAGAAGTGAAATAAGTGCTTTAGGGATAAGATACCCGTTTAGAAATACTAGTTATATTGTACCAGTTTTTTCAAGAATTTAGAAAGATATTAAACTTGATTTAGAATATTAAACACTTCTCAACAGTTAGTTACTGCAATATCACTAATTTATTTCCTTGAATTCTCAAATTTAGTCAATAAAAATTTGGCCTGGTGATAAAAGTCATTGAATTTTTGCCCTAATTGAAAAATAATTAAAAAGTTGAAACTTCAAAAATTAAAAATTCTAAATTTAACTCTCGTTAAATATTTTACGAGAGCAACTATGTGTTATTGTTTACCTCACAATTTATATTTAAAAGACACTCAAATATTTAGAATGTGACAAAGAATATCATTTATAAAATCTAGACGAATTATATATCTAATAATTACAGCTTTTGTGAGGTTGGCTGAATTTAAGGATTATAAGACCATAAAGTTTCCCTTGATTCTGTTTTATCCTTTTGCCCTTTTTCCTATGGGAAGCTACTTAGGAAAGTTCTTCAACAAGATTTTAAAATTTTTATAGTCAACGACTCAACGGTCCAAGTCATACTTCCACAGTTCTGACTTCTGAGTCTGGATAAAAAAGTACGGAGGACCCCAAGCTACTAACCAAGCAAGCAAACGACACCACCATAGCTTCTCTCTGCTCTGCAACTGGGGTGGCTTCGATTGTTGTTTTCGGTAAGAATCCTTATCTATTCATTGTTTATATAGTAATTCATTAGTATAGCTGGTGAAATAAAGAAGAATGCTTGGTTTTTTTTTTAAAGATTTGGTTAATCATTAACTTGTTTTGCTTGTAAATTTAGTTCTATCTTTGGTTTTGATTTGTGGGAAGGATATGCCAGATATTATTGAAGTAGCGGACTATTTCATTTATGAATATTCAGGAAATAAAAATCCCAGAAGGGATAGATTTGATTCTGGCCAAAACATGCTGGTAATATGTTTCTTGATATTTCTAGTTGAAAATGGTTTGGATATTAAGAAAAAATACCAGATTTAGTGAAATCCTTTCTATTAATAGTACTTGGATAGTTTCTGTTTCCTACACTGCATTTTGTTGCATTAGATTTACCTTTACTTTCTATTTCCCTTGTGGAAATTTCACAAAACTTTTTATCTTTTTTGAAGTTAGGTTACAAAGTAGATCTCCAATGCAAGACAGATTTTTTTCTTTCCCACTATGTTTTTTTTGAAAATGTAAGTAACTTTCAGAATTTTTAAATTCTTCTTTTCGTTTTTTAGTGAAAGCTATGTATCGCTCAGAAAATTGATAAAACTTATGGCTTGTGAGTCAACAGCATTAGGAGCCTAAGCAGACACTGGCGTTTAACTAATAAACAGTAAACAAGTATGAAGCACATTAGTGAGTCTGGTGTTAAGGATTCTCCTCTTCAGAAGTAGTAGGGAAAGTGCACCGGGATGTTGGATCAACCTCAGAAATGTACTGCTTAACTGGATCGGAACCAATGATGAAGGTGACCTGGCCAGGAATTGTGCATAACATACTTACTCGAAGATTTCATTTAGTTGTGGATGTGAGTATGTAGTCCTTGTTAGCTATATTGAGTTGCAAAGTTTAGTGGTAATAAGAGAAGGAGGTGACATTGGCAGTGCAGCAATAAGCTTTGAATCAATTTGGCTGCTCAAAATCATTGAAATAGATCACGAAAAAGGAACGTTATGCTCCCATCTGCCTGTTGTGGATGCAATAGCTAGTTTAATTGTATCTTTGAAACTTTAGTAGTCAGGCATACCACAATTAGTGCCCTTATTTTGGTACTAGAACAAGACGAACTTACTCTAAAATCAGCTCTATAACTGTCCTTTGGATATAAGTGGCAACTGACTTATTAACAATTAGTGCATGATTATGTTCCATGAATCCTGTATCATTTATGACTTCACGTCCTCAAATAGCATTTCGCTTATTTGAGGTTCTTTTCTGACTTAACATTACTTTTCTCCCCCAAATTGATTGGCATTATCTCTTAAGCATACTTAACCTTCCCGTGCCTCCAGCAATGCCTTACATCTTCAATGCAATTATTGTTTTAATGTCTTATACCATCCAATCTCACCTAGCAACCTCCCTTCTTATCTCCATTGTCTTCCTGACCTTTCAGTAACTTCCAGTTACTGACTCAATCATGTTCCTTCTCCAACTTAAAAATCTTCTCCATAGAGTTCTCCAGAAGCAATCTGCTCAGTCATTATTCATAGATTAAAAAAAAATTGCAATGGAAAAGCAATTGTGCCATGCTAGTGACTTTTATTTTACCAGTGTTAGTTCCAAGATACATGAATCTAGCTGTTCATCTATATGGTTTGGGAGAATTTCTTGTCTTAATTATTGTATTTTTATCTTAAAAGAAACAGGACAATGGAAGAGTCTGCAAAGTTTCTTCTTATTTCTGTCATTTTAATGGGTATTCTTAGTGAAGCAAAGTCAGATGCTTTCACCCACAAGTATGAGAAGGGAGATCCAGTGCCCCTATATGCCAACACGGTTGGACCATTTCGCAATCCCAGGTAAATGCTGCATTATTCCAACTCTTAATCATTGTTCTCTTCTTTATAAACTAATAGCAACATTGAAGAAGCTACTTAATATGCATGTAATGATAGTAATCCACCATCAATGGTTTATGCTAGATTTCATATGCACAATCATTTGTCCATTCGTTTCTTTTTGATCTTCAATAAAATAGGATTAAGTAAAAGTTGGCATCAGATATTTTCTCTGCCTGAATGTTTTTGTCATAATTAATGCGAATGCACCCCAAATTAATTAACCACTTAGATTTTCCAGAAGAATAGCTAATCCAGCCTTTGTCCTGTCATTGGTTATATAACCCCATCTGGTGATAATTAAATATTATGTGATATCTATGGCACATCATTCTGTCGCAAAGTCACTAAATTCTCCATCTAGACATGTAATAATGATTGTTAGTCCATTGATGTTATTACAGAGTAACAGGCAGAGAATTAGCTTATTGATTTCTAATGTTCTGACTCTTTTGTTTTTTTCATGATTCATTTCAGTGAAACTTATCCATATTACAGCCTTCCATTTTGTCCACCAGGTTTGTTTCTATAGTACATTATCTTACTACATATTTTGCCTCTCAATACCTTTCTTAATGTCTTGCTTTTCTGAATTGAACTATTTCAGATCACCGGGAAGAGAAGAAGGGAACTTTTGGTGAGGTGTTGAATGCAGATCGTCTTGTTTCTGCTCCATATAAGCTTGATTTCAGGGTGGACAGAGAATCCCAAGTTTTGTGCAGGAAAAACTTGACTAGAGAAGAAGTTTCTCAATTTCGAACAGTAATTGCACAGGATTACTACTTACAGATGTATTATGATGACTTGCCAATGTGGGCTTTTATTGGAAAGATTGCTACTGGTAGCCCAAATGGGTCTAGATATTTCATATACACAAAGATGCATTTTGAAATTTATTATAATGGTGACCACATAATTGAAATTAACCTCCGAACGGATCCCTCATTTGAGACTGACTTAACAGAGGACAAAGTTATTGAGGTGGAGTTCTTGTATAGTGTAAAGTGGAAGGAAACAACCGCTCCATTTGAAGAGAGAACTTTAAAGTACACACATTCTGCCATTTTGCCACATCATATGAGCATCCACCGGTCTAGTATTTCATATTCATTTTGGATAGTTCTCATCTTGGTTGGTTGTCTGGTGGCATTATATGTGCGGGTCCTCAGGAAAGATTTCAATAAGTAAGAAATCAAACTTCAGATGGGCTGAGTTACTTATGCATTCTATGGCGCTTGTCAACATGATAGTTATTGTTTGCTGTATATATAATTAATGTACTTCAATCTTGTAATTTACTCCAGTGATGAGGAACTAGCTGATAACCAAGAAGAGGCAGGATGGAAGGTCATCCATGGGGATGTGTTCCGATACCCAAAACACAAGTCCTTCTTTGTTGCAGCAGTTGGTTGTGGCACACAGCTATTTACAGTGTAAGTATCAATGAAGACTGATGTCCAATCGTATAAATATATCCAAATGTTGCAGATTGAACAATCTTGTACTTATCTGTAATAAATTTTTTTACAAATTGCAGTGTGTTGTCCATTATGACCTTAGGGATTATGGGTGTATTTCGTCCATATGACCGTGGAGTTCTGAGGATTGCCTTGGTCTTCACATATGCAGTAACAAATATTATTTCTGGATTTAGTGCCGTTTCATTCTATCATCAACTTGAAGGAAGCAACTGGGTAACTGCTGAGGGCTTGCATCCTCAATTGATTGTGCTAACAATTAGCTCTTTCAGTTTCTAAAGCATGTTAACAAACTTCCCTTTTGATTTGACAGGTGCGGAATCTGCTTCTAACTGGCTTTCTCTTCAGTGGTCCTCTCTTTCTTGCATTTTGTTTCCTAAATGCTGTTGCAACTATATATGGCTCTACTGCAGCACTTCCCTTGGGTACAATTGTGGTCATTTTTCTTATATGGCTATTTTTAGCTTTCCCATTGCTTTTGCTGGGTGGGATTGTTGGGAAAATCACAAAGTCCAAGTTTCAAGCTCCTTGCCGCACCACACAGTGTCCTAGAGAAATTCCAGCACTCCGTTGGTATAGGGGTGTTCTTCCTCAAATGGCATTTGCAGGATTGCTGCCATTCAGTGTTATCCATATTGAGCTCTATTACATCTTTGCCAGTGTATGGGGTCACAGGGTGTATACATTATATGGTGTACTATTCATTTGCTTCATTCTACTTGTAGCCATTACTGCTCTCGTCTCAATTGGTTTTACATACCTTCAACTTGCTGCTGAAGATCATCTATGGTGGTGGAGGTTAGTTGTTTTCTGACTACACTCTTTTGCCTTTGGTTATCATCTTTAAAGAGAAAAAAATCTGATTTAGCATAGCAGACAAGTTTATTTTTCTAGTACTATAGGATTATTAAGGAAGGAAAACATCTCAAAAGGGAAAAGATAACCAAGAAAAAAAGAAGAAAATCATGCCTTTTTCCTGAAAATTGCATTTTCCATGTCACTCATTTTGTCTTAGTATACACATGCTATCAAACATGATACTCCATTGCAGCATTTAGATTTGACATACTTTATCCACTTAATTTTCTCGAAACCTTTAATTTTCAGAATGATTGTTTAAATTACAACTGATGCCTTAAAGATGTGTCAGTACATGACCCTTTTTATGTGTATTTACTAGTAGTCTGTTCTTTTTCTCATAAACCATTGTGAAGCATATGCCTCTCGTAGTAGCTGCATCTTGGTTTTTGGAACACATTTGTTCTGAAAATGTTGCTTTCAAAAGCATCTTCATTTGATGGTGTTGAACACTGTAAGCTAATCTCTTCCCCATGATTTACTCTGAACAGGTCATTTCTTCATGGTGGTTCAACTGCCCTCTACGTCTATGCTTACTGCTTTTTCTATTACTTCGAAAGATCAGATATGAGCGGTCTAATGCAAACCTCATTTTTGTTTGGCTACATGGCTTGCATCTGCTATGGCATTTTCCTTCTGTTAGGCACTGTTGGATTCTTTGCTTCTTTACTATTTGTTCGCTACATATATAGTTCTATCAAGTGTGATTGATAGCTAGTTGTACCTTGACCTTTTGATGCATTCTTGCTCTTTCAATCACACTAGATCCTGAGGTTACAAATTTTGTCCAAGAGAAGCATTCAAAATGGACAATTGAGGAAGGAAAAATCCATTTTGAAGTATTACAAAAGAAAGAAATGAAGCATTCATTGCATGCACCAAGTCTTGAGAAAGTGCAAACATGGTCCCTATCCTTGACAATGCTAATGCTAATTTCCTTGTGGCGTAGGAGAATTGCAATTTCGCGCTCACTAGATTTTGTGTAGTTGTTGGTTTGATCTAGAGCTGCAAAAAAGTTCAAAACCGCCCATTCCGCCCATTAATTTTAAAGGATGAGTTGGGTCAATTGGATTATGGATTTTGTTGGATTAGGTAAGAACAACCAACTTATTTATTGGGTGGGTTGAATTTTTTATTTGGACACTCAATACCCAACCTATTTAAAAATAATTCAAACTAATAAATACAAGATTCAATACACATATGTCCAATCACTTGTATTTAGACGTGTTAACAATTCATTGACCAATTTGTATTCAAAATTCTTATATATATATTTTAAATCAATTTTTTAAATTTTTATTTAAAAGAAAAAAAGAAATTTGAAATAAAAACTCATGCTTGGTTTGCTAATACAACAATAATTAAACTTGCCAAACATTTATAATAATTTATTATGCCTTTTAAGACGATGCTGTTTTCCTCCCTTTTTTCCTTCTTTTTTTTGATTGTTGTTCTTCGATTGTTACTTACTTCTATTTGTTAATATTTTGTGTACTCAGAATAGAATTTTAAATTTGTTCTAATTGTATTCTTTTACTTTTTTTCTAACTTTTTTTTCATTGTTAATAATTCCTCATAAATATTATAATACAACAAATTATATGTCTCTTAATTACATTTTTGAACATAATATAATTTAGCATTCAATAATTTAAATATACAGAATATTACAACTTACAATAGAGCAAATATAAATAGTAAAAGTTTTAAATAAGTTGTGACAAAAATAAGTTTCAATCAATTAGTGGTATTAAAAAGTATAAAGTAAACAAAATTCTTTTAGCTAATCTATTTAAATGTACAATTTATTAACTAAAATTCACAATACAAGCAATATAAAATATTATTCTATTTATGATGTGTTTCCAAGGAGTTTAAGAAGTGAGTGTGGATTTGTGTGTGTGAAAGTGTGTTAGTGTGTGAAAATATCTTTATTTATGTGAAAAAAATAATTTTGTGTGCGTAAATATATAAGAGAGAGTTTTATATATCACAATATATTAATTAATACTAGGGCAGGTGCCTATGGTTAGAGAGGATTTTTCATTGGACAAATAATAGTACATTCTGAAAAGAAATAGTTATCAAATATGACAAACTAATAATAGTACATTCTAATTGCAGTACACACTTGTACACTTTATTTTATCAATGCTTTTACAATTTTACCATTTTCAAAAGGTCCTTACAGATATCAGTTGAAAATCGCCTAAGAGCAGATATAAGTTGTTTCAGACAAAGGAATATCCTCTAGGCGATAGCAACGTGTTAATATGTCTTCGTCTTAATTGCACAACAAAAGTCACACTTCAATTAAATATTTCTATAACACCATTTCAGTAATTATACTAACACATAAGTTTACATGAGTTATACTCAATGCAAAAACAATTGCAAAATAATTCTACGTTCAAAAAATATTCAGATGTCTCCATAAATTAAAGCTTTAAATGTACCAAAATGAGAGCATTTCGATAAATATACCTAAACACATGCTGCCCTTAGTTGTACTAAAAATTTTTAAAAACTACATAGCATTCCACATTCCCAAAAAATTTCTACCCATGCTTTGAAATTCAAACCCCCTTTAACCACAATTCATTTTTATATAGTATAAGGATGTTGGGTCATGGGTTTGAAATGACCCAATATGATCCAATCCAAAATCAATCCAATCTAAAGTTGAACGGGATGTGTATAACTCATTTAAGTAAAAATTCAATATAAATCCGTCCAAAACCCAGCCAATCCACTCAATTGCCATGTATAGTTTGATCTATTGTATTTAGTTTGAAGACATTTCTTCTTGTAATTTCATATGATTTGAAAAATTAGCAAGACATCAATGACTCAATTGCACGGCTTAACGGTGAAACGATAACAGAGATCATAACTTCTACATTAAAAAATTAAGTGGCTGGTTTTGGGATTGGTTCGAAACCATGATATGCCCCTTGCTATGAAAGAGAAGGGGAAAAAATTATCTTGAACTTTTATTTCTTTTAATTTTATTTATGTATTGATCTATTTTTATTCTGGGATAATTTCAGAAACCTCTCCTGATATTTATTGGGTGGATTGGATTTTTTATTTGGACATTCAATACCCAACCTGTTTAAAAATAATTCAAAATAATATATACAAAATTTAATACACATCTGTCCAACCACTTGTATTTAGACGTGTTAATAATTCATTGACCAATTTTTATTCAAAATTCTTATATATATGTTTTCAATCAATTTTTAAAATTTTTATTTAACAGAAAAAAAACTTGATGCTTATTTTGCTTTTACAACAATGGTTAAACTTGCTCAACATTTATAATAATTTGTTATAGCTTTTAAGAGTATGCTGTTTTCCTCCATTTTTTCCTTTTTCTTATTGTTGTTTTCGATTGTTACTTCTATTTGTTAATATTTCATATACCTAGAACAGAATTTTAAATTTGTTCTAATTGCATTCTTTTAATTTTTTCTAACTTTTTTTTCATTGTTAATAATTCCTCATCAATATTATAATACAATAAATTATATGTCTCTTAATTACATTTTTTCGAGCATAATATAATCTAGCATTCAATAATTTAAATATATAGAATATTACGACTTACAATAGAGCAAATATAAATAGCAAAAGTGTTAAATAAGTTGTGATAAAAATAAGTTTCAATCAACAAAATTTTTTAGCTAATCTATTTAAATGTACAATTTGTTATCTAAAATTTGCAATACAAGTAATATAAAATATTATTCTATTTATGATGTGTTTCCAAGAAGTTTAAAAAGTGAGTGTGGATTTGTGTGTGTGCAAGTGTGTTAGTGTGTGAAAATATATTTATGTATGTGAAAAAAATCTTTTTATGTGTAAATATATAAGAGAGAATTTATGTATCATAATGTATTAATTAATACTAGGGGAAGAGTGCCCGCGCATCGTATGGGTGTTTGGTGCTTGTGATTAGAGAGAATTTTTCATTGAACAAATAATGATATATTCTAGAAAGAAATAGTCATCAAATATGACAAAATTAATAATAATTAATTCTAATTGCAGTACATACTTATACCCTTTGTTTTATCAATACTTTTATAATTTTACCAATTTCAAAATATCCCTATAGATATCAGTTAAAAATCGCCTAAAAGCAAACATAAGTTATTTCAGATAAAGAAATATTCTCTAATGGCTAGTGATAGCAACGTGTTAATATGTTTTTATATTAATTGCACAACAAAAGTTACACTTTAATTAAATGTATCTATAACACCAATTCAATAATTATACTAACATATAAGATTATATGAGTTGTATTCGATACAAAAACGATTGCAAAATAATTCCATATTTCAGAAATACCCAAATGTCTCCATAAATCAAAATTTTAAATGTACTAAAATGAGGACATTTCGATAAATATACCTAAACACATGCTTGACAGGTTATCGAGCCTGTGTAATAATAAATACCTGTTCAAATAAAATATAATTTCTGTAGATAGTGATAAGTAGGGTCGAATCCACAGGAATTGGGGATATTTGTCTCTTTTGAAATTCAAACTAACAATGGGGGGTTTTTTTTATAGCAATGGCAATAATTAAACAGTTCGAATAAAAATAAATAGCTGACTACAAATTAAATGACAAATTATTAAAACCAAATTGATAACAGTTAAGCTCTAGTCAAGAAATAATTTCGACAATGGTTCAACTAATTGATCATCGATGCAGAGATAATTCCAATTATTAACTAATAAATAAGTTATAACTGCCAAATAAGCGATAACAGTCAATTCCTACTTACTGTGTCGATAATTCAGGTAGTCCGTCAATCACTACTCTAATCGAGAAATAATTTTAAGTACGCCAGTAACATTTAATTCCCCAATTGCCTTACGTATTAGAGGAGCCCTATTCTAACCAAATAACACACTACCAGGATTATTTTAGATCAGCCTTCGTATTCGGTTGACATAAAGCTAATCATGTCAGTTGCCACTATTTTAGAGCAATCGAACAATTATGAATTCAACGTTTCAATTGACATTAGGTTGATAAATTAATTCAACGTCCGGACCCAGGTTACGCAATTAATAAAACAACCATAAGCCTTACAATCAGAGAATATGCAAATACCAGTAAATAAGAGAAATAAATAAAATTAGTTCGATCTCACAATTTTTAGATGAACCAAAACCTCTATTATTCCTTGACTAGAAAAAAAGATTTAGTTCATCTCCGTTGAGGAAAATCCACACACAATTGTAGAATTAATTGTTGCATACATCGTCTCTCGATTGAGATGATCAATCCGAATGAATAATTGAAAGAACAATGAATAAGATGAAAAAGTCAAAAACTAAAAGTAATGAAGATGGTCTGCTATTCTTCTCCCCTCTATTTCCTACCTAATTCCCTACTCCTATACAGCTACCCCCAAAAGCAAAGGAAAAGAGTCATAGTCTTTGTTGATCTTTGTCCTCTTTGGAAACTATCAAAAGAAGAAAAAGGAAGTGTTCTAATTTGACTCCACGTCTGCCGCATATTTTCCACTGGACAAGGAAACAGAATTGAAGTAGTCTCCACCTTGTTGACTGCTACACAATGCTTTTACTTGTTGTCACGGGAATTAATTCTGTGCACCTCCTGTTCACCGAGGATATATGGCCAGCAAAATTGCATCAATTAGCAGATGTAGCGAGGAATTTGCGTCTTTTCACCATATTTTATTCCAACTCCCTGCAATAAATACAAAATTTCAAAAGTGAGTAGAATCCGCCAATTAATGCACACTTGGTAATATAATGAAAGGAATTAATTATAAAATAAATGACAAAATTGCGACTTATCAATTCCCCTCACACTTAGACCATGCTTGTTCTCAAATATGAGAACAGCAAACAAGCACCAATTCCTGATAATGGCTATCACTTCATCCTCCTATTGCCAAGATACCGAGAAAACAAATATCAAGCATCAATAGTCAAAATTCAAGAAACATCACCTCGGTTAGCTTCTAAATCGCGGACTCCTCCAATTTATGGCTAACTATTCTAAGAAAAAAGAATGGTCGATCAATATTTGTCAGCAAACGTTCCAACTATTAACCAAAAAATTCAACATTAAACCATAGATCAGCAGACTAACTTTAATCACATATTTACACAACTTACACAATTATATATATATATATATATATATATATATATATATATATATATATATATTTGTTTTTCTTCGATAGTAACACTAATAGACTTAGTCTCTAGCCATTAGAGCCTTTTGATGCGAACTCCAATATTTGTCAGATAAAGGAGTTCGATTACTCAGCTCCTATCGCTATAAAATCATGTACTCATAGATATTACTATTTTTTGACGCGAGAATCGACACTTTTGGTGAAAATCCCCAATTACTTAGCAGTAATAACTAGTGAAGTACAGCCAACTTTTATTCACAGTCAGGCAACAAAATAACTCAAAATATCACATAAAATAACAACAGTTAACCTCATTTCTTCAAATATGGAGAACTAAAATTAATAATTGGACCAATTCATTTGAAAATGCCAAATAGTTATTCCATATGCCTAGAAAAGTTAATCAAAAATTATAAGAGTCAGAAAATCATCGATATTCACCAAAGAAATATTTTTGGACTCAACCAAATTAATTTGATACACTTTTATTACTAAAACTTGACAATAGTAGAATTAGAGTCAATCAACTATCATCAATCCTTGGTAGTCACAGAACTGCTGATCACTAATAAAAGGAAAAATAAAATAAAATAAAAACAGAACAAACAACAAGAAATAAAGGAAAAACATCTAAAAACTAAAAATACTAGCTGTACCACAACTCTCTCCCCTATACCTAAATCCGATATTGTTCTCAATGGAGGTAATAGAGCAAATAAAGCAAAAATCTAACACCTCTGGCCGATATGGTCCCACAGTTAGCCGCCCCATGGGGTCGTGGGTTTTGTTCTTGACGGTACTGGACAACACAACAGGCTAATGTCTCACCAAAAGGTCTCGATCAGGTGGGGGACACCCCAATAGATTATTAAAGCAGCCCCTGATTTCCTCTCTAACCAATGTGAGATCATTACAATCTACCCCCTTTAGGAAATCCAGCGTCCTCGCTAGCACACTGGGGTCGGGAGTCGACTCTGATATCAATTCTAACAACCCCATCTCCCCGTAAGGCGTACCCAAGGGTTTAGCGGACCGCCTGTCCAACTCTCGTCAGAATTCAGTCATAATTCATGAAAACTTACAAATAAAACCCTCAATCAAAACAATAGTTATAACAAGCTTTAACATATACACCCATGATTCTCCAACATCCACACGACCTATAAATACAATCAAAGAATCAGACTTATAAAAATCAAACCAAACAAGTTGGTTAAACATCTATGAAGTACACGCTCGAACAACTAACAATCTTAGAAGAAATCGAGACTTTCCTCAATTCAACCTCTCATGTTCTCATCCCTGTAAGAAAAATAAATGGTGTGGAATGAGCTAAAAACCCAGTGAGGTTCCAAGTAACCAAACAAGTAATATAACAGGCAAGACCATACACCGGATATCAAGAAACAAGTCAAAATTCAAATAGATCATAAACCAGTATATAGTTAAGCAAATAGCCAAATAGATCATGTAAAAGTGTACAGTAAAGAATACATTTATGGCAAAGGATATAGGTTACTCTCAAGAGCAAGTTCCACAGTAGCTTGATCAAGGTCCGTTGACGCTCCGTCAACCACGAAAGTATAACAACCGTAGATCTCCACTTTACACCAGTTTCCATCCACCGATCAACCCCCTACCGGACCCTAACGTCTAAGAAGTACCCAAAGTTCGTCGATCTTCTCGACCAAACCCTTACTGCCTCGATTCAACCAACTAAGTCTACGTTGGACTTATAGTCCCAGATATTCAGTAATTCAGGATATGGTTTATAATCCCAAGTATTCAGATAATCAAAATTGGAGTCGTTGGCTGTTATCCAACTCTCACACAGTAAAGTTTGGAAACGTTAGTTGTCATTTAACGCTCCGTATTCAGAAATAAACAGTAGTAGTAATATTCGAGTATACCAATTAGTCGAGAAGATAACACTCCACTTGATAAAATAGGATAGAGGTACTGAGACGGGATGAGAGGCACCTCCCACTCAGATGGAGTGTGGTACATGCTACCGCTCAGCACTAGTGTCAACGAGATAACTTTCCAATCGACTTAATCAAGATAAAAGTGTTGAGACGGGATGAGAGGCACCTCCCAAGCGGATGGAGTGTAATACATGTTACCGTTCAACACTTACAAGTTAAGCATAAGCACAAATACAAGTATAGGTCAATCAAGTGCAAGTGAGTACAAGATCATTTAAGAAGGAGAGGCCAAGCGCGATAAGGACACACTCGCCTAGCCAGAATCAAGTCACAAGAAATGTCCAATAATTCACATTTTCAAGTATTTCAAGTCAATATACAGGTCATATACAAATTAAGTTACTTGTTTATGCATGAAGGAGATATCAAGTGTTTAGTCAAATCGAGTCAATTGAGTGTACATAAGAGCACATTCGCCTAAACAGATTCAAGTCACAAATAAGTTCAATATATCATGTTTCAAGTATTTCAAATTTTTCAAGTCCAAACAGTTGAAAATCAAGTGGTTAAGAACCCTAATCAAACAAGAAAACTGGAAGAAAACTGCAGAAATCAGAAATTTTCTCAGCAAATTCGGCCACAAATATGAATTCTGGCCACTTTTCAGTTCTAACAAAACGGCTAACACATGTTTTAACAAAATCTCACAAATTTAGTCGAGTTAGGTCAAGTGCGATAAAGTACACACTTGCCTATGAGACAAGAAATCAAGTACCTAGCATTGTCTAACAACAATGAGCATGTAACACGTAAATTGGTGGGATAACCACCCGAGTGACCAACAAGTCAAGTGCAAGTAAAGCATTTCATCTCATATCAATATCACGAAGTGAACTACAAAGGATCGAATATGATAAAGTACATTCTCGTCCCAAAAGTTATCAATTCAAGAGCAATTACTTTAACCAAATAAGCATGTTATTCAAATAAGGAGACATTTCACGTAAATATTTTCATGTACTTGGAACACTCACCAATCAATTGTCACCCTTCACTTTAACCTTGATTCGTCCTCTTGAACTCTCTCGAGTCTTGTGGTCACATATTCTATAAAAAGGTTAGCAATACAAAACCAAAATACATGAAGAAATTAATGTTTCAGACTTTATTTCCTTTCACTTAAACCTCAATTCCACTCATAAACTATACCCAAAATGATTTACCAACTCCAACCTTAAAGTGGGAAATGAAAGTAAAAACGGTTCTAAGAGAACAAAATTTTCCAGTTTTTGCGCAATATTATTTGAAAAATCATATCTCAAGTTTCTTAAGTCCAACATTTATAAACTTTATACCATCGAAAAATAGACTCAAAGGGTTACAATTTTTCAGAAGACACATTTATAAGATTCAGTCCAAAAGTTAGTCAAATTCCAGTCTCAAGTTGCTGCTTCATCCAGTCAAAAGACAGAACAGATATGGCAAATCAGTCAATTTTGAAAAATCATAAATATTCATAAAAATTGAAAAAAGTTATGAAATTTGCACGGTAGAAAGTAATCTGAATCTAATTTCAAACACAATAAATGAAACTTAATTCTGACTTTTTAACACCAAGATATAACAGAATTCCAAAAATGTCCAAGATTCCCTGCGGACAAATTTTCAGCAGCACTTCCTTTGTTTTTACCAATTTTTTCCAACAATTCAAGGTTTCATTCTTACCACAAAACAGTCTCAACTCAAGTATATACATACCAGGCCAATAACTCACTAAATCAAATATATATATAGCATATAACCATCACCTCCGTTTCCCAAATCCTAGGGCAACGAGTGAAAGTTGTTAACATTCTTGGTTCATTTTCCAATCCAAATGTAAGTTCATTAGATGACCAAGTGAGTGGTTAGATCTACTCAATTCACCTTGCAAGTTAGGCCCAAAATGCAGTAAAAGGTCATAAGAAAACAAGTTTGACAAGTGCAAGAAAGTTGAGCAAAAGAAAAATCTCATTTAAGTTCAAAGTAGTTTTCGCGGGGAAAACAGTCACTCCCTCGCAGTTTCGGGAAAATGGCCAAATCTCTCTGTAGGAAGGTCAGAATTAGGTGCTGTTAGCGGCGTTGGAAACTAGACTCAAAGGACTTTCCAATGATATCAAATGTACACTCTAGTTCCTTTTCTATCAATACCAGTGATCCGGAGAAGTTGGTTGATTTTTTGATTCTGATCAGCTCAAAACCCTAACAAAATTACTCTATTTCCTCTTGCCAACTTCACTTGTTTTGACTCAAATTTATCCAATTCAACCTCCTAGAGTTCATATACAGGGGATCAAGTTTTCTAACACCATTGAAGCTTAAAATGCAATGCACAACGTGATTAAAAGAACCAAAACAATTTAGCCAACAAAAGAACCAAAACAGTTCACTAGTGGTCCAAACAACCACTTTGCTTGCTTCATTTCCATTTCAACTCACACAAAACCTTAAACCAATGTTTAGCCAAGTGTCTTAGGCTTAATTAAGGTGCAAATGAGTCACAAAAATCAAGGAAAACTCTCCACTCCATGGCTGGATAGCAAAGAGAAACCAAAACAGTCCACAAGTTTCCATGCAACACCAACCTTTATCCCTTCATTATAGTTAACTTAAGCATCATTCCAAGAGTTGTCCATAGCTCAAAAAGAGTCCAAAACATGTTAATACATCAAGTAAAATCATAAACAAAGCTTAGACAAAATATCAAACACATGGTATGCAAAACAACCAACCCTACTTTCACTTGTTTAGTTCAAGAAGTTTCACTACAAATATCATTCAAACAACTCCTAGTTTGCCATCAAAAGTTAAAACACATGATATAACACAAGAAAGCTAGGATTTAAGGGTCATGCACCTCTCTTATGTGAAGTTTGAATCACCAAAACAAACCACCAAAATCAAAGCTCCAAACTTGAAACACACACTAGGGTAAAAGGTAGTTCATTCACTAACTCAAGTTCTTTCTCTTTTGATTTTTGCTCAAGATCAAACTAGGGTTTAAAAAGCAAGAAGATGGAGTTTTCTCTCTTTCCTTGGAAGCTTCAAGATGGCTGGCTATATGGAGGATAAAATAAAACAAAATTGGTTTAAAATTCCTCTAATCCTTTGGTCAATCTTGGCCTTTCTTCCCTTAATCTTTGACTAATGAAATTTCTATCCTCCAAATATTCCAATGTCTATTTAACACCTTTAAACTATCATATAAAGTCCCAATCACAAATAAAAAGATATTTGGTTAAAGTGTATCTAGTGAGATATATATATATAAAAAATTGTCAAGTCTAGAAAATGTTACAATTCAAGTAAAAGCAATCAAATGCAATGCAATACAAGAAAATGTTTTAAGTGATTTAATCTTAGAGCAATGCAAGTAAAGTAAAAAAATGTGCTCAAAAAAATAAGATAAAATAAAGATAATTTTCGGGATTTTCACAAAAAAAGACAATGAAACTTCCCTCTCAAGTGGCTAAGGGATAGGCGAGAACGGTGGAGTGAAACCGATATGGTAGAAGTTGGCAGTCAAATTCTGAGATATCTGTGCCACTTGATTGGCGATGTTTGTCACTTACTCATCGACATGGTGAACTTGTGCTCGCAAGTAGCGCCACTCAGCATCAGAGACCATCGGTGGAGGAGGCACAGAAGAAGAGGGTCCGACAGCATCATCGGCCGATCCAGGAATTGAAGAGGACCTTGCTCGTGTAGAAGGGTGTCGACCTGGTGCTCGAATGGGTCCCGGGAGGATAAACTGGTACATATCATCAACCCGCTCTATAACTCCCATTTTCTCTAGACAGTCCTCATCCAGAAACTCCATGTCAAAAACTAGATAGAGATCGTGGTTCTGTAGATTAAGAACCTCCAACTGGATTGTCAGGTACATGATATACGACCCAAGTATCAAGAGTTTGTTCCTCTTGGCCAAAACGATCTTAAATTGTGATGCCAGCCAATACCCCAAATTTACCCAAATATTATTTTTCATATACCAGATAAAGAAGAACTCGGGTCGAGAAAGTATACCGGAGCTATCCTTGTGACCCGAGTAGCTGTAGGCTAAGAAGCGCTGAACATATCTAGAACTGGGGTCCTTAAGGTAAGAACTCCTGGATCTAGAAGGGTCGTAACGGTCCTTGTCGACAGACATGTTCTTCCAAATATCGGGATAGTGAGAGAAAAATGGTTCTATGTAGTCATAAACACTCTCAGCATACTCCCTGGTCTCAACATACTCCCGAATAATGAATCCAAATGTCAAATTGAACTGAGTAACGGAGAAATTGAACTCTTGACCCATTAGACGGAAATGAATCATATTTGGGGTATCGATAGTATATCCCGTAGGCAATTCAAACTCAAAAGTGGAGTAAAACTTCCTAACCAGTTCGACAAAGGCGGGACAGAAAATATCAAGATAAGGTCGCCAACCTATGGCGGTAAACATCCACTCAACCTCCTCCCGTATACCCAGTGCATCCATGACAATTTTTTCATAACATTTGCAGGGGATGATACGCCGCTCACAACACTTAGCATAGCACTGTTGATCAGCAGTCTTACTGAAATTTAAATGCCCCTCAAAGTGGGAGGATGTAGCTACATGAACACCCTTATCCCTACCTAAACGTGTTCGTACACCTGAGGAGGGAGGCGGGTTGGTAGGTTTATTCATAGGAATGGTGGGTTGGGGTGGAGTAGGCTGAGATTGAGAGGTTTTATACTTAGAAGTGGATTTTGACCTCACCATTGTCTCCAATTATCACCCTAATCGACAAAAGAAACAGATTTTCTAGCAAATATACAAAGCCAGTAATCCAGATGTGGTAACGACAACCAAAGCAACAGGCATTCAATCAACATAGGTTATTGTTCAATTTGTCTAAGCAAAATCTTAATAAATGTCCCAAACAAATCCACACGCCGTCAATAGGCAGATTACCCCTAACAATGCAATTAAATTCAATCAATTTTAACAAGCAAATCAAGTGTCACAGGTGCCTCCCAATTCAACAGACAAATACAAAATTTATCCAGTCACAATATCAGAAAATTCCTAAACAACGCAGCAGTTCAAATTAAATGACTCCCAAAATCGGTATAATCAAGGAAAGTAGTTTCCAATTGAGTCAAATAAGTACTGCCGGAGGTAATACTTCAAAATGGGTCACACCAGAAAGTTAGTAGAGGGGAAAGAAGTAGAATACCTCAACCCCTTTGACAACGAAGGGTGGCGATGCGACAGAGGGAGAGAGAGAGATCGGCGTTAGCGGGCTGGGAGTAGGAGTGGCCATCTGCGTGTGACAATGGCGAATGATAGAGTGGCGGTGGCGGTGGCGGCGTGCGTTGGTAGGCGAGTGGGTGGTGCGTGGCGAGGAACTTGAGGAAAGGAATCGACAGCACAGCAGCATTGGCGGCGCTCAACAAGTGAGGCACGTGAGGGGAGTGGTGGACGGTGGTGCGCGACGTGGAAGGCGACAGCGGACGACCGTAGGTTGATGAAGATAGCAACAACGTAGGGAGTTACGGCAGGGAAGACGGCGACACATTGGGTGGTGGCAATCGTGGGTCGCGAGAGAGAGGGAGTGTGTGAGTGAGGAAGTGGCGCGCGTATTGATGTGCGTTGGTAGTGACGGCGTGCGCTAGGTTTCAGCCGAAGGGGAAGGAGGGAAGGAAGAAAAGAGAAAGAAAGAAAAAAAAAGAAAGAAGGGAAAAAAAAGTCGCGGTTGTTTTTTTTTTTTTAATTTTAAATTTTGAATTCAGATTATAAAATTTGAAATTTAACTATTAAATTTTAAGGCGAAATTTATACATACCTTTCCTTCGAACATAACGTGGGCATGTCAAGAAGGCAAGAACCCTTCTGATGAATGTCCGTTGAGTTCAAAATTACCACGTGCCCGATTGATGTGAGCATGTCATAAGGGTGGAAACTCTTCTGATGAAAACTTTGAGAATTGCACACTGCCACGTGCCTAGGTAACTTGGGCACGTTATAAGTGTGGAAACTCTTCTGTTGGAGAATTGTTGAGTTAAAAGTTACTACGCGTCTTGTTGGAGAGGGTGCATCATGTTGGTCAGTTCGCTCCAAAATCGAAGGAAGAGCTCTCCAAACAACCCGACACGGGCACGTTATGAAGGTGGAATCCCTTCTGACGAAAGATTTGGAAGTTACACATTATCACGTGCTCTATTGACGTGAACATGTCATGTTTAGGGAACACCTACTAATCATAAAAAATGAAAAATTAAATCAAGAATTTAGGAAAACCTTAAGGAAACACATTGAAATGACCAACTAAAACTGAACAAACAACTAAAAGAAATTGGGTTGCCTCTCAATACGCATTTCTTTAACGTCTTTGGTTAAACATGGTTAGATGTCGCTAATTAGAATAATTTGGTGTATCCAGACGTATCATCTCCACTTCTCCACTTGAAAAACTTTCGTAATAGTATTTGAGATAATACCCATTCACCACAAATTTGTTGTCCGTCTTAATGTTCCGGATCTCTACTGCACCATAGTGAAATATGTGAGTAACAATAAAGGGGCCAATCCAACGGGAACGCAGTTTACCTGTAAATAGTTTAAGCCTGGATTGGTACAGGAGAATCTTCTAGCCAATTTCAAAGGTCTTCTTAGAGATTTGTTGGTCATGAAATGCCTTACTCCTCTTTTTATAAATTACTGTGTTCTCATACGTTTCGTTCCGGATCTCCTCCAATTCTTGCAAATTCAACTTTCGATGGGCACCGGCATCTTCTAAATTCATATTACTCTGTTTTATCGTCCAAAAGGTCTTGTGCTCAAATTTCACTGGGTGGTGACATGACTTTCCGAATACCAATCTTTAGGGTGACATCCCTCTAAGAGTCTTATACGCAGTCCTATACGCCCAAAACTCCAATCCTTTCGGTCGGGACGAACTATTTTTCCAGTATCGACTTAATCTTCCTATTCGAGACCTCCGTCTAACCATTAGTTTGAGGGTGGTATGATGTCGAGACCTTGTGGAATACACCATACCTTCGAAATAGCGCTGCTATGGTTTTATTGTAGAAGTGCGTACCCCTGTCGCTAATAATGGCCCTTGGCATCCCAAAATGCACAAAAATATTGGATTTAATAAACTCTGAAATCACTTTCGAATTGTTAGTCCGAGTGGCTCTAGGTTCCATCCACTTGGAAACATAGTTCACTGCCAACAATATATATGTAAAACCAAATGATGCAAGAAAAGGTCCCATAAAATCTATTCTTTGACATATGATCTCTACGGGTTACATTACCTATTCTTTGACATCGATTGCAGGATTTACAAAATAAATATGCATCTTTAAATAACGAAAACCAGTAAAATCCACTCTCCAATACTTTATGCGCAGTTCGCTTTGGTTGAAAATGACCTCCACATGCAAAAGTATGACAAAAAGTTAATATTGACTGAAAATCAGTTTCACTTACGCATCTTCTCACTACCTGATCTGTGCATCTCTTCCACAGGTAAGGGTCATCCCATATGAAATATTTGGTATCGCTCTTCAACTTGTCCCTCTTTGTTTTAGGTCAACCTGCAGGTAATTTACCAGTTACTAGGTAATTAACTAAGTCAGCATACCAAGGCACTTTAGAATTTAGAGAAAATAATTGTTCATCAGGGAATGTATTCTTCAATGACACGTTCTCCTCTCCAACTGGTATGCGATTTAAACTGTTAGCTACCAAATTTTCTAAATCTCTTTTATCCCTTATCTCAATGTCGAATTCTTGCAGGAACAATATCCACCTTATTAGTCTCGATTTCGTATTTTTCTTGGTCATGAGGTACCTCAACGCTGCATGATTAGAAAATATAATAATTTTAACACCTAATAAATATGACCTGAATTTTTCTAAAGTAAAGATAACCGCTAGAAACTCCTTTTCAGTAATGGAGTAATTCAGTTGAATTCCATTCAAGGCTTGGGACACGTAGTAGATGGCGTGAACTGTTTTTCCTGCTCTTTGCCCCAACACTGTCTCCACTGCAAAGTCACTGGCATTGTACATGATCTCAAATGGGAGATTCCAATCAGGAGGTTGGATGATTGGTGACGATGTCAATAGCTCTTTTAACTTGTCGAATGCTCTCTCACACTCGACATTGAACTCGAAAGTTGTATCTTTTTGTAAGAGTTTGAATAGAGGAATTCCAATTTTTTAGAAATTCTTGAAAAATCTTCGGTAGAAACCTGCATGTCCAAGAAAAGAACGCACTTCCCGCATGCTCATGAGGTAAGGTAAAGCAGATATAATATCTATTTTAACCTGATCAACTTCAATACCCTTAGAGGACACTACATGACCTAAAACTATCCCATGTTCAACCATAAAATGATATTTTTCCTAGTTAAGCACGAGATTAGTTTCTATACATCTCAACAAGCTTAATTTCAAGTTATCTAGATAATTATCGAAACTATCATCATATACACTAAAGTTGTCCATGAAAATCTCAATAATTATTTCAATATATTCTGAAAAAATACTCACCAAACATCTCTGGAATGATGCAGGTGCATTGCACAATCCGAAGGGCATTCGCCTGTATGCGAAAGTTTCAAATGAGCACGTGAAGATAGTCTTCTCTTGATCCTCCGGTGTGATTACAATTTGAAAATACCCTGAAAACCCATCCAAGAAACAATAGTAAGCTCGACAAGCTAATCGTTCAATCATTTGGTCAATAAAGGGAAGGGGACAATGATCTTTTTTCGTGACAGTGTTTAATCTTCGATAGTTGATACACTGCCGTCGTTCGGTGGGTTTGCGAACTGACATGAATTCATCCTTCTGGTTGGCCTCCACTGTCACTCCTGCCTTCTTTGGAACTATTTGTATCAGGCTTACCCGCGAGCTGTCTGATATTGCGTATATGATCCTCACATCCAGCAGCTTTAATGTTTCTTTTTTCACTATTGCCATCATGATGAGGTTGAGCCTCCTTTGAGCTTGCCTTGCAAGTTTGACGTCTTCTTCAAGCCTAATTTTGTGCATACACACAGATGGGCTGATCCCTTTGATGTTGGCAATGGTCCATCCTATTACTTGCTTATACTCCTTAAGAACTCGGATTTGCTTGTTTTCTTGATTTCTGACAGTCCCGCCGAAATAATCACCGGAAGCGTTTCCTTCTCGCTCAAATATGCGTATTTTAAGTGTTTTGGCAGAGATTTTAGTTCAAGTACAGGTGCCTGCACCACAGACGGTAATATCCTTTAGTGAGATTCGAGTATGAAAATAGGTGAGAGTTCATACCTTATCGTCGTGGTTGGCAACGAGTGTAACACCCCAATCGTGTACTTCATATCTTCACTCAATTCTACCTCATGAGTTGTTTCCAACTCAAGTTATTTTGTTAGAACAACTTCTAACTCGTCCCTGCCAACAATTTCAAACACTTCTTGTACCACAGGGTCAATAGCACACACAGAAAAAACGGAGCTAAAATTAGAGTTCGAGAGGTATTTCATGATTTCAAAAATATTGAAATGAACAATTTTCTATCAAATTTCATGGACAAGGTACCCCTATTGATATCAATTTTAGTTTGGGTTGTACTAAAAAAGGGTCTACCTAATAGCAAGACGAGAGATCGGGAGAATGATCATCATCCATGTCAAGTACATAAAAATCGGTTGGGAATACCAATTCATTAATTTTAACCAACACATTCTCGACCAACCCATCAAGGTATGCATTTATTCGATCAACTAATTGAATTATTATCCCAATTTCTTTTAACTGACCTAGGTTCAAAGAAACATAGATAGATTTAGACATCACATTGATTGACGCTTCTAAATCTAACATGGCATTTTTAATCAAAGTATTGCTTATTCTACAGGGGATAGTAAACATACCTGGATCTCCGTATTTTGGTGGGAGTTTTCTTTGTAGAACCGCTGACACGTTCTCCCCCACAATAACTCTTTCGTCTCCCCTCAGCCTTCTTCAGTTGACACACAAATCCTTCAAAAATTTCGTATACTTTAGCACTTGTTTGATTGCATCTAGCAGGGGAATGTTGATATCTACCTTACGGAATACTTCTAAGATCTCTTTCTCCTTGTCTTGTTTCTTTGATTTCTTCAACCTGCTAGGAAAGGGAGGCGGATTAGTTTTAATTTCTATGATTGGGTTAGGGAGTACCGTTAGATTCTTGTTGTTTCTGTCCTCATTCTCAAGCTCTTTCTCGATCTTTTCTTCATCCTTATCCTTTGAAGTCACGACTTTGGGTTCCTGAATTTCCTTCCCGCTTCTTAAGATCATTACACTTACATTCTTCGAGTTCAATTCAGGTTGAGACGGTAATTTTCCTTGAACTTGGAATTCCAAACGGTTGAATGCTATTGAATTGGTAATGCATTTATAGTGTATTTACTTTCTCTCCTTTATTTGGTATCATCATGTCACATAATACAGGTTCAAAATTCTGTGTCCAAATCACAACAATTTGGGGGCTAATTTCATTCCTCAAAAAAGCGGGGGAGGGGGAGGTGGCTAATTTCATAGATAAAATTTCTCTTCATAACAAATTTTGATTGTTTTGATGTTTAATTTTGCTCCTGTATTCCTATTCATTGTATACCAAAAAGATATGTTGTTATATGTTCAATTAAACTACTAATGGGTCGAGGCTGTGCAATGCACAACCAAGGTAGCTCTGTAATATCTCATAGTATATTTGTCCCGTATTTTGTAAACTGTGCTTCGAACAGCTACCTTAGAAATGCACAACGGTTAAACCTTACGGAACCACCATTGTAGCTGCCTGATGGAGTTTTGAAGAATTCAAACACCAGAATATTCACTAAAGATTTGAAGGATTCACTTATCTCTAGCAAAACTGTGAGTGATCGTCAAGAGAAACAGCTATAGAAGCATCAGATGCATTTAGAAACTTTATTAGTATTTATTAATAATGTAATTTTTGTTATATTGTTGGATTGTAATAATTTATTTTACTCCCACCATTGTGGGTTACTTGTAATTTTATAAGGAAAAAAAGGCTTAAAATATTTGACAAATATTCAATTGATTTGCTGATTTCTTGTAGGAAACTCCCATGTTAATTTAACTGCGAAAGAGAGGATCAAAATTTGTTTATCTAGCAAACATAAATCAGAAAATCAATTTTAAAACCATGTGAGGATTAAACCACAATATTCAGAAAAGCACCAAAGTGGGAATCTTTTTCCTTAAAGCCAAATTTGTTTAATAAACATTCCTCGGGCGTCAGAATGTCCAATGCTGAGTCACGACTCAGGCCCAGACCCTCCTAGCAACGTCAAGAACACACAGGATAGGCAATTATATTAAATTTGGAATTAGCCCCTTGAGGTTGTTTAATCGTAATTTACCCCTGTTCTTTTGCATCTTAAGTGCATTGCTTTTTCTATGTTGTCATTAGGTAAATACTTAATCGTTTACTTGCACCCAACAAAAAAATTTACTTGCATGACTGACCAGGGAAACAAAAAAAACTATAAATTATAATCCACTAAACAAAAATCTTGCATTTACATAAATAAATATATTTATTGATGCATATTATTGGTTGTAATTCATCAATTATCCAAGCCCAAGAATTAATATGAATAAGGAGAAGGAGGGTATAAGGCCAGAGGTACCGAAACCATTATGATGAAATTTAATTTGGTAACCCAATCCGTAGTGGAAGGCATTGTTGAAGAACGTGAAAACAAAAAAATAATAATAATAAGAAGGAGAGACATATTTAAAAATGAAAACAAATGGGAAGAAAGTAGATCGCGCTTTTTTTTTTTTTTTTTTTGTCAAGAGACTAGTTGAAATTTTGGTCACACCCTTTAGCAGTGCTAGATTTGATGGTGGAAGAAACTAAAATTATTAATAATGACTGCTTTGTGTTCGAGAAAAAGGAAAAGGACTAAATGAGAAAAAATATGAGATGAGCGAATAAAGATAATTTAGATAAGGTGTAATTTTTTTATACACTGCCAGTGTATACATAAGTTATATTGGATATATGCTACATAATTTAATTTTAAATTTGAAATTCAGTTTTTTCAAAGGTAGCATACATCTACAACTGCTAGTGTAAAAAATATTTACACTAACAGTGTACAAAAACTTAATTCATTATTTGCCAAGCTCTTTTTTTTTGGGTATCCAAATTATTTGATTTGTCGTCAATTATATAGAATTGATAAAAATTTGAAACTGTTAGGTCTAAATATGTCTTCAAGGAAACTTTAAAGATGAAAATGGTTCAAACCCCAAAACATATGTTATTCCCATTTGACAAATTTTCAATTGGTTTGGTGATTTTCTATCAAACATTTTGTATTAATTTAAATTGCATAAAAGAGGGTGGAAGTTCTGTGGTAGCGTAAATCAGTAAATCAACCAACTGATAGGAATGAACATTTCCATTAATTGAATCTAGAATATGTCTCCAAGGATTTTTTTTTACACACCGTATGCCGTACGGGGACTTTCATTGACGACCTAACTTTTTATTCAATATATTAACAAAAACCGTTCAAGGCAGTTAACCTGACAACGATCCCTGTCCCAAGTCGTCGATGGACTGGTTCATAGTGATAATTCTGATGAAAAACAAAACATATACATCGCTCCAGAGTCCAGAGCAAGTGGTCAACTTTCCATGAAGACTTTAGGTAGTCGTCTTGATCAGCAATTTCTACTAGCATTTAAATGAACCACCCATCTGAGCTAGCTTTATCAAGTATCCGGTACCAAAAAACATCCAATGGGGCATCTTCTTGGTATTTATTCATCTTTACTACAGCTGTTTTTATTCAGTTCTATTCAAGTCTCCAGCCAATTCCCATTTGGCAGTAGTAATCAATCTTATAATTATTTAGATCTTTACTGGTATATTGTACATGAAAAAATGTTAAAATTTATTAGCAAAGTCATAAATTTTGTTTGAAAAAGTAGCAAGTTTTGTAAAAAAAAAAAAAAAGGGAAGTTTTGTTCAAAAAAAAGAAAGGTTTTGTTAATGATATAGGAAATTTTACTAAAAAAAGTGATAAGATTGTTAATGAAGTCATAAGTTTTTCTTGAGAAATCATATGTTTTATATATATATATAAAAAGCTAAGTTTTTTGGAAAAAAATGGTAATTTTTGCTAAAAAATCTAGTAAGATTTAATATTTAAATAGCAAGTTACAATAAATAATAAAAGTTATTTGTTTTGTGCAAAATCTTACTATTAGTTATACCAAATTTACTATCACAATTTTGTCCCTACTGAAACATGTGATAGCAGGATAAAACCTATATGTCGCATCATATTAGCCACTCATTTATTATTAGGATGACTTCACTCATTTATAATTATGTATCCATCAAACAACATGTGTCCATTTAAATTCCATGAATTAGATGAATTGCAGAGAATCTTCACCCAATTGAAGACTTTTCCCATATAATTGCAGACATGAACAGATCATATAATTTGGTTGAGGCCCTTATAATAAGTGAAAGTATTGGAACACCAAACCTACTATTCTAAGCCCTTTGAAACGCTATATGTGGACGTCTTGATCTTGGATACTATGCATTTAGGAATTTTTCTTTGTTTTTCTTGGTTTGATATTTGCATTCTAGGTTGTTGGTCTATTCCTTTTTTTTTTTTTTTTTTTTTTTTTTGAGCTTCATCTTCTTTATAATTTAAAAGCAACTAAAATGTTTTACTTATGAAAAACTTTATAATGCCACATTAATGTCAAAGAATGTCTTCCTTGGACAAAGAACATGTCCTTCAAGAGAAACTAACAGAGGTCATCCAATTAAACTGTTTGTCGCACTATATATAATCCACTTTAGGTAGAAATGCTTTTGAATGCTCAAACCTCATATTCAACAATATAAACTATTGAAAGATCAAATTTTGATAATGAACAAGTACATAAAAAAAATTCAAAATCTATACAAAACTTTTTTGATAAATGTGCACCTTTTTTTTGTAACTGTCCAACATGCAATGCAGAATACTGTCCTTCGTGCTTTAGATTTTGTTGTTCTCATGGAAACCTTATTTACTTGCTTCTTTAATTTAAACCTATCAAATTTAGGATGTGTGACAAAATTTCAATAGCTTTGGTGATTTTAAGTCAAACATTTTTTAATTAATTTAGATTGCAAACGTGAGGGTCGTAAATCAGAAATCCAATTCCACAACCAACTGATAGAGAATCAAAATTACCATTAGGTCACTACAAATATGTCTCTAAGGATTTTGTCCGTAAGAAAATAAAAATTTTCCACGGTGTGTCAAGACTTCCATTGACGAGGACTTGGACCCGGCACATCCGCCAATTTTCTACCCAACTTGGAATGTTATATATTGCAAAGAGACATATAGATCCATCCAAATATTGCAAAGAGTCTTCAAGAGATAAAGTTTAAATCACCAGAGAAAGAGACATAGATCCATACAAATGTTGGAAAGAGTTTTCATGAGATAAAGTTTAAATCTTTTTTGTGTGTGTAAATTGTCCACTTTAATGAAGAACACCGCAGGATCATCTGATTAACAAAGTATGTGGATCCTATTTTGTAAAATTTGGTTGGTTTATTCTTAAAGATGGACTAATTCAGCCAGCCAATATTGGAGTTTCAAACCATTGATTAGCATATCTAGCGATTACAACATGCATCCGAAGGGAGTTGCATTGATTAATCTATTGGAAAACAATTGACAGATTTCTTGTATTTTTCAAATATACTGTATCTATTGTAGATGCGTAATTTTTGATGCATGTTTTACCTGTCATTAGGACAGTGATGTAAATCAAATCATGCTGGATGATTTCCAGCAATCTATTAATGAAATTTTCTTTTATAAAAAAAATTCAACCAGCCATTAATTAAGTGGTCCATGCCATTAATTTTGATACCAATTGATAAAGGAAAGCATCACTCTACAGACTTTCCATGAAGACTTTCAGTCATACTCATTTTATCTGTAATTTTCTACTATTACTGTAGGTGATATTTTATCTAAGCTTACTTTATAGATGACCAATACCAAATCAATTTCCTTGATAAATAAATCAAGTCGCTAGCGATAAAGACTTTCAGTCGTACTTGTTTATCTACAATTTTCTACAAACATTTATTATTGTAGCTGATGCTTTATCTGAGCTTACTTCATAGATGACCCATACCAAAGCAGTATCCTTGATAAATAAATCAAGTTGTTAGTCATAAAGACTTTCAGTTCTACTTATTTTGTCTACAATTTTCTACAAATATTGATTACTGTAGCTGTCGCTTTATCTAAGCTTACTTTCTAGATGACCAATACCAAAGCAATTTCCTTGATAGATAAATCAAATAGTTAGTCATGGTGAATTGTCGCTCATGATTCATGAAAAGAGTTGGCTGTGATAGAAATACTGGTCTTAACGTAAAATAAATCAGAAAAATTACCTTATATATTCCTTACAACAATAAACTAAATACTATCTATGAAACACAAGAATAGCAATTGAATCAATTTCCTTGAGTGATTCTTATGTATATAATATTAAATATCCAACTACATTCTACAGCTGCGTAAGGGATTTAGATTCTATGTAATCCTATGTAGTAGTGACCGCAAAGTATAGTTAGTGTGGACTGACGAGTTAGATTGAAACTAAAAAGATAGATTGAATGTATGATAAAATTTAGCATGTTTTCACATATTTTGTTCTAATATTTACATCTACGGTACAAGATTTTACATTATTTCGTGTATCAACTGGTAATTTTAGATAATGATGGATATCTGTCTAAGCAGGGTTGCATCATTTAGGGGGTCAGTGCATTTTCTACGTCACAATCGCTAAGGTTTCTAGCTAATTACTATAGTACTATTCCTGCGGAGCATTTCTATAGTACTATTCCACTAATATTTCATTAGCTTTTCTTTTCATCAGCCAAATTCGATTAGATCAGATGCTTACTCGAAGTTTAATAAGAACTGAACAATAGTTGGAATAAAAATTTTCACAATGTTAGATATTAATCATTTGTTAGATATTCTAAATAGCACAGAACAGAGTTTTCTGATGATCAATAAAATGAGGTGATTTTGCCCAACAAAAGAAAAAGGATTTACAACGACAAGAATTCCTTTTTCTTTTTTTGGGATTTGACTGTGTGTCACTTGTGCTCAACAAAAAAAAAAAATTTACAATGACAAGAATTCCTTTTTTTTTTTTTTTGGGATTTGACTGTGTGTCACTTGTGCTACTACGTTGGAGTTATACCATACAGCTAGCATAATGATTTATCATTTTGTTTGAGGGGACAAATGCATTTTTATTAGGCGAATATTATAATGAAATAAAGTGTGCACCTCTCATCTTTTCAGTAAATTTTTTTGGGGACCTGCTTATACATGTTGCAGATGTCAGAATTCAGATATTAAAAAATATGGTATTTTCGCTTTTTTCCATTTGTAAACATTCCTAATCATCTAATTAAAATGGACACAAACTGAGAAAGGTGTGATTACAATCATGTAACATATAAACGAAGTTATGAACTTTTTTGTTTAAGGAATAATTGCCATTTAGTCATGCGTACAGTTGTGACTAATATAACTATCAATTCTTCCCAAAAAAACTAATTCTGTCCCCCATGTCTGTATAGTTGTAATTGTCAAAAAAGAAAATGGTTAAGTTCCTTATCTTATAGATTGCAAACCATCAAGATTTGGATATTGCTTGCCAAATAAATAAATAAATATGAAGTCGAACGCTGAATTTTTTTTTATTTTTGATGATATTATATCAAACATTAATTCTTTCATGTCTAACTATAAAACAAATTTTTTGTCATCTTTTACATTACCATTTTCATTCTTACACTAAGGGGTAAAATGGCATAACCATATTCGAAAAATTACTTTTTCTTGTTTTATGCAAAATTTTTGGTTGTATTGCTAATGCTTACAATTAATGATAACTAACAAAAATTAACTACTCGTGTTTATTGTTTTTCACACAAAAGTTCATAAAACATAAATTTTCAAAGTGTAAAACTAATTTTTACAACTAAACATAACTTGAATTATTTATACACACATACAATGTGTCCCGATCACTAGTTAATATGAATAACAAAAAATAGGTTAGGATTGATTTTCTGTGGTGACGTAGGTATCCAAATCAAATTAAAATCCAAATAAAAATGAATTAATATTTACATTTGTATATCACCAAGGATTTTCCCCACAAGCACGCAAGGATTTTCCACGCTGTCTTTCCCCTCCACCATGTCAACAAATTTTTTCCAGCGAAGACTAGAAGTCATCGTCGCTTTATCACCTTTGTATACCTCCTTCCTACTTCCTACAAACACAACGGTGAAGTGATGCTTTTTAAAGTGTATAAATGAGGCCACCCATTTGAGCTAACTATATCGAATAAACCAATAATACCAAAGAAATCCAATGGAGCATCGTCTTCTTTGTACTTTTTCATCTTTACTACTACTCTTCTCATTTAGTTCTATTCCTGTAACCAGCCAATTCCCATTTGGCAGCAGCAAACAAGCTCATAATTATTCAAATGTCTCCTGTATTGAGAATGAATGACAAACTCTTCTTCAATTCAAACATGAGTTGATAGATGAATCAAATCGTCTGTCATCGTGGATTGGAGAAGACTGTTGTTTATGAGAAGGCGTTAATTGCCACAAAACTAGTGGTAGTGTTTTGAAACTTGATCTACGCAATACGGTGTCATTTTATGATGATGATGGTTATCACTGCACAAACTGCTTGGGAGGCCAATTAAGTCCATCTTTGGTCAATTTGACCAATTTGCGATATTTGGACCTGAGCTCCAATAATTTTTTAAGAATCCAAGTTCCCGCATTCCTTGGATTGTTGAAAAACTTGAGATACCTCAATCTCTCAAGTGCAGGATTTGATGGTGAAATTCCCCATCATTTAGGAAATCTCTCACATTTACGGTATTTAGATCTTGGAGATTTAGTTTTCTCTCCAGTATGGAATTCATTGAGCACTAAGGATCATGGATGGGTTGCTGGGCTCTCTTCTCTAAAAGGCCTAGTCCTGTCTAGGGTGAACCTTACAGCTGCTCAAGATGGATTACAGTCAATTAACATGCTTCATTCACTAACAATACTAGACTTGAATAGTTGTGATCTTTTCGTCCATTTTCATCTTTCACATGTCAATTTCACATATCTTGCTTCCCTTGACCTCGGTGAAAATAATTTCAACAACTACATGGTCCCTCCTTAGCTCCGTAATCTTACTGGCCCCCATGATCTTCGTCTTGGTTATAATAATCTTTATGATCCAATTCATGGCCTGTTTGACCAAATGACCTCTCTAGTTCATCTCGATCTATCTTCAAACCGCTTTGATGATTCAACGTTGAAATCACTTTGTAATGCAAGCAGTGTTACTTATTTGGATATGGGGAATAATAATTTGCAAGGTTCAATACTAAGTAAAGTAGGCCAGCTTCCAAAACTAACAAGCCTATTATTGTCCTATAATAGCTTAAATGGTACCATACCGACCAATCTTTGGCAGCTGACGAAGCTACAAGATTTTGACGTTAGAAACAATTCATTAACTGGGGTCCTATCTGAAGACCATTTTGTGAAACTCCGAGAGCTAAAGTCGCTGGACCTAACTGGAAACTCCCCCGCTCTGAACGTGATCTCCTCGTGGGTTCCTCCATTTCAACTCCAACGAATTCTGATGGGATCCATCATTGTGGGACCCAGGTTTCCAGCTTGGCTTCGGACGCAGAATGAAGTTGTGGAGTTAAACATGCAGAACGCGAGCATTTCAGATGCCATACCCAGCTGGTTTCATTATGATAATATTATGTCATTAGATCTCTCCAGCAACAGCCTAACAGGAAATCCTCCGGAGTTCAAACAATTGAAGCATAGTCGTTATCGTTATCGAGATATATCTCTAAGCTCCAACAAATTGGACGGATCTCTCAAATCGTTGCCGTTGGATATTTCATATTTAGATCTTTCACACAATTTTCTTACCGGACATATTCCGCAACTTGAAGTTGGTCAAACTTGGGTTGTACATGCGCTCTTTCTGAATGAAAACCGTTTCACAGGTACTATCCCTGAAGACTTGTGCAAGTTGGAAAATTTATCTTATCAGGATCTATCCAACAATCTTCTCTCCGGAAGAGTTCCTCCGTGTCTAGGAAACTTGCGAGACCTGGGGATCCTAAACTTGGCAAATAACAGTCTATCCGGTCAAATTCCGAGTTCACTGGGTAACTTGTGGCAACTTTATGTTCTGCATTTGAATGGAAATAAATTCGTTAGGAAGCTCCCTACCTCAATGCAGCATCTGAGAAAAATTGCAAGATTATCTGCTTGATAGAGTATGTGGATCATATTTTGTGAGTCATCAATATTTGACTAGTTCTTGGTGGTGGACTAAGCCAACCATGCCAATAATTCTAATACAAATGGATGAAGGAATACATCACTCAAAGAGACATTCCATGAGGACTTTAAGTCGTTATGTCTTATCAGCAATTTTCAACCATAGTTGTTGGAAATTACATTGAACTGACTGAAAAAGATCATATATTCAAAGACTTCCAAGTCATCGTGCTTTTGGCCTTTTCCTATGGCACAATTGCAGGCCATGCCTCGAAAATGTCAACGGCCTTATCCGGACGGCATCGTGTATATATATATATATAATTTTATATGTACTGACAATATACATATTATTATCGTTAGATTCATGATACATATATAAAAGTTGGATTTCAAATTTAAAATTTACATAATTATAAGTTATTCAAAACTGATAATGTATACATTGTCAATATAGAAAAATTACTCTATAAATATATATATATATTTTTTTAAATGAAAAATTTTAAATCCAAAACCTATTTACAATCTTTTTGAGTTTACTGTCCAATCCAATCCTTCTCCAATACTGCACCTTACATCACTTACAGTAAGGTATAAACAATTCCAGTAATATTTAATATTATCTCCTTAAAGGAGTTGGTTTTACCCATTCAATATTTTGGAGACAGGTGACAGGCTACCGATCCGCAAGTTTGTTGGTAATATAAGTTACTGAGACCTGGTTTCATCCTTTTTGTCATTGTTTAATATGCATCTGCTGGAGTAGGACAAGCAGGGTTGGATTTTTTTTTTTTTTTTGTCTAGTTCTATCTGATTGTCTTATTTGTTATAATAATTAGTGAACAACCAGTTTATATTGTTGTATAAAGAATCATAAGAATATGCATGGGAAAATTTTAAATTTTTTGATTTTCTAATAGATTGTTCTTTAATTAATTTTATGTTACGAAGAGTTAATTTAAAAAGATTACTTCCAATGTGAGCAAACAAACCCATATAGGCACCAAGAAAAAAAATCCAATGGGATATTTTTAAGTATTACTCCACTAATGTTTCTAGCTAATTACATTTCTTTTCGTTCGACTGTATGTCACGTTGTCATTTGTGCTATAACATCTGAATTATATAGAGTGATTTATCGGAGTATTTTTAAGGGACAAAAGGATTTTTATTAGGGGAATATTACAACGGAATAAATAGGGCAACTCCCATCTATTTTTTTTTTTTTGGGACATGCTTATACATGTTGTTGGAGATGTCAGAATTCAGATATAACCAAATGCTGTATTTTCTCTTTCTCCATTGGTAGATATTCCCCAAACATCTAATTCAAATGGACACAAACTCAGGGAGGTGTGAAAATAATTTAGAAACTAAATCATATGACATATAAGCGAAGTTATTGACTTTATTTATTAAGGGATAATTGCCATTCAGGCATGCATACAGCTGTGACTAATATGACTATCAATTCTTCCCAAAAGACTAATTCTGTCCCTCGTGTCTGGATGGTTGTAATTGTCATAAAAGAAAATGGTTCAGTTACTTGTCTTATAGATTACAAACCATCAAGATTTGGATATTGCTTGCCCAAAAAAAAAAGAAGAAGAAAGTCGAACACTAAATGTATTGATGATATTATTACAATCCAAATAAAAGTCAATCAATATTTCCATTTGTATGTCACCAATGATTTTTCCCACAATCACGCAAGATTTTCAACGCTGTCTTTCCCCTCACCCGCGTCCGCAAATTTTTTCTTTTCCCACGAACACTTGAAGTCGTTGTCATTTTATCACCTTTGTATAGTTCCATCCTACTTCCCACAAACACAGAACATTGAAGTGATGCTTTTTGTAAGTGTATAAATAAGGCCACCCGGCCATCTGAGCTTCCCATATCAAATAAACCAACAATACCAAAGAAATCCAATGGAGCATCATCTTCTTTGTACTTCTTCATCTTTACTACTACTCTTCTTATTCAGTTCTGTTCCTATCACTAGCCAATTCCCATTTGGTAGCAGCAAACAAGCTTATCATCATTCAAATGTCACTTGTATTGAAAGTGAACGGCGTGCCCTTTTTCAACTCAAACGTGGGTTGAAAGATGAATCAAATCGTCTGTCATCTTGGATAGGAGAAGGTTGTTGTTCATGGAAAGGAGTTGGTTGCCACAAAATCACTGGCAGTGTTTTGAAACTTGATCTGCGCAATACGGTGCCATTTTATGATTATGATAATGATGATGATTATCACTGCACAAATTGCTTGGGAGGCCAATTAAGTCCATCTTTGGTCAATTTGACCAATTTGCGATACTTGGATTTGAGTGTGAATAATTTTTCAACATTCCAAGTTCCCACATTCCTTGGATTGTTGAAAAACTTGAGATACCTCAATCTGTCAGGTGCAGGATTTCATGGTGAAATTCCCCACCATTTAGGAAACCTTTCGCATTTACAGTATTTGGATCTTGGGGATTCCTATTCCTCCCCGGTATGGAATTGGTTGAGCACTAAGGATCTCGGGTGGGTTGCTAGGCTCGCTTCTCTACAAGGACTAGTCCTGTTCGGGGTGAACCTTACAGCCGCTCAAGATGGATTACAGTCAATTAACATGCTTTCTTCGCTAACAACACTAAACTTGTATAATTGTGATCTTTTCATCCATCCTCATCTTTCACATGTCAATTTCACATCTCTTGCTTCCCTTGACCTTGGTGAAAATAATTTCAACAACTACACGGTCCCTCCTTGGCTCCGTAATCTTACTGGCCTCCATGATCTTCGTCTTGGTTATAATAATCTTTCTGATCCAATTCATGGCCTGTTTGACCAAATGACCTCTCTGGTTCATTTTGATCTATCTTCAAACCGTTTTGATATTTCATCGTTGAAATCACTTTGTAATGCAAGCAGTCTTACTTATTTGGATCTGAGTGAGAATAATTTGCAAGGACCAGTACCAAGTGAAATAGGCCAGCTTTCAAAACTAACTAATCTATTATTGTCCTCTAATAAATTAAATGGCACCATACCGACCAATCTTTGGCAGCTGACGAAGCTACAAGATTTTGACGTTAGAAACAATTCATTAACTGGGGTCCTATCTGAAGACCATTTTGCGAAACTCCGAGAGCTAAAGTCACTGGACCTAACTGGAAACTCACTCGCTCTGAATGTGAGCTCCTCGTGGATTCCTCCTTTTCAACTCCAAGAAATTGGGATGGGATCTATCATTGTGGGACCTAGGTTTCCAGCTTGGCTTCGGACGCAGAATGAGGTTGAGGTGTTAAACATGCAGAACGCGAGCATCTCAGATGCCATACCCAACTGGTTTCGAGTGCTTTGTCATAATATTACGTCATTAGATCTCTCCAGCAACATCCTGACAGGAAATCCTTTGGAGTTCAAACAATTGAAGCATAGTCGTTATGCTTCTCGAGAAATATCTCTAAGCTCCAACAAATTGGACGGATCTCTCAAATCATTTCCGCTGGATATTTCAGATTTAGATCTTTCGCACAATTTTCTTACTGGACATATTCCGCAGCTTGAAGATGGTCAAACTTCGGTTGTACATATGCTGGGTTTTCTCTTTCTGAATGATAACCGTTTCACAGGTACTATCCCTGAAGACTTGTGCAAGTTGGAAAATTTATCTTTTCTGGATCTATCCAACAATCTTCTGTCCGGAAGAGTTCCTCTGTGTCTAGGAAACTTGCGAGACCTGTGGATCCTAGACTTGGCAAATAACACTCTATCCGGTCAAATTCCGAGTTCACTGGGCAACTTGTGGCAACTTTATGCTCTGCATTTGAATGGAAATAAATTCGTTGGGAAGCTCCCTGCCTCAATGCAGCATCTGAGAAATTTGGAAGCTCTTGATCTCGGAGACAATGGACTGAAGGATATTATACCAGCTTGGATTGGGGAAAGGTTATCAAATTTAAGGTTTCTAAGATTTCAGTCAAATAACTTCCATGGACCTATTTCTGATACACTCTGCCAACTCTCGCATCTTCGAGTGCTGAACTTAGCACATAATAACTTGAGTGGATTTATTCCTCACTGCTTTAACAACATTAGTGCCATGGTATCAGCATTTGACATTGGTTACGGCATTTATGGACAAGAAAGCCTTCAAGACATTAAGGGAGGAAGAGAATTTGAGTATTACGCATCGAGCCTTCGGCTTCTTAAATCCGTAAGCCTCTCAGCAAATAATTTAGTTGGCGAGATCCCGGATGGGATAATGGAACTGGTTCAATTGCAAGTTTTGAATCTTTCACAAAATCATTTGACTGGAAGGATCCCGGATAAGATTGGCAACTTGAAGCAACTTGAAACACTTGATCTATCAATGAATGCACTCTTCGGTGCAATCCCCGAAAGCTTATCTGATCTGTACTCATTGAACTTCCTGAATTTGTCACACAATAAACTTTCCGGGCCAATACCATCAGGAAATCAACTTCAGACCTTGACCAATCCATCCATCTATGAAGGAAACAGTGGACTTTGTGGCAAACCGCTCCCAAACAACTGCTCGGAACACAAATTGCCTACCAAAAATGGGCCTATTGATGATGATGAAGGCCACAACGAATCCGATTGGTCTTGGTTTTATGCTGGAATAGGACCGGGTTTTGCTGTCGGGCTCTTGGGAGTTCTGGGAATCCTTCTCTTCAAGAAGTCATGGCGCTATGCATACTTCAAGTTTATAGAAAGTGCCTGTGACAAAATCTGGGTAAAGACTACTCGCCTGAGGAGGAATTTCCGTTGAGTAAGTTCCTGTTTTTCATATCACATACTAAGGAGCCACAATATCCGTAGCATACTATCTTTGATAATTTGCTCTTTGAAAATTTCACATTTTTGTAGACATTCCTTCATCTAACTTATTCTTTTTACTTTTATATGCTGATCGTAGAGAACTAATTAGAACTCAACAGTCATAATTTGCAACCTATTGTGATTTGTAATTTGTTTTTTCCAAATATTTCTAAGGATTTATTTTATGCGTTTGTCCAATACAAGAAAATTATAGCTCAATAAGTTTTTTTTCAAACAAAGAATCTTAATAAGTTATATCAACAAAAGAATAACATGCCAATTTTAATAGATAGGAGTATAAAGTAGTAGATGTCTGATACCGAATAGCTTACCAACAAGATTCTAACATCAAATTGGTAGCTTTCAAAGAAATTTTTTTTCCCAATAACGTATTACATGATTGGAGACCAAAATTTTCATTTCCTTAACTTTTGAAATTTTCGATCCCAAAAAACTTGATAACAAAACCTTATTTGCTTTACCTTGGTTCTTCCTTTCTATTGCTAATTGGTTCAACTCTCTCAAAATTTTGAATTCTAATAATTCTCTTCTATTATTCATATTTACATTTTGTTTTCCCATGTTTCATTAAATTCCATATTATGAATTTATTGAATTTTTTTATTTACACCTGATTATAAAGATAATAGCATATGGAATAATTATTTTACCATTTGCATTTGAATGCAGTAAATATTCTATGTCGAGCAATTTAGGTTGTTTATATTGTTCATTGATCTAATTTTCCATCAGTTGTTTTATATGCTTTAGAACAGTTCTATACTAGTTTACGCTAATAGTTAATTTAGTTCTTTAAATTGTAATTGGTATACAGTCTAGCTTTTCTGCCAATAACTTTTACAAACTACTAATTAATGATTGTTAGGTATTTTTTAACCTTTGATTACAGTAGATGAATAAATTCATAGTCATGTAGTGCTTATATATATGTTGCCCCTCCTAGATTAGTTTTCTACCTCTTCCACCACTGCAAGGAGTAAAGATTTGACAATTTGTGTATTTCAGACTAGACAGTCTTAACTTTTCATGTATCTTTTTCTTGTTATAAATCTTGAACTTTAATTCTTTTTTTTTTGAAATTGGCACTTCTCTAGAGAAAATTTATTAACGTTGGTACTTTGTTATCTTTCAATTTGGTAGGCCTACGACTATCGGAATTGTTGCTGCTGTTGTTGTCCAGAGTGCCTCGAGAAGCAATAGTAGTTTTGTTGTGTTTTCGTGTATTTAAGCTTCGAGTATTCAGTGTTTTTCTGTTTTGTTTTGCATCTCAAGATGTAATCTGAGGATTAGTCCTCTCTCTACAGCTGTGAATTCTATGTCAAACCAAAGTTTCAATTGTTTGCTTAAACAAATTTTGGAATTTTGTTTTACCTTCTCTCATTCTCGTCTATGCTCTTGTACAATGCGAAGATGCATGTCATGTGCCTCCAAAATTAGATAAACGCTAGTTGTGGACACTTCTTGTTTTTCCTGCTAGTCCAACGCTAACAACGTAGTTTAGAAGAGAAAAATCCAACGCTAGTCGATTAGGCACTTTTTGCGCAAGTTTCATCCATCACCTGTGTTCATGATATTTTCATGCATTTTTCTTATTTTAGATCCCTTTTTTATCATTTTCTTGCCATTATACCCATTCTTCTATTTACTTTTTTTTATTTTCCATTATTCTCATTTGCATTATCATGAGCCCGCCAAGGTCGTCTGGGACATTGCAATTAATGCTATCTCACCAATTAGGAAATTTTGGCCCAATTCGAGATGCGCGTAGGTGATTTTCAAAATGCAATACATTTAATGATTAGTTTGGAAACATTTCGTTTTGAACCTCACCATTTGTTCTGTGATGTCAGAAATAAACGATTGATAGGGCTTAACGTTAAGTGCACAATTAAGAATGGCTTGGACTTGGGCCAAGTTAGAGTCAACCTAAAGTAGGCCCAACAGAAATGAGGATATCAAATTCAAATATTTTATATGTTCAATGCTTATCTGTATTCCAAATCCAAAGTACTCAAGTTTTGGATTCCCAAATAATAAATACCCAAATGTCTCCAAAATGAGGGCATTTCGATAAATATACCTAAACACATGTTACCCTCAGTTGAACCAAAAACTCTTAGAAAATTACACAACATTCCATATTCCCAAAAAGCTCCTATCCATGGGGTTAAAATTCAAATCCTCTTTGATCACAACTTATTCTTATATAATATAAGGATGTTGGGTCATGGGTTTGAGATGATCTAATATAACCCAATCTAAAATCAACCTAATCTAAAGTTAGACGGGTTGGGTATAATTCATTTAAGTAAAAATTCAATATCAACCCATCCAAAAACCGTCCAATCCGCTCAATTACCGGGTATAGTTTGATCTGTTGTATTTAGTTTGAAGAAATTTCTTCTTGTAATTTCATATGATTTGAAAAATTAGCAAGACATCAATGACTCAGTTGCACAGCTTAACGGTGAAATGATAAAAGAGATCGTAACTTCTACATTGAAAAATTAAGTGGCTGGTTTTGGGACTGATCCAAAACCATGATATGCCCCTTGCTATGAAAGAGAAGGGGAAAAATTATCCTTGAACTTTTATTTCTTTTAATTTTATTTATGTATTGATATTTTTTTTTGGTAATGTCAAATTTTATTAATAAATTGTTGGAAATTGTCTAGCACAAGTTGATCTACATCAAGGCAAGTTAAACATGCACTATAAAATCACATATGTACAATTTAACAGATACAATAGATTCAAAAAAATTACGAGCAGATCTAAAAAGTACAAAAAATTTCAAAATTGTTTTCTAATAGGTAAATTGTTGCTGCTCCCATTTGTCATATTGTAATTGCTAGATCCACTAATCAACAATTTTAAGATCCAATAATGATGATGAGATTTGTCAAAATATATTCAAGATCCAACAAAATTTCAATTTTGACAATCAAATCTGAAATAAATTCAAATCTAACAACAAAAAAAAAAGAAAAAAAACACAAAAATCTCCATAAAAATCCCTAGAAGAATAGAAAATTCTCACTACGAATCCCTAGGAGAAGTAGAAAACTCTCACTAAGAAAATTTAGAAGAGACTTTATTAGAAAACAAAACAAAACAAAATGAAATTCACGTATTGCTATCTTAATCAAAATGCTTATCAATAGCCACATGATAATTCAACTAATTGAATATCAAGGTTTTGTGACAATTCTTACATGGGGATGACAATTGCATCTATTAAGGGCCTTATGGTGTTATAATTTAGTTTGTTTCAGCTTCTGGTTAACTTATTGACTAAAATTTCATTTGTGGAATTAATTCTTATCGTTGTTTGTCTCTTAACTATCAATTTGTTTATATTAATTTAACATGTGTGTCTAGACATGCTTCCAAAGGATGAATAGTTGAAAAAAGATTTCATTCTTGAAGAAAAATTTATTTTTTGATTTAATTTATCTACTCCATGCTTGGAAAGAGGGATGATACACGTTACTTATGGTGACTGTATATAATATTTTAATTTTGTTATTAACAAAATTCTCAAAAGATATTTAATGCATTAAACTCCCAAACAATGTTATCTAGGGGTTGGAAAATATGAAAAACAGACCCAATCCTAGTCGATTCAGCAATTCAAGGAGCGAGTCTGCAATTACTTGATTCTTTAGCAGGTTAGATAAAGTGATGATTTAGAGACTTTTTCCCTTTCAATCCTCTCTTTTTCTTCATCCTTGCCACCACCAGTCCTCCTACCACTGCCGGCCGCTACCTTCGGTTGGCACCTCCACCGCCGCTGCCACCTCCCTTCCCCCCTCCCCCCTCCTTTTTTTTTTTATTCACTCTTTCCCCTCCACCCCCCTTTTCCCCCGCCCCACCCTCTCCCTCACCCCACCCCATCCCCTTCCCATGCAACCTCTAGTCGCGCAAGCAAAGGTCATGGGAGGGGAGATGGGAAGAGAGTGGAGAATGAGATAAAGGAAGGAGAGCGAGAGAGAAAGAAGAAGGGAGACGACGGCGACGGTGAGGTGGCGGCAGTAGTGGTGGACTGAGGTGGAAGAGAGGTGATAAAAGAGGCAAAACAGATGTGTGTTTGTAGATGATTTGGGTTTTGCATTTTAAAAATTTTATGTGTTTTTAGAGGTTATTATAGATAAATTATTAAAAATTTTGTACAATAAAAATACCCCTGAAAACATGGGTGCCAAATGCAGCCCAAGTTACTAACCACCAAAAAGTATCGCAGTTCTTCAATAACAAAGTTTTCCATCTCTATATAAAGATCAAATGGGTCTTAATTTCCTACCAAAAATTATTATTATTATTTTATAGTTAGTTTATAGGGGTAATTTTAAAAACCTCCCCTGAGTTTTCGGACAGTTTCATTGCCCTTCCCCTGAGGTTTCTAAAATATCGGACACCTCCCCTATTAGGTTGTTGGGGCCCAAATCTTACACTTTACATAGTGAAATGACTAAATTACCCTCACAACTTATCACATATTTTGTAATTATGTTGACAGAATTAATTAAATCAGCAGTACGTAGGCTTAACTAAATTAACTACTATTTGGAAATTAAATTAATTTCTAATATGTCATCACAAAAAGGGCCCCAATAGGTTTAGCTTAAGTTGCAATATCTGTTTCTAATTGTAAATGATGTTGGTGAATTTCAACTTTCTCCTCTATCGCTTGAACAAGTCATCCGTGTGTGTTCCTAATTGTTGCAGCTGCTCATTTCATTCATAGAAACGTGTTGCTTCAGCTCATCCAATGCCAGACTCTTAAATTGTTCTCTCTTGCTGCTTGATTTTGTTGTTATATAGAGTCTCATGCAATTACTGTTACAGATAGACATTAGAAATGGCCGCAAAAAGAGTCGTTGGTTTCCAATTTTCTAAACTTATGTTGAAATCTCGCCTTCAAGAAAAGATTTCAAGAAAAGTTTGAACTACAAAGAAAAAAGACTTCTGTCATGAAAGTGTTTCTAAATCCGACAAGCAATTAGATGTACAAATGCAGGAATTAAGTCCTTGCAAAAGCAATAGCATCCACCAATCTGTCTCCGAGTGGCAAAGTTTCAGAAGATTTTCATGACTTCAAGGAGGAAAGATCCGAGGGGAAGTTTAAACAGGGTCAGATATGGGCACTCCACACGCCAGAGCATAAATTGCCTAAAATGTATGGTCAGATTAAGAAAATTGGACGTTCCCCTTTCACGTTGTACGTTGCACCACTTGAATCTTCCCTGGTGGCTAAAAATGCCACACAGCCTGCTTGTGGAGCATTTGTAGTGAAAAGTGAAAAACTTCAACCCTTGGAAACCTGTTCCTTTTCACATTTGTTGAAGGCAGACGTCATTGGGAAGAGCAGGGTTGAAAATTTTCCCAAGGTGGGAGAGGTATGGGCTCTATACGGAAAATGGGATGCTAGATCTTCATTATCTGAGCTGCAAAATTGTGAATGTCATGTGGTAGAAATCATAGACTGCACTGATGGTCACACTACGGTTTCACCTTTGGTACCTCTGAAGCCTTAGGACATTCACAGCGTAGAGTGTAATCCACGTACCACCTCAAGATTCTACTTTCTCTTCTTTTATTATACTTTTACTCATAATGAATTACACTCCACATGGTATAATAGTATAGGTCTACAATCAAATCAAACATTTATTTTAATAATACACAACTCATATCCCATAAATAAATTAAGTAATTTTTTAAAAATAATTTTGTTATTTTTAAAAAATAAATTATTAACTTTCATTAAATTTTTTACCTTTTGGATTTTTTATTTTCTAAAAATTAATATTATTAATTTCTGAGTTTGAACAATATATCTTTTTCTATCTCTTAAAAATAATATATTGTTATTTTCTAAAAACTAATTATGTAATTATTAAACAAATATGTGATACCTCAAAAGGGCCCATCATTTATCTGTTTTTTAGTAACATTACACACATCATCAGAATGATAATGAATCTGTGTCATGGGAGGCATTATGCCTCCTAATGTCTCCCAACACTCCACTGGAGATGCTCTTACAGCAAATCACCTTTTAGATCTCCCAGAGGGCAGAGATCAGGTATTGATTTGAAACAATGGACAGAAGAGCGAGTTAGCCGGATTTTCTCATCAAATTCCTGCTTTTCAGCTCACCTCAAAGAATGGAGGCTCTTTCGCTGGCTGTTGGCTGCTTGATCGAGCATCAGTTCCTAGGAAATTAGTCCATGGGAATTGAAGTTGCAGCATAGATGGTTTCATGAATCATATTCGGGGCTTAATGATTTTTGTGATAATACAATGATGCAGAACTAACTTACTGGAATGAAGCCATTTTGTTGTTGGTCAGGTGAAATTGGATGGGCTCTGATCATGATATTAATGGTTTTATCATTTGGACACAGCTGAAGGAGATAAGCACTCCTTCACCTCGTAATTTTCTACCTAAATCTGCTGGTTTTGTTCAACTGCGAAAAAAGAAAATATCAGTTTTTGTTCTTTTTCCTGTTTTTGAAAACTTTACCTTAGGTTAATTATCTGTCTTTTTTTATTATTATTTTTTTAATTTAACTTTTTCTTCTATTGGGGCATAGGCGAAACAGGGATTTTAGTTTCGGGAGGGCATATTATCAAACGTATTATGGCAAAAATAATTATAGCAAATGATAAAATTCGGGGGAGGTCAATTCTTTAAACCACAATGATATAGTTTGGGAGATAGTTGATGAGTGAAAGTGCATTAATGGAGTTTAGAAAAACTTTCTTTTTTGTATTGCTTTTTACTAGTACTATTCTGTGTTTTAACCAATGTTTTAAAAACCGGACCGTTAATTGAACCGGTGAAGTGAAAGGGTCGAGGTTCAACCGGTCGGACCGGTTCAACCTCGGTTCAATGATTTTTTAAAAAATAATTTATATAAATATATATATGCACAAAATAAGACATGTAATGGACTAATTTAATACTTTGTATGATGAAAAGTTTACTATTTTTTAATAACTTAGATTTTTAAAAATAAAATTTTTAAATTATAAGTTAAAATAAATAAATTTCATCTCAATTTCAATTATATCTAAATCCAACCTAAAAATATCATAATATTTTGAAATTATACAAAATTCACGTCTATGAGAATTTAGTTATTGTGAACTTAAATTTTAATTTACGTTTTGGAATTTAAAGATTGCAATTTAAAAAAGAAAGTTTGGAGTTTGAAGGAAGTCAAGAGAATCGAAAATAGAAATGTAAACTTGATAAGAAACAAAAAATGAGATAAAAGTGAGTGGTTGTGGCATTAAATAATTTGGGTTAAAGAAAAATAATTCTTTTTTAACTTTTTTCAATTTAATGGACAAAAACAAAATTAAAAGATGGAAGAAAATATCAATAAATTAAAAATAAAGAGGTTTGATTAAAAAGGGAGTGATAAAAGAAAAGAGGAGAGAGAGAGAAAGAGAGTTTTTGATTGAAAAGAAAGAGTCATGAGAGGGTGGGATTTTGTAAGAAAAATGGAAAAAGAAATATGAGTATTTGTTTTATATAAATAAGTTATCAAAAAAAACTAATAAGATGTGATGGTGCAATGGTTAATACATTGGTCTTCTATTACAAAGGTCTTGGGTTCGAATCTTGATAGCTGCATTTTGCAAAATGTAAAAAAAAAAAAAAAAAAAAAAAGGAAAATTTGAAAACCGGAAACCGCCGGTTCAATCCGGTTCGGCGGTTTTCACGGTTCGACCGGTTTTTGATCGGGTTTCTGTCAAAGTCAACTATGACCTTGAACCGGACCGGTGCCATGTCCGGTTCGCGGTTCAACCGGTCGAACCGGCCGGTCCGGTCCGGTTTTCAAAACATTGGTTTTAACTGAAGTAGGGGTATAAATGAGACCAATTGAATCGAAACTCATATTCAACTAATTCTATATTAAATACAATTAAAATAGGATTGTGAGTTTTTTTATTTAATTAATTGACTATTTCATTAGTGAAAGACCAACTATTAGACTTGCCATAGTTAGTGTGCTGTAATAAAATTATTCGGCATTGAATTAAGAAAAAGCCTTTTTTTACTATTATCTTTGCGAGTAGTAATATAGAATCCTGACTCCAAAAATAGAATTGATCAAGTTTTTAACTAATAACATGTAAATTACTAAAAACTACTCTAAATATATTTCTGTTATATATATATATATTTTTTGAACTCTACATAACTTCTTATCTTTATGGATTGGTGTTTACCTACCGGATTTCGAACTAAACATCATTTTTCTAATTTTACTTTGCAATATTACTAATCCGGGCTTGTAGAGAACGTACCCGACCCGCACTCTTTCCTCAATTTTTACCTTAAGTCCAAAGTCTAGTGTTCTCGTCAAAGTCAACTTCAGAAGTCGTCGCTCCCAAAAGTTAAACCATTGGCAGAACACTCAACACTTTAGTGCTAGTTTTTTTTATTTCTTTCCTCCCATAATCTCCCTTGCCTTAGCAGTCAAAGCGCCAACTGTCTCTCTTTTACAGTCTCCTCCGAAGTATTTGTTGAGTTGGGCGAAGGCTTCCATTGCTCTTCCTGTAAGAATTCTTGACTTCTTTGTTGCTGCTAACTTGCTATACTAAATGCAACGAAAACTCCTGTGCTTGTTGTTCTTTTAAGTTTTAAGCTTTTCTGGAGCATGTTAATCTCTTGTTTGTCTGCTTTGCTTGTTTTCTTGAACTTTATGATTCTTGTTTATCATGATTTTCTATTTGGATTGGACTTGTTTAATTCATTCCTACGCTTTACTAGTTGTACAGAGAAATCGTATAGGCACAACATAAATCTTTTAGTCAAGAACTGTCATTCAGTGTGTGGCAGATCACTGTTTAGTTCCGTTTTTCCTTTATGGTCTGCAATTAAGATCGTTGATTTCTGTCATTAGAACCTGCTTTTGAGTTTTTCTTTTTGATATATTGTTTATCTAGTATGGTCACAGAAGTGAGTTTGATGGATGAAGATCTCAACTGCATAGTGCTCATGCAGTCTATGTTTTGTGTTTATGACTGTATAGTGTATATTGGCACTGGGATTATTTCAACTACTCAATTTTCATAATTGAAATTAGATTAGGGAAACTCTAGTTCAAGTGACTGTCCTCTTTTTCCATTCAAAAAATTAGGATTGGAAATGCTATAGTTGTCTTGATTGTTGACTTATAAATGTAAAGGGAGTTGTATGGAAATTACACTGGCATTTAGCTTAGGTTCAATTCCAGGGTAGAAAAGAGTTGGCAGATTCAGTATCATTAGCTATTAAGAGAAGGAGTTAAAGCTGTAGAATCATTTTGTCTACCAGCTAGTGTTGAGTTTAGATGAGGTATTGAGAATATTTGCTCTTCAAATTGCTTGATATCTTTGACAATGGCATTTTTCACATAGCAAAAGGGTCGTAATATACCAAAAAATGTGGGTGCAACAGAAATTTGATCCTCCCTGTCTGCCTCGTTTGATCCAACTTCTAGTGGGGAATGATGAATGCCTTCCTTGCTGCTTGTATTAAATGAAAGAATGCATTGAATCAATTCTATCACTGTCCTATTCCATATTTGTTAGCTCAGCATTTTAGCTCCTTTGAGATCTAACATCTTCTGCAGTTGGGGAATGGAGCAGCAACATTACTTCTCCTTGTAAGTAATTTTTATAGCTTAATGATGTTTTTCTCCCTTTCCTTCCATGCTTTCTCTTTATAACATTGCCATCTGCCTAAGCCACCAGCAGTGCCTTGAAGCTTTTAGGCATCAAGCTTGCTCCTTAACCTGCCCAAAATCAATTTCTCCATTGTTATCTTCATTATGTTCCTGACCTGGTTTGCAGCTTCTTTTATTAACATCTGTGCTGCCACTGCTTTTGGATCAAAAGCAACTACATCAGTGAGATTAATGCACGATATGAGTGGTGACCAGTGTTATCCGTAACAAACATGTTATTAGCTATTCAAGGAAAGGATTGGGGAGAATTATCCATTTGGTCAAAATACTGAGGAAAGGCACTGCAACTGCGTCTATATGTGTTGTGAGTAAAATGTTTTCTGCAGTGATAGTTTTTTCTATACTCCCTTTGGGAATCCCCACTTGATATTTCTGTTAGCTCTTTTTCTTTTTGCAGAAAGGAACAGGAGAATGGCAAACTCTGCTGAATGTTTTCTGACGAGTCTTGTTATGATTGGAATTCTTAGCCAAGTGACATCAGATGCCTTTGACCACAAATATAATAAAGGCGATCCAGTGCCTCTGTATGTCAACAAAGTTGGTCCATATCGCAATCCTAGGTAAACATTCTTTTATGTTGATTGCAGATCATTAACATTCTCTGCTTGGGTAATGGAAATTTTGAAAACAATTATTGATAAAAACTTTTAAATTTGCTTGATATTTACATGTAGCCAAGATTCATGCCATGGTTACGTGCAGAGTCACTTATTTAATCTTTTGTAACATCCTGACGAAAATAGGATGTTTTCCTAGTTGGTTTCATATATTTCATGTGCTTAATTTCTTTTTCCTTTTTCTCATTTGTCACTGTAAGCTATTTCTGGTTAACCAAATAATGCTTAATCTGGATCAGATACCAAATCTAGTCTTCATACCTTCAGAGTTTGTCCCTGTCAGCATGATCTATCAACATCCTGTTCTGAATGTGTGCTGCATATGATCTCTCTTGCTAGCTTGCTCCAAATTTGATTTTTTCTAGCAATCAGAGCGTCTTTTAGTTTCCTAAATACTTAGTGGCAAGTCAAAAAAATTGGTGTCCCTAATTCTCAGTTTCTGGTTGCCTTTTGCTTGTGGTTCATTTCAGTGAAACTTATCCGTATTACGATTTTCCGTTCTGTCCACCAGGTTTGTCTTGTGCATTATTTATCATCCTACTGTCCTGTGCATTATATGATCTTCATATCTTTGATCACTTTATAACTTCATTTACGTTGAAAGATTTTAGAGTTGAAATATTGCAGATCTCTGGCAAGAGAAGGAGGAATCTCTTGGTGAGGTGTTGAATGGAGATCATCTTGTTTCTGCTCCATATAAGCTGAATTTCAGGTTAGATAGGGAATCTCGAGTTGTTTGTAGAAGAAACCTGACCAGGAAAGAGGTTGCACTGTTCCGAACTGCTGTGGCTAAGGACTACTACTTACAAATGTATTATGATGACTTGCCAATTTGGCAATTCATGGGGGTGGCTCAGACAAACAATGTTGACACGTTTAAATATTATCTCTTCACAAAAGTCCACTTTGATATTTTCTACAGCGGAGATCGTGTGATTGAAATCAACATGCTAAATAACTCATCAAACTTGGCTGACTTAACAGAGGACAAGGTTATTGATATTGAGTTCTTGTACAGTGTAAATTGGAAAGAAACGGACCTGCCTTTTGATACAAGAATGCAGAAGTACACAATGTTTGCACATTTTCCATGGAACATGAAAAAACATCAGTTTGCAATCACAAATTCATTTTGGACGATTATCCTCTTAGTTGGTTGTCTGGTTGCATTATATGTGCGAGTCCTCAGGAAAGATTTTAATGAGTAAGAAATCAAACCTGAGATAGTCAGGCTTGTGCCTTCTTTATTCTGTAGTGCAACAAATTCTTCTTTCTGTTAACATTTTCTGTTTTACCTAAGGTACGAAAATGATGAGGAATTGGCTGATAATCAAGGACACACAGGATGGAAGATCATCCATGGGGATGTGTTCCGCTACCCAAAATATAAGTGTTGCTTAGCTGCAGCTATTGGTTGTGGAACACAGTTATTTGCATTGTTAGTAAAACTGAGACGGCAATATCCAAAAATTATGAAATATGACATGTTGAGTAATCTTGTGGATATTTCTGATGGTATCTTGTGCATATTGCAGCGTGCTGTCCATTATTGTATTGGGGATTGCTGGCGTATTTCATCCATATGACCGTGGAGTTCAGAAGGTTGCATCGGTCATCATTTATGCAATAACTAATGTCATTGCTGGATTCACTGCTGTTTCTTTCTATCATCAACTTGAAGGAAGTTACTCAGTAAGTACTGGTGGTTTATATCCTCAGTTGATACTTGACAATGCCTCGAGAATATATTACTTTCAATGAGCCTAATTATATACACTAATTTTTTTCGTACTTTACAGGTGAAGAATCTATTTCTAGCAGGCTCTCTATTCTGTGGTCCTCTTTTTCTTACATTTTGTTTCCTAAACACTGTTGCTGGTATCTACGAGTCCACAGCAGAGATTTCCATGGGCAATATTGTGAAGATTCTTCTTATATGGGTTTTCATAGCTTTGCCATTGCTTTTGTTGGGTGGGACTCTTGGGAAAATGACAAAGTCTGAGTTTCAAGCTCCTTGCAGATCCACAAAGTGTCCTAGAGAAATACCACCACTGCGTTGGTACAGGGCTGCTCTTCCTCAAATGGCAATTGCTGGATTTCTTCCATTTAGTGTTTTCTATATTGAGCTATATCCCATCTTTGCAAGTATTTGGGGCTTAAAAGAGTTCACAGCGTATGGAGTACTTTGTGTCTTTTTCATTTTCCTTGTAACTATTACGGCTCTTGTGTCAATTGGTTTGACATACCTTCAGCTTGCTGCCGAAGACCATCAATGGTGGTGGAGGTAAGTATGTAGGTTTTAACGTAATAGATTTTTTGCATTGTATTGTCTTTAAAGAGAAATTCTTTTGCTTTCTTGTCACTGTCAAAGTTTGAGGTCTTGGTATTGTCTAGAAAACACCTCGAAAGGGAAAAAGATCAAAGGAAAAAGAGGCAACGGTTAACTTTTCCCTGCATTTGAAGAGTGCAAATAATGTTTGTGTTATTAAACGTTGTTCTGATCTGACAGCAATTTCTCAGTACAAGGTTTTTATATGTATGATTTTTTAACCATCTGAACAACTTTCAATCTGCACGACAATATTTGAGTTTCCCATTCAAACCTGCTAGACAATGAATGCACAAACATTCTCCCATTGTCTTCATAGATGATGTGGGCATCATTCCTTACAAGCCTAGTAAAATCCACTATGTTTTCTGGACTTTGGCGAACTGGTTGATGGCTTTTTAATAACTTTGAGCTGAAAAAGACATTATTCCTTAAGAACTCTTGTGACAACGCTGATTATCATTCAGATGGTACTTTCAAATTAGCTTTTTAGAGACTTATTATTATTAACTGATCCCCAATGCTTCAACTTGAGCAGGTCCTTTCTTTGTGGTGGCTCAACTGGCTTGTATGTCTACGCCTATTGCTTCTTCTTCTACTTTCAATCAGAAATGAGCGGTTTCTTACAGACCTCATTCTTCTTCGGCTACATGACTTGCAGCTGCTTTGGCCTCTTTCTCCTGCTAGGCACTGTGGGATTCCGTGCCTCTCTAATTTTTGTTCGTCATATATATAGTTCTATCAAGTTTGAGTAGCTGTTCTTGTCCTGTTAAGCTTCTGATCGATCTTTGCTTCGTCATATCTGTCTGTAGTTAAACGTTACACAGAGAGTTTTCAAGTTCTTGTGTTAGAAGATCAGTGAAAATATAGCAAGTGGAAAATAGTCACTTTGAATTATCAGAGTTATTTCCAGAAGAAATGTATCATTTCCTGCATCCATTTCAATATTTCCAAAGTTATTTCTTCAGTGTAGACTCAAACTCATACTCATTTGTTGATAATTCAGGGAGGTTCACGTTAACAAATCATCAATTGAAAGCTAAATCAAAATCTAGCCAAAAGCTTGTCAGGAATGGTTTTAGTTGCTTTCTACCAACTTTTATTACCTTTTCAACCAGATTGTAGGAAAAGAAACTCAAGTTGATGGCTTTTTTGGGCAAAACTGGTTTCATGTAGTAATCAAAACATCCGGCAAGTTATTCTCTTATTTTGCCCAATCATTACTGAACTCTTTTTCCATACAACTGCCTTTCCTTTTTCTTCTTAGCAAAAAATTACCTTTTCTTCATCCCTAAACAACTTCTTAGCAGAGTTCTATGTCTAAGCAGACACATTGCCGTAGGAGAAGCACATTGACAAAATATACAAGACAATTAAGTAGCTAGGTCTTCTTTATGGTAGAAGTGTAGAACCATAAACATATCGAACAAAGCACAAGGAAGCATAGAAACTGACTGTGCCTAACATGAGAAAAAGGCCATAACAGATGCAGGCCATGTAGCAAAGAGAAAAATGAGGTTTACAGGAAAGCACTCATTTCTGAATCTTGGAAGTAATAGTACAGGCAGAATCCATAGACATAAATGCCAACTGAACCACCATAGAGGAAGGACCTGTTCAAAATTAAAAAAAAAAAAAATTAGGTGAGTACTAGGCTACAATTAAGGTGCACAAGGTATAATAAGAAAACTCAAGTTGCAGCCATCTGATGGCAGCTGACAAGATTAGGGATCAAGTCTTTGTAGAATGAATAGTTAAAGGAAGTAAAGAACAAAGCAGTCCAGAGATAGCGATAGGCATGAACATAACTGTACTAAAAAGTGAGTAAATTTGACAGAAGACGGACAATTGGAACAGCATCACATTGTATTGGGGAATACTATGAAAACCTTGCATGATTCCACATATTTATGCTGTGTCAGGTCATTAGTTGGTTTCAAAATGGTGGTTTCAGTAGCTTTATAACATAGTTAGCCATTTATGTGTTAATTCTAGTCACTAAATAAACATCCCAATGCACCGAATGCAATGTTAAGTTGAACTTGTAAGCAAAACAACAAGGAAGAAAATCAGCAACAGAATCTCTAGGACGAAAAAGTGAATCAAATGTTTCACAACCATAAGCCAAGAAACCTAAACCAATTACTGTTACAACTAAAAGATTAAGAGCTAGAGATGAAAATGTAGCTATCTGAAGACAAGGAAAGTTAATTGTCAGTTAGAACGTTGCAGGATAATGGAGATGAAGCTTTGCATTGTGATATAAGGCATCAAAGTTCCAAGCTGACTGATTGTGAAATATGAATGGCATATTATAATTTTAGCAAACTTAAGGTAAATGGTTTAGTTTGACAGCAATAACAATTAAGACTAATTGTCACTTTTAAAAGATTGCGTCGACTAACCAAAGTTTAGTTATACAAAACATAACTTACCTCCACCACCGTTCATGATTTGCAAGAAGAAGTTGAGCGATTGTCATACCCACAGATGCAAGAGCAGTAACAATTACCAGTAGAATGAAAACAATGAAAAGAATCCTGTAAGTTGTATGTGTTTTGTATCCCCAAATGCTGTAAATTATGTAATAAAGCTCAGTGTGAATTACACTAATAGACAGGAATCCTGCTCATGTCATTTGTGCTAGACAACCTTTGTGCCAAGGCACTGATGGAATCTCTCGTGCAGTCTTTGAAGTATGGCAAGGAGCACGAAAGACTTCATGGATTTCCCTAATATTCCACCCAACAGAAGCAGTGGCAAAGCCAAGAATATCCACATAAAGAAGATCACTTGAAGTGTGCTCAAAGGAAGAGCTGCAGTTGAATTATATGAGATGGCAACCGAATTTAAGAAACAAAACATAAGGAACAAAGGACCCCAAATTAGACATCCTGTCGAGATTAGAGTCTTCTCCCGTCAAGCCAAGGAAAGGAGTATTAATTGCCTCAAGTTTATTATGCTGCAAAAAATTTAAGGTAGAATGAGGTAGAAACTATTTGTGCATACCCAATTCCTTCCTTCAAGTTGAAGATAGAATGAAACTGCTACAAATCCAGCAACACCAGATGTAACTGCATATGTAAGGATAGATGCATGCCAGATAACTCCTGGATCATATGGATGGAATACGCCAAAAAAGCCAAACGTTATAATGGATGTCCCGCTGCCAGAACATAGAAGAAATTACTATAAGGAGACATTAAAACTTTGGTAAGATTTGAAAGGTTTATCTGAGTTTATCAGATGCATCCCAGGAGGTACTAACATTGTGAGCAACTGAATTCCAGAACCAAGAGCTGCAGAAAACAAAGACTTGTATTTTGTGCATCGAAACACATCACCTCCGAGGATCTTCCACCCTGTCTCTACTTGACCTGTTTCCTGATCATTTGCATCTCTTGACAAGATTCAAGGCAAGTAAGTGTATAGATAGAAAAAAATACTACTCTTCTAAGCAACAAAGAAATATTTATTTCTTAGAAAACTCTCTTCGAAGCATTCGACCACCTAATGACACCAGATAAATCATTAAGATCAATGAGATCATAATTAACAACCAATGGACAAAATCGGCAGGCTTCATGTATTTCTCCATTCTCTTTTCAAACAGTGTAGCTGTTTCCTTCCACTCCACCGAATATAAGAACTCAATTTCTACATCAATGTCCTTTTCCTCTGTTAATTCAACCACATGTGATAGGTCTGGTTGGGTTCTGATCTCAATCACACGATCCCCATTATAATATATTTTAAATTGGATGAGGGTGATTAGAAATTTCTTTCTGTCACGATTAACAATCCCTACGAAAGCCCAAAGGGGAAAGTCATCAAAGTACTTTTGGTAAACATACTCTTCTGCAATAGCAGTTTGAAACCGAAAAATATCTTCTTTTGTCAAATTTTTTCTACACAAAACTTGACATTGTTTGTCCACAAGGAAGTCGAGTTTATAAGGAGCTGAAACAAGATGATCTCCATTCAGTGCCAGGCCAAGGGATTCTTTCTTGTCCTTCACATGATCTGTCAAATTTGTAGACCTATAAGATGATCTATAAGTTTCGCTGTGTTAAACCAAACAAAACAGTACTTAGAAAGGAATTAGAGAAGAAGAACTAATGCGACTCATAGTAAATGTATACAAAATCAATGAGGTGGTGGAGCATTTCAGTCAGAACTTGTCCAGTTGGAGCAATAATTTTGAGTTAAGGAGAGAAATATTCTATTCAGAAGGAGGTCATAGTTATGGAAGATTAGAATTGTTCAGTAGGGCTCAAAGTGGTTAATTAAAGCATTTAATATTTTTTGAAGTAAACTAAGAAGTTGATTGAGATCGTGAAATTCCATGATAATGTTCAAAGGCTAGGCTTATAATTCTGAATACATGAAGATCAACACAAATAAACAAATGGGTCGAAGAATTAAAAAAAAAAACTTAAAACTCTAATGACTGAAATGAAATCAAAGTGTAAATTTTCACTTGAACAAAATGCAACTGATGAGCAACATGGTAAGACAATTACCTTGGGTTTAGATATGGACCAATCTTGCTAACATAGAAAGGAACTGGATCTCCACTTTCATACAGGTGATTAGAAATATCTGCTCTAGCAGGGCTCCAAACAACCATTCTCCTTAAAACTTAGAGAATGATAATGATGACAATCATTTGCACAGCCCTGGCCATTCTCCTTACTTTTTCTAGAAGATACAAAAAATCTACTTTCTCCAGCCTATTATACATGATAAGTTTGGCATATCATGCAAAAATTAGAAGTATCTTATTGCAGTAGGAAGAAGAATAGAACATGTGAGACACAATGTTTCATATAATGTCAGACAATGTAAAAGCAACATATTATGGCCCCAACAACTTGTATAGAAGAAGTATCTAAAGCAACAATTTTTTGAGCCCAGAGTGTCAAGGCTAAGCTATTGACATAAGAAAATCATTGTAAATAGAGGGAGAGGTTAGAGCATCCATTAGGAACAGCCCAAGGTATATATGTAGAAGCCTACCGATCATAAATCAGGAGAGTGGGACAGAGTTCTTCTGAGGAAGTGAACAACTTGATGACACAGATCCGTTAGTTAGAGGTAGAGTTAGTGAATTATGTCAAGTGCAATCAGTTGGAGATAGCATTAGATATGGCTGCAAGTACACAAAGTTTATTGTAATGACAGAGAAAACAAATGCTTTTGGCATACATAGGGAGGAAATCATGCTCAGTCAATCGAAGCGAACAGTTGAAACAAGCAATTCAGCGTATAAGCAACAAGCAAAACGTGATTTCAGTATAAGGTCCTTTGTCATTATAAAATAAATCAAATCATGATTTTGCTGGCTATCAAGAATTATGGAAAAACTAAAGTTTTGCAGGAACATTTCAAGAAGACTTTCCTGAAGTTTTATAACCAGAAGTCCGTTTTCATCATAGAAGAGCCTAAATCATGAGGCACATAATTCAGCATGTCTGTCACAGGACCCTTTTATCTGATAAAGATGGCCATCAGACAATTGATATCTTCTGCAGTTTTTTTGTGGAAGTCAAAGATATATAGCCATTTTGTTCCTTTGCCATTTTGCTGTTCTTGATGAACAAAATGTGCGCGCAATTGTGAGTACGAAAACTAACTCTAAAACAAGTAAAATCCTAGTCTCTGGCTATTGTCATCCTCAGACATCCCTAAAACAACTGGTTACAAATCTGTTTTCCATTTTCATGGTCCTAAAATCAAAACGGCAGATTAAGAGACTATCCATTGAGCCTAAGTATAACAAATCTCTGTTTAAATTGCTTATAAACTTGAACCACTGGATTTATCACACTTAAATGATGCAATTGACTTTTTCCTAACATTCAGGCATGCATAACAGAAGTCATTCTTTGGAGCGAAGAAATATCTTGCTATATATATGCACACACATGCATGCTAGCATGCACTGACATAGATATGCAGTTCTATATATATATATAGAACTAAAAAGGTGATAAAAGGATTTGACAGGATTGACATGTTTCAGTATTTTGGCAATAACTTGAGCTACACAGGGGATTGATATGATTCTTGATTTAATTTGAAGCTAAAGAAAGTTTTACAACTTTTGTGAAGACATCAAAGTCCAGTTAGCACTTTTCATAGTCAAAAGTCCAAATTACTGAAGTATAGTTGCGCTGTGATACTCGTATGACCAGGTCTCAGTTTTTTAGGCATATTTCAGCATCCAGATCTCCAAATGATTTGATTCTTATGGTGTTGGAAAGCTTATTAGAAGGGTTACAATTTTGTGTTTTGAGTAAGAACTGATTTAGCTCGGTGATGGTGTTTTTGGGCTCCAAACGTGATCTACACGCGAATCCGTACCGATCCGCGAATGAATCCATGACTAGCATCGGACATCACAAAGAACTTTGTGCCAAACATCTCCAGATTCTTTTGTGCATTGAGCTTGGCCCAATGACCAGCACCGGACATTGGGCCAGTCTTCATCGACAATGTGCGGAAACATAATTTTTTGAGTCCAATAAAGCTTATATATGTCATGTTTAGGATATATCTTCAAGAAACTATAAATAGGGGTTCTTTAGGTCATTTTTAAAACATTAGTCTAGCTTAGTTTTAATATCTTTTCATGTTTATTCTTAAGAGATCAAGATCAAACGGATGCGAATCAAGAAGTGTGCAAGGAGAAGATTGGAGCAAGCAACTGCGAAATTCTTTTTACTCTTTTTCTTATCTTTGTAGCAACTCTTTGAATTCATTATTTTAATTTTCAAATCATGTTGAAGTAAATTGTTTATGGGGATAGGGTTTTTATGAAGGAATTTGATTAATTTTTCTAGTTTAATTTCTTGCCTTTTACTATGATTTATTTATCTTATTTTTAATTATGTATTTATACTTGGCCACCATAGACATGCTCTTAGGGTTTGTATTGAATTGAGAAGGGATATATAACTGTGTACTGGATAGATAAACATATTTAGTCTAATCACGAGAGTAGGTTAGAATTTGTGTGACGCACTTATATCCCCAAAGTTCTTAAAAGGGTTTAATTGAATATTTGTGATTTCAAGAGAAACATAGGATTTAATGAGATACACTTTAAATGTATGGAATGATAATCTAAAATAGAATTATGTGATGCGTTCATAGTTTGTTAAGAAATTAACTAGATACTTGACTCAAATTCTGGATTAAAACCTGAAACCCCGGTCTAGTATCTATGTTGTCTCATCACTACTCTATTTGAATTGATTATTCTTTTATTGCTTAGTTAGAAAATACAACTTCTTGAATTTAAATTTTGTTATTTTGTTAGAATAATTAAAGTAGAAAATTAACTCGTTCCTATGGATTCTACTCTGAAATACCCGGGTAAATTATTATTACGATCGACCCTGTGTACTTGCAAGAATTCGTCGATCAGGTCTGGTTATAAAAGAAAATGAAAAAAAGAGAGAGTACTATGTAAAGTCTAAGGTAAGTGGCTACTTGAATAATTGACATAAGAAGTATGTGAAGTGGTACTAAGAAAAATCTCAAGGCATCTTCGGAATTAATACTTTCTAAATGCCTACTTGAGAAAACAAGAATCACCTATAAGTGATTGATTATGCATGTACTAAGTAGACCATTCCTACTTTTGACAAAAAGAAAGTGGATCATTCCTACGGAGTATTATTGTCTTAACATGGGAAAAAAAAAGGTAGATCATTGTTTTATGTAGTCAAGTAAGATAATACATTTTTACCCAGTAAATAAACAATGGGAGAACCAACGGTAAGAGATTGACAGCTACTTGTGACTTTTCTTCTGGTATTTCACATGGTGAGACAATAATGAGAGAGGGAAATTGAAGTTAATGGATGCTGGGGCAAATTAGTTTGATTTTGTAATCCTCTAAAGACAATTCTCAGCAAGAAGTTAACGGATGGTAGGGCTATAAACAATATGAGTCGTTAACGAACAATTCAGGTTTGATTTGGTAAAGGTTCTGTTTGAGTTTGAATTTAATGAGTTTGAGAGCTCAAATGAGAATTAAAATTCAACTAACTTGTTGGGTCAAGCTAGAACTTGCAATTCTTTAGCTCATTAAGGCTCGAAATTTGTTTTATATAATTTTTTTTTAAAAAATATGTATATATATATATGTAAATATTTTACAAAACATATATGTATTATTACAAATCTTCAAACTTTCAAATCGAGCTTGAACATACCAAATAAAAGGTGGAGTTGAGCTTGGACTTAAATTTAAGCTCATATTCAATTTGAGCTCAAGTTCAAATATTCAAGCCCAAAATCTTAAGTCAAGTTTGATAGTTTAAAAGTTGATTGATGCAATTTGATTCATTTACAACCTTAGTTGATGGTTTACCTGTGTTTAATTAGAATTTATGTGAATAAGATGTATTTGTTGTATCTTTACACAATATGATGTTAGCGTATACATTTATTATATGAGTAAATTTTATACACTATCAGTGTAAATTTTATACACTGGTTTATTGAGTAAATTTTATATACATTGTCAGTATATACATTATCACGATTAGATAGATGACACGTGAGTAAATTTTGAATTTCAAATTCAAATTTTACATATATGTCATATATTTAATGGTGATAGTGTATACACTGATAGTGTATATAAGATTATATTAGTGTCTATATCTATTGTATTAATGCATACATACAGTATTGTGTGCTTCAATTCAATTAATTGACAATTGCAAAAGCCTCAGGATCGGAAATAATTAAATTTCATGTTTAGCACCCGCCCCATTTCATTAATTTATTTTTATTTTTATTTGTATTCTTCTATTGCTTTTTCTCTTTTTGCTTACAATTTACCTATTCATTTGCTTTCATTGGTTCAGTTCACAAAAGTTCTTGAAATCAAACACTGATCCAATCAAAAGGATTGATATATATATATATATATATATGGAAAAATATAGAGACATGTCAAAATCCAACTAGCTAAAGGTTTAGAAAAGTGAAAAAAGACTAAAAAAAAAAACAAATTAAGAAAACAAATTCCGTATTCTCTGTCTCCAACAAATATTTGGAAATCTGAATCCTTGTCTAATTTAGTTGAGATTCCTTGACTTCCAAATCCAAGCATACTTAAATTTGACAACTGATTTTCACATTCCACCAGTTATGTATAAAAACTAATACAGACCTAGTTTCGGGTAGGAACCTCGCGGGGGTGAATATATTCTTGAATGATCGGTATACAAAATTCACAAGTAGTTGTAACTCATTATTAACAACTTGTACTAACTGGGTAACGTGATAAAAGTGCACGATCTTTTAGTCATCTTTTCTAGAGCCAAGGTAACCAATAAACATGGAAATTTCAGATTGGTCGGAGCTTCTACCTGATTTGTTGATCATGATAGCCAGACGGATACAACTGATGGAAGATTTTATGGCTTTCAGAGGTGTCTGTTCCTCTTGGCGAGCTGCTGCAAGTGTTGATAATTTTGTCAAGTCATGGCCTACAGTTCCATTGCTCATGCTAGCAGAAAAGAAAGACACCGATTATGGCGAATTCTACAGTCTATCTATGGGCAAGATTTGGAGGAGAATGCCACTACCCGAAGCAAAAGGCAAACAATGCATCGAGTCAAGAGGATGGCTGATCACAATATCAAGTTCAGGAGACATGAGCTTGTTGCATCCCTTTTCGAGGGCTCAAATTGAACTCCCAAATCAATCAACATTCCCTGAACATGATATTAATCCTGATCCTTTCTTTAATGTAACGAGTGCTGTTATATCAGAGAGTCTGGACAAGAATAGAATCAGCACAGTATGGTGCCTTCAATGATGTTAATTTCTACAAAGGAAAAATTTATGCCATCACTTATGGAGGACATATTTGGGTATGGGATATGTTAGATCCTCCAGAAGCTCAATATTGTTTTACTATAAATAGGGAATTGATCGACTTTCGACGGTCACGTCTAGTGGAATCAGCAGGTGAATTATTCGTAGTTGCAAGGGACGGGGCTGAATATGATGACGATGAGCAAACTTATGGCGTTACGAATTTTCGAGTTGTGCAGCTAGATTTGATCAAGAGGGAATGGAAAGAGATTGATAATTTGGGAGATATGGCTATTTTTGTCGGGCATAATGGCGGATTCTCGCTTGATGCCACTAGATTTCCGAGTATAATCAAGCCGAATTGTATCTACTTCACTGATGATGCGATAGAAGCCTATACTTGCACTGAAGAAGGGGGTGGAAAGGACATGCGTGTCTACAATCTTGAAGATGGACATATTGAACGATTTGATGATGTCCAGTCTTTTAGCCTGATCAGCCCACCGGTATGGGTAGCACCATCTTTTTGATGTACTTATCATCTGTCAAATCCCAGCCGGCAGACACCTTGAGGAAGAAGAGATTTATCATATGAGCTTGAACCAACTCTGTCTCCATACATCCTAAAACAATAAACATGTCATCCTAATCATAGGCGCTGTGGTTTTTTTATGAACACCAAAGATTTTAAGAAATTAGGAATTAGATTGAGATTTTGATTTATATTACAACACTATCAATGCTTTATAGCCGTCTGTAGCTGTCAAAGGAATCTTCATGTTTTCCTTTCAGAAATAGATTTTCTTGAAGCCTTTACTAAGAGCAGTGCATATATTCTACTACCTTTGTTTCGCACATTTCAAATTTTTTGTCGACATAGCATGCTATGGAGAAATTAGTTTGATTTGTTCACCAGTTTGGGTAGCACCAGCTCTCCAATGTACTCTGCTTTTACCCCTCTCAGAACCTTTATTATTCAGTAATTTTCTTTAATGCTTTATCATTATTTATTTATTTTATTGATTTCTATTAGTCAATTGTGATTCCCCACTTACTTCTTGATGACTCGAACCTGTGAGGTGAAATGTCTTATCAACTAGATTGTGCTTCGTTGTCTATATCACGACTTTGAGTCGACAAGGTTACAACATTTCCAGCAAAAAAACTCGCGTCCCTTAATTTCAGAAACTAATACTCTTACAACTTTTCTAGGATTAGTTCATACAAAGATTCTTTCTGCAGATCAAGCCAAGAATTACTTTGTCCACCTTGCATGCGACGCACAAATTTGTTGAATTGGTCTGTTATTGCAGCCATGAGTGACTTCGTATCTGGGCTATTGGCATCCAAGAGTTCCTTCACTTCAGAATATTGGCATCTATGAGTATCTTCAATGCTAACCTATAAGCTTCCAATTTCTCTTCCAAAAAATGTCTGTCTGCAGCTGGAGAATCAAGAATACACAGAATTCTTTCATCCTGTTTATGAAGCGGTTTTTCAATACCCTTCATTCGGGTGCCTTTGGCCACGGCTCACAAGCTCTGAGAACAGCTAGTATTATCGTCTGAAATTGAAATCAACTAGGAACAAGAATAAAAAAACTGGAATGAGAGGTCATGAGTTCAAATCCCCCTACTCCTCGCTTTTTAAGTCCTACCCATCCCCTGTTAGAATTTTTTTTTTTAAAAAAAGAAGAATAAGTTCAAAGAGATAAATGAGGAATGACAATTTCAATGATAATCTATGTTGTTTAATTTAATCTATCCTGTTTTAAATTTTTTTTTGATCATATTCGCGTTTAATTTTGCATCCACGGTTAAGATATTTGGAACTTTATGCTGGAATTTGGAAGATATACTTGAATCTTTTATTCTCCTGGAGCATTTGAGCAAAAAATCTCTGTTCACATCATTTTGACATACGAAAAGAATAATATATAGCACCAAATATTCCCAAAAGGTGGCTGTTGAGTCAAAGTGATTTTCAAGTTTTCTCAATCCATAACAAATTAAGATGATTTATAAAACCCATTAAAAATAGACTTTTTTTTTTATTCCCATTAAAAATTTTTTCATTCTGGCTTTCCAGGCATCTCCATTGTCAAGTGTGCCAGCAGCGGCAAGAAGAAAACCATTTGAACAATTCACGATGTCGGCCATCTCCATTCTCTACTCTACTACGACAGAAACACCACTGAAGAGATTTTGCAGTCCAGTCCGGTGAGATGCAACTTGCAAGTATATACATGGGAAGGGATTAGATGAAATCAAAGCAATTGCACCATGCAATTGATACCTTAGACATACTCAATTGATATTCATATGATATATAAAATCAGAGGGATAGCAGTTGATATAAACAATTTTGATCATTTTTTGAACTTTCAATTTCACCATTACAAACAATTAATTTTTACACTTATCATCTAATCATATTTTGCTTTTGTAACTACTCATAATCACCCTAATCTAACTACCAAATTACTATAACATTATAAATTTTATAACCTAATCCCTACCTAATTTCTGTTGGCAAAATAAACCAAGTCTAAAAGTTTTTACTTATTTATTTATTAGTTTGTTTGGAGTTAGATTTTTAGTAGTTGTGTGACTTAGGAGTTGGTGTTTTATATGGTAATTTTTTAAACAACTAGTTTCTTAGTCAAGAAGTCTATTAGGTTATAAATAGAACTTAATTAGAGTGTTTTCTTAAGAGAAGCTAATGGCATCTGTGTGGCTTTACAATTTCATGTAGGAATCTGTAACTTGATAAAAGTGCACGATCTTTTACTCATTGTCAACGTTTTTTGGAGCCAAGGTAAAAGAAATAAACATGGAAATTTCAGATTGATCGGACCCGATTTGATAATCACAATAGCCAGACGGATACAACTGATTGAAGACTTTATGGCTTTCAGAGGTGTTTGTACCTCATGGCGATCTGCTGAAAGTGTTGATGATTTTCTCAAGTCATGGCCTCCAGTTCCATTGCTCATTGATGATCTCAAACTATACAGGCTATTCAGAGGCAAGATTTGGAGAAGAATGCCACTACCCGAAGCAGAAGGCAAAAAATGCATCGAGTCAAGAGGATGGCTGATCACACTATCACGTTCAGGAGACGTGAGCTTCTTGTACCCTTATTCACGGGCTCAAATTGAACTCCCTAATCAATCAAAATTCCCTCTACATAAATTCAATGATTCTCCTTTCTTGAATGTAGTGAATGCTGTTTCATCAGCAAGTCCTTCGGAGACAAAAGATTTTGTGGTGGTTGTAGTTGGAGGTGCTGGTTTATTTCTCTCGTTATGGGGGACCTGGAGACACGACTTGGACAAGGATAGAAACGCAAATTGCAGTGTACTTCAGCCAGGCTGTTTATTACAAAGGAAAAATATATGCAATCTCCTATGGAGGACATATTCGGGTATGGGATATGTTAGATCCTCCAGTAGCTCAATATTGTTGTCACGTTAGTAGGGAACTGATCAACTTTCGACAGACACGTCTACTGGAATCAGCAGGCGAATTACTCATAGTTGCAAGTGACGGGGCTCTATCTGTTAATAATTTTCGAGTTATGCAGATGGATTTGATCAAGAGGGGATGGAAAAGGTTGGTAATTTGGGGGATATGGTCATTTTTGTTGGGCATGATGGTGCATTCTCTGATGCCACTAGATTTCCTAGTATAGTCAAGCCAAATTGCATCTACTTCACTGATGATGGGATAGAAGCCTGGACTGAAAAAGGGGGTGGGAAGGACATGGGTAGTGTCCACAATACAATGTTGAAGATGGACAGATTGAACCTTTTGATGACCCACTAGTTTGGGTAGAACCCATTGAACCAATTGGATCAAGGGCACCGGCGGTTATCAATAACAACCATTCTGAACGATGTAACATTTTACTCTACGTGAACTGTTTATAAAACTTAACAATAAAGATACAATTATTACATATGAGAGGTAATAAAATATCACACATATGTTGTAAGATGTACAAAAAGTTTACATAGAATTACAAAATGTTCAAAAAATGTTACATTGTTCATAGAGTTACAGAATGTTTAAAAAATATTACGCTGTTCAAGAATGATTGATATCAACCGTCCTTGCCCTGCTACAGAACCAACTAGGTTACTTCGAAGACTTTATTAAGAGTAGTGCACTTAATTATTACTTCTTTCCTCCAATTAAAAGTGCCATCCTTCAGATTTTTTGCATGCCCCAATTTGTCGATCATCTCTCAAAGGCCAAGCACTTGTAAGACATTAGCATGCTATGGCTTAACTAGTTTGATTAGTCGGCCAGTTTTGGTAGCACCATCGTTCCAATTGACTCTGCTTGTACCCTGGCAAGACTCCATAATGATCAATCTGGATAGCACCATCGTTCCAATATACTATCCTTTTGCCCATGCAAGAGTCCTTATTCTTTAATAACCTATTTCTGTGATCCGCAAGAGTCAAAATTGAGAATCAAAACTAGGGGCACGATTGTTATTTAGTTAATTAACAGTAATAACTGAGAATTAAAGTAGCATTGTATACTACTATTGTTTTGGTGATTATTGATTATTTGACTATTAACTACTAAGCCCATATTTTGTTTGGCTTTTAATTACAAGCTTAATTGGCGTAAGTATATTGAATAAATAAAGAAGATACTTATCCAAGTGATTGGAGCAAAATTTGATATCGTATTAGGGATAGTTTTCCTGGATGGTACCACTCTCTAAGTAGTGGCTTTCTCTCTCTAGTTTGAGATTCTCTCCCCAAGGTGGGAGCTTTCCAATACCCCAAAAATTCAAACTTTCAAAAAAAACCTTTTCGCTCTTATCTTCAGCAAAAATCATCACCAACCCATATCGTTGATCCAAGACCTTTAAACACGTTAACCACAATCTGGTGTCTCTCATTAAATACATTAGCTTCATATCTGAGATCTTCGCTTTTAATCACGACATTAATGAAGAGGTGCCAGAAGGAGTTCCCCTGAAAGACCAAGTGGCAGAGATGATGCACAACAAGAATGAGTAAAGTTGCCCACCACAAATGCGTATCTTAACAAAACAGAAATGCAGACAAGGAAGTATGAAGGAAGCAAAGACCACTAGATAGGCGGTAAACATACCAGTTTTTTAGCAGTTATGGCCCATAAACATTGTGTGGTTTTCATGAGCTAAGACCTTCTTATACTTCCTATCTGGGCAAGCCCTCAGTGTTTTCTTCTGTTTTTTTCTTTTTTCATATTTTCTGCCTTGCTGAAATCTTTCTATGTTCTTTTTTCCTAGAAGTATTTGAGCTGTTTCTTGAATGCTTTTAAGGTTGCACTGTCTTTACTGTTTTGCTATCTTAGTTAGCTTTCAACTCAGGAGTGCTTAGAGCTGTTACATTTGTTTGTGATTGACGAAAGAATCCCCCAAGTATTCAGACTGCAAGTCATGGAGGACGATTTGGCAGAGATAGTTCAAAGGTTTGCTTTGTCATTGTCAGAAATGCAGGGAGCTGAATTAGATGTTAAGGATGCTGACAATGAAATTATGGAATGCCAAAACAGCTTAATCGGAAGGCTCAAAGGTGAAAAAATAGCAAATTTCACAGGAGTCAAAAAGTTTGTAACTGCAGCACGGGGATATCCAAAGGGATTAAGAACAACGGAACTTGGACCAAATCTGTTTCAATTCCTCATCCCAAAAGAGGAAGAAAGGGAAAAAATCTTATATGGAGGACCATGGATTATGGATAACCAGATTCTGGTACTTAGAACTTGGAAAGCAGGGATTGAAGAGGATGAATCAGCTTTTAATTTAGCTCCACTGTGGGTACAGGTGTGGAACTTGCCTATACACTGGATAGCCAAGGAAGTGGGAAGGAAAATTGGGGGTATATTTACAGAAGTGAAGGAGGTAATAATCCCCCAAGGGGGAGGACAAGAAGGGAAACATCTGAAACTATGGGTTTTAGTGGACTTGAACCAACCACTTCCCAGAGGAACAGCTGTGAGATTGGATGGAGGATACAAATGGCTTCAGTTTAAATACGAAAGATGTCCGGACTTCTGCTACCATTGTGGAATGATTGGACATAGTGAGAGGAGCTGTAAGATACAAATAATTCTAAGTAAAGGACAAAGTGAGAACCAATATGGTCCTTGGATGAGAGCAGGAGGAGGAAAATTGTCACCACAAAAAGAAAATAGCAGCTCTCATAGTAAAGCTAATGACAGACAACACTGGTTTTACAGGAATGGAGAACTCATCCCTAAATTCCAAACCCCCATGTTACCACAGAAGGAACTGATAGGGAATTGGGAGGCAGCAAGTAATATGGAGCAAGCCTGGGAAGGAGACAGGAATCAGGAACCCACCACATCAAAGATACCACCAGAGAGAGACATTGTAAAAGAAGTAGGAAACGTTCAGGAGGTGGTAAAAGGACAGCTAGGAAGGGAGCTGGAGGGTGATGAGAGGAAGATACCTGCTTCAAACAACAATGGTGTGGAACAATTGATGAACACAACAAGAACATAGCAACCAGTGAAATCATTGACAAACGAGACAGAAATAGGAGATTCCAACAATGATTTGCTGGAAAGGAACAAAAGAAAAGAATCTGAATACATGCAGGTTGACTCAGATACACAAGAGACTGTCGAAGCACAAAAATCAAAAGGTACAGGAAGGAACAAACGAGGGGCCAAAATTCAATATAGGAAAAGACAGCCTCTAAAGGACATCACAGAACAACAGAATAAGCCACAAGACCTGGGAAAAAGAAAATTTCAATTGAGGGATGAAGAAATGGAAGAGGTCATAGAAGAGGAACAGACAGGAAAAAAGACAAGAATTGAGGGGGCAACTGACCATAATGGGGTACAAGATGAAGGGATGGGGATCAGCCTTAACTGGTCCCCCAATCATCCATGAAGGTAATGGTGTGGAACTGTCAAGGAGCAGGGAGCCCCTTGACAGTTCCCCAGCTGAGGGAGTTCAACAAACTCCTCTCCCCTGATATGATTATGATGACTGAAACCAAAAACAAGGAAACTATGATGCACAAATACAAAAAAAGCTGGGAATGGAGAACTGTTATGTTGTTGATGCAGTGAATAGAGCTGGTGGAATGGCATTATTCTGGACAAATGCAGTTAAAATAAAAGAAATGCAGCATACTGATTTCACCATGGAAGCATTGATAGAAGATAATGAAACAAGGGTAAACTGGTGGATAATAGCAATCTATGCCAGCTGTGAAAGACAAGTGAGGAAACAACAATGGAACACAATAACAGAGAGGAAGAGAATTTGGGGTGAGAAAGTGATAATCATAGGGGACTTCAATGACATAAGGTGTAAAGAGGAAAAGTGGGGAGGAAGGGACAGAGAAGAATGGACTTTTAGGGATTTTAGAGATTTCATTAGAAGGAACAATCTGGTGGACATAGGTTTTGAAGGAGTGCCTTGGACATGGAGGAATAGCTGGGATGAAGAATTGGAAATAAAAGAAAGGCTAGATAGAGGATTATGCTCCCCGGAATGGCTAGAGGTGTTTAACAATGCAAAATGCACACATGTTGAAAACTGGGCATCAGATCACAGTATACTATTACTAGACACCTGCCCAGCAAATAGAAGGAGGAAAAAAAGATTTTTCTTTGACAAAAGATGGGTGCAATATGAGGAAGGATTCCAGGTGATCAAAGAAGCTTGGAAAGCACCATGTGAAGGATCCAGAATGTACAAGGTTACAAAGAGAATCACAAACTGCAGGATAAGTCTTTTGAAATGGCACAAAAACAAGATAGGCAATACCAAGCAAAAGATAGAAGAGATCAAAGGCAAGCTAGAAGGAAAAAAAGGGCAGGAGAGTAAAATATCAAAAGAAGAAATAGGGACCCTGAAAAAACAATTGAAAGTCGCATACCAGGAAGAAAAAAAATTTTGGAGTCAAAAAGCAAGATTGCAATGGTTGAGAGAAGGTGACAAGAACTCGAAATACTTTCATGCAGTGGTTAATGGAAGAAGAAGAGCAAACAAAATGAACCAACTGCAGAAAGTAGATGGGAGCTGGACAAAATCAGAAGAAGAAGTGGGGCAGGAAATAGCTAAGTACTACAGACATCTGTTCACTGCCTCAAAACCAGCAACAAGGAAGGACAGCATTCATGAGATACTTGAGGGGATTCCAACAAAAATCACAGACCAAATGAACAGAATCTTAGTCAAAACTGTGGATGAAAATGAAATTAAGAAAGCTGTTTTTTCTATGAATCCCAATAAAGCTCCAGGAAATGATGGTATGTCACCCCTTTTTTACCAAACTTATTGGGACATCATAAAAAATGACATTGTGGAGGCAGTTCAAGCTTTTTTCCATTCAGGTCATATGCTCAAATCCATAAACCATACTATTGTTTCCTTGATCCCTAAAATTCCCATTCCCACTGGCTTAATGCACTATAGACCCATTAGTTTGTGCTCTGTTCTATACAAGATCATCTCCAAAATCCTAGTGAATAGGCTCAAACCTGTGTTAGATAAGTGCATAAGCAAAAATCAGTCGGCTTTTATGGCAAATAGACAGATTCTAGATAATGTAATCTTAGCTCATGAGTTCCTACATAATTTGAAAAACAAAAGGAAAGGACATATGGGATGTATGGCTGTTAAACTGGATATGTCTAAAGCCTATGATAGAGTCGAATGGGATTATTTGAGGGCAATGATGGACAGAATGGGATTTTGTGATACTTGGATAAACTGGATAATGAATTGCATCACTACTGTGTCTTATTCTTTCAGTGTTAATGGAGAAGCAAGAGAGTTTGTTAAACCAGAAAGAGGACTAAGGCAAGGCGACCCTCTGTCACCAGACCTTTTCCTCATCTGTTCAGAAGGCTTCTCAAGTCTACTCAGAAGTGCAGAGGCAAATCAAAAAATGACAGGAATGAAGATCAGCAAAAGTGGATCTGCATTAACCCATCTTTTTTTTGCAGATGACTCACTGATATTGAGCAAGGCAGATCAACAGGAGGCCAAAGAACTGAAGGAAATTTTAAAAAAATATGAGGCAGCCTCAGGTCAGCTAATTAACTTAGAGAAATCTTCAGTGTTCTTCAGCAAAAAACACTGATCAAAGAACAATGGGAGCAATAAAGGAGGAGTTGGGAGAGATCCAGGCAGTCAGACAAGGGAAATATCTGGGATTGCCAATGTTCATCACAAAGACCAAAGAGCAGATTTTTGGATTCATAAAGGACAAAATCAGCAAGAAGATGGACCACTGGAGAACAAAATTACTAAGCCCTGCTGGCAAGGAAACTTTACTGAAGGCTGTGACAATGGCTATTCCAACTTATGCCATGTCTTGCTACAAACTACCAAAGAAGCTATGCAAGGAAATTTGCTCCATGATGGCTAGATGTTGGTGGGGGCAAAATGAAAAAAAAAATAAGCAACACTGGATAGCATGGGAAAAATTCACAAAAAACAAGGAAGAAGGTGGACTGGGATTCAAGGATCTTCAACTGTTTAACAAAGCTTTGCTTGCAAAACAAGTGTGGAGAATAATGACACAACCAAATCTCTTGGTAAGCAAGGTACTGAAGGAGAAATACTTTCCAGAAGGATCAATACTAGAAGGCAAAATCCCAAAGAATGCATCATGGATTTGGCAAAGTCTTATGAGTGTTAGAGAGGTCATTGAAGATGGCAGCAAAAAAAGAGTTGGGAATGGAAGAAGAACAAATATTTGGAAAGACAAATGGATTGACAATAACAGAGGTGGGAGGATAAGGACACAGAGACCAGAAGGAAGTGATCTGCAAAAAGTCTCACAACTCATGGTTCAACACAGATGGAACAGAAATTTGATCTACAAAGTCTTCAATATGGATGATGCAGATCACATACTGAGCATCCCAATTAGTCTGTTTGATCGGGAGGACAGAATGATATGGAAGCACAACAGCAATGGCCAATACACAGTGGCAAATGGATACAAAATTCTGCAGCAAAAGGAAAGGGAAAAGAAGGCAAAAAGGAGCAAGGAGGAGGGGTGCAGTTATCAACAATCAGATAAGGAACTATGGAAAGCACTATGGAAAATGCCTATGAAACACAAAATGAAAATTTTTGTGTGGAAATGCATCAACAATGGGTTACCAGTCAAAGCTCAAATCTTCAACAGAACTCGAAAAGGAGACCCTATATGCTGCGGGTGTGGAGAGAGTGTGGAGACCATTGAGCATGTACTATTGCAATGCAAGAAAGCAAAGGAAATCTGGAAATTTGCCTTGGTGCAATGGGATGGATTACAAGACCAATCTGGATGCTTTAAACAATGGTGGAATATGATGATGAATGCAAGAAGTAGGAATGAAGGTGAAGACCATATAGCCTTAACAGTTCATGTGCTATGGCAGATTTGGAAAGCAAGAAACGCAAGAATTTTCAATTCCTCACAACAGGAGCCGTTTAAAGTGAGTGAAAAAGCAACTGAGGAATGGAAGGAACACATGGAAGCAAATCAACACCAACAGAGAAAAAGCACAGCAGAAACAAGTAGGCAATCTGGGAATGAACAAATGGAACAAATAGATGCTGAGACTGTAATTCTGAAGCTTGCAGTCCAGCATCAGAAGGACGACAACTCCTTTGGTATTGGCATCACAGCACTGAATGCTGCAAACCAAGGTATAGCAGCTTGGTCATTAAGAGAGAGACAGACAAGAAACAAAGACCAAGACATGGCAGAGGCAGTGAGATTATGCATGATCAAGGCAGCAAGGAAAGGATGGGAGAAAATCAACATACGGTGTGGGAACAGGAAGATGATCAACCAAATTCAAACCGGAAAAAATGGTAGCATAGAGATGGCTACTATTATGGAGGATATCCAGAAAATGACCTTATGGTTTCGAATGTGCTCTTTTGTGAGTTTGAATGAGACTACTGATAGCCTATGCTACAGTTTGAGCAAAATTGCTCTTTTAAACTTTTGTGACATGGAATGGAACTACGCCACTCCATAGTGCTAAATGCACTTTTGTAAAGATAGGAGCCCTTGCTCCAAAATTGTATAGTTTGTGATGATATAAAAATTCTATCGTTTCGGAAAAAAAAAAAAAAAAAAATTAGGGATAGTTTTCCTGGGCCTCTTATGAGAATTTATAGGTATATTCTTAGGTAGACCGAGAAATCATGTGACAGAACAAATGATGCCAAATCAAGGTTTGGGGTTGTTGACATCATCAAGCCATGATGTTACAATTTGATTCCTAAGAAACAAATAAAGATTTTTTTTTTGTTTCTTCAACAGGGATTATTCGTGAGTTTAGTGCCGATAGTGAGGTACTAACTATTTAGCTTAACTAATCTCTGAACCGTCTTGGTCTGTCATCTACCTATATAGTAACTAAAAGCACGAATGGTTTTGTTAAAGATGGTGGTTGTTGTGCTGACGTGGTTGAATGGGATTGGTTCAAGTATGGTCGTCTGTCACGAGGATCTCACGTGCTGAAACTAATGCTGAAGAGAAGAATTGGCTTCATTGTTTTCTTTTACACGGAGGGTTGATTCTTTTACTTACCCAATGTGAGAAACCCGTTTGAAAGTCACCTGGTCCACGTCTACTTTGTTGTAACAGTGATTAGCTTGATTTATGACAAGTGGTGGGGTTGGGCTCAATACTAATTTGTTGGTTTTACAATTCTGACCTTACTCTTGTATACAAAATTACCTGTGCTGTTGTGAAGCCTTTCTTGTCCCCACGGGCTTTGACTGAAAATTGCTTCTACCGTCACTGTTGCAATCTGCCAAATAACAGCTTTTACCTCTTTTCTTGACCGATGAGAAGACTGATACAATTTCTCTGCGCAATTTGCACACCGGCCATCTATTCTTTTTCCAGATTTTTGGAATATCATCATCATGGTTAGTGATAATAGTGCCTTTCTTCCGTTTTCCTTTGTTGCTCTGCTACTGTTTCTTGCACTCTGGTTAGCTCAGCTCCTTGCTTTCTATTTTCTAAATTCAAACTGCTTCTCGCTTGCTCTCTGCGTAGAATTTACATTGTGCTGCTGCATTTTTCTGCGCCTTTTTTTGACAAAGTTTATTTTGCTGATTGAACGTTATTTCTCTCCTCTCTCTCTGAAAGATAAATTGGATCTTCTCCATCTTCATCTTCTTCATTTGAACAGGTGAGTTTTTTGCTTAGTAAGTATCTTGACTTTTTTTTTCTACTGCAATAAATAAGACAAAAAAAAAAAACAAGGAAGCCATGTGGAAATAAGAAGCAACAAGGAAAAAATAGATCTTCGGCATCTTCATCAGAACATGTGATTTTTTTGCTCAGTAAGTATTTTTATTTTTTTTGTGAAATTTATCTTCATCGTCTATTTTTTGCTTCGTAAGTATTGACACTTTTTTTTGGCTACAAGAAAATAGACAAAAAAAAAAGCCACATGGAAAGAAGCAGACAAGTGAAAAACTGGATCTTCAACATCTTTCGTAGAACAAGTGATTTTTTGGCTCAGTAAGTATTTTAACTTTTTTTTGTGAAATTTAAAAAAAATCGCTTGTTCTAAGCAAAAAATCCAAAAAAAAAATTCCAATCTCTTAAAATTTTTGAGTTTTTCGTTTATTTTTATGTATATTGTTAGTCTTTTTCCCCTTGTTTAGATCCCATAAGAGAGATTAAGAAAGCAAATAAGGATGGATTTGGATATGGAGGCCTGTGTTGACAAGATCAAACAGGAATATCCATTTATTTTTATGTATATTTGTTAGTGTTTTTCTTCCTTTATCTGATCATATCAGAGAGATTAAGAAATAAGGATGTGTTTGGAAATGGAGGCTGTGCTATTCATCTACCCATAAGATTCAAACGTGATTTCATTTTCTGATCCACCAATGCCCTTACCTCCCGTACCTCCCTCTCAAACTCTCTTTTCAATAGGTCTCTGTTGCCACAGAAGGAAGAAATCGATTGATCTAACATTGAGGTACCCTAACATCCTCAATTCTTAATCTTAGATTTTTTTTTACCCTATTTGGTATCTCATCATTTGCTCAATTGTTTTGTGGTTTTTTTTTTTAATTTAGGTTGAAGAGATCATCAAAAGATAAACTTTTTGTGCCCTAATTTCTTATTTTCTTGCTTTATGTTTTACTTCCCCCCCCCCCCCCCCTAATTTCTTCGCTTATAGTCTCTTAGATCATTATTGGGTTTCTGCACTAATAATAGAATGAAGTTTGACAATCATTTCTGCATTTAAAACAGTAGTACTTTTTCAGCCAAAAATAACAAAAGATGCAGATATTTAACTGCTCACCTCCTGTTTTCTTAACAAAAGACAAGAATTGGTGGCTTCATGTTATCTTAGTGTTTTTGTCGCATTTTTAGAAAGTTTTTTTTTACTGATTCTACTATATCTGCTAGCTTGGTTAGGGTTGATGTGTAATTGTCATATCAGATTGTTTGGAAAGTTTGTTTTGTTGTTATAGGGAGTACAAAAACTTTACAAAAATGCTAATTTATTCTTTGTAATTTTTCCCCTTCTGATTTCTTGTGTATTAGTGGAAATCTTATGTGATTCTATGTGTTCTTTCTTGTGGTGCATTGTTTTGTTGTCCACTTGCTTAGGGTGGTTCAAAATTCTTTCATGAATACCTATGGTGCAACAAAAGTAACCTTAAAAGCTTCTAAGTTTTAACTGTTTGCTATTTTAAGTTTTAGGTTTTTTGTTATTTGTTTAAATTACAGATTATTTGTTTTCTTCCTCTTGTTTTCTTCTTTTTGTTATAGGCGTCTTTATTTTCTATTGGATTTTAAATGTTTGTTACAGGTTGAGCTATTAAAATTTGCAGTATGATACAAAAGGATTGGGGGAATTTTTTTCTCAAGGTGAGTTTTATTTAGGTGTTTTTCCTGAACCAAAAAGGAAAAAAAAAGGGAAATGGTCTGTTTCGTGCAGATCCAAGGTTTTGTCTTCGTATTTTTTTCCTTTTGTTAACGGATTTTTTCCCCAGCACTTTATTGTAAGTTTTTGCTATCTTTATGCTATTATTGGTCTTTAGAAAGGTGCATGATAAAGATTAATAATAATGACCTATTTTGTCACTTTGTATGCTGCCGAAAGAGGCAACCAAAATTTTAATGATGTTTGCATGCTGTTAGAATATAACATCAGTGTATTGTTTCGTCATATTGTATGCTGCCACAACATAGAACAGGGAAATGATAGCAGTAAATTCGGACATTGGTAATAAGCCTGACATAGAAACAACATTTTTAAAGTGTGATCGCTTTTCATTCTATTTATTAATTTCTAATCTTCTGTGAAGATTACCTTTTCATTCAGTATGTGCTGCGGCTGCTTCTTTTTATTATACCAACTAGCCGGCTAAAAATTTTGTTGGGAATCTTAGGTTGTGTTTCTATATTTTTGCCCCTTGTTAATTTGTTTTGATTTAGCTTACCTTTTTAAGAGCCCTTGTTTTGTGCCTTCCGGTATTGTCAATGTAAATCAATGCTTGAGAAAAACAAGAATTCGTGACTTTGTATTAGATAGATTTATAATCAGTAGTCTTTTTTTCTTTGCCTCTGCAGCATGAAGCCAATGGTTTAAACCAAATGTAATCAATTTGAGGAAGCTCACGATGATGCTATTGCAACTGAGCATGATCCCTTCACAGTTATCATTGCCATTAGAGTCAAAGTGACAACAGCCAACTGTAACCATCTGCACCTTTTTTTTCCCCTGCGTACTTCAACATTTTAAATTGAACATGTTAATAGTATCAACATAATTTTTCCCTTATTCGTTTTAGATCTCAGCCTCTCAACTTAGTCATTATCAGTGATTTTTATAATTTCACGTTTTCGAGAAGTTGTGAATCTACATGATTGTTATAATTTTTAAATTGTCCTGTGCACTGATCTCATGATCATTATTGATTTATTTTTTAACTTCAAATCAGGTTTCAAAAGAGTGAAAACTAGAGAAGTAATATAGATATTACTACTGGAATATAGATCTTTGCTATCCAGAGAAGCAATGATGTTACTAAGAGTTTTTTTTTTCTTTTTTCTTTTTATAATACTACATGTCATAAGCATCTGCTATGTTCTATGAAGGAATTATGTCATTGCATGTGTTAGAGTTTGCTGGGTTTTCACAAGTGGAAGAATCAAAATTTTACATAAATTTAATTGTAGTACATGTTACTTGCATAGAATGGTTAATTTTGCCATACTATAAAAAATACTGTTCTGAGAGTGTGTGACATTTTTAGAAAGTTGGAAGTAGAGAACTGCAATTGGAGTTTTGGTGTTTAAATTTGATTTAAATATGAATTACAAACTACTCTCACTGCTAAAAACTATCTATTGTCTGTGTGCAACTGGTGTCATTGGAATTGGCATTTCAGTTACTGTTGTGGTACTAATAGCTGGTGGAATTATAACTGCATTAGCTAGCAGAAAATCATGACGATGGATTGTTATTTTAAGAGTAATTTCCCTGATTTGCGGTTTCCAATCTTGGAAGATGATGCATTTTAACCGTGCTAACTATGAACTGATGTCCTTCTATTACTTTTAGTTGAAGTTAAGACTTGGTAAATATATTTCAATGGATTTCATATGGTACCTCCGGACCGAAACATATTATCTCAACTAAGATGTTGGGCATTCTGGGCAAGCTGAAAAGTCACACCGCGCGTCGCGCGGTGTTCACCTCCTAGTTAATATTGACACGCGGTGTTCACCTCCTAGTTAATATTATGCAAGGAGAGGGGCAGAAAAGATCAGGGGCACGAGCAGTTGTCAATGACAATCATAAGTAGTTGAGTAGTGTGAATGACAATCATCCTGAATAGTGTAATATTTTTTGAACGGCACGTAACTCTATTTGGGGTCATTAATGAAATTACCTTCTATTTGTACTTAGCAATGAAGAATTTTTCTGATTTTAATTTCTCTCTCTCTTTTTGAATTCAAGATTAGCAGAGCAGAAGTTTAAATTTGTGCGAGCTCACTTTGATAAAGATCTTTTCCTTCCTCCTCCATTCCCCCGGCTTTCCCCTCCCCTCTCTAATATTCCCCTGTAATTTAACCAATTTCTTCTCTTCATAGCTTTCTGTCTGGCTGGTTCTCTCTCTCTCTCTCTCTCTCTCTGGTTTTAGGAGACTACTTTTCGACAAGATTTGGAACTCTAATATTCCCCTGTAAAGATTTTTTTTTTTGTTTCCTCAATAGGGATTATTCGTGAGTTTAGTGCGATAGTGAGGTACTAACTATTTAGCTTAACTAATCTCTGAACCGTCTTGGTTTGTCATTAATATTATGCAAGGAGAGGGGTAGAAAGAATCAGGGGCATGAGCAGTTGTCAATGACAATCATAAGTAGTTGAGTAGTGTCAATGACAACCATCTAGAATAGTGTAATATTTTTTGAACGTAACTATGTCTGGGGTCATTAATGGAATTAGTTTCTTTTTGTACTTAGCAATGACGATTTTTTCTGATTTTAATTTCTCTCTCTCTTTTTGAATTCAAGATTAGCAAAGTAGAAATTTAAATATGTGCGAGGTCACTTTGATAAAGATCTTTTCCTTCCTCCTCCATTCCCCCGGCTTTCCCCTCGCCTCTCTAATATTCCCCTGTAATTTAACCAATTTCTCTCTCTCTCTCTCTCTGGTTTTAGGAGACTACTTTTCGACGAGATTTGGAACTCATAAACGAGATAAACTGTATGAGGTATGTCCTTTGATTTTTCAGATATTGCTGCATCATTTTGGTATTTTCTTTTCTTGAAAATTTCTATGCTGTGTACGTGGTTGAAGAAAATTGAGATTATACTTACATGGGGTCAAAATTGCAGGAAATTTACAATTGAGTGAAAATTACAGTGGTCAAAATTCCAAGCAAATAATAGATAAATTCAATGTCTGGTTTCTTTATACACTTGGCTATCATAATTTTTTCTTGCTTAGCAGATAAAGAATTCTCTTATTTCTTGCTTCAAACTTATTCTTGTTGCGGTTTAGTTTGTGTGAACAATTGCGTCAATTGCTTTTTTGTAGTGGTCCAGCAATGACATGTTAGATACTGAAACAGATAAAAAGAAGAATTCGTGGGGGTATGTATGCAATGGTATGCCGAAATTTTGTGGGTGCAACCTTTTGTTTAACTCTCTTTCCTTCTTCAACCACTGCTTGATTTTCTTTCTATTAGAAACTTGGAATTCACAAACTTAATTTGCTGCAATGGAAACCCATAATCTAGAGAAAAAGTGATTGCAAGCTAGGAAAAATTCACCACTCTAATGGATTGGAGAATGTCCATATCTCCTCTCTCATCCTTCTTGTTCTGCTGAAACATGATAAACTACTTAAGGCTTCTATACTTTGCATATGTTGGCTTCTTAGAGTAAGCGTGTATCTGTATGATTGTAGTTTGATTTAGAGCTCTTATGTTGCAGTAGTAACACTCGCAAGATTTTGGTTTGTTTCTTTCATTATAAAAACAAGATTTTATAATCATTCCTGTATGTGTGTTAATATATATTCACAATTAAGTATTTTGCTAGGCTGCAATTAGAAATCGGACAATTCGTGGCACATGTCCTTACTGTACATCCATTAAAGATGGCTATGCTAACTTCATCCTTAAAATCTTTGTCAAAAGGTTTGCCTGTATGCAAAGCCATGATGTTTCTGTAATATTCAGAAAAGCATTCATGGAACAAAATAACAAGTCTTCTGTTAAGTTTTGGCTAAACACCCTCTACATTTTGCAGGGCTACTGGTCACATAGGACTATATATATCAGACGTCTACCAATGGCGCTTCTTAGGTAGTTTTATTGCATTCACATTTTAGAAGAAAATAAAACTCTCATTAAATTACTTAAAGAGGGAAGAAAAGTCTCACTCTTAAACATTAAGAGGGAATAATTGTAAAGTCTCGAATCCATGGATTGCATGGTTCACCATCGCGAGTCGCAATTGCGATTGTTTCACATCCGTCGCAGTATATTTGTTGGATATCGGGTGATACACATATTATAGCACATAAAAATTTTTTAAAAATCTGAAAAAAATACTAAAATTAGAAAATATCAAAAAAGGTACAATCTGAAAAAATATTCGAGTCGATTCTGAATTGACTTTGATATTGAATTGACCTTGATATTTTTGTCGATATTATGCATCATCAAAGATTTGTATCAATTAATATCAGTAGAATTAGAACGAGTTACTGTGGATATGAAATTATTCACGATTTAGGGATTGATGTCATACTGATCTCTCCGTTCCGATTATGATTCGGCTGAGTTGTACCGGACTCGGCTAATATGGCGAACTATGATGGGTTGAGCAAAATAACTTTCGAGTGAAAACATGGGTTCAAAATAGATAATCCAATTTACTTAATGGCCAGTAGGGGCAAGCTCATACACTAATTCCTTCATCTTTCACCTCCTCTTTCCCAAAAGAGCATTATTGAAATGGCCCAGAAAGCTCATAATTGGCTTAGTGAAGTCTCTTCTGCTTTTCGTTGTCTGCTTGAATTTTTTACATTGGGTCCTACATTTCTCCCACTCGTGAAAAAGTTGCAGAAAAAGTTAGATATGGATTATGTGATGCAAGCGCGACGAGGGCATCTGTTCCCCAAAGTGATCAATCATGAGCTTAATATTTCACATGGAGCTGTTCATCAAAACTTAGAAAAGAGGATGTCAAGTCATGGCAAAGCATTTAAAAACGAGTAAGTGCACTACTTTTTCCTGGGCCGGTCCAATTAGTAGACATTCAAGATTAGGGATGGCAATGTGGGCACTCGCCCTGCGGGGCAGAAATGGAGTGGGGGATGGGGCGGGAGAGGGGGTGGGGGTAAATATTTTACCCCCGGCTTAAAATGGGGCAGGGGATGGGGCAACGTATACCCGGCCCATCCCCCGCCTCGTACCCCGCATAAATAAATAAATATATATATATATATATATATAAGTAACAAAATCCCTTATTTTTTTCCTCAGTTCCTCCTTTGTTCCCTCCTTCGCAGCTGCCGCCATCGCCTTCCATTCCCCTCAGTTCTAAACTTCTAATCACTATTCAACTAAACCCATTCTCTCTGTCTAAATCCTCCTAAAATTTTATCCAACCCAAAATCCCAGATCGAGATGATATCTTCGTCGCAACTGAATTTCTTGTCTAGTAACAAGTTAGAAGAGCATTTTTGTGGAAAGCACTGATTTTCTGTCGACTTCTCAGATTTTCCGTTAATTCTTGGCTTCCTCAAATGAGAAAAGGCTCAGAGGTATTTCACTGCCAAATTTTGCTATTTTTTCTTCGTTCTTTCCTCTCATTTACTCGTGGAATATTCTTATTCAGGCCATTTTTGCTTTCACTTTTTTAACCTTTTTGTGTATTTAAATTTCACTGCTGATTTTTCCCCCCTTTATCCTGTTAGTCTCTATTAGTATTGTAAATGCACTGTGTTACAATTTTTGATTTAGTTTTAATTCAAAATTAATCAAACAAAGGATGGTTGTTTGCATGCATATAAGATGTTTGTGACAAAGCCTTAATGAAAATGTAAATACGAGAGCTTAATGGAACAAGAATTCTTTCTGTGTCCTATGATATCGTGTTTATAAGCAGTTCCAACAACCATAGCTTTGTTCTTTCGTCGCGGAGGACCGCGGGGGGTGGGGGCAAGGGGCAGGGGATGGGGAGAGTTATTTGACAACAGGGTGGGGGACAGGGGAAGGATCCTCCGCCCCGTTGCCACCCCGTCCCATTGCCACCCCTATTCAAGATAAGACATTATCCCATTAGGTTTTGTTAATTGTTCGGATAATAATTGACTGGACATATCTCATTGGGAAAACATGGGTTTTGGATAGGTACAGTTAAGAATCCGCATTTTACTCTTTCAATAGTTTGGTCTACACTTACACTTCATTATTATATTTTATAACGTATAACAAAAAATTATATGATTTTACGTTAAATCATGAAATACAATAAAATTACGTGTATGTATACCAAATTATTAAAAAAGTACAACAACCACACAAATTGTATCTATTCCTAACCATATCTACCCCATGACAGGTGCCGAACCTGTGCAATAATAATAATATAGAACCTAACTACCACTAAAAGCAGTCAATAATTAATCCTAGGTACTGGAGCAGGGACTCTAGGTGTGCAATGGGTTACTTGATTCACCATGTTCCCGAAGAGTTTGCTTAATCCGATATACCAGAATTAATTAGATGACAAAATTTACTAAATAGTAGACAGTGGCAAATAGGGTCGTCTCCTCAGGGACTGGGAATATTTGTCTCTTTAAGATTCCAATTGGTAAGGGGGAATTTTATCAGAATGAAACCAAAAACAATTAAGTAGTTCAACTAAAAATAAGTAATTAACTAGCACGAATAGTAGCAGGAATTAAATCAAGAATAAATAAATTCTAGCCAAGGATACAACTACTCAGACACAGTCCACTTACCCGATCATTGATGCAAGAGAGGCTCACTTAATTCATTAATAGGCTAGTTATAGTCGCCGAAGAACTCTAACGACCAATTTTTCCTTAATTTATTGATAACCAAGGTACGACCATTGATTACCCCTAACCAGAAAATACTCTTAGGTACGATCGTAGGAATTACTTTTCCAATTGCATTAAGGACTAGAAAAACCTAACCCCAATCAATAACACGCTACGAGGGTTATTTAAATTGGATTGCACGTTCCCCTAGTGTGTAAACACTCCAGTTGCCACTAATATTAATCAATCAAACAATTACGGATTTAATTGATTAATTTGGCAGGAGATTAATAAGTCGCACTGAACATCGGGCCCTTGACATTCAATTAACAAAATAACCCCATAGAAATTCAAACAGGCAACGTGCAAATATTAATAAATTAAGAAACGCATGAAAATTAATTCGATCTCACAGGTATTCGGGACTGCGTCGTCGCGTTGATCCCTGACTAGCTGCAAGGCTTAGCCACGCCGCATAAATGAATCTCCACGCAATTCAATTGATAGCAAAGTCATCACGTTTTTCATTAGAAAGCAAGAGGTCAAAGCCGTTTTCCAAAAGGGAAAAATATCGAACAGTTTTTGTGCATCAGCCAACGGAACAAGCGTACGTAACTAAAAAAAACTATTCCTAAAGCTATATATTGGCCTCTGTACGTTTCCTCCTAAGAGTCCAAAAGTGATTCAATGCCTCTTCCATGGTCCCCACCGAAATTGACCAAGAGGAGTCCAAAGAAAGTAGCCTGCCGAATTGTCTCCCCTTTTCTAGTTTCCTCATGCTCATAAGACTCCTAGTCAGTAGCTCTTCTAATCAGCCAAAGGAAATTGCAATCCGTCTGTAGCATCGTGTGGGCCAGGTTTTTGAGGCCTTCTGCAGTTTCACATTTCGTGGAGAAATTTTCTCAATATAATTTTCCCTTGTTAGCACTTTTCAGTTCCATTCGCTGAAATTGAGTCCAAATACCAAATATAAGTAAATATTAATAATTAAAGCAATATTTGGCAAGGGCAAAGGGGGAAATTAACAATAAAATTACTAACAAATAACACCCTATCACCCCATTTTTGAAATAACATGGAACCCACCACAATAACCCAACTGCAGATACTCATTCCCCCGGTCCCCCAAGAAAAATTGGAAGCACCGAGCCGCAAATTGGAAAATCACACACAATTTCAGCCTCCAACTCAACTATAAGTTGTTTTACTACCTTTTTATTGGGGGATAATTTTAGAAACCTCTCTTGAGATTTTTGACAATTTCACTCGACACTTTCAGATTTTGAAAAATCTCAATTGGCTCTCCTACTTTAAACTTTTTATAATATTTGAAACTCATTTCAAAATATAATATTGAAAAACTCATTTTGGGGAAGAGAATACAATTTCATTCAAAAATTTCTCTTTTCTTGTGATTTTTTAATTATCATAACACACCAAATTTATCTCTTAATTTTTGTAAATTGATTGATGTAGTTCTTTAATGAAAGCTTAAAAGATGATAACAAGATCTTTGTGTCATTGGTTTGAACAAGAAATGTTAAATTATTTAAAATTATGAATGATTTACAGTATTCTTAAAAATAATTTGCAATAATTTACAACTATGAGAATACTTTTTTGCACCAGCTTAAAAATAGTACAAACAAGTTTATATATGACTTTTAGCATATTGTATGTTTTTACTTTTCAAGCCATCTATCTGAAAAAAAAATTAGAACATTCAAAAATATGTAAACGATTTATAAAAAATCTTAAATTAACTCAAAACACTTTACAATAAAAAATTGTCTTTGTAACTTGCCAAAACTTCAAATGAACTTTCAAATATTAACTCTTGATATTTAAAAAATGCACTATATTTTGTCCAATCAGAATAAACCTTCATATATTTTTTGTTTTTGTTTCATTTGTTATTAATATACTCATCGTTTTGGTAATAAAATGTAAGATAACAAAAAGGTTAATTTGGAATGAAATTATATATACTTTCTCAAAATGAATATTTTAATATTATATTTTAAAATGGGTTGTAAATGATGCAAAAAATTTAAAGTAAGGGAGGCAACTCAGATTTATCAAAGTTTAAGGATGCCAAGTGAAACTATTAAAAACATTAAGGGGGGGGGGGGGGGGGGGGGGGATGGGGGGGGGCGGTGCTTCTGAAATTATCCCTTTTATTTGTGGGCGCCCAATATTTATTTTTTGAGTAGGCTACCAAACGTAATAGTTTTGGGCATAGGCGTGCAGAAAATTTGAGGTTAATTTTGTTTTTAGGAGCATGGACTTAGCTCCTGAAGTTTTATACCGCTACATGGATTGCTTACTAGAATCTTTATTTTATTTTTGTTATTGCATCAGAAGTTGATTTTTGACTTGGCGCAATTTCCAGGAATCCCTGCACAAAGTATAGCGGCCCCATCCCCTTGGCTGACTCGGGAAAATGTTGGATTATGGATATGGATATTTCCATAATTGAGTTCCTTGCAAAGCGTTAGACAATTGATGTTGAGTTTTTCTCGACTCTTTTAGTCAAGCCCATGTCAACGGAAACAAAAAGAAGAAATTCAAGGGACGGGAACCGAATCTATAGTCTTGAAGCGCCGTACTTTCAGTCTCGAAAGTGTTGCTAAGGCTTGCAAGGCTGTCCAGTTCATCCTGGAGGACCTGGAGCTGCTTTGTGACCAAGGATCCATTTCTAACGAGACCATCGTTTCTTTTGGTGAAGATATCAAATGGATCTGAGCTATAGTTTTCAAGAGCTGTACTTCAGTTTCGACGGTGTTGCTAAGGCTTGTAAGGCTGTCCAGTTCATCCTGGAGGACCTGGAGCTGCTTTGTGACCGAGGATCCATTTCTAACGAGACCAACGTTTCTTTTGGTGAAGATATCAAATTGATAGGACGCTACCTCAGATCAGTGCAAGAAGCTTCCACTGATGGCCATGCACCATTTTTGTCTCCACCGCCAGAAGATCGTGATTTAGCCATGGATATTGTTCCAGCTATTGATAAGGTCTTGCTTAAAGTTGATGCTATGATCAGAGATGCGTCTTTTCATCTTTGCATTCCTTTGTTCTTACCGGTGCATATTGTTCGTAATCTAGTAGAAAGAATAAGATCTGTTGAAATACACGGCCACAGGGATGATACCTTTCTTGGATTGACGAACTCACAAGAGGAGGAAAACTTGTCCGGAATAGATGGAAATTCCATTATAGACAGTGAGATCGTGATTGGATTTGAGGATGAGGCAAGAGAACTGCAAGACAAGCTGACCCGCGGGACACAGCGACGTCAAGTGATTTCCATTGTTGGGATGCCAGGAATCGGTAAGACAACTTTGGCTAGAAGATTGTATAATGATTTATCAGTTGTATACCACTTTCATACTCGTGCATGGGTTTGTGCGTCTCAAGTACGTCAAATGAGAAACTTACTGCGTAGCATTTTACGCTGTATTTTGAGTCGTAACGATCCAATTTTTGGTATGAGTGATGAAGATATGGGACAGAAGTTGTATAAATGCTTAAAGGGGCATAGATATCTGATTGTGATTGATGATGTGTGGGACATTAAGGTCTGGAATGAATTGAAGATATATTTTCCAGAGGATAAAAATTTTAGTAGGATCTTAATGACCAGTAGAATTAAGAAGACTGTGAGAGTAAGAGAAAATAGTTTCATCCACTGTCTACGTGCACGGAATGAAAAAGAAAGTTGGGATCTATTTAACTGTAAACTATTTGGTGACAGCAGCTGCCCTGAGGAATTGATGGAAATAGCGAATCGAATAGTTGCAAAATGTAATGGTCTACCTCTTGCAATTGTTGTTATAGCAGGAATTCTTGTCAGGGAGAAGAACAATGAAAAATATTGGAGGAAGGTTCATGAAAATATGGGGTCCATCATCAGTAGTAGCTCGAAGGAATTCATGGATACATTAGAATTGAGTTACAAGCACCTGCCATCTGAGCTGAAATCCTGCTTTCTGTATCTAGGATCACTTCCTGAAATTTCTGATATCCATGTGACGAGGCTATTCCAATCATGGATTGCAGAGGGCTTTATTCAGGAAACTGAAGGAAAGAGACTAGAGGATGTAGCAGAGGATTACCTAATGGATCTTGTTAATAGAAGTCTTGTTACAGTAGCAAAGAAAAGGTCTGATGGTGGAATAAAATCATGTACTATGCATGACGTGTTGAGGGAATTGTGCCTTAAAAAAACTAACGAAAAGAAATTTGTGCTGCCAAAATGTGAGTGTGGACCGAATGCTGCTCGCTTTAGTGACTATGAACGCTTTCTTATGTATCAGGGACATTTTCCTCATTTTTCACATTGTCAATACTTCCATACATACAAATCTCATCATGTCTCAGAAGATGAAGTGTTCAATCGGGATACTTTGGCAGTATACAGATATCTCAACACCTTGGATTTAAGGCACATTATACTCGACCACTTCCCTGACCGAATATTGAATGACCTGCTTCACTTGAGGGACTTGGCACTTCATCTTAGAAGGCTCAAGGTCCTACCTTCAACACTGTTCAAACTTTGGAACCTAGAAACCTGCATTCTTGATGGAGAAAGAGGGGGGAAAGTTATCTTACCCTGTGCTATTTTTAAGATGGAAAAGCTGAGGCATCTAAAAGTTTCAGCGGAACTACATTTGAAAGACCCAAGGAAGTGTTCCACTGGGGGGCGGTCGGCTACATGTCTACAATGCTTTCAAACAAAACTGTCCCAGAAACATGAGATCACTGGTATGGGGATAATGGAAGATCGTGATCGTCCTTCAAGTTCTAGGAATAGTCTGATGGAAATTGATGCCAGTTTGCCTTGGAGACAAGATGGTATCCTTGAAAATTTGCAATTGCTTTTGCAAATATGTCCTGCAGGTTTTGTCAACAGAGTTTTGGAAAGGACTCCAAATCTTAGAAAGTTGGGACTTCATATGACTTTCTCAAAGGGCAATGATAATTTTTCATTTCCTGATCTTTCACATTTAAATCATCTTGAAGCACTCAAATTTAAATATCAAACCCTTGGTATGGTTCCTTGGAGCTTTCCTCATCCGCATATGTTCCCACCAAGTCTTAAAAAGCTTACTCTCATCGGTAGCCATGTAAACTGGAATGAAATGTCAATCTTGGAATTGCTACCAAGCCTTGAGGTTCTCAAAATCAAAGATAATTTCTCCAATGGACCTCAATGGGAAACAAGTGATCATGGGTTTCCTTGCCTGAAGTTTTTGAAACTGTCACATACGGATCTTCCGGAATGGATCTCCTCAAGTAGTCACTTCCCTAATCTTCAGAAATTAGTCTTAAATGGCTTCTTAAAGTTGAAGGAAATCCCATATGAGATAGGAGAAATTCCTACATTGCAGACTATTCAGGTGTATCGATCATCAGAGTCTACCATGGAGTCAGCCAGGCAAATTCATGAATCAAATATTGACATTGGTAATTATGATTTGAAGGTCTTTATCTTCCACCATTTTGAGGACTGCTAGTCTAGCCCTCCAGTTGTTAATGTGGACAGGAGACACTCAAGCGGCCATATAGGTATCTTCTGACACTCAAGGCAGCCAGTTTTGGCAAAGTTTCTCGCTTGATACGTATCGCATTCATTACCTCATGATTACTTAGCAATTTGTAATTCTGAAAACTGCTTCTGATTTCTGTTTCTTAACTTTGGTCTTTCTCCATGCCATATTTTGTTTTGTTATGCTTAATTTTGTAATCTTATTTCAATTAGCTACTCTTGTCTAGTCTGCCAAGGGAGTAAAGTAAATCAATTTGAAGACAAGGATTAAAAATAACATTCTTAAAGAAGTTGAAAGGCTAAATCTAGGAAGACGTATCCATATCTATATTTTTTGGGCAAATTCCACTTTACCCCCTTGTGGTTTAGCAGTTTTTCACGTAACCCTCCTATGGTTTCAAAAGCTATATATAATCCCCTCATGGTTTGGATTAAAATGTCAAAGTGACGGGAATGATCATTCGTAACGGAGTCATCTCAAATGTCAAAAATACCCTTATGTAAAATTGAAAATTATTTATTAATCAAGGGGGGTTATGTGTATATTTTGAAAACCATAAGGGGGTTATATAATAAAGTATTAAACCATAAGGGGGTTATATAGAAAAATATAAAAATCATATGGGATTAGTGTGTCATGTATTTATAAGGGTAATTTCGACATTTCTAGAAGTTCCGTTACGAATGACTATTTCCGTCACTTTGACACTTTAATCCAAACAATGAGGGGGTTATGTATATCTTTTGAAACCATAGGGAGGTTATGTAAAAAATCACTAAACCACAGGGGGGTAAAATGTAATTTGCCCATATTTTTCTGTACCTGTGCAAATATGCATGGAAGTTCATAATAGTTTTGATCTTAGTTTGCTATTCTTTATTGAACTTTTAATGCAATGTTTTTTGGGCTTCTCCCATTCTGATTGTTCTTATGATGAACCACTTATTAGAAAGAAGAATTGTTGCTCCATCTAATGTGAGCGGAATCACTTTTAGAGTAGGAATTTTATTTTTGCTGGTTTGATAGCCCAGCATCTTGCCTCGTAAATACAGTTGTACCATGGAAATTCACGTACATTGAACATATAATTCAAATATATGTTTATTCAAGAAAAATTTTTCAGAAATAAAATTATTTATTAACAAAAAACTCAAAAGATTGGGTCCATGGAACTGCCATGTAATACCTATGTGTGTATTCTCATTTCTTATTGGGTATTGTTGGGTTTTGTCCCATCTACACTCAATTTCATATATATATTGAACCCATCCTGCCTAGATTTCGTGTCGGCCCATTGAGGTTGGGATCAGTTGCCACCATTATCCTAATCTTGTACATTGTGTTTGTCTTCCAGGGTATGCTGAGAAATTGTGTTTATCTTCATTTTATCTATCTAAATCCTGTACATTGTGCATTAGCTCAATAGACATATCATAGAATCCAAGGCAACTCTTCCATCAGTTTAGATGGCCTGCGGTATCTGAATCGCATGAATTGAAATAGGTTCTAAACTGTGTTCCTTGCTATTGAAAAAAAATTGGAAAACATCCCAGCATTTAATGACGTGTTCTCAAACACATTGTTAGGGATAAAATTAGATAAATGTCTCATATCATGATGAAATAGAATTTACACATTTCAAGTTCAATTTACACAAGCACCATAACCAAAACATGTTTGATGGAAGTAACTTTGAAAAGAAAATATAAATCTATAAATGTACATGTACATATTTTGAGGAATTGAGGTTGATTATTGAAATTTTATGATATGATTTGATACAAATATAACAAGTAGTAGAAGGGAAAAGGTAAACGAGAACTCAATGAAATTGAAGGAAAAGCTAGTATGCTACCTAAGGCCGATAGAAGAGATGACTGAACTGGATATCAATGAATGTTGAAAACTGCAAGAGTTGGTTTCTAGCTTCTCTTCTCTTAGAGGAACCTTTTTTCCCATCGACCATCAATCCAGTAACCAGTGCAAACTTCAGGGATATGAGAAATTGTCTGATAATCTTCACTTTGTTTATCCAAATTCTGTACTCTGTGCATTAGCTCATTAGACATATCATAAAATCCAAGACATTGAAGTGTGGTCAAGTTTTGGATGCCTGAAGGCAACTCCTGCATCAGCTTACAACCAGCTAAGTTCAATTTTTTGAGACTAGGCATTGATTCTTCTTCCACTCTCATCCTTTTTAATCTTTTGAATTGCATAAGCTCTAAAGTCTGGAGTTTTCGAAATCCTCCATTCTTGAAACACAGTGTCTCCCCATCATAAGCAAAAATGAGACTAAGTATTACTAGACTAGGCAAACATCCAAGGGAGCCTATTGCATTCTCATCTTCTCTGAACCCACTATTGTATAAGCGTAAGATGCTCAAGGATTGAAGTGATATCACCCATTGTGGTACTCTCTCCAAACGCCCATTCAACCATAGTAATGTAAGGAATCCAAGTTTCGGAGAGACAGAATGTTGGAAATCAAGGGTCTCATCTTCTTTAATGCAAGAGATGCACAATTCTTGAAGGTTGGTCAGCCTCAGAAGGGAGGAGAGCAACTCCTTTCCATCTTTTCCCCTCAACTTTGTGATGGATAATCGCCGTAGCTGCATGAGCTTGCCAATCTCCCTTACAGTTTTATCACTGTCTGCTTCTATGGTATTCAAATCCTCCAAGGAAAGAAGCTTTCCAATTCCATCTGGAGATTTACCACCCCAGGCTGCAAAGTTATTTGAATAATCACCACTTCCGCCTAAGGAAAGCGAACGTAGTTTTCTTAGCTTTACAATCTCCACAGGCAACTCTTTTATGCTGGTTTCCATCAGAGCTAAAACTTCAAGGTTTTTAAGCTTCCTAATAGACTTTGGAATAATTTTAATTTTGGTTCTACAAAGACCAAGACACTTGAGTTGAAATAGTTTGAAGACTTCCTTTGGGATGTTGTCCAATTCAGCTCCATCTAAATCCAACACCTTTAGCAGCTTAGGGCCACCACGTAAAAACTTGGATAAAAATGAAGTTGTGAGAGGATCTTCATACCCAAATATTTCCACAAACCGAAGACACTTCAAGCTGCCAAAGTCTTGTGGATTATCAGTGAATTTGTGGATTGCTAGGTGTCGAACTTTGTCAGGCCATCTTGTGTAATATCCAGTGGCTATGGTTGTGAAGCTTTGTTCTTTAGCTTTTGAGATAATGACTTCACGCAGAAAATCATGAACACCACATCTCTGCAACTTGCCATCTTCCCGTATCTGTTGAGCTTGGATTAAGCTTCTATTGATAAGTTCTTTCAGATATTTCATAGCGATATCAGTGGATGTCATTCCTTCTTTCCCTTCTACAAATCCTAGTGCTATCCATTTCACAAGTATATCATCCACAATAATTGAATAATTTTCAGGATAGATGCTTAGATATAATAGGCAGCTTTTGAGATTGTGAGGCAAATCATTGTAGCTAAGGAAGAGTACCTTTCTAATTTTGTCAAGCTTACCACTACCATCTGCTTCGCTACCAAAAACCACGAAGAATTATCTCCCATTCATCTGTCTTTCCCTTATCCTTCAAAGCCAAAAGACCACCCATTGCAACAATTGCAAGTGGTAAGCCCTCACATTTTTTCATTATTTTTTTAGAAACTTCTTCTAGATTTGGAGGACAGTCATTGCTCTGAAATGTTCTATTGCAAAAAAGAGTCCAAGACTCTTTATCAGAAAGAGGCTTCATCTTATAGACGAAGTCAAGTGATCCTAAACAAGATGCAGAAGCTACATCAGCTATTCGTGTTGTCAATACAACACTGCTAGCAGTATTGCAGTCAGGCAATACACATTTGATAGCTTCCCAAGCATCTATACTCCACATATCATCAAGGACAAGGATGTACCTTCTTTCTCGGAGGAAGTCTTTGACAAATTCACTCAGCATAATAACATTCATGGATTCCACTTGGGGAGGGATTGGTTGTTTGATTTCGTTGTACAATTGTTGGATCAGGTCCTTGATGATGATATTGAACTGAAAATTTTGAGAAACAGTTATCCAGGCATGGCTTTGAAATTGTTTCTTCACTGCAGTGTCATCATAGACTTTTTTCACTAGGGTAGTCTTCCCGAGCCCTCCCATTCCCACAACCGAAACTACTTTCAATTGGGAATGATCATCAAGGATTTTTGAGATGAGATCTGCTTTTGGCTTGTCAATCCCAACAAGTTGAGCTTCTTCAATGAAAAGTGACAGAGCACGAATGTCAAAATCTGCATTCGCCTGACGAGAAGTGCTGAAGCCTCTTTCTTGAGTACCATATAGGGACTGGTACCTCTGATGCCTTGCTGAAATCTCTCCAACTCTGGCCTTGATGTCTTTTATCTCCAAAGAAATTCGATGGCTAACTTTCAGATTCTTTATTGAGTTATAGATCTTTTCAACCTGGCCACAGAATCCGTCCGCATAACCATGATCAAAGCGGAAGGTAAAACCATCGAGAACGTCCTCTGTATCATAAGCAACTTCTCGAACCTGCTTTACCCATTCTTGGAGTTGAGAGTCATTGTCTTCCTTTGCTTCAGCTTCTCTGAGGAAAGCTTTCATACTGCTGAGTTCATCTTTGATAAATTGAACATCTGGTTTAAGCCGCCCCAAAAGTGTGGTCTCTTGGGCAAGTAAGGTTGAGAGCTGGTTAATCAAAAAGCCTACAACACTCTCTGCCATAATGCTCAATCAAATTTCTCAAGAGTCTGTTTTCTTGTCAAGAAGACTTTGAGTTGCAAATTTCAGAAACTATGCTATTTTCTTTTTTTTTTTTTCTTTTGTAGCATAGAGGATGCGTTTTATATGAGCTAGCAAATTCTAGAATGATAAGAATTCGAAAGAATAGCTATTCAAGAATGACATGAATTTGGGAACATGTGTTTTTTTTCCTTTTGTAGTATAGACGATTAGTTTTATTTGGCCTTTTGTAGCACGTACCAAAAGTTGTTGTAGTGAAAAAGTGAAATGTCAGTCTACCCGGAAGAAAAAGCATGTAGAGTCTAATCTAAGAAATAGGTAAAGAATAACCATTCTGTTGGACTAAGAAAGGCATAGAGAAATTTTTGGATTGCTTTAGATAGTTTAAGTTGGAAAGAAGGTATTTGTCTTGTGAAATTTAACGATCTTCAGATAGCGTTCAGTTCCCTTCTAATGTTTTCTTAATTTGCTCTAGAAAGAATAGGCTAGCTACGGTTCTAAGTAAAACTAGTAGATAGAAAAAAGAATATGCTATCTTAATTGGTAGAAACGATAACCAGGTGAACTTAAGGTCTCTGATTTGACTTATATGCCCTCTTTTTATCTCTTTTCATTTACAAGCCTTGGAAAAATAATATTTTTTAGGACTATAAAGGATGCGTGTTACATAATATAGTCAATCCAAAAATGATACCAATTTTGAAAAAGATCATTCTTGAAATTGACACTTTGATACTTGCAAAGTAACATAAAGTAATTATAATTAAAAAAAATGAAATGTTTGCCTACTCGCAACGAAAAGCATATTGAGCATAACCAAGGAAATGGGTCAAGCATATGAGAACACATATTCTCCTGCTAAGAAATGCAAGGATAAAATTTTGACTACTTAAGGTGGAAAGCAAGGTATTTGTCATATTCAATCTAACAATATTCTTGAGAAATGTTCAACTCCCCTTTTATGTTATTTTGATTGGCTTCCAAATGCGTAGCTAAGATTCTAAATAAAACAGTTGAAATTAAAAAAGTTGATACCGAAAAGACGATCTACAAATTATAAGGATTTTAGCATTATAATTTGTACATCATATTTCATTTCAAATGCCAATAGACATTGGAAACTAAACTATTTGGAATGTCATTGAGGAAAACTTCAATTGTCATTTGTAGAAGAACTTGTCTATAAGAATGTGCTGTTTGCAGAAGAGCCTTCGGCTCTCTCTCTTTCTGATTTCATATATTATCACATAACCATATAAATCCTTATAGTTTGATATAAAATGGAAAATGAGAAGAAAGTAACTCCAATCGTAATGAATGACCTAAACACGCTCCAAGAACATGTATGATGAAATTATAATATTTACTTAATTCCTCTGTTATTTCATGTGTATCAACAAAATTCCTCTATAATTTTATGAAAAGTTGTTCCTCCCCATTCCTCCCCCCCCCCCCCCACCCCTCAGCCAAAAAAATTTTGTTTGTTATTTGAATAAGGGCAATACTAGCATTTCAAATAACAACTCTACAAAGACTCCTTTGTGTCAAATTTTTACTTTATATAAAACTATAGTGGAGATTATGTGAATATTTTGAAAGGTTAAAGAAATCATGTGATAATAGATGAAACCATGAGAAGTATGTAGTTATTTACCCGGTATCCTAATTATGGATCTTGTTGACAACTTGTCCTTGCAATGCAGCATTATGACTTATGACTGCCATGTTACAAAATGAGAGACGTTTTCTTATTCCACTGAAAAGTTTTCATATGTGAATTTACTATCAAGAAACTAGCTTCAAGGCTTGAAATTTATGCAAGCTTCTGGATTCATGTTATTGTCTTCAGATACAGTTAATTTGGATTCTTTTCCATGCTAAGTTTGGCCTTGAAATAGTTGTTGTATGCAGCAGCAACTTGATAATCTATCAACATGCCCAATTAATAATATAAGTTGGCTATTTGTTTTAATTGGAAGGAGCAAATTTCCCAAATACTTCATGAATTCATGTTTGGTTCTCCATTTTAAAAATGGGACAGAATGATCCTTCAACAAATTGTTTTTGAGCCAAATTAGTTCCCATATGGCAGAGCAGCCAAGTAAAAATTGGACTAAAGCAGTGGTGAGATTTGAATTTTCTTGACTGTTCCACCACATAGGGACCAATTTAACTCAAAAATTTTGTTGAAAGACCCATTATGTCTTATTTTTAAGATGGAGGACCTAACGTGAATTAGTAAAAAAGTTGAAGGACTGTTTGAGGGATTTGCTCAACTGGAAGCTTATCAAACTATAAAGTTGAAAAGGGATATAGTAAAATGCAGAAGCAAGTCTTTGTTTTTTTTTTTCCAAACTATGATGAAACATGAATATTTGCAGAAATGCGACTTCAATTTAATCTCACATAAGTATTGGAACATCAATTTTTTACTTTAGTACAAGAGAAAGCTGAACCCTACAATGTCCACAATAGAGAAAAATTGCTATGGCTCTTACCAGAACCTGAGGTAATATTGTCTACCCATTCTGTTCCAGGATTTTCTAAGACTCTTGTTTCTCTGCTGATCATCACCTTCAGGGCTTCATCAACTACAAATATTGGCACACTAATTAGGCCTAAAAGGCTGAAATGCTCAATCAAAAAACTTCCTGATCTTCCCATAAGAAAAGCAGGAGGGCAAAAAAAAACAAAAATTGATGCTGTGAAAATGAAAGATACTTCAAAGTTGAGTCGTTTGGCTTCTCCTTTTTATGGTTTCAGAGATTTATATGTGAACTGCAACTGGTCTTTTCCATTTCCAGCTTTTAGCATCATATCAAAGTACATGTAGCCAAAGAATGTGAAGCAAAAGAGATGCCCATCACGTTGTGGCTAATGTTCTGACAAGTCTATACATCTCTCATCTGATTGTAAATTGCATTCACCTTATTTGTCACCTATTTTGTGTGCAAACAAGGGACAAATGCCATTTAGCATGAGATGAAGTTTGTCTCTCTAGCATATGCGCTTACGCGAGGACACGTTTGAACAATCTATGTGTTGGTTTCAAAATGTTCAAAATGGACGAAGGCTGATTTTCTGCAGCAAATCGGGGCCTAATTTGGTCATATATATTTGGGATTATTGCTTGCAAAGAGTTGCATCTTAAATTTTGGTGAACCAACTCTCAAAAGAACCTTATTTCGTTTAAAATCGGTTATTTTTGCAGTTGATGATAATTATTGGATTTTGACAACTCATCAAACCTGCAGAAGAGAACTTTTCCAAAGATACGGCATTCTCTTCAACATGAGCTCACCTACCATCTCTGTATACATCTGTTTCTTCCCAGTAAATTTGAATTCATTATGCTCATGTTAGTTTTCCTTCATGTCCTTGCAGTATAGAGCTAGTTTCTGCCAAAATTATCAATCGATGAATTTGGCAACAACTAATAAGAACCATAGATCACTACAGAACTAAAATGAATGGGGCAATGACACGAGGACACTCTTGCAGGCAAGTCTAGGGAGTGTAGCAATTGAAGGATCAAGAAGAAAAATGTGTATCTGTGAAAATTGTACTGGAGCAAAAATCTATAGCTAAATGGCTGTTTCAACCCTCAAATTATCACATAGAGACTACCAACCAGAAGTTTCTGAAGATTGAAGAAGCATTCAGTAAACCAAACCAGATAGTAGAAGGCAAAATCCTTAACCAGTTGCAGGAAGTACATCTGCAAAAATATGATAAATAAAATGAAGTTCTCTGGTTAAATAAAGATATACCTGGAATCATTATTTAGTGACTGATGAGGACCTTCAGATCCTCAGTTCCAAATCGAAGCTTTTCCTCCTCCTTAAGTATCACAACTGATTTTTCAACTGCTTCACAACAAAGCTGCACTTCAATCATCTGCAAGGTAGGTATGTCCACGAAATCAACGGGAACTCCCTTGAGCTTCTCACATTTCCGTAGCACCAACTGCTGAAGCTTAGGCAAGTGATCGCTGGAGGCATTCCATTCAACAATGTTAACAGCGTCTAATTTCAAGAATTTGAGTTCTGAGAACTCATCATCCCCCATTTCCCATGTAGTTTCCTCAAAAGTTATTGAAATTAACTTGAGAACCTCAAGATTTTCCAGTGCTCCAATCGTTGAAATGTGATCCCACCGCAAATAAAAATTTGATAGAGAGAGCTTCTTAAGATTCACGGGAAAGTGAAATTCCCCTGTATCAAGAGTCTTACCACGGTAAAGTATCTTGAGTGACTCCGGCGGAGTTAAATCTCCCAATCTTGGAAATTCATAGCAGCTTGTGGAGTGATTCCTCAATTTTGGAAAGATGCAACTCAACTTTTTAAGGTTAGGCAACCTCCTAATGATTTCCTCCGTATCCCCAAAGGAAAGGGAGGGTGTGGAAAGTGACACCAGATTGATTAATTGAGAGGAACCACCAACCTTTTCATTTGGCAAGGTGAAGACAGCATGATCATCTACATGAACATGCCTTAACCTTGTCATGCTCCAGAAGGTAATCGGAAGCAAAACCATACCTTTCCATCCCTTCACAATAAACGTTTCCAGATACTGTAATTTGGCTAATGATGATGGAATAGAGTCCATATAACCGGCAACTGATAAGAACCTCAACTGAAGAAGCAACATTATTCCGGCTGCAAATGAACTGCCCATATTCACGCATGACGCAACCCAAATCCAACACCTTAAGAAGTTTAAAGTTGCTGAAAATGAATGATGCATCATAAAGACACCTTGGATCCATATCTGTGGTGGCAAAAAACAATAGGGAACGGACATTTGGGCCTGAAGGATTTGACGTGAGAAAGAGCTTTCGACTAACAGAAAAGCTTAGTCGATATTCCTCATATGTCACAGAATTGAATGATCGAAATCATCAAAATCACTAATATCGTCAAAAGAAGCATAAGGTTCATCATCCGTGGTTATCAAGGACAAAAAGTTTTCTTTCTTAGCTTTTAACACGCACAAAGTACGTACCGTGTCATGAATTCGACATGCTTTGACTCTACCATTTGATCTTCTTCTTGCAACCATTAATAAGCTTCTTCCAATCAGATCTTTCAAGTAATCATCAGCAAGATCCTCCAGACTCTTCAGGTCGCTTTCCTGTACAAACCCTTCGGCCATCCACTGCCATATTAATTTCCAAACTGGGATCTCCTTGTCTCCTTCAAATGCTCCACAGTAAAGGAAGCAGGATTTCAAGTAATCTGGCAGATGATTGTAACTAAGTTCCAATATGTCCATGCACCTTTTCTGTGGATCATTATCTTTGAGCGAGTTGATACTGTCTGAAATTTCTTTCCAGAATTTGGGTGTCATGTTTTTTGCTTTAAGGAAACCAGCTGCCACAACAACAGAAAGCGGTAATCCTTTACATTTTCTAGCAATTTCCTTCCCGATTTCCAACAAGGCCTCAGGACAGCCTTCTTTGAAAAATGTCTTCCTTCTTAGTAATTCCCAACTCTCATCATCTAACAGTGGACGAAGATTCAAAATATCACTTTCATCTGTGACCTTTGAAACAACATCCTGGAGGCGGCTTGTTATCAGAACTTTGCTTCCATTTCTGTCATCTGGAAATGAGTTCTGCAACTGATTCCATGCTTCAATACCCCAAATGTCATCCATAAAGACAAGATAACGATTTCTCCTCAGCTTTTGTGACAACAGCAATTCCAAATCTTCATCGGGCTTTACAAGGATGTTATCAGTAAGCTCAATAATGTGTCCTAAAGTCTCAAGCAACAGGTCTCTTTTTGTGTAAACTTGCGAAACACAACAGCATGCCCGAACATGGAAGTAAGACACAATTTCAGGATCATTGTACACTTTATTAGCCAAAGTAGTCTTACCAATTCCTGCCATTCCAGCAATCAAGACGATATCTCTCTGCAATGATCCCCTTGTAAGTCGATTGACAATCACTTGTTGCTGATCTTTGAGAACCAACACGTCTTCACCAGCTCCAATTTTACTAGTCTGTGGAATCTCACGCGTTGTAGCCTCAATAGCATTCTGGACTCCAACGTCAATGGCCTTGTCCTCAACCTGCATCTTCACAAGTCTAATGTCTTCTGAGACAAGATGAAGCCTGATAAAATGTTTTTAGCTCAGCACCATTTCCCACCACAATAGAGTCAATGACAAATTCAGCCCTGTAAGCTGCATCCACTGTACGTCTACCAATATCGTTCCATTCTTGATCCTTAATGTCCTGCTTCCTCAAGAAAGATCTCAGGTATCCTAGATTCTCTTGAATCTCTTCAATTTGTAGCTCAACAGATACAAGTGAATCACACATATTTCTAAGCAACTCTGCGAGCTTTCTCAAGAACAAGTCAATGAAGCCTAGTCCATATGTTTTGGGAAAAATCATTTTTGGGAATGGGATATCAATGCCATTAACCCGCTCCCATAGCTTTTTTTATTAATTGAGAAAGCCCAGTGCTCAGTTTGTTCTGCAGGTCTTCTGTGACGTTGGCCTCATGAAAACAATGATAGATATATATCGCCTCGCTAGCCACTGTTTCAATATGTGTCATAATTAGACTTTCATCCTCCGTGACTTTGCCAGCAATATTCGAGAAAATGAGTTTGTTTGGCATATTTATGATTGATGCAATCAGGGACTTGAGAGTTCCAATCTGATCCTTTGCGGGGAGAATCAAATTTGAAATACTGGACATTAAGTCCATTAAATATGCATCTGCCCTGAAAACCATGCTCCTCGCGAGCATCTTGAGTAGCGCATTCCTTGCTGCAACCCGTGATATGTTCCTGGCATCTAAGGATCTTTTGAGTGATTGCAGCTCCTTACCCTCTACTTCAATGAACGCAACGGTTTCCTTCCCATTTTCCATGTCTCCTTCTGGTAGACCTTCAAGACCTTTTCTTAGCAATCCCAAAGTCTGATAAATGGCTTCCACTTGATCTTTGTCATAGCTGGTGTGGTTGGGAACGTATGACGAAGCAGAAAAGTCGATCTCATGGAACTCAGACCTTGTGATGCCATTAAGTTGTTGGGTGAAGAAATTTCTTCACTAAGAAGACAAATCCTTGCGGCAATCTTGAAAGCCAGAAAGTCAGCTCCACTTCCTTTACTCGATGAGTCCACCAGAGATTCAACCTCCCCAAGAACTGCAGCAATATCTGGCAAGACCTCTAGTGAAAGTGCAGCAGAATCTTTTCTTAGCTCAAAAAAGGCTAACATCAGGTATCTCAGCTTCTCGGGAAGTAAATATACATCAAAGTTTAACTGAATAAGATGATAAATGAATGTTCTCACGTTCACCTTGTCTGGCTTATAGTCCAGGATACTGATCATCATTTTCAAGAACTCCAGATTAGCCGGATCAATCTTCTGTTTCAAATTTGAAAAAGCAATTCCAATTTCTCCTGTCACGTTTGGATCCGTTTTCTTGAGCCAGCACAAACAACAGAGATTCAATCCCTGGAAAGATATAACTCTAGCACGAATAAGAAGATATTTCAGCTCGAAATCATCAAATTTCCAATTATTGAGAAAGTCAACAAGGTTGCTTAGCTTGTTTGAGAGGGATTTGATTTGTCCCTTGGGAGGATCAATCAGGTCAGCTTTCGTCAAGAGTATCTGCAGACTATATGTAACTCATTGACTGGCAGATCATAAGAATCTGAGCTAGATTCCGGTTCAACTGAGTGTCGCCACAGGTAATCACAGATTTCCGCGATCTCTGGCTTCAAAACCTGAATCTTTTCCAACAAGTTGGGAAACACATCAACCAGTTTCGAAACCTTAACAAATCCACGAACAGAGACTATCTCATTTCCAATCTCTTGATACTCAGCTGCAACTTTGGCAAATTGGGATTCCATTTCCTTCCTGCCTTCATAGCTGAACTTGCAGAAGCATTTGACAAACATGGTCAAGAAATGATACTCGTCTGCAAAGGTCTTCATTTGATCCTGGACACTGCTGAACATGTCACCATTGGGTTGCTCTAGAAGGAAGGCAAGATTGAATTTCTTGTTCTTAAATTGTTCCTCCAGATTTTGTAGTCTTGCAGACACCTCAAGAAAGGCAGAAACATAGCGATCAGAACCATTTGTTGAACTAGAAGAAGCAGTCTGCCCCATCTGATCACTCCAGCAGCTTAGTGATTGATCTGTATGCAGAACAAAAGTGACAGCAACTAAAACGGAATTCGAATTGGCATCTACCAAATCAAAAGAATAGTATGATTGTGAGAACTGTGAAGGTCATAAACAAATAGTCTACGTACTACCTGACTTATTTGCCAACAAATCAGCATATTAATTTATTTGTGTATTAGCTGGTGTCAATTTTAAGTTTAAGCCCTATCTATGCCTTCAAAGTTCAAACCATCACCCCAAATCAACTACTATATCCTTCCAGGTCTAGTGTCGAGAAGGTATTAATCATGGTACGCCATGTGACAGTACCATGTCGTGTACCAATATCAATTACTCCCTCCGTCCCGATAAGTTTGTCGCACTTGGAAAGTTGTGACTTTTGTTAACAGCGCACCGAATCTTGTAACTTTGGTTTCGCTTTCCACCTTTGCCCTCCAACGTGTAATGCATACAAAGAAAGTTATGCTAGAAATTTATTGATGTGGGGCCTATCTATTTTGTTTAGCTAAAAAATCCATGACCAAAAAGCACGCATCAACAAACGCATGGCACACATTTGGGGTGTCTTTCACGCACCAAATTGTGGTGCTTCCTTTTTACTTTGACTTTTGAGTTAAAGTTGTAGGACCCATATTTTAAGCGGGTAAATGTTGAAATTGGATGTAAACAAACTTTCTATTTTAGGTATGTGACAATTATTTTGGGACAGATAAAAAAAGAAAGTATGACAACTTCAATGGGACGGAGGGAGTATATATCAATGACAGAGCTAGGAGAAATTTTCGGTAGGGGCACAATCAAAACAAAGTTTTTTGTAAATAGTCTTGGACAATCATAAGTATAGGCAAAATTAGTAAAATGAAATGGATTAATCTTTTCTACACCAACAATTTATACACTGTCAGCAGCGTTGGATGAATGACATTTATGTAAAATTTGAATTTAAAATTCAACTTTTGCACATATATCATGGATTAAATGGTGATAGTATATATATATATTTATTAGTGTATATAAGATTTACGTATAGTGGTACACATTATTAATAAAAGGAAAAACAAAGAAAACACTAGGATGTAAGGAAGCTACTAAATTAGAAGACAAATTTTTTGTGTATAGAAAAAATACCAATAAACTAAATTCCATATACTATTGACAACTCTACATTTAGTCACTATTAAAGTGATGGACTCTGCTTTCAGTATTGTGTGTTTGGAGCACATTTATAAATTAATAAGATAAAAACAAAATTTCTTAAAAATTTTGTGCATAGAAATGAAAATTTTCTTTGGTCAGAGTAGATCCACCCCTGAATTTTATCCCACCAAGTAAAGTGGATTGTTCATGTCTAATACACACTTGACAATATTTGATTTAGTTATTTAATGAGACATGACTGATTTTAATATACCACATGGCATTGCTACATGGCGTATTTTAACCATATCATATTTTTTCATGTCTTATGGGTACCAAATGAGAGATCTACCTTACACGCTTACAAGGATGTATGGCTACATGCTATACGTAATAAATTATATTCCTCCGCTCCAATTATTTTATTATATTTTAGGAATTTAATTTTTTAATAATAGTGATTTGATTATAATATTTGTGTTTCTCTTTCCACTCTTACCTCCACTAATTCAAAATTTAAATTTAAATAGCAACATATATATGATCAAAGAGAAGGATTGTATAGAAATAAAAGACTAAAAAATATTTTAACTTTTTTAACGTGATAAATATTTTAAAATAAGAAGTATGACATTTTTAATGTGACGAAAGGAATAACAAATTGCTCAGTCAATTGATTCCACGTCAGCGATAAATGGTAAGCTAAGTCATGTTAAGCTTATGATCTCAAACCGAGTAAATCAAAGCTATAAATAATGACTTTTTATGGATGGTTTTTATTAACTACGCTGCCCGGCTGCCCCATATTCCTGTCCTCCAGAAGCAAGTCAATAACGGCAACTATTATGACCTCTCCAAGCCAACTATGCAACATTCCGACGTCATTTCTGCCCCAGTAATAAATTACTGCCAAATATTCAGGGCTTAAACCGGCCAACCACCTAAAATTCAGGATGATTTAACCAAAATTGCATAACTAACAGTACTCTTTTCGTTTCATATTGATAGTTTTATTTTATTTTTTATCTGTCTCAAATTATAATTTACTTTCCGATTGAAGAATACAATTTATTTTTAATTTTTTTTAAATGCTCTTATTTAATGTACTTTATTATTAGTGAATATAATCTATCTAAGCTAATAATTACTTTGATTTATGGCTTGAATGGTGCAAAATCAATATTGTTGTTGTAATTCATGTAAAGATATAATAATTAATTTTGGTATAATAAAGATCTAGTTATATTCTCTCTCTCTCTCTCTCTCCTTTTAAAGGGTTGCATTCTCTTTTGATGCGTTAAAAATTGCAAGAGAATGATTTTTTATTTTTTATTTTTTTTGCTTTCCAGTGGAATTTTTATAGTTAGATAAACTATGGTCATTATGTATCTTGAAATGCTTACTCATGTGTCAAAGAATTTGAATTTTTGCAAACTTTTTAAAATGTACAAATTAAGGAGACCACCATGCATAGAATTGCAAGTAACAAAAAAAAAACGAAAGGAACTTTTGATATAACAATCAATAATAATGCTAGAGAGAAATAATGGCAGCAAAAAAATGATCTTCTGCAAAGTAGATTGTTTTAGCCAAAATCTCTTTTTTATTCCAATAAAATGGGACGAAGGGAGTAATGCATAATAATATGACAAAAAATGATTTGTTCAGAAGTGTGACACTACTTAAAATTCGATATCACACGTTAGTTTATTAGTAAAGCAAATTGAATCGGAAAATTGTCCACATCCAAGAATTAGTAAATGCAAGTTTGTGCTTTGAAATAGTAAATGAATAGTAATAATAATGAATTGGTGTAATAATGAATGAATAAATTGGTTTAGTATAAATTGGTGTAATAATGAATGAATAGTGGGCACCGATTATAAATATACTAAGATAATAAAAGTTTGGCTAATGATGCTCAGTGAGAAGAGTATTATTAATTTGAAAAAATGTCTAAATGCAGGTGTTGTAAAAAATGTGAATGTGCGTATCCATTGATAAATTTGGTGTAAATTAAATGTATTAACGAGTTCCCAAATAATAAATTCAAAACAGCGAAAGGATTGAGCAATCCATTGGAAAGGGAATGACAAACAGAAAGGGAACCACAAACAAGAAGTAAATCTATTGAATACACATGAACTTATTTAATCTGTTTATTAAGTAAATCTGTTGAGTGGAGTGGTTTTTATTCTTATTAATTTATGTTGTTTTAATTTTTCTGACCACATCTGCATTTAATTTTGCATCCAAGGTTAACATATTTTGAACTTTATGCTGGAATTTGGAAGATATACTTGAATCTTTTATTGTCCTGGATTGAGCATAAAATCTCTGTTCACTTCATTTTGACATACGAAAAGAATAATAGCACCAAATATTCTCAAATTGTGGTTGTTGAGTCAAAGTGATTTTCATGTTTTCTAATTCCATAACGAACAAAGGTGACTTATACCCCAAAAAAAAAAAAGACGCGTTTTTCTTTGTTCCCATAAAAAAAAAATTGTCATTCTGACTTTCCACGCGTCTCCATTGTCAAATGTGGCGGCACGTGTGGCCATTGCAATCTTTTTGACCAATAGCAGAAAAATGGTGGGGTGCCTCAAACTTATTTTAGAGTGTCAATAGTACCAATTTAACAAATCTTTAAGGCAAAACTCGATCCCCTTCTTCAAAAGAGAATGGTCTACTTTGTCTTCTTGTTTTCCCTCCTTCAATGTTGACAAAAACTTGGATATACTTTGTTTTGCAGATCGTGTGGTCTAAATTTTGTTATATTTTAAATTTGTGAATTGGTGAGATGGTGAAATGGTGTAATAAAATTTGAATCACGTGATTTACATAAACTAAATCTATCCAAATATTTGCCTATCATGTTATGCAGATGCCTTTCCAAGTTTGATGCTCTAGCTAGCAGAACACCAATGGCCCCACTACGGGGATGGGGTGTCACAAGTTTCATTTCAAACAAATTTGTCTTGATGTAAATAAGTTGAAGGGTAAAAAATTTAAGTAGCCACTAAATTATTGGTCAGATCATGTTTTGATCATCAAACTATATTTTGTTAGTAATTGGCCACTAAACAACTTAATCAGTAAACTCGTGACCATTTAGTCGATAATTGCTCTTAATCTGTAAATTAGCAATTAATCTGTAAAATAGGGTCGCATAGTTGTTGGACAAAATTATCCCGCACTTTGCCACGTGTACATCTAATTTCATAGATTAAGAGCAATTATCGACTAAATGGTCACGGATTTACTGATTAAGTTGTTTAGTGACCAATTACTGACGAAAAATAGCTTGATGGCCAAAACATGATCTGACCAATAGTTTAGTGGCCGCTAGGGTTTTTTGCCCTAAGTTGAAATAGGGTATAAATAACTTATAAATAATGTGTAAAAAAGTTGTAATATGGTACCAAACAAAATTTTGGAATGACAATTTTACTCTCAAATGGAGTGAAATGGAGCTTATGAGGCCCAGAATCCACTTACCACCTATAGCCTTCGCATACTGTTCCACTCATAAATTTAGCAGAAGCTACAAAGGTAGTCTCGTCCTACCAATTAACATGCTCCTTAATCAAAGACAATCTTGTGATATTTGTACATTCAACTATACTGGGAATCATGGGTATTATCGATGCTTTGAAATCAGCAGCTAGATAATGAGCGCTGTTTCTAAGGATCTAAACAAAGGAGATGCATGATTTACAGAATAAATTGCCCACAAAAATGTTCTTGAATGTGTATTGACAAGGCCACAAATTTTTGAGCTTTGGATTCAGAAAACCAACTAAAACCACAAGCTCCCTCCCACCATTGTGCTTGCAGAGCGCTAGGAAAGAGTTTCTGATCATTTACTTTCAACCATTAAAAATCAGCGAAATTATAATGACTTGATTACCTGATTCATGAACACTCCTAAGTATAGCGGATGGAAGCATAAGGAGAAAGGATAAGGGGGACAAAAAAGAAGATAGACAAAATGAGGCACAAAAGATTACAGACACAAATTCTCAAATTCCAAAAGGTGCTAGCAACCAATTAATTAATTACACAGCCGCAATCATTGTATCATTCAATTAGTTACTCCTTATGCAGCTAGCAATGTCTCAAAAAATTGCGGACAACACGAGGTATACTACAGCTACATGGGAGAACATGCCCCTTATATTCCCCTGATTGCTAGGGTATAAATGATGTAGACAGTGTGGGGTGGGAGTTCAAACCTTATCTCCCATTAAAAAGTTACCATTTAATGTGGCTTTGCTTAGATCCATGTGCGTGCTTTACACTCATATGGTCCGATGGTGGTTTAGTCTCCGTCGGTTCCCCGTGATCCTGTTGAGTCACCCCCTAGTATAGGCTAGATTAGAAGTAGGAGTAGGAGTAGATGTAGATAGTGACAATTGACAAAAAAAAAAAAAAGATTGCTAGGGTATAAATGAGTCTAAACAAATAGAATATTTTAGTGTTCAAACTTGTTTGATTATTTTGACGAATTTCAAATTTTATTCAACTTTGGTTAGTTTAATTCTCCAATCGAGGTCAAACGAACTTTTATCGAGTCGAGGTCGAATAATTTGAACTTTTTACATGTAAATGTCACTTCTATGCTAATCGAGCAAAACTCAAGTTAAACTTAAACATTTATAAAATAGAAATTACTTCACAATTAGTTTAATTAGTCGGCAAACCAAGCTTGAACGAGTGCTTACTAAATCGAGTTCGATTTAAGTATCGAGTAATTTGGTACGTCTTTCAACCCCAGTGATTGTTCCAACTCTTAAGAGTATTAGTGAGTAATAATGAGTAACAGATCATTGTGCGACCCCTATACAAATTTGGAACGTTTGAAAAGAATCACACTGTAGAAAACATATGAAAGCCTTTATGGTAAATATGCTCCTTTTATTGCTTGAAATTGTATTTTTAGTTTTTAATTTTTTATAAATTTTGTGTTTGACATGGATGCCATGATTTTGATGCCCATACCATCACATACACACAAAAACGTGAGGGTTTTGACACAAAATATGACTTCTACGCCTTCTTAGATCAATAAAGAGACTATCATCATACACATATTTCTTAATTAGCTAGTTTGAAGAGCTAAATCCGTTGAGAATAGTCAAGTTTCATGTTTTTGAGTACTACCTTACAAGCAAATACTTCTCGCCCCCAATTATTTCTAGCTAGCTTTTGACAGTTTTGCTTAAGACACATAATTTATTTTGAGATCAAAAGGTTTATATCCACACCATTCTAATTTAACTACTAATAAAGGGAAGAAGTGTTGGGCCCCATTTGAGGTTGCGGTGCTTTTGGTAAAAAAGTACTTTTAAGTACTAATAAAAGTACTTTTAAAGTGTTTAGTGAACATTATTTTATTAAATTAGGAGTAGAGTTTTTGGTATTAAAAGTACTTTTAGCAAAAGCTTAAATTTGGTGCTTTTAGATTAGTTTTGTGATTTAAAAAATAAAACATCAAATTTAATCATCTTATCCTATATTATGAACTAAAAAAAGAGATAAACACTTTTAAAAATTTTCAAATTATATATTATCCAATACAATAAGTACTTATTGAATTATGTCTCCAAACAATATATTTAAAGGCACTTAAGCAGTTGATAAGTACTTTTATTAGAAGTTCTATTAGAAAAGTACTTTTCAATAAGCTACCGCAACCCTAAACGAGCATTAATATTTTTATGTAACACTAGAATGTATGCCTATAATTCATTCTAGGATGTGCATTCTATGGATGTAAAGGTTCCTAAGCTAATAATTGAACGATCATATAGAATACAACAAATGGAAATTTTCTCTTAAACCCTTTTTGAATGGCGTTTTCGTTTTTTCAAAAAACTATTGAATATTCTAAGAATTAATGAGCTGCTCAAGGGTTATCTGCAATATTTTAGTCGTGGGCATGAAAGCTTAATAGTTTGTACTGAATAGTACCTACATGTCCTTGAACTTAACAAATGACTGAGGCTAATGCTCTAAACCAGCAGATTGATTTAAGTGACCAACTTTTAATGAATTTGTGGCCCCTATAGTCAAAAAGTATAGTTGAGCTGGTAGATTCTTACTATCAAATATATTAGTGCCTGCTTAATATAGACAGAATATGTTTTGCTAATGTCAAATTTGGGCTATAAACTGAGTTTCACACTGAGACTCTTACAGTCAAATTAGGGTACTCAAGAACATATGGGTCAACATTGTTTATAATGCAAAATTTTAAGTGTACAACAAAAAGATGAATCTTGTAGAAGACATAACATCCATACTTATAATTTGGTCATGCACCTAAAACTCTACATAATCTTTTAACCCTTCAGTTAAGTATAAGAAAATAATATATTTTGTCATGACTAACATGTGCAATACACATGTTCATTGCCAGTTTGATAAAAAAAAAAAAAAATGCTAGTTCAATTTTATTGGTAATTAATATCACGAAATAGAAGTAAGTGAAGATTAAATAGGCAAACAACACGATCAACATAAGGTTCTCAAGAACAAGATGATCAAGAGGAATTCGTCATCTTGCTCACAAAGTAATTGAGATTTGTATCTGAACTTCCACCCTCACTAACTGCCACTTTAGCCAAATTGGAAAACTTCATAGCATTTTCCTTTATTTCTTTGCCTGTTTCTCCTTCCATTACTTCCTTAATGCATCGTCCAATTTCTTCCTTAGTCGCAAGTCCGTTCTTGTCATGCTTCACTCTAATCCCCACCTTCCAAACATCCTGGATAAACTTAGCATTTGGCTGTTGATCTGCAAATTGTGGCATTGCCACTATTGGCACTCCTAGGCTCAAGGCTTCGAGTGTTGAGTTCCAACCACAATGTGAGAGAATGCACCCCACAGCCTCGCTCGAAAGTACTTCCAATTGCGGAGTCCATGGGACGAGAAGGCCTCTATCAAATGTTTCTTCTTTAAAATTTTTTGGCAACTTTTCAGCCTCAAAAGATTTGACAGACCATAAGAAATAGTAGTTGCTGTTCTTCAAAGCCAAAGCAAGTTCCTGTAATTGCTTTTCGTCAAAACTGGCGAAGCCCACGCTACTTAACGATGCATAAACAACTGACCTCGTTGGTTTGCTACTTAGCCAATTTAAACATGTTGAGGGGTCATTCTGTGTTGAAAAGACTCCATATTCTTTGTCATCTACGACTCCTCTATCCAGGTAGAAAGTAGGAACTGTTGGTCCTACTGTCAGAACCGGACAGTGTTTGGAAAATTCATCCACCACCTGTGCCAAATAAAACAGAGAAGTAATCAAATTGTACACTTGTTTGTAGCTTTAACATTGTTCTGCGTTAAAAAAGGGAGGAAGGATAATGTTAAACCATCCATACATCTTCATTTCATGAAGGTAAGGAAAAACAAAATCACAAATTGATCAGTCTGGATAAAGTTCTGGATACTCTATAAACTACCAACAATCTGCGTCCCATGCTTGATGTAGTATGTCTGAAAAATATGTCTGAAAAATCACAAATTTTTCACTAAATGAACCTCCTCAGTAAGTAGTACCAGTTGGCAGCTTCAATTAGTCAAAAGATTCTGTTCATGGCCTAACTAGGAACTCATTGAAAAGCAGTAAAAAGCCTGTCTGCATTTTTCTGGAACTGCCTTGTGCTATTCCCAGTACAGAATTAAATCAAACAAGCCCTTCTTGTTGATATGAATTCAACAAAGTACCTTTCTGTGTTAAGCCACAAATTGTTGTTTCTCTGAATATTAATTCCCAGTACAGAATTAAATCAAGCAAGCCCTTCTTATTGATGTAAGTTCGACAAAGTACCTTTCTGTGTTAAGCCACAAATTGTTTTTGCTCTGAATATTTTGTTTATTTAACGAGAAATACTGAACTTAGTTCATACACCGAGACATATATGCACCAAAATACTCATGAGTACCAATTTATTGTCAATGAACTAAACTCGGCAGTTGTCAATAACAAGAAAACAAAAAGACATTTATGATTAGTATTAAAGAAGAAAAGAAGCGATGGAGCCACAGAGAGATAAAAACGCAAGCACAAAAGAACCTGAATCAAACAAAAATTCTGATTGCAAGATTCACCTCCTTTTCCAGCTCGTAGTATGTGTTGACAAGGACACAATCTGCCTGAGTTATATTCGAGAACTGCGCAGCTACCAATGCAAAATGGTACGGTACATTACTACCAAAATAAGGAAGATCTTCAGATTCAATTGGCGGCAATCCTTGAATCGAGATTGGAAACTCAGACACCGGATTAGACAACTTTCCATGATAAAACTGGTGCATTATGTAGTTAACACCACATTGTTGAGTCAAGAAAGCCACTCCAGGTAAACCAACTTCTTTACAGAATTCAAGCACAAAAGGTAGCAAGGAATCATAAACGATGAAGTCAACTGGAGTCCCTAAGGATTCATACTTCTTCATGAGTTCAATGATTGATCGTGAGCCAACTTCTTTAAAGCGAGCCATGGAGATTGGGACAGGGTCAGCGACAAAGAAGCCACCTTCATCATAGCCATCTGATATTATGTCAATCTGGACTTTGTCTGATTTTGTATACATAACTTTGGAGGTGAATTTGGTGATGGCTAGTGTGGTTTTCAGCCCTTTACGTATGAATTTCTTACATAACTGAAGCATAGGATTTATGTGGCCCGGACTTTGAAATGGAATAGCCAAAACATGAGCTTTGTAGTCTTTCTCCCTGTTTTCCATCTCTTTTGCTGTTCACTTTTTTGCACTCTAAAAAGTAATGACTGAAATGTTGGGATAAGTAGGTATAGCACAATTCCAATGTAGTCAAATGTTTAGTTTTCAATTGGTCAAAACTGAAAAACAAGCAAAGGAAATAAATTAGTAAAAATAAATAGATGCATCTTTACACGCTTAAAAGTAAAAGACAAGCTCGATTGAAAACTAAAAAAACAAATAAAAGTTTAAGTAATTTCTAGCAAAGTAGAGAATTCACGAGAAAAATCATAAGATAAATAAAATAATTGTCTTTTTAATTAGTGGAAGACAAGCATGCACTGGTAAGACATATAATTCCGACTTAAACTTAATGGGATCAGACGTTCAATACCCAATTCATTACAAATAATCTTGGTTCAATAGGTTAATGGCTGAACCAGCACCGGTCCTCCTGAGTTTACCCAAATTGAACAACTTTTAACCCTATCAGGTTTGTACTTACCAAGACTGGAAAGTAGAGGAGTTGAGGGTTTAAGTGGTTGGACCAAGCGAGGCTCCCAACCATGGTTTGCAGCCCAAATGATTGGAGTACAATATAAACAATTATCCCTAAAAAATTGGCAAATTTACAAAAGGACAAATTTGTACTGGAATTAAGAGTGCTCGACTTGGTAAATTAGTCTAAGGTCGATAATTAAGGATGGCAATGGGGCGGGCTTCGGGTGGGGGACCCCCCCGCCACCCAGCCCGCTGCCCATTAATTCCCCCCGCCCCCATCCCCCGCTCTCCCCACCCCGCTTCTCCCGCGGGGCTAATAAAATTGTTATATAATTTTATGGGTAAAAAACAAAAAAACCCTTGTGGTAAGCTTAATATACAAAAAAGCCCCTTATGGTTTCAAAATATACAACACGACACCTCATGCTTTGAACTAAATTGTAAAGGTGACGGAATCCGTTAAACTTAACGGAAATGACTTATTGAAACCTAAAAAAAAAATTTATACCTAATTTTTATCAGATATACCTATCTACCCATTAACCCTAAATTTTCTCTATTTAGAGAATAAAACAAATGATTTTTTGAGCTGTCTTTTGCTTAATTATATAAGGGCATTTTGGTCATTTCGTCCATTTCCGTTAAGTTTAACGGATTCCGTCACCTTTACAATTTAATTTAAAGCATGAGGTGTAGTATTGTATATTTTGAAACCATGGGGGGTTTTTCTGTGTATTAGGTTTACCATAGGGGATTTTTTTTGTTTTTTACCCTAATTTTATTATGTTAAATTTTAATAAATAATCAAGTACTAAAATATCAACACATCACAAAGTTATTATCCATTATAATTTCACAATTGAAACTCATAAAAACAATCAAACAAAAGTTATTTGAATACAATCCAACATGACAAAACAAATACAACTAAAGTAGTCAAGTTTTCACTTTTAATACAAATACAATTACTAAATAAATTTTTTTGAGAAAAAAAGTGTTATTGTGTCAAGTGTAATTAGGAATTTAGTATAAATATATTAGTAAATTTATTATAACTAATTAATAATTTCTATTAGTAGACATGTATAATTATTAGTATTATCAATTATATTACATATACTAATATACAATATATAATGCATATAACTAATAATATCATTATTATAATTTTGTAATTAATTAAGTTAAATATTATATATAATTATATACATATATATGTATTTATTAATTTTTTTAATGAGTGGTGGGGCGGAGAACCCGCCCAGTTTCTATCCCCCCCCCCCCCCCGGCCCCATTAGCCTCCACGGGCATCCTCCCCAATTGCAATCCCTATCGGTAATATATATTAAAGTTAAGGATACCTATGCCTATTGTTCGGTAGACCAAAATGGAAATCATTAAATGGTAATGAAAGTAATAGATTTTATCTTTTATGGTGTCCCACTTGTGCTTCAAGTTGATTAACTCTTGCTTCAAAAAAAAATGTTGATTAACTCTTTAGTGGAATGAAACCCATTCCAATGCCAAATCAAACAAATGAGGTCAGAGGAACAAAAACCACATCCGTGAAGAGGTTTATAATTGAGGCTCCGATTTTGATTCCGAAATACGAACCAAACACCTAATAAGGACTAATCAAAATATTAGGAGTAGGATAATTGAACTTTCAAGTGTCGTCTTTATGCAGACACTCATTATTGTTATCAAGACTTAGCCTAATGTGGCCCAAACCTAAATAGAATCCGGTCTTAGAGAGACGAAAGGAAATAACAACCACCAGATCAATCTGATCTGGGCCTAGAATGGGTTGCCCCAAATGTGGCCCAACTTAGATGACTCTGAAAATTAGAACTATAAATAAGTCTAATCAAATAGAACAATTTAACATTCAAATTTGTTTGATTATCCTAATAATGTTAAACTATGTTCAAGTTTGACTTATTAATTTTTCAAACCAAACCTAAATCAGTTTTTATCGAATCGACATCAAATCAAGCTCAAGTAACTTGTAATTTTTACTTATAAATTCTAATTTTATGTTAATAAGATTAGCATAACAGTACTAATAAAATCAAGTTCGAGTTACGTTTGAAAATTTACGAAACACAAAATATTATGTACCTTTGATTTGATTAATTAGCGAACCGAACTCAAATTAATTCTTATCAAGCCGAACACGATTCAAATATGGAGCAAATTAATTCGTTTTTAAAGCCCCACCTAAAACAAAAGATAAATGGTTCAGTTTTTTTTTTTTTTTTCGCGTGAACCACAGCCCAATCCGGACCGCCGACAAACTGTCGCAATACCTTTTCTATTCTTAGCCTAAAACTAAAATCTGCTCTTCTCTTTTATTCACCAATACAAATTAGTAGTAAAAACAGAAACAGCAGCTTCGGCCAAAAATAGCATCTTCCATAAATTTAGCAGAATATTTAAAAGGAAGAAAAGAAAAGGAGAAGTAATCTTCCATTGAGCTATATAAAGACTTACATCGGAGCTCAGCTGGCTTCTGATGGTTGTGAAAACAATACAGCAACTCCTTTTGTCTCAGGCTTGTGAATTTGGATCGGTTCTTTCGGTGATGAAGACTCAGGGGAGAGAGGCGGGGAGATGTGGTGTTTATTTCAAGGAAAAGTTGGGAAGAATGGAATCAGAAGATTAGTGTCATTTGACAGAAGAAATGTGATTGGTGGGGCCTTTAGAATCAAATTTGCACACGATTTTGAATCATCACCACTCAGCGGACTCCACTGTGAAGGTGATGGCTGATGATTTTTTTAACAATTGATTAGTTTGATTAATTAGAAGGAGGCCCGATTTAAGTGACCTATACTTCGAGAAAACAATAGTTAAATCCAAAAGATTATAGATACTTAAGTATCTAGGATTTTAGAGATTGACTAATAGTAGCTTTTTTAGTTTGCTCTCACATGCCAATGCGTCGTCATTCTCGAATTAAATGATATTTACTTCGAAAGAAAGACATTGAAATCATGTAGATTAGATAAGTTAATATTGTTCAATTTTTTTTAAAAAAAAAAGAGAGATACTAATATTTTACGAATCATGGAGATTAGAGATGTTATTATTTTACTATCATTAGTTTAATTCTATAATTTTTTTGTATTATTTAAGGATCTATTGGTTTTTACCCACTAAGAATGTCAAGGGGTCGGATTCGAGTTGGAATTGGTAATTCCAAATTTGGATCCGACATGTAATAAAACGATTGGGAACCGGACCTAAAGAGGTCTTAATATATAGTTTAGAATTCGAACTTGGCTGGATCAAGATCTAGGTTAGGTATTTTTGGATTTTGAAATTAATTTAATACAATAATTCTTTAATAATTTTAAAGTTTTATTTATATATAAACAATACAATCGGATGAATTCTAACAATCATTTGATTTATAGAAAATCTTTTTTAGAAAAAATGAGTGGATTAGTAATAAAATTTAATTAATGCATAGTATTTTAATTAAAATATTTATACTAATCGAATCCTGATTCAAAATGGATTGGAATATATAAATCCATAACCAGCGCGTTCAGCTTATAAACAAAAGAAATTCGAGTAAATGGATATGCTACCTATTTGTAACCTAAAAAACGGATCGAATCTAGGTTAAGGCCCAATCTGTTGACAGCCTTACAGCCCATGCATCTCATAAAAAGCATCAAGTTTTAGAGTATACTATCCATGTATTCATATTACTACTAACTTGTGTTTTGGATTAAAGTGAAAACTTCAAAATTTAGAGGTGTTTGATAACCTCATTAAATACTTAGAGGTAATGCATTCACTGATTTTTTTTTTTTTTGGTTAGACTGGATTCATAATCGAATTTGCTTGCATTTGATTACAATATGACTGACTCAATTTGTATACAAAATTTTAAGTGGAAGGTATATTTAATTTGCTAAATTGTTGAACGCACAATAATATTCGCTCAAAAAGGTCTCACAAACCTTTCGTGATTTCCCTAAAATTCAGCTCTTGATGATGTGTAATGGATCTTCTATCTCATTTCGTATTTCACTCTATGTCCTACTTTTTTATAATATACTGGTATTTCTTTTTCATAAATATCATATTTTAATTCTATTTTGTTTTTTTATTATCAAATAGCTACTAACACAGTAAAAAAATACAACGGTTTCAAAAGGCAATATATAATAGGAAATCACAAAATATAGCAGAAAATGCTTTGAAAAAAACTCATTTTTATGTGTATTTTGATTTTTTAACTTTGTTAAATTCATTAAAAAAATGTCACTATTCAGTTAACAGTTATTGGATTTTAAGAAAATGAAAAAGAATTAAAATATAATGTTTATAAAGAAAACATAGCAGTATGAGTAAAGCAGAAGACCCATTGCGCATTATGTCTTGACTAACATGGGAATGCACATGCTCATTGCTAGTCCGACAAAAATGCTAGCTAAAATTCATTCATAGTAAATATCACGAAATACAAGTCAATGAAGATTAAATAGATAAACAATACAACCCACATAGGGTTCTCAAGGACAAGATGATCAAGAGGAACTCGTCATCTTGCTTACAAAGTAATTGAGATTTGTATCTGAACTTCCACCCTCACTAACTGCCGCTTTAGCCAAATTGGAAAACTTCATAGCATTTTCCTTTATTTCTTTTCCTGTTTCTCCTTCCATTACCTCCTTAATGCATCGTCCAATTTCTTCCCTTGTTGCAAGTCCATTCTTATCATGCTTCACTCTAATCCCAACCTTCCAAACATCCTGGATAAACTTAGCATTTGGTTGTTGATCTATAAATTGTGGCATTGCCACTATCGGCACTCCTAGGCTTATAGCTTCAAGTGTTGAGTTCCAACCACAATGTGAGAGAATGCACCCCACAGCCTCGCTCGAAAGTACTTCCAATTGCGGAGTCCATGGGACAAGGAGACCTTTATCAGATGCTTCTTCTTTAAAATTTTTTGGCAACTTTTCAGCCTCAAAATGTTTGACAGACCATAAGAAATAGTAGTTGCTGTTCTTCAAAGCCAAAGCAAGTTCCTCTAATTGCTTTTCGCCAAAACTGGCAGACCTCACACTACTTAACGATGCGTAAATAACTGACCTGGCTGGTTTGCTATTTAGCCAATTTAAACATGTTGAGGGGTCATTGTCTGCTGAAGCGATTCCATATTCTTTGTCATCTACAACTCTCCTATCCAGGTAGAAAGTGGGAACTGTTGGCCCTACTGTCAGAACTGGCAAGTGTTTGGAAAATTCAACCACCACCTGTGCCAAATAAAACAGAGAGGGGATCAAATTTTACAATTATTTGTAGCTTCAACATGATTCTGCGTTGAATGAGTTAGATGAGCAACGAAGGATAACGTCAAACCATTCATACATCATCATTCCATGAAGCTAAGGAATATCAAAATCACAAATTCATCAGTCTAGATGAACTTCTGGATACTCTAAAGACTATGAATGATCTGCGTCCTATGCTTGATATAGTATGTTTGAAAACTTTGTCTGATTTTAGTTGCAAAATTTTCACTTAATGAACCTCCTTAGTAAGTAGTATCCGTCAGCAGCTTCAACTAGTCAAAAGATTCTGTTTATGGCCTAACTAGGAACCCATTGAAAAGCAGTAAAAAGCCCACCTGCATTTCTCTGGAACTGCCTTGTGCAATTTCCAGTACAGAAATAAATCAAGCACACCCTTCAGATTGAAGAAATTCAACAAAGAACATGTCTTTGTTAAGCCACAAATTGTTTTGTTCTGAGTATTTAGTCTATCTCATGAGAAATACTGAATTTAGTTCATATACCGAGACATCTAAGATTGGTTACCTTAAAGAAGACAACAAGCAGACATATATGTTTAACATAAAGAAGAAAAGAAAGTGATGGAGCCACAGAGAGATACAAATACAAGTACAAAGGAACCTGAATCAAACAAAATTTCTGATTACAAGACTCACCTCCTTTTCCAGCTCATAAAATGTGTTGACAAGGACATAATCCGCCTGATTTACATTTGAGAACTGCGTACATACGTATGCAAAATGATCTGGTATATTACTGCCAAAATAAGGAAGATCTTGATGTTCAAGTGGTGGCAATCCTGGAATCAAGACTGGAAACTCATTGACTGGATTAGTCAGCTTTCCATGAGAGAACTGGTGCATTATGTAGTTTACACCACATTGATGAGTGAAGGAAGCCACTGCAGGTAAACCAATTTCTTTACAAAGATCAAGCACAAAAGGTAGCAATGAATCATAGATGATGAAATCAATTGGAGTCCCTAAGGATTCATACTTCTTCAGGAGCTCAAGAATTGATTGTGAGCCAACATCTTTAAAGCGAGCCATGGAGATTGGGACAGGGTCAGCGAAAAAGAAGCCACCTTCATCATAGCCATCTGATATCATGTCAATCTGGACTTTGTCTGATTTTGGAAACGAAACTTTGGAGGTGAATTTGGTGATGGCTAGCGTGGCTTTCAGCCCTTTACGTACGAGTTTCTTACATAACTGAAGCATAGGATTTATGTGGCCCGCACTTTGAAATGGAATAGCCAAAACATGAGCTTTGTACTGTTTCTCTCTGTTTTCCATCTCCTTTGCAGTTCACTTTTTTGCACGGAAAAGCAATTTGACTGAAATGTTAGAACAAGTAGAAAATAACATAACTCCAATGTTGTCAAATATGTAGATTTCAATTGGTCAAAATTGGAAAACAAGCAAAGGGAATAAATTAGTAAAAATCCATAGATGTATATTTGCTTACCTAAAAGTAAAAGACAAGTTAGATAGAAAATTTGAAAAAACAAAGAAAAGTTCAAGCGATTTCTAGGTAGAGAATTCACAGGAGAAATGGTATGGTAAACTAAATAATTGTGTATTTAATTAGTGGAAGACAGGCATGCACCGGTAAGGTATACAATTCAAACTTAGTCATTCATGCAATGAAGAGTAATTTCAGCAAATTTTAAGGAACTTGGTCTTAATTGCATTGGGCCATTGACCTGATTAACTCACTACAAATCATCTCGGTTCAATCAGGTTAACAGCTGAACCAGCAGCGGTTCTTCCGAGTTTACCAAAATTGATGAACAATTTTTCACCATATCAGGTTTTACACTTCCTAAGATTGGAGGCAGAGAAGTTGAGGGTTTAACTGGTTGGGCCAAGCTAGGTTCCAAACCATGGTTTGCACCCCAAATGATTGGAGTCTAAAATAACAATTATTTGAAAAAAAATTTGAATGTTACAGAAGGGCAAGGACATAATAATGATGATACCAACAAAGGTTGCTCATTTTGAGCTGGAAGCAAGATTGTTCATTTTGGGTCTAAGGATCGACAGTGTATATTAAAATTAAGGATTCCTATACCTAATTACCTAGTGATCGGTAAACCAAAATGAAATCATTAAATTTTAGGTAAATTACTTATACCTCCTACGATTTTACATAATGCTAGATGGCCTCCTCTAAGGTTTTAAAATAGCCACATAACTCACCTATAGACTTATGTAAAGTGAAAAATGGACAGAATGCATAATCGCTGTAAAAGCATGTGTGATAAAATCTTAATCTCCTTGTAGCCCCTCTTATGGTTTGTATAAATATCCACTTTACCCCTCTGTAATTTTTGCATTTATTCACATAATCCTCCTATACTTTTATACAAGGTAGTTAAATCATCGATTAATCTAACATTTAAGTAAGGAGACTATTGATATTTCAATTAATGATATTACATAGGTTATTTTTTGTTAAATTTCCACTTTATATAAAATCATAGGAAGGTGAAATGAATATTTTGAAATGTTAGGGGATCATATATGGTAATAGACGAAACCATAAGGGGGTTATATGTAATTTACCGTTGAATTTTATCCCTTATCATTTCCCACTCATGTTTCAACTTGATTTAACTCTTCAATAGAATGAAATCCATTCCAATGCCAAACCAAACAAATGAGGGGAGATGACGAAAGACCATATCCATAATGAGGTTTAGAATTCAGGTTCCAATTTTGATTCCGAAGAAGCAAAGCAAACACCTATTTAGGACTAATCAAAATATTAGGAATAGGATACCCATTATTTTTTTCCACATAAGAAAATAACCCATCAAGCCTTAACCATATGTCTACCAAACATAAATAGGATCTGGTCTAAAGGAGGCAAAAAAAAAAAAAAAAAAACTCCAGGTCACTCTTTACACTAAAATTCACAAACCAACAATAAGCATTAAGCAATCCGATCTGTGCCTAAAATGGGGCGCACCTAAGTGGCCCAACCCGGATAACTCTTATAATTAGAGCTATAAACAAACCTAGTCAGATGCAACACCGTGATATTCAAGTTTGTTTGATTATTTTAAAATATTTGTCAAATCAAACTCGTATCTAACTCTTATTGAATCGAGATTGACCCAAGCTCGGGTAACTTGCAATTTTTACTTGTAAATTCTATTTTAGGCTAATCAAATCAAACTCGAGGAGTTTGAAAGTTTATCAAACACAAAGTACTATTTAAGTTTAATTTAATTTAAGTTTAGTTTAATTAGTTAGTGAACTAAACTTAAACTAGCACTTATCAAACCGGATTCTATTAAAATATAGAGTAGCTTAGATAAACGGTTCAGATCATTTCAGGTGAACCACAATCCAACCCGGACCGCCAACAATCTGACGCAAACTAACTCAACTCAACTCAACTGCCGAAATGCTTTTCTATTCTTAGCCTAAAACTAAAACCTGCCCTTCTCCTTTATTCACCAATACAAATTACTAAAAACAGAAACAGCAGATTCGGCCAAAAATAGCATCTTCGATAAATTTAGCAGAAAATTTAAGAAGAAGAAAAGGAGAAGTAATCTTCCATGGAGCAACGTAAAATACCACACCAAAAAACAAAAAATGAACACCGGAAAAGACTTACATCGGAGCTCAGCTGGCTAGCTATTGATGGGTGGAAAACAGCAACTCCTTTTGTCTCGGGCTTGTGAATTGGATCGGTCTTCCAGTGATGAAGATAAGACTCCCGGGGCTGTGGTGTTGGGGGGGGGGGGGGGGGGGGGGGGGGGGGTTTGGAAGATGTGGTATTTAAAGCGAAAGTTGGGAAGAATGGAATAAGAAGATTAGAGTCATTTGACAGAAGAAATGAGATGTGATTTGTGGGGGTTTCAGAATCAAATTTTCACACGATTTCCAATCAGATGGCTGATGAATTTTTAACGGCTGATTAGTTTGACTAATTAGAAAGAGAGACACGATATAGTTAAACAAATAAATCCCAGAGATTAGAGGTACTATATAGTATTTTAGAGATTGATTAACAGCTCTTTTAGTTTGCTCTCGCATGCCTGTGCGTCATCATTCTCGAGTAAAATAATATTTACTTCGAATGAAGGAAAGTGAAAGCATAGAGATTAGAGACGTTAATATTGTTTAATTAAAAAAGAAGAGAGAGATACTAATCTTTCATGAATCATGGACATTAGAGATGTTATTATTTTTGTATGGTTAGTTTAATTATTTACGGTTTTTTTCCTATTATGTCCTCTTAAGACACATGATAAGCATACAAAGTATAAGAAATTGATTCAATTTAAATTTTAAATATTATCATCTCCTTCTAAATTTAGGAAGCTTTAACGAAAAAATTTTAAACTTTTCTGAGCAACTAACACTCGATCCCACTTCTTTAAATTGTTTTATATTGTGCCTTAAGGGTACACAATCGAATAACCCACTCTTTAAATTGTTTGGCATTTTTTAAGGATCTAATGATTTGCTGCGCACTAGGGATGTCAAGGGTTCGAATTCGGGTCGGAATTGATAATTTGTCATAAATTAGAAGGAAAGGGTGTCGTTTGGAGTAATAAGGGATGCGTTTTGATCATTATAATAGGTAGCTAGTGAAAGAAACCACGTGTAGGTATGGGATTGGTCTTTAAATACCCTTTGTCAGTTAGTACGAAAGGATAGAGAAGTTGTAACCGAATTTGTATCTTTCTTCCTGATCTTCAATGATAAATTCCTGTCTCTTTTCCAGATCTTTTCTCCCTATTGTTCTTCTTATCCATCTTCAAAATTCTTTCCCTTTCTCCTACTAACAAATCCAGATAATTCATTTCTGCACTTAGTTAATAGATTTATGCCTCGTTTGGATTGCATTTTTCTGGATTTTTTGTAAAAAAAATTATTGTAATGATTTGATGTATGTGAGATAAAAAGGTGATAGAGAAATGTGTTCACGGAAAATGTAATAATTTTTCTGAGGAAAATCGCAATCCAAACGGGTTCGTGACGTAATTTCAGACTCGATTCCAACATGTAATAAAGCGATTCGGAGCTGAATATAGACGGGTCTCAATATATAATTTAGGATCTGTACTTGGCTAGATCCAGATCCAGGTCGAGTGTATCTAGATTTTGAAATTAATTTCATATAATAATTTTCTAATAACTTCAAGGTTTTATTTCAACATAAAGTTTATTAGCACAATATTAACAATACAATTGGATTAATTCTAATAATTATTTGCTTTATAGAAAATCTTTTTCAGTAAATAAATGAGTGGATTATTAATAAATTCTAATGAATGTTATAATTTTTTAATTAAATATTTATGCTAATTGAATCCGGATCCAAACGGGTGACAACATATAAATTCATATCTGGTCCATTTAGCTTATAAATAAAACCAATTGAAGCCAATGGATCTACTACCTGTTCCGAATCTGGAAAAATAGTAGTTTGAGTTTAGATCAAGATCCGATCCATTGATAACTTTATTATCCACCATCCCGTAAATGGATCTACTACCTATTTTGAATCTGGAAAAACAGATCGGGTTTAGGCCAAGATCCGATCCATTGATAACTGTATTGTCCACCTATCCCGTAAAAAGTATCAAGTTTTAGATTATCCACGTATTCATGTTACTACTGTGTTTTGGATTAGTGTAAATTTCAAAATTTAGAGATGTTGATAACCTCATCTCATCAAATACTTAAAAATAATGTATCAAGTGGTTTTTTTCCTATTAAACTAGTTTGATAAAAGAATTTGCTTATATTTGAATAGAACAAGAACGAATAAATTTGTACACAAAATTTTAAGTAGAAGATATATTACTCTCTGTTTCAATTATTTAGTCATGTTTCGAAAATCTAACTTTTTAAGAATAGTGGTTTGATTGTGATGTTTGTGCTTCTTTTTTTAATTTTACTTCTACAAATTCAAAATTTAAATTTGAATGATAACATGTATATGATTAAAAAGAAGGACTATATTGGAAAGAGAGACTAAAAGGTATTTTGACTTTTTCAACATGACAAATGTTTTGAGACATTTCAAAATAAAAAGTATAACACTTCCATTAGGATGGAGGGAGTACTTAATTTGCTAACTTATTGAACGTATAATAATACTCATTTAAAGAAAAGTATGACACTTTCATCGAAACGGAGGGAATACTTAATTTGCTAACTTATTGGACGTACAATAATACTCGAAGAAGCTCACAGCCTCACACACACTTTTGGTAATTCCCCTAAAACTCAGCTCTCGATAATGCCACCCCCTTCTATCTTTTTACTTCTTCACGTAACTAGAAAATAAACAACACAACAGGGTTCTCAAGGACAAGATGATCAAGAGGAACTTGTTATCTTCCTTATAAAGTAATTGAGACTTGTATCTGAACTTCCACCCTCACTAACTGCCGCTTTAGCCAAATTGGAAAACTTCATAGCATTTCCCTTTATTTCTTTTCCTGTCTCTCCTTCCATTACCTCCTTAATGCATCGTCCAATTTCTTCTTTTGTTGCGAGTCCATTCTTATCATGCTTCACTCTAATCCCCACCTTCCAAACATCCTGGATAAACTTAGCATTTGGTTGTTGATCTGCAAATTGGGGCATTGCCACTATTGGCACTCCTAGGCTCAAGGCTTCAAGTGTTGAATTCCAACCACAATGTGAAAAAATGCATCCTACAGCCTCGGTCGATAGTACTTCCAATTGTGGAGTCCATGGTACAACGAGGCCTTTATCAGATGCTTCATCTTTAAAATTTTTTGGCAACTTTTCAGCCTCAAAAGATTTGACAGACCATAAGAAGTAGTAGTTGCTGTTCTTCAAAGCCAAAGCAAGTTCCTCTAATTGCTTTTCGTCAAAACTGGCAAAAATCACACTACTTAACGACGCGTAAACAACTGACCTGGCTGATTTATTATTTAGCCAATTTAAACATGTTGAGGGGTCATTGTCTGCTGAAATGATTCCATATTCTTTGTCATCTACAACTCTCCTATCCAGGTAGAAAGTAGGAATTGTTGGTCCTACTGTCAGAACTGGCAAATGTTTGGAAAATTCATCCACCACCTGTGCCAAATAAAACAGAGAGGTGATCATAGTTTACAATTATTTGTAGCTTCAACATTATTCTGCGTTAAATGAGTTAGATGAGCGATGAAGGATAATGTCAAACCATTCATACATCATCATTCCATGAAGCTAAGGAATATCAAAATCACAAATTCATCACTAAATACCAACTTTCTGCGTCCTGTGCTTGATATAGTATGTCTGAAAACCGTGTCTGATTTTATTTGCAAAATTTTCACTTAATGAACCTCCTCAGTAAGTAGTACCAGTTAGCGGCTTCAACTAGGAACTCATTGAAAAGCAGTAAAAAGCCCACCTGCATTTTTCTGGAGCTGCCTTGTGCTATTTGCAGTACAGAAATAAATCAAGCCCGCCCTTCATATTGGAAAAATTCAACAAAGTACATGTCTTTGTTAAGAGACAAATGGTTTTGTTCTGAATATTTAGTTTATCTCATGAGAAATACTGAAACTTAGTTCATTCACTGAGACATGTATGAACCAAGATATTCATGAGTACCTATTCACTGTTAACGAACTAACAAGGTAATTGTCAATAAAATAAGGGTAAATTAACTTTTACCCTCTATGGTTGGATAATTTACCACATAACCTCCCTATAGTTTAAAAACCTACGTATAACTCCCTTATGATTTAAGTTAAAGTGTCACCATTAGTTTTTTTCCATCAAAACTAACAGTCAATGGTAAAAAGTCAAAATCAAACTTATAAATTAACAAATTCACCCTCTCACCACTTTTTTTTTTCTTTTTCACCTTTTCTTTCTCTTTTTTTTAAGCAAAAAATGGAAGGACAATATAAAACAAATAAACAAGAAATAAAAATACCAAATCTTTTTTTACTGTAAATATCATTATAAGTTTTCAAACCAAATTGTTGATGGAATTTTCTAGTTCTTATTTATTTTTTTTATTTCAATTTCTTATTTCTTATGCTTGGAGGGAAAAAAGGAAGTAACAAAAGGATAAAATTGTCAATTTATTAGTTTGACTTTGACTTTTTACCATTGACAATTAGTTTTAACGAAAAATATTAACGGTGATACTTTAACCCAAAGTATAAGGAGATTATATATAGATTTTTAAACCATAGAAAAATTACGTGATAAGGCACTAAATTTTAGGGAGGTAAAAGGTAATTTACCCATAAAATGGAAACAGGACATCTTAGATTGGTTACCTTAAAAAGACAAAAAATAGATGACATTAAAGAAGTGATGGAGCCACAGCGAGAAACAAATATAAGTCCAAAGGAATATGAACCAAAGACTCACCTCCTTTTCCAGCTCATAAAATGTGTTGACGAGGACATAATCCGCCTGATCCACATTTGAAAACTGCTCAGCCACATACGCAAAATGATATGGTATATTACTACCAAAATGAGGAAGATCTTGACGTTCAAGTGTCGGCAATCCTTGAATCGAGACTGGAAACTCAGTGACCGGATTAGTCAACTTTCCACGATAAAACTGGTGCATTATGTAGTTAACACCACATTGATGAGTGAAGTAAGCCACTCCAGGTAAACCAATTTCTTTACAAAAATCAAGCACAAAAGGTAGCAACGAATCGTAGATGATGAAATCAATTGGAGTCCCTAAGGATTCATACTTCTTCAGGAGTTGAAGAATTGATTGGGAGCCAACTTCTTTAAAGCGAGCCATGGAGACTGGGACAGTCAGCTACGAAGAAGCCACCTTCATCATAGCCATCTGGACTTTGTCTGATTTTGGATACGAAACTTTGGAGGTGAATTTGGTGATGGCTAGTGTGGCTTTCAGCCCTTTGCACACGAGTTTCTTACATAACTGAAGCATAGGATTTATGCGGCCCACACTTTGATATGGAATCGCCAAAAGATGAGCCTTGTACTGTTTCTCTCCGCTTCCCATCTCCTTCGCTGTTCACCTTTGTGCACTGAAAAGCCTGTTTGACTAAAATGATACAATGTTGCCAAATATGTACTTAGAATTCAATTGGCAAAACTCAGCAAAGGCAATAAATTAGTAAAAATATAAATAGATGTAGCTTTACTTACCGAAAGGTAAGAGACAGGTTAGACAGAAAACTAGAAAAAACAGTTAAAAGTTTAAGCAATTTTTAAGAAAGTAAAGAATTCACGTGAGAGATCGTGAGATAGATAAAATTACAGTGTCTTAAATTAGTGGAAGACAAGCGTGTAATTGTAAGGCAAGTAATTCAAACTTAGTCATTCGTGCAACAAAGAGTAATTTCAGCAAATTTTACGAAATTGGTCTTCCGAGTTGATCAAAATTGAACAATTTTTCACCTTATCGGTTATGCACTTGTTAAGATTGGAAGGCAGAGGAGATGAGGGTTTAACTGTTGGGCCAAGCTAGTTTTCCAAAGCCATGGTTTGTAAATTGTACCCTAAGTGATCGGACACCAAAGTGACAATTATCCCTATGAAATTGGTAGAGTTACAAAAAGGACACAGGACATATTGATGATACGAACGAAGAAAAGGAGAAGAAATCTTGCATGGAGCAGAAAAAGCCACTTAAATACCAAACACACACACGCACAAATTAAAATAATAAAAGAAATACTTACACTGGAGCTCAGCTGGCTTCTGATGGCTTGTTGATTTGATGGAAATTTTGAGTGATGATGAGAAAAGAGGGAAAGGCAGATGTGGTATATAAAGGAAAAGTTGGGAAGAATGAAATCCGAAGATTGGACAAAAGAATTGCGGCTCGTAGGCCCTTGAGAAGCTAAAGGCACATGGATGGAAAAGCAGATCTGCACACCTGTTAAATAAAATTATGGGTTAAATGCACTAAACAACCCTGAACTTTATCCTTAATTGTGCTTTGCCCCCTAAACTAATTAGATAAGTACTTTGCCTCCCTATTTGAAATTTTAAGACAGCAGTGTCTTTACTATTTTGTTTTGTTTAATTTGTTGATTCATTTCCATAATTTTCTTTTTCCACTACTTTCTTTTATTTATATGTTGATAATAATAGCAAAGAGAAAAAATAGTTGATCAACTAAGAGAAGAAAGGAAAATTAAACATATAAAGAAAAAGGACAAGTAGAAAATGGCAAAAAAAAAAGAGAAAAACAAATAAAATAATAATTAATATGAAAGAGATACTTTTATCTTAAAATATAAATTAGGAGTCAAAATATCTATTTATTGAGTTGAGAGGACAAAATGTAAATGAGAATAAAATTCATAGGGTTAACGCTTTTAACCCAATAATCAATAATTGAAATTCCCCGTTCTGACAGTGACGGGAGATGATTGATGAATAGTTAACTATTGATTAGTCTGACTTAAAATTTTGTCACGTGATTTTCATTTGGGGATATCATGTTACAAAAATCAAAATCAATTTCAGCCTCTATTTTCAATATTGTCTTTTACCTATTTATACACATTTCATATTCAAATTTTAATTTCAATATTGTCTTTTCCTTTATTTATACATGTTTTATATTCAAATTTAAAATTTGAAATTTGGGAAGTAACATTGCCAAAAAAAAGGTACAAATATCACAATTAAAACGCCATTCCTAAAAAGTCGAATTTCCGAAAAACAACAAACACAACGGAAGGAGTATATAGTATTTTAGAGACTGTCTAATACGTAGCTCTTTTACATTGCTGTCGCGTGTCAATACGTCGCCATTCTCGAATTACATGATGATGTTTACTTGGCTCGTATTATGAAGTAGAATTATTGCATCTGACCAAATTGATCCTCTATAATGCGGATTTGACATGGTTTTGTATTTTCCTCGTCCTTTCGATATGGCTATTTTCAGCGACGGAATTAGTTTAATTGACATGTGACATCGTTTTGTATTTTCCGCATCCTTTCGATCTGGACAGCAGGAAATATCTTAATTTTCACAGACGGAATTGGTTAAATTTTTATTTACAACAAAATTCTCAATTGATAAAACATGCTCTTTTTTTTTTTGTCAATTATCATCATCTACACCTACTCCTATTCTAACCTATTCTACGGAGTGACCCAACAGGATTACGTAGAACCGACGAAAACTAAACCACCATCAGACCGTACAGGTGCATTACACACTCATATAGATTTGAGAAAAGTTACATTAAATAATAACTTTGATTGAAGGTAAGGTTTGAATCCTTAACTGACATGTGATGGTTAACAAGATCACGGAAAACCGATGGAAACTAAACCACCGTTGAACCATATGGGTATATTACGCACCCATATAAATCTAAGAAAAATCATATTAAATAGCAATTTTGATGAAAGGTAAGGTCTGAGTCCTTAACAGACATCTGATGGCCAACTACCTCTAGAATACAAGTTATGGGATTTTACATTCTTTGCCAATACTAAGGTTTTTTTTTTAAGGGAAAACGCCAGCCCCTAATTTTATTACCTATCAAGGACAAATATTACAAAGAGACAACGAAACATGCAGCATCAAACTAATCTACGTGGGACTATTTCTGAACAGTACAAAGCCTTGCAGAAAGAATTGACAGTCAATCCAATTGCAATGCGGACCGGACCTTAGACGGAAGATCCGTCTCAGATGAAAAGATGACATCCGAACACAATTGCGATGAAGCTAAAGCATCAGCACAGCATTTGCTTCTGAGAAGGTATGAGCCAAAGAAACCTCCAGCTTCGCCATTAAGTTATGGGATGGTGGTGTAATAAATTATGGCAGGATTTACGGTGGGATCTTACAAATTATTTGGGAAAATTAGTAATTTTGTAATGAGCCGCTGCCACGGTTAAAAAATTACATGTTGTCTCATTGATATCAAACAATAGGATAACTAAGTAAAGAGTCATTTGTTTTTTTCTTTCTCTAAATTAACCAGAGTTAATGGCAGCATAAATCAAAAATGAAATATAAGATGTTTAAATAGCTGTTCTTGTATACGGGCAGTGTATCCACTTGAAGGGTACGAATATTTGTCGCCCAATTTAATTTAAATTTGAACTTCAATTGTCACATATGTGAGTATGACACATATCAATACCGATGAATACATAGCCTATCAGTGTATACATAATTTTTCGCTTAGAATTGTCAAAAAAAAGTAATTATTCATAACTTCTCATTATTTCCTCTAACTTTGATATCTACCTTATATATAAAAAGAAAGAGATGTTACTGTAGCAACCTTTTTTTTGTTAGATGTATAGTATTTTATTTTGACAAGTGTCAGTTTTTATTTGTAGTTGAATTTTTGCTTCACTATTTTTTTTGGTTAGTCAAAAGTCATAAATATCTCTCCACCCAATTCTTCTTTTCTTCCTCTTTATGCCTCTGCTTTTAACCTTCATCTCCCTCTTTTTTCTTCATCTTTCTTTTTTCCCTCTTGAAATTTTTTCTTTATAATTAATTATTTTAAGATTATTTTCTTACTATTTTTTTAGATGATTATTGTTGACCATGGAGAGGTGTCGTAACAATCAACTGATTTATACTGTCACTTCCTATTCCATCAATTTTAACTCTTTAATCCAGTATTTTACTTTTTCTTTTCTTTTTTTCCTTCATCCTAATTTTTCTCTGCCTTTCCTCGTTCCACTTAATCAATGCATTTTTTCCTGTTTCCTCTATAATTAATTGAATGTATGTTTTTCTTGCACGGGAATGGATATTTCTTTTATTCCATTGTTCAAAAATAATGATTCATGAATCATGATCATCTTTTTCTTTTAGGAGAAACATAGATAATGGATATTTTATCTCCACTACTCCTATTGTCTGGTATATTCCATTTTCTTTTTATTCCTATTCTTTCCTCATTTCACGCTGCCAAATATGGACTTAAAACTTGTTTTATTAACTGTGTTTTTAACTTTTTTTATTAACTGTATTTTATTTAGCCTTCATCATTTTTCTTTTTTTTTTGACTCTTTATTCTGTTATCTTGGTGTATTTATTTATTTTGGCTTGATCTCCTTGATATTCATTAAACCTTCCATTATTTTGGTTCTACAAATCGATTTTCCTTTTGTGTGGTTTGTTTTAAATCTAAATGCAAAATTTATTTTTTGCAATTCTAATGTTTTAGTTCCTTTTTAATGCATAATTGAAACTTGCACTCCTTTGACTAATTCTTTGGTACTGAATTTTTGTACCCTTTTTACATATTGAAAAGCCTTCCATTCAACTTTCTTGCAAGTTTTATTGTGAATAGGATAGAAGTTTTTACATGATGGTGTCTTGTTTGAAAAAGAAATAGTGGCGAAATTTTACGCATTTGTAATTATAATAGCATGATAATTGAGTTTTATGAAGCATATATCATTTATGTTAATAGTGAACCGGTTTTGCATTTCTCATGTGCTTGATTTTTTAATTCTTTGCTACTGTTTGTCCATACAATACAATATATATTTCTATTGCATCACAATAAGCAAGTTGGAACAAACTTTTGGAACACTCCACTAAAGATAAACTTTTTTAGGCTCAATTTTTGACAATTATAATTTCTTTTTATTTGAAAGCAAATTATAGTGTAATGAATTTTAGCCATAATTTTATAAATGGGCCTAAACTGTGCTTGCACAGTCTGATTCCTTCTAGTCTTATTATAAGATAAGGCCCAAAGTTACTATAGCAACTTCCCTTAATGACACGTGGCACTATGGGTAAATTTTGAGCTTTTATTTTTTTCTTTCTCTTTGGATATGTTGAATGTCTAAAGTTACTGCAGCAACTTTCACTGCTTAATGACCTAAATTGGACAGGATTTGGCATTTCTTTATAACGTTGAATTATTTTTAATAAAATTTTCAATCTTTACACTTTGGACAGATATAATTCAATTAGAATTTACATTTATTACTATTTACGTTATCATTTGAAGCTATATTTGACAAATTAACTTATGTCTTGGTCAAATGTAATCGAACTACAACATTATTATTATTATTTGAATTTATATTTATTTCAATGTGAATTATCATTTAAAATTATATTTGACAAAATAAGTTTCACTTGTTAAAAATTATACAATTACATTGATCTTTTCAAAGTGTTATATTTTTCATTTTTTGATATTTTGTTAATGTAATGCAAAAGATTACTTAAAACTGATTCCATCTTATTATAAAGAAAAAGATTATTATCGCTACTTAATGCAATGTGCATTTTTCTGTTTAAATTTTATTTTAATTTGTTCATATTAAAATATTTGGTAACTTTTGACTTTATGTTTATTCATATTTCTATTAGCATTTAAAGTTATAGAAATGAACTGACATTGCCACTTAAGATCTTATATATTTTTGGGATCAATTTTATTTTTAATTCATTTATACAATAATATTTGCTTTTTATTACTATAAATTTTTTTCCTTTATTAATCAAAGGAATGCATTAACGCCTAAATAAAATATATATATGACAGGTGTCGGGCCTGTGCAATAATAATAATAAAACTTAACTACCACCAAAAGCAGTCAATAATCAATTCTAAGTACTAAAGCAAGGACTCTAGGTGTGCAATGGGTTACTTGATTCACCATGTTCCCGAAGAGTTTGCTTAATCCGATATACTAGAATTAATTATCTGACTAAATTCACTAACTAACAGACAGTGAAAAGCAGGGTCGTCTCCTCAGGGATTGGGGGGAAATTTGTTTCCTTTCGAGTCAAGATAAATGGGGGGTTTTACGATTAAATGCTAATGAACTAAATAAACCAAATGCGAAAAATAATTAATTGACAGAAATAATTGGGGAAACTCTAGCCAAGGGTACATATCAGAGATGATTCATGCAACTGATCATCAATGCAAATATAATTCCAACAGTTATTAATAGATTGGTTATAGTTGTCATACATGCGATAAACAACCAGCCTCTCCTTAATTTTTCGATAGTTAAGGTACGACCGTTAACTATTTTTCTAACCCGGAAACAACCCTAGGTACGACCGTATGATTTAATTTCTAGATTGCATTAAGATTTAGAAAAGCCAAATTCTAACTAACAAACACACTGCGAGGGTTTGTTTAAACTAGATCGTATGTTTCCCTGACATAAACCCAATTATGCCAATTGCTACCGGGACAGAGATAATCGAACAATTACGGATCCAACTACTCCTAATTAGCAAAATAGCGTACGTGAATAATTAATTATTGCGCACTATTCAATCATACACAAAAGTTATAACAATTAAAAGTAGAAAACATATAAATACCAATAAATGGAGGAAGCAGTTAAAATAATTTAGATCTCACAGTAATTGCCGAACCAAATCTTCAGTTGTCCTCTTGACTAGAATTAGAGAGTTAGTTCTCCATTAATGGAGAACAAGCCATCCGTAGAGGATTGGGAAAAGTTGTCAAATTTGCCCTTTCAATTTCGGTCAACAGAGAAATAATAGAACAAGAGAAATCGTTGCTTTCTATTGTCTCCAACAAAAGCATACAAGAGAGTCTGATGCTTTTATCAATTCGATCAAAACCAAAGGAAAAAGCAAATCCCACAAGTCAATAATGGTGGCCAATTCGTTTGTTTCCTCCCCAAAGTAAGAAAAGTCAAAGACAAGCCTAAAGCAAAGTACAATCTCTTTTCTATGTTGGTAGCCACCAAAAAGGTGAAGGAATTGACTTTCCTTTTTCGGCCAGGCCCACCAGAGAAAGAAGCGGATATTTAGTCCTAATTTTCTCCTCTAAAATTGATATTCGAATACCAAAATTTCTAAATAATAAAAATTCTATTACAAATTACTTTCTTTAGCTGTGGAGTGGCTCCACTGATCTCCAAATTTGTAGCCAGCTACTTCACACCCTTCTTGAATCTCCCCACATGCGAAGAATCACGAGAATCCAGTTTTGAAGGTTGGAGTCAGGCGTGGGCACGCCTAACTGTCAGAAAGTCTCCTGGAATATTGATTTTCAACACTTTTTCTTCACCACTTCCTGCAAGTAACACCAACACAAAATCTGAGTAGAATCCACCCAACTAGTGCAATATTTAGTCAAACAATTATGCAATATTGTCAAAATATCTCACTAAAATGCACCCTATCAATATATATCTTTATTATATTTCATTAAAATGCTCTTCTCTTTTCTTTTTTTTTTGTTTTAATGGTAGCTGTTAGATTTGCATTTATTTTTGTCATTTATTTTTTGCCGTCAGATTATTAGATTATTCAATAAAGCTTAGTTATTATAAGTTCTATCTAATAAGCTTATTTATTATAACGTTTTTCTTAGCCGTTGTATTATTAGATTATTCAACAAGGCACCTTATAAATTGTTTGGTTCTCCTATTTTTCCTCTCCATTGCTTGTAATAAGTCAAATAATTCTTCACCTACTCCAACTTTTTGACAATTACCTAATCAGATTAGACAATTACTTTTTCCTTAGAGTTAGATTGTCCTTCACAAGAATGCCAACCTTTTATGAATTATCAGTTGTACTTCATCTTTTCATAACCATTAGATTGAAATACAAAGTACTACATTAGCTTAGCTTTTATAGACTACCTTTTAAATGAAATTATTATCAATAAACAACTGTACACACTACTACATACACGACCAACTGTTATTCTGTTTTGTTTGCTTCTCCTTCCCACATAGCAGAAAGAAAGCTTCCTTCAGTTTCTTACTTCCTCATCATTTGGTAAAAATATTTTTCTTAGCTTTTTCTTCATCATATCTATGCATTTATATCTTATTGTAGTAAGATATAGATTCTTTTACATGATTTGTGTTTTGATTTTGTAGCATTGCCTTCAGCATTCAAGACTTTTGCTTTGTCCAGCACTTTACTTCAGGTTAGTCACATTACTCATAACTAGCCTACATAATGTTTTGATAAATGCTGGTTAAGTTTAATTGATATTTACAAGTTTCGTAAGTAAACTGCTGGTAGTTGCTTACTATTGAATTATATACACTGTGTGACTTATGATTGTAAACTCTGGCAACAAACTTTGAAATTGTTTAGTCTATTTAGATTTGTTTTTTTTTTTTTTGCTTTTGTGACCATTTTTAGATTGTTCATGTTGAAGATGCTTGCTTATTGCGTTGACGGATAGCTAAGCTAATTGAATGTCTATTTCATTATCAACTAAATTTTGATAGCCAAAAAAAAATTCTTCAATTAGACAAGTTTGTTGGAAAAAAAAAATTTTGATAGTCAAAACAAAGAAAAAAAATCAATTAGACAAGTTAATAAAATTCTTTACCCAGCTGATAAAGGATGTAAGAACAGATTTTTCTGTCAATCAATACCAGCAAATTTTAACTTGCAAGTCCAAGACCAAAATATCAAAAGTTCAGTGTATAGATCATGCACCGTTGTTCCTGTTTCATTGCCTTCATAAATGAATTAAAAAAAAATTGATAGGCAAAGTTCATATTATGTTTGGTGGTAATTTCAGAGTTGGTTTATATAAGTTTAAATGGCAGTAATATTTTAAAATTCTGCTAAATATTAATGTATTAATGAATTAAAATAAAATTCACTAGAAAATCATGTAATATATTAAGTGGCAAAGTAAGTTCATTTTAAATGCTAATAATCCAATTTCCCTCTATTTTAGTAATATATATATATTTTACGTATACATTTACACATGACACTCAATTAAAAAATACTCCTTCAAATTTTGCTACCCTTAAACAGTTCAAGGTGTGCACTGCACACAACTAAGCCTTACTAGTTAGTAGAATAAGGCTTTGCAAAATTTAGTTTAGAACTTGAAGTTTAGAATTTGAAGTTTGATGGTTTAATATCGACTTAGTGAATTGCATCTTTTAAAGCATAAGCTATGGCCATAGTTGGCAAGCGGCATTTCTTATTTTTCCTGTTTATTCTCACAACCATATCGTGGGACCTGTCCGACTTTAAGCACTCATTTACTTCATGGCCTTGTTTATTCTTTTTTTTTTTTTTTTTGAAAGATGGCCTTGTTTATTCTTTGTTTTTACTTTTTACATTTTAACCACACATTAAAATTCCTAAAGCATTTAACACATGATAGAACATATTAAATCGTCACGTCACCAATGACTTCAAAATCTTATAGTGGGCCCTACTCACAATCTAACGGCAGTGGTTAAACCTTCTCTCCTTCAATGTCCAGAATTTGGCACTACTAAACGCCGTGATCAAAAGTTCCTCCACCTTGGCCCCACATTCCCTTTGTCCCCATCCTATTCTCATTGCTTTGTTGATTATGATTGCACGCGTTGGTCCCATACAATATTGTTAAACTCCGGCTAAACTATTGGATTAGAGATTAACTCGTCAGTTTGGTTGGACTGTTCTTAAAATCCTGCTCACTTCAGCATAATGTCATAATTATTTAATATTTTTATAAGTTTCAGAAATATTGAAATTAAGTTCTTAGTTATATTTAGCCAATCATACAAAATATTTCAAAAATATTAGGTATGCAATCAAATATACACCTAAAAATTATATATAAAATTGTGAATTCATATCTAAAATATGTCCATTTTCCAAAACTACTTGAAAAACTAAACTAAACAAAACATACACAATTCGAGATCTTTTTGTTGGGAATATGGCTTTTATAATGTAAGTTGGAATCACTAATGATAAATTGATAAAATAATAGAGATGAAACTTCTTGATTTAGAAATCATTTAGAGAAATGATTGATTTTGGTGTTTATACTAAACGAGTGGTGTTTCCTTGATCCTATTAATAATTGAAAATTTTATGTTTGGGAAAAACAAGAAAGAAAATTAGAGAACCGAGTCAAGCATTCGAATCGGTTCAGTAATTTGGCCGATTTTTGATTGTTTTAACTGATGTTTGATCAAAATAATTTTATGTTACTAACCAGGTCGGGAAGAAGGCCGGTTTACGATCAGACCAATTAGCTCAATTCAAGTCTAACAACACTTGTCCCGTCTCCAATTTTAAAGATTCACTTTATCATAGCATTGAAACGATAGAATCTAACTGAGAGGAAACTTTTTGACAGGCCCCTAAACTATTCATTTTGCACGATTTAGCCCCTTAATTATAAATTGTTGCAAATAAGCCCTTGAACAAAAAAATACTTAGCTTAGGGACTTCCATCAATTTCGGGCGTTAAATGTAACAGAATTAGAGACAAAACTGACCAAATAGAAAAACTAACCTACGATTTGATTGAAAATCGGCTATATTTAGTCAAATAATAACATAGAATTTAATGTTTTATCCTTTTCTTTCATCCTCTACTCTCCAGCTTTAATTTGATGAAATAATCAGTCAACGAGATCTTTACGCTGTTTTTGTGGGTTAATTTTTTTGTTTGTGCAATGGCGTCTAATTCTATCACTTCTAACTATCAAAATTGATGGAAGTTCTTAAATTAAATATTTTTTTTGTTCAACGGTTGTTTGTGACAATTTATAGTTGTCATCTCTAACGATCAAATCGATGGAAGTTCTTAAATTAAATATTTTTTTTGTTCAACGGTTGTTTGTGACAATTTATAGTTGAAATGCCAAAACAATATAAAGGTAATGGTTTAAAGACTATCCAGAAAGTTTGGATTGGCCATTTTTTCAAATACAATGCTACAGTTTCAAGTTTGGATTGACCATTTTTTCAAATACAATGTTACAGTAATACACAATAACTCAAAAAACATCCCATCCATACAATATATCAAATATTTCAAAAAAATTTTATCGTAAAAATTTTTCATATTCACTGTTACAGTAAAATTTTTTAAAAACACCCCAAAAACAGCTAATCCAAACGGAGCCAATAGCTTGTCTGATAAAACGTGAAAAAGGAAGCATCGGATTATGAAGGTTGTGCAATTTTGGGCCACCGCGTTTATTAGTTGCGATAGCTTCTTTTAATATATATATATTTTTTGCCCGCCGTGCTTTATCCGCTTTCTTTGATTCCTTCCCCGCTTGACCCAGACTCCACTATTCCAGATTCGCTTTACCGTAGCTTTGAAATAATAGAATCTAATAAAGCATGAAGAAAGGCACGGCGGCTTGCAAATTAGTTCCCGCCGGAAAGGCAAAAAATCTCAACAGTTATTAAACTATTTTCTGTATCTATTTTTTATCATCAAACTATTTTTTATCTCAATTCAGCCACTCAATTAAATAATCAGTGTACCTATGGCCATTTCATCATATTTTACTCTTAATCTACAAAATAAACCTAATACGGGCAAATCACGTGTCAAAATTTAAGAGTAAATATGTCCACTGAACTCTCGACTTGAAGATAAAAAATTTCAACAACCACTAAACTGTTATGATCGAACACCTTTAGTCACTCAATTATTTTTTGATTGAAAATCACCACTTAATTCACAAATATGTATATTAGTAGCCATTCTGTCCAAATTCAATGTCAAATCTAATGGAATGAGTTGCATTTAACACTGCACACGCCAAATACCATAGATAAATTCGTCTAAATAGACGAGACAAAAATCTTAAGTAGCCATTGAATTGTACAAACACTATATTTTTAGTGATCTTTCGTTCAAATTGGTTACTCAACTCACCAAAATAGTAAATTTCATTTAATTTCAGGGTTCTTGGAAATAAATCACAAGAACTTGAGTATATAATTTAGATTTTTTGTCAAAACTTATAAATTAGAATATATTAAAGCAACTATTAAAGATTTTAAATTCTATTTTTTGTTAATTAAGAAATCTAAAACTCTAGATAGAAAAAACCTAAAAAATTGACCTTACAAAATTGTCCTTATTTTTGGTATGTGAAATGGACGTTGTGCTCATTCCATTAACATTAACAGGAACATTTGACGGAATGACTATATGGATTTGATTTCAATATACTAAATCGTTTTGAGGTCAATGACTATATTGAAATAAAAAGTATTTGAGTACACTTTTAGCCAAAAGTATACATGCTATATTGAACTCAAATCAATATAGTCATTGAACTCAAATCAATGAGTTTCCTTTTGACAAAAGAAACTTTTGGCCAAAATGTAAGATCCGAATATTTGAGTTCAATCACTATATTGAAATAAAATATATTTGAGTGGTCAAAAGAAACTCAGTGGACATATTTACCCTTAAATTTTGACAGTTGACTTGCACATGTTAGTTTATTTTGTAAATTAAGAGTAAAATTCAATGAAATGACCACGGGTATACTGATTAATTAGTTGAATTGTTAAATTGAGATGAAAAATAATTTGATCATCAAAAGTAGACGTAAGAAATAGTCTAAGAGAAAATCTTATATATACTGACAGTATATACACTATCATCGCAAAAATTGTTTTACTAGACGCATTGGGTGATCTATATAGAGAAACCTCTCTCCACTTTCCTCATTTTTGCGATATGTTTGTTAAGACAATGTTCAGAGAAATTAGCGGAATTCTTTCTTTTCTTGATTATTCTCAGGACCATATCATGGGGCCAGTCCAACTTTAAGCATCCATTTAGTTCATGGCTTTGTTTTTCTTTGCTTAGAGTGACATCAATCATCAACTTGTTTATTTCAAAAGTTCTAAACATTAAGGTTAGAAAGAATTACTCATCTTCAGATGCATTTTCCTCGTCCCAGAAGAAAAGGGTGACAGCAGCCACAGTAAAAGATTCGGCTAACCGTGATCAGAATATTGAGTCATTGCATTATGTTTTTCAGTGCATACGCCCGTTCATCAACGACAATGACAAAAATTTTTGCTAATCCAATCATGTATACATTCTTCAAGATAGGTTTGGTAGAACTGCAAAGCAAGATGTGCAAACAGCATATCAATTTTTCTGAATGCTAGAATACCAAAATGTCTACCTTCCAAATATAAACAAAACCTAATGAATGTACGAGGAAGAAAAGCATGAAAATGGTGTACATATGAAGGCTTCTCCACTAGTGGTCTCAATTTTAATGAAATTGCTTCAGCTTCTGTGGTTGCTATCTTGGCCCTGAAAGACTTGTAGCCAAAAGATGAGCATCATTTTTGCTCATTCGAGGCCCCGGTGAGGCGCCAGCGCCCTCATTGCTCATTGACCTGAAGAAAACTGCATAACGTTGTGACCCTAGCTGCGAACAGCGTGGTGGCGGAGGGACAGGGCAGATTCCTTCCAGCATCTGAACTACCTTGGTCATTGATGGTCTTAGGAACATTTTATCCTGTATGCACCAGAAAGCAACTTTAATTGCTGTAGAAACTCTGTCATCCTTTTCATCTATCTTTAAACTTCCATCAATGATGTCCTCCAGTTTTCCTTCTTCCATCATTTTAAAAGCATAAGAAGGAAAATGGGATTTCTCTGAGGGCTCTGAGCGATCAAAGGTTCTTCTACCACCAATTATCTCAAGCAGCACTAGGCCATAACTGTAAACATCGCTCTTCTCTGATATGGCACGGTTTGTGATCCATTCTGGTGCAAGATACCCCCTTGTTACCCTTAATGTGGTGAAAACATTACTCTCCTCTCGAGTCATAAGCTTAGCAAGACCAAAATCTGAAACTTTTGCAACAAAGTGGTCATCAAGAAGTACATTCTCAGGCTTTATGTCACAGTGAACTATCTTCACATCACAATCTTCATGGAGATAAGCCAGACCTTTAGCTGTTCCTAGTGCAATGCTGTATCTAGTTTCCCAATCCAACATGAATTCCCCTCTGTTTTTCTGGAAAAGCCATCTATCAAGAGATCCATTTCCCATGTACTCGTACACAAGAAGACGGTCATTTCCTTCAGCACAGAAGCCTTTAAGCCTGACCAAATGAAGATGACGAATTCTCCCAATAATGCTAACTTCTGCTTGAAATTCTTTATTCCCTTGACCAATGCCTTCCAATTTCTTCACAGCCAATCTAGTTCCATCAGGGAGAATCCCCTGGTAAACTGAACCAAAACCACCTCGACCAAGCTTCTTGCCGAAGTTGTTAGTTGCAATCTGAAGATCATTGTACCTAAAACGAACTGGGAGTCCTGATAAATTCTCCCCAAAAATTTCCTCCTCTGAAGACTCTTCAGGGGATTCAGGCAATGCCCTGTTTTTCTTCTGGTGGTACTGATATCCTGCATAAAGGAGACCAAAAATAGCGAGCAAAGCTGAGATGATGACGACGATGACAATCACATAGCGTGTTTTGTGAGTTCCACCACCTCCTTGATTTGCCCCACCGCTTGCATTGGTCAAGACTTTGATATAAGAAGCATATTGCGTACCATTTTTGGAGTGCTGCAAGCTTCCTATCTGATCAAACAAAAAACAGTTTCCTGAATGGTGAAAGAACATGGCAGCACAAGAGCAGTTTTCTTGGCAAGATGCTTTGCAGCCATTTAAATCTGTTTTAGAAGAGGGTGGAATAATATCAAGAGCAGAGTAACTAAGAGTGTTCCCTGCATCAACAAGCTCCACAGAGTCCTGTGACCTATCGCAGAAGGAGAAACTACTTTTCGTGCAAGAGTGAAGGGCCGAAGGGCACAGGCAACTGCCTACTCTCTCACAAACAAAATATGGATCACATGCTTCAGGTCTACTACACGGATCTTGTGGTATTGGTATCGAGGAGGCACTGAAGTTACCATCAGCTAGAAGAAGGCTGAAAGCGATAAGACCATCATTTTCCAAAGCTGCCACCCATGTGGTATTTTCATCATGATTAGGAGAGATAACAAAATGCCAAAGCAACACTTTATCTTGATTATAAAACCTCCAATAATTGCCCTCAAGAGTTGCAGATACAACATCCCTCCATCTGTGTCAATGATTCTTCTGGTATCCATTCCCATGGCCCAATATGGCTGTGGGGGTTGATAATTTGCTGATAGAATCATATCTCCAGACTTAATCTCAAGAGAGTAGTTCAAATTATTGGAGTTGGGGTTGCTTACAAGTTTCATTCCTTCAGTGAACTCCTGATTCGACACAAGGGTATCAGTGGGATGGCTAAAGCTCTGCCATATTATACTGCTGTCATTGCCAACAAGCACCAAATTTCCTGAATCCAGCAATGCCATTGCTACAACTCCTTTGTTAGCAGTATCTGTGGACCAAATGGTGGATCCACCACGTTGCAAGTAAGCATCCCCATTTCTAGCGATTGTGAAGAAATCTGAACCTCGAATCAGATTGTTTCTATTAGCAGACCAAATGATTGTTAAGCTGCCCTTGTGAATAACCACAAGTTGAAATTTATTGACATCTTGATCGGGTCGGAAGCCCAATGCGAAAGCAGAATTGTTGGAAAGAAGAAACAACCCCTCATGGTCTAGCCAGTTCAATAGCGTCCCCTGGAATCCCAGATTCAGCCTGCCTACATTCAGAATACCGGCCATACATGTTTCAAGCAGCAACAACAGACTAGAAAAGGAAAAAGCCACTTTGATAGACAGAAATTCCCACTTTCCCATGACTACATGTCTACATCAACAAGTACTTGAAACTCTCTTGAAATTCAGGAATATGAATCGGAAGCAAATACATGAAGAACGAAATTTCGAATTTTTCTGAAGGCCAAGGGAAAAATGAAAAGGAAGGATTAATAATACGTACAGGAATTTGGTTGGCCACAAAAGTTCAAAATTTTAAAGCAGAAAGCTGGTAGAAGGGACAAGTAAAACGTGAACTGAATTACAACTTAAAAAAGCAAAGATGACAGTTTTGGGAAGAATCAAGATCCAGCCAGCCCAGAAACCCAACTTTAGCTAATAGCCAGTGGAACAAAACAAGAAAACAAGTTCTCGTAAAATAATGCACGGACTGAGTCCCTCCTTTCAGATTAGCGTGAAGACCATCGCCATATGAATTGAAAAATTAAAAATTTGACTAAGAAAGATTTGACTCCAACGCCAGAAACATCATGAGAAGCGTAGACCTCTAAAAGAGTAGTTTAAAGGGGACTATTTATCTACTGAATTTGTCTAGCCATCAAATTGGACTCAGTTGGAAAACGGAAGCAACCATCAGGAAAAGAAGAGCATTTCCAAAGGTTGGCGGTTTTTGGGAAATGTTCCCAAATGGTGAGCCTTTTGAAAGAACGTATTTAGTGAACGCAATCTTTAAAAAAATAAATGCCTAAAACAATAACAAAAAACACATTTTGAATGCAACTTTGGACGAAATATTGCACTCGATGAATACGTTATTCACCTTTTGGAAAAAGGTTTAGAAACTACCTACCTTTGAGAATTTATATTACAAACTCACATTCTCCAGGAATTTATTCGTTGGACAAGGTCATGCCGTGAAGGATTGAAGACTCGTGGAGAAGCAAACAAGAAAGTTTTGTGAGCAACTTGGCCTTTTCTTGATTGAATGAACCTACTTTTCGGGCTTATGTCAAGGAAGTGCAGACATCTGAGGACTGTTATTATTTCTATTATAGTAGTAACAAGTGTTTTGCTGTTTTCGATCAATCGTCAATACAGATTTGGAAGATTCGAGGAGTACTTTTTTTTTTTTTAATATCATTTGTCAACGACGTGTAAATCCAACTGGGCTGTATAAAGGGTCAAAGGAATGCAAGTCCATCTATAAAATATTGTTGAGAATTCTATCTGAGTTTTCCACCTTTACTGTCAATTTATCCATTTTTATCATTTTATGTCATTTTCTCCTTCCTGTGCTTCCTCAATACAGTGCTGAATTTCTTCCTTTGACTTTTCTTGTCAACCTTGACTCTAATCTCCACCCTCCAAACATGCCGGACAAAGTTGGCATTTGAGCGCAATGCTTCAATTGTTGAATGTTATAACCACTCTGTGGGCCAATGCATATTAAAGTCTTGCGGATATTAATACCAACAATGGACTCGTTACGACAATCGAAGCCCTAAGCAAATGTTTCTTACAACTTCTAGCAATTTTTCTGGCTCAAATACCCTTTTCTTTTTTCTCTGCTATGACAACATCTATTTTACTTTTACTCTACGAGAGAGGGAGAGTCTTAAAAAATTTATATGGGGGTTGAGAGTTGGAAGCTAAATCAGCAAATTAGACAGCTACAACATTGTATTTTTTAAATGTTTTTAAAATAAGAAAGCATTACACTTTCTTGTGATGCACTGGGCGGGATTTAAACCCCGAACTAGTGCCCAATGGTTCTCAAATACCTTTTCCAGCCACAAGAAAAAATAATGGCTAGCCTTCAATGAGGTATCCCACATTGGTAAGAGAAAGGGGAAAAGAATGGTTTAAGGACTTGGAAGCTTGAACTACATAGTAATTTGGGTTAATCATTTTGGTATTAGAGCGATCTTGGGTCGTTACAGTTGGACTCTTGAGTCCATACGAGCCACCTCTTGGGTGGACAGTTTGAATTCTGATATGATCTCTATTGTGAGGATGAAAAGTCTTAAAGATGAGAAGAATGAAGTATCCCACATCGATAAGAGAAAGGGGAAAATAATGGTTTAAGGATTTGGATGCCTGGGCTACATAGTAATTCGGACCAGTGCCTTTCATTTTAAAAATTACTTGGGTCAGCCCTTGGACCTGAATCGTTGCAGTTGGTATTATAGCGAATCTCACATTGGTGGAGAGAATGAGGTATCTCACATTGGTAAGAGAAAGAGGAAAATAATGGTTTAAGAACTTGGATGCTTGGGTTATATAGTAATTTGGGTTAATTATTTTGGGCCAATAGATTTCGGTTTAAAAATTATTTGGGCCAATCTTTGGACCCGGGTCTTTACATTCAAAGTCAAGCAAGTTCCTCAATCTGCTTTCCCAACGCTGCCCAATCCCACACAACTTATTATGCATAAACAACTGACCTTTGAGGTTAGGTAGTTCGTACTTAATTAACCAAGCCTCTAAAGACAAGGCCGAATGCTTTTGAGGATTCATCATGGCCCAAAAGTCATCTAAAATGCGTTCCACATCACAAATATGCTAGGCAAAATTAAACTAATTAACGGTGTTGGTTTTGGGCTAAAATAATCACTAGTTAGAAATATTTTGCCAATTAAATTTAACAAGGAAATTAACAATATTCACCTCATATCAATATTATATAAAAATACAAATAATTTGTACTATTAAAGTATGTTTGGTATGGATTGAGGTGCGGATAAGTCGCTCTCTTTAAGACAATTCGTGTCCCTACTAAGTATCTTTCGATGTAATAGGTTTCAGTACGTTGCCTTAAGAATACAACAACCCAATTTTTTCCTCACTCTAGTCTACTCCAATCTACACAATTGGAGTAAGATAGAAACCTCATATAACACCGTTCTTTGCCCTATAAACTCTAATAGTAGTGAGAGGGAAAAAAGTAGAAGGTTGTTTAGAAATAGCAAAACATGTGTAAGACTTGATTGATAGAAGCCTCTATTATAGGCTGAGAAATTAGAAGTATTAAAATACCAATATTAAGTGGAATAAATAGCTCATATTTTCATCTATAAATTGAAAAGGTCTATATGCATTTTATAACAGGAAAAATTCACTAAATAAATTTATAAACCTAATCATTACATAGGTTACACAATTCACGACATAAATCTCATTTTAAAAACATAAGTCACACTTTTAAATGGTCGAATTTGTAGCTGAAAATTTATTAAAAAATTTGTAATTTATTGCGTTTGAATTCAAAATAAACATGTGACATTTTTTGTTATTAAAATATCCAACAAACAGAGCCTAATATATTGATTTTCAGGGCTTAAGTTCCGTTTAGCCTTTTTTGATTTAGTTTGTTCTTTATCGTATCATCCTTCAATAACAACAGAAATCTGCAGGGTAAAACAATTTCCTTTTTTTTTTTTTGGTCTACAACAATTCACTTAAGATAAACATAAAAAATTTAGAACATACCCAAAAGTTGAAATCAAAGGAAGCTTTTGCTCCATCAATATGAAAAGCCAAACTTGACTCTAAACTGAGTTTTAACTAACTCCTAAATATTTCCCCTTTGACTTGAGTTTATGAACAGACTTGGCTATAGCTTTCAGTCGAGTCTCTACAATGATGGACAGTAATAAGACCTAAAAATTGGATGCGACGCTTCTAGGTTGCCATAGTAGGACGGCAGAAGACCTGTCCAAGTTTACCAGTGTATGGGGGAAGGAAAACAGAGCATTATTGCGTACCATATAAATGTGAAAGCCCTTAACGAGTCCAGATGCTTTTATTAATCGAACCGAGCTTACATAAGTTCTGATAGATGTATATAACAAAAAAACAGTAGTATTGTCTATATCCTTTGACGACTCTTCTATCTGCCTAATTTTGAGATTACTAATGGAAACCACCTGGTTGCGTGAAGCAATACTGGCATATAGAATCACTACATGTAACTGAAGGGTGCCTTGCCTTTCATTCTCTGTATTTCCTGTATAGTTTTCAGCAGTACTGGTAGACTTGTCGCAAAAACATTATGCAAGAAAAATTTGCAAAAGCTTTTACTAGACAAGAATTAAACAGGTTAATAAACAACGTTAATTTTTGTCTCCCTCAAACCCCATATTCAGGATTACTAAACAGATAATCTGATATGAATTCACTGGTTTATGTTTTAGTGCTAAGGAAGCCAAAGAAACTTGTCGGAATAAACTAAGTCAAGAACAACATCACCAGTCACCACATACTAGCACAATGTTTACTTTTATATACTCTACATTATCCTTCAATTACAGTAAAAATTGCAAGTGAGCAAATTAAATTCTGTACCGGGATAAGAGAATTAGGGTAGCATTTATTCTGCATAATATACATGTAAAAGCCTTACAAATTCAGCCCAGAATCTTTATCAGCTTTCAAATTAATACATGCCTATAACAAAGAAAAGTACTAGTGTCTGAAGAATTACTACATGTTACTGATTGTCAATTTCTGTTACTACTACTAAACCTGCTGGATGCTTCAATTATTGCTGTGCAGCACAATTACTACATGTAAATCCTTTGGAAAGTAATTAATTACATGTAAATATCAAGGTTTTTCACTAAGAAGTAGTACTCAAAATTGCTAGTAAAAAACCAACAGAAATATTATATGAATATATTGTTTCTCTTAGTCGGGAAGTAATTGTACTATATGTATATAATACACATTGTAAAGTATAACTAATAAAAAAACTCCGTATATGGTACGTACAAAAAATACTTGTGCTTTTCACATAACCTTATAAAACATGTAGTGAACTTTTGCCGCATTATACTTCTTGAATTGTACTTCAACTTTTCAAAAAAATTAAAATATTACATAATAGTAATGATATATCTTTCTAGTTATACACAAAATAGCACTATGTATATCTAGATTTATACATGTGGTCAAATTCAGATGACAAAGTTTTAATAAATCTAATGCCTAATTCACAAGAGTAAAAGTTAAAGTGGTATTAACGTAGTAAAATTTTTTAAAAATTTGTAGTAATTATATACATGTTTATAATTCCATAACTTTCAATACTAGGTGTTAAAAGTGATATTAATATCCCATAATCTTAAAAAATTGTACTAATTTTACACATATTATTAGTAATAATATAGTATTTAAGATCACAAGTGAACAAACAATAGAGAATTCATAGCATTTTAGTATCTGAAAGCTAGCATAAATACTGTAATATTGTTTTTCTTTGTAAGACATTTTTAGGGAGCATAAAATATTGCAAATCTGCAACTTGATGATGCCTAGAAGAGGATCATTTAGTAGATCATGAAGAACTAAAAGCCTTCCCACCATTGTCATGAACAAGACTATTCCATCTTCTTGTTTCTGAATTGCCGCCAACGATTTTTTAGTTTACTTTCATCCAAATAGTCTTTACTTCTTTACCAACATTTAACATACACTTATTCATCTTTTCAGCAGTATTAGTAGTCTTCTTACTATTGTTTGCATTGGGTGTTCTTCCACCAGAATAGCTTGGCAAGCACCGTTTCTTGATTATTGTGTAAAATTGTCAAGAAATCATGCATTTCATCTAACATAATCTTGCCAAGCCCAAAAGCTAAATATAGAACAATAACACCAAAACTCTAAATGTGTACTCATGTAGTTGCCTGGTTCACAATAGGTTAGCCTAATTGCATTATCTAGTCTTGTTGACGTGTGTAAGTTTTCCAATCTTTCAAAATCTTGATCCCAATTTCTTGAATTAGAAATATTAACATGAAATAAATTATCCTTGATAACCCAATTTGATTGCCATCACTAGACCGTCAACATTAGTAACAAATATGTTAGTGGCATTGAGTTCTGTATTGACTATTCCCAAAACCATGAAGCACCAATAAAACTAGAAGATTATTAATTTTTTTAACAAAATATATACTATATAGCTTCTTATGATACTTTAAGATGATTAACTTTTCATAGAAAATAAATATTTATTTAATATTGGAAAAACCTTGTAACACTCATTAGAAAAAAAAATGATGCCGATTTAGATGCAGTCCCAACTTTGAGAAATGCACTGAACCAAAAATTTTTAAAAAAAAAAGAGAAAACTGAGAGAAAAGATACAAATTGGTTTTGTAGCTTATACGGTACCGCTTAAGTTTATCGGCGCCAGTAAGCATGCAAAATGCAACCTATCAAATGAGTACTTTCAAAAGTTGAAGAGAGAGAAAGATACCTTTGATGAAAATCTTGAAAATCTAGAAGCACACCCCTATAAGGACATGCCACTACCAGAACTACAATTAATCCTTGCAGTTCAAAGATTTAGGTAGAGAAAAGAAAAGGATTAAAATTCGAATATAGCTTGTTGATTCATCAATCAAGCTTGTCTCGTGAGAGTGTGAGAAATTTGAGATATGCCAATGTTTGCATATTTTTCTCCATTTATTTAGTAATAGAATAATTTAGTTAGTTATTGAATAAATGCAGTTGTTAACAAATTTTTTGCCACGATTTGTTAAATAGAAAATTATGTCAATTTGTTAGCAATTAGTTTTGTTAAGATTTTTATGGAGATTTGTTAATTGGAAACTATGTTAGTTTGTTGCTTGTAAAAACTGTAAATAGTGAGTTGATGAGTAAAGAACACAAGCTTATTTTCAACCTACAATATGAGTCTTTTGTGAGCTTTTTTTTTGGCATACTAAGTGTTGTTTAGTAGTTTATGCCCTAAAAACCAACGAAATGGTATCAAAAGTCTAAATCTTTAAGGGCCTACGTCTTTTTTTAGAGTGAGTGAACTTGGTGAGGATCCTTTTTCCAGTGTCAAACTATATACTTAAGCCTGCAAATTTGAAATGCTAGGAAACAATTTTTTGTCCAACTCTTCAGTTTTCACTGGTGACAATTATCAAATTTGGGCTGTCAAAATGAGTTCCTCTTTGATAGCTAGTAATTTTAGTATATTGTGGAAAACGATCTTGTTCCTATACTATCCAAAGATCCAACGATTGCATAGATGAGAGCCCTCATGGGGATGCAGTCAAAAAGAGATCAAATACCATGACATGTATCCACTCAGTAGTTATAGGTGCAATATTCACAAAAATTGTGGTTTGTGAAATTGCAAAGGAAGCTTGGGATACTCTCAATGTTGCTTTCCAAAGCAATAACAAAATAAGAAAGATGAAAGATTTGACTCTTATGCGAGAATTTGAATTAAATATTATGAATAAAATTAGGTCGATTAGAGAACAGTTGCCTGGACAGCAAAGTTGTGGAGAAAGTTTTGGTGGGCTTACTAGAAAGATTTGAAACCAAGATTTCCTCTCTTGAAATTCAAGGGATCTCTCTCAAATGGCCTTGCCAGAATTGGTCAATGCTTTAGAAGGACAAGAACAAAGAAGGGTCATAAGAATTGAGAAAGTCATTGAAAATGCTTTTTAGGCAACAAATGAAGATCAAACTCAATAAGGTGACAGAAATAAGCAGGTGAAAAATTGCAAAAATAAAAAGAAACATGGTGAAAATTCTCCATGTCCATACTATAAGAAAACCTCACATCTTTCAATATATTGTTAGTTTAGACCTGACATTTAATGTTGATTTTACAAACAAAAGGGACATATGGAGAAAGTTTGCAAAAAGAAAGGAAAAGGAGGTCATCAAACTAAGCTGGTTGATGAGCAAGAGGAGGAGCAACTTTTATGGTCACTTGTTTTGCAAGTGATAATTTCAATGCTGAAACTTGATATGATGACTCTATAGATAGTGGTTGCACTCCACATGGATTATGATGAATCTATATTTAGAAAGCTTGACAAATCACAATCTTCAAAGTCAGAATTGGAAATAGAGGCTATATTGAGGTAAAAGGCAAAGGTAGTGTTGATTATGGTTTAGGTACTAAAATTATTTATTATGCTTTGTATGTACATAAATTAATTAAAATCTATTGAATGTTGGATAGTACTGTTAGAGAAGAAAATTGATAATTCTAAGATGCAGTACTATGAACCAAAAAATTCAGATATTGATAAAATCCTGGAGGAGATCATTGATGAATTCATCGAAGAAGCTTATGTTTTGATGATTCATGAGAAGTTATCCAAAGATGATGCGGACCAAGTTGATGAAAAGTGGTAAGGCATAAAGCGTAGTATTTTTATTTGTATAGGTTGCTTGTTAACTATAATATTTTAATTTTAATTTAAATAGAAATTACTTAATTTTGTTTGTATATTATTTTGATAAGTGAAGAGCTTAACTGGGGACCAATCTTAGCAAGATAGATTGAGCAAAGAAGCAGCACAAGAAGAAGGTACGAAAAAAGGAAAAAAGGCCATTGGTCAAAGAGGATTCATGTACAGATGCAGATCCTAGGTGATCCGTGCATAGATCCCTGATGACCGATGTTGGTTGTGCATTTGGTTTTCAGACTGGAGTTTCTCTGATCTCCATCAAATTTTGACAATTGGTGCTAGACATTGGACCGGTCATTGGGCTGGTCTTCATTGGAAAGTGACACGAAATGATTATTTTTCAACTCCAATAAGTCTAATCCTACTATATTTGGGATACACCTTTAAGAAACTATAAATAGGGATATTCTAGGTCATTTTGAGGGTGGGAAACACATTAGACTAGCATTAGTTCATCACATACAACTCATTCTTGAGAGATCAAGAATGGGATCAAAGCATGGAATCAAAGAGAGTTCAAAACGGAGATTGGGGTAGGGAAAATTGAGAAGTTTTCTTTACTTTTATCTTCATACATGTATTTTACTCTTTCAATTCTTGGTTTTTACAATGAATATGTTAAACTAATTCCATTCTACGGTTAGGATTGTATGAGGGAGTTTTGATTATTTATCTAAGTTTGATTATTTATTTTTGCCTTGCTTTAATTGTATATATTTGTGTTTGGCTACCATAGACATGCTTTTAGAGTTTGCATTGAACTAAAAAGGATATACAATCGTCCTCTAGATAAACATACTTAACGTAATTATGAAAGTAGGTTAGTGTTTGCAAGCTGTAGTTAAATCACCTAAGATCTTAAAGGATTTAATTAAATACTTATGATCTTGAGAGAGACGTGAGATTTAGTTAAGTATAATTTAGATGTATCAAGAGATAATCTAAATTACATTTGTGTGATACGTTCTTAGGATGTTAATAAATTAGTTGGATAACTAATTCAAATTCCAGATCAAAATTTGAAACCCTAGTGTTTTACTAATAATTTTCTCAGCCACTATTTTATTTAATTTGATTGCCTATTTTTCTCCTTAATTAGTGATTTAAATCCTTTGAATTTAACTTTAGCTATTTGCTAGAATAATTAAAGTAGAAAATTAACTCGCTTCTATAGATTTAACCCTTGAAAGACTCTCGATGATTTTATTACTACAATCGACTCTATGCACTTGCAAGAATTTGTCGATCAAAAAGCTATACAAAAATTATCATGATTGTTTTATGTCTCTTATAACAATCATTTTGCGTGTTATGAACTTCTTATTCAGGTTTGTCTACTATGTATAGGAGTTTCACTTTTAAATTGCCAATAAGTCATTTGGATACATCAAGGAATTTATTGCTAATTTGAAGTTTGGCTCAAGAAATTGAAAAACGTAGTTCATTGCATAACAAATGACTAGCTTGCAAACATTTTTAGGAAGATGTTGTCTAAAATAAGGTTTGAATACTTAAGAAGACATTTGAGGATCTATAGAAAAAGTGGCAAGAAGTGTTGAGATACGCCAACTTTTATAGATTTTTCTAGATTCATTTAGTACTAGAATAATTTAGTTAATTATTGAATAAATGCAATTGTTGGGATATTTATTAACAGAAGATCATATTTAGCTATTAACAAATATTTTTTTAAAGATTGTTAAGTAGAAGATTATGTCAATTTGTTTACAAGCAGTTTTGTTGAGATTTTTTTATGAAAATTTGTTAGTTGAAACTTATGTTGCTTGAAAACATTATAAATAATGAATTGAGAAATGAATAACATAAACTTATTTTCAGCCCATAATACAAGGTTTTTGAGGGTTTTTTTGATTTGGTAATACTAAGTGTTGTTTAGTAGTTTTTTGCTCTAAAACCAACAAGGCCTTTTATTCTAGTAGACAAGAATTCAATATGATAAGTTGATAGAGACTCTTAGTGAAAATAGAAGAGATGAGACCCCAATACAAGTGAAGTTGGAAAAATAGAAATGAGATTTTCAATATATTTATTATGGTGCTGCTAGCCAGATTTCTAGTAGAGAAAGCTTTTCATATGAAATCACGAAATGGAATTCCAGTGATGCCATTACATTTTTAAATTATTGTGAAACAGCATTAACTGTTATTGTTGTTGGAGTTCAAGAAGGTTTACCCTAGCTGTGACATTAAGTCTTGCATTTGCAATGAAGAAATTGTTGGATGACAAGATACTAGTGACTCATTTTTCTACATGTGAGACAATGGGTTTTGCTACTTGCATCTCCATAGATAAAATTGCATACTAATAACAAACCATATGGTTGTTAATAAGATGTGGACATTTGGTAAAGATAAAGAGATACAAACTAATGGACCAATAGATGATATCAACTCAGATATATTTGGATGTTTGGTAAAGAAAAAGAGATACAAACTAATGGACAGATAGATGTTATCAACTTAGGTATATCTAGGAATGCATTAAGCATTAAGTATTCTATTTGCAAGTAATATTTCATAATACAAACTTGGGTGTATCTGGACATTTGAAAAAGATAAAAGAGATACAAGCCAATGGACGGATAGAATAGAAAGCAATCTATAAAAATAAGAGTTAAAAATAGGTACTGAGATGGTAAGATATAAAAATAGAAAGCAATCTATAGAAATAAGAGATAAAAATAGAAAACAATCTATCTTGGGTACACTCATCAAATCAACAATATGATTACAGTTGGCCGGTGATTTTGATGATAGTATTCCAAACTACTCATCAAATCATCCCTTTTACTTCTCTCTCTTCGGACAACCAATGAGCCCACCCCGATCAGCAATCACTTAACTTTCCCATACTCCATTGTCAAGAATTCGGACTCGAAACAATTCAATTTAGTACTTCACTTAATCAGGTTTATTCTTCTTTTCTTTTTCCTATTTAATTTGCATTGCTTACATTCTTTTTTTGCACCTTTTCCAATTGTGTTTGGGGTTTGCTGCTCAATTAGCTTTCTGGATTTTCATTTTCGGTCAATTTAGAAGCTTAGATATCTTGATTTTCAATTTCATTTAGATAAAGTTCACTTCTTGGCATTGATATCGAGCTCTTGACTTTATTTAAGCCATTGGATTTGATACTTTTGTTTTTCTCAAAAAAAAAAGGGACGATGTTTTTGCTTGATTATTAGTAAGCGATTGCAATATGTCGACAAAGAAGATTTTTGTCCACATTTCTATGTAAAATTTGTGAAAAGATAAAAATAAACATGAAAGATAAAGAAGATAATTACTTCTCGGGTAGCTTCTCAACTTTAGAGTTGAGTCATTTTACTCATCCTATGCATTTCATGGCATAGATAATATAGTATACATGGAATCTAGCTACTATAAAGAATTAAGTATTTGTCTATAATATCATGCTCACAATATCAAAAGGTGATAACATTTATTTACTTGGATAAAGTATTGAATGTTCCTAGAGAAATTGACACGGAAGTAGAGAAAATCTGAAAACTCTTTAGTGTTTTATAATATCAAGCATATTACAATGTTTTGTGGACAGCAAGCTTGGTAGCAAAAATATAAGTTTGTTAATTCTTAACTTATGTACTTTGTATAATATTTTATGTAATGTGTTCATATTATATTGATCTATACCATTTCAAGATTTTAAAGCAAATTAATATTGTTCTAGAATGAAACTAGACACAGGCAAGTTAGATCAAGGTAAACATGTAAGACAAGCAAGCAAAGGGAAAAGGTTGTTTGACTTGTGAGCTAATCACAACACAGATAAAGAATATTAAAGTATTTGATTAAATCTTTTTTGTTCACTAAAGGTGGATGAATCAATTACTTGAATTCAGTGACTTTGAAATTGCATGCATTTCTTACACTGAAGCCAACAAAAATGTCATTCACCGCTAGATTGCCACTGCTCAAGAAGTAACATATTAGGTTGTTGCTTATAGCATTTGTTTAGTTCTTTTTACATATACTATCAAAGTAAAAGTACAATGGTTAGGACTTCAATAAATCATTGACAATAATGCATTAATTATGGTCTTTTTTTTTCCTTCTTAAAACATATGGTCTTTAGCCTCTTTACCGTTATCACTGAATCAAGATTCAATGTTTGTTGTCAAATTTTCCTTCCCTTTCAAGAAATTTTGTGTAAATCAAATTTTGGTAGGTTATGGTGCAGAAACTACATGTGTCATGAATCAAAAATACTACTACAGAAACTACAATCACTTAAGATTATGATCTATGAAGAACCTGTATACATAATTATTTTCCATTGCACTTTTTCTTTGGCCTCTCCTTAAAAAACAAAGTTGTCAGTCTGCTTATTAATTAACTAAATCTCCATGTAGAAGCCATGTGTTATAGCAACTTAGGAAACAACTACAGCTTCAACCATGTACAGGGAGTTAGGAGACGATGGCCACGTTGACTTCTTATCAACAATGAAGACTAAAATTGTCACTAAGGATATGTTAATGGTTCATAAATGGGCTAACCTCAGAGTTTCTAAATCTGGAAACTATCACTTCTACTCACTTCTACTATAGATAGACATGTCTTCATAATCTTATAGGATCAAGTTTTCTTTCTGGTTTTCACCATTATATGATTATTAGTAAACAACTTATCTAAACAATGTTTTAGCCTCAAATGATTTGACTACATTTTTGGTAGCAGTAAAACTTAACAAAATAGTAAACGAATCAATAATGAGGGTTATAAGACCATCATTTATTAATTTGGTTGATTTTCATCTCACAATGTGCTTACTTTACTTGAAACATATTTTTATACTTCTAGATGATAACTAAACAATAAGTTTTATGGAGTTATGACAATGGTGTCTAGCACTGCTACTGTAATTCTTCAGTTTTCTTTTTTATTGTAAATCTTTATTTTTCCTTTTCTTAGACTGATTTTGCATTTCTTTTGCCCGTGCTTACAAAATGTCAACCTGTTTCTTCAACTCAAGCTGGCTATTCTATTTGGTGTGTATCTTTTGCTCCAACAAGTTGGCATATTCAATTCTCAGGTTTGTCTAAGAAACTAAATTTTGTGTTGTTTTTTTTTTCTAAAGGATTTGGATTTTGTTCTGCTATTGATTATATTACAAGCTGCATGTCTCATGTTAAAAAGTTTTAAGCTTCAATCATATTAATTGCTATCTGTTTCATTTTTACATGATTGTGAGATACATGATGTAGTTAATGGTTTTCTTTATATCCTGAGTAAAAGCCTTGACATGATGAGCATGAATGTTTGTTTCATATCAAATGTTTTGGTTAATAGTCTTCTATTTTTGTCATGGACTCAGTGATCAAAGAAAATTCTAATAATGTTCCTACTGTGATTTCTCAATTTGATGTGGATCAAATGATGAGGAAAAAGAATTGTAGAAATTCTTAGATGGAAAAAGAAACGATTAGATAGAGAAATAAAACGTCATAGTGTAGAAACTTTGCCTTTTGCTATTGCATCTCCTTCGCCACCTGTAAATTTGAGCAATATGCAAGTGTGTATGCCTGCACAATTCCAGTTTACAGGGAGGCAAACTTCCAACCTGACAGACTATCCTACACAAATGAGTGTGAGATCACAGGCGAAAGCATCTTAGACAAACCAAATTTTGGAGGTAGGCTCTTTAGAAAATCAAAATGTAGACTTTGCTAAGATTGTGACTGAGCCTTCTACTTTCAGTCTCTTCCTAGGTTGTCTTTATTCGATGTAAATTCAAATAGTACGCAAACTAGTATGGATGTGTCATTTGAGTTTGCAAATAGCCGAAGCGTAACTTCGAGACATCATCAGAAAAAGAAAGCTCTTACATCGAAAGTTCAGAGATCTCAAAAAAAACATTCAAGTCAACAAGAATGTATGAGATCACAGATTATAGGGTCTCTTCCAAATGTCTCTAAATCTGTTCAATCTCTAATACTGGATTTTGTCAGCACATTTTCGCTACCAAATGCATACTTGAATAGCTTGCACTCATGTATGTCTGTTCCATCGGATTTTTCAATAGGTGAATCTTCCACCTATAGAAATCGACAGAAAGAGAGAGTGCTTAAGATGACAGCGAAAAAACTAAGCACAATCAGTTGGAACAAGCACAGAATATAGGATCTGAGAGTTTGCAACTTCTCATAAGTACAACCAAATAGCATAATCCTGAGGTTGTTGAGATTTTTAATCAGTCTAATCAGGTTATTCGCCGATTACAATCAAACGAGTCCCAGTTTTCAAGTATTTAATATAGCACTGGTTATTAATATAGTCCTTCCCATCAAGTGATTGATTTTATATATCTTCAAAACTCTTTCTATCTTCTTAGAACAATCTAACCAGCTTCTTCCTTTTCTTTAAAATAGTGATTTTTTTTCCATTTTTTAAAATTTAACTTTTACTTTTTCTACTATAAATTATTTGTTCTTAATGCATGAATTTAAACGCATTTTCATGTATCATATAAATTTTTCTATTTTTTAAAATGCATAAACCTTTCACATTAACACAACAACAAACATTTTTAGCTTTAAATTGAATACTCAAAACCATTTTTTTTCAATTACTTTAATTTATCTAACTCAAGTGGTTGATATTGGACTCTACTTTACAGGAATACTTGAGCAAAATCAAGGGAAAACAAAGAGAAAATATGCAGGTCTTTTAACATTTACATTGTTAAATGACTTGGGTATTTTATATTCTATTATTGTTTATTAAACAAGCTAAATCATTTAGAATCTATATTTTATTGATGATAGGAAGAGTTCAAAAAAAAGGGCGAGACCTATTAGATTGCATTCCAGGTGCGGCAAGTATTCTTCCAAAACAACCAGATTGCCCACATTATGATGCAAAAAATTTTTTCCGTGAAAACAACCAACTTTTGCTGTTCTAATGGAGATAGTATTAGCTAGCAATCCAATTCTAGCTCCTTTAAAAGAGATATTAACTTCATCTTCAGAAGAGACAAAATTATTTAGAATATGTATAAGAACAATTAACAACATTTTTGCTATCACTTCTTTTGGAGTTAAGTTTGACAAGAATCTAGCAAAGAGAAGTAAAGGTGTCTATACATTTAGGATTCAGAGGCAAGTTTATCACTTCATTAGTGACCTAGAGGCCTCAAAAAATTTGTAGTTACATTTTCATGATACTGAAAATGAGTTGACAAATTGTTTAAATGCATGTCCAAGGCTAAGAGAAAGTATTATCCAAAAGGTTATGAATATCCTTGAACGCAATCCATATGCTCGATTTTTTCGTGGTTTAAGAGAGGTTCATAACCTTGATACTTATCGTATTGTCATGAGAACGCTGCTTGGTGTAGACCAAAGGGTATTTAACAAACCTACGGTCTCCCAAGTTGCTGCATTATGGGTTGAAGGAGAAGAAAATGGGGAAACAAGCCGGAGAGATATTCGTGTCCATACTCATGGTAGTCATTGTCACAGTATAGAATATTCCTATGGCTGTTATGACCCCTTGTAGTACCCTATTTTTTTCCTCTTGGTGAACTTGGTTGGCATCAAGGAATCCAAAAAAAAAAGGAAAAAAAGATCCACAAGAAAAAGACTCAAAATAAGAATTCTGAAAGTTTGATTTCCCCAATGCTTGTTGCTATTGCTGAAGAACTATTACAGATGGAATAAGATGGTAAGTGTAGCCAATCTTATTCATCTATTTGTAGTTCAGTTTAGCATAGTAAATTAACTAATTATTCTGTAATTTGTCTACCAGCAATGGCGAAGATTGATAATGATCCAAATTTTATTTATGATAGAGAGTAATATGCTTATAAGTTCCAGATAAGGGATAATGAAAAGTCTTTTTTGCTTCATTTTGGTAGATTAACTCAGCAATTTATAGTGGATATGTATGTTAAGCTTGAATCTCAAAAACTAGATTTTTTTCAAATCATAACAAGAGGAAATAAGGAGAGAGTTTTTGCAAGGAATACAAGACTCTATGGCTGTTGGTGAAACACAGGCAGCAAATATTGGTCAGAGAATTTTTTTACCAGCAAGCTTTATTGGAGGGCCAAGAAATACGAGAAGGAAATACATAGATGCAATGACCATGATCCAAAAATTTGGCAAATCAAATATCTTCTTGACCATAAATTGCAATCCTAATTGGCCAAAAATAAAAGAACACCTAATTGAAAAAGAAGAAGCACAGAATCATCCTAATTTAATTGTAAGTCTTTCATGCTAAACTTGAAGAATTAAAAAATAAAATCCTTAAGAAAAATATTTTTGGTGAAGTGGCAACCTATTAGGGGTGTGCATTCCGTGCAAAAGCGGTAATTCGGTGCAATGAATTCGGTGAATTCGGTTATTTGACCTATAGAAATCTAAACCGTTTTCAATTTCGAATTGGTCATAACCGAATTCATTCCGCAACCGATTTCAAATTCGAAAACGGTAATGAATTCGGTTAGACCGAATTCATCTATTAAAAAAAACTGATTTTTTAAAAATTATTACTGATTTGATCCCCAAATTTATTCATAATTTAACACATTACTTATGTTCTAATCATTTTGTGGTTTAATTTAATTGGCATTTATTTGATCACTTATACCTAGAATCCTTAGTCTATGATTTAAGGAACACATAAAAAGTGATTAATTTAAACTAGAATAAACCTTAGACTGTACAATAATTAGTGATAATTTATGAATTTATAATTTACAATGATTAATAATAAGTAATATTAGTTACAAACTTACAAATTACAATGATTAGTGATAAGTTATATTAGTTACAAATTTATAATTTATTTCAAATCAAAATAAAACTTGTTTACTTATATATGTTATTGTGAAAGTCAATACACTAATACATTGATTTGCAATTCACATGCATTCACTTATACTGCTTAGTTGTCTTATCTATTATTAAAGCTTAAGATCAGTGAATAGATAATATGAATTTTTTTGTTAAATATGTAATATAAATTTAGAACACACTAATACTTGCAAGTTACAGATTACGCATTCAAATATTTAATAATTCAAACATGAATGATCAATGATGTATCAAATTACCAATATCTAAATTCTAATTACTAATTATGTTTATTGTTTAATATTTAGTATTATACATATATGTATTAATTATTATATAATTCTAGTCATGTTACTCATGTATAAAATAATAAGTAGTTATCTTATATTGTTATGTATTACTATATATTTGTATTATTATAGTCATATAACAATTAACAAATACTAAAATAATATATTGTACATTATTATATATTATTATTATTATAAGTACATGATATGATGATAATACCATATGCTAATTATTATTAATAGCATTTACCTATATAATATAATAATATATTAGTAGTATATATTAATACTATATAGCATTTATCTATCTATTATATAATTTTATATACCAATTTGGTATTCGAATGCGGTAATGTGGTAATGCGGTACCCTATTTCAATTACCAAATTTGAATGCGAAATCGATTATTACCAAATTCATAATCTCATTATCTATTTCATACCATATTAGAATTCGGTGAATTCGGTATGTACCGAATTTGTACCAAATTACCAAATACCTGATTCCAAATTACTGAATTGAATTTGAATTCGGTTATGAATTCGGTATGAACCGAATTTGCTCACCCCTACAACCTATACATATGTTATAGAGTTTCAAAAAAGAGGCTTGCCACATGCACACTTCTTCTTAATTTTGAAATCTCAACATAAAATGTTCAAACCTGAAGACTATGATAAGATTGTGAGCGCCGAGATTCCAGACAAAGTGAAATACTCACACTTTATATAGAATGGTTAAAAAATGCATGATGCATGGTCCATGCGGTGTTTTAAATCCATCAAGTGTGTGTATGACTAAGAATGGCAAGTATAGGCATTCCTATCCAAAGGATTTTTGTGAGAAAACAACCCAGACTATTAATTCTGATCCAATATATAGGCGAAGTAATAATGGTGTTAGAGTCAAAGTTAGACAGCATCACCCGGATAATAGATGGGTTGTTCCCTATAATGCCTATTTACTTGCTAAATTTGATTGTCACATTAATGTTGAGATTTGTTCAACAATTTAGGCTGTTAAATACATCTATAAATACATTTGTAAAAGACATGATAGAATCAGTTTTCATGTTAATTTCGATAATCCAAATAGCCATATTGATGAAATCCAGCAGTATCGGGCAACTCGCTGGGTCTCACCACCTGAAGCTGGATGGAGATTTTTTCGTTTTACTATGGGCAAAATAAAACCTGCAGTAATTCATTTGCAGCTTCACCTAGAAAATTATCAGCCGGTAAGTTTCAAAAAGCATCAAAATCTCACCAATGTTATAAGCAATCGAAGAAACAAAAAGACAATGTTCACTAAATTCTTCTACATGAATAGAACAGATTCAGAAGCTCAGACACTGAATTGTACATATTCTGAATTTTCAGACCATTTTGTTTGACTTCCTGATGAGAAACATTAGAAAATAAATTCAGTCCATCCGACTGAAGGAGAAAGGTACTACCTTAGGCTTCTTTTAAGAAAAGTCCGTGCTCCGAAGTCCTTCGAAAACTTGAAGACTTATAACAAAGTACAAGTTAGAACCTTTCGTGAAGCAGCACTTTTAAGAGAGTTACTTCAAGATGATAACAGTCAAGAACATTGTCTTGAACAGGCTTCTCTCTTTCATATGCCTTATGAATTGAGAAAACTTTTTGCAACCCTTTTGGTATATTCCTGTCCTAAAAATCAAAGACAATTATGGTTAAAATTTGAGACTGTAATGTCGGAGGATTTTCTAAAGTGTTCAAATTTGTCTCCTAGAGAGGTTAGGAAAAAGGTACTGCAACAAATAAGTGGTTTTCTTGAATCAATGGAAAAAGCATAGCTTCATTTGGATTGGTTCCGAATGATCTATCATTCTTTGATGTTGAGAACCAAACAAGAGAACTGTTAGCTGAAAGAAACATAATAGTTCGTGAAGAAGATCTAAATGCAATTACTTTGCTTAATGAAAAACAAAGGCATGCATTTGAGGTCATATCTCGCCGCATATATGAGAACAAAAACGGGGCCTTTTTTGTAGATGGCCTTGGAGGCACTGGAAATCGTTTCTCTATAGGGCGTTGCTAGCTGATGTAAGGTCTAAAGGGTATTTAGCAGTTGCAATGGCCACTTCAGGAATTGCTGTTTCTATGCTATCAGGAGGTAGGACTGCCCATTCACGATTTAAAATCCCAATTGATCTTTCAGAAAGTAGAGCATGTAAAGTTAGCAAACAAAGCAGCTTGACAGCAATGATTAGAGAATCCAAATTGATTATCTGGAATGAGGCTCCTATGTCTGCAATTGAAGCATTGAATGATCTATTGCAAGTTCTTATGAACTCATCAGAAATATTTGGTGGAAAAGTTGTCGTCTTTGGTGGCAACTTTAGACAAACATTGCCAGTTGTTCGTAGAGAAAAGAAATATGAGACTATTAATGCTTGCATAATAAATTATCCTCTATGGCCTTTTCTCGAAAAATTGTAGTTAACAGAGAATATGAGGGCTCGATTAGACCCCTCATTTACTGATTATTTATTGAGAGTTGGTAATGGAACTAAAAATTCCAAGATGATAGCTATATAAAGATTTATTCTTCAATTTTGCTTGAAAGTAGTGAGGATGATTCTGCACTAGATAATTTGATAAATTTAGTGTACCCCAATATCATGACTAAATCAGTAGATGTTAACGCTCAAGTCAATCGAGCAATTCTGTCCACAAAAAATAATTTTGTTGATGAGGTGAATGATATTCTTATTACCAAATTTTCAGGTGAAGCAGTAGAATATCTCAATTTTGATGAAACCTTAAATCCAAATCATCAAGGACAGTATGAGGACTTTTTGAATTCTCTTTCCCCAAATGGACTTCCACCACATAGGCTGATCTTGAAGGTTAATGCACCAATAATCTTGCTTAGAAATTTAAATCCCACTGAAGGCCTTTATAATGGGACAAGATTAATATGTAGAAATTTTAGTCGAAATGTTATTCATGCTCAAATAGTTGTAGGTGATTTTGCTGGAAAAGATGTTTTCATCCATAGAATTCCATTAGAACCTCCCACTGATGAGCAATACCCTATCCCATATAAGAGAACTCAGTTTCCAATCTGTTTGTACTTTGCAATGACAATTAACAAAGTTCAAGGATAAACGTTAGATTTTGTAGGTATTTATTTAAGAGAACCTGTGTTCTCTCATGGCCAGCTTTATGTGGCGTTATCACATGCAAGAACAGCTTCACAAGCTAAGTTACTCATTAAGCCTCCATTTTTTTTGACAAATCTAGAATAAATCAAACAAAAAATATTGTATATAGAGAAGTTCTTGAAGCTTCTCAATTAGCTATCAAGTAAATGAACATTCTTCTGTTGCTTCTTCAATCTTTAATTAATCCTATCATAATTGTAGTCTATATTTAGAATTAAATTCATCTATTTCTACCATTTATAGATAAGCATGGTGAGACGCTACCTTCCAGTGGATGAGGTCGTTGAAGGAGTAAAAGGATGGATAGTACTAGCTCAAGTTGTTGAGATAGGACATGTTCAATTGAGTCAAGGAGCAAGGCCTGTGAACTACCACAGCTTCCTTCTTACAGATTCTGAGGTAACAAAAAAAATAAAGATATTTCTTCAATTTTTGCATATATCTTTGACTATTTTATAGATTTAGAGCTATTCTTCTTTACGATGCAACAAGGAACAAAGGTTTTAGCAGTCATCTATGGCAATGATATCCATTTTTTTGTTGCCAAGTTGATGCCATTCAGGAGATACTATATCTCCAGTGCAGCTCGTCGCAAAGCAGAATCAAGGTATAAGGTCAGTGACTACCCATATTCTTGGGTAATCCATAATAGAACATTGGTTGAGAAGTGCGTGGAGCAGGTTCCACCAATTATTCCGTGTCACTTTGAGCTTACAGAGTTTGAAAACCTATTTAGATTTGCTGACACAGAAAATTTGCAAAGTAAGTTCATGCTTTATCTTAGAAAATCCAACTTATCCTTAAATTGAAATATTCTTTTGAATAATAGATATCCAGGCTATTGTCGTGCATGCTTTTCCTTCAAGGGAATGGGGTCTTGATTCAACGACTAGAGACTTGGTTGTTATTAATCAAGAGTAAGCCAACTGGAACATAAGAATATACTCCCAATTCACTAGATAAACCTGTTACATTCTTTGATTTTTATCATATTTATTGCTTTCTTAGAAAAAAGCCAATGCTCCTTACTCCATGAAACGAATTTGAAGCAAATGAAGGTGCATAGCTTGCAAACACTATCGCAAACAACAACATCATCATAGCTATGAGAGTCAAAGTAACTACTTTTAACTGTAATTTGTAGCTCCCATTACTCAAGAAATTATTACTGCTTTGCCTACCATACTTCAATTTTAATGAGCTAATTATATACTATTTTCTTAGATCTGTTTCTAACAACAAGGCTTGTAAGTTGTCTGCTAGTGAATTCACCAACTCCTCAAACCACAGCATTAAGCAATGGTCACTACAACAAAAATAGCTTTTCCTGACATGCCTATAAGGACACTTGTTGGTTTGTGTCATTATAGCATTTCTATTATGACACTTATTATCAACTCAATAATATATACTTTAATTTTTTTATTTTATTTGATATAAGAATAATAATGTACCTTTAGATTACCTATTATGACACTTGAGAAAATGTGAGATATACCAAAAAAAGAAGGAAAGGCACAAAACGACATCGTAGTGAATTGGCGGAAGATTCATTTGCTCAAAACTTTCATTTTGCCGGCCAAAACACTTAGTCAAATTTTATTGAGAGCTATCCATCAGGAACGTTGGACAGTTGGCAGTGGACCTACTGATATCATCATTGAGATCTGAGAGAATCGGTTACTTTGACGATCCTAACTTTCTGCCCTGCGTCGGCAACAACGCTTATGCGCCTTCTTCTCCCGGCGATCTCTCCCTCCCTCTCGTAGGTCTCGTTCGCCGTTCCCTCTTATACGGAGTGCTACATTTTCTATGCTCTTTGTCTTAAAATGGACGAGGAATTTGAGAATGAAAGTACTATTTATTTGCTACTTTTCTGTCTATGTATTTTGTTTGGGTTATCTACAAAGCAATTCCGACTATGACTGGTTTGAGTCTGCAGCTTTTGATTCGTCCTCCAATCGATTGACTCTTATACAGCAGAGGTCTCCAGTTGTAAAGGTAATACGCTTTGAATTAATTTATTTGGGAAGAAGCAAATGGAATAGAGATGTTTAGTGTAGGCGTTACTACTAATCATTTAGATGATGAACTGTTCAGCTTTATTCCTCTCAGTTGTCTACTTGATTCGTGTGATTATTTTGCTATGGATTTGTTGTCCATAACCTGTTCGATAAAATGTCAAGTAGACAACCGAGAAACTGTTGAATCTTAGAAAAGTGATTACAGATAAATCTCATGTGACCAGATACTTCGTGTTTAAGTGTCTTAAAAGGATACATGTTGACAGGCCAATGAAAGAGAGAAGCCTAGTTTATTCAATTTGAATTAATTCACTTGATTTAACTGAAGCATCTTTGCTAACTAGTACTCAAATTGAGCACTGTTGTCTTTACAGAAAACGCCTCATGAAGGATATATGTTGGCTTAAAAAATGATAAGTGAAGGCTGAGGGTCAGAGCTAATGCCCAGAGAAGCAAATCCAGATGTCCCTATGACCGCCTATAGGTGACTAAATGCATATTGTTAACTCGTTATTGGCCTATGGTTATCAATAAACCTGTTATTGGCTTATGGTTACCAATAAAGATATGTTTGAATAGGGTCATCTTATCTAAATGACACCAAATGACAACATGTCTTGTAGATATCATTCGCTTTGTGCATATAACGGTGATGATGACTTGTTTAACTCTGACTTAAGTGAGGACCAGCTGAGGCAGAGACTTGGACACATGTCCCACACACCTTGTCAGGTAGGAAATTGCATTGAATGGGGAAACCATGCCCTATCCAACCGAGTTCAGGAAGCTGTCCAGGCAATAATAAACTTTGTCAAAAGAAAGGGACCCAAGGGATGGGATGACCCATGGAGTTAAATATCAACTTTTTTTTTCCTTTTTTTTTTGAATTGTTATGTCATTGAATTCAGGCAATGGTGGTCCTCCTTCTTTTATTTGTTTGATTTTTTATAGGTACGGAACGGCATCTATAGCAAAGCTAGTACATTAGTATAGTTTCTTTTCTTCTGAAAGAACTTATAGTGTTAATGGAAAGTTCAAAGACTTGTATATCTGACATAATTGTGGCAGGAATGAAGTGAAGGATTATCTGTTGTTCCACATTGGATCTCGGTCTTATTGTATGGTGCGATTAATTTCTCTTTACCTATGTATTCCTAGCAATTAAAAGTGTCAGCATAGCTCAGCTTCTAAAGCAATATCCTAATGCGGTACTATAGCTATCCTGACACTTTCGATTATCAAGAAAATGAATTTTTGTTGGCAGATGGGATGCTATAATAGCATAGTTTTCCTAACACATTTGAATGCTACGAGACTATCCCCACATTGGAAGGGACGACACTCGTCCGAGGTGTGAGGAAATGTAAAGTGTCATGTTAGATTATCTATACTTACACTTTTAAATGCCACTAAAGGTCATTTTTATTGTAGTGGGTAAGCATATCATGTTTCATAATTATACATAAAGACTGGAAAATCTAATATGTCATATTTATGTTCACATGTATGATCAGAATCAACAGGAAATTGCACAACTAATTGAGGAAGCCAGTTACAAAGACTTAACCAAATTGTTGCCTCCACCTAAAAATAATGATATCATTAGTGTTGAGAATGCAGTGAGCATACTGAAAAATATAAGTACGGTCATTTCAACAACTCACTTATACTATTTTCTTACCTTTTACATTAGTGAAAAGTGAATTACTTAACTTTGCATCTAATACAATATAAACTATAGGTCAAGACTGCTTGGATACGAGGAAATACTTCTTTGGTAGCTGAGAAGCGATCTTTCTGGTATGCTACATGTAGTAACTGTCAAAAGGCTATAGATACTAGTTTGGAATGGATCATCAAATGTCCATCTTGCAGAGAAGAAAGTGCTGTTGAAGCCAGGTAAACAAGGCATGCAAATTTACAATAGTGTTCTCAATAATAATTTTGTTTTACTTCATTATTTAACCATTATTCACTGCCATCATATACTAGATGTCATATTGGAATTATCATTGACAATGGAACAAGCTCAATGTAGTAGTGTTTGGTACAAATGCTGAAAAACTCATACTATTCACAGCAGTACAGCTCAGTGAAGCTGATGAACACGTAAGATGCTGAAAAACTCATACCGTTAATATGCTATATCTCTATTTTCTTTTGTCTATGGTTGCATTGATTGGCCTTCAAATTTGGTAATGCTCCTCTGGTCCTCATCTTATTTGCTGTTCTTTTCAAGGACAAGACTCAGTCATAGTCAAAAAACCAAATTCCTAATTGGAACTAGCTAAAACTTTCTTTTAGCCAACATTAAGATAGCTCCATGTCATCTTCAACCTATGTTACTATTAAACATCAGCCCTAAAAATATTTGTACCTAATTATCAAATAACATGTCACTCTGTTTCTATAGGGATTCTGGTGTTAGAGGATTGAATGTTCAACTACTAACCTCTGTTCACTCAACATGTGTATTGAGCTTTTTGAGCTTTCTTCTGAAATTGCATCATGTTTACATTTTCTGGTACTCCTTAAAATTTCTGAAAATATAGGGTATTGAGCTTCTTTTTATTTATTTGCAAAATATAGGGTACTGAGGTTTTTTCTAAAATTGCATCTGCAAATGTTAACCGTCAAATCCTATGCTTTGTTCGTCATTTTGACTTGGATTATCAAGGACAGAAAGATGATAAGTATAGCATCATCAAAATATACACTACTGAAGAATTTGCTGAAATCAACCCGACAATCAATCACGCAGCTGCCTCTAATCCTATAGGAGAGCTTATTCCAACTGCTCCAACCATAACTGAGAAGCCAACCAGCACCATTGAACAGGTTGACTTAACTACTCAATCCACTTTCACTGACCAACCTACCACTGAAGGACAATTCTTCAGCCCAACAACAAAAGTGATCCTAGATTCAATCACCCGCAAGTCTTATATTGCAAATAAGCCAACCTCTTCAAACGCTGCTGCAAAAAGAAGCTTAACTTTTGAAACTCCAATTCCCAGAACTAATGTACCTTCTGCTAAGAAGACAACCATTGAAGTTGTTCCCTCGATTGCTACAAAAAACGGTGCTGAAGACAAGTAACCCGAGTCTCCAAAATTTGCTCATATGAGCCCCCTCAAGAAGCCACGTGAATTTGCAATATGAAGCAGGCCATACAACTTCATGTCCTCTTTTGTTCATCATGTGTACTACTGAACTTCTAGCATGCTATCTTTTGCCATCATATTAGAATCCATTAACATTTTCTCTATGACTAGAAGTTAATGGATCATAATATATGATATTATGTAACTAAAATGAACTTTGAAAAAGACTATTAGCATGCCAATGTATCTCTACTTGGGACCTAATTGTACTGGAAGGTATGTAATTGCTATTGAAATAGTTGACAGCTATCTATGAATGATAATTATGGTATTATGTACCTATTCTGCAACTAGAATTGTTATATATACTTTTTCAATGACTAATATTTTTGGGAGGGCCAAGGCTATGCCTTGCACAATCTGGTTCCTCTAGTATTATAAGATAAGCAAAGGCCCAAAGTTACTATAGCAACTTCCCTTAATGACACGTGGCACTATGGGTGAATTTTGAGCTTTTATTTTTTTCTTTCTCTTTGAATGTGCTAAATGTCTAAAATTACTGTAGCAACTATCACTGCTCAATGACCTAAATTGGACTGGATTTGGCATTTCTTCATAAGGTTGAATTATTTTTAATAGGCATTTCAATCTTTACACTTTGGACAGATATAATTCAATTAGAATTTACATTTATTACTATTTACATTATCATTTGAAGCTATATTTGACAAATTAACTTATGTCTTGGTCAAATGTAATCGAACTACAACATTATTATTATTATTTGAATTTATATTTATTTCAATGTGAATTATCATTTAAAATTATATTTGACAAAATAAGTTTCACTTGTTAAAAATTAAACAATTACATTGATCTTTTCAAAATGTTATATTTTTTTATTTTTTCGTATTTTGTTAATGTAATGCAAAAGATTATTTAAAACTAATTCCATCTTATTATAAAGAAAAAGATTATTATCGCTACTTAATGCAATGTGCATTTTTCTATTTTAATTTGTTCATATTAAAATATTTGTTAACTTTTGACTTGATGTTTATTCCTATTTCTATTAGCATTTAAAGTTATAGAAATGAACTGACATTGCCACTTAATATATTATATATTTTGTGATCAATTTTATTTTTAATTCATTTATACATTAATATTTGCTTTTTATTACTATAAATTTTTTTCCTTTATTAATCAAAGGAATGCATTAACGTCTAAATAACTAATATATATATATATATCTTTATTATATTTCATTAAAATGCTCTTCTCTTTTTTTTTGTTTTAATGGTAGCTGTTAGATTTGCATTTATTTTTGTCATTATTTTTTTGCCATCAGATTATTAGATTATTCAATAAAGCTTAGTTATTATAAGTTCTATCTAATAAGCTTATTTATTATAACATTTTTCTTAGCCATTGTATTATTTGATTATTCAACAAGGCAGCTTGCAGATTGTTTGGTTCTCCTATTTTTCCTCTCCATTGCTTGTAATAAGTCAACTAATGCAAGCATTCTTCACCTACTCCAACTTTTTGACAATTATCTAATCAGATTAGACAATTAATTTTTTTCTTAGAATTAGGTTGTCCTTCACAAGAATGTCAACCTTTTATGAATTATCAGTTGTATTTCATCTTTTCATAACCATTAGATTGAAATACAAAGTACTACATTAGCTTAGCTTTTATAGACTACCTTTTAAATGAAATTATTATCAATAAACAACTGCACACACTACTACATACACGACCAACTGTTATTCTGTTTTGTTTGCTTCTCGTTCTCGCATAGCAGAAAGAAAGTTTCCTTCAGTTTCTTGCTTCCTCATCATTTGGTAATACTATTTTTCTTAGTTTTTTCTTCACCATATCTATGCATTTATATCTTATTGTAGTAAGATATAGATTCTTTTACATGATTTGTGTATTGATTTTGTAGCATTGCCTTCGGCATTCAAGACTTTTGCTTTGTCTAGCACTTTACTTCAGGTTAGTCACATTACTCATAACTAGCCTACATAATGTTTTGATAAAATGCTAGTTAAGTTTAATTGATATTTATAAGTTTTTAAGTAAATTGCCGGTAGCTGCTTACTATTGAATTATATATACTGTGTGACTTATGATTGTAAACTCTGGCAACAAACTTTTAAATTGTTTAGTCTATTTAGATTTGTTTTTTGCTTTTGTGACCATTTTAGATTGTTCATGTTGAAGATGCTTGCTTATTTCTTTGATGGATACCTAAGCTAATTGAATGTCTGTTTCATTATCAGCTAAATTTTGATAGTCAAAACAAAGAAAAAAGTCAATTAGACGAGTTAACAAAATTCTTCACTCAGCTGATAAAGGATGTAACAATAGATTTTTATGTCACTCAATACCAGCAAATTGTAACATGCAAGTCCAAGACCAAAATATCAAAAGTTCAGTGTATAGATCATGCACTGTTGTTCCTATTTCATTGCCTTCATATATGAATTTAAAAAAATTGATAGGCAAAGTTCATATTATGTTTGGTGGTAATTTCAGTTGGTTTATACAAGTTTAAATGACACTAATATTTTTAAATTCCGCTAAATATTAATGTATTAATGAATTAAAATAAAATTCACAAGAAAATCATATAATATATTAAGTGGCAAAGTAAGTTCATTTTAAATGCTAATAATCCAATTTCTCTCCATTTTAGTAATATATATTCTTTATGTATACATTTACACATGACACTCAATTCAAAAACATTCTTTCAAATTTTGCTACCCTTAAACACTTCAAGTGTGCATTGCGCACAACCAAGCCTTACTAGTTAGTAGAATAAGGCTTTACAAAATTTAGTTCGATCTTTTCGCTTAGAATTTGAAGTTTGATGGTTTAATATCGACTTAGTCAGTTGCATCTTTTAAACCATAAGCTATGGCCATAGTTGGCAAGCGGCATTTCTTTCTTTTCCTGATTATTCTCGCAACGATATCGTGGGACCTGTCCGACTTTAAGCACCTCATTTACTTCATGGCCTTGTTTATTCTTTGTTTTTACTTTTTACATTTTAACCACACATTAAAATTCCTAAAGCATTTAACACATGATAGAACATATTAAATCGTCACGTCACCAATGACTTCAAAATATTATACTGGGCCCTACTCACAATCTAACGGCAGTGGTTAAACCTTCTCTCCTTCAATGTCCAGAATTTGGCACTACTAAACGGCCGTGATCAAAAGTTTCTTCACCTTGGCCCCACATTCCCTATCACCCCATCCTATTCTCGTAGCTTTGTTGATTATGATTGCACGCGTTGGTCCCATACAATATATTGTTAAACTCAAACTAGATTACGATCCGGCTAAATTATTGGATTAGAGATTAACTCCTCAGATTAATCGGACCGTTCTTAAAATTCCGTTGATTTCAGCATAATGTCATAATTATTTAATATTTTAATAAGTTTCAGAAATATTGAAATTAAGTTCTTAGTTATATTTAGCCAACCATACAAAATATTTCAAAAATATTAGGTATGCAATCAAATATACACCTAAAAATTATATATAAAATTGTGAATTCATATCTAAAATATGTCCATTTTCCAAAACTACTTGAAAAACTAAATTAAAACAAATCATACCCAATTTGAGATTTTTTTGTTGGGAATATGGCTTTTATAATGTAAGTTGGAATCACTAATGATAAATTGATAAAATAATAGAGCTGAAACTTCTTGGATTAGAGATTAACTCGTCAGTTTGGTCGGACCGTTCTTAAAATCCTGCTCATTTCAGCATAATGTCATAATTATTTAATATTTTTATAAGTTTCAGAAATATTGAAATTAAGTTCTTAGTTATATTTAGCCAACCATACAAAATGTTTCAAAAATATTAGGTTTGCAATCAAATATACACCTAAAAATTATATATAAAATTGTGAATTCATATCTAAAATATGTCCATTTTCCAAAACTACTTGAAAAACTAAACTAAACAAATCATACACAATTCGAGATCTTTTTGTTGGGAATATGGCTTTTAAAATGTAAGTTGGAATCACTAATGATAAATTGATAAAATAATAGAGATGAAACTTCTTGATTTAGAAATCATTTAGAGAAATGATTGATTTTGGTGTTTATACTAAACGAGTGGTGTTTCCTTGATCCTATTAATAATTGAAAATTTTATGTTTGGGAAAAACAAGAAAGAAAATTAGAGAACCGAGTCAAGCATTCGAATCGGTTCAGTAATTTGGCCGATTTTTGACTGTTTTAACTGATGTTTGATCAAAATAATTTTATGTTATTAACCAGGTCGGGAAGAAGGCCGGTTTACTATCAGACCAATTAGCTCAATTCAAGTCTAACAACACTTGTCCCGTCTCCAATTTTAAAGATTCGCTTTATCATAGCATTGAAACGATAGAATCTAACTGAGAGGAAACTTTTTGACAGGCCCCTAAACTATTCATTTTGCACGATTTAGCCCCTTAATTATAAATTGTTGCAAATAAGCCCTTGAACAAAAAAAAATACTCAGCTTAGGGACTTCCATCAATTTCGGGCGTTAAATGTAACAGAATTAGAGACAAAACTGACCAAATAGAAAAACTAACCTACGATTTGATTGAAAATCGGCTATATTTAGTCAAATAATAACATAGAATTTAATGTTTTATCCTTTTCTTTCATCCTCTACTCTCCAGCTTTAATTTGATGAAATAATCAGTCAACGAGATCTTTTACGCTGTTTTTGTGGGTTAATTTTTTTGTTTGTGCAATGGCGTCTAATTCTATCACTTCTAACGATCAAAATTGATGGAAGTTCTTAAATTAAATATTTTTTTTGTTCAACGGTTGTTTGTGACAATTTATAGTTGTCATCTCTAACGATCAAATCGATGGAAGTTCTTAAATTAAATATTTTTTTTGTTCAACGGTTGTTTGTGACAATTTATAGTTGAAATGCCAAAACAATATAAAGGTAATGGTTTAAAGACTGTCCAGAAAGTTTGGATTGGCCATTTTTTGACCATTTTTTTAAAAACAAGTTTTTCAAATACAATGCTACAATTTCAAGTTTGGATTGACCATTTTTTTCAAATACAATGTTACAATAATACACAATAACTCAAAAAACATCCCATCCATACAATATATCAAATATTTCAAAAAAAATTTATAGTAAAAATTTTTCATATTCACTGTTACAGTAAAATTTTTTAAAAACACCCCAAAAACAGCTAGTCCAAACGGAGCCATTAGCTTGTCTGATAAAACGTGAAAAAGGAAGCATCGGATTATGAAGGTTGTGCAATTTTGGGCCACCGCGTTTATTAGTTGCGATAGCTTCTTTTAATATATATATTTTTTGCCCGCCGTGCTTTATCCGCTTTCTTTGATTCCTTCCCCGCTTGACCCAGACTCCACTATTCCAGATTCGCTTTACCGTAGCTTTGAAATAATAGAATCTAATAAAGCATGAAGAAGGGCACGGCGGCTTGCAAATTAGTTCCCGCCGGAAAGGCAAAAAATCTCAACTGTTATTAAACTATTTTCTGTATCTATTTTTTATCATCAAACTATTTTTTATCTCAATTCAGCCACTCAATTAAATAATCAGTGTACCTATGGCCATTTCATCATATTTTACTCTTAATCTACAAAATAAACCTAATACGGGCAAATCACGTGTCAAAATTTAAGAGTAAATATGTCCACTGAACTCTCGACTTGAAGATAAAAAATTTCAACAACCACTAAACTGTTATGATCGAACACCTTTAGTCACTCAATTATTTTTTGATTGAAAATCACCACTTAATTCACAAATATGTATATTAGTAGCCATTCTGTCCAAATTCAATGTCAAATCTAATGGAATGAGTTGCATTTAACACTGCACACGCCAAATACCATAGATAAATTCGTCTAAATAGACGAGACAAAAATCTTAAGTAGCCATTGAATTGTACAAACACTATATTTTTAGTGATCTTTCGTTCAAATTGGTTATTCAACTCACCAAAATAGTAAATTTCATTTAATTTCAGGGTTCTTGGAAATAAATCACAAGAACTTGAGTATATAATTTAGATTTTTTGTCAAAACTTATAAATTAGAATATATTAAAGCAACTACTAAAGATTTTAAATTCTATTTTTTGTTAATTAAGGAATCTAAAACTCTAGATAGAAAAAACCTAAAAAATTGACCTTACAAAATTGTCCTTATTTTTGGTATGTGAAATGGACGTTGTGCTCATTCCATTAACATTAACAGGAACATTTGACGGAATGACTATATGGATTTGATTTCAATATACTAAATCGTTTTGAGGTCAATGACTATATTGAAATAAAAAGTATTTGAGTACACTTTTAGCCAAAAGTATACATGCTATATTGAACTCAAATCAATATAGTCATTGAACTCAAATCAATGAGTTTCCTTTTGACAAAAGAAACTTTTGGCCAAAATGTAAGATCCGAATATTTGAGTTCAATCACTATATTGAAATAAAATATATTTGAGTGGTCAAAAGAAACTCAGTGGACATATTTACCTTAAATTTTGACAGTTGACTTGCACATGTTAGTTTATTTTGTAAATTAAGAGTAAAATTCAATGAAATGACCACGGGTATACTGATTAATTAGTTGAGTTGTTAAATTGAGATGAAAAATAATTTGATCATCAAAAGTAGATATACTGACAGTATATACACTATTATCGCAAAAATTGTTTTACTAGACGCATTGGGTGATCTATATAGAGAAACCTCTCTCCACTTTCCTCATTTTTGCGATATGTTTGTTAAGACAATGTTCAGAGAAATTAGCGGATTTCTTTCTTTTCTTGATTATTCTCTGGACCATATCATGGGGCCAGTCCAACTTTAAGCATCCATTTAGTTCATGGCTTTGTTTTTCTTTGCTTAGAGTGACATCAATCATCAACTTGTTTATTTCAAAAGTTCTAAACATTAAGGTTAGAAAGAATTACTCATCTTCAGATGCATTTTCCTCGTCCCAGAAGAAAAGGGTGACAGCAGCCAAAGTAAAAGATTCGGCTAACCGTGATCAGAATATTGAGTCATTGCATTATGTTTTTCAGTGCATACGCCCGTTCATCAACGACAATGACAAAAATTTTTGCTAATCCAATCATGTATACATTCTTCAAGATAGGTTTGGTAGATCTGCAAAGCAAGATGTGCAAACAGCATATCAATTTTACTGAATGCTAGAATACCAAAATGTCTACCTTCCAAATATAAACAAAACCTAATGAATGTACGAGGAAGAAAAGCATGAAAATGGTGTACATATGAAGGCTTCTCCACTAGTGCTCTCAATTTTAATGAAATTGCTTCAGCTTCTGTGGTTGCTATCTTGGCCCTGAAAGACTTGTAGCCAAAAGATGAGCATCATTTTTGCTCATTCGAGGCCCCGGTGAGGCGCCAGCGCCCTCATTGCTCATTGACCTGAAGAAAACTGCATAACGTTGTGACCCTAGCTGCGAACAGCGTGGTGGCGGAGGGACAGGGCAGATTCCTTCCAGCATCTGAACTACCTTGGTCATTGATGGTCTTAGGAACATTTTATCCTGTATGCACCAGAAAGCAACTTTAATTGCTGTAGAAACTCTGTCATCCTTTTCATCTATCTTTAAACTTCCATCAATGATGTCCTCCAGTTTTCCTTCTTCCATCATTTTAAAAGCATAAGAAGGAAAATGGGATTTCTCTGAGGGCTCTGAGCGATCAAAGGTTCTTCTACCACCAATTATCTCAAGCAGCACTAGGCCATAACTGTAAACATCGCTCTTCTCTGATATGGCACGGTTTGTGATCCATTCTGGTGCAAGATACCCCCTTGTTCCCCTTAATGTGGTGAAAACATTACTCTCCTCTCGAGTCATAAGCTTAGCAAGACCAAAATCTGAGACTTTTGCAACAAAGTGTTCATCAAGAAGTACATTCTCAGGCTTTATGTCACAGTGAACTATCTTCACATCACAATCTTCATGGAGATAAGCCAGACCTTTAGCTGTTCCTAGTGCAATGCTGTATCTAGTTTCCCAATCCAACATGAATTCCCCTCTGTTTTTCTGGAAAAGCCATCTATCAAGAGATCCATTTCCCATGTACTCGTACACAAGAAGACGGTCATTTCCTTCAGCACAGAAGCCTTTAAGCCTGACCAAATGAAGATGACGAATTCTCCCAATAATGCTAACTTCTGCTTGAAATTCTTTATTCCCTTGACCAATGCCTTCCAATTTCTTCACAGCCAATCTAGTTCCATCAGGGAGAATCCCCTGGTAAACTGAACCAAAACCACCTCGACCAAGCTTCTTGCCGAAGTTGTTAGTTGCAATCTGAAGATCATTGTACCTAAAACGAACTGGGAGTCCTGATAAATTCTCCCCAAAAATTTCCTCCTCTGAAGACTCTTCAGGGGATTCAGGCAATGCCCTGTTTTTCTTCTGGTGGTACTGATATCCTGCATAAAGGAGACCAAAAATAGCGAGCAAAGCTGAGATGATGACGACGATGACAATCACATAGCGTGTTTTGTGAGTTCCTCCACCTCCTTGATTTGCCCCACCGCTTGCATTGGTCAAGACTTTGATATAAGAAGCATATTGCGTACCATTTTTGGAGTGCTGCAAGCTTCCTATCTGATCAAACAAAAAACAGTTTCCTGAATGGTGAAAGAACATGGCAGCACAAGAGCAGTTTTCTTGGCAAGATGCTTTGCAGCCATTTAAATCTGTTTTAGAAGAGGGTGGAATAATATCAAGAGCAGAGTAACTAAGAGTGTTCCCTGCATCAACAAGCTCCACAGAGTCCTGTGACCTATCGCAGAAGGAGAAACTACTTTTCGTGCAAGAGTGAAGGGCCGAAGGGCACAGGCAACTGCCTACTCTCTCACAAACAAAATATGGATCACATGCTTCAGGTCTACTACACGGATCTTGTGGTATTGGTATCGAGGAGGCACTGAAGTTACCATCAGCTAGAAGAAGGCTGAAAGCGATAAGACCATCATTTTCCAAAGCTGCCACCCATGTGGTATTTTCATCATGATTAGGAGAGATAACAAAATGCCAAAGCAACACTTTATCTTGATTATAAAACCTCCAATAATTGCCCTCAAGAGTTGCAGATACAACATTCCCTCCATCTGTGTCAATGATTCTTCTGGTATCCATTCCCATGGCCCAATATGGCTGTGGGGGTTGATAATTTGCTGATAGAATCATATCTCCAGACTTAATCTCAAGAGAGTAGTTCAAATTATTGGAGTTGGGGTTGCTTACAAGTTTCATTCCTTCAGTGAACTCCTGATTCGACACAAGGGTATCAGTGGGATGGCTAAAGCTCTGCCATATTATACTGCTGTCATTGCCAACAAGCACCAAATTTCCTGAATCCAGCAATGCCATTGCTACAACTCCTTTGTTAGCAGTATCTGTGGACCAAATGGTGGATCCACCACGTTGCAAGTAAGCATCCCCATTTCTAGCGATTGTGAAGAAATCTGAACCTCGAATCAGATTGTTTCTATTAGCAGACCAAATGATTGTTAAGCTGCCCTTGTGAATAACCACAAGTTGAAATTTATTGACATCTTGATCGGGTCGGAAGCCCAATGCGAAAGCAGAATTGTTGGAAAGAAGAAACAACCCCTCATGGTCTAGCCAGTTCAATAGCGTCCCCTGGAATCCCAGATTCAGCCTGCCTACATTCAGAATACCGGCCATACATGTTTCAAGCAGCAACAACAGACTAGAAAAGGAAAAAGCCACTTTGATAGACAGAAATTCCCACTTTCCCATGACTACATGTCTACATCAACAAGTACTTGAAACTCTCTTGAAATTCAGGAATATGAATCGGAAGCAAATACATGAAGAACTTGAAATTTCAAATTTTTCTGAAGGCCAAGGGAAAAATGAAAAGGAAGGATTAATAATACGTACAGGAATTTGGTTGGCCACAAAAGTTCAAAATTTTAAAGCAGAAAGCTGGTAGAAGAGACAAGTAAAACGTGAACTGAATTACAACTTAAAAAAACTGAAAAATGACAGTTTTGGGAAGAATCAAGATCCAGCCAGCCCAGAAACCCAACTTTAGCTAATAGCCAGCGGAACAAAACAAGAAAACAAGTTCTTGTAAAATAATGCACGGACTGAGTCCCTCCTTTCAGATTAGCGTGAAGACCATCGCCATATGAATTGAAAAATTAAAAATTTGACTAAGAAAGATTTGACTCCAACGCCAGAAACATCATGAGAAGCGTAGACCTCTAAAAGAGTAGTTTAAAGGGGACTATTTATCTACTGAATTTGTCTAGCCATCAAATTGGACTCAGTTGGAAAACGGAAGCAACCATCAGGAAAAGAAGAGCATTTCCAAAGGTTGGCGGTTTTTGGGAAATGTTCCCAAATGGTGAGCCTTTTGAAAGAACGTATTTAGTGAACGCAATCTTTAAAAAAATAAATGCCTAAAACAATAACAAAAAACACATTTTGAATGCAACTTTGGACGAAATATTGCACTCGATGAATACGTTATTCACCTTTTGGAAAAAGGTTTAGAAACTACCTACCTTTGAGAATTTATATTACAAACTCACATTCTCCAGGAATTTATAAGGTCATGCCGTGAAGGATTGAAGACTCGTGGAGAAGCAAACAAGAAAGTTTTGTGAGCAACTTGGCCTTTTCTTGATTGAATGAACCTACTTTTCGGGCTTATGTCAAGGAAGTGCAGACATCTGAGGACTGTTATTATTTCTATTATAGTAGTAACAAGTGTTTTGCTGTTTTCGATCAATCGTCAATACAGATTTGGAAGATTCGAGGAGTACTTTTTTTTTTAATATCATTTGTCAACGACGTGTAAATCCAACTGGGCTGTATAAGGAATGCAAGTCCATCTATAAAATATTGTTGAGAATTCTATCTGAGTTTTCCACCTTTACTGTCAATTTATCCATTTTTATCATTTTATGTCATTTTCTCCTTCCTGTGCTTCCTCAATACAGTGCTGAATTTCTTCCTTTGACTTTTCTTGTCAACCTTGACTCTAATCTCCACCCTCCAAACATCCCGGACAAAGTTGGCATTTGAGCGCAATGCTTCAATTGTTGAATGTTATAACCACTCTGTGGGCCAATGCATATCAAAGTCTTGCGGATATTAATACCAACAATGGACTCGTTACGACAATCGAAGCCCTAAGCAAATGTTTCTTACAACTTCTAGCAATTTTTCTGGCTCAAATACCCTTTTCTTTTTTCTCTGCTATGACAACATCTATTGTACTTTTACTCTACGAGAGAGGGAGAGTCTTAAAAAATTTATATGGGGGTTGAGAGTTGGAAGCTAAATCAGCAAATTAGACAGCTACCGCATTGTATTTTTTAAATGTTTTTAAAATAAGAAAGCATTACACTTTCTTGTGATGCACTGGGCGGGGTTTAAACCCCGAACTAGTGCCCAATGGTTCTCAAATACCTTTTCCAGTCACAAGAAAAAATAATGGCTAGCCTTCAATGAGGTATCCCACATTGGTAAGAGAAAGGGGAAAAGAATGGTTTAAGGACTTGGAAGTTTGAACTACATAGTAATTTGGGTTAATCATTTTGGTATTAGAGCGATCTCGGGTGGTTACAATTGGACTCTTCAGTCCATACGAGCCACCTCGTGGGTGGACAGTTTGATTTGTGAGGACGGAAAGTCTTAAAGGTGGGGAGAATGAAGTATCCCACGTCGATAAGAGAAAGGAGAAAAGAATGGTTTAAGAATTTGGATGGATGCTTGGGCTACATAGTAATTTGGGTTAACCATTTTTGACCAGTGCCTTTCATTTTAAAAATTACTTGGGTCAGCCCTTGGACCTGAATCGTTGCAGTTGGTATTATAGCGAATCTCACATTGGTGGAGAGAATGAGGTATCTCACATTGGTAAGAGAAAGAGGAAAATAATGGTTTAAGAACTTGGATGCTTGGGTTATATAGTAATTTGGGTTAATTATTTTGGGCCAATAGATTTCGGTTTAAAAATTATTTGGGCCAATCTTTGGACCCGGGTCTTTACATTCAAAGTCAAGCAAGTTCCTCAATCTGCTTTCCCAACGCTGCCCAATCCCACACAACTTATTATGCATAAACAACTGACCTTGTCGGTTAGGTAGTTCGTACTTAATTAACCAAGCCTCTAAAGACAAGGCCGAATGCTTTTGAGGATTCATCATGGCCCAAAAGTCATCTAAAATGCGTTCCACATCACAAATATGCTAGGCAAAATTAAACTAATTAACGGTGTTGGTTTTGGGCTAAAATAATCACACTAGTTAGAAATATTTTGCCAATTAAATTTAACAAGGAAATTAACAATATTCACCTCATATCAATATTATATAAAAATACAAATAATTTGTACCATTAAAGTATGTTTGGCATGGATTGAGGTGCGGATAAGTCGCTCTCTTTAAGACAAGTAAAACGTGAACTGAATTTCAAGTTCTTTTACATGATTTGTGTATTGATTTTGTAGCATTGCCTTCGGCATTCAAGACTTTTGCTTTGTCTAGCACTTTACTTCAGGTTAGTCACATTACTCATAACTAGCCTACATAATGTTTTGATAAAATGCTAGTTAAGTTTAATTGATATTTATAAGTTTTTAAGTAAATTGCCGGTAGCTGCTTACTATTGAATTATATATACTGTGTGACTTATGATTGTAAACTCTGGCAACAAACTTTTAAATTGTTTAGTCTATTTAGATTTGTTTTTTGCTTTTGTGACTATTTTAGATTGTTCATGTTGAAGATGCTTGCTTATTTCTTTGATGGATACCTAAGCTAATTGAATGTCTGTTTCATTATCAGCTAAATTTTTATAGTCAAAACAAAGAAAAAAATCAATTAGACAAGTTAACAAAATTCTTCACTCAGCTGATAAAGGATGTAACAATAGATTTTTATGTCAATCAATACCAGCAAATTGTAACATGCAAGTCCAAGACCAAAATATCAAAAGTTCAGTGTATAGATCATGCACTGTTGTTCCTGTTTCATTGCCTTCATATATGAATTTAAAAAAAATTGATAGGCAAAGTTCATATTATGTTTGGTGGTAATTTCAGTTGATTTATACAAGTTTAAATGACACTAATATTTTTAAATTCCGCTAAATATTAATGTATTAATGAATTAAAATAAAATTCACAAGAAAATCATATAATATATTAAGTGGCAAAGTAAGTTCATTTAAATGCTAATAATCCAATTTCCCTCCATTTTAGTAATATATATACTTTAAGTATACATTTACACATGACACTCAATTCAAAAACATTCTTTCAAATTTTGCTACCCTTAAACACTTCAAGTGTGCACTGCGCACAACCAAGCCTTACTAGTTAGTAGAATAAGGCTTTGCAAAATTTAGTTCGATCTTTTCGCTTAGAATTTGAAGTTTGATGGTTTAATATCGACTTAATGAATTGCATCTTTTAAACCATAAGCTATGGCCATAGTTGGCAGCGGCAATTCTTTCTTTTCTTGATTATTCTCACAACCATATATTGGGACCTGTCCGACTTTAAGCACCCATTTACTTCATGGCCTTGTTTATTCTTTGTTTTTACTTTTTACATTTTAACCAGTGTTTTTAAAACCGGACTGGATAGGCCGATTCGACCAATTGAACCGCAAATCGGTCATGACACCAGTCCGGTTTGAAGCTAAAGCCAAAATAGAGTAAAAACCGTTGAGAACCGGTAAAACCATGAAAACGGGAAAAATCAGGATGAATCGGTTGAATCCGGTTTTGAGTATTCTTATTCACTTGACTTACCAAACTTACTGACATTCATAGTAAAGGCAACAAACTATCAAACCCTAAAGAAAACAAGACAGCCACCACTCTTATTCCTCTTCACTAAAGTTTCAAACTATCTTCTTTTGTGAGTTTGTCAAAAACTCTCTAATGTCCACTCCTTTCTCTTCATTCTAGTCTATTATCTTTTTCAATCCAAAGCTCAAACTCCATAACTTACCCACATAAGAAGTCAGATGGATCCTAAAGTTTAATTTTCATGTGTAAAGGCCTGGGTTAGTTTTTTCTATTTATTTGTCTATTTCTTCATTTCTTTTGTGGTTCGAAGTTTTTTTCTTTTTTTGTCTTTTTTTATTTTTGGGAATGGTTGCACCACTTTAACAATGATTCAAAAAAAATTCTTCTTTTGGAGTTACATTTAGTTCCTTTTATTGTTCTGTTAAGTTGAGAAAGCGATAACTGGATAATCACTTTTGATTGTTTTTGTTTGACAAATTTGGGCAGAAATTTTTTGTAATTTTTCTACATTTCATGTGTTGTTTTAGAAATTCTGGTGACATTTTTTTTCTCTATTTGATGTATTCACAATTTTTGAATTTCTTTAAAAATCCTTGGAAATTTTTAGATCTTTTGGTGTTTTTGATTTTTTTTAATTGTTCAAATATCTAATGGATTTAAATTTTGTTTGGAATTTTTGCTAATTCATTCCTTATTTTCCAAATTCCTCACACTTTCTTATAGTAAATGATATGTTAGCTTAATTGGTCATGGAGATTTAAAACACTCTATGAATTGGGCCCAAGTTTTTTTTATTTGGATGGGACTCAATTGACAGGTGAACTAAGTCCATGGGAAAGCAATCAGTACGTGGAAGTACTAAAGGAAACTTGGGATGGCCCAACACACGCTATGGTGAGCTTATATATATATAAATATTAAAAAATAAAAAAAATCAAAGAACGGGTGACCCATATGGTTGAAACGGAAAAAATCGGAATAGATCACTCAACCGGGTCAATCACCGATCCGAGTTTTAAAACAATGATTTTAACCGCACAATAAAATTCCTCAAGCATTTAATACATGATAGAACATATTAAATCGTTACGTTACCAATGACTTCAAAAACTTTATAGTGGCCCTACTCACAATCTAATGGCATTGGTTAAACCTTCTCTCCTTCAATGTCTAGAATTTGGCACTACTGAATGGTTGTGATCAAAAGTTTCTCCACCTTGGCCCCACATTCCCTATCTCCCTTTCCTATTCTCATAGCTTTGTAGATTATGATTGCACGCGTTGGTCCCATACAGTATTCTTAAACGATTTGGCTAAATTATTGGATTAGAGATTAACTGGTCGGATTAGTTGGATCATTCTTAAAATTTCGTTGATTTCAGCATAATGTCATAATTATTTAATATTTTTATAAGTTTCAGAAATATTGAAATTAAGTTCTTAGTTATATTCCGCTAACCATACAAAATGTTCCAAAAATATTAGAGTTGCAATCAAATATACACCTAACAATTATATATAAAATTGTGAATTCATGTTTAAAATATGTTCATTCTCCAAAACTACTTGAAAAACTAAATTAAAACAAATCATACCCAATTCAAGATCTTTTTGTTGGGAATATGGCTTTTATAATGTAAGTTGGAATCACTAATGATAAATTGATAAAATGATAGAGATGAAACTTTTTGATTTAGAGATCATTTAGAGAAATGATTGATTTTGGTGTTTACACTAAACGAGTGGTGTTTCCTTATTCCTGTTAATAATTGAAAAATTTATGTTTGGGAAAAACAAGAAAGGAAATTTGAGAACCGAGTCAAGCAGTCGAATCTATTCAGTAATTTGGCTGATTTTTGACTGTTTTAACTGATGTTTGATCAAAATAATTTTGTGCTACTAATCAGGTCGGAAAGAAGGCCGATTTACGCTCAGACCAATTATCTCAATTCAAGTCTAACAACACTTGTCCCATCTCCAATTTTACAGATTCCTTTATCATAGCTTTGAAACGACAGAATCTAATCGAGAGGAAACTTTTTGACAGGCCCCTAAACTATTCATTTTGCACGATTTTGCCCCTCAACTATAAATTGTTACAAATAAGCCCTTGAAGCAAAAAAAAACTTAGTTTCTGGACTTCCATCAAATTTGGGTGTTAAATGTAACAGAATTAGAGACAAAACTGACCAAATAAAAAAACTAACCTACAATTTGATTGAAAATCAGCTATATTTAGTCAAATAATAACATAGAATTTAATGTTTTTTCCTTTTCTTTCATCCTCTACCTTCTCTAGCTTTAATTTGATGAAATAATCAGTCAACGAGATCTTTTACGCTGTTTTTGTGGGTTAATTTTTTTGTTTGTTCAATGGCGTCTAATTCTATCACCTCTAACAATCAAAATTGATGGAAGTTCTTAAATTAAATATTTTTTTTGTTCAACGGTTGTTTGTAATAATTTATAGTTGTCATCTCTAAAGATCAAATCGATGGAAGTTCTTAAATTAAATAATTTTTTTTTGTTCAACGGTTGTTTGTGACAATTTATAGTTGAAAGGCAAAAACAATATGAAAGTAATGGTTTAAAGACTGTCCAGAAAGTTTCCTCTCTAATAATAGCTTCTCTGATAGAACATTAAATTTTTCTCTCGTTTATCAGGTGCGACGTTGCCCGCCGTCCTCTATCCACTTTCTTTGATTCCTTCCCCGCTTGACCCAGACTCCACTATTCCAGATTCGCTTAACGTAGCTTTGAAACGATAGAATCTAATAAAGCACGAAGAAAGGCACGGCGGCTTGCAAATTAGTTCCTGCCAGAAAGGCTAGTTATTAACTATTTTCTGTATGATCATCAAGCTATTTTTTATCTCAATTCAGCCACTCAATTAAATAATCAATGTACCTATGGCCATTTCGTTAGATTTTACTCTTAATCTATAAAAATAAACCTAACACAGGCAAATCACATGTTAAAATTTAAGAGTAAATATGTCCACTGAACTCTCGACTTGAAGACAAAAAATTTCAGCAACCATTAAATTGTTATGATCGAACACCTTCAATCACTCAATTATTTTTTGATTGAAAATGGCCACTTAATTCACGAATATATATATTAGTAGCCATTCTGTTCAAATTCAATGTCAAATCTAATCGAATGAGTTGCATTTGCACTGCACATGCCAAATACCATAGATAAATTTGTCTAAATAGATGAGACAAAAATCTTAAGTAACCATTGAATTGTACAAACAATATATTTTTAGTGATCTTTCGTTCAAATTGGCTACTCAACTCACCAAAATAATAAATTAGCGAGCTTTCATTTAAATTTTGTCATTAGATCTACTATTTTCATTTAATTTCAGGGTTCTTGGAAATAAATCACAAGAACTTGAGTGTATAATTTACATTTTTTTTGTCAAAACCTATAAATTAGAATATATTAAAGCAACTACTAAAGATTTTAAATTCTATTTTTGTTAATTAAGAAATCTAAAACTCTAGATAGAAAAAATCTAAAAAATTGACCTTACAAAATTGTCCTTATTTTTGGTATGTGAAATGGACATTGTGCTCATTCCATTAACATTAACAGAAACATTTGACGGAATGACTATATTGATTTGATTTCAGTATAGTAAATCGTTTCGAGGTCAATGACTACATTGAAATGAAAAATATTTGAGTGCACTTTTAGCCAAAAGTATATGTACTATATTGAACTCAAATCAATACAGTCACTGAACTCAAATCAATGAGTTTCGTTTTGACAAAAGAAACTTTTGGCCAAAATGTACGATCCGAGTATTTGAGTTCAATCACTATATTGAATAACTAGTTAATTTCGGCCTCGAACGAGGCACGAGGTTGCTCAGATATGCAAATTGGTATGTGCTCAAAAGGGTCATCATAAATTAAAAACACAGTAAACTACAATTGAATACATTAAAATTAAAAAGAAATAGAAATTATTCAGACTAATAGTAAATTGTTATATTTACATATATATATATATATATATATATATATATATATATAAATAAGAGTCTTTTTACATATGCTTTCACACTAATACTTGCACTAATGGAGCTTTACTATTCCTAGTAGACTTTTAACTATGCCTGTTTGTAGCAGGTGGATTTGTGCCGCGCGTGAACAGCGAGGATGCTTGGATTTAGATTCATAGATAAGGAATATTCACATTCATATAAAAGGAATATTTACATATATTTATATCCATACATAATGAATATTTACTTCATAGTGAGTATATGAAATAATAATCAAGTACAAGTAATAATAGAATCAAGATTTTTAACTTTAGATAATGATTAGAATGAACACTAAGTGATTGCCATGATATTAAATTTATGAACAAATTAACTAACTGATACTAAATGACTTTAACGGTAAAAGTGAAGGATAATTTTTTATACTAAATTTAAGAGCAAATAAGTAACTAATTAATATTAAGTGTACTTAATGTTAGAAGTGAACACTAAGCACATAAATTTAAAAAGAAATAAACAGCACTATTAATTAATACTGACCAGCAGTGGCACCGCACCATTCAGACATTGCAACGGGAAATTCAAGAACCATGTTGATAAGACAAGACTAAAAATCACACTGCTTTTTACTATTTAATTAGTCAATGAATGGCGATATTATTTTACCAGACGCATTGGGTGATCTATAGAGAAACCTCTCTCCACTTTCCTTATTTTTGCGATATGTTTGTTAAGACAATGTTCAGAGAAATTAGCGGATTTCTTTCTTTTCTTGATTATTCTCACGACCACATCATGGGACCAGTCCAACTTTAAGCACCCATTTAGTTCATGGCTTTGTTTTTCTTTGCTTAGAGTGACATCAATCATCAACTTGTTTATTTCAAAAGTTCAAAATATTAAGGTTAGAAAGAATTACTCTATCTTCACATGCATTTTCCTAGTCCCAGAAGAAAAGGGTGACTGCAGCAAAAGTAAAAGATTCGGCTAACCGTGATCAGAATATTGAGAGTCATTGCATTATGTTTTTCAGTGCATACGCCCGTTCATCAACGACAATGAGAAAAATTTTTGCTAATCCAATCATGTATACATTCTTCAAGATAGGTTTGGTAGATCTGCAGAGCAAGATGATCAAACAGCATATCAATTTTACTGAATGCTAGAATACCAAAATGTCTACCTTCCAAATATAAACAAAACCTATTGAATGTACGAGGAAGAAAAGCATGAAAATGGTGTACATATGAAGGCTTCTCCACCAGTGCTCTCAATTTTAATGAAATTGCTTCAGCTTCTGTGGTTGCTATCTTGGCCCTGAAAGACTTGTAGCCAAAAGATGAGCATCATTTTTGCTCATTCGAGGCACCGGTGAGGCGCCAGCGCCATCATTGCTCATTGACCTGAAGAAAACTGCATAACGTTGTGACCCATAACGTTGTGACCCTAGCTGCGAACAGCGCGGTGGCGGAGGGACAGGGCAGATTCCTTCCAGCATCTGAACTACCTTGGTCATTGATGGTCTTAGGAACATTTTATCCTGTATGCACCAGAAAGCAACTTTAATTGCAGTAGAAACTTTCTCATCCTCTTCATCTATCTTTAAACTTGCATCAATGATGTCCTCGAGTTTTCCTTCTTCCATCATTTTAAAAGCATAAGATGGAAAATGGGATTTCTCTGAGGGCTCTGAGGGATCAAAGGCTCTTCTACCACCAATTATCTCAAGCAGCACTAGGCCATAACAGTAAACATCGCTCTTCTCTGATATGGCGCGGTTTTTGATCCATTCTGGTGCAAGATACCCCCTTGTTCCCCTTAATGTGGTGAAAACATTGCTCTCATCTCGAGTCATAAGCTTAGCAAGACCAAAATCTGAGACTTTTGCAACAAAGTGGTCATCAAGAAGTACATTCTCAGGCTTTATGTCACAGTGAACTATCTTCACATCACAATCTTCATGGAGATAAGCCAGACCTTTAGCTGTTCCTAGTGCAATGCTGTATCTAGTTTCCCAATCCAACATGAATTCCCCTCTGTTTTTCTGGAAAAGCCATCTATCAAGAGATCCATTTCCCATGTACTGGTACACAAGAAGACGGTCATTTCCTTCAGCAATCAGCACAGAAGCCTTTAAGCCTGACCAAATGAAGATGACGAATTCTCCCAATAATGCTAACTTCTGCTTGAAATTCTTTCTTCCCTTGACCAATGCCTTCCAATTTCTTCACAGCCAATCTAGTTCCATCAGGGAGAACCCCCTGGTAAACTGAACCAAAACCACCTCGACCAAGCTTCTTGCTGAAGTTGTTAGTTGCAATCTGAAGATCATTGTACCTAAAACGAACTGGGAGTCCTGATAAATTCTCCCCAAAAATTTTCTCCTCTGAAGACCCTTCAGGGGATTCAGGCAATGCCTTGTTTTTCATCTGGTGGTACTTATATCCTGCATAAAGGAGACCAAAAATAGCGAGCAAAGCTGAGATGATGACAACGATGACAATCACAGCGTGTTTTGTGAGTTCCGCCACCTCCTTGATTTGCCCCACCGCTTGCATTGGTCAAGACTTTGATATAAGAAGCATATTGAGTACCATTTTTGGAGTGCTGCAAACTTCCTATCTGATCAAACAAAAAACAGTTTCCTGAATGGTGAAAGAACATGGCAGCACAAGAGCAGTTTTCTTGGCAAGATGCTTTGCAGCCATTTAAATCTGTTTTAGAAGAGGGTGGAATAATATCAAGAGCAGAGTAACTAAGAGTGTCCCCTGCATCAACAAGCTCCACAGAGTCCTGTGACCTATCGCAGAAGGAGACACTACTTTTTGTGCAAGAGTGAAGGGCCGAAGGGCACAGGCAACTGCTTTCTATCTCGCAAACAAAATATGGATCACATGCTGCAGGTCTACTACACGGATCTGGTGGTATTGGTATCGAGGAGCCACTGAAGTTACCATCAGCTTGAAGAAGGCTGAAAACGATGAAACCATCATTTTCCAAAGCTGCCACCCATGTGGTATCTTTGTCATGATTATGAGAGAAAACAAAATGCCAAAGCAACACTTTATCTTGATTATAAAACTTCCAAGAATTGCCATCAAGAGTTGCAGATACAACATTCCCTCCATCTGTGTCAATGATTCTTCTGGTATCCATTCCCATGGCCCAATAAGGCTGTGGGGGTTGATAATTTGCTGATAGAATCATATCTCCAGACTTTATCTCAAGAGAGTAGCTCAAATTATCGGAGTTGGGATTGCTTACAAGTTTCATTCCTTCAGTGAACTCCTGATTCGACACAAGGGTATCAGTGGGATGGCTAAAGCTCTGCCATAGTATACTGCTATCATTGCCAACAAGCACCAAATTCCCTGAATCCAGCAATTCCATCAAAGAAATATAGGGTATTGAGCTTCTTTTTATTTTTTTGCAAAATATAGGGTACTGAGGTTTTTTCTGAAATTGTATCTGCAATTGATATCCGTCAAATCCTATGCTTTGTCCATCATTTTGACTCGGATTATCAAGGACAGAAAGATGATAAGTATAGCATCGTCAAAATATACACTACTGAAGAATTGGCTGAAATCAACTCGACAATCACTCACGTAGCTGCCTCTAATCCTATAGGAGAGCTTATTCCAGCTGCTCCAACCATTACTGAGAAGCCAACCAGCACCATTGAACAGGTTGACTTAACTGCTCAATCCACTTTCACTGACCAACCTGCCACTGAAGGGCAATTCTTCAGCCCAACAACAAAAGTGATCCTAGAATCAATTGCCCGCAAGTCTAAGCCAACCTCTTCAAACGCTGCTGCAAAAAGAAGCTTAACTTTTGAAACTCTACTTCCCAGAACTAATGTACCTTCTGCTGAGAAGACAAACATTGAAGTTGTTCCCTCGATTGCTACAAAAACGGTGCTAAAGGCAAGAAACCCAAGTCTCCAAAATCTGCTCATATGAGCCCCCTCAAGAAGCCACGTGAATTTGCAATATGAAGCAGGCCATACAACTTCGTGTCCTCTTTTGTTCATCATGTGTACTACTGAACTTCTAACATGCTATCTTTTGCCATCATATTAGAATTTATTAACATTCTCTCTATAACTAGAAGTTAATGGATCATAATATATGATATTATGGAACTAAAATGAACTTTGAAAAAGACTATTAGCATGCCAATGTATCTCTACTTGGGACCTAATTGTACTGGAAGGTGTGTAATTGCTACTGAAATAGTTGACAGCTATCTATGAATGATAATTATGGTATTATGTACCTATTCTGCAACTAGAATTGTTATATATGATTTTCCAACGACCGATATTTTTGGGAGGGCCAAAGTTGTGCCTTGCAGAATCTGGTTCCTCTAGTATTATAAGATAAGCAAAGGCCCAAAGTTACTATAGCAACTTCCCTTAATGACACGTGACACTATGGGTGAATTTTGAGCTTTTATTTTTTTCTTTCTCTTTGAATGTGCCAAATGCCTAAAATTACTGTAGCAACTTTCACTGCTCAATGACCTAAATTGGACTGGATTTGGCATTCCTTTACAAGGTTGAATTAGTTTTAATAGGCTTTTCAATCTTTACACTTTGGACAGATATAATTCAATTAGAATTTACATTATCATTTGAAGCTATATTTGACAAATTAGCTTATGTCTTGGTCAAATGTAATCGAACTACAACATTATTATTATTATTTGAATTTATATTTATTTCAATGTGAATTATCATTTAAAATTATATTTGACAAAACAAGTTTCACTTGTTAAAAATTATACAATTACATTGATCTTTTCAAAATGTTATATTTTTTGATTTTTTGGTATTTTATTAATGTAATGCAAAAGATTATTTAAAACTAATTCCATCTTATTATAAAGAAAAAGATTGTTATCGCTACTTAATGCAATATGCATTTTTCTGTTTAAATTTTATTTTAATTTGTTCATATTAAAATATTTGGTTACTTTTGACTTGATGTTTATTCATATTTCTATTAGCATTTAAAGTTATAGAAATGAACTAACATTGCCACTTAATATATTATATATTTTTGTGATCAATTTTATTTTTAATTCATTTATACATTAATATTTGCTTTTTATTACTATAAACTTTTTTCCTTTATTAATCAAAGGAATGCATTAACGTCTAAATAACTATTATATATATATATATCTTTATTATATTTCATTAAAATGCTCTTCTCTTTTTTTTGTTTTAATGGTAGCTGTTAGATTTGCATTTATTTTTGTCATTATTGTTTTGCCATCAGATTATTAGATTATTCAATAAAGCTTAGTTATTATAAGTTCTATCTAATAAGCTTATTTATTATAACATTTTTCTTAGCCATTGTATTATTTGATTATTCAACAAGGCAGCTTGCAGATTGTTTGGTTCTCCTATTTTTCCTCTCCATTGCTTGTAATAAGTCAACTAATGCAAGCATTCTTCACCTACTCCAACTTTTTGACAATTATCTAATCAGATTAGACAATTAATTTTTTTCTTAGAATTAGGTTGTCCTTCACAAGAATGTCAACCTTTTATGAATTATCAGTTGTATTTCATCTTTTCATAACCATTAGATTGAAATACAAAGTACTACATTAGCTTAGCTTTTATAGACTACCTTTTAAATGAAATTATTATCAATAAACAACTGCACACACTACTACATACACGACCAACTGTTATTCTGTTTTCTTTGCTTCTTGTTCCCACATAGCAGAAAGAAAGCTTCCTTCAGTTTCTTGCTTCCTCATCATTTGGTAATACTATTTTTCTTAGCTTTTTCTTCACCATATCTATGCATTTATATCTTATTGTAGTAAGAAATAGATTCTTTTACATGATTTGTGTATTGATTTTGTATCATTGCCTTCAGCATTCAAGACTTTTGCTTTGTCTAGCACTTTACTTCAGGTTAGTCAAATTACTCATAACTAGCCTACATAATGTTTTGATAAAATGCTAGTTAAGTTTAATTGATATTTACAAGTTTTGTAAGTAAATTGCCGGTAGCTGCTTACTATTGAATTATATATACTGTGTGACTTATGATTGTAAACTCTGGCAACAAACTTTGAAATTGTTTAGTCTATTTAGATTTGTTTTTTTGCTTTTGTGACCATTTTTAGATTGTTCATGTTGATGATGCTTGCTTATTTCTTTGATGGATAGCTAAGCTAATTGAATGTCTGTTTCATTATCAGCTAAATTTTGATAGTCAAAACAAAGAAAAAAGTCAATTAGACGAGTTAACAAAATTCTTCACTCAGCTGATAAAGGATGTAACAATAGATTTTTATGTCAATCAATACCAGCAAATTGTAACATGCAAGTCCAAGACCAAAATATCAAAAGTTCAGTGTATAGATCATGCACTGTTGTTCCTATTTCATTGCCTTCATATATGAATTTAAAAAAATTGATAGGCAAAGTTCATATTATGTTTGGTGGTAATTTCAGTTGGTTTATACAAGTTTAAATGACACTAATATTTTTAAATTCCGCTAAATATTAATGTATTAATGAATTAAAATAAAATTCACAAGAAAATCATATAATATATTAAGTGGCAAAGTAAGTTCATTTTAAATGCTAATAATCCAATTTCTCTCCATTTTAGTAATATATATTCTTTATGTATACATTTACACATGACACTCAATTCAAAAACATTCTTTCAAATTTTGCTACCCTTAAACACTTCAAGTGTGCACTGCGCACAACCAAGCCTTACTAGTTAGTAGAATAAGGCTTTGCAAATTTTAGTTCGATCTTTTCGCTTAGAATTTGAAGTTTGATGGTTTAATATCGACTTAGTGAATTGCATCTTTTAAACCATAAGCTATGGCCGTAATTGGCAGCGGCAATTCTTTCTTTTCTTGATTATTCTCACAACCATATATTGGGACCTGTCTGACTTTAAGCACCCATTTACTTCATGGCCTTGTTTATTCTTTGTTTTTACTTTTTACATTTTAACCAGTGTTTTTAAAATCAGACCGGATCGGCCGGTTCGATCGATTGAACTGCAAACCGATCATGACACCGGTCCGGTTGGAAGCTAAAGCCGAAATAGAGTAAAAACCGTTGAGAACCGGTAAAACCATGAAAATGGGAAAAATCAGGATGAACCGGTTGAATCCGGTTTTGAGTATTCTTATTCACTTGACTTAGCAAACTTACTGACATTCATATTAAAGGCAACAAACTATCAAACCCTAAAGAAAACAAGACAGCCACCACTCTTATTCCTCTTCTCTAAAGTTCCAAACTATCTTCTTTTGTGAGTTTGTCAAAAACTCACTAATGTCCACTCCTTTCTCTTCATTCTAGTCTATTATCTTTTTCAATCCAAAGCTCAAACTCCATAACTTACCCACATAAGAAGTCAGATGGATCCTAAAGTTTAATTTTCATGTGTAAAGGCTTGGGTGACTTTTTATCTATTTATGTGTCCGTTTCTTCATTTCTTTTGTGGTTCGAAGTTTTTTTCTTTTTTTTTTGTCTTTTTTTATTTTTGGGAATGGCTGTACCATTTTAACAATGATTAAAAAAAATTCTTCTTTTGAAGTTACATTTAGTCCCTTTTATTGTTCTGTTAAGTTGAGAAAGTGATAATTGGGTAATCACTTTTGATTGTTTTTGTTTGACAAATTTAGGGCAGAAAGTTTTTCTAATTTTTCTACATTTCATGTGTTGTTTTAGGAGTTCTGGTGACATTTTTTTCTCTATTTGATGTATTCACAATTTTTGAATTTCTCTAAAAATCCTGGAAATTTTTAGATCTTTTGGTGTTTTTGAATTTTTTTTAACTGTTCAAATATCTAATGGATTTAAATTTTGTTTGGAATTTTTTCTAATTCATTCCTTATTTTCCAAATTCCTCACACTTTCTTATAGTAAATGATACGTTAGCTTAATTGGTCATAGAGATTTAAAACACTCTATGAATTGGGCCCAAGTATTTTTGATTTGTTTGGGATTCAATTGACAAAGTCAACTAAGTCCATAGGCAAGCAATCAGTACGTGGAAGTACTAAAGGAAACTTGGGATGGCCAAACGCACGCTATGGTGAGCTTATATATATAAATATTAAAAAAATAAAAAATCAAAGAATCGGTGACCCAAACGGTTGAATCGAAAAAAATCGAAACCGATCACTCAGTCGGATCAATCACTGGTCCGAGTTTTAAAACAATGATTTTAACAACACATTAAAATTCCTAAAGCATTTAACACATGATAGAACATATTAAATCGTCGCGTCACCAATGACTTCAAAAACCTTATAGTGGGCCCTACTCACAATCTAACGGGAGTGGTTAAACCTTCTCTCCTTCAATGTCTAGAATTTGGCACTACTGAATGGCCGTGATCAAAAGTTTCTCCACCTTGGCCCACATTCCCTATCTCCCTTTCCTATTCTCATAGCTTTGTAGATTATGATTGCACGCGTTGGTCCCAGACAGTATTGTTAAACTCGAACTAGGTAACGATTTGACTAAACTATGGATTAGGGATTAACTGGTCGGATTAGTCGGATCGTTCTTAAAATTTCGTTGATTTCAACATAATGTCATAATTATTTAATATTTTTATAAGTTTCAGAAATATTGAAATTAAGTTCTTAGTTATATTCCGCTAACCATACAAAATGTTTCAAAAATATTAGAGTTGCAATCAAATATACACCTAACAATTATATATAAAATTGTGAATTCATGTCTAAAATATGTCCATTCTCCAAAACTACTTGAAAAACTAAATTAAAACAAATCATACCCAATTCAAGATCTTTTTGTTGGGAATATGGCTTTTATAATGTAAGTTGGAATCACTAATGATAAATTGATAAAATGATAGAGATGAAACTTTTTGATTTAGAGATCATTTAGAGAAATGATTGATTTTGGTGTTTACACTAAACGAGTGGTGTTTCCTTATTCCTGTTAATAATTGAAAAATTTATGTTTGGGAAAAACAAGAAAGGAAATTTGAGAACCGAGTCAAGCAGTCGAATCTATTCAGTAATTTGGCTGATTTTTGACTGTTTTAACTGATGTTTGATCAAAATAATTTTGTGCTACTAATCAGGTCGGAAAGAAGGCCGATTTACGATCAGACCAATTATCTCAATTCAAGTCTAACAACACTTGTCCCATCTCCAATTTTACAGATTCACTTTATCATAGCTTTGAAACGATAGAATCTAATTGAGAGGAAACTTTTTGACAGGCCCCTAAACTATTCATTTTGCACGATTTTGCCCCTCAACTATTAATTGTTGCAAATAAGCCGTTGAAGCAAAAAAATACTTGGTTTAGGGACTTCCATCAATTTTGGGTGTTAAATGCAACAGAATTAGAGACAAAACTGACCAAATAGAAAAACTAACCTACGATTTGATTGAAAATCAGCTATATTTAGTCAAATAATAACATAGAATTTGTTTTTTTCCTCCTTTCATCCTCTACCTTCTCTAGCTTTAATTTGATGAAATAATCAGTCAACGAGATCTTTTACGCTGTTTTTGTGGGTTAATTTTTTTGTTTGTTCAATGGCGTCTAATTCTATCACCTCTAACAATCAAAACTGATCGAAGTTCTTAAATTAAATATTTTTTTGTTCAACGGTTGTTTGTAATAATTTATAGTTATCACCTCTAACGATCAAATCGATAGAAGTTCTTAAATTAAATATTTTTTTTGTTCAACGGTTGTTTGTGACAATTTGTAGTTGAAAGGCCAAAAACAATATGAAAATAATGGTTTAAAGACTGTCCAGAAAGTTTCCTCTCTAATAATAGCTTCTCTGATAGAACACGAAATTTTCCTCTCGGTGAGAAAGTTTGCTCATGGGCCACCGCGTTTATCAGATGCGACGGCTTCTTTAATTTTCTTTTAACAGGGCCCGCCGTGCTCTACCCACTTTCTTAGATTCCTTCCCCGCTTGACCCAGACTCCACTATTCAAGATTCGCTTTAACGTAGCTTTGAAATGATAGAATCTAATAAAGCATGAAGAAAGGCACGGTGGCTTGCAAACTAGTTTCTGCTAGAAAGGCAAAAAATCCCAACAGTTATTAAACTATTTTTTGTATCTATTTTTTTATCGTCAAACTATTTTTTATTTCAATTCAGTGACTCAATTAAATAATCAGTGTATCTATGGCCATTTCGTCAGATTTTACTCTTAATCTACAAAATAAGCCTAACACGAGCAAATCACGTGTCAAAATTTTAGAGTAAATATGTCCATTGAACTCTCAACTTGAAGATAAAAAATTTCAGCAACCACTAGACTGTTATGATTGAACACTTTTAATCACTCAATTATTTTTTTATTTAAAATGGCCACTTAATTCACAAATATGTATTTTAGTAGCCATTCAGTCCAAATTCAATGTCAAATCTAATGGAATGAGTTGCATTTACACTGCACATGCCAAATACCATAGATAAATTCGTCTAAATAGACAAAACAAAAATCTTAAGTAACCATTGAATTGTAAAAACACTATATTTTTAGTAATCTTTTGGTCAAATTGGCTACTCAACTCACTAAAATAGTAAATTAGCAAGCTTTCATTCAAATTTTGTAATTAGATCTACTATTTTCATTTAATTTCAAGGTCCTTGGAAATAAATCACAAGAACTTGAGTATATAATTTAGATTTTTTGTCAAAACTTGTAAATTAGAATATATTAAAGCAACTATTAAAGATTTTAAATTCTATTTTTTGTTAATTAAGAAATCTAAAACTCTAGATAGAAAAAATTTAAAAAATTGACCTTACAAAATTGTCCTTATTTTTGGTATGTGAAATGGACATTGTGCTCATTCCATTAACATTAACAGAAACATTTGACGGAATGACTATATTGATTTGATTTCAATATAGTAAATCGTTTTGAGGTCAATGACTATATTGAAATAAAAAATATTTACGTACACTTTAGCCAAAAGTATATATACTATATTGAACTCAAATCAATTAGTTATTGAACTCAAATCAACGAGTTTCCTTTTGACAAAAGAAACTTTTGGCCAAAATGTACGATCCGAATATTTGAGTTCAATCACTAGATTGAAATAAAATATATTTGAGTGGTCAAAAGAAACTCAGTGGACATATTTACCCTTAAATTTTGACAGTTGACTTGCACATGTTAATTTATTTTGTAGATTAAGAGCAAAATTCAATGAAATGATCACAGGTATACTGATTAATTAGTTGAGTTGTTAAATTGAAATGAAAAATAATTTGATCATCAAAAGTAGATGCAGAAAATAGTGTAAGAGAAAATCTTATATACACTAACATATATACACTATCACTACAAAATTTATTTTACTAGATGCATTGGGTGATCTATATTGAGAAACCTCTCTCCACTTTCCTCATTTTTGCGATATGTGTTAAGACATTGTTCAGATAAATTAGCGGAATTCTTTCTTTTCTTGATTATTCTCACGACTAGGGCTGATGCTAAACTGAGTAGCTTGACTCGAGCTCGCAAGCTACTCGATCAGCAACTCGACTCGAGCTCGAGTTGCTTGATAGAAGCAACGAGTCGAGCTCGAGTTTCAATATTTTGCACTCGAAAGCTCGACGAGCCTAATCGAGCTTTTTTATAATATATATTTTAATTTTTATTATTGTGAAATGTCAATAATATCCTTTATTTAAAATTATATATAAAATATTAATTTTTATTACATAAACTTGATTAGGCTTGATTGAGATCGAATAGGCTCGATTGAGCTTGATTTGAATTGATTACATTTAATTAAACTCGAGCTCGATCTCGAGCTTAATTATTTTACCTCAAGTCAAGCTCGAGTAGTGCACTACTCGAGCTCGACTCAAACGCACCCCTACTCACGACCATATCATGGGACCAGTCCAACTTTAAGCACCCATTTAGTTCATGGCTTTGTTTTCTTTGCTTAAAGTGACATCAATCATCAACTTGTTTATTTCAAAAGTTCAAAACATTAAGGTTAGAAAGAATTACTCATCTTCAGATGCATTTTCCTAGTCCCAGAAGAAAAGGGTGACAGCAGCCAAAGTAAAAGATTTGGCTAACTGTAAAGACATTACGCCGTCCGTGATCAGAATATTGAGGGTCATCGCATTATGTTTTTCAGTGCATGCGTCCGTTCATCAGCGACAATGAGAAAAATTTTTGCTAATCCAATCATGTATACATTCTTCAAGATATGTTTGGTAGATCTGCAGAGCAAGATGTGCAAACAGCATATCAATTTTACTGAATGCTAGAATACCAAAATGTCTACCTTTCAAATATAAACAAAACCTAAGGAATGTACGAGGAAGAAAAGCATGAAAATGGTGTACATATGAAGGCTTCTCCACTAGTGCTCTCAATTTTAATGAAATTGCTTCAGCTTCTGTGGTTGCTATCTTGGCCCTGAAAGACTTGTAGCCAAAAGATGAGCATCATTTTTGCTCATTCGAGGCCCCGGTGAGGCGCCAGCGCCCTCATTGCTCATTGACCTGAAGAAAACTGCATAACGTTGTGACCCTAGCTGCGAACAGCGCGGTGGCGGAGGGACAGGGCAGATTCCTTCCAGCATCTGAACTACCTTGGTCATTGATGGTCTTAGGAACATTTTATCCTGTATGCACCAGAAAGCAACTTTAATTGCTGTAGAAACTCTGTCATCCTTTTCATCTATCTTTAAACTTCCATCAATGATGTCCTTCAGTTTTCCTTCTTCCATCATTTTAAAAGCATAAGTAGGAAAATGGGATTTCTCTGAGAGCTCTGAGCGATCAAAGGCTCTTCTACCACCAATTATCTCAAGCAGCACTAGGCCATAACTGTAAACATCGCTCTTCTCTGATATCGCACGGTTTGTGATCCATTCTGGTGCAAGATACCCCCTTGTTCCCCTTAATGTGGTGAAAACATTGCTCTCCTCTCGAGTCATAAGCTTAGCAAGACCAAAATCTGAAACTTTTGCGACAAAGTGGTCATCAAGAAGTAAATTCTCAGGCTTTATGTCACAGTGAACTATCTTCACATCACAATCTTCATGGAGATAAGCCAGACCTTTAGCTGTTCCTAGTGCAATGCTGTATCTAGTTTCCCAATCCAACATGAATTCCCCTCTGTTTTTCCGGAAAAGCCATCTATCAAGAGATCCATTTCCCATGTACTCGTACACAAGAAGACGGTCATTTCCTTCAGCACAGAAGCCTTTAAGCCTGAACAAATGAAGATGATGAATGCTCCCAATAATGCTAACTTCTGCTCGAAATTCTTTCTTCCCTTGACCAATGCCTTCCAATTTCTTCACAGCCAATCTAGTTCCATCAGGGAGAATCCCCTGGTAAACTGAACCAAAACCACCTTGACCAAGCTTCTTGTTGAAGTTGTTAGTTGCAATCTGAAGATCATTGTAGCTAAAACGAACTGGGAGTCCCAATAAATTCTCCAAAAAAATTTGCTCCTCCGAAGACTCTTCAGGGGATTCGGGCAATTCCTCGTTTTTCTTCTGGTGGTGCTGATATCCTGCATAAAGGAGACCAAAAATGGCGAGCAAAGCAGAGATAATGACCACGATGACAATCACATAGCGTGTTTTGTTAATTCCACCACCTCCTTGATTTGCCCCACCGCTTGCATTGGCCAAGACTTTGATATAAGAAGCATATTGAGTACCGTTTTTGGAGTGCTGCAAACTTCCTATCTGATCAAACAAAAAACAGTTTCCTGAATGGTGAAAGAACATGGCAGCACAAGAGCAGTTTTCTTGGCAAGATGCTTTGCAGCCATTTAAATCTGTTTTAGAAGAGGGTGGAATAATATCAAGAGCAGAGTAACTAAGAGTGTCCCCTGCATCAACAAGCTCCACAGAGTCCTGTGACCTATCGCAGAAGGAGACACTACTTTTTGTGCAAGAGTGAAGGGCCGAAGGGCACAGGCAACTGCTTTCTATCTCGCAAACAAAATACGGATCACATGCTGCAGGTCTACTACACAGATCTTGTGGTATGTGTATCGAGGAGGCACTGAAGTTACCATCAGCTGGAAGAAGGCTGAAAGTGATGAAACCATCATTTCCCAAAGCTGCCACCCATGTGGTATTTTCATCATGATTATGAGAGAAAACAAAAAGCCAAAGTAACACTTTATCTTGATTATAAAACTTCCAAGAATTGCCATCAAGAGTTGCAGATACAACATTCCCTCCATCTGTGTCAATGATTCTTCTGGTATCCATTCCCATGGCCCAATAAGGCTGTGGGGGCTGATAATTTGCTGATAGAATCATATCTCCAGACTGCATCTCAAGAGAGTAGCTCAAATTATCGGAGTTGGGATTGCTTACAAGTTTCATTCCTTCAGTGAACTCCTGATTCGACGCAAGGGTATCAGTGGGATGGCTAAAGCTCTGCCATATTATGCTGCTATCATTGCCAACAAGTACCAAATTCCCTGAATCCAGCAATTCCATTGCTACAACTCCTTTGTTAGCAGTATCTGTGGACCAAATGGTGGATCCACCACGTTGCAAGTAAGCATTCCCATTTCTAACGAATGTGAAGAAATCTGAACTTTGAATCAGATTGTTTCTATTAGCAGACCAAATGATTGTTGAGCTGCCCTTGTGAAGAACCACAAGTTGAAATTTATTGACATCTTGACTGGGTCGGAAACCCAATGCGAAAGCGGAATTGTTGGAAAGAAGAAACAGCCCCCCATAGTCTAGCCAGTTCAATAGCGTCCCCTGGAATCCCAGATTCAGCCTGCCTACATTCGGAGTACGGGCCATACATGTTTCAAGCAGCAACAACAGACTAGAAAAGGAAAAAGCCACTTTGATAGACAGAAATTCCCACTTTCCCATGACTACATGTCTGCATCAACAAGTATTTGAAACTCTATTGAAATTCAGGAATATGAATCGAAAGCAAATACATGAAGAACGAAATTTCGATTTTTTCCAAAGGCCAAGGGAAAAATGAAAAGGAAGGATTAATAATACATTCAGGAATTTGGTTGGCCAGAAAAGTTCAAAATCCTAAAGCAGAAAGCTGCTAGAAGAGACAAGTAAAATGTGAACTGAATTACAAGTCAAAAAAGCAAAGATGACAGTTTTGGGAAGAATCAAGATCCAGCCAGCCCAAAAACCCAACTTCAGCTAATTGCCAGCTGAACTAAACAAGAACACAAGTTCTTGGAAAATAATGCACGGACTGAGTCCCTCCTTTCAGATTACCATGAAAATCATCGCCAAAGGACTCGAAAAAGGTGAAAATTTGACTAACAACGATTTTACTGCAATGCCGGAAACACCATCAGAAACGTAGACCACTAAAAGAGTAGTTTAACTACTGAATTTATCTAGCCATCAAATGGACTCAGTTGGAAAACGGAAGCAACCATCAGGAAAAGGAGCATTTCCAAAGGTTGGTGGTTTTGGGAAAAAAGTTCCCAAATGATCCTTTTGAAAGAACGTATTTAGTGAATGCAATCTTTAAAAAACATGTTCTGTGAATGTAATTTATGAGAAATAAATGCCTAAAACAATAACAAAAAAACACATTTTGAATGCAACTTTTGACGAAATATTACACTCGATGAATACGTTGTTCACCTTTTGGAAAAAGGTTTAGAAACTACCTACCTTTGAGAATTTATATTACAAACTCACATTCTCTAGGAATTTATTCGTTGGGCAAGGCATGCTGTGAAGGATTGAAGACTCGTGGAGAAGCAAACAAGAAAGTTTTGTGAGCAACTTGGCCTTTTCTTGATTGAATGAACCTACTTTTCCGGCTCCGAAGTGCAGACTTCTGAGGAGTGTTATTATTACTATTATAGTAGTAATACGAGTTTTGCTGTTTTAGGTCAATCGTCACTATCTATGTTATCCTACTCTAGGAAAAGTCTAAAACAGACCGTTATGGTAACGAAATAGTTTTTATCTGATATAATAGGTAAAAATACTTTTAACGATCATTTGATTATCTGTTATACTGGTCATCTAAATAAAATAGTACCTAAAATTTTGATTAGTAAGTTTTACATTAAAAATAGTAAGTTAACTCAATAAATTAGTAACTTTTATGTCTCAAAACGTAAATTTGAATAAATATGGAACTTACTTTTTTGTTTGAAGTAAATTACTACTCTATATCTAAAACTTAGTTTTTGGAGAGTAAGTTTAGTTCAAGTAATAGTAAGTTTTTATAGATTAATAGTAAATATTGTTCATAGAATAGTAAATTTGGTTAATCATCAAAACTTACTAGTTTGTGGCATAAATTTACTATTTTACTTAAAGAAACTTATATGAAACAAGTATTAGGAAGTTTATTTGAAATAATGCTAAGATTTTTTTATTATGAATTTTTTTTTTTTTGCATATGACCTTATAAAATATGTAAGAATAATTTTTCATATTCTAAATTTTGAATTATTTATGAATTTGTTAAATGTTAGAAAGTTTGGATGACAGTAACAACAAATCTTTCGAGTTATATATAGAATTTCCCTTAACTATACATCACAATTTCCATATATTGACACCTATGAATATAATAAAATGGTACACAATTTTCATATATTAATGCCTATGAATTTAATAAAATGGTAAAATTTTAATAAATTTATTTTCTGGGTCACAGGTATAAAAATTAAAGTTGTATTGACATAGCATAATCTTTGAAAATTATAGTAAAATTACCCATATGTTAAGTTCTGTGACTTTCAAACATACGTTGTATCATTTACATTATGGATTTGTATCCATATGTTTTCTATCAAACTCTTTTTTTATTGGCAAATGGTATACAAATTATTATAAAATGTCATTTTATAATAATCATAATTTTTTATAGATGAATTTTATGTAAACTATTAAAATTATGAATTCACAAACGACTAAATCTAACTACTTTATGACATATATTAGTCTAAATGACTAAAAAATTATTGTAATCATGTGCACGTTGATTGTTGAATTGAAATTTCCTTTATTACTAGTACAAGTTCTTCTAATCAAAACAACATAAAATCAAATATCTTTTCCTTTTGTATGCAGTAGTTATGCTTAATAGAAAATTTTTAAACCATTTTTACACTTCATAATTTCTCCTAAAATTAGTAACATTTTCCATGACCTCTAACCTTGTCAATAATACTAACCACTGACATGTAGATAATCTTAAAAGCAAAAGCCATCAATATGACAAAATAAGAATGTTTTCATGTTGAATGGAAAAAATTGCGATTCTATATAGAATCGCAATTTATTCATCATGAATGAGAATGAATTTTAAAGTTATCACATTTCTAATTTCATATGCATCCAGAATTTCACGCAGCATTAGTTTAGAAGAACTTTCATTTTTCACACTAAGGAACCAATCCCAGTCTCTACGTCTCTTTTATTTTTTCTTTAACCATTAAATGGGGTCAAAGTTGTTAGCAGTAAAGTACTAAATAAATTTAATTCCATTTCAATTTTCTTTTTTTTAAGTAGCTATTATTTATTTTATTACTTAGGTTAAATATTTACATATAAAATAATAGCAATAAAATGCCAATCCTCGGATCAATGGAACTTCAATTATTTATTAATAAAACTAATTTTGCATTGATAAAAATTAGTTTACAGAATGAAAAGTCAATGGCAACAATTGCTAAAATATAGCAATTTTTAATTATGGGAAAATAAACAACTAAGTTCCCAAAATATTTCACTTTTATTGTTTAAAAAATCTCAACTTGTTGACTAAATTCAAAATAATTCTATTGTCAAAAATATTTTTTCTCAAATTAACTTTCATGATTAGATGTGAGATACAAATATGGTAAAATATCCCTCATACGTATGTCATGGATATTTCAGACTTTTAGTAAAAAAAAAAATTTGTTGTTAAAATAACATTGTACCATAGTGTACTAATTATTTTAGGACCATTTCATACGTGAACTAAATTTAATTTAAATTATACAATAGATTATATATGCATGTGATTTTCATTTATAATTATTGGATCCTATTGTTATGAACAATCTCTCAAGGAAAAAAATCCAGATCATACTGATTTTCTTATATTAATTGTTATACTAATTTTATCATTTTTATTATTATATTATTTCTCATTTTGTTTAGGCTTTTACTCTTATTATTTCTTGTGTCTCAGATGTAAATTTATTAAAACTTTATCATCTTATTATATTCATAGGTGTTAAATTATAAAAATTTTGATATATGAACAAGTAATATTCTATATATAACTAGGAAGATTTGTTGTTATTGTTATCCAAACTTTCAAACTTTTCAAAAATTGAAAATGATTAAAAACTTATAATACGACAAAATTTTATTACATATTTTACAAGATTATGTGAAAAGTCAAACTATTTTTCATAGTATTTGAAAATATATAAATAATTTTTTTTAAATTATACCTATAATCATGTATTATACAGGTATATTATGAGTACTTACTAACTAAGGTACTAAGAATTAATCATTAATAAAACATCTTATCATTATTTCAAATAAATTTCCTAATACTAGTTTGAAATATGTTTTAAAGTAAAATAGTACATGTGTCCCATAAATCAGTGAGTTTTGATTATTAATCAATTTTACCATGTTATCAGTAAGAATTACTATTTATGTATAAAAACTTAATATTCTTGAATTAAACTTACTCTCTAAAAAGTAAGTTTGGGATATAAAGTAGTAAATTATTTATTTAAAAAGTAATTTTAATATTTATTCCAATTTACCTTTTAAAGTATAAAAGTTACTAATTTATTACTGTTAACTTACTATTTTAGATGGAAAATTTACTTTCTTATTTTTAAGTGTTATCCTATTTAGGTGGATAGGCCTATCAAATAATCAAATGGTCGTAAAGAGTAAATCAAAAATAAATCGAAAATGGTCACATAAGTGTCATCCTATTTATGTCTCAAAAAGTAAATCGAAAAAAAATGAAAGTTACTTTTTTTAAAAAAATAAATTAGTACTCTATATTCGAAACTTACTTCTTGGAGAGTAAGTTTAGTTCAAGTAATAGTAAGTTTTTATAGATTAATAGTAAATCTTGTTGATAGAATAGTAAATTTGGTTAATCGTCAAAACTTACTAGTTTCAAGCATATACTTACTAGTTTTAATTAAAAACTTACTAAAGTTAATATTAATTAGTTTAATATAATATTTAAAAAGTCACTAAAAAACTTGATCTGTCACTAAAGGTAATAGAAACCTATAATAGTAGGTTTCCCTAATATCGTTACCATAACTATAGGCACTGTAGCATTGTCCCTCCTACTCTATTGGGTTGGAAGATCCGTGGAGTATTTTTTAGGGTAAATTACACTTTACCCCCTGTGATTTAGTATTTTTTTATATAATCCCCCTATGATTTCAAAAATTATAGATAACCCTCTCATAATTTGGATTAAAATGTCAAAGTGACAAAAATGATCATTCGTAACGGAATCACCTAAAATATAAAAAATACTCTTATGTAAAGTTAAAAATTATTTATTAACCAAGGGGGGTTATCTGTATATTTTAAAAATTATAAAGGGATTATATGGTAAAACATTAAACCATAAGGGGGTTATACAATAAAACATAAAATTCATATGAGATTAGTGTGTCATGTATTTATAACGGTAATTACAATAAAACATAAAATCCATATGAGATTAGTGTGTCATGTATTTATAAAGGTAATTTCAATATTTTTAAAAGTTCTGTTACAAATGATTATTTCTATCATTTTAACACTTTAATCCAAACTATGAGGGGGTTATGTGTAACTTTTGAAATTATATGAAAGTTATGTAGAAAAATACTAAATCACATGGGGATAAAGTGTAATTTGTCCATTTTTTTAATATCATTTGTCAACAACGAGTAAATCCAATTGGGCTGTATAAAGGGCTAGGGGGAATGCAAGCCCATCTATACAACATTGTTGAGAAGTCTATCTGAGTCTTCCACCTTTACTGTCAATTTATCCATTTTTATGTCATTTTCTCCTTCCTATGCTTCCTGAATACAGTGCTGAATTCTTCCTTTACCTATTCCTGTCAACCTTGACTCTAATATCTACCCTCCAAACGTCCTTGACAAAGTTGGCATTTGAGCGCGACGCTTCAATTGTTGATTGTTGATATTTAACCAATCCGTGGACCAATGCATATTAAAGTCTTGCGGATAGTAATACCAACAGTGGACTCGTTACAGCAATCGAAGCCTTGAGCAAATGTTTCTTACAACTTCTAGCAATTTTTCTGGCTCAAATACCCTTTTCTTTTTTCTCTGCTATGACAACATTTTTTCTATTTCTACTCTATGGGGGAGGGGGAATCTGAAAAGATTTATATGGTTGAGAGGTGAACCACTAAATGTTTTTTATAACTTCTAGCAATTTTTCTGCCTCAAATACCTTTTTTTTTTCGTTACAATAACATCTATCCTACTCCTATATTATCGGGAAAGAGAAGTCTAAAGAGACTTATATGAGAGTTGAAAGATAAATCAATAAACTAGACAAGTACGCTATTATATTCTCTAATTTTTTTTAAAAATAAGGAAGCAATATACTTTCTTGTGAGTAGGGATGGCAACGGGCACCCGCCCTGCGGGGGTCTACTGGGGCAGGAGGTGGGGCGGGGGCGGGGGGGAATTTTTTCCCCCCGTTTAGAAACGGGGCGGGGGTATACTCCCCCGCCCCGCCACCTGTTTGAAAAAAAAAGGATATATATATGCATAGTTATATATATAATGATATTATCAATTATATTACTAATTATACATGTCTATTAATAAAAATTATTAATTATTTATACTAAATTTATTAATACATTTATATTAAATTCCTAACTACACTTAATACAATAACACTTTTTTCTAAAAAAACACAATAATAATTTAGTGATTGTATTTGTATCAAAAGTAAAAACTTGATTATTTTAGTTATATTTGTTTTATCATATTAGATTGTATTCAAATAACTTTTGTTTAATTATTTTTATGAGTTTCAATTGTAAAATTACAATGAATAATAATTTGATGATATGTTGATATTTTAGTACTTGATTATTTGCTCAAATTTAATTACAATGAAATTATATAATAAAATTTTTTAACCCTGCAGGGGAAACGGGGTGGGGCGGGGGGGAACGGGGCAAGCGGAGGGTGGGGGACGGGGCGGGGGCGGGGGGAATTAATAGACAACGGGGCGGACCCCTGCCCCATTGCCACCCCTACTTGTGAGGCACTGGTCGGGGATTAAACCCGACCTAGTGCCCAATGGTTCTCAAATACCTTTTCCAGCCATAAGAAAAAATAATGGCTAGCCTTAAAGTCCAAGCAAGTTCCTCAATCTGCTTTTCCCAACGCTGCCCAATCCCACACAAGTTATTATGCATAAACAACAGACCTCGTCGGTTTGGTAGTTGGTACTTCATTAACCAGTTGAAACATGTTGACATCAAACCAAGCCTCTAAAGACGGGTTTGGACAAACAAAAGGAGAAATTTGCATCTACTCTATCAGCTAAAACCTAGGCTGAATGCTTTTGAGGATTCATCTTGGCCCAAAAGTCATCTAAAATGCGTTCCACATCACAAATATGCTAGGCAAAATTAAACTAATTAACAGTGTTGGTTCTGGGCTAAAATAATCACACTAGTTAGAAATATTTGGCAAATTAAATTTAACAAGGAAATTAACAATATTCACCTCATCTCAATATTATATAAAAATACAAATAATTTATGCCATTAAATACGATTGGCATGGGTTGAGGTGCAGATTAGGTTGCTCTCTTTAATATGATTCGTGCCTTACGAAGTATCTTCCGGTGTAATAGGTCTCAATACGGTGCCTCCAAAATACAATAGCCCAGCCTTTTCCTCACTCTAGTCTGCTCCAATCTACACTATTTGAGTAAGATAGAAATTTCATATAATACCGTTCTTTACCTTATAAACTCTAATAGTAGTGAGAGGAAGAAAAATAGAAGATTGTTTAGAAATAGCAAAACATGTGTAAGACTTGATTGATAGAAGCCTCTATTATAGGCTGAGAAATTAGGAGTATCAAAATACCAATATTAAGTGGAATAAATAACTCATATTTTTATCTACAAATTGAAAAGGTCTATATGCATTGTATAACAGTAAAAATTCACTAAATGAATTCATAAACCTAATCATTACATAGGTTACGGAATTCAAGATATAAATCTCATTTTAAAAACATAAATTACACTTTTAAATGGTTGAATTTATAGCTGAAAATTTATTAAAGAATTTGTAATTTATTGTGTTTGAATTCAAAATAAACATGTGACATTTTTTATTATTAGAATACCCAACAAACAGAGCCTAATACATTGATTTTCAGGGCTAAAGTTCCGTATAGCCTTTTTTGATTTAGTTTGTTCTATATCATATCATTCTTCAATAACAACAGAAATCTGCAGGGTAAAACAATTTCTTTTTTGGTCTATAACAATTCACTTAAGATAAACATAAAAAATTTAGAACATGCCCAAAAATTGAAATCAAAGGAAGCTTTTGCTCCATCAATATGAAAAGCCAAACTTGACTCTAAACTGAGTTTTAACTAACTCCTAAATATTTCCCCTTTGACTTGAGTTTGTGGACAGACTTGACTATAGCCTTCAGTCGGAGTCCCTACATTGATGGACAGTAATAAGACCTAAAAATTGGATGCGACGTTTCTAGGTTGCCATAGTAGGACGGCAGAAGACTTGTCCAAGTTTACCAGTGTATGGGGGAAGGAAAACAGAGCATTATTGCGTACCATATAAATGTGAAAGCCCTTAACGAGTCCAGATGCTTTTATTAATCGAACTGAGCTTGCATAAGTTCTGACAGATGTATATAACAAAAAAACAGTAGTATTGTCTATATCCGGTGACGACTCTTCTATCTGCCTAATTTTGAGATTACTAATGGAAACCACCTGGTTGCGTGAAGCAGTACTGGCATATAGAATCACTACATGTAAATCCCACCAGAAAACCAATTAAGTTGGTACCTTAAAACCTTAATTTCATCTTTCAACAGATTATTTTCTTTATTGATTTCACTAAACTCTTCACTTTTTGATGCTGCTGCATTCTAAGCTTCCTCAAGCTAACACATACAATCGCATACCTGGTTTGTTTATGACTTATGAGAAGTAACTGAAGGGTGCCTTTCCATTCTTGCCTTTCCATTCTCTGTATTTCGTGTATAGTTTTCCAGCAGTACTGGTAGACTTGTCGCAATAACATTATGCAAGAAAAATTTGCAAAAGCTTTTACTAGACAAGAATTAAACAGGTTAATAAACAACGTTAATTTTTGTCTCCCTCAAACCCCACATTCAGGATTACTAAACAGATAATCTGATATGAATTCACTGGTTTATGTTTTAGTGCTAAGGAAGTCAAAGAAACTTGTCGGGATAAATTAAGTCGAAACTTGACGGGATAAATTAAGTCGAGAACAATATCACCAGTCACCACATACTAGCACAATGTTTACTTTTATATTCTCTACATTATCCTTCAATTACAGTAAAAATTTGCAAGTGAAGCAAATTAAATTCTGTACCGGGATAAGAGAATTAGGGTAGCATTTATTCTGCATAATATACATGTAAAAGCATTACAAATTCAGCCCAGAATCTTTATCAGCTTTCAAATTAATACATGCCTATAACAAAGAAAAGTACTAGTGTCTGAAGAATTACTACATGTTACTGATTGTCAATTTCTGTTACTACTACTAAACCTGCTGGATGCTTCAATTATTGCAGTGCAGCACAAGTACTACATGCAAAATCCTTTGGAAAGTAATTAATTACATGTAAATATCAAGGTTTTTCACTAAGAAATAGTACTCAAAATTGCTAGTAAAAAACCGACAGAAATATTATATGAATATATTGTACTATATCCATATAATACACGTTTGTAAAGTATAACTAAGAAAAAACTTCCATATTTGGCACGTACAAAAAATACTTGTACTTTTCACATAACCTTATAAAACACGCAATGAACTTCTGGCGCATTATACTTCTTGAATTGTACTTCAACTTTTCAAAAAATTTAAAATATTACATAATAATAATGATATATCTTTCTAGTTATACACAAAATAGCACTATGTATATCTAGATATATACATGTGGTCAAATTCAAATGACAAGGTTTTAATAAATGTAATGCCTAATACACAAGAGTAAAAGTTAAAAGTGTTATTAATGTAGTATAATTTTTTAAAAAATTGTAGTAATTATATACATGTTTTTATTTCCATAACTTTCAATACTAGGTGTTAAAAGTGATATTAATATCCCATAATCTTTAAACATTGTACTAATTTTACACATATTATTAGTAATAATATAGTATTTAAGATTACAAGTGAACAAACAATAGAGAATTCATAGCATTTTTGTACCTAAAAGCTAGCATAAATTCTGTGATATTGTTTTTCTTTGTAAGACATATTTAGGGATCGTAAAATATTGCAAATATGCAACCTGATGATGCATAGAAGAGGATCGTTTAGTAGATCATTAAGAACTAAATACCTTCTCACCATTGTCATAAACAAGACTATTCCATCTTCTTGTTGCTGGATTGCCGCCAATGATTTTTTAGTTTACTTTCATCCAAATAGTCTTTACTTCTTTACCAAAATTTAACATACACTTCTTCATCTTTTCAGCAGTATTAATAGTCTTCTTACTATTGTTTGCATTAGGTGTTTTTCCACCAGAATAGCTTGACAGGTACCATTTCTTGATTATTGTGTAAAATTGTCAAGAAATCATGCATTTCATCTAACATAATCTTGCCAAGCCCAAAAGCTAAATATAGAACAATAACACCTAAACTCCAAATGTGTACTCACATAGTTGCTTGGTTCACAATAGGTTAGCCTAATTGCATTATCTAGTCTTGTTGACATAGGTAAGTTTTCCAATCCTTCAAAATGTTGATCCCAATTTCTTGAATTAGAAATATTAACATGAAATAAATTATCCTTCATAACCCAATTTGATTGCCATCACTAGACCGTCAACATTAGTAACAAATATGTTAGTGGCATTGAGTTTTGTATTGACTATTCCCAAAACGATGAAGTAAAACTAGAAGATTATTAATTTTTTTAACAAAATATATACTATATAGCTTCTTATAATACTTTAAGATCACTAACTTTTCATAGAAAATAAATATTTATTTAATATTGGAAAAACCTTGTAAGACTCATTAGAAAAAAAAATGATGCTGATTTAGATGGAGTCCCAACTTTGAGAAATGCACTGAACCAAAAATAAACAAAGAGAAAACTCAGAGAAAAGATACAAATTGATGTTGTGGCTTATATGGTACCACTTAAGTTTATTGGCTCCAGTAAGCATGCAAAATACAAGCTATCAAATGAGCACTTTCAAAAGTTGAAGAGAGAGAAAGATACCTTTGATGAAAATCTTGAAAATCTAGGAGCACACCCCTATAAGGATGTGCCACTACCATAACTACAATTAATCTTTGCAGTTCAAAGATTTAGGTAGAGAAAAGAAAAAGATTAAAATTCAGATATAGCTTGTTGATTCATCAATCAAGCTTGTCTCATGCGAGTGTGAGAAATTTGAGATATGCCAACGTTTGCAGATTTATTTAGTAATAGAATAATTTAGTTAGTTATTGAATAAATGCAGTTATTAAGATATTTGTTAACAGAAGATCATATTTAGTTGTTAACAAATTTTTTTGCTAGGATTTGTTAAGTAGAAAATTATGTCAATTTGTTAGCAAGTAGTTTTGTTAAGATTTTTATGGAGATTTGTTAATTGAAACTATGTTAGTTTGTTGCTTGTAAAAACTGTAAATAGTGAGTTGATGAGTAAAGAACACAAGCTTATTTTCAACCTACAATATGAGTCTTTTGTGAGGTTTTTTGGCATACTAAGTGTTGTTTAGTAGTTTATGCTCTAAAAACTAACGAAATGGTATCAAAAGTCTAAATCTTTAAGGGCCTGCGTCTTTTTTTAGAGTGAGTGAACTTGGTGAGGATCCTTTTTCCAGTGTCAAACTATATACTTAAGCCTTCAAATTTGAAATGCTAGGAAACAATTTTTTATCCAACTCTTCAGTTTTCACTGGTGACAATTATCAAATTTGGGCTGTCAAAATGAGGTCCTCTTTGATAGCTAGTAATTTTAGTATATGGTGGAAAACGATCTTGTTCCTATACTATCCAAAGATCCAACAATTGCATAGATGAGAGCCCTCATAGGGATGTAGTCAAAAAGAGATCAAACACCATGACATGTATCCACTCAGTAGTTATAGGTGCAGTATTCACAAAAATTATGGTTTGTGAAATTGCAAAGGAAGCTTGGGATACTCTCAATGTTGCTTTCCAAAGCAATAACAAAATAAGATAGATGAAAGATTTGAATCTTATGCGAGAATTTGAACTCCTTAAGATGAAAAACATAGAAAACATTAAAGCACACTCTATTAAACTTTTAAATATTATGAATAAAATTAGGTCGATTAGAGAATAGTTGCTAGACAGCAAAGTTGTGGAGAAAGTTTTGGTGGGCTTACTAGAAAGATTTGAAACCAAGATTTCCTCTCTTGAAATTCAAGGGATCTCTCTCAAATGACCTTGCTAGATTTGGTTAGTGCTTTAGAGGGACAAGAACAAAGAAGAGTCATAAGAATTGAGAAAGTCATTGAAAATGCTTTTTAGGCAACAAATGAAGATCAAACTCAACAAGGTGATAGAAATAAGCAGGTGAAAAATAGCAAAATAAAAAGAAACATGGTGAAAATTCTCCATGTCCATACTATAAGAAAACCACACATCTTACAATATATTGTTGGTTTAGGCTTGACATTTAATGTTGGTTTTACAAACAAATGGGACATATGGAGAAAGTTTGCAAAAAAAAAGGAAAAGGAGGACATCAAACTAAGATGATTGATGAGCAAGAGGAGGAACAACTTTTATGGTCACTTGTTTTGCAAGTGATAATTTCAATGCTGAAACTTGACTAATAGAGAGTGGTTACACTCATCACATGGGTTACGATGAATCTTTATTTAGAAAGCTTGACAAATCACAAATCTTCAAAGTTACAATTGGAAATAGAGGCTATATTGAGGTAAAAGGCAAAGGTAGTGTTGATTATTGTTTAGGTACTAAAATTATTTTTGATACTTTGTATGAACATAAATTAATTAAATCTATTGAATGTTGGATAGTACTGTTAGAGAAGAAAATTGATAATTCAAAGGTGCAGTACTATGAACCAAAAAATTCTGATATTGATAAAATCCTGGAGGAGATCATTGATGAATTCATCGAAGAAGCTTATGTTTTGATGATTCATGAGAAGTTATCCAAAGATGATGTGGACCAAATTGATGAAAAGTGGTAAGGCATAAAGCGTAGTATTTTTATTTGTATAAGTTGCTTGTTAACTATAATATTTGAATTTTAATTTAAATGGAAATTACTTAATTTTGTTCGTATATTACTTTGATAAGTGAAGAGCTTAACTAGGGAGAAAATGCACCAATCTTAGCAAGATAGATTGAACAAAGAAGTAGCACAGGAAGAAGGTACGAAAAAAGGAACAAGGGCCATTGGTCAAAGAGGATTCGTGTACAGATGCAGATCCTAGGTGTGACGCCTTCACTTCTCTCTAAGGCGAACCAAAGGGTATCGACGGGACGCCTGCCCAACTCTCGCCAGAACTCGATACAATTTCGATTCAAACTTAAGGATAAATAACCGAATAATGAAAGTCGAAATAAAGAAAAGGGGTCGCTTCCATACACAAGTATTCAATCTTACATCATAAGTTTCAAAATACATCGACTTTCCCAAAATACACAACTTCCAAGAGATGTCTAGTCAAATATATTCAAAACCCTAATTACAAGTGCATCAAGTCCACTTCTCCACAATTCTTTCCATTTCAACTCCTGTTAAGGAAAACAAATCTAACGGGGTGAGCGGATGTTCGTAAGCCCAAGAAACACATGCAAACACGTATTCAAATAACAATAGCACTAATACGAGAATTAAAACAATAACATTCAAGTAATTCGCAATTAACAATAAAACACACTTGATAAGGATACGGGAGCTCTCAGAAGCTATATTCCACTTGCTCGATCCAGTACCTCCACGAGTTGACACTTCGTCAATCGGGTAGGTTATAAGTCCGTAGAACTTCACTTACTCTTCCCCATTCACCGTTACACCCCCTGCTCCGGGCCCGCACTTCTTTTACATAAGGCAATACTATTCAAGTATGCCAAGCGAGATCTCTCCAATAGATCAAGTTTATAAAATTTTTCTCATTTCTCACCAAGCTTCACGACCAAACCCATGCCGGCTCGAGTCGCAAGGTCGGCGATGAGTTTGGGCATCCCCCACTATTATAAATTTAAATCGAGGAGATTCACTCCAATCGACATATGCAACCATAACATAATTCACTATTGCAACACTTCACTTAATTCACTTAGCAATTCACTTCAAGCAATTCAAATACACTTCACTTAAACGAGAACGAGTGCGATAACGTACACACTCGACTCTACACTTTCACAACACTCAATTAATGAAAACACTTAAGCATGTAACAACACTTCATACACTTGACATTCACCAAGTCAAAACAAAAGTGAGTGAGCGAGCAATTAAGCCTTTAGGCGCCCGTTTCGAGATTCTCTTGAAGATCTCCTTGAGTGCCTGAATAAATAACAAGTACTTTCACTCATATTAACCAAGAAAGAAGGTTCACTTATTTAGACTAAATCAAAGTCTCAAAAGAGAACCTTAATCATTCAAAAATCGAGATAGGAAAGTGAGGATTTAATAACACAAGAGAAAGTGATTTCCTCCATGAAATCGAGTTTAGAACGATCAATCAATATCAAAGGATAGCGAAAAGTTTCCAAAAACTCATTTCCCAACAAGTCGGAAATTTTCAGTTTTGTGCGTCAAATCTAGAAAAATCAGATCTTTCACTCGGTAGGTTCAAAAATGAAAAAATTTATACCGTTGGAAACTAGATCCAAAGTACTAAAAGTTCCTAGAAGATACTTTTCCAAGATTCTAAATGGAAAGCATTCATTTTTCAACTCAAAGTTTCAGTTCCAATAGGACAGGTTTAAACCAGTCTTGGTTTTGCAGTCATCTTTGGAAATTCGGTGTAATTCACAGAAAATGAATCAGCCCTTGAAATTCGTGACACAATAATAGATCTAACCAAGGTTTCAAACACGACAAACGGAACTAAATTTGGAGTTTTGAGCATCGAGATATAATAGTATAAAGTCAGCTGAATTTGTACACTGTACAGAAATTTTCCAGATTTGAAGAGCCAACTTTGGGGCGTTATTTGGGTATCAAAATGGTATTGAATTTTCACCAAATTTGGTACACTTAAACCTCTATATATGGACTACCCCTGTATCAAATTTTATACAAAAAATTACGTGGGAAGGCAGTTAACAAAATGACTCAAGTTTGTAAAATGTTTCAAGGCTAATCTGCCTTCTTGCTTTTATTTCTTTTCCAAACATTTTGCACAATGAAATCAATCCAAATTCGATCCATTTTTGAAACCAAGGTCCTAGAAACCTTTAATAAACACTTGATGGTTGATTGACATCAAAATTTTCGAATTAAAACATCACACAACAAACTAGACTAGTCGGCCAGCAAGAAGGAAAAGCTTTCCAGTTTTCCAGCTTTATTGCACTTTGGAAATCAGACCACCTCTCACTCAATACAAGTTCAAATTAAGAATGGTTGGTGGCGTTAGAAACTAGGTTCAAAATTATTCAATTCATCAGAAGAAAACATTTCCAAAATCAGTTCACAAGTAGTTCAAATTCAAGCCACAAGTTGCAGCTTCTCATTTCCTCTCGGACAGATATGCATAACAGGGCAGCAAACTTTGCCGACTCACTACGGATGACTCAAAATGAACTAGTGGGTGATTTTTATACCGTTAGAAAGCTACGGATGTCTATTTTCAAATGCCACAAACAGCATTCGATTCTAACTTTTGAACAAAGAGTTATGTTAGATCAAAGGAGCACTGTTTGGCTGCCCTGAACCCATTTCCAGATTTCTTTAAGTTTCGAAAACTCAAGTTTTGCTCAACCAAATCAAATGATTTTTGGACGACACTTTGTTTACTCAATATACAACATATAACCATCAATTTCACAGCAAAACAAGTACCAAAAATTCGAAATAATCACTGATCAACAAGGACAGATTTTCGGCCAGCTCTAGTGCACCACTTTCCTTCGATTTTTCCTTCACTTTCTAACCATATTCATCCCATTTAACACATAAACAACATTAATCAAGTATTTAATCCTCAACGCAGCTACCTACAGGCATCATCAAGTCCACTAGCTTAGAGTTAAAACAAGATAAAATGGGTTTCCTCAAGTCCTCTACCTATTTCATGCTTTGGGTTGTCAAACCCATGAAATCTAAGCTTGATTCTTGAAGAAAAATGGAGAGATTGCAAGAGTTGATGGTTACCTCTTAACCCTTGAAGAAACCAAAAATTTTCACCACAAAACCTCCAAGAAATTTCCACTAGATGATGTCCTCCTTCAAGCTAATGTTAATCTCCAAGTAGTTTTGAAGTTGGATGCAAATTTGGAAGTGAAATGGAAGCAAGATGAAGTGAAGCTTTTCTTCCTTCTTCCTTTGCTGGTTTCGGCCGAGACTATGGAGAGGAGAGAGAAGGGTTTTTGTTTTATGAATCTTCCCTTGGAAGCTTGTTGAATTTGTGACCAAAAGTTGTACAAAAGTCAACTAGAAATAATGCGCGAATAGTGTCCCGTACCAACACTTTTCTCTCTTGTTTGTTGCACTAGTGGATTAAACCTCAAGGTAATCCCTTTAACACTATAATTATTCGCTCTTAGTAGTCTAATATAAATTTCTTAAATCTCCACTTAGTCGATTCGACGCGAAATACGCGAACTTTCGATTCGCGCGTGATAAAGCAAAATTTAAAAGCGATTCATGTAACGATAATATAATTAACCAATATTAGGGTAAATAATTATAAAAATAACTATTTTAAGAATAAAAACATGAGTCCTTACACTAGGTGATCCATGCATAGATCCCTGATGACTGATGTCAGTTATGCATTTGGTTTTCACACTGGAGTTTCTCTTAGGGGTGGGCACGGGTTGGGTACCCGCCCCTAACAAGATTTAGCTGACCCGACCCTAAAATATCGAATTAGCCATTTTACGACCCTAACCCGCTCTTAATGTTTTCGGGTACCCGCTATTCGGGTACCCAAAAAAAGGGGCAGATCATAGGGTACCCGCCCCTAAAAAAAAAAAACTATTTTCCAATAAAAAAATATTTTTCACTTAATATCAACATGTTTTCCAATAAAAAAAAATATGCTTTCCAATTAACATTGGTAGAGATATTATAATCAAAATCCAAACATCACCATTCTCACACATTTCAACCAATAATCAAACCGATTTCATAAATTTAGTACACATTAGAATTATAATATCTAATAGATAAAACGAAATTTTATGATAATTTTGAGTACATCACCATTCTCACACATTTCATCCTTCTACAACATAACAAACACAAGGATAATAAGTATATGGTAACTTTTCCAACTTTTCCAAGTATAACAAACACAAGGATAAAACGAAGTTTTATGATAATTTTGAGTACATCACCATTCTCACGCATTTCATCCTTTTACAACATAACAAACACAAGAATAATAAGTATATGACAACTTTTCCAACTTTCTTAAGAATATTATGGTACAAGATTGCATCCAAAATGAGTCGATTGTGGAATCAAGTCTGGAAAAGAATTGAACAGAGCTAATAATTTTTTAAGAAAGTATAACCAAAATAATCTTGAAAATTTTTCCCCAACTTTCTTACATCTTTGGAATAGACCTTGTTGCATTAAAGGTGATGAAAAAGAAAAATAAATTTCTTACACTAAAATAAAGGAGACAAATTTAAGAGACACAATTGCAATAAAATAAATAAATAAATGAAAGACACAAATGTTTTAATTATCTAGCTAACAGAAAATTGGAGCTCCAAACACAAATTTTTGATTGAATTGATGAAAAATTTGCAAGAAAGATTGATGGAAGTACAATAAAAATGAAAAAAGATGAAAGGGATGAACAATTTTTATGATAAAGTTTCACAAATTTTTTTTTGTTTTATTCATTTGGTTCAGGTTTCACCAAGAATATTCACTTTTTTTAGACAAGATGAGGAGAGGCGGATCATATGAGATTAAAATATGAGGTTGTGAACCACTTCACTTACACTTAAGATTAAAAATTATAAAATTATATAATGAACCCTTATTTTTTTTAATATTTATATAATATACCCTGCGGGTCGGGTACCTGCGGGTCGGGTACCTGCGGGTTTTTATTTTGCTGATCCGTATCCGTATCCGTTTTTGCGGGTACCCGACCCGCATTTGCCCCGCTAAGAAAAATTGGATCGGATATCCTATTTTTCGGATCGATCGAATCGGGTTAGTCGGGTTTCGGATCGGATCGGATTTTGTGCCCACCCCTAGTTTCTCTGATCTCCAACAATTTTTGAAAACTGGTGCTAGACATTGGACCGGTCATTGGGCTGGTCTTCATTGGAAAGTGACATAAAGTGATTATTTTTCAACTCCAATAAGCCTAATCCTACTATATTTGGGATACATCTTTAAGAAACCATAAATAGGGATATTCTAGGTCATTTTGAGGGTGGGAAACTTATTAGACTAGCATTAGTTCATCACATACAACTCATTCTTGGGAGATCAAGAATGGGATCAAAGCATGGAATCAAACAGAGTTCAAAACGGAGATTGGGGTAAGAAAAATTGAGAAGTTTTCTTTACTTTTACCTTCATACATGTATTTTACTCTTTCTATTCTTGGTTTTTACAATGAATATGTTAAACTATTTCCATTCTAGGGTTAGGGTTTTGTGAAGGAGTTTTGATTATTTATCTAAGTTTAATTCTTTATATTTGCTTTGCTTTAATTATATGTTTGTGTTTGGCTACCATAGACATGCTTTTAGAGTTTGTATTGAACTAAAAAGGGATATACAATCGTCCTCTAGATAAACATACTTAACCTAATTATGAGAGTAGGTTAGTGTTTGCATGATGTAGTTAAATCACCTAAGATCTTAAAGGATTTAATTAAATACTTATGATCTTGAGAGAGACGTGAGATTTAATTAAGCACAATTTAGATGTATCAAGAGATAATGTAAAATACATTTGTATGATACATTCTTAGGATGTTAATAAATTAGTTGGATAACTAATTCAAATTCTAGATCAAAATTTGAAACCCTAGTGGCTTACCAATAATTTTCTCAGCCACTATTTTGTTTAATTTGATTACCTATTTTTCTCCTTAATTAGTGATTTAAATCCTTTGAATTTACTTTAGCTATTTGCTAGAATAATTAAAGTAGAAAATCAACTCGCTCTTGTAGATTTAACCCATGAAAGACTCTAGGTGATTTTATTACTACAATCGACTCTATGCACTTGCAAGAATTTGTCGATCAAAAAGCCATACAAAAATTATCATGATTGTTTTATGTCTCTCATAACAATCATTTTGCGTGTTGTAAACTTCTTATTCAAGTTTGTCTACTATGTATAGGAGTTTCACTTTTAAATTGCAAATAAGTTATTTGGATACATCAAGGAATTTATTGCTAATTTTGAAGTTTGGCTCAAGAAACTGAAAGATGTAGTTCATTGCATAACAAATGACTAGCTTGCAGACATTTTTATGAAGATGTTGTCTAAAATAAGGTTTGAATACTAAGAAGACATTTGAGGATCTATAAAAAAAGTGGCAAGGAGTGTTGAGATATGCCAATTTTTATAAATTTTTCTAGATTCGTTTAGTACTAGAATAATTTAGTTAATTATTGAATAAATGTAATTGTTGGGATATTTATTAACAGAAGATCATATTTAGCTATTAACAAATATTTTTTTAAAGATTGTTAAGTAGAAGATTATGTCAATTTTTTGCAAGTAGTTTTGTTGAGTTTTTTTATGAAATTTTGTTAGTTGAAACTTATGTTGCTTTAAAACACTATAAACAATGAATTGAGAAATGAATAACATATGCTTATTTTCAGCCCATAATACAAGGTTTTTGAGGGTTTTTTTATTTGGTAATACTAAGTATTGTTTAGTAGCTTTTGCTCTAAAACCAACAAGGCCTTTTATTCTAGTAGGAACCAACGTACAAGAATTCAATGTGATAAGTTGACAGAGACTCTGAGTGAAAATGGAAGAGATGAGAACCCAATACAAGTGAAGTTGGAAAAGTAGGAATGAGATATTCTATATATTAACTATTATGGTGCTGCTAGCCAGATTTCTGGTGGAGAAAGCTATTCATATAAATTCACGAAATGGAATTCCAGTGATGCCATTACACTTTTAAATTATTATGAAACAACATTAACTATTATTTTTGTTGGAGTTCAAGATGGTTTACCCTGGCTGTGACATTAAGTCTTGCATTTGCAATGAAGAAATTATTGGATGACAAGACACTAGTGATGCATTTTTGTACATGTGAGACAATGGGTTTTGCTACTTGCATCTCCATAGATAAAATTGCATACTAATAACAAACCATATGGTTGTTAATAAGATGTGGGCATTTGGTAAAGATAAAGAGATACAAACTAATGGACCGATAAATGCTATCAACTCAAATATATTTGGATGTTTGGTAAAGAAAAAGAGATACAAACTAATGGACAGATAGATGCTATCAACACAGGTATATCTAGGTATGCATTAAGCATTAAGTATGCTATTTGGAAGTAATATTTCATAATACAAACCTGGGTGTATTTGGACATTTGAAAAAGATAAAAGAGATACAAACCAATGGACGGATGGAATAGAAAGCATTCTATAAAATAAGAGTTAAAAATAGGTACTGAGACGGTAAGATATAAAAATAGAAAGCAATCTATAGAAATAAGAGATAAAAATAGGTGCTGAGATGGTAAGAAATAAAAATGGAAAGTAATCTATCTTGGGTACACTCACCAAATCAACAATATGATTACAGTTGGCCGGTGATTTTGATGATAGTATTCCAAACTACTCATCAAATCATCCCTTTTACTTCTCTCTCTTCAGACAACCAACGAGTCCACCTCGATCAACAATCACTGAACTTTCCCCATACTCCATTGTCAAGAATTCAGACTCGGAACAATTCCATTTAGTACTTCACCTAATCAGGTTTATTCTTCTTTTCTTTTTCCTGTTTAATTTGCATTGCTTACATTCTTTTTTTTGCTCCTTTTCCAGTTGTGTTTGGGGTTTGCTGCTCAATTAGCATTCTGGGTTTTCATTTCGGTCAATTTAGAAGTTTAGATATCTTGATTTTCAACTTCGTTTAGATAAAGTTCACTTCTTGGCATTGATATCGAGCTCTTGACTTTATTTAAGACATTGGATTTAATACTTTTTTTTCTCAAAAAAAAAAGGGACGATGCTTTTGCTTGATTATTAGTAAGCGATTGCAATATGTCGACAAAGAAGATTTTTTTCCACATTTCTATGTAAAATTTGTGAAAAGATAAAAATAAACTTGAAAGATAAAGAAGATAATTACTTCTCAGGTAGCTTCTCAACTTTAGAGTTGAGTCATTTTACTCATCCTATGCATTTCATGGCATAGATCATACAGTATACATGGAATCTAACTGCTATAAAGAATTAAGTATTTGTCCATAATATCATGCTCATACTATCAAAAGGTTCTAACATTTATTTACTTGGATAAAGTATTGAATGTTCCTAGAGAAATTGACATGGAAGTAGAGAAAATCTGAAAACTCTTTAGTGTTTTATAATACCAAGCAGATTACAATGTTTTGTGGACAACAAGCTTGGTAGCAAAAATATAAGTTTGTTAATTCTTAACTTACGTACTTTGTATGATTTTTTATGTAATGTGTTCATATTATATTGATCTATACCATTTCAAGATTTTAAAGTAAATTAATGTTGTTCTAGAATGAAACCAAATGCAAGGCATGTTAGATCAAGGTACACATGTAAGACAAGCAAGCAAAGGGAAAGGGTTGTTTGACTTGTGAGCTAATCACAACATAGATAAAGAATATTAAAGTATTTGATTAAATCTTTTTGTTCCCTAAAGGTGGATGAATCAATTACTTGAATTCTGTGACTTTGAAATTGCATGCATTTCTTACACTGAAGCCAAAAAAGGTCATTCACCTGCTGGATTGCTACTGCTCAAGAAGTAACATAATAGGTTGTTGCTTATAGCATTTGTTTAGTTCTTTTTACATATGCTATCAAAGTAAAAGCACAATGGTCAAGTCTTCAATAAATCATTGACAATTATGCATTAATTATGGTCCTTTTTTTTTCCTTCTTAAAACATTTGATCTTTAGTCTCTTTACCGTTATCACTGAATCAAGATTCAATGTTTGTTGTCAAATTTTCCTTCCCTTTCAAGAAATTTTGTGTAAATCAAATTTTGGTAGGTTATGGTGCAAAAACTACATGTGTCATGAATCAAAAATACTGCTGCAGAAACTGCAGTCACTTAAGATTATGATCCATGAAGAACCTGTATATTTAATTATTTTCCATTGCACTTTTTCTTTGGCCTCTCCTTAAAAAACAAATTTGTCAATCTGCTTATTAATTAACTAAATCTCCATATAGAAGCCATGTATTATAGTAACTTAGGAAACAGCTGCAGTTTCAACCATGTATAGGGAGATAGGAGACCATGGCCACGTTGACTTCATATCAACAATGAAGACTAAAATTATCACTAAGGATATGTTAATGGTTTATAAATGGGCTGACCTCAGAGTCTCTAAATCTGGAAACTATCACTTCTACCACAGATAGACATGGCTTCATAACCTTATAGGATCAAGTTTTCTTTTTGGTTTTCACCATTAGATGACTATATTAGTAAACAACTTATTTAAACAATGGTTTAGCCTCAAATGATTTGACTATATTTTTGCTAATAGCAAAACTTAACAAAATAGTAAACGGATCAATAATGAGGGTTATAAGACCATCATTTATTAATTTGGTTGATTTTCATCTCACAATGTGCTTACTTTACTTGAAACATATTTTTAAACTTCTAGATGATAACTAAACAATAAGTTTTATGGAGTTATGATAATGGTGTCTAGCAGTGCTACTGTAATTCTTCAGTTTTCTTTTTCATTGTAAATCTTTATTTTTCCTTTTCTTATACTGATTTTGCATTTCTTTTGCCTGTGCTTACAAAATGTCAACCTGTTTCTTCAACTCAAGCTGGCTATTCTATTTGGTGTGTATCTTTTGCTCCAACAAGTTGGCATATTCAGTTCTCAGGTTTATCTAAGAAACTAAATTTTGTATTGCTGTTTTTTTTTTCTAAAGGAATTGGATTTTGTTCTGTTGTTGATTATATTACAGGCTGCATGTCTCATGTTAAAAACTTTTAAGCTTCAATCATATTAATTGCTATTTGTTTCATTTTTACGTGATTGTGAGATACATGATGTAGTTAATGGTTTTCTTTCTATCCTGACTAAAAGCCTTGACATGATGAGCATGAATGTCTCTTTCTTATAGAAAGTCTTGGATAATAGTCTTCTATTTTTGTCATGGACTCTGTGATCAAAGAAAATTCTTATAATGTTCCTACTGTGATTTCTTAATTTGATGTGGGTCAAATGATGAGGAAAAATGATTGTAGAAAAAACGTAGTTCTTAAATGGAAAAAGAAACGATTAGATAAAGCAATAAAACATCATAGTGTAGAAACTTTGTCTTTTGCTATTGCATCTCCTTCGCTACCTGTAAATTTGAGCAATATGCAAGTGTCTACGCCTGCACTGTTCCAGTTTACAAGGCGGCAAACTTCCAACCTGACAGATTATCCCACACAAATGAGGGTGAGATCACAGGCCAAAGCATCTTAGACAAACCAAATTTTAGAGGTAGGCTCTTTAGAAAATCAGAATGTAGACTTTGCTAAGATTGTGACTGAGCCTTCTATTGTTCAGTCTCTTCCTAGGTTGTTTTTATTCGATGTAAATTCAAATAGTACGCAAATTGGTATGGATGCGTCATTTGAGTTTGCAAATAGCCAAAGCGTAATTTCGAGACATCATCGGAAAGAGAAAGCTCTTACATTGAAAGTTCAGAGATCTCAGAAAAACATTCAAGTCAACAAGAATGTATGAGATCACAGATTATAGGGCCTTTTCTAAATGTCTCTAAATCTGTTCAGCCTCTAATACCAGATTTTATCAGCACATTTTCGCTATCAAATGCAGACTTGAATAGCTTGCACTCATGTATGTCTGTTGCATCGGAGTTTTCAATAGGTAAATCTTCTACCTATAGAAATTGACGGAAAGAGAGAATGCTTAAGATGACAGCGAAAAAATCTAAGCAAAATCAGTTGGAACAAGCACAGAATATAGGATCTGAGAGTTTGCAACTTCTCATAAGTACAACTAAACAGCATAATCCTGAGGTTATTGAGATTTTAAATCAGTCTAATCAAGTTGTTCACCAATTACAATTATAGTTATGAGAGTCAAAGTAACTACTTTTAACTGTAATTTGCAGCTCCCATTACTCAAGAAATTATTACTGCTTTGCCTACCATACTTCAATTTCAATGAGCTAATTATATACTACTTTCATAGATCTGTCTCTGACAACAAGGCTTGCAAGTTGTCTGCTAGTGAATCCACCAACTCCTCAAACCACTGCATTAAGGCAATGGTAAGCATATCATGTTTCATAATTATACATAAAGACTGAAAAATATAACATGTCATATTTATGTTCACGGGTATGATCAGAATCAGCAGGAAATTGCACAACTAGTTGAGGAAGCCAGTTACAAAGACTCAACCAAATTGTTGCCTGCACCTAAAAATAATGATATCATTAGTGTTGAGAATGCAGTAATATAAGTATGGTCATTTCAGCAACTCACTTATACTATTTTCTTACCTTTTACATTAGTGAAAAGTAAATTACTTAACTTTGCATCTAATACAATATAAACTGTAGGTCAAGACTGCCTGGATACGAGGAAATATTTCTGTGGTAGCTGAGTAGCGATCTTTCTGATATGCTACATGTAGTAACTGTCAAAAGGCTATAGATGCTAATTTGGAATGGATCATCAGATGTCCATCTTGTAGAGAAGAAAGTGCTGTTGAAGCCAGGTAAACAAGGCATGCAAATTTACAATAGTGTTCTCAATAATAAATTTTTTTACTTCATTAGTTAACCATTATTCACTACCATCATATACTAGATGCCATATTGGAATTATCATTGACGATGGAACAAGCTCAATGTATGCAGTAGTGTTTGGTACAGATGCTGAAAAACTCATACCATTCACACCAGTACAGCTAAGTGAAGCTGATGAACACGTAAGATGCTAAAAAATTCATACTATTAACATGCTATATCTCTATTTTCTTTTGTCTATGGTTGCATTGATTGGCTTGCATTGATTGTCTATGGTTGCAAGCCTTGTTGTCAATAACATAGGTATGCTACATGTAGTAACTGTCAAAAGGCTATAGATGCTAATTTGGAATGGATCATCAGATGTCCATCTTGCAGAAAAGAAAGTGCTGTTGAAGCCAGGTAAACAAGGCATGCAAATTTACAATAGTGTTCTCAATAATAATTTTTTTTACTTCATTATTTAACCATTATTCACTACCATCATTTACTAGATGCCATATTGGAATTATCATTGATGATGGAACAAGCTCAATGTATGCAGTAGTGTTTGGTACGGATGCTGAAAAACTCATACCATTCACACCAGTACAGCTAAGTGAAGCTGATGAACACGTAAGATGCTAAAAAATTCATACTATTAACATGCTATATCTCTATTTTCTTTTGTCTATGGTTGCATTGATTGGCTTGCATTGATTGTCTATGATTGCAAGCCTTGTTGTCTATGGTTGCAAGCCTTCAACCTAATAGCTGCATGTCACCTTCAACCTATGTTACTGTTAAACATCTGCCCTAAAAACATCTGTACCTAATTATCAAATAATATGTCACTCTGTTTCTATAAGGATTCTGGTGTTAGAGGATTGAATGTTCAACTACTAACCTCTGTTCACTCAACATGTTTAATGAGTTTTTTGAGCCTTCTTCTGATATTGCATCATGTTTACATTTTCTGGTACTTCTTAAATTTTTTGAAAATATAGGGTATTGAGCTTTTTTTTTGTTTATTTGCAAAATATAGGGTATTGAGGTTTTTTCTGAAATTGTATCTGCAATTGATATCCGTCAAATCCTATGCTTTGTCCATCATTTTGACTCGGATTATCAAGGACAGAAAGATGATAAGTATAGCATCGTCAAAATATACACTACTGAAGAATTGGCTGAAATCAACCCGACAATCACTCACGCAGCTGCCTCTAATCCTATAGGAGAGCCTATTCCAACTGTTCCAACCATAACTGAGAAGCCAACCAGCACCATTGAACAGGTTGACTTAACTGCTCAATCCACTTTCACTGACCAACCTGCCACTGAAGGGCAATTCTTCAGCCCAACAACAAAAGTGATCCTAGATTCAATTGCCCGCAAGTCTGATATTGCAGAAAAGCCAACCTCTTCAAACGTTGCTGCAAAAAGAAGCTTAACTTTTGAAACTCCAATTCCCAGAATAATGTACCTTCTGCTGAGAAGACAACCATTGAAACTGTTCCCTTGATTGCTACAAAAAACGATACTGAAGACAACAAACCTGAGTCTCCAAAATCTGCTCATATGAGCCCCCTCAAGAAGCCACGTGAATCTGCAATATGAAGCAGGCCATACAGCTTCATGTCCTCTTTTGTTCATTCTTTTGTTCATCATGTGTACTACTAAACTTCCAGCATGCTATCTTTTGCCATCATATTAGAATCCATTAACATTCTCTCTATAAAGAGAAGTTAATGGATCATAATATATGATATTATGTAACTAAAATGAATTTTGAAAAAGACTATTAGCATGCCAATGTATCTCTACTTGGGACCTAATTGTACTGGAAGGTGTGTAATTGCTACTGAAATAGTTGACAGCTATCTATGAATGATAATTATGATGTTATGTACCTATTCTGCAACTAAAATTGTTATATATACTTTTTCAATGACCAGTATTTTTGGGAGGGCCATGGCTGTGCCTTGCACAGCCTGATTCCTCTAGTATTATAAGACAAGTAAAGGCCCAAAGTTACTATAGCAACTTCCCTTAATGACACGTGACACTTTGGGTGAATTTTGAGCTTTTTTTTTTCTTTCTCTTTGGATGTGCTAAATGTCTAACGTTACTGTAGCAACTTTCACTGCTCAATAACCTAAATTGGACTAGATTTGGCATTCCTTTATAAGGTTGAATTATTTTTAATAGACTTTTCAATCTTTACACTTTGGACAAGTATAATTCAATTATAATGTACATTTATTACTATTTACATTATCATTTGAAACTATATTTGACAAATTAACTTATATCTTGGTGAAATGTAATCGAACTACAACATTAATATTAATATTATTATTATTATTATTATTATTATTTACATTTACATTTACATTTATATTTATTTCAATGTGAATTATCATTTAAAATTATATTTGACAAAATAAGTTTCAGTTGTTAAAAATTATACAATTACATTGGTCTTTTCAAAATGTTATATTTTTTCAATTTTTTGGTATTTTGTTAATGTAATGCAAGATTATTTAAAACTAATTCCATCTTATTATAAAGAAAAAGATTATTATCGCTACTTAATGCAATGTGCATTTTTCTATTTAAATTTTATTAAATTTTTTCATATTAAAATATTTGGTAACTTTTGACTTTATGTTTATTCATATTTCTATTAGCAATTAAAGTTATAGAAATGAACTGACATTGTCACTTAAGATATTATATATTTTTGTGATCAATTTTATTTTTAATTTATTTATACATTAATATTTGCTTTTTATTACTATAAATTTTTTTCCTTTATTAATCAAAGGAATGCATTAATGCCTAAATAAAAAATATATATATATATATTTATTATATTTCATTAAAATGCTCTTCTCTTTTTTTTGTTTTAATGGTAGCCGTTTGATTTGCATTTATTTTTGTCATTATTTTTTTGCCGTCAGATTATTAGATTATTCAATAAAGCTTAGTTATTATAAGTTCTATCTAATAAGCTTATTTATTATAACATTTTTCTTAGTCATTGTATTATTAGATTATTCAACAAGGCAGCTTATAGATTGTTCGGTTCTCCTATTTTTCCTCTCCATTGCTTGTAATAAGTCAAATAATGCAAGCATTCTTCACCTACTCCAACTTTTTGACAATTACCTAATCAGATTGGACAATTACTTTTTCCTTAGAGTTAGGTTGTCCTTCACAAGAATATCAACCTTTTATGAATTATCAGTTGTACTTCATCTTTTCATAACCATTAGATTGAAATACAAAGTACTACATTAGTTTAGCTTTTATAGACTACCTTTTAAATGAAATTATTATCAATAAACAACTGTACACACTACTACATACACGACCAACTGTTATTCTGTTTTGTTTGCTTCTCGTTCCCACATAGCAAAAAGAAGGCTTCCTTCAGTTTTCTAGCTTTCTAGCTTTTTCTTCACCATATCTAGGCATTTATATCTTATTGTAGTGAGATATAGATTCTTTTACATGAATTGAGTTTTGATTTTGTAGCACTGCCTTCAGCATTCAAGACTTTTGCTTTGTCCAGCACTTTACTTCAGGTTAGTCACATTACTCATAACTAGCCTACATAATGTTTTGATAAAATGCTAGTTAAGTTTAATTGATATTTACAAGTTTCGTAAGTAAATTGCCGGTAGCTGCTTACTATTGAATTATATATACTGTGTGACTTATGATTGTAAACTCTGGCAACAAACTTTGAAATTGTTTAGTCTATTTAGATTTGTTTTTTTGCTTTTGTGACCATTTTTAGATTGTTCATGTTGAAGATGCTTGCTTATTTATTTGATGGATAGCTAAGCTAATTGAATGTCTGTTTCATTATCAGCTAAATTTTGATACTCAAAACAAAGAAAAAAAATCAATTAGACAAGTTAACAAAATTCTTCACTCAGCTGATAAAGGATGTAACAATAGATTTTTATGTCAATCAATACCAGCAAATTGTAACATGCAAGTCCAAGACCAAAATATCAAAAGTTCAGTGTATAGATCATGCACTGTTGTTCCTGTTTCATTGCCTTCATAAATGAATTTAAAAATATTGATAGGCAAAGTTCATATTATGTCTGGTGGTAATTTCAGTTGGTTTATACAAATTTAAATGACACTAATATTTTAAAATTCCACTAAATATTAATGTATTAATGAATTAAAATAAAATTCACAAGAAAATCATATAATATATTAAGTGGCAAAGTAAGTTCATTTTAAATACTAATAATCCAATTTCTCACCATTTTAGTAATATATATACTTTACGTATACATTTACACATGACACTCAATTAAAAAATACTCCTTCAAATTTTGCTACCCTTAAACAGTTCAAGGTGTGCACTGCACACAACTAAGCCTTACTAGTTAGTAGAATAAGGCTTTGCAAAATTTAGTTCGATCTTTTCGCTTAGAATTTGAAGTTTGATGGTTTAATATCGACTTAGTGAGTTGCATCTTTTAAACCATAAGCTATGGCCATAGTTGGCAAGCGGCATTTCTTTCTTTTCCTGATTATTCTCGCAACCATATCGTGGGACCTGTCCGACTTTAAGCACCTCATTTACTTCATGGCCTTGTTTATTCTTTGTTTTTACTTTTTACATTTTAACCACACATTAAAATTCCTAAAGCATTTAACACATGATAGAACATATTAAATCCTCTGTTTTCAAACTCGGACCGGAAAGGTCGGTCCGACCGGTCGAACCGGGAACCGGCTAGTTGTTCGGTCCGAGTTAATACTAAAAACCGGGCAATCAAAAGTTCGGTCAAATCAGGTCAAAAACCGGATTTGACCGGGTTTTGATCCGGTTTGACCGGGAAAATGAACCCGGTCTCTTTTTTTTTTTTTAACTTTTTTTAACTTTTTTGAAAGGTCAAAATATTTTAAATATGATGTTTTGACCCTTAAGTTGTTAAAAATTATTAATATACCTCAAATATTTCATACTTTATAAATGTTATCTTAAAGTTTGGTATTATTTTTCAATTAAGTCCATAATTTTAATTCTAAACTTGTTAATGCTTATTAAATAATATAAATTGCTACTTGATTGTTCTAATTTATTTGTATTTTCTTGTTAAATATATTTGAAATATCAAATATATATGAGTATACATTTATTAATATTAACATGTTATTAAGGATTTTATATATAATATTTTAATTTTTAAATAATTTTTATTTAGGACGTCATCCGGTTCAACCCCTATCGATCCCGGTTGAACCCATTGACCCCTGAGCTTGACCGAGTCGATATCCGGTCCGATTCTGAAAACATAGATTAAATCGTCACGTCACCAATGCCTTCAAAATCTTATAGTGGGCCCTACTCACAATCTAACGGCAGTGGTTAAACCTTCTCTCCTTCAATGTCCAGAATTTGGCACTACTAAACGCCGTGATCAAAAGTTCCTCCACCTTGGCCCCACATTCCCTTTGTCCCCATCCTATTCTCATTGCTTTGTTGATTATGATTGCACGCGTTGGTCCCATACAATATTGTTAAACTCCGGCTAAACTATTGGATTAGAGATTTACTCGTCAGTTTGGTTGGACTGTTCTTAAAATCCTGCTCATTTCAGCATAATGTCATAATTATTTAATATTTTTATAAGTTTCAGAAATATTGAAATTAAGTTCTTAGTTATATTTAGCCAACCATACAAAATATTTCAAAAATATTAGGTATGCAATCAAATATACACCTAAAAATTATATATAAAATTGTGAATTCATATCTAAAATATGTCCATTTTCCAAAACTACTTGAAAAACTAAATTAAAACAAATCATACCCAATTTGAGATTTTTTTGTTGGGAATATGGCTTTTCTAATGTAAGTTGGAATCACTAATGATAAATTGATAAAATAATAGAGCTGAAACTTCTTGGATTAGAGATTAACTCGTCAGTTTGGTCGGACCGTTCTTAAAATCCTGCTCATTTCAGCATAATGTCATAATTATTTAATATTTTTATAAGTTTCAGAAATATTGAAATTAAGTTCTTAGTTATATTTAGCCAACCATAAAAAATGTTTCAAAAATATTAGGTTTGCAATCAAATATACACCTAAAAATTATAAATAAAATTGTGAATTCATATCTAAAATATGTCCATTTTCCAAAACTACTTGAAAAACTAAACTAAACAAATCATACACAATTCGAGATCTTTTTGTTGGGAATATGGCTTTTATAATGTAAGTTGGAATCACTAATGATAAATTGATAAAATAATAGAGATGAAACTTCTTGATTTAGAAATCATTTAGAGAAATGATTGATTTTGGTGTTTATACTAAACGAGTGGTGTTTCCTTGATCCTATTAATAATTGAAAATTTTATGTTTGGAAAAAACAAGAAAGAAAATTAGAGAACCGAGTCAAGCATTCGAATCGGTTCAGTAATTTGGCCGATTTTTGACTGTTTTAACTGATGTTTGATCAAAATAATTTTATGTTACTAACCAGGTCGGGAAGAAGGCCGGTTTACGATCAGACCAATTAGCTCAATTCAAGTCTAACAACACTTGTCTCGTCTCCAATTTTAAAGATTCGCTTTATCATAGCATTGAAACGATAGAATCTAACTGAGAGGAAACTTTTTGACAGGCCCCTAAACTATTCATTTTGCACGATTTAGCCCCTTACTTATAAATTGTTGCAAATAAGCCCTTGAACAAAAAAATACTTAGCTTAGGGACTTCCATCAATTTCGGGCGTTAAATGTAACAGAATTAGAGACAAAACTGACCAAATAGAAAAACTAACCTACGATTTGATTGAAAATCGGCTATATTTAGTCAAATAATAACATAGAATTTAATGTTTTATCCTTTTCTTTCATCCTCTACTCTCCAGCTTTAATTTGATGAAATAATCAGTCAACGAGATCTTGTACGCTGTTTTTGTGGGTTAATTTTTTTGTTTGTGCCATGGCGTCTAATTCTATCACTTCTAACGATCAAAATTGATGGAAGTTCTTAAATTAAATATTTTTTTTGTTCAACGGTTGTTTGTGACAATTTATAGTTGTCATCTCTAACGATCAAATCGATGGAAGTTCTTAAAATAAATATTTTTTTTGTTCAACGGTTGTTTGTGACAATTTATAGTTGAAATGCCAAAACAATATAAAGGTAATGGTTTAAAGACTATCCAGAAAGTTTGGATTGGCCATTTTTTCAAATACAATGCTACAGTTTCAAGTTTGGATTGACCATTTTTTCAAATACAATGTTACAGTAATACACAATAACTCAAAAAACATCCCATCCATACAATATATCAAATATTTCAAAAAAATTTTATCGTAAAAATTTTTCATATTCACTGTTACAGTAAAATTTTTTAAAAACACCCCAAAAACAGCTAATCCAAACGGAGCCAATAGCTTGTCTGATAAAACGTGAAAAAGGAAGCATCGGATTATGAAGGTTGTGCAATTTTGGGCCACCGCGTTTATTAGTTGCGATAGCTTCTTTTAATATATATATATTTTTTGCCCGCCGTGCTTTATCCGCTTTCTTTGATTCCTTCCCCGCTTGACCCAGACTCCACTATTCCAGATTCGCTTTACCGTAGCTTTGAAATAATAGAATCTAATAAAGCATGAAGAAAGGCACGGCGGCTTGCAAATTAGTTCCCGCCGGAAAGGCAAAAAATCTCAACAGTTATTAAACTATTTTCTGTATCTATTTTTTATCATCAAACTATTTTTTATCTCAATTCAGCCACTCAATTAAATAATCAGTGTACCTATGGCCATTTCATCATATTTTACTCTTAATCTACAAAATAAACCTAATACGGGCAAATCACGTGTCAAAATTTAAGAGTAAATATGTCCACTGAACTCTCGACTTGAAGATAAAAAATTTCAACAACCACTAAACTGTTATGATCGAACACCTTTAGTCACTCAATTATTTTTTGATTGAAAATCACCACTTAATTCACAAATATGTATATTAGTAGCCATTCTGTCCAAATTCAATGTCAAATCTAATGGAATGAGTTGCATTTAACACTGCACACGCCAAATACCATAGATAAATTCGTCTAAATAGACGAGACAAAAATCTTAAGTAGCCATTGAATTGTACAAACACTATATTTTTAGTGATCTTTCGTTCAAATTGGTTACTCAACTCACCAAAATAGTAAATTTCATTTAATTTCAGGGTTCTTGGAAATAAATCACAAGAACTTGAGTATATAATTTAGATTTTTTGTCAAAACTTATAAATTAGAATATATTAAAGCAACTATTAAAGATTTTAAATTCTATTTTTTGTTAATTAAGAAATCTAAAACTCTAGATAGAAAAAACCTAAAAAATTGACCTTACAAAATTGTCCTTATTTTTGGTATGTGAAATGGACGTTGTGCTCATTCCATTAACATTAACAGGAACATTTGACGGAATGACTATATGGATTTGATTTCAATATACTAAATCGTTTTGAGGTCAATGACTATATTGAAATAAAAAGTATTTGAGTACACTTTTAGCCAAAAGTATACATGCTATATTGAACTCAAATCAATATAGTCATTGAACTCAAATCAATGAGTTTCCTTTTGAAAAAAGAAACTTTTGGCCAAAATGTAAGATCCGAATATTTGAGTTCAATCACTATATTGAAATAAAATATATTTGAGTGGTCAAAAGAAACTCAGTGGACATATTTACCCTTAAATTTTGACAGTTGACTTGCACATGTTAGTTTATTTTGTAAATTAAGAGTAAAATTCAATGAAATGACCACGGGTATACTGATTAATTAGTTGAGTTGTTAAATTGAGATGAAAAATAATTTGATCATCAAAAGTAGACGCAAGAAATAGTCTAAGAGAAAATCTTATATGTACTGATAGTATATACACTATCATCGCAAAAATTGTTTTACTAGACGCATTGGGTGATCTATATAGAGAAACCTCTCTCCACTTTCCTCATTTTTGCGATATGTTTGTTAAGACAATGTTCAGAGAAATTAGCGGATTTCTTTCTTTTCTTGATTATTCTCAGGACCATATCATGGGGCCAGTCCAACTTTAAGCATCCATTTAGTTCATGGCTTTGTTTTTCTTTGCTTAGAGTGACATCAATCATCAACTTGTTTATTTCAAAAGTTCTAAACATTAAGGTTAGAAAGAATTACTCATCTTCAGATGCATTTTCCTCGTCCCAGAAGAAAAGGGTGACAGCAGCCAAAGTAAAAGATTCGGCTAACCGTGATCAGAATATTGAGTCATTGCATTATGTTTTTCAGTGCATACGCCCGTTCATCAACGACAATGACAAAAATTTTTGCTAATCCAATCATGTATACATTCTTCAAGATAGGTTTGGTAGATCTGCAAAGCAAGATGTGCAAACAGCATATCAATTTTACTGAATGCTAGAATACCAAAATGTCTACCTTCCAAATATAAACAAAACCTAATGAATGTACGAGGAAGAAAAGCATGAAAATGGTGTACATATGAAGGCTTCTCCACTAGTGGTCTCAATTTTAATGAAATTGCTTCAGCTTCTGTGGTTGCTATCTTGGCCCTGAAAGACTTGTAGCCAAAAGATGAGCATCATTTTTGCTCATTCGAGGCCCCGGTGAGGCGCCAGCGCCCTCATTGCTCATTGACCTGAAGAAAACTGCATAACGTTGTGACCCTAGCTGCGAACAGCGTGGTGGCGGAGGGACAGGGCAGATTCCTTCCAGCATCTGAACTACCTTGGTCATTGATGGTCTTAGGAACATTTTATCCTGTATGCACCAGAAAGCAACTTTAATTGCTGTAGAAACTCTGTCATCCTTTTCATCTATCTTTAAACTTCCATCAATGATGTCCTCCAGTTTTCCTTCTTCCATCATTTTAAAAGCATAAGAAGGAAAATGGGATTTCTCTGAGGGCTCTGAGCGATCAAAGGTTCTTCTACCACCAATTATCTCAAGCAGCACTAGGCCATAACTGTAAACATCGCTCTTCTCTGATATGGCACCGTTTGTGATCCATTCTGGTGCAAGATACCCCCTTGTTCCCCTTAATGTGGTGAAAACATTACTCTCGTCTCGAGTCATAAGCTTAGCAAGACCAAAATCTGAGACTTTTGCGACAAAGTGGTCATCAAGAAGTACATTCTCAGGCTTTATGTCACAGTGAACTATCTTCACATCACAATCTTCATGGAGATAAGCCAGACCTTTAGCTGTTCCTAGTGCAATGCTGTATCTAGTTTCCCAATCCAACATGAATTCCCCTCTGTTTTTCCGGAAAAGCCATCTATCAAGAGATCCATTTCCCATGTACTCGTACACAAGAAGACGGTCATTTCCTTCAGCACAGAAGCCTTTAAGCCTGACCAAATGAAGATGACGAATGCTCCCAATAATGCTAACTTCTGCTTGAAATTCTTTCTTCCCTTGACCAATGCCTTCCAATTTCTTCACAGCCAATCTAGTTCCATCAGGGAGAATCCCCTGGTAAACTGAACCAAAACCACCTCGACCAAGCTTCTTGCTGAAGTTGGTAGTTGCAATCTGAAGATCATTGTACCTAAAACGAACTGGGAGTCCTGATAAATTCTCCCCAAAAATTTCCTCCTCTGAAGACTCTTCAGGGGATTCAGGCAATGCCCTGTTTTTCTTCTGGTGGTACTGATATCCTGCATAAAGGAGACCAAAAATAGCGAGCAAAGCTGAGATGATGACCACGATGACAATCACATAGCGTGTTTTGTGAGTTCCACCACCTCCTTGATTTGCCCCACCGCTTGCATTGGTCAAGACTTTGATATAAGAAGCATATTGAGTACCATTTTTGGAGTGCTGCAAACTTCCTATCTGATCAAACAAAAAACAGTTTCCTGAATGGTGAAAGAACATGGCAGCACAAGAGCAGTTTTCTCGGCAAGATGCTTTGCAGCCATTTAAATCTGTTTTAGAAGAGGGTGGAATAATATCAAGAGCAGAGTAACTAAGATTGCCCCCTGCATCAACAAGCTCCACAGAGTCCTGTGACCTATCGCAGAAGGAGACACTACTTTTTGTGCAAGAGTGAAGGGCCGAAGGGCACAGGCAACTGCTTTCTATCTCGCAAACAAAATATGGATCACATGCTGCAGGTCTACTACACGGATCTTGTGGTATTGGTATCGAGGAGGCACTGAAGTTACCATCAGCTAGAAGAAGGCTGAAAGCGATAAGACCATCATTTTCCAAAGCTGCCACCCATGTGGTATTTTCATCATGATTAGGAGAGATTACAAAATGCCAAAGCAACACTTTATCCTGATTATAAAACCTCCAATAATTGCCCTCAAGAGTTGCAGATACAACATTCCCTCCATCTGTGTCAATGATTCTTCTGGTATCCATTCCCATGGCCCAATAAGGCTGTGGAGGTTGATAATTTGCTGATAGAATCATATCTCCAGACTTCATCTCCAGAGAGTAGCTCAAATTATCGGAGTTGGGATTGCTTACAAGTTTCATTCCTTCAGTGAACTCCTGATTCGACACAAGGGTATCAGTGGGATGGCTAAAGCTCTGCCATAGTATACTGCTATCATTGCCAACAAGTACCAAATTCCCTGAATCCAGCAATTCCATTGCTACAACTCCTTTGTTAGCAGTATCTGTGGACCAAATGGTGGATCCTCCACGTTGCAAGTAAGCATTCCCATTTCTAGCGAATGTGAAGAAATCTGAACTTTGAATCAGATTGTTTCTATTAGCAGACCAAATGATTGTTGAGCTGCCCTTGTGAAGAACCACAAGTTGAAATTTATTGACATCTTGACTGGGTCGGAAACCCAATGCGAAAGCGGAATTGTTGGAAAGAAGAAACAACCCCTCGTGGTCTAGCCAGTTCAATAGCGTCCCCTGGAATCCCAGATTCAGCCTGCCTACATTCCGAGTACCGGCCATACATGTTTCAAGCAGCAACAACAGACTAGAAAAGGAAAAAGCCACTTTGATAGACAGAAATTCCCACTTTCCCATGACTACATGTCTAGATCAACAAGTACTTGAAACTCTCTTGAAATTCAGGAATATGAATCGGAAGCAAATACATGACGAACGAAATTTCGATTTTTCTGAAGGCCAAGGGAAAAATGATAAGGAAGATTATTAATACGTATAGGAATTTGGTTGGCCAGAAAAGTTCAAAATTTTAAAGCAGAAAGCTGGTAGAAGAGACAAGTAAAACGTGAACTGAATTACAAGTTAAAAAAGCAAAGATGACAGTTTTGGGAAGAATCAAGATCCGGCCAGCCCAGAAACCCAACTTTAGCTAATAGCCAGCGGAACAAAACAAGAAAACAAGATCTTGTAAAATAATGCACGGACTGAGTCCCTCCTTTCAGATTAGCGTGAAGACCATCGCCATATGAATTGAAAAATTGAAAATTTGACTAAGAAAGATTTGACTCCAACGCCAGAAACATCGTGAGAAGCGTAGACCTCTAAAAGAGTAGTTTAAAGGGAACTATCTTTCTACTGAATTTGTCTAGCCATCAGATTGGACTCAGTTGGAAAACGGAAGCAACCATCAGGAAAAGAAGAGCATTTCCAAAGGTTGGCGGTTTTTGGGAAAAGAAGAGCCTTTAGAAAGAACGTATTTACTGAACGCAATCTTTAAAAAAACATGCTCTGTGAATGTAATTTATGAGAAATAAATGCCTAAAACAATAACAAAAAACACATTTTGAATGCAACTTTGGACGAAATATTACACTCCATGAATACGTCATTCACCTCTTGGAAAAAGGTTTAGAAACTACCTACCTTTGAGAATTTATATTACAATCTCACATTCTCTAGGAATTTATTCGTTGGACAAGGTCATGCCGTGAAGGATTGAAGACTCGTGGAGTAGCAAACAAGAAAGTTTTGTGAGCAACTTGGCCTTTTCTTGATTGAATGAACCTACTTTTCGGGCTTATGTCAAGGAAGTGCAGAAATCTGAGGAGTGTTATTATTTCTATTATAGTAGTAACAAGTGTTTTGCTGTTTTAGATCAATAGTCAATATCTATATTATTCTACTCTACGCGTTTGGAAGATTCAAGGAGTACCTTTTTTTTTTAAATATCATTTGTCAACGACGTGTAAATCCAACTGGGCTGCATAAAGGGTCAAAGGAATGCAAGCCCATCTATAAAATATTGTTGAGAATTCTATCTGAGTCTTCCACCTTTACTGTCAATTTATCCATTTTTATCATTTTATGTCATTTTCTCCTTCCTGTGCTTCCTCAATACAGTGCTGAATTTCTTCCTTTGACTTTTCTTGTCAACCTTGACTCTAATCTCCACCCTCCAAACATGCCGGACAAAGTTGGCATTTGAGCGCAATGCTTCAATTGTTGAATGTTATAACCACTCTGTGGGCCAATGCATATCAAAGTCTTGCGGATATTAATACCAACAATGGACTCGTTACGACAATCGAAGCCCTAAGCAAATGTTTCTTACAACTTCTAGCAATTTTTCTGGCTCAAATACCCTTTTCTTTTTTCTCTGCTATGACAACATCTATTTTACTTTTACTCTACGAGAGAGGGAGAGTCTTAAAAAATTTATATGGGGGTTGAGAGTTGGAAGCTAAATCAGCAAATTAGACAGCTACAGCATTGTATTTTTTAAATGTTTTTAAAATAAGAAAGCATTACACTTTCTTGTGATGCACTGGGCGGGATTTAAACCCCGAACTAGTGCCCAATGGTTCTCAAATACCTTTTCCAGCCACAAGAAAAAATAATGGCTAGCCTTCAATGAGGTATCCCACATTGGTAAGAGAAAGGGGAAAAGAATGGTTTAAGGACTTGGAAGCTTGAACTACATAGTAATTTGGGTTAATCATTTTGGTATTAGAGCGATCTTGGGTCGTTACAGTTGGACTCTTGAGTCCATACGAGCCACCTCTTGGGTGGACAGTTTGAATTCTGATATGATCTCCATTGTGAGGACGAAAAGTCTTAAAGATGGGAAGAATGAAGTATCCCACATCGATAAGAGAAAGGGGAAAATAATGGTTTAAGGATTTGGATGCTTGGGCTACATAGGAATTCGGGTTAACCATTTTTGACCGGTGCCTTTCATTTTAAAAATTACTTGGGTCAGCCCTTGAACCTGAATCGTTATAGTTGGTATTATAGCGAATCTCACATTGGTGGATAGAATGAGGTATCTCACATTGGTAAGAGAAAGAGGAAAAGAATGGTTTAAGAACTTGGGTGCTTGAGTTATATAGTAATTTGGGTTAATTAGTTTGGGCCAATAGATTTCGGTTTAAAAATTATTTGGGCCAATCTTTGGACCGGGTCTTTACATTCAAAGTCCAAGCAAGTTCCTCAATCTGCTTTCCCAACGCTGCCCAATCCCACACAACTTGTTATGCATAAACAACTGACCTTGTCGGTTACGTAGTTCGTACTTAATTAACCAAGCCTCCAAAGACAAGGCCGAATGCTTTTGAGGATTCATCATGGCCCAAAAGTCATCTAAAATGCGTTACACATCACAAATATGGTTGGTTTTGGGCTAAAATAATCACACTAGTTAGAAATATTTTGCCAATTAAATTTAACAAGGAAATTAACAATATTCACCTCATATCAATATTATATAAAAAAACAAATAATTTGTACCATTAAAGTATGTTTGACATGGATTGAGGTGCAGATAAGTCGCTCTCTTTACGACAATTCGTGCCCCTGCTAAGTATCTTTCGATGTAATAGGTTTCAGTACATTGCCTTCAGAATACAACAACCCAACTTTTTCCTCACTCTAGTCTACTCCAATCTACACAATTGGAGTAAGATAGAAATCCCATATAACACCGTTCTTTGCCCTATAAACTCTAATAGTAGTGAGAGGAAAAAAAGTAGAAGGTTGTTTAGAAATAGCAAAACATGTGTAAGACTTGATTGATAGAAGCCTCTATTATAGGCTGAGAAATTAGAAGTATTAAAATACCAATATTAAGTGGAATAAATAGCTCATATTTTCATCTATAAATTGAAAAGGTCTATATGCATTTTATAACAGTAAAAATTCACTAAATAAATTTATAAACCTAATCATTACATAGGTTACACAATTCACGACATAAATCTCATTTTAAAAACATAAGTCACACTTTTAAATGGTCGAATTTGTAGCTGAAAATTTATTAAAAAATTTGTAATTTATTGCGTTTGAATTCAAAATAAACATGTGACATTTTTTGTTATTAAAATATCCAACAAACAGAGCCTAATATATTGATTTTCAGGGCTAAAGTTCCGTTTAGCCTTTTTTGATTTAGTTTGTTCTTTATCGTATCATCCTTCAATAACAACAGAAATCTGCAGGGTAAAACAATTTCCTTTTTTTTTTTTTTTGGTCTACAACAATTCACTTAAGATAAACATAAAAAATTTAGAACATACCCAAAAGTTGAAATCAAAGGAAGCTTTTGCTCCATCAATATGAAAAGCCAAACTTGACTCTAAACTGAGTTTTAACTAACTCCTAAATATTTCCCCTTTGACTTGAGTTTATGAACAGACTTGGCTATAGCTTTCAGTCGAGTCTCTACAATGATGGACAGTAATAAGACCTAAAAATTGGATGCGACGCTTCTAGGTTGCCATAGTAGGACGGCAGAAGACCTGTCCAAGTTTACCAGTGTATGGGGGAAGGAAAACAGAGCATTATTGCGTACCATATAAATGTGAAAGCCCTTAACGAGTCCAGATGCTTTTATTAATCGAACCGAGCTTACATAAGTTCTGATAGATGTATATAACAAAAAAACAGTAGTATTGTCTATATCCTTTGACGACTCTTCTATCTGCCTAATTTTGAGATTACTAATGGAAACCACCTGGTTGCGTGAAGCAATACTGGCATATAGAATCACTACATGTAACTGAAGGGTGCCTTGCCTTTCCATTCTCTGTATTTCCTGTATAGTTTTCAGCAGTACTGGTAGACTTGTCGCAAAAACATTATGCAAGAAAAATTTGCAAAAGCTTTTACTAGACAAGAATTAAACAGGTTAATAAACAACGTTAATTTTTGTCTCCCTCAAACCCCATATTCAGGATTACTAAACAGATAATCTGATATGAATTCACTGGTTTATGTTTTAGTGCTAAGGAAGCCAAAGAAACTTGTCGGAATAAACTAAGTCAAGAACAACATCACCAGTCACCACATACTAGCACAATGTTTACTTTTATATACTCTACATTATCCTTCAATTACAGTAAAAATTGCAAGTGAGCAAATTAAATTCTGCATCGGGATAAGAGAATTAGGGTAGCATTTATTCTGCATAATATACATGTAAAAGCCTTACAAATTCAGCCCAGAATCTTTATCAGCTTTCAAATTAATACATGCCTATAACAAAGAAAAGTACTAGTGTCTGAAGAATTACTACATGTTACTGATTGTCAATTTCTGTTACTACTACTAAACCTGCTGGATGCTTCAATTATTGCTGTGCAGCACAATTACTACATGTAAATCCTTTGGAAAGTAATTAATTACATGTAAATATCAAGGTTTTTCACTAAGAAGTAGTACTCAAAATTGCTAGTAAAAAACCAACAGAAATATTATATGAATATATTGTTTCTCTTAGTCGGGAAGTAATTGTACTATATGTATATAATACACATTGTAAAGTATAACTAATAAAAAAACTCCGTATATGGTACGTACAAAAAATACTTGTGCTTTTCACATAACCTTATAAAACATGTAGTGAACTTTTGCCGCATTATACTTCTTGAATTGTACTTCAACTTTTCAAAAAATTTAAAATATTACATAATAGTAATGATATATCTTTCTAGTTATACACAAAATAGCACTATGTATATCTAGATTTATACATGTGGTCAAATTCAGATGACAAAGTTTTAATAAATCTAATGCCTAATACACAAGAGTAAAAGTTAAAACTGGTATTAGCGTAGTAAAATTTTTTAAAAATTTGTAGTAATTATATACATGTTTATAATTCCATAACTTTCAATACTAGGTGTTAAAAGTGATATTAATATCCCATAATCTTAAAAAATTGTACTAATTTTACACATATTATTAGTAATACTATAGTATTTAAGATCAAAAGTGAACAAACAATAGAGAATTCACAGCATTTTAGTATCTGAAAGCTAGCATAAATACTGTAATATTGTTTTTCTTTGTAAGACATTTTTAGGGAGCATAAAATATTGCAAATCTGCAACTTGATGATGCCTAGAAGAGGATCATTTAGTAGATCATGAAGAACTAAAAGCCTTCCCACCATTGTCATGAATAAGACTATTCCATCTTCTTGTTTCTGAATTGCCGCCAACGATTTTTTAGTTTACTTTCATCCAAATAGTCTTTACTTCTTTACCAACATTTAACATACACTTATTCATCTTTTCAGCAGTATTAGTAGTCTTCCTACTATTGTTTGCATTGGGTGTTCTTCCACCAGAATAGCTTGGCAAGCACCGTTTCTTGATTATTGTGTAAAATTGTCAAGAAATCATGCATTTCATCTAACATAATCTTGCCAAGCCCAAAAGCTAAATATAGAACAATAACACCAAAACTCTAAATGTGTACTCATGTAGTTGCTTGGTTCACAATAGGTTAGCCTAATTGCATTATCTAGTCTTGTTGACGTGTGTAAGTTTTCCAATCTTTCAAAATCTTGATCCCAATTTCTTGAATTAGAAATATTAACATGAAATAAATTATCCTTGATAACCCAATTTGATTGCCATCACTAGACCGTCAACATTAGTAACAAATATGTTAGTGGCATTGAGTTCTATATTGACTATTCCCAAAACAATGAAGCACCAATAAAACTAGAAGATTATTAATTTTTTTAACAAAATATATACTATATAGCTTCTTATAATACTTTAAGATCATTAACTTTTCATAGAAAATAAATATTTATTTAATATTGGAAAAACCTTGTAACACTCATTAGAAAAAAAAATGATGCTGATTTAGATGCAGTCCCAACTTTGAGAAATGCACTGAACCAAAAATAAAAAAAGAGAAAACTCAGAGAAAAGATGCAAATTGATGTTGTGGCTTATATGGTACCACTTAAGTTTATTGGCTCCAGTAAGCATGCAAAATACAAGCTATCAAATGAGCACTTTCAAAAGTTGAAGAGAGAGAAAGATACCTTTGATGAAAATCTAGGAGCACACCCCTACAAGGATGTGCCACTGCCATAACTACAATTAATCTTTGCAGTTGAAAGATTTAGGTAGAGAAAAGAAAAAGATTAAAATTCAGATATAGCTTGTTGATTCATCAATCAAGCTTGTCTCATGCCAGTGTGAGAAATTTGAGATATGCCAACGTTTGCAGATTTATTTAGCAATAGAATAATTTAGTTAGTTATTGAATAAATGCAGTTATTAAGATATTTGTTAACAGAAGATCATATTTAGTTGTTAACAAATTTTTTTGCTAGGATTTGTTAAGTAGAAAATTATGTCAATTTGTTAGCAAGTAGTTTTGTTAAGATTTTTATGGAGATTTGTTAATTGAAACTATGTTAGTTTGTTGCTTGTAAAAACTGTAAATAGTGAGTTGATGAGTAAAGAACACAAGCTTATTTTCAACCTACAATATGAGTCTTTTGTGAGGTTTTTTTTTGGCTGTTTAGTAGTTTATGCTCTAAAAACCAACGAAATGGTATCAAAAGTTTAAATCTTTAAGGGCCTGCGTCTTTTTTAGAGTGAGTGAACTGAGGATCCTTTTTCCAGTGTCAAACTATATACTTAAGCCTTCAAATTTGAAATGCTAGGAAACAATTTTTTATCCAACTCTTCAGTTTTCACTGGTGACAATTATCAAATTTGGGCTGTCAAAATGAGGTCCTCTTTGATAGCTAGTAATTTTAGTATATGGTGGAAAACGATCTTGTTCCTATACTATCCAAAGATCCAACAATTGCATAGATGAGAGCCCTCATAGGGATGTAGTCAAAAAGAGATCAAACACCATGACATGTATCCACTCAGTAGTTATAGGTGCAGAATTCACAAAAATTATGGTTTGTGAAATTGCAAAGGAAGCTTGGGATACTCTCAATGTTGCTTTCCAAAGCAATAACAAAATAAGACAGATGAAAGATTTGAATCTTATGCGAGAATTTGAACTCCTTAAGATGAAAAACATAGAAAACATTAAAGCATACTCTATTAAACTTTTAAATATTATGAATAAAATTAGGTCGATTAGAGAATAGTTGCTAGACAGCAAAGTTGCGGAGAAAGTTTTGGTGGGCTTACTAGAAAGATTTGAAACCAAGATTTCCTCTCTTGAAATTCAAGGGATCTCTCTCAAATGACCTTGCTAGAATTGGTCAATGCTTTAGAAGGACAAGAACAAAGAAGAGTCATAAGAATTGAGAAAGTCATTGAAAATGCTTTTTAGGCAACAAATGAAGATCAAACTCAACAAGGTGATAGAAATAAGCAGGTGAAAAATAGCAAAATAAAAAGAAACATGGTGAAAATTCTCCATGTCCATACTATAAGAAAACCACACATCTTTCAATATATTGTTGGTTTAGGCTTGACATTTAATGTTGGTTTTACAAACAAATGGTACATATGGAGAAAGTTTGCAAAAAAAAAGGGAAAAGGAGGACATCAAACTAAGATGGTTGATGAGCAAGAGGAGGAGCAACTTTTATGGTCACTTGTTTTGCAAGTGATAATTTCAATGCTGAAACTTGACTAATAGATAGTGGTTGCACTCATCACATGAGTTACGATGAATCTTTATTTAGAAAGCTTGACAAATCACAAATCTTCAAAGTTACAATTGGAAATAGAGGCTATATTGAGGTAAAAGGCAAAGGCAGTGTTGATTATTGTTTAGGTACTAAAATTATTTTTGATGCTTTGTATGTACATAAATTAATTAAAATCTATTGAATGTTGGATAGTACTGTTAGAGAAGAAAATTGATAATTCTAAGGTGCAGTACTATGAACCAAAAAATTCTGATATTGATAAAATCCTGGAGGAGATCATTGATGAATTCATCGAAGAAGCTTATGTTTTGATGATTCATGAGAAGTTATCCAAAGATGATGCCGACCAAATTGATGAAAAGTGGTAAGGCATAAAGCGTAGTATTTTTATTTGTATAAGTTGCTTGTTAACTATAATATTTGAATGGAAATTACTTAATTTTGTTCGTCTATTACTTTGATAAGTGAAAAGCTTAACCAGGGAGAAAATGCACCAATCTTAGCAAGATAGATTGAACAAAGAAGTAGCACAGGAAGAAGGTACGAAAAAAGGAACAAGGGCCATTGGTCAAAGAGGATTCGTGTACAGATGCAGATCCTAGGTGTGATGCCCCCACTTCTCCCTAAGGCGAACCAAAGGGTATCGACGGGACGCCTGCCCAGCTCTCACCAGGACTCGATACAATTCCGATTCAAACTTAAGGATAAATAACTGACTAATGAAAGTTGAAATAAAGAAAAGGGGCCGCTTCCATACACAAGTATTCAATCTTACATCACAAGTTTCAAAATATATCAACTTTCCCAAAATACACAACTTCCAAGAGATGTCTAGTCAAATACATTCAAAACCCTAATTACAAGTCCATCAAGTCCACTTCTCCACAATTCTTTCCATTTCAACTCCTGTTAAGGAAAACAAATCTAACGGGGTGAGCGGATGCTCGTAAGGCCAAGAAACACATGCAAACACGTATTCAAATAACAATAGCACTAATACGAGAATTAAAACAATAACATTCAAGTAATTCGCAATTAACAATAAAACACACTTGATAAGGATACGGGAGCTCTCAAAAGCTATATTCCACTTGCTCGATCGAGTACCTCCACGAGTTGACATTTTGTCAATCGGGTAGGTTATAAGTCCGTAGAACTTCACTTACTCTTCTCCATTCACCGTTACACCCCCTGCTCCGGGCCCGCACTTCTTTTACATAAGGTGATACTACTCGAGTATGCCAAGCGAAATCTCTCCAATAGATCAAGTTTATAAAATTTTTCTCATTGCTCACCAAACTTCACGACCAAACCCATGCTAGCTCGAGTCACAAGGTCAGCAATGAGTTTGGGCATCCCCCACTATTATAAATTTAAGTCGAGGAGATTCACTCCAATTGACATATGCAACCATAGCATAATTCACTATTGCAACACTTCACTTAATTCACTTAGCAATTCACTTCAAGCAATTCAAATACACTTCACTTAAATGAGAACGAGTGCGATAAAGTACACACTCGACTCGACACTTTCACAACACTCAATTAATGAAAACACTTAAGCATGTAACAACACTTCATACACTTGACACTCACCAAGTCAAAACAAAAGTGAGTGAGCGAGCAATTAAGCCTTTAGGCTCCCGCTTCGAGATTCTCTTGAAGATCTCCTTAAGCGCCTGAATAAAGAACAAGTACTTTCACTCACAACCATGTATTAACCAAGAAAGAAGGTTCACTTATTTAAACTAAATCAAAGTCTCAAAAGAGAACCTTAATCATTCAAAAATCGAGATTGAAAAGTGAGGATTTAATAACACAAGAGAAAGTGATTTCCTCCATGAAATCAAGTTTCGAACGATCAATCAATAACAAAGGATAGGGAAAAGTTTCCAAAAGCTCATTTCCCAACAAGTCGGAAAATTTCAGTTTTGTGTGTCAAATCTAGAAAAATCAGATCTTGCACTCGGTAGATTCAAAAATGGAAAAATTTATACTGTTGGAAACTAGATCCAAAGTACTAAAAGTTTCTAGAAGACACTTTTCCAATATTCTAAATGGAAAGTATTCATTTTTCAACTCAAAATTTCAGTTCTAATAGGACAGGTTTAAACCAGTCTTGGTTTTGCAGTCATCTTTGGAAATTCGGTGTAATTCACAGAAAATGAATCAGCCCTTGAAATTTGTGACACAATAATAGCTCTAACCAAGGTTTCAAACACGATAAATGGAACTAAATTTGGAGCTTTGAGTGTCGAGATATAATAGTATAAAGTCAGCTGAATTTGTACACTGTACAGAAATTTTCCAGATTTGAAGAGCCAACTTTGGGGCGTTATTTGGGTATCAAAATGGTATTGAATTTTCACCAAATTTGGTACACTTAAACCTCTATATATGAACTACCCCTGTATCAAATTTTATACAAAAACTTACGCGGGAAGGCAGTTAACAAAATGACTCAAGTTTGTAAAATGTTTCAAGGCTAATCTGCCTTCTTGCTTTTATTTCTTTTCCAAACATTTTGCACAATGAAATCAGTCCAAATTCGATCCATTTTTGAAACCAAGGTCCTAGAAACCTTTAATAAACACTTGATGGTTGATTGACATCAAAATTTTTGAATTAAAACATCCCACAACAAACTAGACCAGTCGGCCAGCAAGAAGGAAAAGCTTTCCAGTTTTCCAGCTTTATTGCACTTTGGAAATCAGACCACATCTCACTCAATACAAGTTCAAATTAAGAATGGTTGGTAGTGTTGGAAACTAGGTTCAAAATTCTTCAATTCATCAGAAGAAAACATTTCCAAAATCAGTTCACAAGTAGTTCAAATTCAAGCCACAAGTTGCAGCTTCTCATTTCCTCTCGAACAGATATGCATAACAGGGCAGCAAACTTTGCCGACTCACTACGGATGACTCAAAATGAACTAGTGGGTGATTTTTATACCCTTAAAAAGCTACGGATGTCTATTTTCAAATGCCACAAACAGAATTCAATTCTGACTTTTGAACAAAGAGTTATGTTCGATCAAAGGAGCACTGTTTGGCTGCCCTGAACCCATTTCCAGATTTCTTTAAGTTTCGAAAACTCAAGTTTTGCTCAACCAAATCAAATGATTTTTGGACGACACTTTGTACACTCAATATACAACATATAACCATCAATTTCACAACAAAACAAGTACCAAAAATTCAAAATAATCACTGATCAACAAGGACATATTTTCGGCCAGCTCTAGTGCACCACTTTCCTTCGATTTTTCCTTCACTTTCTAACCATATTCATCCCATTTAACACATAAACAACATTAATCAAGTATTTAATCCTCAAGGCAGCTACCTACAGGCATCATAAAGTCCACTAGCTTAGAGTTAAAACAAGATAAAATGGGTTTCCTCAAGTCCTCTACCTATTTCATGCTTTGGGTTGTCAAACCCATGAAATCTAAGCTTGATTCTTGAAGAAAAATGGAGAGATTGCAAGAGTTGATGGTTACCTCTTAACCCTTGAAGAAACCAGAAATTTTCACCACAAAACCTCCAAGAAATTTCCACTAGATGATGTCCTCCTTCAAGCTAAAGTTAATCTCCAAGTAGTTTTGAAATTGGATGCAAATTTGGAAGTGAAATGGAAGCAAGATGAAGTGAAGCTTTTCTTCCTTCTTCCTTTGCTGGTTTCGGCCGAGACTATGGAGAGGAGAGAGAAGGGTTTTTGTTTTATGAATCTTCCCTTGGAAGCTTGTTGAATTTGTGGCCAAAAGTTGTACAAAAGTCAACTAGGAATAGTGTGCGAATAGTGTCCCGTACCATCACTTTTCTCTCTTGTTTGTTGCACTAGTGGACTAAACCTCAAGGTAATCCCTTTAACATTATAATTATTCGCTCTTAATAGTATAATATAAATTTCTTAAATCTCCACTTGGTCGATTCGATGTGAAATACGCGAACTTTCGATTCGCGCGCGATAAAGTGAAATTTAAAAGCGATTCATGTAACGATAATATAATTAACCAATATTAGGGTAAATAATTATAAAAATAACTATTTTAAGAATAAAAACATGAGTTCTCACACTAGGTGATCCATGCATAGATCCCTGATGACTGATGTCAGTTATGCATTTGGTTTTCACACTGGAGTTTCTCTGATCTCCAACAATTTTTGAAAACTGGTGCTAGACATTGGACCGGTCATTGGGCTGGTCTTCATTGGAAAGTGATTATTTTTCAACTCCAATAAGCCTAATCCTACTATATTTGGGATACACCTTTAAGAAACCATAAATAGGGATATTCTAGGTCATGTTGAGGGTGGGAAACATATTAGACTAGCATTAGTTCATCACATACAACTCATTCTTGGGAGATCAAGAATGGGATCAAAGCATGGAATCAAAGAGAGTTCAAAACGGAGATTGGGGTAAGAAAAATTGAGAAGTTTTCTTTACTTTTACCTTCATACATGTATTTTACTCTTTCTATTCTTGGTTTTTACAATGAATATGTTAAACTATTTCCACTCTAGGGTTAGGGTTTTGTGAAGGAGTTTTGATTATTTATCTAAGTTTAATTCTTTATATTTGCTTTGCTTTAATTATATGTTTGTGTTTGGCTACCATAGACATGCTTTTAGAGTTTGTATTGAACTAAAAAGGGATATCCAATCGTCATCTAGATAAACATACTTAACCTAATTATGAGAGTAGGTTAGTGTTTGCATGATGTAGTTAAATCACCTAAGATCTTAAAAGATTTAATTAAATACTTATGATCTTGAGAGAGACGTGAGATTTAATTAAGCACAATTTAGATGTATCGAGAGATAATGTAAAATATATTTGTATGATACATTCTTAGGATGTTAATAAATTAGTTGGATAACTAATTCAAATTCTAGATCAAAATTTGAAACCCTAGTGTCTTACCAATAATTTTCTCAGCCACTATTTTGTTTCATTTGATAACTATTTTTCTCCTTAATTAGTGATTTAAATCCTTTGAATTTACTTTTGCTATTTGCTAGAATAATTAAAGTAAAAAATTAACTCGCTCTTGTAGATTTAACCCATGAAAGACTCTAGGTGATTTTATTACTACAATCGGCTCTATGCACTTGCAAGAATTTGTCGATCAAAAAGCCATACAAAAATTATCATGATTGTTTTATGTCTCTCATAACAATCATTTTGCGTGTTGTAAACTTCTTATTCAAGTTTGTCTACTATGTATAGGAGTTTCACTTTTAAATTGCAAATAAGTCATTTGGATACATCAAGGAATTTATTGCTAATTTTGAAGTTTGGCTCAAGAAACTGAAAGATGTAGTTCATTGCATAACAAATGACCAGTTTGCAGACATTTTTATGAAGATGTTGTCTAAAATAAGGTTTGAATACTTAAGAAGATATTTAAGGATCTATAAAAAAAAGTGGCAAGGAGTGTTGAGATATGGCAATTTTTATAAATTTTTCTAAATTCGCTTAGTACTAGAATAATTTAGTTAATTATTGAATAAATGTAATTGTTAGATATTTATTAACAGAAGATCATATTTAGCTATTAACAAATATTTTTTTAAAGATTGTTAAGTAGAAGATTATGTCAATTTTTTGCAAGTAATTTTGTTGAGTTTTTTTTATGAAATTTTGTTAGTTGAAACTTATGTTGCTTTAAAACACTATAAACAATGAATTGAGAAATGAATAACATACGCTTATTTTCAGCCCATAATACAAGGTTTTTGAGGGTTTTTTTTATTTGGTAATACTAAGTGTTGTTTAGTAGTTTTTGCTCTAAAATCAACAAGGCCTTTTATTCTAGTAGGAACCAACGTACAAGAATTCAATGTGATAAGTTGACAGAGACTCTGAGTGAAAATGGAAGAGATGAGAACCCAATACATGTGAAGTTGGAAAAGTAGGAATGAGATATTCTATATATTAACTATTATGGTGCTGCTAGCCAGATTTCTGGTGGAGAAAGCTATTCATATAAATTCATGAAATGGAATTCCAGTGGTGCCATTACACTTTTAAATTATTATGAAACAACATTAACTATTATTTTTGTTGGAGTTCAAGAAGGTTTACCCTAGCTGTGACATTAAGTCTTGCATTTGCAATGAAGAAATTATTGGATGACAAGACACTAGTGATGCATTTTTGTACATATGAGACAATGGGTTTTGCGACTTGCATCTCCATAGATAAAATTGCATACTAATAACAAACCATATGGTTGTTAATAAGATGTGGGCATTTGGTAAAGATAAAGAGATACAAACTAATGGACCGATAAATGCTATCAACTCAGATATATTTGGATGTTTGGTAAAGAAAAAGAGATACAAACTAATGGACAGATAGATGCTATCAACACAGGTATATCTAGGTATGCATTAAGCATTAAGTATGCTATTTGCAAGTAATATTTCATAATACAAACTTGGGTATATTTGGACATTTGAAAAAGATAAAAGAGATACAAACCAATGGACGGATGGAATAGAAAGCATTCTATAAAAATAAGAGTTAAAAATAGGTACTGAGACGGTAAGATATAAAAATAGAAAGCAATCTATAGAAATAAGAGATAAAAATAGGTGCTGAGATGGTAAGAGATAAAAATGGAAAGTAATCTATCTTGGGTACACTCACCAAATCAACAATATGATTACAGTTGGCCGGTGATTTTGATGATAGTATCCCAAACTACTTATCAAATCATCCCTTTTACTTCTCTCTCTTCAAACAACCAACGAGTCCACCTCGATCAACAATCACTGAACTTTCCCCATACTCCATTGTCAAGAATTCAGACTCGGAACAATTCCATTTAGTACTTCACCTAATCAGGTTTATTCTTCTTTTCTTTTTCCTGTTTAATTTGCATTGCTTACATTCTTTTTTTTGCTCCTTTTCCAGTTGTGTTTGGGGTTTGCTGCTCAATTCGCATTCTGGGTTTTCATTTCGGTCAATTTAGAAGTTTAGATATCTTGATTTTCAACTTCGTTTAGATAAAGTTCACTTCTTGGCATTGATATCGAGCTCTTGACTTTATTTAAGACATTGGATTTGATACTTTTGTTTTCCTCAAAAAAAAAAGGATGATGCTTTTGCTTGATTATTAGTAAGAGATTGCAATATGTCGACAAAGAAGATTTTTGTCCACATTTCTATATAAAATTTGTGAAAAGATAAAAATAAACCTGAAAGATAAAGAAGATAATTACTTCTTAGGTAGCTTCTCAACTTTAGAGTTGAGTCATTTTACTCATCCTATGCATTTCATGGCATAGATCATACAGTATACATGGAATCTAGCTGCTATAAAGAATTAAGTATTTGTCCATAATATCATGCTCATAATATCAAAAGGTGCTAACATTTATTTACTTGGATAAAGTATTGAATGTTCCTAGAGAAATTGACATGGGAGTAGAGAAAATCTGAAAACTCTTTAGTGTTTTATAATACCAAGCAGATTACAATGTTTTGTGGACAACAAGCTTGGTAGCAAAAATATAAGTTTGTTAATTCTTAAAATACGTACTTTGTATGATCTTTTATGTAATGTGTTCATATTATATTGATCTATACCATTTCAAGATTTTAAAGTAAATTAATGTTGTTCTAGAACGAAACCAAATGCAAGGCAAGTTAGATCAAGGTAAACATGTAAGACAAGCAAGCAAAGGGAAAGGGTTGTTTGACTTGTGAGCTAATCACAACATAGATAAAGAATATTAAAGTATTTGATTAGATCTTTTTGTTCCCTAAAGGTGGATGAATCAATTACTTGAATTCAGTGACTTTGAAATTGCATGCATTTCTTACACTGAAGCCAAAAAAGGTCATTCACCTGCTGGATTGCTACTGCTCAAGAAGTAACATAATAGGTTGTTTCTTATAGCATTTGTTTAGTTCTTTTTACATATGCTATCAAAGTAAAAGCACAATGGTCAAGTCTTCAATAAATCATTGACAATTATGCATTAATTATGGTCTTTTTTTTTTCCTTCTTAAAACATATGATCTTTAGCCTCTTTACCGTTATCACTGAATCAAGATTCAATGTTTGTTGTCAAATTTTCCTTTCCTTTCAAGAAATTTTGTGTAAATCAAATTTTGGTAGGTTATGGAGCAAAAACTACATGTGTCATGAATAAAAAATACTGCTGCAGAAACTACAATCACTTAAGACAATGATCCATGAAGAACCTGTATACTTAATTATTTTCCATTGCACTTTTTCTTTGGCCTCTCCTTAAAAAATAAATTTGTCAATCTGCTTATTAATTAACTAAATCTCCATGTAGAAGCCATGTATTATAGTAACTTAGGAAACAGCTGCAGCTTCAACCATGTATAGGGACATAGGAGACCATGGCCACGTTGACTTCATATCAATAATGAAGACTAAAATTGTCACTAAGGATATGTTAATGGTTCATAAATGGGCTGACCTCAGAGTGTCTAAATCTGGAAACTATCACTTCTACCACAGATAGACATGTCTTCATAACCTTATAGGATCAAGTTTTCTTTCTAGTTTTCACCATTAGATGACTATATTAGTAAACAACTTATTTAAACAATGGTTTAGCCTCAAATGATTTGACTATATTTTTGCTAGTAGCAAAACTTAACAAAATAGTAAACGGATCAATAATGAGGGTTATAAGACCATCATTTATTAATTTGGTTGATTTTCATCTCACAATGTGCTTACTTTACTTGAAACATATTTTTAAACTTCTAGATGATAACTAAACAATAAGTTTTATGGAGTTATGACAATGGTGTTTAGCAGTGCTACTGTAATTCTTCAGTTTTCTTTTTCATTGTAAATCTTTATTTTTCCTTTTCTTATACTGATTTTGCATTTCTTTTGCCTGTGTTTACAAAATGTCAACCTGTTTCTTCAACTCAAGCTGGCTATTCTATTTGGTGTGTATCTTTTGCTCCAACAAGTTGGCATATTCAGTTCTCAGGTTTATCTAAGAAACTAAATTTTGTGTTGCTGTTTTTTTTCCTAAAGGAATTGGATTTTGTTCTGTTGTTGATTATATTACAGGCTGCATGTCTCATGTTAAAAAGTTTTAAGCTTCAATCATATTAATTGCTATTTGTTTCATTTTTACGTGATTGTGAGATACATGATGTAGTTAATGGTTTTCTTTCTATCCTGACTAAAAGCCTTGACATGATGAGTATGAATGTCTCTTTCTTATAGAAAGTCTTGGATAATAGTCTTCTATTTTTGTCATGGACTCTGTGATCAAGACAATTCTTATAATGTTCCTACTGTGATTTCTTAATTTGATGTGGGTCAAATGATGAGGAAAAAGGATTGTAGAAAAGACGTAGTTCTTAGATGGAAAAAGAAACGATTAGATAGAGCAATAAAACATCATAGTGTAGAAACTTTGTCTTTTGCTATTGCATCTCTTTCGCTACCTGTAAATTTGAGCAATATGCAAGTGTGTACGCTAGCACTATTCCAGTTTACAAGGCGGCAAACTTCCAACCTGACAGATTATCCCACACAAATGAGGGTGAGATCACAGGCCAAAGCATCTTAGACAAACCAAATTTTAGAGGTAGCCTCTTTAGAAAATCAGAATGTAGACTTTGCTAAGATTGTGACTGAGCCTTCTATTGTTCAGTCTCTTCCTAGGTTGTTTTTATTCGATGTAAATTCAAATAGTACGCAAATTGGTATGGATGCGTCATTTGAGTTTGCAAATAGCCAAAGCGTAATTTCGAGACATCATCGGAAAGAGAAAGCTCTTACATTGAAAGTTCAGAGATCTCAGAAAAACATTCAAGTCAACAAGAATGTATGAGATCACAGATTATAGGGCCTTTTCTAAATGTCTCTAAATCTGTTCAGCCTCTAATACCAGATTTTATCAGCACATTTTCGCTATCAAATGCAGACTTGAATAGCTTGCACTCATGTATGTCTGTTGCATCGGAGTTTTCAATAGGTAAATCTTCTACCTATAGAAATTGACGGAAAGAGAGAATGCTTAAGATGACAGCGAAAAAATCTAAGCAAAATCAGTTGGAACAAGCACAGAATATAGGATCTGAGAGTTTGCAACTTCTCATAAGTACAACTAAACAGCATAATCCTGAGGTTATTGAGATTTTAAATCAGTCTAATCAAGTTGTTCACCAATTACAATCATAGTTATGAGAGTCAAAGTAACTACTTTTAACTGTAATTTGCAGCTCCCATTACTCAAGAAATTATTACTGCTTTGCCTACCATACTTCAATTTCAATGAGCTAATTATATACTACTTTCATAGATCTGTCTCTGACAACAAGGCTTGCAAGTTGTCTGCTAGTGAATCCACCAACTCCTCAAACCACTGCATTAAGGCAATGGTAAGCATATCATGTTTCATAATTATACATAAAGACTGAAAAATATAACATGTCATATTTATGTTCACGGGTATGATCAGAATCAGCAGGAAATTGCACAACTAGTTGAGGAAGCCAGTTACAAAGACTCAACCAAATTGTTGCCTGCACCTAAAAATAATGATATCATTAGTGTTGAGAATGCAGTAATATAAGTATGGTCATTTCAGCAACTCACTTATACTATTTTCTTACCTTTTACATTAGTGAAAAGTAAATTACTTAACTTTGCATCTAATACAATATAAACTGTAGGTCAAGACTGCCTGGATACGAGGAAATATTTCTGTGGTAGCCGAGTAGCGATCTTTCTGGTATGCTACATATAGTAACTGTCAAAAGGCTATAGATGCTAATTTGGAATGGATCATCAGATGTCCATCTTGTAGAGAAGAAAGTGCTGTTGAAGCCAGGTAAACAAGGCATGCAAATTTACAATAGTGTTCTCAATAATAATTTTTTTTACTTCATTATTTAACTATTATTCACTGCCATCATATACTAGATGCCATATTGGAATTATCAATGATGATGGAACAAGCTCAATGTATGCAGTAGTGTTTGGTACAGATGCTGAAAAACTCATACCATTCACACCAGTACAGCTAAGTGAAGCTGATGAACACGTAAGATGCTAAAAAATTCATACTATTAACATGCTATATCTCTATTTTCTTTTGTCTATGGTTGCATTGATTGGCTTGCAAATTTGGTAATGCCCTTCTGATCCTCATCTTATTTTTCTGTTCTTTCCAAGGACAAGACTCAATGGTAGTCAAGAAACAAAATTCCTAACTGGAAGTAGCTAAAAGTTTCTTTTAGCCAGCGTTAAGATAGCTGCATGTCATGTTCAACCTATGTTACTGTTAAACATCTGCCCTAAAAACATCTGTACCTAATTATCAAATAATATGTCACTCTGTTTCTATAAGGATTCTGGTGTTAGAGGATTGAATGTTCAACTACTAACCTCTGTTCACTCAACATGTTTAATGAGTTTTTTGAGTTTTCTTCTGATATTGCATCATGTTTACATTTTCTGGTACTTCTTAAATTTTTTGAAAATATAGGGTATTGAGCTTTTTTTGTTTATTTGCAAAATATAGGGTATTGAGGTTTTTTCTGAAATTGTATCTGCAATTAATATCCGTCAAATCCTATGCTTTGTCCGTCATTTTGACTCGGATTATCAAGGACAGAAAGATGATAAATATAGCATCGTCAAAATATACACTACTGAAGAATTGGCTGAAATCAATCCGACAATCACTCACGCAGCTACCTCTAATCCTATAGGAGAGCCTATTCCAACTGTTCCAACCATAACTGAGAAGCCAACCAGCACCATTGAACAGGTTGACTTAACTGCTCAATCCACTTTCACTGACCAACCTGCCACTGAAAGGCAATTCTTCAGCCCAACAACAAAAGTGATCCTAGATTCAATTGCCCGCAGTCTGATATTGCAGATAAGCCAACCTCTTCAAACGCTGCTGCAAAAAGAAGCCTAACTTTTGAAACTCCAATTCCCAGAATAATGTACCTTCTGCTGAGAAGACAACCATTGAAGTTGTTCCCTTGATTGCTACAAAAAACGATACTGAAGACAACAAACCTGAGTCTCCAAAATCTGCTCATATGAGCCCCCTCAAGAAGCCACGTGAATCTGCAATATGAAGCAGGCCATACAGCTTCATGTCCTCTTTTGTTCATCCTTTTGTTCATCATGTGTACTACTAAACTTCTAGCATGCTATCTTTTGCCATCATATTAGAATCCATTAACATTCTCTCTATGAAGAGAAGCTAATGGATCATAATATATGATATTATGTAACTAAAATGAATTTTGAAAAGGACTATTAGCATGCCAATGTATCTCTACTTGGGACCTAATTGTACTGGAAGGTGTGTAATTGCTACTGAAATAGTTGACAGCTATTTATGACTGATAATTATGATATTATGTACTTATTCTGCAACTAGAATTGTTATATATGCTTTTTCAATGACCAGTATTTTTGGGAGGGCCCTGGTTGTGCACAGCCTGATTCCTCTAGTATTATAAGACAAGTAAAGGCCCAAAGTTACTATAGCAACTTCCCTTAATGACACGTGACACTTTGGGTGAATTTTGAGCTTTTATTTTTTTTTCCTTTCTCTTTGGATGTGCTAAATGTCTAACGTTACTGTAGCAACTTTCACTGCTCAATAACCTAAATTGGACTAAATTTGGCATTCCTTTATAAGGTTGAATTATTTTTAATAGACTTTTCAATCTTTACACTTTGGACAAGTATAATTCAATTAGAATGTACATTTATTACTATTTACATTATCATTTGAAACTATATTTGACAAATTAACTTATATCTTGGTGAAATGTAATCGAACTACAACTTTATTAATAATAATAATAATAATAATATTATTATTATTATTATTATTATTATTTACATTTATATTTATTTCAATGTGAATTATCATTTAAAATTATATTTGACAAAATAAGTTCACTTGTTAAAAATTATACAATTACATTGATCTTTTCAAAATGTTATATTTTTTCAATTTTTTGGTCTTTTGTTAATGTAATGCAAAAGATTATTTAAAACTAATTCCATCTTATTATAAAGAAAAAGATTATTATCACTACTTAATGCAATGTGCATTTTTCTATTTCAATTTTATTTCAATTTTTTCATATTAAAATATTTGGTAACTTTTGACTTTATGTTTATTCATATTTCTATTAGCATTTAAAGTTATAGAAATGAACTGACATTGTCACTTAAGATATTATATATTTTTGTGATCAATTTTATTTTTAATTTATTTATACATTAATATTTGCTTTTTATTACTATAAATTTTTTTCCTTTATCAATCAAAGGAATGCATTAACGTCTAAATAACAAATATATATATTTATTATATTTCATTAAAATGCTCTTCTCTTTTCTTTTTGTTTTGCTGGTAGCCGTTAGAATTGCATTTATTTTGGTCATTATTTTTTTGCCATTAGATTATTAGATTATTCAATAAAGCTTAGTTATTATAAGTTCTATCTAATAAGCTTATTTATTATAATATTTTTCTTAGCCGTTGTATTAATAGATTATTCAACAAGGCAGCTTGTAGATTGTTTGGTTCTCCTATTTTTCCTCTTCATTGCTTGTAATAAGTCAAATAATGCAAGCATTCTTCACCTACACCAACTTTTTGACAATTACCTAATCAGATTAGACAATTAATTTTTCTTAGAATTAGGTTGTCCTTCACAAGAATGTCAACCTTTTATGAATTATCAGTTGTATTTCATCTTTTCATAACCATTAGATTGAAATACAAAGTACTACATTAGCTTAGCTTTATAGACTACCTTTTAAATGAAATTATTATCAATAAACAACTGTACACACTACTACATACATGACCAACTGTTATTCTGTTTTGTTTGCTTCTCGTTCCCCCATAGCAGATAGAAAGCTTCCTTCAGTTTCTTGCTTTCTCATCATTTGGTAATACTATTTTTCTTAGCTTTTTCTTCACCATATCTATGCATTTATATCTTATTGTAGTAAGATATAGATTCTTTTACACGATTTGTGTATTGATTTTGTAGCATTGCCTTCAGCATTCAAGACTTTTGCTTTGCTTTGCTTTGCCTTCATGGCCTTGTTTATTCTTTGTTTTTACTTTTTACATTTTAACCACACATTAAAATTCCTAAAGCATTTAACACATGATAGAACATATTAAATCATCACGTCATCAATGACTTCAAAACCTTATAGTGGGCCCTACTCACAATCTTAGGCAGTGGTTAAACCTTCTCTCCTTCAATGTCCATAATTTGGCACTACTAAACGCCGTGATCAAAAGTTCCTCACCTTAGCCCCACATTCCCTTTGTCCCCATCCTATTCTCATTGCTTTGTTGATTATGATTGCACACGTTGGTCCCATACAATATTGTTAAACTCCGGCTAAACTATTGGATTAGAGATTAACTCGTAAGTTTGGTCGGACCGTTCTTAAAATCCTGCTCATTTCAGCATAATGTCATAATTATTTAATATTTTTATAAGTTTCAGAAATATTGAAATTAAGTTCTTAGTCATATTTAGCCAACCATACAAAATATTTCAAAATATTAGGTATGCAATCAAATATACACCTAAAAATTATATATAAAATTGTGAATTCATATCTAAAATATGTCCATTTTTCAAAACTACTTGAAAAACTAAATTAAAACAAATCATACCCAATTCGAGATTTTTTTGTTGGGAATATGGCTTTTATAATGTAAGTTGGAATCACTAATGATAAATTGATAAAATAATAGAGATGAAACTTCTTGGATTAGAGATTAACTCGTCAGTTTGGTCGGACCGTTCTTAAAATCCTGCTCATTTCAGCATAATGTCATAATTATTTAATATTTTTATAAGTTTCAGAAATATTGAAATTAAGTTCTTAGTTATATTTAGCCAACCATACAAAATGTTTCAAAAATATTAGGTTTGCAATCAAATATACACCTAAAAATTATATATAAAATTGTGAATTCATATCTAAAATATGTCCATTTTCCAAAACTACTTGAAAAACTAAACTAAACAAATCATACCCAATTCGAGATCTTTTTGTTGGGAATATGGCTTTTATAATGTAAGTTGGAATCACTAATGATAAATTGATAAAATAATAGAGATGAAACTTCTTGATTTAGAAATCATTTAGAGAAATGATTGATTTTGGTGTTTATACTAAACGAGTGGTGTTTCCTTGATCCTATTAATAATTGAAAATTTTATGTTTGGGAAAAACAAGAAAGAAAATTAGAGAACCGAGTCAAGCATTCGAATCGGTTCAGTAATTTGGCCGATTTTTGACTATTTTAACTGATGTTTGATCAAAATAATTTTGTGCTACTAACCAGGTCGGGAAGAAGGCCAGTTTACGATCAGACCAATTAGCTCAATTCAAGTCTAACAACACTTGTCCCGTCTCCAATTTTAAAGATTAGCTTTATCAGAGCTTTGAAACGATAGAATCTAACTGAGAGGAAACTTTTTGACAGGCCCCTAAACTATTCATTTTGCACGATTTAGCCCCTTAATTATAAATTGTTGCAAATAAGCCCTTGAACAAAAAAAATACTTAGCTTAGGGACTTCCATCAATTTCGGGCATTAAATGTAACAGAATTAGAGACAAAACTGACCAAATAGAAAAACTAACCTACGATTTGATTGAAAATAGGCTATATTTGGTCAAATAATAACATAGAATTTAATGTTTTATCCTCTTCATTCATCCTCTACTCTCCAGCTTTAATTTGATGAAATAATCAGTCAACGAGATCTTTTACGTTGTTTTTGTGGGTCAATTTTTTTGTTTGTACAATGGCGTCTAATTCTATCACTTCTAACGATCAAAATTGATGGAAGTTCTTAAATTAAATATTTTTTTGTTCAACCGTTGTTTGTGACAAGTTGTCATCTCTAACGATCAAATCGATGGAAGTTCTTAAATTAAATTTTTTTTTTGTTCAACGATTGTTTGTGACAATTTATAGTTGAAATGCCAAAACAATATAAAGGTAATGGTTTAAAGACTGTCCAGAAAGTTTGGATTGGCCATTTTTTGACCATTTTTTTAAAAACAAGTTTTTCAAATACAATGCTACAATTTCAAGTTTGGATTGGCCATTTTTTCAAATACAATGCTACAGTTTCAAGTTTGGATTGACCATTTTTTCAAAAACAAATTTTTCAAATACAATGTTACAGTAATACACAATAACTCAAAAAACATCCCATCCATACAATATATCAAATATTTCAAAAAAAATTTATAATAAAAATTTTTCATATACACTATTACAGTAAAATTTTTTAAAAACACCCCCAAAACAGTTGATCCAAACGAAGTAGCTTGTATGATAAAACATGAAAAAGGAAGCATCGGATTATGAAGGTTGTGCAATTTTGGGCCACCGCGTTTATTAGTTGCGACAGCTTCTTTTAATATATATATATTTTTTGCCCGCCGTGCTTTATCCGCTTTCTTTGATTCCTTCCCCGCTTGACCCAGACTCCACTATTCCAGATTCGCTTTACCGTAGCTTTGAAATAATAGAATCTAATAAAGCATGAAGAAAGGCACGGCGGCTTGCAAATTAGTTCCCGCCAGAAAGGCAAAAAATTTCAACAGTTATTAAACTATTGTCTGTATCTATTTTTTATCATCAAACTATTTTTTATCTCAATTTGGCCACTCAATTAAATAATCAGTGTACCTATGGCCATTTCATCATATTTTACTCTTAATCTACAAAATAAACCTAATACGGGCAAATCACGTGTCAAAATTTAAGAATAAATATGTCCACTGAACTCTCGACTTGAAGATAAAAAATTTCAACAACCACTAAACTGTTATGTTATGATCGAACACCTTTAATCACTCAATTATTTTTTGATTGAAAATGACCACTTAATTCACAAATATGTATATTAGTAGCCATTCTGTCCAAATTCAATGTCAAATCTAATGGAATGAGTTGCATTTACACTGCACACGCCAAATACCATAGATAAATTCGTCTAAATAGACGAGACAAAAATCTTAAGTAGCCATTGAATTGTACAAACACCATATTTTTAGTGATCTTTCGTTCAAATTGGTTACTCAACTCACCAAAATAGTAAATTTCATTTAATTTCAGGGTTCTTGGAAATAAATCACAAGAACTTGAGTATATAATTTAGATTTTTTTGTCAAAACTTATAAATTAGAATATATTAAAGCAACTATTAAAGATTTTAAATTCTATTTTTTGTTAATTAAGAAATCTAAAACTCTAGATAGAAAAAACCTAAAAAATTGACCTTACAAAATTGTCCTTATTTTTGGTATGTGAAATGGACGTTGTGCTCATTCCATTAACATTAACAGGAACATTTGACGGAATGACTATATGGATTTGATTTCAATATACTAAATCGTTTTGAGGTCAATGACTATATTGAAATAAAAAGTATTTTAGTACACTTTTAGCCAAAAGTATACATGCTATATTGAACTCAAATCAATGAGTTTCCTTTTGACAAAAGAAACTTTTGGCCAAAATGTAAGATCCGAATATTTGAGTTCAATCACTATATTGAAATAAAATATATTTGAGTGGTCAAAAGAAACTCAATGGACATATTTACCCTTAAATATTGACGGTTGACTTGCACATGTTAGTTTATTTTGTAAATTAAGAGTAAAATTCAATGAAATGACCACGGGTATACTGATTAATTAGTTGAGTTGTTAAATTGAGATGAAAAATAATTTGATCATCAAAAGTAGATGCAAGAAATAGTTTAAGAGAAAATCTTATATATATTGACAGTATATACACTATCATCGCAAAAATTATTTTACTAGACGCATTGGGTGATCTATATAGAGAAACCTCTCTCCACTTTCCTCATTTTTGCGATATGTTTGTTAAGACAATGTTCAGAGAAATTAGCGGATTTCTTTCTTTTCTTGATTATTCTCACGACCATATCATGGGGCCAGTCCAACTTTAAGCATCCATTTAGTTCATGGCTTTGTTTTTCTTTGCTTAGAGTGACATCAATCATCAACTTGTTTATTTCAAAAGTTCAAAACATTAAAGGTTAGAAAGAATTACTCATCTTCAGATGCATTTTCCTAGTCCCAGAAGAAAAGCGTGACAGCAGCCAAAGTAAAAGATTCGGCTAACCGTGATCAGAATATTGAGAGTCATTGCATTATGGTTTTTCAGTGCATAAGCCCGTTCATCAGCGACAATGAGAAAAAATTTTGCTAATCCAATCATGTATACATTCTTCAAGATATGTTTGGTAGATCTGCAGAGCAAGATGTGCAAACAGCATATCAATTTTACTGAATGCTAGAATACCAAAATGTCTACCTTCCAAATATAAACAAAACCTAATGAATGTACGAGGAAGAAAAGCATGAAAATGGTGTACATATGAAGGCTTCTCCACTAGTGGTCTCAATTTTAATGAAATTGCTTCAGCTTCTGTGGTTGCTATCTTGGCCCTGAAAGACTTATAGCCAATAGATGAGCATCATTGTTGCTCATTGGAAGCCCCGGTGAGGCGCCAGCGCCCTCCTTTCTCATTGACCTGAAGAAAACTGCATAAGGTTGTGACCCTAGCTGCGAACAGCGCGGTGGCGGAGGGACAGGGCAGATTCCTTCCAGCATCTGAACGACCTTGGTCATTGATGGTCTTAGGAACATTTTATCCTGTATGCACCAGAAAGCAACTTTAATTGCTGTAGAAACTCTATCATCCTCTTCATCTATCTTTAAACTTCCATCAATGATGTCCTCCAGTTTTCCTTCTTCCATCATTTTAAAAGCATAAGAAGGAAAATGGGATTTCTCTGAGGGCTCTGAGCGATCAAAGGCTCTTCTACCACCGATTATCTCAAGCAGCACTAGGCCATAACTGTAAACATCGCTCTTCTCTGATATGGCACGGTTTGTGATCCATTCTGGTGCAAGATACCCCCTTGTTCCCCTTAATGTGGTGAAAACATTACTCTCCTCTCGAGTCATAAGCTTAGCAAGACCAAAATCTGAGACTTTCGCGACAAAGTGGTCATCAAGAAGTACATTCTCAGGCTTTATGTCACAGTGAACTATCTTCACATCACAATCTTCATGGAGATAAGCCAGACCTTTAGCTGTTCCTAGTGCAATGCTGTATCTAGTTTCCCAATCCAACATGAATTCCCCTTTGTTTTTCTGGAAAAGCCATCTATCAAGAGATCCATTTCCCATGTACTCGTACACAAGAAGACGGTCATTTCCTTCAGCACAGAAGCCTTTAAGCCTGACCAAATGAAGATGATGAATGCTCCCAATAAAGCTAACTTCTGCTCGAAATTCTTTCTTCCCTTGACCAATGCCTTCCAATTTCTTCACAGCCAATCTAGTTCCATCAGGGAGAATCCCCTGGTAAACTGAACCAAAACCACCTTGACCAAGCTTCTTGTTGAAGTTGTTAGTTGCAATCTGAAGATCATTGTACCTAAAACGAACTGGGAGTCCCGATAAATGCTCCAAAAAAATTTGCTCCTCCAAAGACTCTTCAGGGGATTCAGGCAATTCCTCGTTTTTCTTCTGGTGGCACTGATATCCTGCATAAAGGAGACCAAAAATGGCGAGCAAAGCTGAGATAATAACCATGATGACAATCACATAGCGTGTTTTGTGAGTTCCACCACCTCCTTGATTTGCCCCTCCGCTTGAATTGGTCAAGACTTTGATATAAGAAGCATATTGAGTACCATTTTTGGAGTGCTGCAAACTTCCTATCTGATCAAACAAAAAACAGTTTCCTGAATGGTGAAAGAACATGGCAGCACAAGAGCAGTTTCCTTGGCAAGAGGCTTTGCAGCCATTTAAATCTGTTTTAGAAGAGGGTGGAATAATATCAAGAGCAGAGTAACTAAGATTGTCCCCTGCATCAACAAGCTCCACAGAGTCCTGTGACCTATCGCAGAATGAGACACTACCTTTTGTGCAAGAAGGGAGGGCTGAAGGGCATAGGCATTTGCCTCCGATGTTACAAACAAAATATGGATCGCAAGCTGCAGGTCTACTGCACAGATCTTGTGGTATTTGTATCGAGGAGGCACTAATGGAACCATCACCTTGAAGAAGGCTGAAAGTGATGAAACCTTCATTTCCCAAAACTGCCACCCATGTGGCATTTTCATCATGATTATAAGAGAAAACAAAATGCCAAAGTAACACTTTACCTTGATTATAAAACCTCCAATAATTGCCATCAAGAGTTGCAGATACAACATTCCCTCCATCTGTGTCAATGATTCTTCTGGTATCCATTCCCATGGCCCAATAAGGCTGTGGGGGTTGATAATTTGCTGATAGAATTACATCTCCAGACTTTATCTCAAGAGAGTAGCTCAAATTATCGGAGTTGGGATTGCTTACGAGTTTCATTCCTTCAGTGAACTCCTGATTCGACGCAAGGGTATCAGTGGGATGGCTGAAGCTCTGCCATATTATACTGCTGTCATTGCCAACAAGTACCAAATTCCCTGAATCCAGCAATTCCATTGCTACAACTCCTTTGTTAGCGGTATCTGTGGACCAAATAGCGGATCCACCACGTTGCAAGTAAGCATTCCCATTTCTAGCGAATATGAAGAAATCTGAACTTTGAATCGGATTGTTTCTATTAGCAGACCAAATGATTGTTGAGCTGCCCTTGTGAATAACCACAAGTTTAATTTTATTGACATCTTGACTGGGTTGGAAACCAAATGCGAAAGCGGAATTGTTGGAAAGAAGAAACAACCCCTCATAGTCTATCCAGTTCATTAGCGCCCCCTGGAATCCCAGGTTCAGCCTGCCTACATTCGGAGGACCGGCCATACATGTTTCAAGCAGCAGCAATAGACTAGAAAAGGGAAAAGCCACTTTGATAGACAGAAATCCCCACTTTCCCATGACTACATGTCTGCATCAACAAGTACTTGAAACTCTGTTGAAATTCAGGAATATGAATCGAAAGCAAATACATGAAGAACGAAATTTCGATTTTTTCCAAAGGCCAAGGGAAAAATGAAAAGGAAGGATTAATAATACATTCAGGAATTTGGTTGGCCAGAAAAGTTCAAAATCCTAAAGCAGAAAGCTGCTAGAAGAGACAAGTAAAACGTTAACTGAATTACAAGTTAAAAAAGCAAAGATGACAGTTTTGAGAAGAATCAAGATCCAGCCAGCCCAAAAACCCAACTTCAGCTAATTGCCAGCTGAACTAAACAAGAACACAAGTTCTTGGAAAATAATGCACGGACTGAAAATCATCGCCAAAGGACTCGAAAAAAGTGAAAATTTGACTAACAACGATTTGACTGCAATGCCAGAAACACCATCAGAAACGTAGACCACTAAAAGAGTAGTTTAACTGCTGAATTTATCTAGCCATCAAATTGGACTCAGTTGGAAAACGGAAGCAACCATCAAGAAAAGAAGAGCATTTCCAAGGGTTTGTGGTTTTTGGAAAAAAGTTCCCAAATAGTGAGCCTTTTGAAAGAACGTATTTAGTGAATGCAATCTTTAAAAAACATGTTCTGTGAATGTAATTTATGAGAAATAAATGCCTAAAACAATAACAAAAAAACACATTTTGAATGCAACTTTTGACGAGATATTACACTCGATGAATACGTTATTCACCTTTTGGAAAAAGGTTTAGAAACTACCAACCTTTGAGAATTTATATTACAAACTCACATTCTCTTGGAATTTGTTCGTTGGGCAAGGCATGCCGTGAAGGATTGAAGACTCGTGGAGAAGCAAACAAGAAAGTTTGTGGGCAACTTGGCCTTTTCTTGATTGAATGAACCTACTTTTCGGGCTTATGTCAAGGAAGTGCAGACACCTGAGGAGTGTTATTATTACTATTATAGTAGTAACACGAGTTTTGCGGTTTTAGGTCAATCGTCACTATCCATGTTATCCTACTCTATTGGATTGGAAGATCCGTGGAGTATTTTTTTAGGGTAAATTATACTTTACCTCCCTGTGATTTAATATTTTTTTTTTATAATTCCCCTATGATTTCAAAAATTATAGATAACCCTCTCATAATTTGAATTAAAATGTCAAAGTGACAAAAATGATCATTTGTATCGGAGTCACCTAAAATATAAAAAATACTCTTATGCAAAGTTAAAAATTATTTATTAACCAAGGGGGGTTATGTGTATATTTTAAAAATGATAAAGGGATTATATGGTAAAACATTAAATCATAAGGGGGTTATACAGTAAAACATAAAATCCATATGAGATTAGTGTGTCATGTATTTATAAAGGTAATTTCGATATTTTTAAAAGTTCTGTTACGAATGACTATTTCTGTCATTTTAACACTTTAATCCAAATTATGAGGGGGTTATGTGTAACTTTTGAAACTATATGAAAGTTATGTAGAAAAATACTAGATCACATGGGGATAAAGTGTAATTTGTCCATTTTTTTAATATCATTTGTCAACAACGAGTAAATCCAATTGGGCTGTATAAAGGGCTAGGGGGAATGCAAACCCATCTATAAAACATTGTTGAGAAGTGTATCTGAGTCTTCCACCTTTACTGTCAATGTATCCATTTTTATGTCATTTTCTCCTTCCTATGCTTCCTGAATACGGTGCTGAATTTCCTCTAACTATTCCTGTCAGTGTCAACCTTGACTCTAATCTCTACCCTCCAAACGTCCTTGACAAAGTTGGCATTTGAGCGCGATGCTTCAATTGTTGATTGTTGATATTTAACGACTCCGTGGACCAATGCATATTAAAGTCTTGCGGATAGTAATACCAACAGTGGACTCGTTACGGCAATCGAAGCCTTGAGCAAATGTTTCTTACAACTTTTAGCAATTTTTCTGGCTCAAATACCCTTTTCTTTTTTCTCTGCTATGACAACATTTATTCTATTTCTACTCTATGGGGGAGGGGGAATCTGAAAAGATTTACATGGTTGAGAGGTGAACCACTAAATGTTTTTTATAACTTTTAGCAATTTTTCTACCTCAAATACCTTTTTTTTCGTTACGATAACATCTATCCTACTCCTATATTATCGGGGAGGAGAAGTCTAAAGAGACTTATATGAGAGTTGAAAGATAAATCAATAAACTAGACAAGTACGCTATTATATTCTCTAATTTTTTTTAAAAAATAAGGAAGCAATATACTTTCTTGTGAGTAGGGATGGCAATGGGCACCCGCCCCGCGGGGGTCTACTGGGGCAGGAGGTGGGGCGGGGGTGGGGGGGAATTTTTTTCCCCCGTTCAGAAACGGGGCGAGGGTATATTCCCCCGCCCCACCACCAGTTTGGAAAAAAAGGATATATATATATACATAATTATATATATAATGATATTATCAATTATACTACTAATTATACATGTCTATTAATAAAAATTATTAATTATTTATACTAAATTTATTAATACATTTATATTAAATTCCTAACTACACTTAATACAATAACACTTTTTTCTAAAAAAACACAATAATAATTTAATGATTGTATTTGTATCAAAAGTAAAAACTTGATTATTTTAGTTATACTTGTTTTATCATATTAGATTGTATTCAAATAACTTTTGTTTAATTATTTTTATGAGTTTCAATTGTGAAATTACAATGAATAATAATTTGGTGATATGTTGATATTTTAGTACTTGATTATTTGTTCAAATTTAATTACAATGAAATTATATAATAAAATTTTTTTAACCCCACGAGAGAAACAGGGTGGGGCGGGGGCGGGACGGGACAAGCGGGGAGTGGGGTCGGGCAGGGGCGGGGGGAATTAATAGACAACGGGGCGGACCCCCGCCCCATTGCCACCCCTACTTGTGAGGCACTGGTCGGGGATTAAACCCGACCTAGTGCCCAATGGTTCTCAAGTACCTTTTCCAGCCATAAGAAAAAATAATGGCTAGCCTTAAAGTCCAAGCAAGTTCCTCAATCTGCTTTTCCCAACGCTGCCCAATCCCACACAAGTTATTATGCATAAACAACAGACCTCGTCGGTTTGATAGTTGGTACTTCATTAACCAGTTGAAACATGTTGACATCAAACCAAGCCTCTAAAGCTATGTTTTCAGAACCGGACCGGGTATCGACTCAGTCAAGCTCAGGGATCAGGGGTCAATGGGTTCAATCGGGTTCGATAGGGGTTGAACCGGATGACGTTATAAATAAAAATTATTTAAAAATTAAAATATTATATGTAAAATATCTAATAACATGTTAATATTAACAAAGGTATATTCATATATATTTGATATTTTAAATATATTTAACAAGAAAATACAAAAAAATTAGAACAATCAAGTAGCAATTTATATTATTTAATAAGTATTAACAAGTTTAGAATTAAAATTATGGATTTAATTGAAAAATAACACCAAACTTTAAGAAAACATTGATAAAGTATGAAATATTTGAGGTATATTAATAATTTTTAACAATCTAGGGGTCAAAATATAATATTAAAAAAGTTTGAGTTTTTTTTTTTAAAAATGCTGTTTGAACCGGAAATCCGGTCTTTTTCCGGTCAAACCCTGTTCTTGACCGGGTTTTTACTTCCCCGGTTTTTTAGTATAACTCGGACCGGACACTTGGCCGGTTTCTGGTTCAACCGGTTGAACCGGCCGGTCCGGTCCGAGTTTTAAAACACAGCTCTAAAGACGGGTTTGGACAAACAAAAGGAGAATTTTGCATCTGCCTGTCACTCTATCAGCTAAAACCTAGGCTGAATGCTTTTGAGGATTCATCTTGGCCCAAAAGTCATCTAAAATGCGTTCCACATCACAAATATGCTAAGCAAAATTAAACTAATTAACAGTGTTGGTTCTGGGCTAAAATAATCACACTAGTTAGAAATATTTGGCAAATTAAATTTAACAAGGAAATTAACAATATTCACCTCATCTCAATATTATATAAAAATACAAATAATTTATGCCATTAAATACGATTGGCATGGGTTGAGGTGCAGATTAGGTTGCTCTCTTTAATATGATTCGCGCCTTACCAAGTATCTTCCGGTGTAATAGGTCTCAATACGGTGCTTCCAAGATACAATAGCCCAGCCTTTTCCTCACTCTAGGCTACTCCAATCTACACTATTTGAGTAAGATAGAAATTTCATATAATACCGTTCTTTACCTTATAAACTCTAATAGTAGTGAGAGCAAGAAAAATAGAAGATTGTTTAGAAATAGCAAAACATGTGTAAGACTTGATTGATAAATGCCTGAGAAATTAGGAGTATCAAAATACCAATATTAAGTGGAATAAATAACTCATATTTTCATCTACAAATTGAAAAGGTCTATATGCATTGTATAACAGTAAAAATTCACTAAATGAATTCATAAACCTAATCATTACATAGGTTACACAATTCAAGATATAAATCTCATTTTAAAAACATAAATTACACTTTTAAATGGTTGAATTTATAGCTGAAAATTTATTAAAGAATTTGTAATTTATTGTGTTTGAATTCAAAATAAACATGTGACATTTCTTATTATTAGAATACCCAACAAACAGAGACTAATATATTGATTTTCAGGGCTAAAGTTCCGTATAGCCTTTTTTGATTTAGTTTGTTCTATATCATATCATTCTTTAGTAACAACAGAAATCTGCAGGGTAAAACAATTTCTTTTTTGGTCTATAAAAATTAACTTAAGATAAACATAAAAAATTTAGAACATGCCCAAAAGTTGAAATCAAAGGAAGCTTTTGCTCCATCAATATGAAAAGCCAAACTTGACTCTAAACTGAGTTTTAACTAACTCCTAAATATTTCCCCTTTGACTTGAGTTTGTGGGCAGACTTGACTATAGCCTTCAGTCGGAGGCCCTACATTGATGGACAGTAATAAGACCTAAAAATTGGATGCGACGCTTCTAGGTTGCCATTGTAGGACGGGAGAAGACCTGTCCAAGTTTACCAGTGCATGGGGGAAGGAAAACAGAGCATTATTGCGTACCATATAAATGTGAAAGCCCTTAACGAGTCCAGATGCTTTTATTAATCGAACTGAGCTTGCATAAGTTCTGACAGATGTATATAACCAAAAAACAGTAGTATTGTCTATATCCATTGACGACTCTTCTATCTGCCTAATTTTGAGATTACTAATGGAAACCACCTGGTTGCGTGAAGCAGTACTGGCATATAGAATCACTACATGTAATTCCCACCAGAAAACCAATTAAGTTGGTACCTTAAAACCTTAATTTCATCTTTCAACAGATTATTTTCTTTATTGATTTCTCTAAACTCTTCACCTTTTGATGCTGCTGCATTCTAAGCTACCTCAAGCCAACACATAAAATCGCATACCTGGTTTATGTATGACTTATGAGAAGTAACTGAAGGGTGCCTTGCCTTTCCATTGTCTGTATTTCCTGTATAGTTTTCCCGCAGTACTGGTAGACTTGTCGCAAAAACATTATGCAAGAAAAATTTGCAAAAGCTTTTACTAGACAAGAATTAAACAGGTTGGTCCCAAACGTTAATTTTTGTCTCCCTCAAACCCCATATTCAGGATTACTAAACAGATAATCTGATATGAATTCACTGGTTTATGTTTTAGTGCTAAGGAAGCCAAAGAAACTTGTCGGGATAAATTAAGTCGAGAACAACATCACCAGTCACCACATACTAATGTTTATTTTTATATACTCTACATTATCCTTCAATTACAGTAAAAATTGCAAGCGAAGCAAATTAAATTCTATACAAGTTAAGCAAATTAAATTCTGTACCGGGATAAGAGAATTAGGGTAGCATTTATTCTGCATACTATACATGTAAAAGCATTACAAATTCAGCCCAGAATCTTTATCAGCTTTCAAATTAATACATGCCTATAACAAAGAAAAGTACTAGTGTCTGAAGAATTACTACATGTTACTGATTGTCAATTTCTGTTACTACTACTAAACCTGCTGGATGCTTCAATTATTGCTGTGCAGCACAATTACTACATGTAAATCCTTTGGAAAGTAATTAATTACATGTAAATATCAAGGTTTTTCACTAAGAAGTAGTACTCAAAATTGCTAGTAAAAAACCAACAGAAATATTATATGAATATATTGTTTCTCTTAGTCGGGAAGTAATTGTACTATATGCATATAAGACACGTTTGTAAAGTATAACTAATAAAAAAAAACTTCGTATTTGGTACGTACAAAAAATACTTGTATTTTTCACATAACCTTATAAAACACGTAATGAACTTTTGCCGCATTATACTTCTTGAATTGTACTTCAACTTTTCAAAACATTTAAAATATTACATAATAGTAATGATATATCTTTCTAGTTATACACAAAATAGCACTATGTATATCTAGATTTATACATGTGGTCAAATTCAGATGACAAAGTTTAAATAAATCTAATGCCTAATACACAAGAGTAAAAGTTAAAAGTGGTATTAGCGTAGTATAATTTTTTAAAAATTTGTAGTAATTATATACCTGTTTATAATTCCATAACTTTCAATACTAAGTGTTAAAAGAGATATTAATATCCCATAATCTTAAAAAATTGTACTAATTTTACACATATTATTAGTAATACTATAGTATTTAAGATCACAAGTGAACAAACAATAGAGAATTCACAGCATTTTAGTATCTGAAAGCTAGCATAAATTCTGTAATATTGTTTTTCTTTGTAAGACATTTTTAGGGAGCATAAAATATTGCAAATCTGCAACCTGATGATGGTACTAATTTTACACATATTATTAGTAATCTATATCTATATGTATTGCAGAGTGGGTTTTTAGGAGAGACCCTCTCAATGACTTCCAAACTTCCCATTCTTTTTTCTAGATTTTTGTATTTATTTTAATACATAAAAAGTAGTGGGTTATAACCAATCCTATCACCAGGCAAATTTAAAATTTAAAACTTTCCCACTATCTACTTCATAAACGGTTTATAGTTTGTTATTTATACTTTAAATCCTTTTTACTCCTTAATTAAAGACAAATACTCATTTGTATGCTATTTTAATACAATTTTACATTTTTATAATTAAGAAATATTTATCACTAAACTAATCCTATAACCACCCCTACAAATGAGCTTTGCAGATTCCAATCACATTTCAAAAAAATCACAAATGTGCAACTAAATATAAAGTTAAGGGGGTAAAGTGCAACTAAATGTAACGTTATAATCAACTCTATCACCAGTCAAATTTAAAATTTAAAACTTTCCCACTATCTACTTCACAAATGTGCAACTAAATGTAAAGTTAAGGGGATAAAGTGCAACTAAATGTAAAGTTAAGGGGCTTACTATTTTAAACCCTAAAAAAAATCGCAAGAACGGAACCATTGATTTTTTTTCCCTTTAGGATGGCGGACATCCATGTGCAGTGACCAAAAAATTTTCCCTCTCTTAATGAATGTAAGATGGCCAATTTATTTATTTTTTCAAAATGAATAGGGCTGTTTCAGATCCCAAAAAAAAAAAAAGAAACAAACCCAGGTTCCTCCATTGTTATGATTTTTCACCATTATTCTAAGAAATTTGTTGAATTAAGTTCTTTAGGGCAAAGAATGAGATGTGTGACCAGTCCCATTTTTTTTTAATTTGTGTGACCAGCCTATTGTTGACAAAAGTTTAAATTTTTTAAAAAGTATACAAAAATTAGGGGAGATAATATTAGGAGTTTATAGTAAATTTACCACACTTCTGGTGTGGTTTTCGCCTGTCCAATACCATGAAAGAATAGAATAAGCCATTATCAATTATTAAACACTAAATAGAATTTGGAAGCATACAACATGATCAAGAAACAACAGAACCAATTAGGACTAGATGTTGACCCAAAAAAAATTTTAAAAAAATTAGGACTAGATGCCACTGGCACGTTGCCGTAACTTGCAATGCTATAACTTGCAATGCCCCCACATTTCCCCCACGTTTCCCACTCCAATTAAGAGTCCTCCAATTTAAGAAATGTTTATCTTTTAACTAATCCTATAACCACTCCTAAAAATCCTATAATCATGCTCACGTTTTCCCTACATTTCCCCCACTTTCCCACTCCAATTAAGAGTCCTCCAATTTAAAAATTCTACTCCAATTAAAAGTCCTCCAAAACATAGTATTCTCATTCAACTTTCTTGCGTACTCACTCCAATTAGGAGATCTTTCTTGCGTTTTCCCCAAGAACTTATTGTCTCCTTCAACTTTTTTATGGTATCCATCTTAGCCCTTAACCTAATTTCACTATGGAACATGCCTGCCTACAAGCATTTCAAAGACATCTAAATTTTAAACTCGCAAGATTGCAAAGGAGAAAACATTTGTTTAGAAAACGAAACGTACATATTCTATGGGCTATGCAAAAATTGTGAAAAAATTTTCCAAATAGTTTCTAATCCAAACAAGCCCATTTATAGACTTTTAATAATATTGTCATTGTTTGATTTTGCACTAATAATTTTCCCCCATCACGTGAGATGAGCAAGACATTTTTCTTTATCTAAAAACTTGTAACTATGGGGATAAAATTTAACAAGACCTATATGCATGAATATATAATAATTTTTATTATTATGTTAGGGATATAGATTTTTTTAAACATTTTTTTTGTCTTGAACGATTTTAGCGACATTTAAGAGAAAAATGATATTAGAGAGTAAAGTGCAAAATAGCTATATCTTAAGGGGATTCACTATCACAAACCCTTAGGGGTATCAATGTCTTTTTGATATTTTTGTTACGCAATGTTAGAGTTGACTAACGATTTAGGGGGTAAAGTGAGAAAAAATTATGTTAGAGGATAAGTACAAAACTAGTTAAACCTTAGGAGAAATTTTTATAATTAACCCTAAATACATTATAATTATGTCAAATAAATTATATAATAAAACTTTTAATAAAATATATTTATTTTAAATTTTAATAATGTGAAGGACCACAAAAGGATTTTTTTTTTTTTTTTTAGCAATGTGAGGGATCATTTTGCATCTTTTCATATGTGAGGGGTCAAAAAAGGAATATTTACAAATGTGAGGGACCATTTGACATCTTTTCATATATAAGGGACCAAAAAAAGACTATTTACAAATGTGAGGGACCATTTTGACTTTTTTCTCTTATTATTCACACTCGAAAGTAGACAATGAACTAAAAGAATGAAATAAGGAATGACTAAATATGTAGAAAGAAAGTAATAAGTAAGCAATAAGAAGATTGAATTGAAACCAAACAAACATGCTTTGATGAAAAAAGAAATTTATAAAGTTCGTATACCATATAACTTTTCAGGTTAATCTTGTACATATAGGCATTGGCATTGTATACACTTGCGAGTATGGGTGCGTGTTGCTTAATTTCAATTTGAATTTAAACTTCAATTTTTTATATATGGCATGCATTAATGTCACAAGTGTATACACTGTCAGTATATATAAGATTAATCCTAACTTTTCATCTTTTCTACCAACTTTGTTATTAGTAGACTAAGACTTCGCAAAAATTTAGTTCAATCTTTTTGCTTTAGAATTTGAAATTTGATGGTTTAGTAACGACTTAGTGAATTGCATCTTTTCTCCACAAGCTATGGCCATAGTTGGCAGGGGATTTCTTTCTTTTCTTGATTATTCTTAGAACTATATCATGGTGTCAGTCCAACTTTGAGAAGCCATTTACGTCATGACTTTGATTTTCTTTGCTTAACATGACATCAATTATCAATATGTTTATTTCAAATATTCAAAACATTAAGGTTAAAAAGAATTACTCATCTTCACATGCATTTTCCTAGTTCCAGAAAAAAAGGGTGACTGCAGCCACAGAAAAATTTTTGCCAATCCAATCACGTATACAATCTTTAAGATATGTTTGGTAGATCCGCAGAGCAAGTAAGCATGTGCAAACAGCATATCAATATTACTGAATGCTAGAAGAGCAAAATGTCTGCCTTCAAAATATAAACAAAACCTAATGAATGTACAAGGAAGAAAAGCATGACAGTGCATACATATGAATGCTCTTCGACTAGTGGTCTCAATTTGAATGAAATCGTTTCATCTTCTGTGGACGCTATCTTGGCCCTGAAAGCCTAACAGCCGAAAGATAAGCATCATTGTTGCTCTTTGGAGGCCCCGGTAAGGCACCAGCGCCCCCAACGCTCATTGGATTGAAGAAACCTGCATAAAGTCGTGACCCTAGCTGGGAAGAAGGTGGTGGTGGAGGGACAGGGCAGATTCCTTCCAGCATCTGAACTACCTTGGCCATTGATGGTCTTAGGGACATTTCATCCTGTATGCACCACAAAGCAACTTTAATTGCTGTAGAAGCTCTCTCATCTTTTTCATCTATCTTTAAACTTGCATCAATGATGTCGTTCAGTTTTCCATCTTTGAACATTTTAAAAGCATAAGATGGAAAATGGGATTTCTCTGAGAACTCTGACAGATCGTAGGCCTTTCGACCCCCAATTATCTCAAGCAGCACTAGGCCATAACTGTAAACATCGCTCTTCTCTGATATGGCGCGGTTTGTGATCCATTCTGGTGCAAGATACCCCCTTGTTCCCCTTATTGTGGTGAAAACATTGCTCTCCTCTCGAGTCATAAGCTTAGCAAGACCAAAATCTGAGACTTTTGCCAGAAAGTGGTCATCAAGAAGAACATTCTCAGGCTTTATATCACAGTGAACGATCTTCACTACACAATCTTCATGGAGGTAAGCCAGACCTTTAGCTGTTCCTAGTGCAATGCTGTATCTAGTTTCCCAATCCAACACGAATTCCCTTTTATTCTTCTGGAAAAGCCATCTATCAAGAGATCCATTTCCCATGTACTCGTACACAAGAAGACGGTCATTTCCTTCAGCACAAAAGCCTTTAAGCCTGACCAAATGAAGATGATGAATGCTCCCAATAATACTAACTTCAGCTCGAAATTCTTTCCTCCCTTGTCCAATGCCTTCCAATTTCTTCACAGCCAATTTAGTTCCATCAGGGAGAATCCCCCAGTAAACTGAACCAAAACCACCTTGACCAAGCTTCTTGCTGAAGTTATTAGTTGCAGTCTGAAGATCATTGTAGCTAAAACGAACTGGCATTCCCGATAAATTTTCCAAAAAAATTTCCTCCTCCGAAGACTCTCTAGGGGATTCAGGCAATGCCTTGTTTTTCGTCTGGTGGTACCGATAACCTGCATAAAGGAGACCTAGAATAGCGAGCACACTTGAGATCACAACCACGATGACAATCACAAGGTGTGTTTTGTTAATTCCACCACCTCCTTGATTTGCCCCACCACTTGCATTGGTCAAGACCTTAATATAAGCAGCGTATTGACGACCGTTACTGGAGTGCTGCAAGCTTCCTATCTGATCAAACAAAAAACAGTTTCCTGGGTCGTCAAAGAACATAGCAGCACAAGAGCAGTTTCCTTGGCAAGCGGCTTTGCAGCCATGTAAGTCTGTTTTAGAAGAGGGTGGAATAAAACCAAGAGCAAAGTAACTAAGACTATCCCCTGCATCAACAAGCTCCACAGAGTCCTGTGACCTATCGCAGAATGAGACACTACCTTTTGTGCAAGAAGGGAGGGCTGAAGGGCATAGGCATTTGCCTCCGATGTTACAAACAAAATATGGATCGCAAGCTGCAGGTCTACTGCACAGATCTTGTGGTATTTGTATCGAGGAGGCACTAATGGAACCATCACCTTGAAGAAGGCTGAAAGTGATGAAACCTTCATTTCCCAAAACTGCCACCCATGTGGCATTTTCATCATGATTATAAGAGAAAACAAAATGCCAAAGTAACACTTTATCTTGATTATAAAACTTCCAAGAATTGCCATCAAGAGTTGCAGATACCACATCCCCCCCATCTGAGTTAGTGATTCTTCTGGCATCCATTCCCATGGTCCAATAAGGCTGTGGGAAATGATAAAGTGTTGATAGAATTACATCTCTAGACTTTATCTCAAGAGAGTAGCTCAAATTATCGGAGTTGGGATTGCTTACAAGTTTCATTCCTTCAGTGAACTCCTGATTCGACACGAGGGTATCAGTGGGATGGCTAAAGCTCTGCCATAGTATACTGCTATCATTGCCAACAAGTACCAAATTCCCTGAATCCAGCAATTCCATTGCTACAACTCCTTTGTTAGAGGTTTCTGTGGACCAAATAGTGATTCCCCCACTTTTCAGGTAAGCATTCCCGTTCGTGTCGAGAATGAAGAAATCTGAACTTTGAATTGGATTGCCTCTATTAGCAGACCAAATGATCGTTGAGCTGCCCTTGTGAATAACCACAAGTTGAGACATAGTGACGTTTGGTGGGGAATTGAAGCCAAATGCGAAAGTCGAATTGTTGGAAAGAAGAATCAACCCATTACTGTCTATCCAGTCCATTTGCGCCCCCTGAAATCCCAGATTCAGCCTGCCCACATTCGGAGGATGGGCCATACATGCTTCAAGCAGCAACAGCAGGCTAGAAAAGAAGAAGGCCACTTTGATGGACAGAAATTCCCACTTTCCCATGACTACATCAAGAAGTTGAAATTCGGGAATATCAAACAGAGGCAAATACATGATGAAGAATATAGTTAGGATATTTCCGAAGGCCAATCAGAGAGGAAGGATTAACAATACTTACAGAACTTTGATTGGCCAGAAAATGTTCAAAATCCTAAAAGCAGAAACCTGGAGACGAGTAAAAACCGAGCAGCTAGCATTACATGGCAAATAGCAAAGATTACAGTTTTGGGAAAGAATCAAGATCCAGCCAGCCCAGAAAAGCCAACTATAGATAAGAACCAGCTGAAAACAAACAAGAAAAGAAGTTCTTGTCAAATAATGCTCGGGCTGCATACTTCGCTTTCAGATAACCGTGAAAATCATCGCCAAATGACTCGATAAAAGTTAAATTTTGACTTTAGAAAGATTTGACTCCAATGACAGAAATACCATGAGAAACGCAAACCACTAAAGTTTAATGGGGACTACTTATCTACTGAATTTATGTAGCCATCAAACGGGACTCAGTTGAAATAAGGAAAGACATCATCTTAACTGGTGACAAAAAATGTCAAAGCATCAGCAATGCATCACAGAGGAGAAGAGACCATTACTAAGTGTAATAATAGGAGTTGACCCTTTCTTGTCTCGAGTATCAAAATCAACATTTTTTGTCAAACATCTTGGTGTCAGTGTGACGCGCGCGCACACACACAATGAGGGAGTAATCTGCAGAAGACAGTGCAGTGTCAAAAAACAGGAGCAATCTACAATTAGCAATGGCAACTGCACGGTGCAATGTATACAGTACTAGAGCAAATGTCATGCTAAAATAATAAATGTAAACGCTAACACAATAACATTAAAAGCTAACAAATGTTCACGTGACACAAACACAATAAGTTTCTTGCTGAATAATATAAACTAATGTTTGTTACACATTCTACTTTGTCTGCATATTAAGAAGATTTGTTTGATTAGAAAATATAATCTAATGTAGAATGAATTTAGAAAATAGAAAAATCAAGTAATTAATAACTAACATGAGATAATCGTTGTTGTTAAATTAGGCATAGGATCAGATATTAACGATTGTTTTGGAATCAATATTCTTAGCATCATTCTACCTTAGTTTTAAACCTGCAAAACTTGAGTAAAGGCTAAAGGGGAAATACATAAAGTTACAACAAAATTTACAGTACACAGATGATTTGTTTAGTGTAGGGTTTATATGAATTAAATGGCTGAAGTATGCTAATTGTTAAGTCAATTTTGGGGGGCCTTTGACTTTTGAGCTGCCTTGTGGATGTTCGCTGAATTTCAATTAATTGTTCTTAAATGCTGATGGCACTTGGGTGGCTACCAATTAAAAGCTGAGGTTTGACCCAATGCGTGACGACAAGGACTTCAAAGGAGTCAAACTCCTAGCCCAAAGTAAACGCCAACTTATACCCCACACCTAGTCAGTCAGCTCTAACTCTCATTTCAACTTCCCAATCAGCTTGACATTTGTAGATATTTTATCCTCCAAAGAAAATGTGGAGTCAATTTCATATTCACGCTCCATTGCACTGGAGAAAATTCTCAAGTTCTGGTAGTATTGGAGAAAAGTTCCTAAATGGTTAAAAGTTTTGAAAAAAACGTTTCAGCAAACGAGTTTTATAAATTATATATTCACTGAATGTGTTGTTTTTGAAATGTGACTTTTAAGAAAACATTACATCCATTAAATGTTTTTTTTTCAAATTTTGGGAATAATTTTGAAAATACCACCCTTCAAGAAAATTTTTAAAAATTCCATACTTTTTGAGAATTTACTTCTCTATATTGTTCAATTATTGGAATAACAATATACTCCTATATGGTTTCTCGCAATGTTCACCTGCATGCATGACACGTATTTTCATTTATTAATAAATGTTAAGATTAGTCAAAGTTAAAATAATCATGTCACTTCCTAGTAAATAAAAACACGTGTCATACATCTAGATGTACATTATGGAAAATTGAGAGATAATCCACTGGAGATAAGCCAAATCCACCGATTAATTCGTTGATGTTGTTCATTAATTTTTGAAGAGATGCATTCTTCCGTGGCTCCAAACTTGAAAAATAAAAATAAAAATAAAAAAGGAGGTAGGCATGACCCTGATAGACATAGTTCAAACAATTGAACAATGGAATGCACAAAAGGCTAATCAGTTGAACTGTATCAAAATGGTTGAACACGTTGACTTTATGCCTTGAACCTTGAAACTTAAAGTTAGACGTGGTGGGTACAAGGTTACCGTCTTTAAATTCCATGGCTAAGGTTCCAAGCCTCAATTTTGTAATTAGATGTCCAAAGCTTTGTCGTAAGCAGGTGCCAAATAATTTGGGTTGTCAACTTTTTTGTGAGTTTTGAAGACTTTTTATTATTCGAAACTCATCTCATAAGCATGTTATTGTTTATTAAGGTTGCTTCATGGCACAAACTTATTTCGATATTAATAGTAAAAGAATTTTTTTTTAACAAGTACTTCGGCTATTCATTGGTAGACCTAAGTTACATATGATTTACATAATTTACCATGTAAATGGCCAAATACTCATATATTGCCTACCTTGTATTTAGACAATTTTCCGAATTAATTTCAGTCTTCCAAAAATTTAGCACCTAAGGCCTCTGTTAACAAGTGCCAACAGCCATACTATAAATAAGAACTACTGCAGACCTCAATTCACACTACCATAAATGTTTATACTTAATTGAAGGTAATTGAGGATGGCTGCTCATATCTATCCTGTCTTCTTCAATTAGCCTACAAATTCTTCTAACAATGATAACCCTCAAGACAGCTAGCTGGTGGCTTCGTTGATTGATGGGCACTAGAGGGTTTCCAAGGTTATAAGTGAGATCATGGATGGAGAAATAACTATAGGCAGAAAAGGCTGGCAATGAAATTCATGGGATTTCTTGTAAATTCTTTACTTGTCATATGAAATCTTTTTTACACTACCTTAACAAAGATCAAGCAATGGATACGCTCTAAAAGAGAACCATCATTTTTTTTTCCTATTTGTCTTATTTAAATGTTGCCTAACAACAACAGCTTAGTCAAATCTTGCTCTTCTCAGGTATGATTATTTTGGAAGTAGTTCCTAATATATACAACTTATTTTGGTTCGAACATCTTTTTCGTTTTCTTTCTTATTGATTAAGCCTATTGATACAGGTGTGCTTTTTTTTTTTTTTCATTTCATGAATCCTGCTTTTTAACCATTTTTTTATTAATTTTCCTATCTATTTTTGTTCTTTGAGTATGCATGAGTAAATGTATTTTTGTTTTCTAATGTTCCTGGCATTTGTGCTCACGTTGGTGATGATTTGTAATCTATATTTCTTTATCCTGTTTTGCCAATTTTTTGTGACGGATATTTGACCATATCCCACTCATGTTCAAGCTTGATAAAGCAATCATCAATATCACAACTTAATCTGACATAAACTAATAAACAATTTTTTTTATTTAAGTTGGATTTCTGTTATCATAGACTTATATACCTTTATGTGTGTGTATTGTGTGTATATATATCAAACACACACATAAATTTGCATGGAAACCAATATTTTTTTTTTGTATTTTCTGTCACAGAATATATAATCATACTTTAGGTTAATAATGTTGCGACCTTGCATTCAACACATGCAAAACTTGAATTATTCAACAATTTAAACTTAGACTACAAAAAGAAAAAACTGAGGCTGGAACACATATAGGGTTGTTCTCAGAATCTTTTGATTTATTTATTTTACAAAAAAAAATTAACTTTTCAGGCTACTAGAACTGTTTCTTTTTCTTTGTATATGGCTAAGCACTAATTCAACTTTACTTGATATGTGGATTTTACACATGAAGACTGGAATGAGATAGCTCTGAATAGCAGTATTGAAAGAAGCCTTGAAGATATTCGACGAAACTTGAGATGGTGGAGACTGAGAAGACGCTATTCGAGCATAAGCTCGACCAACACCTTAGGATTTCTTCTGCTTATGAATCTTATACAAGCACCAAGCCCGGTGAAGGAGATTCAGGACCATCTTGTTACAGTAGAAGCTAAGAAGACAAACCTACAGGAGAGAAAACGAAAGCTAGAGAATGGCCTTGCAACGCTTTTTTTTTTTTTTTAATTATAAGCGGGAGGACTCAAACCCGAAACTCTTGCTTACATTCCCTCCCCCGTACCATCCAACCCAACCCTCCCCCGACCTTGCAACGTTCACTTCGTCTTCAGAGCCACCAGCAGAAGCCCGCAGCCCTAAGTTTTTGAACATCTTTAGAGAACTTTCATCTCAATTCTTCGGGATTGAGATCCTTTGCAGTCACAGTAGTGATTAGAAGACGTAGTTAAAGGTGGAAACTAGGGCATTTTGAAATTGGATGGTGGAAATTAAATGTAAGACTCTACTTTTAACAAGTCAAAAAAAAAAGGTTTGTTGTGAAATAACTAAAAGAATTTATATGGATATCCATTTCGTTCCCTTAGAAAATTTGTACATGTATTTCCCTCACAAGATTCATTTGGTACATTTATCATTTCATAGAATAATTCAACTCATGCTCTTGAAGTTCTAAATTCATGTATGAATATTAAAGATTATTCACATGCCATTAATTTTGTTTTGCCTATAAATAGAGATCATTCAAGTTCTCTCATACATTTTAGCAATTGAGTGAATGAAAGAATAATTCTTCCTACTTCTTATCTACTTTTGTCTGCTTCACTCTCTCCTATATTTTGTTTTGTTAGTATATAACTCACAATATAAATTATTACACCAAATATATATATATATATATATATATATATATATATTCGTATTAATTTTACAACATTGTTATATTTGTTATTTTAATGTGTTAATGTCTATGTTTGTTACGTAGCAGAAGTTCCTATTCTTCCCCATCGCTTACTCCTAAACTATAGATAGAAAAAACTTCCAATAAGCCTTTCCCTCTCGTAAAAGAAAATTCATGCAATTTACCAATATCTTCTAACATTCAAAAACGAAATTGTTGCTCTAATTGTAAGATTACAATTAAAAAATTGTCATTCGAGAATGAAAACACTTTTGCTATGAAAGTTTTTATGACACTTTCTTTAAAGATAGGACTTTTTTTTTCTTTTTTCTTAAAAAGTAGGAAAACAAATACGCCAATTTTTTGTGAGAAAATACTCCCCAAATAAATCTTAGAACTAAGTGTCAATAGGTGCATTGGGACTTTGACTTTAGGTAACAAGAAAAGTAAGTGATATTTTCAAGGAGGATTTCTGAAATTATACCTAATCTAAACTTAAAAGAAGACATAAAAGTTGCAATAAACTTAAAACAAGACGAAAAAGTTGCAACCAAAAAATTGTCAAACCATGTTACGAGATAATTAGCAGAATTGAAATTCTGAGTATCATAATTGTATTTGCTTGTTCATGGTTCTTGAACACTTGTTGCAATATGACAGTTTTACACTCATTGGACGGTCCTTTGCTGCCTTGTGGTGGGATACTGATAGTTATATTTATGTATCATAATTGATTATGGTAAAAAATGGTTAATATGGTCAGGTTTAATATTCTTTGGTTTGATGATTTACTAAATATTATTGAGTATTGGATTCTTTTTCGCCAGAAACAAAACAGGGATCAACCTGTTACGTGTACCCAGTTCTCATGCTTGATTGTCCACTGAATATGGGTCACGAATTCCAAAATTGTATGGGGGTTTTGTTCAAAATAAAAATAATAATAGGAAAAAAAATGATGACAGAAGTGAAGAGACTTTGTTAAAGAAGAGGTTGAGATGAGAAGAGAAAATGATCCAACTTGCTTTTTTTGGAAGAAGAATTCAAATATCATTATAATGCAATATTGATATAATTGTCTCAAATAATTAACTTTCTGTTGGAGAATTCCTAAGCAAAAAGTCAATGTATATTGTTAGTGATCGATCTCTTTCTTGATGATCATTTTCAAATTGAAATAGTCTTTATTAGGCTTTTTCATAAAGTATCTAAGTTTGTCTTCTCTTATTCTTGTAAAATGCCTTAAATTCTGATACAAATACTTGTTTATCAAATTTCCATTAATCAATTTACTTATGAGCAAGGAAAAATATATTAATGTAAACAAGTCTTTTCATCAATTAGTACTCACTAATACAGAAGTAATCCTTAATGCAAAAGCAAAAAAAAAAAAAAAAAGAAGTCAATTACACATTCTGATTCGAAACAATAGCTAGCTTACTGTTATTATCAATGGCATCATGAAATGAACCATAAAATCAGAACAAAACAGACAAACAAAACAACCAACATTATCATTCTTAAGGATGAGATGATTAAGAGGAACTACTCATCCTGGCTACAAAGTAGTAGAGATTTCTATCTGAGCTTCCACTTTCAGTACAACCATTTTAGCCAAATTGCTCCATTTTAGCTCAGTTTATTTGCAACTAACACCAAGAAATACACCTGAATTCAAAAATAGATAGACCACCAACACAACCAAGGATAGCGTATTTAAGGATAAGATGATCAAGAGGACCTTGTCACCTTGGTGACAAAAGAATTGATGTTCTTATCAGTGCTTCCACCTTCACGAGCAGCCAGTTTAGCCAATTTGCTCCATTTCATAGCATTTTCCTTCATTTCTTTTCCATATTCTCCTTCCATTACTTCTTTAATACAGCGTCCAATTTCTTCTTTTGTGCCAATACCATTCTCATCAAGCTTGGGTCTCAACCCCACCTTCCAAGCATCTTGGACAAACTTGGCATTTGTTTGCTGATCTACAAATTGTGGCATCGCCACGAGTGGCACTCCTAAGCTCAATGATTCGATCGTTGAATTCCAACCACAATGTGAAACAATGCACCCTACTGCCTTGCTTGATAGTACTTCCAGCTGTGGACTCCACTCGACAAGGTAGCCTTTCTCAGATATTTCTTCATTGTAATTTTTTGGCAATTTTTCAACCTCAAATTCCTTGACGGACCATAAGAAGTAGTAGTTGCTGTTCTTCAAAGCCAAAGCAAGTTCCTCAATCTGCTTTTGGCCAAAACTGGCCAACCCCACACTGCTTAAGGATGCATAAACAACTGATCTTTCTGGTTTGCTGTTTAGCCAATTCAAACATGCTGAGGGGTCTAAGCGAGATGATGAGAGCCTATATTCTTTGTCATTCACATTTCCACTGCCCAGGTAAAAAGAAGGGATAGTTGGTCCGATTGTCAGTACTGGACAGTGTTTGGAAAATTCATCCACCACCTGTTATAAACAAATCATAGAAGTGGTCAAATTGTATCATTGTATGATTAATGGAAGTTAAAACATTGTTCTGCATTTACTTTGGAGAAGAGAAGAATAACCTGTAGACCGTATTACACCTTCAGTATACCTTGATATACTGAAGGTAACAAGAAACCGAATCACTGATTTCCATTAGTCTGGAAGAAGAACTTTATGACAGATTAAAAGCTATCAGCAATTTTTCCCTCTATGTGATATAGTAGAAGAACTAAGCTTAATTATAGTGCCTGATTCTTCACTAACTTAGCCTTTTTATTAGGTATAGGAACTCAGTCAACATCAGATAAAATGTCCACCCCCATTTTCAAGAGCGTCGAATAATATTATCAATCCAGGAACTAATCAAGAAAGCTCATCGCATCGTTGACATCCAGAGGTTCTATTGATCCTTGAATAGCACACTGGAAATCTTCAAAAATATAACCAAAAGGAAAAAGACACAGAGTTGTTGATCTTGACCTTGAATCTGAAAAATGTTTCTGTGCAGAGATGCTTTTGAGACCTCTCCACTCCAACGAACACATATTAGTAATTAATGCAAGCAAAAGTGGAAGTATCAATGCCAAGACTTACCTCTGGTTCCAGCTCATAGTATGTGTTGACAAGAATACAATCAGCCTGATTAATATTTGAGAACTGGTCAGCCACCAATTTAAAATGGTACGGATGATTAACAAAAGAAGGAAGATCTTCACGTTCAAGCGGTGGCAATGAGGGAACCAAGACTGGAAAATCAGTGGTCGGATAAGGAATTTTTCCATGATGGTACTGGTGCATTATGAAGTTAATACCACAATGTTGAGTTAAGAAAGCCGCTGCAGGTATTTTAAGCTCCTTGGATAATTCAAGCACAAAAGGCTGCAATGTGTCGTAGATGATGTAGTCAATTGGCTCCCCTAAAGCTTCATACTTCTGGATGAGTTCAAGAATTGATTTTGAGCCAACATCTTCAAAGCGAGCCATGGAGGTTGGGACATTGTCTTTTGTGAAGAAGCCACCGTCATCATAGCCGTCTGTTATCAAATCAATCTGGACTTCTTCTGACTTTATATCCATTGTTTTGGAGATGAATTTGCTAATGGTAAGTGTGGTTTTCAGCCCCCTACGTACCAGAGATTTGCATAGCTGAAGAAGAGGATTAATGTGGCCGGACCATTGGGCAGGAATAGCCAAAACATGAGCCTTGTATTCATGCTTTTTGATCTCCATTACTCACTGTAAAGCTACTGAACAGAAGCATCACAGAAGAAGGAAAAGTCAAGCTAATTACATAAGTTAGAATTGAATTAAGAAAACTCTGGTACATAATTTGGCAAGAAAATCTGGAAGGTATGAAGTTCATGAATGGCCTAGATAATCGATCAGTATAATCTGAGTAACGCATGGTAGTTACTGCTGGTAAAAATAGGAGTAGAAAATTGGTTTTTCTTGTTTTAAGGAATGTCCAGTTGCCAATCAAAGAAGTACTAACTAGAATCTTAATACAAAACCTGAATAACTACTTGATCTGTCCAATTTAAAGTCTCATACATATCTGTCATTTTTGAATATCCAAAAATGTTTATGCGGTTAATCTTATTTTGAAGTGAAAATCACAATAATTTTGGCCAAATATCACAGCAACTTGCTGCATACTTATGCAACAATGTTCCTTAAACACGTTTGACATTTTTTTTCCTTTATGGACATAGATGCCAAGGCTGCAACTAGCGTTAAAAAAACACTTTGGATTCCCTAAAACACTTTCGTTTCTATATTCCTCATTAGTTATCCCGTTTACTAGAATGATACCTATCCTATCAACTATTAGTAAAAGAGACTGATTAACAAGTGCTCAGAGAATGTAAACGAAGAAACAAAAGCCGACAGGCCGAAGAAGGCCTTGTTTGGATTGCATTTTTCTGAATTTTTTGTAGAAAAATTACTGTAGGAATTTAATATATGTAATGTAAAACGGTGAATGAAAAATGTGTTCACGATTTGAAAAATTGTTGTCCAAACAAGGCGATCTCACAGCTTTCACCAAACTCCATTATTGGTTGTATTCTACTCCAATAAACACCAATAATATATACAACCTACCCTGTTATGCTACAACACGTATAATATTTCATAAAAGGCACTTTCCGCAGAGATCTTTAAAATATCCAATCAGATGGCTCGGATAACATATCACTGGGCTCTAGTGCTGGACTATTTCCCTAAAAAAATCAATAGAAAACAAGAAAGAAAGAAAGAATGAATAATACTCCATTATGTGCACTGTAGATATTTGACCCTGCGACTGAAGAGAAAATGAAGCCCTGAAAGAGACTGACGGTAGTATCGATTTGCAGTCAGAACAGTCAGAGATTCACCCAATAAAAGATGATTGAAAAGCTTAAAAAGATGAGTTCAGGAGAAGGACACTCAGAGATCAAGCTGCATTTTGAGGTAAGAGTTAAGGAAGCGAACTGCTTTAGTTCCTAGAACATACTAAAAATCAAAAGTAAATAAATGTGAAACATAGAGAAACAAATCCTTACTATAACCACAAAGATTTCTTTTCAATGGAATATAAATATGTAGCAGACAAAGTACCAAAATGATGAAGAGGCTTACTATAACCACCTGGTTTTTTATTGGCTGAAAGTAAATTGATCAGAAAGTGCACTGTTCTCTCAGGCTTTGTAAGCACAATGAATGGTTGGAGAGAACTTGTAAGCTTTGATGGTATCTTGACTCAGGAGGGAGACCTATATATAGTCAGGGTCTGATGATTGAAAGGAAGCAAGAACAGTAGAAGTTTAGGGCAGAGAAAAGGAAGTATAAGGTCCAAATTGTCCCAGACAAAGAACTGGTCATCTTTACAGCCATTATTTAGTACACAATAAATTAACTATGAGGTCCAAACTGTAGAACAAATATTAGAAATTCACACTCGTGCTCTTCTCGTTGATGGATGTTTAATATCTTAATATGAATCTTTGCTATCAGCATTTGGTTTAGAGGTAGTAATCATAACATGTATGGCAAAATGTCAAGCAAAAAGTTAAAAAAAAGTAAAGGGAAAGAAAGAGACTCGAGAAGAAGTACTGAGGGGGAGAACGTGGTGTAGTAGGTGGTGAGGATAGTGGTGCGATGGATGCAATGGCGGAAGCGGAAATGATTAAGTACTAGTAATATTTACAGCAATACTTTGTCGGTTGCTTCTATGGTGGAAAGTCCGATGTACTTCCCACCGTGGGCAGAGCCACTACAATCACAACAACTCAATGCGGAACTATTGTCCAAGCCTTGTGGGTCCAACTAAGTTAAGGCAACCGGCTGTAGTAAGTGACTTGTGTAGCAGAAAAAATAAAAAATGTGTGGCTTTCTAAAGGACAATTCGATTGTAGAATCATGCAAATTAAATTAACTTTTTGTGATCATTATTACTATCATTATTATTTATTAGTTAATAGTAATGGATTTTTTTTTGAAATCCATAGAGTGTTTTGTAACTAAAAATATAGGTCCGTTTGACAAATGAGTTTTTTGACCGTTTGTTTCAAACTTTATTGTACCTTACCGTAGAAATTGTAGAAAAAATTTTTTAAGTATGTAAATTTTTGAATATTTTGAAATATGTAGTTTAAAAACTTAGAAGTTGTATATAGTTTGGCAAATGAAATTTTTGGGTGTTTGTTTAAAATTTTACTGTACCTTATGTAGAAGTTGTAGGAAAAATTTTTGAAGTGTATAAATTTTTGGATATTTTGAAGTATATAGTTTAAAAATTTAGAAGTTTTTTGAGGTTACTATAGCACAAGTTTTAAAAAACTTGTAACAGACAAATTTGGCCAAAAACTTATTTGCCAAACAGGCCCATAGATATAGGCTCCGTTTGGCAAGTGAGTTTTTGGATGCTTGTTTAAAACTTTACTGTAACTTACTGTAGAAGTTTTTTTAAAAAAATTTTGACGTGCGTTTTTTTGAATATTTTGAAGTGTATAATTTAAAAATTTTGAGAAATTTTTTGATATTACTATAGATAAAGTTATTAAAAAACTTGACAAAAAACTCAAGTGCCAAATAGGGTTTGTATATTTTTTCCTACTCTTTTTTCTAAATTTCTTTCCACTCTTTTAATTTCTTCTAGTATTTTTTTAACTTTTTATTTTTAATTAAAAATATAGATTACATTGGTGAGTAAATATTGATTCCCTGTTAAAATAATGGTCAATCACAAAATAAGCCTATGATATCCATCAACTCATTCTGATTAAGTATTAACCTTAATCAAACGATAAGTATCACTATGAATAATTTCGAAACTCATTCCTTGAGGAACCAACTTACAAATACCTTCTAAGTACATGAAACAAATTGACTTATGCTGGCACAATTTGTGTAGATAAATTTATTTACCCAACACATGAATTGCGTCCTTATTGTTTGGTCCTACAAGCAACTAGCCATTCCTGTTCATAGCACAGCTTTAGGCTGTCTCCCTCTAGCCGGCCCTACCAAACACTATTGGCCTTCTTATATTGGTTCTGCCCACAGTGAGCAGAACTGTTCACTTTCCACCGTAGCCAAAACCATACTTTGTCTGCCCTTGCTCCAGAAAGTTGCTGTGCATTGGATTAATAGCACGATCTAATAATTGTCTTGGACTGTTCACTATTCAAAATGTCCCCACAAGGTACAACGTAAGTCCCAGACAGATCATTTAGCCGTACGGGCGTGTACGAAATCCACATAAATAAATAGTAGTTGAATATAATATCTCTTTTCCAAAATCCAATAAGCATTTTGCCGTTAAATACGTCGTGTAAAACGGTGTTACATTATTCAAGAATGATTATCAGTGTTAAATGCTAGCTTCAGGACTAATTCGGAAATGCTTTAGAATTTGAAGGAAAGCCAATAGTAAAGGAGCTTGTATTTGTTAGAAACAGTGTTAAACGAAAGCCACTAATAGATTCCCAATCAAAGAACTAAATGTCTTTTCTCAATTTAAAATCGCCTAACGATTGGCTGTCATGCTATCCTCTCCTCTTGGCCGATTGGGAAGCGATGCAGAATAAATAACATCAATAGTTGGGCTAGTACACAAACCTACCAAAGCCGATTACGTGATTGATTAGACTTTGGTAGTTCATAGAAGTCACCAATGGGTAACAATAAGAAAACTATTAATTAATGCAATAGACCATCAAGGACAATGATTGTGTACAATTGTATTTTGTACAATTCCATCCTGTTATTGTACATATTTTAATTTTTTTTGTTTACAAATATATCACAATATTGTATTAAATATATTTCAAATATATAATAATGTAAAAAATAAAACAATCGGACCGAATCATACCACTAGCCCCTCTCTTGCTAATAAGAATAATTTGTTAGATCCCTCTCTTACTCCCTAATGCATGACAGCTTAAACATTCGTGCAAACATGGGGCTTGTTTGGTATACGAATTTTTTGACAATTTTTTCTTTTATAAGTTTTTTAACAATTTTAATTAGAATGAACTCAAAAAACTTTTCAAAACTTTTAAAATACACATATCAAAATACCCAAAAACATACAAAAAAAAAAGGATTCTTTTCTTTCTTCTTCTTCCTCCCCCAACTCATTCCACCTCTGCGGTCGGCTAGCTCCCTCTCCCTCTCCTCCTTCCCCTCCCCTCCCCATCCACCTCCTCCCCTGTTCTATCTCCCCCCCCCCACCGCCCTCCCCCTCCTCTCAATGTGATCTGGTCTGCATAATTTTTAAAATTTTTATACTTGTTCTGTATAATTTAAAAAAAATATTTTGTAATCACCCTGTTATTTTATATTCATCTAGTTAAACACAATGTGGTACGCTAATACTTTTCTCCGAATTTCTCCAATTTCTTTTGAAAATGAGCAATGGTGAAGTCGGTGGCGTGACATCTACATATTCACAATTTGATACTATCTTTATTCTTTTTGTCTCTGCCCTTGACTGAAATCAAACAAAAGAGAAAACGGGAGGCAAAGAACAAAAAAAATTGATCAACAAGAAAAGGAATTTTTTAACGTGCTTCATAAAAAAAAAAATTTTGATGGTGGGCTTGTCGTGGATCTTCTGTTCTGACAGCGGATAGTGGGATTTAGGATACTAAGGCTTTGTTTGGTTGTTGACATTGGAAATGACTCAATGAAACAGCAGAATTCAATCATCGACGCGAGAGAGAGAGAGAGATTAAATATAGAGGCTGGTATAGGCATTTCACATCCTTTTATAAATTTGCATAGATCTCGATCGTCCTTTGTTGGTATTAATTCTAACGTTGGTTTTTTAATGTCAGGGCAATTTTCTTTTAAAATTGCAAACATGAAAATAGATAAGAAGTTCATACAACTTCACTCTAGGAGATCATACAGAAAGGGATTTTGTATAATGATTTTCTAGAGTTGTATGAAATTGTTAGATTAAAAACTAGACAATAAAAATGTCCCATCAAATTTCAAAATGTTTATGAATGATTGAGTAAATGGAGTCTGAGAAACCTAATCCGATTGGTACATTTTTTTTTATTTAAATTAATACCCTTATGTAGAATAAGTAGATGTGATTCATCAACCCTATGCACAATGAAAAACAACCTCTAGCTCCCTTAGAATTCTCATAATATCACTCAATAATTTTAAAATTTTTAAAATCTCATCTACCAGAGATAATGTAGACATTAAAATAAGGAAAAATCGTTCAAAAAATATTCCTCACATTTTATAAAATATCTTTTTCCGTTTCTTACTTTTAAAAGTGTAATTTTACGGCCATTACAAATTCACATTAGTCAATTTTGGTTGCTACCTAGGTTTTCAATTAGTTTTTTGTTGGAATCTACCACGTATCTTGCACGTGATCATTTTTTAAGGGCAAATTTTGTTAAATCACATTTCACATAATCTGATCCATAGTCCTTCACAATTTACAAAATGAATTTTTTCGTCCTTAACATTTTCCAATAAATTTTTTCATCTCTCAATGATCATATATACAAATAGTTTTTCCTTGATTTTTGAAAACCAATATATATGTTTATTTGATTTCACCTAATCCGTATTATTTGATTTCATCGAAACAAGTTAATTACAGTTGTAGGTAAAATTAAATAGAAATGTATTACATGATATTCATATTATTTAAGTAAAATCAAATAGACATATACATAGGTTTTCAAAAACAAACAAAAAAAAAACTATTCGTACATGTGATCATTGAGGAATAAAAAAATTCATTTTGTAAAGAACGAAAAAAAATTCATTTTTGTGAAATGTGAAAATTATGTGAAATATGATTCGACAATTTTGCTTAAAAAATGACCACATGTAAGGCACGTGATAGATTCCGATCAAAAACTAGTCAAAAACCTAGATAAGGACTAAATTTGCCCCATATAAATTTGTAAGAAATGTAAAATTACACTTCTTAAAATGAGGAACGAAAAAAGTCATATTGCGAAATGTGAAAAATATTTTGAACGCTTTTCTCTTAAAACAATAGCGGGTGATTTTTTTTTTTAATGAATTATACAACTTTTTCACTTTTCTCCAAATCTTAATCCCCCCAAGCAACGGCAATGGCTCTTATCCACCATGGGATGGAAGCATTCTTTTCACTGGACACTATGACTAGAGTGCCAGAGTCGTCCCTGGCACCATCCCTGATCTGTCAAATTTGGCTTCAGCAATTCATTATTTTTACTTTTGACAAAAAAAAATTCATTATTTTTACATTGCCTGTCCTCCAGGAATTATTTTGCTAAAGCAACAAATGGGTCCAAAAAAATTCCGGAAGTTTGCACAAAATTTGGAGTGTATATAGAGTGCAAATGTTTTTTATTACGAAATTTAGATCCGTATGAGAACTTATATTATGTCAAAGTTTAAATACATACCAATTACCTCTATATTTTGTCAAACTTAATGAATTAGTCTTTCATTTGGATCAAAGAATTTGACAAAAAATTTGAAATCCATCCAAATCATTTTCATTATTTAACTTGTTTCGGCAACATTTGAAATTGTAATTTTCCAATTATTTAAATATATTTTAAACACTAGAATAATTAGTAATTTACAACTCCGAATGTCTTCCAAATAATCTGTTTGGATTCACTAGTTTTTCAAAAATAGTTTTTTAAATATTATTAAAATTTTTAAAAAGTATTCTAAAAAGTAGTCTAAATTTTTTTTAATATTTAAAAAATATCCCAAAATATATTTTAAAAATTCTTTTACTCTTAAATTATCCCAAAATATTTTCTAAAAATATCCCAAAATATACTATAAAAACTCTACTATAGTAAAATTTTTCAAAAACAGCTAATCCAAACAGAAGCAATTAGATGAGTTTGAGAGAATTTCAAATCCTTTATCAAATCTCTCAATCCAAATGCAGCTTAAAATAATTAGAATTGACTAGCTTTGCAAAAAAAAAAAAAATTTCTTCCTAATTTATGCTACACTGTCACAATCTACCAAAGATTTCTATAAACATTTCCAAAAATGAGAGTTTAACAGAGGCATATTGGTGAGCGGGCACAGAGAATTTATATGTGCATTTATGTAGATTTGTGCTTGAAACTTGTCAGTCCATTTGTACCACGAGAAAGGATTGAAATAAAATACAGGTTTGTCTCTACATTTTGTAAGATGTAGTAGCTTTTTAATTTACAAATAGACAAACAATGAAAATTGGGCCTGATAAATGTTTTCAAAATCTGAGAGACTGGAAGACTTCATTTCATATTTGAGGGATTAAAAGAGTACGGGTTGAAGATGTGGAGGAGGACCATACAGTTGTTGTTTTCCCTTGTATTCTTTTACTTTATACCAAATATTCAGTTACTACTTTTATAGGCTTAAAAAGGGTTGTAATAATTACTCAACAATATAGATGGCCTTAGGTAAGAAAAGGCTAATGACAGTGGCATTCCCAAGAAAAAGAAAATTTTAGCACTCCATCCCTCCTTTGCTATTAAAGGGAAAACAAAGTGCCACAAACCTTTTTAGAAATGTCACTATTTTCTGCCAAATGGAACTGCCCAAAGATCAAATTATTGCTCTTGACCATGGCCCTACTCCTAAAGGACTTTAATACTTCCATCGTTGATGCATAAACATGTGTGTTTTTTCACAATGGTAGAGGATTTCGACACTCCTAGAAAAGCCCCCAAAACTGTTCAAATTTTTGAATCCGAAAAGAACCTTCATTCACTTTTAAGAAAAATAAAAAAAAGGCCTTCATTCACGATTCTGCGAGCTTTCTAGTCCATTCACTTATCTGAACAGTAAGTATATGAAAGGAGGTATTGAGGCTAAAATGGAAATAAATTTACAACTTAGATGAACTAAAGATGAACTCATAAAACCATCAATTTGGTCAGAAAACAGCAATTACATTAATTTCAGAATAACTCGGGGCGTGTTAAAAATTGTAGAAAATCTCTTACATTGGATATAACTGGACAATTTTCGCGGATCAATCAAAATGATAAATGATTGAGAAGCAAACACAATAAAATATATGACGTTTCACTGTAAATGCTCAACCGGGTAGCAGGAGAAAAGACCTCAGACAATTTTCGACCATTAGTTGGTAAAAAAGGGCCAAAACTTGGACCCATCTACTACACCCCACCCCACCCCCAAAAACACGAAAAGAAAAAAAAAGGCGGACTGCCGAACATCTTCAAGAACATGTTTAGCTAGAAGTACAGTTATGTATAATCTCATCATAAAGAACCATATAGACAGCTATGAAAAGCAGAATCGACCAAATGCAGGGTATTCCGGACCAAAACCTAAAACCCTGATAATTGTTAAAACTCGAAAAATAAGAAGCGATTTTGAGTGAAGTAACATTCAGCAACAATTGGCACTGAAGCACATGGAATGCTTGCCAATCAGTTCTTCACAGTTGTTAGGTTCAACTGATAACATTACTCAACTAAAGTTCATGTAACAGGATGCCTAAGCACATAAGAAGGAACTACTTAACGTCCTAAACTTCAACTCTACTACTGTTTGAAGGAGAAAATGTAGGTCCATTGATTGCCCCCCATTTAACAAAGCTCCAAAGATCTCCCATTCAATCTGTCCTAGCGTTTTACTTTCACTCTTTCTAGTTTATTGGTTCATTGGCTTGATTCCAGTCAGCCATTTCCAACAATAAAACAAGCCAGACATTTTCACCATTTTATTGACAAAGGATCACATACACAAAAAGCTTCGAGTAGATGTTCAAACAGTTGACCGATTTTTACAAACTTAAGGTTTCAAAGGGAAAAATCCAAGAAGACGGCATGACATAGAAGTACAATACATGCAACTATTGAAACTAAACTCAAGCAAAAATAATATTATACAAACCATCTTCCACTGAAATCTTACACCAGAAAAGGCTTCATTTCTTGAATTCATTGATTAATTATTTAGATGTGACACAGCAACCAAGAAACGGGAAAAAGAAAGTTTAACAACCTAAACCAAGACATTACAACCCCTGATTAGGATAAAGAAACCACAAGTTAGCAGTCATCCAACCTTGGAATAGATGAAAATAGTCCAACAAAAGAAACAAAAATCATCCAACCTTAGACTAGATGAAAATAGTCCAACTAAAGAAAATCAGTAGTCTATTAAGCCAAAAAAACACACGCTCCACATTAATTACATCATCTTCATCCATAATATTTATTAAGATTTAAGAATCAGCAAAGAATGTAAGACAGGATGAACAAGTCATTCAAAGCAACCAAAATTCAAAATACAACATTTCCTTTATAGTTAACAAAACAATTCTCCAATAAGCAACTAGATGGTTAAAGAACAAAAAGGTTTCCCGACTAAAGTGAAAGCAAGTTGCAAGTTTGACACCATTGCATGAATCAAGGCGGTAACAATTTATGGATGTATACAATAATTGTGCAAAATTGAATGGCCAAAACCACTCCATACTGCATTTTTATGACGTCAATTATCCCAAAATAAAGACTACATAAATAATTGGAGGCATAGGTCTACAACCAAATTAAAGCAAATGAAAACCAGATTTTTTTAAAGTTGTTATTCTAAACCAGACAGGAGAAAGGCAAAAGGCACCTTTGCAGGGCGGAATCGGAGGATTGGATACAACAAAAAGTACAGAAAATTAGAAAGATATATGGAACAGGTTCAGTTGAGGAAACAAGGTTCAGTTGAGGACTAGAAGAAGATAACAAAGGAAAAGACATGGGAATTGGTCTAGGGCCTTCTCAAAGAAACCAGAACTACAGTCATGTTTTTCTAAAAAGCTTTATTAAATAACATTGCATCCAAGTAGAAATGTCAACCACAACCCAATTATATTGACCCGCGCTGACCCGCCCACTAATAAGTGGACTTGGTTATGCAATAAATTTTGAATGGATCTAAAGAGGTACCCAATTAAACCTTTTAATTGGTGAGTAGTGGATTGACTCGGCTCACCCATTTATACCCATTAAAAATAATTATACATTTTAACTCAATTTTTAGTGAGTGTTAAGCAAATAAATTTAAATTTCCTACCATTCCAATAACAATAAATGTCATTATTTCTTGTCAACAACATGCGAAAAAATCTTCAAAAAAAGGTAGAATTTAAAGTGAATCATAAATGGGTAATTGGATTTACCCATACACCATTTCTTAAATTGGTATAAATGGATTGACTCATTTTGATTCATTTATTAAATGTGTCTAAGTAAGTTGACCCAGTTATACCCATTTCCCATTATAACCCCTCCGAGTCACCCATTTTGACACTACCATTAAGAAAGTCTTATTTATGTATATGAAAAGATTCAGAAGAAAAAGAGAAGCTTAACTCTAGGGTGTGCTGGCACCAAAACTTCTAACCTAGACAAACCAGTGCAAAAGGAAAACAGTAATTGAAAAGCCCATCTTCACATTACTCCATGGAAAGTGAACTAAGGCCCTACTTTATAACCCAATTCAATATTTAAACTTAATAGATTCAAATCTTAGCATGTTCAAATGCGTTTGATAACAAAAAATAGAATATCTAAATTAATTAAGTGACCCTGAATTTTCTAGGCAAAACTTACTCCAAACAATAAGTGATAAATTATTCACTTATTACTTAATATGATATACACTCAAATATATCAGATTTAGAATTTAATAATACAATAACTCAATGGATTCAAATTTCAGATTTCAGATTTCAATTTTATTAAACGCACCCTAAGTAGCAATTTTGCGAAAAATGATTAACTAGACTTAAAGATAAAACCTTGTACATCTTCCAAGTTATTCCACGATTTACAAACAAAATAATTGAAGAAATGTAAAGGCTTCTCAATGAAACCACATTTTGTGCCCCCAAAACACACTCACGCACAAAGCTGATCTACTTATCCAGAAACTACAATTTCACATAAAAAATGATAATTTCCATGTTAAAAGTTGTATTTTCTTCTTGCATTCTTTTGTTTCTTTGCCTGCTTATGCATTAAACGACCAAACAAATGAAAAATATGCCTCTTAAGGCCAGATACAGTCATCTACAGTTGGAGTCTAAAAGACACTGGAAGATGAACTCCTATCAGTTGTAAGGTAACCACATACAAAAGAAAATTATAACTAACAAAGAATATGACCATGAAAATGGCAAACTTAGACTTAATGCCTAAACACATCCCAAAGCAAGACCAGTACTAAAAGAAATTTTCCTATGGAATTCTCTCAATCTATGTGCATTGGATCTATTTCAAGCTCACTGATCTTTCTATTTTTTCAATGAGCACAAAATAATAAACCAATTTCAGAGCATTTGGATTTCATCATATCCATCTTCAGTATCAGCACTTCGAAGCAACATTTTCTTGTGCCTCATGATTGCTGTTAGGTTCTCAATTAATCATGCTTCACACTTTATTAGACACACAACTGGGATCTGCCACAATAGTATCAGAAACTTATAGGCCACATCCAACACAAGTACATCAGACCACTTTTTCAGATCAGCCACACGACTGCTAAAGAATATCATCCTTCTGTTTAAAGTACTTAAAAGCAAAGTATAAAAATATGCCAGAACAACCATACGATGTTATCAATAAAAAGTACCAATACATTACAGAAATTTACCTAAAATTAAAAGTAAAACGCGATGAAAGAGAGACTAACAATTTTTTGCCCATGGTATGAATTCACATAAGTTTTAAAGCTAAATGAGAACCAAACAGGTCAACCGCTCAAAGTTCTCTAATGCCAAACCACAGAAAATTGTCAACAATACACAAATCTTGGATCAAGAAATGCAAAATTTCATATATGAACCATCAAAAAGAATTCCTAGTGTTTCGTAATCAGAACAAATGTATAAAGAAAAAGAAACTTGAAGATAGTATTAACAGATATTTCACAAGTAACCAAAACAATTTAAAAAACTATATAATTCTGCCACCCACTTCATCATTAACATCATGATATACCTGCTACATTTATTCATTTGCTTGAAAGCATTTCCATCAGGCAGCATAATGAGATGCCCTAGAAGCCATACTGGCCACCTGAGCCTGCATTTGAGCAGCCCTGACCTTAGACCCTGTGGCACGTTGAAAAAACTGCTCCCGTGATAACAACCTCACATTCCTCAAATACTGATCGAAAGGTATCGCCCCTTCCTGCGCCGCCTTATCCAATGCATAAATTGCATCTTCTATCGCCAAATCCGATGCTGCACACTCCAACATTTGCTGCGACAACACATCACATGGCTCAAAAACTTCATCCACATCAATATTGCCTCTCAATTTCCCCAGCTTCACCTCATTGTCCCTCAACCACGCTTCCATCACATCCGAATTCATCAAAACCATCTGCAACTGCTGCTCTAACCCCTCCTTCTCATCCTGCATTTCCTTTAACCCTTTCCCCAACTGCTCAGCTCGCTGCCTCAAAACCGCTTGCAAGTTGAACAACCCTTCCATTTCCCCCTCCCTTATCTTCCTTAGCCCCATTATATCAATATGCACAGTATCCACCAATTTACTTACCGCATTCTTCCTAAATACCTCACTTGGGTCATCCATCCTTCCCCCTATACTCCCACCACTGGTACTATACGGTGGCGGGTATACTGCTGGCGTCATCCTCGGAGGTATCGCAGGCCTCGGACCCACTCCAGGTGTAGCATTAACACTATTAGTGGAACTACTTATACTAGGATTTGGGTTAGGTTAGAACTTGGGGTAGGGCTAGGGCTTTGGCGGCGCTGGGAATAAAGGGGCGGATCGCGGCCAAAATGGGCCGATAAACTCCGAACTAATTCAACTAAATTGGAGCTAGGGTATATCCAAGTCTGCAAATAAGGAATTTTAACAACGCCGGAGGGATCCACAAAAGGGTGGGGGCGTTTAATAATCATATCAGGAGTGGGACAGACCATTACCAGAGGCGCGTGGTGAGGGTAAGATTCCATGAGCCAGATAATTACCGGGATGTTGTAGGTGATGCCGTTGTAGAGCATCGGAACGGTGCCGTCGGCGTGGAGGAGATTAACGCTCCGGCCGTCGTTGTGAGTGAAGGTGCTGGTTTTAATGTTGAGAGAAGGATAGACATCGTAGAGAGCAAGAAGGTGTTGCCGGATCATCCACTTGACGTCTTCGGAGTACGGCAGCGCCGACGGTCCCCGTTGGGAAAGGACGCTGCTGAGGAATTGTCGGGTCAACTCGGAGTTTCCCGGTTGCGGAACCATCATACCGGCGTCCGGAAAATTTTTAATTGGAATTTAGGTTTGGAATTGGAGCTAGTTAAATGTGGGAATTATACTTTTGAAATCGGGTAATTGATTGGATTGGATTGGGCGAGGAAATAATAAGAATCGCCGATTGGGGGAGGATTCCCGAGGAATTGTAGAATTGTATATTGGATTCTGGATTCTATAAGGAAATGCCGCGTTTGGGAAACTTAAGGCGGAGGATAACTGTATAATAACGGTGGGGAATTTTCTGGGTATAACTGCTAGTAGTACCACTTGCCTGGAGTAGTACTCTTTTTTCTTTTAGAAAACAAAAAAAGTTTGGGTAAATTCTTTTTCGGTGATTATGATGGGTAAGTAATACTCTGATATTGCCCTCTTCTACACTACAAATGTTACTTGCATGTTTGTGGTTTATTGTCGTCGAATTAGTGTGTGTGTCTCTTTTTTTTGGATAAATTATTTATTACCCTCAGTGGTTTTACTTAATATCACATGACTTTCCTAAGACTTTTAAAATAGTTACATAATCTCTTTGTGATTTTATATAAAGTGAAAAATAAATGGAATGTATAATCGGTTATGGCGTATATACCAAACGCGCTTTAAAAACTCATGTGATAAAATTTTAATATCCACATAACCTCCTTATGATTTATATAAATATCCATTTACCCTCTTGTGATTTTTGTATTTATTCACATAATCTCCCTATATTTGTATAAAATGCGGTTAAACCGTCGATTGATTTAATATTTAACTAGAGGCACTATTGGTATTTCAACTAACGACGTTACATAGGTTATTTTCTATCAACTTTCCACTTTACACAAAACTAGAGGAGTGAAGTGGACATTTTAAAATGTTATGGCGGTCATGTGACAATGAATAAAACTACAAGAGATTATATGTAATTTACCCTTGTTTTCGTTCTTATACAATAGTAAAAGAATCACAAATAAATACGAATTGAAACTAATTCAGGGAAAAAATCTACATTAGTGAAACTTGAACTTAAAATCTTTCCCCTGTGAAAGAAGAATGGTGGAGAGAGAGTTGAAAATAAAGAGAAGGTTGTTTGGATTGACTGATTCAAGAAGAATGAATAAATAAGTTAATTTGTTACAACGAATTTGCATAATTTAGCAACGAAGTATTGAAGTATAGGTCGCTAAAGTTAGTACGTGTAATTATTGTACATGTGAGATGTGTTATAATTAAGTCTTGATCTTAGCTTTACCTTGGAACTTAGTTTGTATTGTGGCCAAATCATGGTACCAAGTAGACAAACTTCCATGCTCCCTTTTACAGAATTCGATATTAGCAATGTTAGAGACAATAATGTGATTTTGAAAATCTTGTGGGATAGAGGGTGACAAACTGACAATGTGAATTTGTGTTTATGATGCATGCTACTGAAATCCAAAAGAAGAGTAGTACTTCAACTAGATCATACACATTTGAAAAGAAGTGCTGAGGATTGCATTTTCTATGCATACTAGAATCTCAAAAAGGCATGCCCGATTCCTTCTCTCGATTTTGGCCAAAAGCCGTGAAGAATTTCCTTTGTTGAGCCACGTATTTCTGTTACAGGAGTATTGCAATTTTGGCACAATTATTATTTTCATCATGTTATTCACAGAATTGCAGAATTGTTATTTCCGTCACATTATTCAAAGAATCATATGCACGGCCGAAACAAGGAGGTGGCAGGAGAAGAATCAAATCGCTGCAATATAGAAAAATTTTTCACAAAAACTTAAAAAAAAAAAACCAACTCAAACTGCTAATAATTAAGTTTTTCTCCTTTGAAAGTTGAAATTTTCAAAAATTTCTGTATAAATTTTAATTTTTATCCCTATAAAAATTTATAAATATTTCAAATTACATACTTAAATTTTAGTTGAATTAGAGTCCGCTTCTTCAAAAAAAAAATTTTTTTTTTTGGTTCCACCTATCATCATATGTTAGCTTGATCCACCCGTGAATCACAATCCACACCTTAAAAATGTTTTGCATGCAAAGTCAGAAGTCACATGTGGATCACATGAAAGTGGGAGTCTTTGTTTCTGTTGATTATTGATTGATTGATTGACAGTTCCTTTTGAAACTTTTGCCCTTTTTGATTCGACACTTCTTGGTTTACAGGCCTGTTTGGAAGTCTAGTTTTTTAGCAAGTTTGTATTATATTAATTTTTTAACAACTTTTACTACAGGAATCCCAAAAACTTATCAAAGTTTTTAACCTACACACTTAAAATATCCAAAAACACAAAAAAAAAAAAAAAAATTCCCTTCCCCTTTTCTTCTTCTTCCTCCCCCCCACCTCCTCCGTCGCCGGCCATCACCTCTGTCGCCGATTCCGGCGCCGATCACCTCTTCCGGTACCGGTCTCTTTTTTTTTTTTTCCTTTTCCCTCTCCCCCTCTTCCTCCCCTGCCATCCACCCCTCTGTCTTTTTTTTTCTCTCTCTGCGTCTCCCCCACTCCTCCCCCACCACCCTTCCTCTTCCCCTCTGGCCGATCTGGTCGCGAGACCAGATTGCACTGGGGAGGGGGAGGGTGGCGGGGGAAGGGAGGAGAGGGGGAGAAGGAAAATTGCCCAAAAAAAAAATCATTTCGCTACTTCATCTGCCGGCAAGAGCAAGAAGAGGAGATAGGAGGAGAGGGAGAGGGAAAATGTGAAAAAAAAAAGAAAGAAATCAGGCATGGTGAGAAGCAGGAAGGGAAACAGGGAAGGGGGAAGGGGCAGAGGGGCTGGCGGGGGAGGGTGGCTGGACAGAGGGGAAGGGGCAGAGGGGGGTGGCTGGACAAAGGGGGAAGGGGAGAGGGAGGGTGGCGGGGGGGGGGGTGGGGCGGTGGCGGTGCAAGGGGGGTGGCAGGCAGAGGGGGGAGGAAAGGGATGGTGGGGGGAGGAAAGGGGTGGCGGGGGAGGAGAGGAGAAAAGCAAAAAAAAAAAAAAGTTTGTATATGGTTGCAGAGGCAGTTACGGGAGAGGGAATAGGAGAGGGGGAAGGGAGGAAGGAAAAGAAAAAAGAAAGAAAGAAAAAGAAAAAAGAAAAAGAGAGAAAGAAAAAGGAAAAGAAAAAAATATTTTCATTTTACAAAAGTTTTTCTACAACTTTTACAAAAATTTTTCTACAACTTCTACAGTGATCTACAGTAAAGTTTTATACAAACACCCAAAAAACTCACCTTCCAAACAGGCCCTATAGTCGTATTATTGTATAATTTGAATCAAGCAAATTCTCGTCTTCTTTCGTCTCTCAATACAAGTTTGAACCAGAATCGCATAGCAGTTTTCTTGATCATTCCCTTCAAATATTCCATAATTTCAAAATAGGCTATAACTAAATGGTTTGTTTGGATAGAGTATATTTAAAATATTATTTGAAATAATTACTGTAACACTCGTTGTGATATGATATATGTGAGATAAAAAGGTGATTGGAAATATAAAAAGATGGGTTGAAAAATGTGTTTATGATGCAAGCGAAATATTATTTGAAATAATTTCACTATCCAAACAAACTTGTGAATTTGAAAATGTTATGGCAATATTAACCTGTGATTTTGAAAATATTAACCTTCGACCGAGTAAAAGGCAATGCATATTAAGTTGTTCTTTTTTTTTTTTGCAGTGTATAAAAGCAGGAAATCAATATTAACTCATGCATGTGCAAATTTTTCTTACGTAGCATTTCATTTCACTAAGTTCTATATTTAATATTTTACTTTAATTACTATGTTTTAACTTTTGGTCTGCAGAAACCAAGATTATCAAGATGTTTCAGTAGGCAGTGCAAGATTGGCGCATTGCACAAAGAACGATCGTTTCTTGTTTCAAAGTGCTTCGTGTGAAGGGTGGTTTCTCTTCAATTGCAGCAAAAATTGCAAAGAACAATTCATGGCTCAGATCAAGCCGACTTGATGTAACCTATATTTGGACCCTCTGTCTTAAAAACAGAATTTTTTTTTTTGATATTTCAAACAAATAGCCAAAAATTGAGTTGAGCTCATGTGACCTATTCAGGACTACTAACTAATCTTGTAATTATCAATGGCAACTAAAGAAGCCTTTGATTCCTAAATGTGTCAATTTGGATTCGAGTATTAGGTTATAATGATGTAATGCAAAGGTGCAAGTCCAACTTGTTCGAAGAAAGGTTGGATAAATTCTGAAAGCATCAAATTTGTGAATTTTTCATTAATATTTTGCTAAGTAAAGGAAATCTGTGGAGAGTTAGGTTGAGTGATAAAGTAAAAGAGATTGTAAATAAAAGATCTTGAATTCAAAATCTCTTATTTATTCAAAAAAAAAATTACTTAAAAAAAAGAGTAAATTAATTTGTCAAGAACTCGAAATTTCATTTGACGGGACAGTTTTTATGGACATTTGATCTTTTGGTACTGGACTGCTTGTCAAAGATCATAGGGACCCTTTCGTTTTGGGATGGGTTGTTTTTCAAGAAAGCAATGAGGCCCACTTGATTTGGAGCATGTTGAATTGTTCGCAATAGCAGGCTTGCAGCAGCTGTTCGGTTAGGGAATCAATTTGGGGTAGCGGGCTTTGAATAGGAGGGAGACTCACCGAAGAGTTTGAGTTGAGAGGAGTTTAACGCATTTAACCGTTTAATCAATAGGCAAAGAGTCTGAAAGAAGATTTATTAGTTTAAATCAAATCATGTTAGACGATCACGAGTCATGACCAAATTTTACAACTTTCTATTTGGTACGGGAAAAGTTTAGAACTAGGGTAGACCAAGTCATATGCCACCCTATTCATTTGGTATTTATAAATGATTCTAATAAATTGTCTACCGATGAGGACAATTGGTAGTCATGTTTAAATTCAACTTTGTTGAAGACAAATTTATAGGGATATATAAAACTTTGGACCGTTTTAGGGGTATATAAAACTTCCCTACACAAATTACTCGAGCAATCAGGCTTTCAACCTACACAAATCAAAAAAACTTTACAAAAAATGGTTTTTACCATAATGCCCTTATTTTAATTCTTAAAGATTATTGTTTGAAGGAAGAGAAATTAGATGTTATTTGCTCCAAATCTTGGTCTAATAGTTAAAATTGAATTCTTAAGAATAAGAAGTTTTGAGTTATAATCTCTTTGTCCCTACTTGCTTCTTAAGTTCTACCCCTCCCATACTAGAAAGAATTTTAAAAAAAGAGATGTTATATGCTCCTCCTTTTCCAATGAATAATTACCCAATAAAAACTTTTACCTTTTCATATACAGCATGATACCTAAACAAAGTTTTTTTTTTTTTGGAGCAATACCAGAATAAAGTTGGATGAAGCATGCATATCCATTAGCAAATAAAAATTAGTAATAGAAATATTAAAAAAAAACTAAAGTACTTTTAAATAGAATAATAGCTCGTAAATAAAGCAAAGTAACATTGGAGTATGCATGAGTTTTGGGATTTTCGTTATCTTCAAAATAATAAAATCACTAGTTGCGAACCCGTCCGTGGCACTTTGTTGTATGAATTAATTGAACAAAAAAATATCAGTATTATTCTTACATGTTTGTTAATGTAATTATTTAAGAAAATTATTGAACTTAAATTTAGAGATAATTATTGTATCTGAAATGTTTAATGTCCCAGGCAAATTTCTGAAAAAACTGTACGTACATCAGTGGATATTGATGTGGTAAAGAGGTTAGAAGAAAGAAGAAAAACGCTGAACTACAACTAGGAGTAGTTCATAAGCCACCATGGTAATAGGATTAATAGGATTAAATAAAGTCATGCCATTTAGCTGAATAAATCTCATTTCTATTCCATACTGGTTGCTTAAAGCTCTTCTATTTGACTTCATCAATGATCTAATTTTGAGTGTGGTTATGGAGATTGACCTCACTCCAAAACAAAATAGTACTGAAATTTTATATCCACTTAATTGCCCTCATTAATTTGCACGCATCCATATAATTTTCTATGATTTTATATAAAATGTTTAGTCCCTCTTATGTTTAGTACTTAATCAAGTCAAGGCAATAGTGGCATTTTAAATAACAACACCGCAGAGGCTGCTTTTTGTCAAATTTTCACTTTATATGAAACTGTTGGAGAGTTCTGTTGATAATTGAAACATTAGGAAAGTCGTATAAAAACAGACAAAACCAAAGGCTAGGAAGTAATTTACTGCGTCTTCTATCATATCCCTGTTAATTGTGAGTTCATTGCTCGTATTAATTAGGCAAGGAAAATGTTCGGTATCACTGCTTATTTATAATGGATGTCATATAATTAATTATTATCATTAAGAAATGGTAATATTTGTACTGGTCAAGCTGTTCTTTCCTGGCTCCCATTTGAACTAGTAAACGCCAAAAGATAAACATCAACAATGTCCTAACATAAACAAAATTACGTTTTGTCAACGAGTACTTGAGGATGCGTCCAATTTGTACCCACCTAACATGATAAGATGACGATTTCATTGAACAAATTGCTGAATTAATTACTTTAGAACCTCAATCAACGTAATTTATAAAGGGCATAGTTGATATTTGTCTAATCACACGTCGGTTTGCGTAACAAAGATATTTTTTTTTATGTAATCATATCAATTTATTCCCTTTCATTTTATATATTTTTTTAATTTTCTTTTTCAAATCAAATGAGAAGCATATCTGTTTGACTCCGTGACATTTTTTTTTTATTTTAACTATAGATGCATGATTTGAATATCTTTTTTTTTTTTCAAATTTAATAGCGGGAAAGATTCTAACAATCCTAATAATTGACCCTCTGGCACTTGAATAATCAATTCTAAGTTTAAAAAAATGGGTGAATATCATTATCCTCATTTGACCATCATGCATCTGCATGGTCAATAGTACCCATCATGAGTCTCAGACTGAGTTTCCACTGCGTTTCTTTTGAGAGTTTGACTCCCACTCTAACAATTGCGTGTTTGAAGGATAGAAAGTGTGTTAAGATATTAGGCTTTTCGGGCAGGTTAATATATTAATGGTCATGTTAGGAAGAAAAAACGAAAGAAAAAGAGACAAGATGACTTTGGGTTCTCTGGAGCAAGTTCGCCGTTTGGATTGACTTTTTTTTAAAAATAAGTTTTTCAAATACAATTTTACAATAATACACAATAACTCAAAAAACATTTCATTCATATAATATATCAAATATTTTTAAAAATTAAAAAAAATAAATAAATACACTGCTACAGTATTTAAAATTTTTCAAAAACACCTTCAAAAATAGCTAATTCAAACAGACATGTTTACATAATGACTTAAATGACATTTTTTTTTCCATGGGCAGTTCAACTCCCCTACCATTGCTTACCTATGTGCACTATCTTGAGATTATGAAGTAGTTTTTTTCAACTACAAGGAGCAACTGGAGGGAGGGAGAAATTGGCAATTGAAATAAAATACTCCCTTTCACTATATGTTACGTATAGAGTACTTAATTAAATCCTTAATTAAAATTGAAATAAACCCTTCCGCTATATGGGAATTGAAATAAAGTCCTTATTGAGTTTCATGCTTTTATTCCTTTTCCCTTCCACTATATGTTACGTATAAAAGACAATTAAGTAATTGCTATCTCAATATGATGAAGGATGAGAGGGTAATCAAGGGTTGTCTAGCTTCAAAGAACCCTAATTAGCAATCCCTACAATTTATTGTCAGAACTGTAAATTAATCTACTTATATTCCAGCTATAAGAAGAAAACAATCAGATTCCCTAGAAATAGAAACAGAAGAGGGATAGAAAGTAGTGACAAGTATAACTTGTTCAAGAACGATATAAGAATTTTTGGACGTGTCGTAATTCATAACAAAAAATAGTTACTATATTTAATTACTATTCGCGTGAATCTTGTACATATTAAATGTTTTCATTTATCTCTATATTTCAAATTATGACCCTAACGACAAATATGGAGCCTTTTATTGTTTGGGACAGACCGTCGTAGCCCGAAAAAGAAGAAAAGAAATCTAGAAGGATTAGGACATTGACGTGACTAGTGCCAAATGGAAAGATGATTTGATGAACAATTACTCAAACTCACGTAAAAGTAAATTAGCGGACACGCTATAAAACTCTGTCGCTTTTGGACGAACTTAATATATATATAAAAAAAAAAGGAAGGCCAAACACAATAATTTCTCTGGACCAAGACGTAAGAGGAGGAGAGAGTCAGCAGCGTCATGCATCCTCCGTGTGTGCGTATATATATATCTTTTGTATAAGATAAAGTTTGGATGCTTTGATTCCGATTATCGTATTTTTTTTATAAGATAAATTTTGAATAGATTCGACTTTAATCACTAGTACAAGATAAATCATATACTCAAAATCATAAATATTTTGTGGGATCATAAATGACTTATAAAAATTCTTACATGTAGTCCATTAGTGAGATTCTAATATGATCTTGTGTGAAAAAAATAATTCATCATTATGAATTGAACCAGCTTATTTTAGCACGCATACGGCGGATTCACCGTCCATCCAACTGGCTGAAGAGCATTGTCCCTTGCGCATTATGCTACTACAATTTCTCTGGACCAAGACACAAGAGGACGAGATGGCCAGTAGCTTCATGCATCCTCCGTGAATATATAAGATAAAGGTTGGATGCTTTGATTCTAATTACCTTCATAGGCTAAGCATCCTTCCTATATTTTTTTTCAAGATAAGATGAAGTTTGAATAGATTCGACTTCAACGACTAGTGTAAGTTCAAGCATACTTTCAGAATCATAAATAATTTGTGGGATTATAAATCGCTTATAAAAGTTTTTACATATCATTCCTTAATACAATTCTCATATAGTAGTGAAATTCAAGTATGATCTATCGTTAAAAAATACTCATCATTATCGATTGAATCAACTTATTTTAACACACATCCGTGGTATTCACCGTCCATCCAATTGGCCGAAGAGCATCGTCCCTTGCGCATTATGCTAATACAATTTCTCTGGACTAAGACACAAGAGGAGGAGACAGACGGCATTCATATACGTGCATCCAATTTTATCGCCATTCATATTCGGCCGTTTGCGAATGATGTCGGGCCTAGGCAAGTGAATGATCGGAATAATTCGGTAGAGACAAGAATGAAATTTTCAGGTATATTTACCTAACATGTGGAGATTGGATCAAAGGCACTGACTGACAACCGTCCATGTAGCAGAGTTCAAGGAATAATAAGCTGTGGTCACAGTTGTCTACTGGAAAGTGAGAGACAAAATGTGTAAGTTCTGAAAAGAAGGGAACCTGAACTGACATTGCATGAAACAAATCTTTTAATCCCACACTTTTAAAATAAAACAAAATAGTTCTTCATGATGTGAAAACGAAGCAAATTAGTTTCAAAATGACAATTTGATATTAGATTTTAGGGGTAAGATTAGAGCATAAAGTCAAAAATTTAAAATTTTTTAGAAAATGACAATAAGTTAGCTTAAAAAGGAAGGGAAAAAGTTAAAAATTATAACATAAAAACAAACACTAGAGTTACAAAATTTTGTAACTCTAGTGTTTGTTTTTATGTTATAATTTTTAGAGGGAATGGTTGTTTTGTAACTCTAGTGTTTGTTTTTATGTTATAATTTTTAGAATTTGGTGTTACAAAATATCAAAATTTTGTAACTCTAGTGTTTGTTTTTATGTTATAATTGTAACTCTAGTGTTTGTTTTTATGTTATAATTTTTAGAGGGAATGGTTTTGTTTTTGGTGTTATAATTTTTAATTTCTCTCTTTTTATGTTGACTTAATATCATTTTAGAGAGAAGGGTTTTTTTTATGTTATAATTTTTAATTTTTTTTTGTGTTGACCTAATGTCATGAGCATATCAAGTGTAGCTAGATTTGAAAGGGACTAAAGTGATTTTTCAAATTTACCCTTAAATTTTATACTATTAGATTGTCATTTTGGAAGTAATTTGCTTCCTTTTTAGAATGTGAAGGAATAATTTGCTTCATTTTAAAAGCAAGGGACAAAAAAAATTTTCTAAAAAAAATGTGAGGGACAAAACCTGTCATTTTTCCTTTGAAAACTTAACGGGTAGGACATGGATTTCTATTTATATTTGATGGAGTAAAGCAGCTGATATATTTTTCGCTAATTGATTAAATAGCCTTCACAAACGTGTACTTTACTTGTAGCAATGTGTACATTTGAATTGATATACTATGTGTCACCTATTTAGATGGGACAATTTATGAGGCAATTTGCTATTAAAGTAACATTACAGGAAGGCACTTAGCTAGGGATTGAACCTTTGATTTATACATATATAAACTTGAATGGGTACATTTTAATTGATATATGTGCTACATATATAACCTAAAAAATTGTAGATTGAGTGCTTTTTTTTAACTTTTTTATTATTTAGACTATCACAAATACAAGAAATTAAATTTACACTACAAACATAAAATAAAAGTAATAAAATAACAATAGAAACTCTTAGAGTTATAAAATTTCTACTACTTTTGTAAGTCAAATTACTAGTGTTAATTTTTTTTTTTTTTTTAACAAAACCCCCCTTGGGGTCGGCCGGCTAGACCCGAATTTATTCAAAAGGTAGAAAACTTACAAAAGTTGGAAGAGGCCAAACCTGACCTCAGCCAAAACAGCTACCCTGGAGATACTATCCTACGAATACAAGGCAAACTTTGCGAATCTACAACAAGATGAGCTCGAACTAGTGACTGCAATTACTGAATACAATTAAATACTATTTTACCAGATGCCCTAATGGCCGCTAATCTATCCACAGAAGAGTTGACTTCTCAATAAATATGCTGTATAGAAGTCTAAGAAAACACGCAACAATCTTCTAATCTTTTCTTTCTCAAGATGTTACACAAAAGTCATTTAGCAAGTTAGTCAACGCATAACAGTAGATTGAGTGCTTCTATTTGCCTATAACGATAAATTTGTAATCTTGCCTACGACATTGACTTAGGTCTCGTTGGCACCTGAATTTTTTGAAAGTTTGTTTAAAACTTTACTGTAATGTACCGTAGAAATTTTTGAAAATTTTTTTTAAAATGAAAACATTTTTTTGCTTTTCTTTTTTTCTTTCTTTTTCTCTTTCTTCTTCTTTTTCTTTCTTTCCTTTTTCTTTTCTTTCCTCTCTTCTTCTTCTTCCTTCCCCATCCCTCTTCTCTCCCTCGCCACCTCTGCCTCCAGCATTGAAGAACCAGCAGTCATGGTCCAAATTTTTTTTTCTTTTCTCTTCCCCTCTTCTCCCTCTCCCTCTCCCTCTCCCCCTCTACTCCCCTTCACCATCCCCCTTTCTCTCTCGAAGCCAGAGAACTAGCAGCCATGGTTTTTTCTTTTATTTTTTTTTTGCTTTTTCTCTCCCCCTCTTCTCTATCTCCCTCTCCTCCAATCTGGTCGCGTGACCAGATCTGGTACCATGACTGGCTGCAATCTGGTCGCGCAACCTGATCACAGCTACGGGAAGGGGGAAGGTGGCTGGGGAGGGGAGGGAGAGGGAGAAAGGAAAAAAAAAAGGAAGGCTGGCGCCGGAAGTAGCGGTGGAGGTGATGGCTGGCGATGAAGGTGTGGTGGATTGGGGTGGGGGAGAAAGAAGAAGAAAAGAGGAAGTTTTTTGTGTATTAGATATTTTGAAGTGTGTAGGTTAAAAAATTTGATAAATTTTTTTGAGTTCTTGTAGTTAAAGTTGTTAAAAAACTAGTAGCTAACAAACTTGGTAAAAAACTCAGGTGCCAAACAGGACCTTATTTCTTATATATGCATACTTTATAGTACTCCTTACCTTATTCCCAAATTTTCTCAAACTTAACCTTTTTTACAAATGATGAATTTACGTGTTCCATTTTCCAAGCAATCCCTTTGTATTTGCACAAAGGGCAAAAAAAAAAAAAAATTTAACAATGTAATTGCCGTAGCACGCATGCTAGCCTTTTATACGATTTAAATAACTTTCAGAGGTCAGCCGTGGAATACGTTGCTTGTGCATGCATGCAACTTTGAGCTCATCAACTTCCGAAGTACCTTGCAAGTAACAAAATATTCAAAGTTTATTATTCTGACTTTCGGACTTCTTTCGTTATTATTATAAACAACTAAAATTCGAGCGGTTGATTTTAAACACTCCCGTTCTCCTTGCCACTTCTTAAATTCCACCATTTTCTTGCTAAAAATTAAAAAAAAATTTTAGACATGATTTTACTATGTATAAACTGTAAAGCAAGAGCCACCCTTCTAAATTTCTAACAATTCATGATGCACCAAAAATAAATATCCTTTGTAGTTAGTGTTCGAATTGCTTACGTTCCCTTTGTTTCTCTATTATGATTTTTAATATACTGCAATAAATTGCTTTTAGAAAAAGGCAACAATTTTAGATTCTTAAAATAGCCACACATAGGGTGCGCCAAAAGCACTAATATGATTTAAAGATGAATTTCTCAAAAGTTAACCAAAAAAATTGTTGAGATATTCATTTGAAACTATATACGTGGATAAATTAACTTGTTTGGATTGTGATTTTGTGCATAAAAATTTTTACATTTCTCAATCATTTTTTCTATCTCACATACGTTAAATTGCTACAGTATATTTTTTTTCTACAAAAACTCTTAAAAATAGCAATCCAAATGGGATATTTCGATTTACACACAATTATATTACCTACTAACTTTTAATACTATTCAAATTTTGGCACTCAACTTTTTTCAGTTGTTTGGTATTTCGATGACTTTTATATATAATAAATTATGGAACTGCTTGAAATGGTCTACATATTAGACGAAACAGGCGTGATAATATAGTGTTGTAAGTCAGCCTAATAATGCAGTCTACTGTTAGCTGATCGTTTCTAATACATTATTTTATATCTTGCTAAATTTTTGGCGTACAGTAGGAATATGGATAGACATTGAAATTTTATACATCTTACAATGATGTAAAAAGTTTATAATTTGTTCCATCCAAAATGAATATCTTACCTATAATAGAAATTTCAAACTAGAGAGAATTATTTCCTCAAATACTTTGTGCACCAAATCGAAATAAAATTTTTTGGTATACTTTTTCTTTTGAGAGAACGTTGACAATTGGTTTTTTTTTTTGGCAAATCCCGAGTGGCAACCTCAAATTTTATTAATTTTTAAAATAAATTAAAAATGACGAAGGGAAGGGCATGAACCTAACCTATAACATAATAAAAGCAATTGTTAATAAATAAGGAGTATTAATACAATTGGCTTATAGTCTATTGAGACTCCCCATCATTCTTTCAAAATTCACCCAAATGGCATATAGACTTGGGAAAAGTTTGGGGAAAAAATAATATGAAAATTCATTATTTATAAAAAAGGGTATAAGTTTGAGGAAATTTGGGAATAGAGTTTTTGAGTGCTGTTCATACGTAAATAAATTAATGTTGTAGGCAAAATTATGAAATTGTCCTTATATACATGTAGGCATGTACAAGCACTCCTATGTGTGCGTACACTCATATTTCATGTATATCAATTGAAATATGCACATTTAGTTATATATGACTACACATATATTTAGTAAAATAAAAATTTGTATTTGAATTTGCATATGTGTATATAATAATTGACTTGTATATAATCGTATATGCAATTAAGTTCATCAAAGTGCACAATTTTATTCAGTAAAGTCCATATTGCAATGAGGGCGATTAAGTCTTTTAACAAAATAATCTATTAACTATTTTAATGGATAAACAATACCCCTATAGCCCATTTTTCAAATTTCTAAAAGTTTGTGTCATTTTTATAAATTTTGAAGTTGTTTATTCTCAGTCTCCAAATCTAATCTTGTTTTTAGTATTCATATATCATATGTGATATCAAAAATTATTTTCAACATTTTCAAAATACTAGTGCTTCCTCCCAAACGATTTTTTTTTATTTTCTTCTCGTTAATCAATTTATGTTGCATTTTAAAATTTTCCTTTTTTTGATGATGGTTTTGTTGATTTCCATATAACAATATGCCACAATTTGACTTTTCAAAACAATGTTACCTCCGTTTGGATTAGCTATATTTGGGGGTATTTTTTAAAAAACTTTTGTTGTAGCAGAGTTTTTTAGAATATTATTTTGAAATATTTTTAGAAAATATTTTGGGATATTTAAGAGGAGAAGAGTTCTTAGAATATATTTTGAAATATTTTTAAAATTTTAAAAAAATTTAAACTAATTTTTAGATTACCTTTTAAAGTACTTTTAAAATTTTTTATTATATTAAAAAATTAATTTTTTAAAACACCCCAAAAAATAGAAGATTCAAATAGAGCGCGTTCAAGTGAAATCCTAAGAACTATGGACCTTGGATTCCCGAGAACAAATATTGCTGTTAATAAAGTGGTAGAAAATCAGGCACCACTGACCTTATAACCACCAACAACCACATTTATTTAGCAACATGAGGAGCCTTTACAATTACCAGTCCCACTATACAGACACTAGTGCAAAAAATTTGGGATAATTTTTAAAAAACATAATATAGCACATTTTTTTTTTATTGATATGATGTATATGAAATAAAAAATAATTTAAAATACAGTTTAATAATATAAGCAAATAAATTTTTACAAATATTTGCTGTCCAATCAAAGTTCAACAAATTTTAAGACTACAAAGTTTAGCGAAAGGAAAAAATTTAATATATTTTCTTTGTTATTATGTATCTATCCTTTTAACCTTTACAATTTTGTATTAGTGTCTGAATTTGCCCCGCTTGTGACTACACATTAACGTGGAATTGTCACTCGTAATTATAGAGGTTTTTCATCCAAAATCCAAATCCAATGATACCAAGGATTAAGATGACGCGCATTTTTTCCTTTTTAACCCCTCCACCCTCTCCACGTCTTACCTACCCACAGTTGCACAGTAAAAACTCTTAAATGCCCTCCTTTGGCCACTGAATCGATCCCAATCATGTCCAGTGGTTAGACGACACAAATCTTACATTGCTTAATAACGAATAATCAGAAAAGTAACAAAGCAGTAAAAAGTAGTAAAACACCTTCAGAATCAGAAATTACCGGTCCCGCAACATTTTTCCACGCAACAAACCGAAAGTTGCTCGCGCCCGTTCGTCTGACAATTTCATTACGTCTGTATCTATATAAGCAGCCAAGCACCGCACCATAAGGAAATGTAATGCTGATAGCGATAGCTGAGAAGCTGAGGGCCAAAGAGCCGCCACCTGTTCCTGTGACAAAAACCAGTTACAAATCTCCTCTCTTGCACGCACAACACAACACTAGGAATCCAATCGGAGCAGAGCAGAACCAACAAGGTGAGCTCTCCTCGCAGAGGCGTTTTCGCGAACAGATTTAATATAGTTTATGAATCATTCATGCATCTGATTTGTGTCGAATTTAACGGACAGAACTTTTAGGAGGAATGGCGTCGATTCTATCGGCGGAAGAGATTCTGCCGTTTAGAATATTGGAAGAGAATTCTTCGGCGGAGTCTTCAAATCCGACGGACGCGGTCATCTTCGTCGGAATCAGCTTGGTTTTAGGCATTGCCTGCCGGCATGTACTCAGAGGCACCAGAGTCCCGTATACCGTTGCTTTGCTTGTTCTGGGAATCGGCATCGGATCTTTAGGTTCTTCGAGAATTTCTGTTACTAGCTTTTATGCCGATAGAATTTGTTCCACTGCGTGTTTGTGTGTGTGTGTGTAAAAATAAAATAAAACAAAATGTTGTGCTCGATTGCTTTTGTTGTGACTGGGGATTCTGCAGTATCTACGTCTTTGTTTTTGGCAAAATTAGTGAAAATCAACATGCTTGGAGTACTAATCAATAAAAGTTTTCTGTTCTATATCATCTATGTGATGTGCCGTTCGAATACAGGATAAACATACAAAAAAGGGTAAGCCACCGTAAAATTCTAGTGTAAAATATCTTAGAATATTCAAATTGTGTAAACAAATAGATAGGGGTCCACTTCTTATTGTGTACCCCAAAACCTTTGATAAAAGGGCACAATAGTTATTATTATGGTCCTTCTATTCTATTCTTTGCTCGATGTCACTTCTTCTGCAAAATTGTAAATCTTTAGCAGGCAAGCATTGGAATTCAGAGGGTGGTAATATTTGGAATTTACCCGTGTTTCAGTTACTGAAAAACCTTTCGTACAATGATTATGAACAATTGTGTTGACTTTTGTACAAAAAAGTACTGCTTCGTATAGACAGTGCATTCATTTTGTACAGAAGTTAATACAAATGCCCTTTGTAATAATAGTTTCTCCAAAATTATGCCCATTTTTAACCCTTTTAGTCATTTTCTACTTTGATTTTGGTCGAACCATTAAACTCAGATTGGATTGGATTGACACGGAAGTTTAGATTACAGAGTTATTTTTTGACTGTTGTCTGTCCTAATAACAGTGTGTAATTTCGGCTACAAATCTATATTTTACCTAAAAAAAATTTTGTGCAAAATTAAAATAATTTCGTTAATTAGAAAGAATTGGCATCTCTCTTTTTATCTGGGTTTAGGGAACTTGAAAGTGTTTATATGCATGAGGAGATCTAAGAATAAGTTCAAGAATGAGAGTTTTTCATTGAATAAAAATATGCAGCTTGATTAAAGATCTGATGATGCCAAAATAGGCAAAATTTGGTTCCATTATTACTGCTAGCTATGAATAATGCTTGGCGATTTAACAAAATTCTGGCTTGTATGTGGTTGGGCAAAATGTTTTGACAGAACAGTACCTCTTATCCAATAGGTTAAGCTTTTATCCTACTTAGAGAAAAGGGTCTAAAAGGTGATAAATGGTTGATCCCTTTTGTCTAACAGGTTAAGCTTTTCAACTAGTAGATCATTGGTATATTTGAGGAATCTACATTCTACATTGGTTTGTGGTTAACTTTTATCTTTTCCTATATAGTAAGGGAAATAAATAGGTCGGTTGAGGCCCCGAGGTACTCAGTTGTAATCCCCTTACCTCCTTCCTGTTTCTTAAATCCCATCATGTTAGGAAAAAATTAAAAAATGGAAAATAAATAAGTCAGTTTATTAAGAGAAAAGAAAAAGTGCTTTAGTGACGGATGGACAAATGTCCTGAAGACGGAGAAGATCACTCAACGGCTATCTTGCAGTCCTCCTTTTCCTATTGCCTCTTTTTTCCTTGTCTAGTGGGAATTCTTTAGACCCTCTAGAGCCTTTTTTGCGATTTGATTTTCAGAATACTTTGTTACTCCATCATTCACTAGATTCACGGCCTAGATTCCAAGCAGCATTTTTTTTTTAAAATTTTTGTTTTTTCCCCACTTTTTACCTTGCTGATCTAGGTCTTTAAGGGAGTCTATTATGATTCTTGGATTTTTGTTTCTTCACTTTGCTTCAGTTGTTTTCAATACCATATTCTGCGTTCTGAACTTCAGGCTTTTCTCCTTCATCCTATTATGTGTACAATATTTCATCTATATCTTCTCTTGCAACTCATTTGGAAGAGCAGATTTGGTGAGAGAGGAAAAGATTACTAAGAAAAGTTGAATCTTTCTCACATTTGGGACTTTGGACAGGAAAGAATTGAAAAGAAAAGGAAGGATATCAGTTCCCTTCCAAGCTAGAAAAGCTATCTGCCCAAGACTGGGCGGAAAACATGAGAAAGTGGAGTGACTTAAGTGAACTATTGTATACCACTTTTACCCTCAAAAAGGTTACAATACGACTATAACCTGATAGAGTACTCATCTAAAATTAAGATTTAAGGCTGTTTATGTAAAACACAATCTTTTCTTTTCACTTTTCTTCACTTCCAAACAAAGGAAAATTACTTCATTCCCTTCCTCCAAAACTCCCAAATAACATGGAAAGATACTGCAATCTTTTCTAGTCTTTTCTTTTCTTTTCTAACTTAAGGTTTCTGTTCTTTTCTTTTCTTTCCTAAACTCCCGAACTAGCCATTAGTCAAGCGAGGAAAGTGAATTATTACTCTATTCTGTTGAGTTTTACAGGACCATAGTGCGAGAAAGTCCTAGGCAGCACCAATATGCCTTGTATAATGATCTTCACAAGCTTTCCCTAAATTTCTTGGTATTGAATTGCACATTTTGGCTGCTCTAAAACTTTGATTGAGTTCCTTCTTTTGCTTGGTCTCTTTGTTTAGAAAAATTACAAAGTAAGATGATTTTAATTGAGAACTGACAACTAGGAAAGGTGTATATTTCCATTGATTTGAGCTAGGGCCTTTGGTCAGTTCGTCTATATTATTTTCCTTGAATTTTTAATAATTATATGTGTACATATAGACAAAGGAAACAACGAAAAGAAAGAGCAGAAGATTTTTCTCAACTAAAAAGTTACAACCCAAGTGTTGCAAATACACAGTTGTCTTATTTCCTTAATTCAAAGTCTTTGACTTATCAATTTTTCTCTTCATTTTGTATACTTGTTTTAGTTGTAAATGTGCCCAACCTTAGCTGTAGGGAATATATGTTTAAACGTTTTTGCTTTTTGGGGGAATTGGGGTGAGGGAATATATAACATATCTTTCATGGGAATATATAAAATATCTTCCATGGAGTTATTCTACAGCTCAGTGCTCTTACACATATTTGCTATGTACTTTGGCAGCTCAGATTAGTTGCCATATCGCAATAGAAGGTGTCTATTACATTGTCAGTGAATTTCGAGATTCTTTTTTAAAGATATTTTGGATAGTATGACGGTTTTCGAGGAGATTGTGATGGTTAGTGTTGCAAGTAACAGCTAGGCTGGTGCTGTTTTTGGCTGGTGAACACTGACTTTTGTGGTTCTGGGATGCTTGAAATGTTTTAGGTGAAAAGCCCTATGAGACACTGCCTTTGGTATTATTGGTCTAATGAGCGACAAAAAAGGTATATTAGGTAGGGATTACTACAGGAGGTATTACAACTAGGTTCAGATTGGATGGAATATCTTTAAGATTTAACCAGGAGGCATTACAAGTAGGTTCAGATTGCTGGCTTACAGTAACTCTCATGGTACTGTGTAAATAAGAGTCCGAGGGAAAATGTGCCCTTCCTTTCTATTTACAGTTTTGTTAATTTTATCCAGTCTTTCTATGGACATGCATATGGACAGTTGTTGCATAACTCTAGCATTTATTATTGCTGCTATGTATCAATTGAGGCATGACGTTTCAATGCTTTATCTTGCCTCGAGATTTTCATTCTTAATTGCATGCTCAAGCTTGGTCAAAAAAATTTCAGTGTGGACATAAATTTGCCTCTACTTTGTTCTTGTTTGATTCCTATTCATGCTTCAGGTAGGGTTGAGTTTGTGAGAAAAATTTACGTTGTCTAAAAAGATTTATATTCAAAACAAACTTAACAATCAAGATGGTCTCTAAGCTGTCTTGCTAACTTGAGCTTGAGATGGAAAAGTGATCTAATTAATCAAGCGTTTGGCAATAGTACACAGTCTACTCTCTATGGTTGGCCTAAAGCAAAGCAAGCATTATCATTTTCTTTGGTAAAATTGAGCTAATACATAATGAACTTCCATATGGTTGCATTAGTCAAGTTTTCTCATATTTTGTTTTGCTGACTTGTAAATATGACTCGTGGATAAAATAGGTAGATATGGCTGCGTAATGTTACACCATCTCTTGTACTGCTCCAAAAATAATTGCCTTTGTGATGTCTGCGTCATTTGGAAGATTATTGAAGGGATCAACTAATTGCAAATTTCTTCTGTGGATGTTTAAAAGGGTGAATGCAACAAATTCAAGCCATCATTACTTTCTTTCTGATAAAAGTTATCATATTAAAGTTCGCTTACTTAATTCTTGCCAAGAGCTCTACTTAAAAATCCCGTCTTCTGCGGTTTTATATGAAACTAGTTTGATATTCCACTTGCTATGATTGATACTTAATTTTTGCCAAGAGCTCCACTTAAAAATCCCGTCTTCAGTGCTTTTATATGAAACTAGTTTGATATTCCACTTGCTATGATTGATATTTGACCTGATATTTGATTTCTTATTGATGCTTCCCTTTTGCAGAATATGGAACAAGGCATCGGCTAGGAAAGATTGGGGATGGCATTCGTCTTTGTGAGTTCAGTTTCTAATTATTTCATGTCTTAACACTTTCAGATTTGTAACTACCCATTGTAGGAATAATTTAATATCTATTCTCTGCAGGGGCAAGGATTGATCCTGACCTTCTCTTGGCTGTTTTCCTACCTGCACTTCTTTTTGAGAGTTCCTTTTTAATGGAAGTGCACCAGATAAAGGTTCTTCAACTTTTTGTTTTACTTTAAATATTTCAGTATTGAAACCTTTTCTCTTTTGAAATTTTTGGCCTTTGAACTCTTGAGCATCCTTTGGATTGAATGAATGGGAGGGAAAGGAAAGCAAAAGATTAGAAGGGGGGTTAGGTATTTTGTGCTTGAATTGATTTTTGAGGAGGGAAATGACATATAGTGAGGGATATGACCTAGTCATTTTGTTTATGGTTGTTGTCTGTCCAAGTGTGGCGGAGATGGAGGGAAAGGAAAGCAAAGTTTAATGAATTTACATTCAAAATATACAACATCCTTTTATATCTTTTAAATCATTACATTTTCATTCAAATCATAAATAAAAGCATAACTATTGTATCATCTTTTCCTTCCTCAAATCAACAACATGTCCAGCATTGCCCTTCTTTTCCTTCCATATCAAATTCAAAAGAGATGGTTGGACAACCATTTTCCTCTACTCCATTTTCCTTGGTGCCTAGTTACACACTTGAATCAATATGGTCTTGATTTCTATTGATCAACCGGCAAATGAACGTGTAGGTATCCAATTCCAACATCTAGTTGACTCGCGAGAGGGCATCAATCCACTTTCTCCCATAGCAAGATTTTTCCTCTCATCACCATTTACAATTTGAAAGTTTTCTTGGATCCCCATCCTTGTGCTACGCTCCCAACCCATTGAAGTAATCAAATGTTACAAATTACCATACTTCTTTCCCATCAACAAGATCATCTTGCCACGTGTGATTTTCAAGATTCCACTTGCAGCTGAAAAATTGTAGCCCTCGGAGTCTAACTGGCTCAAAAAAATTACATTCCTTCGTAACTTTGGGACATAAGAAACACCACCCAAAGAACAAATCTATTCATTCAGCATTTTGATTTTCACCACTTCAAGACCTTTGACTTCACCAGTAGATCCATCACCCAAAGACACAAATCCTGCCTTCTTTCTTTGGAGAGTATCAAAATAGTCTAACTTGGAGCAAATTTGTGGACCACATTCATAATCTAAAATCCAACTATCACGAGAAGAACTATTATTACCATTGGATATTGTGAGAATATCTCCATTAGATACATATCCAGCAACGTCATCATGCTCCTTCTCATCATTTTTTTCGATAAGGGCAATATTTTTTGATATGGCCAAACTCATGACAAACAAAAGCACTGGATTCCACTCTTTCTCTTGGCTTTTGAACCACCTGCCTTGGATTCATTGCCAAGCTTTTTCCTTTTCTCATGTCGAGCAATTAATGCAGCTTCGTGTCACGGTCTGGTTTGCTTTCTTTCGTTTTTCATGATCCAACAAAGATGACTGTACATTTTGGAACTGTCCTTCCTGTACAACAAAATCGTTACAACACTTTTGTAAGAATTAGAGATTGAGGTAAGAAGTAAAAGGGCCTTATCTTCTTCCTCAATTTCTACCCCAACCTTTTGGAGTTGATCCAAAATTCTGATTTATGTATTTATGTGATCCATGAGGCTGCCACCCTCCTCCATTTTTAGCTTATAAAGTTGCCGCTTCAAATGCAATTTATTGGATAAGCTTTTAGATAGATAAAGATTTTCCATTTTTTCTAGAGGTCTGCTGAAAAATGGTAGCCCAATGAGTCTAACTAACTCAAAGAAATTAGATTCCTTCGTAAATTTGGGACGTAAGCCACATCTTTCAAAGAATGAATCTCTCCATTCAGCTTTTTGATTTTTATCACTCTAAGACCTTTGATTTCATAAGTAGATCCATTACCCAAAAACGCAAAACCTACCTTCTTTATTTGGAGAGTATCAAATAGTCTAACCTGGAGCAAACATGTAAAACACATTTAGAATTTAAAATCTAACTATCACGAGAAGAAGTATTATTACCTTTAGATATTGTGAGAGTATCTCCATCTGATACACATCCAGCAATGTCATGCTCCTCTTCATCATTTTTCTTTTGAAAAGGGCAAATTTCTTTTGATATGGCCAAACTCATGACAATCAAAGCACTGGATTCCACTCTTTCTTTTGGCCTTTGATCGACTTGCCTTAGATTTACTGCTAAGCTTTTTTTCCTCTTTTATTCTTACATCAAGCAATTAATGCAGCTTCTTGTGTTGACGTTCTGGTTTGCTTTCATTTGTTTTCATGATCCAACAAAGATGATTGCACATTCTCGAACTCTAAAGTGTCCTTTTCATACAACAGGGTCGTCACGACACTTACGTTAGAATCAGAGACCGAGTTAAGAAGTATAGGGTCTTATCTTCATCCTTAATTTCTACGCCAACCTTTTGGAGTTGTTCCAAAATTCCGTTGGAACATATTCATATGATCCATGAGACTGCCACCCTCCTCCATCTTTAGCTTATAAAGCTGCCACTTCATATGCAATTTATTGGATAAGCTTTTCGCCAAATAAAGCTTCTCCAATTTTTTTTAGAGGTCTGCTGTAGAATCTTCCTCAGCTATCACATTGTTTATGATGTTGTCCATAACATAGAGCCGAATCGTGCTGACACACCTTGCGTCCAACTCTTCAAACTCATTATTCTTTATGCTCTCTGGCTTCTTGTTTTTGCCATTCAACGCTCTTACCAACCCATGTTGAACTAGAACATCCTTCACTCTTCTTTGCCAAAAAGTGAAATTTGTAGTTCCATTATACGATTGAATCGGAAATTGTATAGTTCCAAATGCTATGGTATAGCACCAACCACTAAATCTCAAATAGTTAATCAGAACCCCAATGGAGCTTTGATACCATTTGTTAGGGCATTAGGCCAACTATGTGAGATAGAAAAAGAAAATCAACAATTTAAGATAGATCAATAACTAGCATGAACGATGAGTGACGCACAAGAACTAACATGGTTCAGTTTAATCACCAAGCCTACGTCCATGGAGAGAAAAACCTGTTTTCATTATGTGAGAAAAAAATACTACAAGATCACAGCTTGATTTCCAGGCTCACCTCTTGTACAACCATCTCACCTACTAAGAACTCTTTCACTCCTTTTTTTGTGTCTTTGTAGAATGTCAATTTACCTATTTATAGAGAATATTATTTGGTCAAGAACCAAATAACAATAGGAAACCAATACTAATTCCTAGAGTTATATAGAATAGAAAATAATTTCTAATTCCTAAACAAAATAAGAAATAACTTGGCAACTACTTAACTTGGCAACTACTCCCAAGTAATTAAACAATTAGGAAATTAGTTATTTCCACACAAAATAAGGATCTTAACTAAAACAAATTAAGCCAATTTCCTAACACTATGCGCTTAATTCCCTTGTACAGGAGAGGATCTCCAGTAATTATTAGGCAAGGTTGATAGTTTAAAGTTGCGTTGAGCGCTTTCTGGTTCGGATTTATATATGCATTTAATAGTATGGCACCATATGGTAAACTAGATTACTTTACTCTTTCTTGGCTTCAATTATATATCTGACCACCACATGTTGTCTCCTGCTTTTCCTTGTAACGAGTTGCATCTTTCATTCACACATCCATTTTCTATGTAGATAAATCTGGAAATATCATAAGAAGCGGAATTGTTGGGAGTAAGCCATCTGAATTGTTGCATGACCCTGCCATGCGGTCACATTTGACCGTTAGATAGATGAAGTCTTCATAAAGGTCTTGGTATCTAATGGCATTTTATGCGTTATAGTGGTCATATAAGTTTGGACTATTGAATTACTTATCTTCCTTTTATTAAAATTTAACGATGCCCTTAGGGTCTGTAGAAAGAAAAAAGATTTTGACTGAAATTCTTTGGCGTCTTCTAAGAGGTAATAGTAAGGTTATTTCTAGAAACTGAGGTTCATTTTTTAAAGATCTTTCAGTGTCTATGTAGTGTGTCCTCTAACTGCCTCTAACTGCCTTCAGTAAGCAATCTTCAGTGTTGAATTTCTTGCTTGTCTGACACTTCAGGTAATTGTCATTTGCAGAAATCACAATATTATACCATGTCAAGTGAAGATTGAGTAGTCAGTGTTTGTCTGTTCATTTTCAGTTATACTTGAATTATGTTTTGAGTTAAGATTTGATTATATTTAGGACTACAAATAGATTCTAGAGGTTAGAAGTTACACATTTTCTGATTATCCCAGATCAACAGTCTTAGATGTTCTGTTTGAGCTTGTTATTATCTTGGTTGAGGCCTCAGGAATTAGCCTCAGGAATTAGAAGTCTTGTGTTCAAATCCCCCTGCCTCCTCCCTGCTTCTTCAGTCCCACCCTCTCCTAGTGGAATTTTTTTTTTTAAAAAAGCCTATTATTATCTTAAATTGCTCATTTTACTTGGAATCACCAATCTTAATGTGATTAGTTGAGCACAATTTCACACTGCAGAGGTGTATGGTACAAATGTTGCTACTTGCTGGGCCTGGAGTCCTCATTTCAACCTTTTTTCTTGGATCTGCTTTGAAGGTTTGCCAACTTCTACTTTTCTGCATGTGGTAGATTTGTTGCAAATTACTGTCAAGTAATAACAAACTGTAGCTTATTTTTCCATATAACTGGAGCTGGAAAACATCATTATTACTTGGAGGCCTTCTTAGTGCTACTGATCCTGTAGCCGTTGTCGCCCTTCTAAAGGAGCTTGGTGCTAGCAAAAAATTGAGTACCATAATTGAAGGAGAATCATTGATGAATGATGGGTATGGACACCTTTCCACATTAGCTTCGAATGTTCTTAACTGATATTTTATTGTGTGAAAGCACTTTGTTCAGATGCATTCTATCTCTAGTCTGGTCAAATGAATGTGGTTTTAGCTTGCAACTCTCTCTCTTTCCTTTTGTTATAATGTTACTATATAATGATCTCTAATAACTATCTTTGTCTTATTTAATGAAGCTGTTTCTATTTTCAGGACAGCAATAGTGGTATATCAACTGTTTTACCGAATGGTTCTTGGACATAGCTTTAATTGGGGGGCCATTATCAAATTTTTGGCACAAGTTTCTCTTGGGGCGTAAGTACATTTCAAACTATGATACTTGAGATTGCTATACACTAGTTTTCTTATGATTTTTTGCATGATCCAGCTTGGGAATTGGCCTGGCTTTTGGATTTGCATCTGTTCTATGGCTGGGATTTATCTTCAATGACACAGTAATTGAGATTACACTGACACTTGCTGTCAGCTATGTTGCGTACTACACTGTATGCATCTATTTCAAACCTTTATCCCATGAGGCATTCCATTTTGTATCAGCTTGTGGCTTATAAATCTCATAAAATGTTGCAATGTACATGGATTCTCTGAATATTCTGCAACTTCGATTTAGATCATTGAATGGTTGTTGAGTTCCTGTGTAATTGTTGAAAATTGAACTGGAAACATGGCAAAACTATACTAAGTAGCTTTGCTTTCAGAAGGCCAACAACTGAATAGAAATATACCACACTTTTAAGTGAAGGAGAAAATTTCTCTCAACTCCAGAATCAAAGGAACTGTGGTTGCAGGTTCAGTTCGTGGAGTACAGGGAGGTCTTTGTGATAGTAGATTCACAATTCTGTGAAAAAGTGTCAAGTTAGATGTAATCAAATAACTTTTTTTATTACTATATTGTTAATGCAGGCAATTCTGATTATAAAAACAAAGAAGAAATAATGAACTTTGCAAACATATTCAGAATAGTTGAATGCCATTTTAGTGCAACCCCAAGGAAACATCTTAGGATGGGTTACCTGAGGTTGTAAACCTAAATTTAAGGTTTAATTACACTTTGAGTTTTATATGAGCCAATAATACATCATGAACCCTAAATTTCAGGAAGTTTTGTTAGTAGCCCATAAATGTGTGCATCTAATTTTTCTGCTTCTTTAAATCCTTAGTAAATTCAAATGCCACAGAATTGTCATTACAGTTGTCCTTGTATGGGCATTTTTTCCTAGTAGATTGTCAGCCGCTAAATTGCAGCAGACAAATCTTGCAGCTGTTTCAGTTCTTTTTTTTGGCTGTTATTATGTGGCAGGCTCAAGAAGGATCTGATGTCTCTGGCGTTTTGACTGTAATGACTCTTGGAATGTAAGTTTTACTTGCTCATATGGATTATCTCCACTAGTTCGAAAATTGCTTTCCTGATTTAACATGCATAGACAGGTTTTACTCTGCTGTTGGTAGGACTGCCTTTAAGGGCGAAAGTCAACAAAGCTTGCATCATTTTTGGTAATTTCCTTGCACTTATCTTTTAACTTAGGAACATTTCGTAACTATCTCAGCACAATTTTTATGTATATCACAACTATAATGATTCTTATATGGGGAATAAGGGGAACTTCTTTTTGTAATTTCTAAGAATAAGCATACTTGAGAGAAGGAAATTGTTATGCAAGATGGATAAAGAGTCTTTTGAATAAAATCTTTTAATGAGATTAAACTGAAGGGAACAATTAAAAGAACATATGTTAAATAAAAAAAATACAAAAATACATCATCTCCAGAAAAGATTTGCTGGTAAGATCTGTGGAAATAACTCGTAAAGTTTGAATTTTATGTTGGAAGAGATTTGTGAAAAACCAGAATAGAACATCCGTCCTTGTTCTTTGGAGATTCTGAGCTTGAAATGCGGGAAAAAGCAATAAAGGAATATTTATTATGGCTTTGCACGACCACACAAACTGAGAATTTAAGTGTTAGATTATCCAACTTAGAGCTTGAAATGAAAGAAGCAATTGTTTTAATATTTCAAAATTGGCCTGGTGATTTCTATTGGTTTTATTGGTTAACCAGATTTTGGTTTTCTCCCCTTTTCAGAGAAAACTTGGCCGTGTGCTCTTTTCATCTAAGGATGAGCTTAAATGCCAATTGTCACCTTCAATAAAAAAACTAGAAAGTAGATAGTAAATTTTAGAACTGCTATAATAAATGGGTAGTGGTTAATTCTAAATCCCCCACCATCACAGGGTATTTTTTCCCGGCGTGCGTAAACTTTAGAACTGCTATTGTTCTTTATCTGTGCTAGGGTCCTTTTGATTGTTGTGTATCGAATTAGTTACGACCTGACTAAGTTCACATGGTTCAATTATTATTATCTAATTCTTTGCTATTTTTTGATAGTTTTCTGGTCACTGGCTTCAATTTATAGCATTCCTAAACTTGCTTAATCTACATTGATGTGCATATCGCCTGTTTCTAACACAAGCTTTTTTGTTGCTCGTGCTGTTTTTGTCTCAGGGAGATGGTTGCCTATATAGCTAATACATTAATTTTCATCCTGAGGTAAGGAAACATTTTGACATCCTTAGTTATGGGAACAAGCTGTCAGTCTTTATCAGGTAGCATCATCACTGTTGTCCTTGTCTGATTTGCTGTTGTCATCGTCTTTAAAATAAGAACATATTTCTGCTTGCACGTACACAAATCTCCCTCTGACCTATGCCTCCTGGTTACCTTTACTCTGTTCATTTTCCTTTTCATTATATTCATGCTTGTTTGAGTAATACGGCTACTAGATTTCCCAAATCATGCCAAAAACTAGCATATCTAGAAATTTATTGTACATCAAATTTAAACTTTTACAATAAAGAGAGCTGTAAAATCTTCTATTGTGTGTGCTCCTCTGCTGCAGTCTCCCCAATTGGGACTCAGCTACCTGATACAAGTTTAGAGGATTGTAAATTTCTGTTCTTCAATTCAAGTTCATATGATCAGCGGTGAACCGTTTCCCATCTGAATTTTTCGGTGGCTTATGTCATATCAGGTTGATACTTGAGATATTGCTAACTATAATAAAATTAAGATATTCTATCAAACTTCAGATTGTTTGAGTTAGATTCCAAAAGCTTCTATGTATCGGTAGCTTTGCTTTCCTTTCCTTTTCTCGTATTAGAAATAAAAAAGTTTCAGTGTTTTCTGTGTTCTACTATTGGATTTCTATTTGATGTAAATGTATATATGTTACTGTATCCTATTGTGATCAACACATGGCCATACTTTGTGTATATTTGAGTACATGGATGCTCATGTTTCAAGTGTGAGCCTGAAATCTATTTTCAGAAGTGATCAGTTTTACTCTTCTGTATATCATTGTTGCTCCTAGGCAATTGATAAAGGGTTCTAGGGATTTGTTTTTGGAATTTGATAGAAGCCTGCAGCTGGGGTCTTATGGTCCTGGTTTTTCTATTCTTTTAAGTTTGGAGTTGAAATTATTTCAATAAACTTGCAGAGCATTTGCATAATCATTCATCTAAGTCTGCAACTACATTGGTGGTTGTCCTTGCAGTGGAGTTGTCATAGCTGAAGGCATTCTTGGAAATGGGAGCATATTCAAAACCCATGGTACTTTGACTTTGGGCTCTGCACTTATCATCATATCATTGGACTATGTGGTTCTTTCTTCTTTATCTTCTTTCTTTCATTTAGCTGAACTTGTTCTATCAATATTCGCTTGGAATCTTCTCATGCAATTAAATTGATGTCAGATTATGGGGTACTTGGTTTGGGAAAATCTTGTCCGTATAAAACTTGGCACTTGGCAGAGTAGGCAAGTCTTATTCTCTGTTCTGCATTATCTTTTTGTACCACAGCTTCTCAGCTTTCAAAGTGAAGAAACGAATAGTATTTTAGCCAGAATAAATCTTACCTGAATAATGAGATTTGGCTTGTTTGATTCTTGGTTGCTTGTTTGTCCTTCATGATTACTGTACTAGGAAATTACCTGGTAGTGTATTGTCTAAGTGAATGCTATTCCTTTAAACCAAGCTACATAGGGTGATGCTTGCAACTGTTGCAGAAATTTTGACTTTTCTATCTTCTTTGTAGCTCGTCTCTAGTCAGATGACTCTCTTAGAGTGAAAAAATGAAGAAAAAGACAAAGCTCTTACCTGTCTTGCATGCTTGTACACAATAAACCTAGTATGGCAAACATGATTTCACATTTTCTTTCTTGTTTAATTTTTAACCAGCATGAAGGGTCGGTTTTGTTTGTCAGCCAGTTGGCCAAAATATCATCCTTGGCTAAATGAATCATGTTATTAAAGGTAGAAGCAACCTTTTGTCAAGTCTTTTGCATCAGCTAATTTTATCTCATCAGTGAATCAAGCAGGCATAAGATTTAAATATAATTACATGTAGAATGCTATCTTGTTGTAACAAGATCAATTAAACAAACTTTTTGATAAGCATCTCCTTGCTATTCCTTTTAAGCTCATTACTTTATCTCTCAACAAAAATAGAGATTTATCTGAATCTCAAAAGTTGGAAGCTTTCATCAGTGCCATGAGAACTTAACAGCAACAGGAAGAGCAAACTCTTGATTTTTTGTTGTTTTCCTCTGGCATTATGCTCATCTGTTGATTTTAGAATATCAGAAAGTGGAGGGCCTTTAATTACATTTCTTTCTGATAATTAAAAGTAAAAGGCAGAGAAGTGTTAAGAGCCATTTTTGTGTACATTTTATGCAAGTCAGGAGTTGGTGTCTGGGGTTTCTCACATTGACGGTAGTTAATGTGTTCCATCTTACTCTTACACTTCACAAGCTAGAGGGAGCTGAACTCAGGAGAAAGTTCCCTGGAGCCTGCATCTTATTATAGCATCGATTCATTGACCTAGTAATGACATTTTAAAGTGATGAAGGCATTTGTCCAGTCTTCTCAACTAAAGCCATAATTGTATGCTCTGATATAAAGTTTGAACATACTTGCCAAAAAGAATAGGAAAACGCAAAGAAAGTGATATATCTATTTTATCCAAAAACACCCGCACTACACCAACTTTGAGATATTTCTCAATGCTTCAAAAAATCGAAAAGAGAGCAAAAAACTTCCCAAATGTGAATTTGTATTGGATACCTTTGATTAAAAGTCCATTCTGAGTATGCTCTCTCTCTCTCTGCACTTTGTATCTAGATTTCCTGCTCCATCTAGTAATAGAAATTGTATTATAAATGTTATTTGGTGTCTATTAGGCTTCTCTACTTACTATAGTTTAATTTTGTGTCAGAAAATTCATGGGGGTATCTCGCCCTCCTCTATGTGTTTGTCCAAATCTCTCGAGTTGTAGTTGTTGCTGTGTTGTTTCCATTTCTGCGATATTTTGGCTATGGTCTGGAATGGAAAGAAGCTATCATTCTTGTATGGGCTGGTTTGCGTGGGGCTGTAGCATTGTCACTTTCCCTGTCAGTTAAGGTAAGTTCAACATGATTCTTGTTTTCTGTTTTCTCTTTTACATATTTGGATTTTCTTTCAATTCATCTCTTTTCCTTTGAATAATTATCCATTCTGTTGAATTTGTGGATTGACTAATTACGAGGTTTTGCCAGATGTTGTACTTTTTGATGCATTTCCTCTCATTAAAATTCTCTTGAACACTTAGTAACTCTATCTTGATATCATCATCTTGATGTTCCTCGCTTTTGGGGTAGTATTGAAGAATGAAATGTGTCTCTGAATGACTTGAGATTCATCGTGAATCTCTGGCACTACTTAGGTCAGAAGGTTTTAATTCAAAGAAGAATGACTCCTAAGAGATACTTAAAAACAAGAACCGAGAGGATCATTTACTTGTTCCCTGAATCTATAATTGAGTTACTTCCTCATTCAATCTTTAAATGCAAAATTTGTTATAATGTTACCGTGACTTAATGCTAAACTTTGTGACCCTCTTGATTTTTCCAGCGTACCAGTGATAATTCGTCATACATCACTTCTGATACTGGAACTCTGGTACGTAACTTGAATATTTTCTTTTGAAACTTGAATTTTTTGTTTGGAGACAAAATAAGAATTGCTCTTTCAATTTTTGCAGTTTGTCTTCTTGACTGGTGGAATTGTATTTCTTACGCTTATTGTGAATGGATCAACAACACAGTTGGTTTTGCATATTCTAAATATGGATAAGTTATCAGCAGCAAAGGTTAGGATGGTTCTCATTCTGGACTTTCATTTTGTTTATCATTGCTGATTAACAAAAATGTGAAACTAGGTGTTGTATCTTTCTTAACCACAAGAAGAGAGATTATAAAGAAAGATGCTCGTTACTGATCAGTGCATAGTGTTGAAATGGGTGTATCAGAACAAAATTACCTTTAATCATTCTCATTGTCCTATATTTTTATCTAGAATGCGCTTAATGGAGCTATACTTTCCCATTACTGGTGGAATCCAGTTTCTTCTGGTGTACCAATACTTGATCAGCTTTATACCTAAGCGCCTTTAAGCTTTTCTTGGTTCTGAAGGTATACCTTCTGGTCTGTTTGGTCTCTCTGGATTTAGAATTCTGCTCCTAGGGTCATGCTTTCTTAGGGAATTCCTCAGATGCTGGTACCCCCTTTGGACAATGACCAACTATTATGGACATCCCCATTCCATCGGATCTCCTTTTCTGTCAACTTCGTCTGCACCTTTTTCCTTCCTTCACACCCAGTGAAACTGGCAAAATCCACAACACAAGCTGATTGGCTGTTTTTAAGTTGAAAGTTGGTCAGCTTTGGTTGAAAAAGAATAGATTGAGTTTGTGTTAGCCTGCCAGTGCAGAAAGTTGTGTAGTATCTCATGGCTTCTGCACATTTTCCTCTACTGTGTCTTTTCTGAGCAGATAATACTTTATGTACAACAAATTTCTCAATAATATAAGACCAGTATATTGTTCTTGTATTGCAAACTTTATGTTTTGAACTCGTCAATCCACTCTCAATTTCTACAATTTTCTTTTGACCATTCACAACATGGAGATTGTTTCTTTTTTTTTTCCCCTTTTTTTTCTTTTTTCAATCTGTATTTTGATAATTTGCCAACATTTCTCTCCCCACTAAAACTATTTCTTTCTCTTTAAACTCTGACAGAGTCGCATTTTAAAATATACACAATTTGAAATGTTGAATAAAGCATTAGAGGCATTTGGTGATCTTGGGGATGATGAAGAACTGGGACCTGCTGATTGGCCTACTGTCAAGAGATATATCTCGTGCTTAAATGACATAGAGGGTGAACGAGTACACCCTCATATTTCAACTGGAGATGATCATAATCTAGACCATATGAATTTGAAAGATATTCGAGTGCGCTTTTTGAATGGTAAGTTGTTATGTGTGTGTGTGTCTCTCTCTCTATATATATATATATATATCCTGCAACATGATAGCTTAGAATTGATTTTCTTCTCGTTTAATCTTTTCTTTCATGTTTAGCATTATGCATAATGCAAAGCTTTCCTTTTACCATGAATTCCCTGAACTCAAGAGCTTTATAGCATGTTGCCTATCTTTCTATACTCTGGTAGTATAGATTGTGGCTTCGCAGAAACATGAATTTAGAATGTTATTTTCTATATACCAACTGAAGTAGTTAACTAAAAATTTGTTCTATTTATCTAAATTTTGTGCCCAACTGGATGGTCTTGGACCGACAGCACATCTGCCCAACTCTTGTTGGAGGCAAGTAAATTGTTCAAAAGCAAGACTTAACACCAGAGCTTTACTAAAGCCAAAACTTTGACTTTGCTTCCCAATGGGTCAATTAGTTCAGGTTCCCATGTTATAATTGGCTGAAAACATATTAGGAAGATGTTAGATGATGTTAAATTCAGTCTTGTGGTGTCTGTAACAGTGTTTTGGAGTATGTAGGAACTTGGAAACAATCGGTGAAAATTCATAAAATACTGTGCAGTTTGATAATCCAATAGTTCTTGCAAAAGTATTCCACGGGTGACACTGCTTAATATCATCTAAGTGCACTGGTATCAACATCACATTTGTTGAACAGGAAGCAAAATGGGTACTTCTGTTCATCCGGATTATGGTTTAGTAGTATGCTGGAGCATTCTGGGCTGACTAGTGCCTTTGTTGTTTATAGTAATAATTTACCTATTGAGGCAAATTGTAGTCAGCAAGAATCATTGAAATGAATGCAAATTGTAGTCTGCAAGAATTATTGAAATGAATCACCTTTAATTATATCTACATCAGTTGGATACAGATGAGCTATACGAGCAGAAGCCCATCTCCACTCCCTCCCTTGCCAAGGGAATTACTATGGTAGCCTGGCACATGGTGGCATATGCACCAGAAATGCAGAAATAATAACATCACTAACATGGAAATAGAAATTGGGAAGTAGATGGTGTACATACCTCATCTGAATGACGTAAACAAGTGGTAGTGAGCAATAAACATTATAACATCGACTACCCTTTTGTGCCAGAGCATATTGTGAGTCCAGGAACTATGTTTTATCCAATTGAGTATCATCACTTCTTTTGAACTGCAAATGTCACATCTCATGATCATTAGCCCTAAGGATATGCCAGTGGTTCTTCAATTATGTGTAGCTTTTGTAATAATAAAAGCCAAATAAAAGGTTAGCTGACTGTATCTAATTAGTACCTAACATAGATTACCTTTAAGATTTTTTTGTGGTTTTTTGATAAATTTCTGACGATTAACTCCAATTTTTGAATTTTTATTACGTTTTCAAATTCACTGGATAAACTGATTGTAATAATTCATAACATCGGATACAATAACCAAAACGGGTTTATTACTAATTTTGGTAAGTGATTTCTAATATGATATAGGAGCCTCCAACTTTTTGAAATTTACTTTACTTTCACCCGTCATCTAGTATGGTGGAAAGCCTAGAATGGAAAGGTTTTTCCACCTAGAATGCCTTTCTAACCAGAATAATATGGAAGAAAAATTTTCAATCCAAAGTCCGGTACGCAAGTCAGAATGGAATGTCTAATTTTCAATGTTTGGTATAACTAATTTTTCGATGTTAGAATGGAATAATATATGGACAAATTTGACTTAATTACCCTGAAATTTATTATTTTATTTTATTTATTCGGGCTTTACTATTTGTTTGCCTTACACGGGGAACTTTGACTTTTTCTTTTTGTACACTAAGAAAAACTTATATACTTATTGAAATAAACCAATTATAGTATCTTATTAATTCTGAAATATGAGCATTTATTTTAAGCTTTTGTTTTCATTAACAATATAATAACCAGCATATAAGAAATGAATCACATGAAATCGAACATTCATATTCTCTCTTCATTATGCTCTCACTATCGATATCATTTGCAAAAAAAAAAAAAAAATCCATAATAGATTTGCACAGAAGTTTAGAAAAACAATATCTTAAAATAAGAAAAGAGAAAAAATATTTTAAAGATAACTAGAATTATTTGTTAAAAAAATTATGCTCAATTATTGATTAAACTAACAAAAGCCTAATATTTGGTAAGGGAGTAAAGAAATGTATGAGGATAAACTGAACCTTAATAATTTTGGACATTCCAGGATAAAGTTGGAAAGAGCTTTCCTTGGGATTTTGTGAGGAATGGGGTTTCCTGGAAAAAGTTGGAATGTCCTTTCTAGGGTGAAAGTCCTTTCGAACTCAAAAAGCTCAGACCAAACATGGGAATGGAGTGGACAAGTTGGAAAGGTCTTTCAATTTTAGGCGAATCCTGCGCACCAAGCGAGGAGTCTTAAGACTGTAATGTTTGAAATTCAATTATTTGTCAGAAAAAATTCTGGAGAACTTCCACTGATCAATATAGTCAGGCACTACAGACTAGCGGAATAAGTACTCACACTCCTTCATGGTTAAATAGTTGGAATTACATGTCTGAACATGTTTTCAGGAAAATCTTTCCTTTTAAATAATTGATTCTTGACAACAAATTGTTAGAAGTACATTTACTGGGGGCTGCAACGTATTTCGTGTTAACCTAATTAATCCTATACCAGACTTCTTGGCCTGCCTTTTTTCAACCCTTCCCTTTCTCATGTTGTCCTTTTCCCTTCATGGGTTCTTTCTTCTTTTGCTGCTACCACCCTCCCTTAACATTGTAATTATCAGGAACAGCAACTTAGTCTAGCCAAAACCATGCATTATTTGGCTCCCGTATTTGGTATGGTACATGTTTTAGGTTCACACTTATTGAAATGCAACTAAATGAGTGCAAAAAAACTAGTATCCGTGGTGGCTTTAACCCCCCCAATCAAACCAGACAAAGTTCAACAAAATTTAACAAAGATCATCCTCTTCCCAAGGACAAACCAATTGATGCATTTAGAAAAGGGACAAAATCTACAGAAATGAAAATATATACTTCAAACCCATACTGAAGTAAAATAACTTTAACCCAAAATCTCCTTGAATTTGCATTAATCAATTCCTAGTGTTCTGAGCTCTACAGATAATTTGAGATTATTGTAACTCTCCCCTAAGCCGCAGTTTGGGAGTCTTAAAGAAAAAGAAGAGAGGGGTAAACATAAGTTGAAAGTGGTAATATCACAGATACAAAATCATGTCAAATGACAGCTCACTAACAAAGAAAACTACTCCGCTGTGTTGTTCCAAAGTGGTTAAAGGAACAGGGAACTTGAGTTTGACGGTGATGTCTGGGTTTCTGGGGCATTCATTGAGAAAGCACTTTCTGAGGCCTTATTGGCCAAAAACTTCTTTAGCTCTCTGACATAGCTGTTCCAATGCATTTTCTATCTGGATGGGCAGGGTTCTGCCTACATAATTGCTGTTTTTAGTGTGAGCAAGGAACTTTGTACTTGGTTTTGAGATACAAATTCAGCTAAACAAGATATGTTTCTGTTAAATTAAATGAATTATGTGTAAATGTAGGTGTTCAAGCAGCTTACTGGGGGATGCTTGATGAAGGGAGGATCACCCCAATTACTGCCAATTTACTTATGCAATCCGTCGATGAAGCCCTTGACCTGGTATCTCATGAGACTCTGTGTGATTGGAAAGGCTTAAGATCTTATATGAATATTCCCAACTATTACAAATTTCTTCAAACAAGCATAGTTCCCCAAAAGATTATCACATACTTCACAGTTGAGAGACTGGAATCTTCATGCTCCATATCTGCTGCCTTTTTACGTGCCCATAGAATTGCTCGACAGCAACTACATGACTTTATTGGTAAGAACTTCGTGGTTTCTTGGATAGAGCATAACAATCCTGTTCACGTCCTTCAATTTATATAATTTTGTGTTTGGATCATCCTGAATATCACCTGATCTAAAAGGTTAAGATGGTAGAGAATTTTTTCTAAGCATTCATATGATCGATCATGCATTCTCACACAGAGGTTGGATTTATTTGTTGAGCCGAGCAGCTGCATGTGTAATGATGGGTGGGGTTGAGAATCTTTGCCAATTCTTGTTCGGTATGGAAATGATTAGTCAACCTGTTTTAGAGCAATTGAAGGTCTTAGGTTAAATTCTCCCTGCCACCCCCATCAAACTGCATGTGTGTGGCAGGTTAGCATGTTCAAATGAAAAATTACACTCCAATCTATTCATTTATGCTTTCAGGTGAGGTGGTGATTCAGTATAATTTGCAATCACAACTTGAAATTAGGGCCATATCTCCATCTTTTGAAAAACTTTTGCTTGCTTGATATAAGTGATCTCCTTGTCACAGTTGCGTATGTTTCTTAAGATGCAATTAATGACATTTTTTGTATTCATAGATTAAAAAACTGTAAGGTATCATATTATGGAGTTTGACATTCATGATTAATCTAATCTGTTTCTGATTGTAGTATCTTTTATGGAAGTAACGTAGTCATAATTGTGTACATATGTTGATTGTTTGTCCTTCAGCCTCTATGTCATAAGATTATTTGCTTTGGGGATTGCTGTATAAATCAGCTTTTAATGTATGCTTCTTTATCTTTTATTTGCTTCTCTTTTTATCTTATCTCATATTTATAATGAGATTCTGCTTTTAGGTTCTTATCTGAATTCAGATATCCTTTCTTGAAATTTGCTGTTTGCTTTTCTATCCTCTTCTCAGTTGTCATCTCTTTGTCAGTATCTCCTTTTGACTTTATTATAGTCAATTGGATTCCTCCTTTGGCTGATCCTCTTCTATTCCTTCTAAATTACATGTTTATACTCTTAGTGCCCCATGTGTTTCAGTAACTCTGGAAGTATGTTCTTTTCAACGAAACTTCCCAAAGAAAATTTCACCTCAAAATTTGTTACTTGAAGCATTTATTAAACAACCCTCCTTTTCTTACTGATCATCTAGAAGAAGATTTCTTATCCCTGTGATGCATGGTTAGAACTAGGAGGCATTGTTGTTTTCAAATTGCAAGTAGGAAAAGACTTGCTACCTTTGTGAAACTCGGTTCTTGTCCAGATAAGGCTACTAACTGATTTTGGGTATGGTACCTCAAGCATCCCACATGACATATGTTAGTCATGTTTGGTTATTTTGTGTGACAACAGGTTTGAGTGTTAGTGATAACATGGATTAAGCATATTGGGCCACTGGTTTGTCACAAAAATTATTCAGCCGCCACACACCTAGGTCACTTGATTTGGTATCAGACCATGTTTACTATTTGGGAGCCAAGTACTCTACGGGATTAAGTGCTACAAACAAGATGGGCAGGAACCACCTTTAAATTCTCTGTTAGCTGCCTGCGGAGTTCTGCTCAGCATTGCATGGTTGTAACTTTGACTGGTTAGTTTGGGGCTTGCGAGGGCACTAGGGCCTTCATGGTGGTCATGGTTACACTTCAGGTGTATACCACATTGAACACATAAGTCAGGTTCTAGTAGTTTATAAGACTACAGATAGAATGCTACTAGTTACTAGGGGTCTTTTTGGTTGCCCTGTTCTGGAAAAACATTTTAACACACATCTAGAGTAGGGGTCTAATGGAGTTGAGTTGAGCTCGAGTTAAAAAACTTGAGCTCGAGCTCTTGAAAGTTAGGTTCGAGCTCAAGCTTGATTTTATTTTGCATGACTCGAACTCGAACTCGCGTTCATGCTTATCGAGTCCAATCGAGCCTAATCGAGCTTAAAAAATGTAAATTTATATTTTATATAATTTTAAACACGGGACAAAATAGACGTTTCATACTAATAAATAAAAAAATTAAAAAAACCTATATATGTGAAGCTTGATTGAGCTTGACAAGCTTTCGATTAAGCTTGACAAGCTTTCGAGTTTCACATGTTAAGCTTGAGCTCGACTCGTTAAGTAACTCGATCTGCTCAAACTCAAGTTCGAACTCTGTCAATGCGAGTTCGAACTCGAGTTTTGACCGAGCAAGCTCGCAAGCTACTCGATTAAGCACGATTTGTTTGCACTCCTCATCCAGAGTAACCCTACTGAAAACACCCAAAACATTCAAAAATACCCAAAACCACACACCCCTCTGATCCTCTCTACCACCTTCCCCCCAACATCCTCCTCCACCCTCCACCACTGCTCCAGCCATCCTCCACCTCTTTCCCTACCTTCCCCCATCCGCCCCCTTCCCACCCTGCCAGCCCATTCCCCCCAACTCTGCCAGCGCCCCTCGCTCTTCCCTCCAACATCTTGGTCACGTTTCATTTGAAGTATGCAAATAATGTATAAATTTCTCTTGAATTAAACAAATTGGTCTAAGTCAATGCTTCTAGATTGTGTTATTAGAATCAAGGATTTAGTTAAATTGAAGTATTGTACATCGTTGCAGCTTCTCCATTTCTCCTGCTTGTTAATTTAATTCTCTTAAATTCGTTTATGAACTCCTTTCAATAAAAGTTCCTAAAGCCCAAAGCTGTTTCTCATTTTTCCTTATGATTTAATCCAAGTCTAGAGAGCCTGTCCCAAGGATCGAAGCTTTCTAATTGTATTTGGCTGTTTTACATATGCAACTTATGTCTTTTCTATTCAAAATATAGTCTGATAATATTGTTGGAACCTAGAAGACTCAACTTCTCTAATTATTAACTCCATTCCATCTGTTTGATGTCTCATAGATCTGCATTATGACTGTAGGAGATAGTGAAATTGCATCCCTTGTAATCAGGGAAAGTGAGGAAGAAGGAGAAGAAGCAAAGAGGTTTCTGGAAGAAGTTCGTCTTTCATTTCCTCAGGTTTGTGCATTTGCAGTTTTTATTGTCTGAATGCAATTTTTCCATTAAGAACATCTGATAATTCGTCAAACATGTTTATTTTCCTTAATTTGCATGAAATGTGGTTGGAGTTAGATTATCTCTATTTCCTTTCTATATACTGTATTGTCCTTTTTCTTTTCTAGGAATCTCCTCTTGAAAGTATCACAGGAACCATGAATTCCCTCCATCTTTCTTGCTCACAAGGTTCTAAATGCTTTTGCTTACTTTGTTCTAGATCTTTTGAATTCAACAATCTTAGTTAATGTCTTCTCCAGGTTCTACGTGTTGTAAAAAATAGACAAGTAACATATTCAGTACTGAATCACTTAATCGATTATGTCCATAATCTTGAAAAGATTGGCCTGTTGGAAGAAAAGGAGATGGTTCACCTTCATGACACTGTCCAGGTATTATATCATCTTTTTATTAAATTGTGATTTTAAATCTTTCCTCACAGTTGACATAGATCACTTGATGTTTTATGCAGACTGACTTGAAAAGGCTTTTAAGAAATCCTCCTTTGGTAAAAATTCCAAAGATAGCAAATACCTTGTTGGGAGCCCTTCCTTCTGCAGTGCGTGAGACATTTGTTGGTTCCACTAAAGAAATAATGAAACTTCGTGGCACAACTCTTTATAGGGAGGGATCCAAGCCTAGTGGTGTATGGCTGATTTCAAATGGAGTGGTGAAGGTAATGAACAGCTCTTATGGTTGTTTTACACATTGAGCACAATACTTCTTCGATTAATCTGTTGAGACTTCCGAAACAAGAATCTAGCACATGAGAATTGATTTTTTACAGTGGACAAGTAAGAGCATAGGAAATAGGCATTGCTTGCATCCAACATTTACACATGGGAGTACTTTGGGCTTGTATGAAGTGCTTGCTGGAAAGCCTTGCATATGTGACATTGTGACGGATTCAGTGGTTCTCTGTGTCTTCATTGAAGCTGAAAAGATACTTGCTGCACTCAAATCTGATCCTGCTGTAAAAGATTTTTTTTGGCAGGTATACCATCCTTCAGCTGCACTTGGATCTGTAGTTACACATTTCTTTTATCTGTCTAATCTGCAATTGGTGTGTGAAAAGAAACTGTGAAGATTGCATCTACACCTGCTGTTCATGAGAAAAAAGAGGCATTTTGCAGTTAATTGTCATATAGCTGAAGAGGAATTTTAGAACAAATGATTAGAAAATGGGATGTAAAGTAAGTAGGCAGTTTAGCTGATTGAGTTATTAGATGTTTTTAAGGGTTCATAAGCAAAACACATATATAAGAAGCTGGAGTTTAATTACGTACTACCTTGGCAGGGCATTGTGAGGATGTTCAAATACATGTACCTTTTATTATCAGTAACACAGGTTGATCTGGTCACCTTGGGTAGATTCATATCTTCCAGGACACTCTGCAGTGTGTGAACAATGCTGTTCTGAAATTCATATTTAAGATATAAAAAAAAGGGACAAAAAATGGGTAGAAATGAGGACTAGAAGAAAGCTGCTTGGCAGTTGTATGTGCTAAGACATGCAAATTTTATCAGTATTGTTATCTTCCAAGTACTAACAAGCTAAGGCAACAGCTCAGTTCTGATGCATAGTTTATATGCATTATAGGTGTGTATTCTTATGTTTAAATGTAAAATTTTCTCACTCGCTTTTTGTTTTATTATGCTATTTACATAGTGCGTATCCAGTAACACAAAAAAATTGCCTAACAAGATTTTGCTATTGTAACAAGCGTGGTAGTTTGTATTGTTCATCTTTCTATTTGGCACAAATTAATTACCTCTGATCTTGTCCAACAATATGTTGAAACATATATTAGCATGCGAATTTGTTATCAACTATCTTTAGAATTTTGTCTTTCTCAATTTAGTCATTTCCCCTTTTTCTGCAGGAAAGTGTTATCATTCTTTCCAAACTCTTGCTTCCCCAGATATTTGAGAAAACAACAATGCAAGATCTGAGAGCTCTTGTTGCACAAAAATCAAGAATGTCTATATACATTAGAGGAGAAACTTTTGAAATACCTCATCATTCTGTTGGGTTTCTGTTGGAGGGCTTCATAAAAGCTCAAGGTTTCCAAGGAGAATTGCTTACTTCTCCAGCAGCATTATGTCCATATGGGGATCAAAGCTTTCGAAGGTCTGAAAGATCAGGTATTTAAAATGCGCACATACTGATACCTTTTTTACCTTTCTTTTCTTGTTTTGGGGATCTTGCAGAGTGGCAGACGGATAGATGCATGCATTACTGCTGTATTTTAAGTTGATTGATTGACATGTCTCTGTTTTGAATTTTTATTTTTCTCATAAGTCTTAAGTTGTTTGATTGACATGTCTCTATTTTTGAGTTTTTATTTTACTAACAGTTCATTATGGTATATCAAATCATCACATTATTTGAAAAATGTAGTACATTAATTATATATAGTTTGGATGATGATAGTGGAATACAAAGAGACAAAGCAATAGTTAGTTTAGAAAATGTGACGGTGTCGGTTGGAATATAGTTAGCCTGCTACATCCATTTACTGAAACCAGCCAATGTAAAATAGAATTTTGATACTCAATGACAATAATTATTTGGAGATGCTGATCAGTCAATTAAGTCCCACCCAAACAAAATCTGTTATCTAACATGAATGATGGCTTGTTGGTTATTGCCATGTGCCTGACTACCTCATTTCTTGATGCCACAGAGATGCTAGTCCTCAGATTCACAACTATAAGCATAGGCTATTCCCAAAAGTCTTGATGACTAATAATAGGATGAACATTTGGAATCCAAATTCAGCTAAGGATTGGCTGGATCTGACAGGTTGGATGACTGATTAACCAAGTTTCTTCTGGTACATGGTTTTAATCATATCATATGCTGGTCTGTCATAAGACATACTTCTGCATTATGCATGACAGTATTTGAGTTGCCTTAATGCTTTAGAAAGTTGAGAATATAACTACTGTAAAACAAAATCTAGATAACTTGTGGGGCAGGCTTTACTGCATTTTTTTACCTTATTACACAGTACTAGTTATTGGTCTAGAGTATGATGTATAAACTCTCGAAACTAGCTTCCAGATAAGGAAACTGTTAAACAGTTCATGACATCTCAAAATAGGAAACTTTGCTTGAGTAATCCGAACTCAAGGAAGCTTAAGCATTTATATCTTGAATTTGTTTGGTAATAAGTAAGCTGACACTTGTGAGTTCCTTTTTTCTCCCCTCTTGTTTGTACTTTCTTTATAAATTTAATTTGGTCTGGTTCCCTCAGTCACCAGTAGGGGTGTCAAATAACTCTCCCCGTCCCCCACCCCAGCCCCCGGCCCTTGCCCCTCACCACCCGCCTCATTTCCCGGGGGGAAGAAATCAACTTAAATGTTTACTTACAATAACACAATTGTAAACAACGTTAAATAGGATTAAAAAGCTGTTAAGATGGAAACAAAACACAAGAAGTCAAGTTACATTCCCGTATTCAACACTCAGTCAAATTGATTTCTCATATTCAACAAACTAAAAACACTCAACAATAAGTCCAGCTTTTCTTTTCATTAACCTAGCTCAACAACTTCAGAACATTTGCTCTTCATCAACCTCGAGAGGCAAGAGTGAAATAGCACCTAGGTTTGTATTATATATATATATATATATATATATATATATATATAATTGTATGTACCTGCCCCACCCCCCGCACCGTTTTAAGGCGGGTGGAAATTTTGTGCCCCCGTCCCCGCCGGCACCCGCCCCATTTCTACCCCCACCGGCACCTGCCCCGTTGCCACCCTTAGTCACCAGCACTTGAACCAAGCAGTCTTTACAACATAATATTAAAGCTGTTTTGGACTATAAATACATTATGCCTCTTCAAGTGAAGGCCAAATGCTTTCTTTACATATTGGACCCTGGACACTTTTTTCTCTGTTGTAATACCATGTTGAACAACCAACCACCTCATTAGACGATTGCTACTTATGAAGTACTCAGAGAAGATTAATTTATTTACTATCTTCATTTTTACATTATGATTTGCACTTCTTTGCTAAGCTCGGAGTTGGGTCTTGTAAATATGATGGTTTTTATCTGTTGATTCTTGAATAAATTTGTAAGGTATACAGGTTCCATTTGCGTGCTTACGTGGACCTTGATCTTCTAAAATTCTTGCAAAGAATTCTTTGACCATGCAAGATACACATACACAATGATGTTTGGCTAATTGGAAAGCATGCCAAGATGGTTATGGTTATGTTTATCAGCCTTAAGTCACCTGTATTTAGGATTGCTTTTTGATTTCCCTTTTGTATTTAGGATTGCTTTTTCATTTCCCTTTCATTATCTTGGTGGCTACGTAGCTTCTGTATTCTTGCATTGCAATGAGCAAAAAGAATAACTTACAGTTTTCTTGTTCGGTCCCATCAGAATTGTTTTTTGCTGTGTTGGAGGTAACTTTTTTTTTTTTTTGGTGTTGCCATTTCATCTTTCTTGTTATACATTCATGTGCCACTTTACCATTTTAAAGCCTCTCATTATATTCTCATGCCATATGATTAATCATATTGGTTCTTAGTTTTCTTGATCCCTGGAAGGCTTAAGCTCCCTTCAAACCTAGTATTCTACTATAGCACAGTTGATATACTTGTTTTTTCCCTATATGGATAATTTGCTACATAAGTCACGTTCTTTACCTTTGCTCTTTTGTTTGCGAGGCTCTATTTTTCTTTCTAAATTTCTAAGTGGATGTTACAAGGCTCAAGAGAAGTTCTTCTGTTCCATTTCTTTGTTGTTTTCACAGGGATGATATTATTTTGAATGGACTAAGATGTTCTTCTCTTATTGAGTGGTTGAATCTCTTTATAAAGATCTTTTTGTCTAACTTCATGTTATGGATCATTGCATCAAAGAGATACATTTTCTTTGTTGGTAGGAAAACAATCAAAACATGTCTAAACTTGCTATGCCAGAATTTCTATTTCCTTGAGAAATCACATGAAATGAACATGTGATATCTCATAGAGACTTAAAAATTGAGGTGCCTCATATTTGCCATCTTTATCCAATATATTGGTATTTTTGGTCACTGATGTTTGTTCCTTGTTATGTGAATAAGATGTCCTTTTCGCTTGATCCAGAGTTGTAAGAGCTAATTCTAAGGATAACAGAATAAAAAATCTAGACAAAAAAAGAAGAGCTAGGATTTGAGGGAAAGTTGTTGGTCTTCGTTTTGATACTTCTATGTTATTTCTATAAAGAAAGAGGTGCTGGAGCAGACAGTTTTTCTCATCAAGCAACCTGGTATCAAGTGGAGACAAGGGCAAGGGTAATCTTGTTTGACATTGCTGGATTTGAAGCCAATAGAACTCTTCTGAGGAGATCATCATCACTAATATCTCATTCAGTTGATCACCCTTCTGGATCTCTAACTGGAGAGCATGGTGGTCTTATGAGTTGGCCTGAAGAATTCTACAAGATAAGACATCATCAGAATGATCCAGAGAAGGCTAATGGCATGGTAAGTCCGACTTTTTCATCTTATATCATGTGGTTCATTTTATACACTTCCACCAATAGCTTTTTCTTCTGGTAAATTCCACGGATGCTAACCACTGCTCAAGTTTAAAGAAAATTCATTTAGAACATTCTTAATCTTCTTCTAGTGTTCGAGTTGTAGCTTGCCTAAGGACTAAAAATCTGTAAACAGGTTAGAACTGCTTCATTGTCTGGGCATTCCATACCTCTATTCATTTGATGCGAGTATGCATAAACAAATTTAAAAGAAAAAGAAACAGTAGTGATGGACAAATGGCGACTTCAAATAGTGCTGAATCACTTCTTTAGTTCCCCGTCTATCTTCAGCTCTAAATAAGCATCTCCTTGATGTGCCGCAATGGAGTCTTTGATCTAGTCTGCACTTTTAGTCTTGTACTTGAGCATTGAAAATTCACAGGACATAGTATCGGAAATCTTTTCACATGCACTATTGACTTCGTGAATATGCTACACATGCATCAGATAAACAATGCCCCTGGTAATGCTCAAAGGTTTTCTGGGAGTGGTTCGAAGCCATCTCATAGTCACTCATACCCAAGAGTTCCATCAAATTATGCGAGGCCCCTTTTTTCTGCCAAATCGGAAGGGTACTCTACCATTGGAAAGAAATTAGCAGTGTCGGAACGCGATCCTCAAGTTGAAGACTCAAACTTGAAAGAGAAGCAAGGTAGAGATGACTCGAGTGATGAATCTGGTGCAGAGGATGAACTCGTTATCAGAATCGATTCCCCAAGTAGGCTTTCCTTTCGACATGTATAGTTAACTTGATGAACTTTCAAAACTTGTATTCAGTTTGTTTTTCAGGCCTCCTTTTTCAGCATTTTCATATCATAATATTGTTCCTTTGATACTCTATGGAGCATTTAGTTGAAAAGATTTTTAAGTACGTATATAAATAATTTGAGCTATAGGACTGAATCAATAAAGCGAACTCCATACCATCAACTCCTTGTGATAATTTGTTTTGCTGGTATCATATTGAACCCAAAACTTGATTTTCGTCAATTATTCCTCCAATTAGGCCACTGTTACAATCCAATTTGATCATTTACAAATTGTGAAATTATAGCAAATACATTGTGGGACAATTAAATGGAACTGTTAGAGAAATTCTCAACCTCTTCTTAGCATAACGGAGTTGAGGAGGGTCAATAATCTAATTTGGATCTCTACAATCTGTTGTGAAATTTGGTCAAATTGGAACAATGCTGTTTTATTATTTTTTTTCCCCAAAAAGCTACTTGTCACAAATTAGAACTCGGGCTATATTGGCAATGGAAATGGCTAACAGTTTGAGGGTTTCTTTTAAGCTTTTAGAGAATATTTGTAATGAAACCTCACCAATTGGAGTTTTCGTAGTATAGTGGTCTAAAAGACTTCAAGTCAAATTACTTGGCAAGACTATATGTATATATATTTACCCTTTTTTTTTCCTTAAACTATTTTTGTTTATTGAGTTTACAGTAACAAACATAAAAAAAAAATAACTTCAAAAATACACGTCTCAATTCTCAAATACAACTTATAAAAATACAAAAAAAAAAAAAGGCAAACAGGTGGGGGAGAGGTGGGGGAAGGGAGGTGAGGGAGGAGGAACGAGGAGGGGAGGGGAGGAAGAGGAAGAGAGAGGAGGAGGAAAGAGGGGCAGCGGTAGAGATGGAAGAGGGAGGAGGGAAGGGTGATGAGTGGTGATTTTTTGTAATTTTCAAAAAATAATTTCATAAAATTTAAAATTTTAAAAACATCCTAACAAACAATTATAGTGAAAGTTTTTCATATACAATGTTATAATATAGTATTTTAAAAATACTCTGAAAAGCGTCTAATCCACATAAAACCTATATTTTTTTGATAAGAAAAACGAGCAGAATTTTATTAATGAGATTGCTGGAAATTGTCCACGGATTGCTTGACAAAATTTGGAGGAAATTCCGCAATCATAGTGTGGTCAGCTAAACTCTGCACAACCTTATTTGCTTCTGTTGGAATTCATCCAACATCAATACGATGTTAGTCTAATAAAACTAGACGCACGTCCTCTGTAGCGGACCTAAATCAGACAGGATGTCTTCTTTATCATGTATAAGTTTGATAATTGCAGCTGCGTCTCCTTCTAAAATAAAACTTGGGATCTTTAGAATCTTTGCAAGGTTGACCGCTTCCCTAGCAGCGTGAGCTTCAGCCAATTCTGCACTCACTATACCATCAAACTCGTTTGCAAGACCGTTTTATAACTACTGATTTCTATCATTTCAAGTGCCGTAAATTCATAGCTCCTGCCATTCTAGTTTTGAGTTATGTATCAGAGAGGTTATTCGATCGCTAACAGCTGAGGATTGCGAAATCTTTGCAAAGCCATGCTATGAAATCTGGTGCAACAAGAATGCTGCTTTTTTCACTGGCAGACTTCAAGATCCTCTTATCTATTGTCAGTTTTGCCACTTACAACCTTACGGCATCCCGTGAGGCCAATGCACAACCTGCTGCTGCTTCATCTCAGCGGACTTGGTCGAAATGGTCAGCTTCCCCTTCTCCTCATTTTAAGGTTAATTTTGATGCTGCCATCTTAACCTGCAGCAAAATTTTTGGTATAGTAGTTGTCTGTGACCATGAAGGATCATTCATTCTCCAGCTCAGTCAGTGGATGAAAATTGAAAAGATCATTTATGGCACTTTTTCCTATTTTGCTTGAAATTTGATCTGATTCATGTCTGTGCTTAAATAGAGCTTTTGATTCGAATGTGAATCTCAATTTATTAGCTAATATCTTGAAAATGGAATATTCTGCTCAAAAATTCTCGAAAACTCGAGCACATATTCCAAAATATGTAAAGAAAATTCCTATACTAAAATTTTTCATACATTGAAAGTTTAACTGTCAAAAAGGGTTTTTTTTTTTTTTGGAAGAATGGGATACTTTTCCCTTGAAAGATAACTTTTTTCCTCATACACAGCAAAATTTAGTATTGTGTGATTATAATGTTGGCCCTCCCTACTCTCTCAAAACAAATTAAGCATACACAGCAATAACTTTTTTGTCTTAATATTACTTTTTCCTTGTATACATATGAATATTTTTGACGATCACGGAATTGGAATTAGATGTGTACCTGCACTTTTGGTTGTAAAATACTGGTAAGCTTTAATCTCTCATTAACTTTTTTATTCTTGATAAAAAAAATTCGATTTCTTCTAACTTTTGAGTTTTATTTTTGTTGTCTTACTCCTAAAGTTTACTCCTCTTGGATCTATTAAAATGTTCAAATACTAAATCAACCCTATTTTGAGATTTTTTTTTTTTGGCAACTCGCAACAAAAAGGCTTTTCATAGATTTCTCATTTTAATATGAAGACATAGTGAATCTATGCTAAATTAAGCTTAAATTTAGTACAACTGAATTTTATACACAACACAATTTAGATGCTTAACAAGTTAGAGTACTACTTGTTCTAACCTTTTTCCCAATGTAGTTTTCCTTCCCATTGGAGATAACTTGTTGTCTTGCTTGTTGGTTGGACTTTTCTGCTCTGAGCATTACAAATCAAGCACTATAAAACACATGAATGTTCTCTTTTGAGTCATTTGATCTGTAATTTTCAACTTTTTGATTGTTTTACTGTTATCCATGTCATTTTGTGATTACTTTTCACTTTTAATCAGTTTTTGTTGGGGCTTGTTGTTGCTAATAATAATGGCTTGTAAATGATTCATAGTGCTATTTCACTTTTTTCTTTGATTGGTTTAAATACAATTCAATATATCTCAGTATTGTATTAGGGTAATTTGGGTATCACAAAAAACTAAGACGATTTTTGTTTATACCCTTGATCAATCTAGACTCATAGTACTTTTATAGGGAGTATAGTTAAATAGATATGGATATAAATTACTATATGTAAATATCTTTCATCGTGCAATATTTTGTTTTAACAAGTAGTGCTCTTTCCATCTGTTGGGAAGAAAAAAACAGCGCACATTATCCTCTTGATTTGCTTGGCAATTTTCATTTTTAAGCCTTATATACACCATGACTCTTGAATAGGTGACCACCAGGTTGGATTGGATCATACGGTAGAAGGAATTATAAGTAGGAGATTTTAGATTTAAAACCTCTCACTTATTTTTTTTTTTAAATGTGACATGACTGCCCATATCACATGATTCAAGTTCAAATCGTTACGGGCATCTTGCGCCACACTTGGCAAAATAAATACTAAAGCCCCGTTTCGATTGCTCTTTTTTGAGGAAAATTTTAACAATTTCTAGGAATATTCCTTTTATATATTTTTCAATTTTTTTTGGAATAATTTTAGAAACTTCCCCTGAGATTTCTAACAATTGTAGGTACCTCTTCTAAAGTTTTGAAAATTACATAAACCTCCCTTCTTTTAGTGGTTTAGGTAACAAAATAGGGCCAAAATGCTGATGCATGCCAAATTTACCTTTGAATATCATATAATATCCTTCTATTAATTAAAAAAAAATCTGCTATTCTAAAGGTTCTTCCCAAATTGCCAATTGTAGGTTTAGTGTCGAGCAACTTTGTTTATGTGATTAATGGTCTCAACATCAAATTGGTAGGGGAGAAGTGCTTGATATTTGTATCATCATTTTCCCTTATTTTTCCCACGATTGTCATGCAACTTTTGCTCTTTATCATATTTTTTTTTCAATGATTAAGGGAAGAGCAAGAGTTGGGATATGATTGAGATAGTAGAAGAAGCTGTTAACCCACAAGAATAAGGTAGAAACTTTGGAATTCATCCAACAAGAAAAAGAGATCATGAAGTTGAAGTTGCTAAATGATAGTAATTAAAAGTTGTATAAATTGGGGTGAAAATGAAAGAGTGATAGTTGGAATGAAGTTTTTTAAGATGGGCAAAAAATCTGAACGGCCCTCAAACTATTTAGTTGAGCAATTTTTAATCTAATTTATAAAAGGTCAAGTTTCAAACCTTTTTACCCAGATTAGTTGGTTAAGCATCTAGTATGGGCAACAAATGCCATGCGCAGGTCAAATTTCAAGGGCTTTTCGTCCAAGCAGCCGCAAACCCGATCCCTGAGTCCTGACCCCTTTTCCTTTTAGAAAATGATTTCTTTACAGGGTCAAGCAATTCACAGACCAAATTCTATCACCAAGTCCATCCACCTTCTCCCTCCTTCAGTTCTTTTCTCAGCCATGTTTTTCTCTCGCCCAACCAATATCAGGTGAACACTTCTCACAATTTAATTTCTTTTTTTAACTTGTCTGAAATAAATGATATTCGACCAAAACCAAAAATCAGGCTTTCAAACCTATCAACTGCTTGGTGGCCATAATATCATCGACCATCGTCTAAACAATCTTGCATAGTTAGATCTAGTCCGTCAAGCTATATGTTGGCAGATTGTGCATTACTAGTTATCAATGGACTGAAACTTCAAAGTGACTGAAAATTATATCTACGGCACTTGAAACAGGAGTATGGAAGTTTTGCGTTTTCTTGTCAAAGATGGAAGAAGAATTGGTGGAGAGCCAGTCATCGATGGCTGCAAAGAATTTATTGATTTGTAGTCCGTTTGCTTGGTTCTAGTCATGGTGGGTTTTATATGTTTGTGAAAATGTCTGAGAGAGATTTTGTGAAGCAAGAGCTTTTTTTGTGCTTAAAGAGGACTGAGTAGCGACAATTGCACCATCAAAACGCCTCTTTGAAACCTTAGTTATACTTTGAAGGATATAAACTTCCTCGGTTGCATTTGTAGAATTCTCCTCCTCCATCTTCCTTACTTTGAATGATGGCGTTTATTCAAAGCTACTCATATATGTTAATAGATATGTACCAAGATGAAATTAGAAATTATTCTGAATTTTTACATGCTTGGTCCTACTCTATAGTTAGTCGCCAGCCATCTATCAGAGTGCCCAGCATACTTCAAGGTATTCCTGATCAACAACAGCCATCTCCTCGGCTTACAACGATCATGGAACTTTAGATTCTCATCCAGAAAAGTATCTTTACCTAGTTTAAAGGAAATAAAAAGAACTTAAGCTGCCATTGATTTTGAAAAATACTAAGACTTTTATTGATTACTTCCTCGATAATTTTCCCGTTGATCCTTCCGAATGGTTGGAGTCATCTATATATACATAAAGAGGTGACTTTTCAAGGAAGTCACGGTTAAATGACTCATCTACCAAAGACAAAACACAGTAATATGACCTTTCAGAAAAGTAAAACACTCGATACTTTTTACAGACAACTTTTACTAGTTGGCGGACAACTTTATTTGGTAGGACCCTTGATTTATACACGCCAATAGTCTTCATCTAGGGTATCTGAAGGAGTGGAATCTGGATCAGTGATGTTGTACATTTCAATCCAATTTTCATGTGCTCTTTTATTCCTTCTTTTATTGTCAGTCTTTTCCATTCGGGTTTTGACTTGTAAGAAGAAAAAGATTTTGCCTTTTGTTGTGGTTGTGGCTGATTTGTTTCATATGGATCCTGAGAGTCTTGTATAACAGAATCATTCATCTTGTCTTGCCATTGTTTCTTGGCGTTTTGGATTTTAATCCAGTAAGAATGACTAGTTTGAAAATTCCATGAATCATAAGGTCCTGGCCAGATTTCAGGAGGAATGCATCTGTTTTCTTGGAATATGTATCTCTGTGCTTCTCCATACTCATATTCTTGATCAAGAAGAGTATGAGACATTTCCTTATAAATAACAGCACTTGAAAGGGATTGAATTTGGTTGTTGATCAGATGACATGGTCGATGAAAGTGAAAAATCACATGGTTGGGATTTTTTAAGAATAGTTCAGACCAATGGGTTTGAAACATTGAAGAAAAACTTGGAGATTTTGGGCTAAAGGTTAATTAAAGAAAGGACTCTGAAATTCCATGAGAATATGGTATTGATGACACAAACACCAAAAATACCATAATAATTGTTTTGGAAAATTATGAGGATTGACTATAAAAATTTGACAGAATGGATATTCAGAATTTGTACCAAAGGGACTTAAAATTGATCCACCATATGAACTAAAAATTTCTAGTTCATAATTATTTCAGATCCTATCAATATCTTCTTTTTCCCAAGGGTAAGGTAATTCATGAATATCAGGAGATTCTGAACAAACTGGTGTAAACATCAAGCAGGTTGATATTTCTTTTGGGTTGGATGGATGGTCCTTTGTTGGCCCTTTTCTAGAAAAGAAATCAGCAACAACATTTTTGTTTCCTTTGATGTGTTTAATATCAAAAGAATATTGAGAAAACCAAACTGACCATCGAAGTAATTGAGGATGAGGCATGGTTTTTTGTTTAAAGTGCAGCATTTTAGGAAATGATCCCATATCCATCTCAACCAAGAAGTGATGAGAAATGAGAAAGAAAGAGAATTTCTTTATCCCATTTTTACCGCAAGAATCTCCTTGAAAGTGGAATGATAATGTTGTTCTGAGATTTTGAACTTTTCACTTGCAAATCCACAACAATGTCTTTTCCCTTGTTCATCTTCTTCAAGCAAAACAGCTACCTAATATTTGTCACTAGCATCAGTCTGTAAGATTTTCTTGCCATCAGTTGGAATGTACAAAGTTGGAAGTTGAAGAAGTTCTTCCTTTATGCTTTGGATTGCTCAGGTTTGAGATGAACCCCATGAAGGAGGTTTCTTTTTGAGCATTTTAGTCAAGAGACTAATATGCTTAGCTGCTTTGGGAATAAATTCCCACACATAGTTGACAACTCTGAAAAACTGTTGTACCTGTGTTTTTGTCAAATCTTTTTCTGAAAAATCTTTAACAGATTGTCCAACATGTTGCTCAGAAGTGCATTTTCCATTAGAAATTTTCATTTCTAAGAATGAAATTTCTTGCTTAGCTAGAATCATTTTCTTTTCAGAAATCATAAAGCCATGTTGCTTAACAATTTTATGGAAATCATTAAGCAATTGGAGGTGTTCCTCCCAAGTATTACCGAAAAGAAGAATGTTATCAATGTAAACAAGTGCAGAATGAAGAATAGGCTGAAAAATTTTTATCATGGCTTTTTGAAAAAGCGAAGGTGCCGTTTTGAGACCAAAAAGCATTACCTTCCATTGAAAATGATGATTTGGAATATAAAATCCAGTTTTGTGCCTATCTTCAGGTTGAATTCCCAACTGTCAGAATCCAAATTTAAGATCAAATTTTGAAAACCATTTTGCTTTGGATATCTGCGGCAAAAAGTGTAAATCGGTTGGGAATTGGAAATTTATCATCCAAAAGAAAATTGTTGAGAGGTTGAGAATTAATTACCAGCCTCATTTTTCCTCTTACCTGTTTAGATTTTTTGTTGACATAAAATGCTTGGCATGCCCATTGAGAATCAGTTATTTCAATAAGCCCAAATTTTAAGAATTTTGAACACTTTTGTTCAACTAGCTTAGAATCTTCTGGATTCATTCCTGAATGACTAACTTTTGTGGGGTTTATATTCTCATTCTTTTTGAAAGGAAGTTGGATATAAAAATCAGAATTTTCCCATAAAGGGTGATCACATTTTTGCAAAAATTCCTGATGATTGGATGCACAATATTCTTGAATAATCTGCCTTTCAAAATTTTTAAGTTGCTCCTTTATTGTAAAAATCTCATCTTGGATTGTATACAAATTTGGGATATCAATGAAATTTTTGAAAAACTTTTTTGGATTTAATCCCAGAAGATGTAACAAGATATTGATTTGTTCTATAAAGATCAAATCCAAGAATAAGATCTTTCCCAGTGAAATTTGCTCCTAAAAACTTTGAAGTTATTTAACAAACTGGAAGAAGTTTGATAGTAATGGAATTTTTTGTTATAAAATGTGTTTGAAAAAATTTCCCATTAGCACCTCTAAAATCATGGGTTTCATGAACCCAATAATTTTCTGGTAAAACATCCTTCTTCATGATTGATAATGAGGCTCCTGTATCAAAGAATGCAATAATTGGAATAAGTTGAGAATACTTATCTAGAAGAATATGCACAAGTGTCTGAGGAAAAGTTTTCTGTTTTTCTACTGGTCCAATAGTAAAAATTTCATCAGGGACCTGTAAAACCAAAAGAGTAGAGTCAGTTATTTCTTCTTGTTCAGAAAATTTAGATTCTATATCAGAAATTTTAATAAGAAATTCATCCTGAATTTCTGAAATGAGTTTTACTCCCTTTTGGTTTTGAGAACAATTTTTGGCAAAATGTCCTTGTTTGCCACAGATAAAACATCTATTGCCTTTTTTGCCTCGAAACTTCTTTTCCTTCCTTTTAAAATATCTCCATTTCTTTTGGAAGGGTTTTCTTGAAAAGCTTTTGTAGCTTTTGCTGAAGCTTTTGAATCATTTGAATTTCTTTTTCCTTTTGTGAGGAACACAAGCTTGGCATTTTTCTTTAGTAATAAGCTCAGGCTTCTTGCAAGTTTGATCTAAACAAACATCTCCTTTAAGATATTCTCGTATCACCTTTCTCTTGTTGCAAAGGTCATCAAGAGATAGAAGTACTGCTTGTTTAATTTGTCCAGTAGACAAATTTAAAATGGATCCATATTTATTATGGATATACATTTTTGCACCATCTGTAAGAGACTTTGGAAGTGAGCTAATAAAAGCTTGCTTGACATTAATATCTGCACCAAGAGCAAAGATTGTTATATGTTAATAGATATGTACCAAAATGAAATTAGAAATTATTCTGAATTTTTACATGCTTGGTCCTACTCTATAGTAAGTCGTCAAGTTAAGATAGATCTGCTTAGCCATCGTCTTTTTACTATCAAGAGTGAGAAGCTTATGAAAGAAGAATTTGAAAAAACCAAAAATAGTCGTGTTGTAATTAATAAGGATTTGAGTGTTAGAAGAATTTGATTATTAAGTTATGTTTACTCCTTCTACTAGTATTGTATTAAATAAAGTTAATAGTAATAAATTAGATTATTTATATGAAATTTCTGTTGAACCAGAGGTGGTTAATCCTACCTCTATACTTGTTATTAATCCTTATACTGCTTTTGGTAAGCAATCTTTCTCTCCTTTAAGGACAATAAAATCTTTGATTAAATATCATCCTAAAGGAGTCAAAGAATATATTCAAGCTTCAAAGGTGGATCAGCATCCTATCCTTGGCACAAAGAAGGAACAATTCATAACTCTTCACATACCCAATGAATTTCCTTCCCAATGGAAACAACAAGGATTTACCCATATTCATTTTGGAGCAATCAGGATCTTCTTATCATATCATGGACGAAAGGGACTTCCAATGGTGGCACGCATAGCTTTGCTTGACACTAGATTCACAAAATACCAGCACGCTTGTATAGCGATAGTTGAAACTACTCTTAATGCTGGAACTGTTTTTGTGACCCTTTTCCCAAATTTTAACATGTTTTTGGCAGATCCTCATCTTTTAGATGCTTTGAAGGTTCAGGTTCAAATTATTGGGGCAGATCAAGTTACAGATGCAATAGCAGCAACTCTTCACTACCAAATGGTCTATTGTATTCAAAATCATGCTCTTGATTTAACAATCCCCGGTGGTGAAGATGCTCTTCTTATCCGTGTTGATGAGAAGAATTCTGCATCCTATACTCATGTTCCCCAACAGATTTCTAAGTCAGATTTAGTCCAATTATTACTAGATAGTTGGATAACTGACTATGAATTTTTGCACTCACAAGCCAATGAACCCATTGAGTCTTCAAACTCAAAAATTTCTCATACCAAAGAAGGGAGAATTTCAATTTCTTTTGATCACTCTCATCTTAAATCTTCAATCTTCAAAAAGTTCTTACCCTGCTATTATGATGGCACAGGCACAAATCTCAATGGAGATGCCAAGCGAAGAAGGAATATTATGGGGTAGATATGATGAAAACTGCGAAAGAGGATTCCTTCAAGATATTATTGCCCATTTTAATGTAGCAGGAGAAGCAGTTTATCATTTTCAAGATCCTATCTCTGTTCATATTTATTTTGATGTTTGTACCAAATATGATGATTGTTTTATGGAGCATCTCTGTGGTGAAAGTGGAGAAAGTCATCCGAAAAAGAAAAGGAATATCCAACCAGTTGAGGACGGGTCTTGCAAACCAGATCTTGAACCACAAGATCCAGATGCTGACAATTATATGTCAACAAGAAGTGGATTTGATGGTTATCAAATTCCATCCTCATGGATTCCCAAGAAATCACAAACTTCCAGACAAACTCTCCATCCCTATTATCAAAAATGTTTTGATATTCTTGAAAAAGAGGCAAAAGAACAAACAAAGAAAATCAAGCAAGAATGGAAGGCGAAACCAGTGCAGCCAACAAGATGTTTTTATCAAAAACTTGAAGAAACAGTCCAGCAAATCTTTATGTTTAATGAGGAAGATTTTCCAAAACTAGAACCTTTTGTCCAAAATGGTTCTAGACATACTCCAAAAATCTAGAATGCTTTCCCTACAATCTTACCAACCGGAGAGACAATAGGATCTAGTCCTTCTGAGGAAGTTTTGAACTGGCATATTGAAAATTCCTTGATTCAAAATGCAGCTCTTACTTCCATCCACAAGAATGTAACAGAGGTAAAAGTAAAGGTAAATCATATAGATACTACTGTTAAAACTCAAAATTCACAAGTATCTCATATGATTGAAGTTTTTGAAATAAAGCTTGAAAACCTTAAGTATGAGTTACCTTCACATTCATCTTCTTTAGCTAATTTTGTTTTGAATAAAGAAAAGGAAACTCAATTTATACAAAATCAAATTGCTATTCTCAGAACTACAGGAGAAGTTCCCAGGTTTGATGTTGGATCAATAGAACCAATTGCACCTAAGGTAAGTCCAGGTTTTGGTGCTACACCAATTAGAAATTGACCAACACCTTTCTATTTTGGTGGTGTTACGACACCAAATCCTTATGTGTTTTTCCCCAGCCAGCAAGAACAAACTCCCCCTCCTTTTTGACATTGCTAAAGTATTACGAGAATATCGTAAGAATAAGCAAAAACAAAAGGAAGAAGAAAAAGAAAAGAAAAAAGATGAAGAAGAAAGGAAAAGGAAAGAAATAGATTGTACAGGAACCAGAAGTATCATTAATGTATACTAACATACATGCTAACCCTGTATTTTCTCTTGAACAGGAAAAGAAAGCCAAAGATGCTACCAAAGTTTATGATAATCCTTTATCATCCATGTTAGAAGAACTACATGAAGAATCAGTTCCGTATATTTCTACTTATGATCAAGCTTCTGAGATTTCTACCTCCGAAGAAAATTCTGAATCAGATGAATCAACTGAAAGCCAGACTTCAGAAGAATCTTCTGAAGAACTCATATATGATGAAGAAAATATTCCGATCATCAATATGACAACTAAAACTGAGGTAGTACATCCAGATGATAAAGAGGATGAAGGAGAAACTTCTGGAGCATCAAGATCTCAAAGCCATACTTTCCCAAAACTAAAGGGAATACAAATCTTTACTATTGATAACATTCCTTCAGAAAAATGGGAAGAAAGATTCTAAGATTTTCATGCTTGGATGATCACCCAAAACTTACATGAAGAATCTCATTTCGAAATCTTATCTGTTTTTACTGCTCATTTTTCAGGAATGCTCAAAGATTGGTAGGCAAGTTTGGGTGAACAAGACAAGATGTTTTTCTTGACTCGACAAGATTTCTCTGAAAACATCAATATTTTACATTTGATGTCTATAGGAGATGTTAAAGAGAGTAAAGAAACAAAGAGAAAGGTATTTTTTCAAATGAAATGTCTATCATATGATGAAAAGACATTAATAAACATTTCATGAAAATGACTAAATTATTCTTTGCTCTTGGTGTAGATATTAATCTCAAGTAAACTTTTATTAACTCACTTCCAAAGTCTCTTGCAGATGGTGCAAAAATGTATATCCATAATAAATATGGATCCATTTTAAATTTGTCTACTGGACAAATTAAACAAGCAGTACTTCTATCTCTTGATGACCTTTGCAACAAGAGAAAGGTGATACGAGAATATCTTAAAGGAGATGTTTGTTTAGATCAAGCCTGCAAGAAGCTTGAGCTTATTACTAAAGGAAAATGCCAAGTTTGTGTTCCTCACAAAAGGAGAAAGAAATTCAAAAGATTCAAAAGCTTCAAAAGCTTCGACAAAAGCTACAAAAGCTTTTCAAGAAACCCTTCCAAACGAAATGGAGATATTTTAAAAGGAAGGAAAAGAAGTTTCGAGGCAAAAAAAGGCAATAGATGTTTTATCTGTGGCAAACAAGGACATTTTGCAAAAAATTGTCCTCAAAACCAAAAGGGAGTAAAACTCATTTCAGAAATTCAAGATGAATTTCATATTAAAATGTTTGATATAAAATCTGAATTTTCTAAACAAGAAGAAATAACTGACTCTACTCTTTTGGCTTTACAGGTCCCCGATGAAATTTTTACTATTGGACCAGTAGAAAAACAGAAAACTTATCCTCAGACATTTGTGCATATTCTTCTGGATAAGTATTCTCAACCTATTCTAGTTATTGCATTCTTTGATACAGGAGCCTCATTATCAATCATGAAGAAGGATGTTTTACCAGAAAATTATTGGGTTCATGAAACCCATGATTTTAGAGGTGCTGATGGGAAATTTTTTTCAAACACATTTTGTAACAAAAAATCCCATTACTATCAAACTTCTTCCAGATTGTCAAATAACTTCAAAGTTTTTAGGTGCAAATTTCACGAAAAAAGATCTTATTCTTGGATTTGATCTTTATAGAACAAATCAATATCTTATTATATCTTTTGGGATTAAATCCAAAAAGATTTTAAAAAATTTCATTGATATTCCAAAGTTGTATACAATCCAAGATGAGATTTTTACAATAAAGGAGCAACTTAAAGATTTTGAAAGGCAGATTATTCAAGAATCTTGTGCATCCAATCATCAAGAATTTTTGCAAAAATGTGATCACCCTTTATGGAAAAATCCTGATTTTTATATCCGACTTCCTTTCAAAAAGAATGAGGATATAAACTCCACAAAAGCTAGCCATTCAGGAATGAATCCAAAAGATTCTAATCTAGTTGAACAAGTGTTCAGAACTCTTAAAATTTGGGCTTATTGAAATATCTGATTCTCAATGGGCATGCTAAACATTTTATATCAACAAAAGATCTGAACAGGTAAGAGGAAAAATGAGACTGGTAATTAATTATCAACCTCTCAACATTTTTCTTTTGGATGACAAATTTTCAATTCCAAACCGATTTACACTTTTTGCCCAGATATCCAAAGCAAAATGGTTTTCAAAATTTGATCTTAAATCTGGATTTTGGCAGTTGAGAATTCACCCTGAAGATAGGCACAAAACTGGATTTTGTATTCCAAATCATCATTTTCAATGGAAGGTAATGCCTTTTGGTCTCAAAACGGCACCTTCGCTTTTTCAAAAAGCCATAATAAAAATTTTTCAGCCTATTCTTCATTCTGCACTTGTTCACATTGATGACATTCTTCTTTTCAATAATACTTGGGAGGAACACCTCCAATTGCCTAATGATTTTCATGAAATTGTTAAGCAATATAGCATTATGATTTCTGAAAAGAAAATGATTCTAGCCAAGCAAGAAATTTCATTCTTAGGGATAAAAATTTCTAATGGAAAATGCACTCCTGAGCAACATGTTGGACAATTTGTTAAAGATTTTTCATAAAAAAATTTAACAAAAACACAGGTACAATAGTTTCTCGGAGTTGTCAACTAGTACGGGAATTTATTCCCAAAGCAGCTAAGCATATTAGTCCCCTGACTAAAATGCTCAAAAGAAAACCTCCTCCATGGGGTTCATCTCAAACCCGAGCAATCCAAAGCATAACGGAAGAACTTCTTCAACTTCCAACTTTGTACATTCCAACTGATGGCAAGAAAATCTTACAGACTGATGCTAGTGACAAATATTAGGTAGCTGTTTTGCTTGAAGAAGATGAACAAGGGAAAAGACATTGTTGTGGATTTGCAAGTGAAAAGTTCAAAATCTCAGAACAACATTATCATTCCACTTTCAAGGAGATTCTTGCGGTAAAAATGGGATAAAGAAATTCTCTTTCTTTCTCATTTCTCATCACTTCTTGGTTGAGATGGATATGGGATCATTTCCTAAAATGCTGCACTTTAAACAAAAAACCATGCCTCATCCTCAATTACTTCGATGGTCAGTTTGGTTTTCTCAATATTCTTTTGATATTAAACACATCAAAGGAAACAAAAATGTTGTTGCTGATTTCTTTTCTAGAAAAGGGCCAACAAAGGACCATCCATCCAACCCAAAAGAAATATCAACCTGCTTGATGTTTACACCAGTTTGTTCAGAATCTCCTGATATTCATGAATTACCTTACCCTTGGGAAAAAGAAGATATTGATAGGATCTGAAATAATTATGAACTAGAAATTTTTAGTTCATATGGTGGATCAATTTTAAGTCCCTTTGGTACAAATTCTGAATATCCATTCTGTCAAATTTTTATAGTCAATCCTCATAATTTTCCAAAACAATTATTATGGTATTTTTGGTGTTTGTGTCATCAATACCATATTCTCATGGAATTTCAGAGTCCTTTCTTTAATCAACCTTTAGCCCAAAATCTCCAAGTTTTTCTTCAATGTTTCAAACCCATTGGTCTGAACTATTCTTAAAAAATCCCAACCATGTGATTTTTCACTTTCATCGACCATGTCATCTGATCAACAACCAAATTCAATCCCTTTCAAGTGCTGTTATTTATAAGGAAATGTCTCATACTCTTCTTGATCAAGAATATGAGTATGGAGAAGCACAGAGATACATATTCCAAGAAAACAGATGCATTCCTCCTGAAATCTGGCCAGGACCTTATGATTCATGGAATTTTCAAACTAGTCATTCTTACTGGATTAAAATCCAAAACGCCAAGAAACAATGGCAAGACAAGATGAATGATTCTGTTATACAAGACTCTCAGGATCCATATGAAACAAATCAGCCACAACCACAACAAAAGGCAAAATCTTTTTCTTCTTACAAGTCAAAACCCGAATGGAAAAGACTGACAATAAAAGAAGGAATAAAAGAGCACATGAAAATTGGATTGAAATGTACAACATCACTGATCCAGATTCCACTCCTTCAGATACCCTAGATGAAGACTATTGGCGTGTATAAATCAAGGGTCCTACCAAATAAAGTTGTCTGTAAAAAGTTTTGAGTGTTTTACTTTTCTGAAAGGTCATATTACTATGTTTGTCTTTAGTAAATGAGTCATTTAAACCTTTGAAAGGTTGTCCTTAACCTTTTTCCAACGGTCAGTTTACTATTTACTTTTCTAAAAGTTCAAGTGTCTATGACCTCCTTAAAAGGTCACCTCTTTATGTATATATAGATGACTCCAACCATTCGAAAGGATCATCGGGAAAATTATCGAGGAAGTAATCAATAAAAGTCTTAGTATTTTTCTCAAAATCAATGGCAGCTTAAGTTCTTTTTATTTCCTTTAAACTAGGCAAAGATACTTTTCTGGATGAGAATCCAAAGTCGCTTCATAAAAGTCCTTTAATCGTTGTAAGTCAAGAAGATGGCTGTTGTTGATCGGGAATACCTTGAAGGATGTTGGGCACTCTGATAGATGGTAAGGAAGATTAGAGGAGCATAGATTTTTATTTCTTAGGGTTTTGTTCAACAATTTGTGACTGTTCACACAAAAAAAAAGCCCTTAAAATTTGGTCTACACATTGCATTTGTTGCTCTTACTAGCTACTTAACCGGCTAATCTGGGTAAATGGGTGTGAAGTTTAACCTTTTATAAGTTGAAGGAGTAAAATTAGGCACTTAATTGTTGAAGGGCTAAAAGTTATTCAACTAAATAGTTTGAGGGTCGTCCAAAGTTTTTGCCATTTTAAGATAGGAGTTAAGATTTTAAATGAGTGGGAAAGAAAGATGGATGATTGCAGTTGATTTTCTATTCCCATTTGATTTTTTTTTCTATAAATGGGTCTAACAATTAAAAGGAATTGAAAGTTTTTCTAGAAAGAGAAGATTCTGCCATAACTAAATTGGGTATCGGTAGTTGTGTGAGGTAGAGTTATTTCGCCAGTGATCTGTGGTTTATGTATTGAAACTTTTGTAAATCTGATTGTAGAATCATATTCAATGGTTTGAACAGATTTTCAATTGGGTTATCCATTTTTCAAGATTCATTGTAATCTACGAATTTGTGATTATTTTCAACGAATGTCAGATGACCATAACCAGTTCTCAGTTATGGCATTGTTCTTGTTTAAGCCAGGAAAAGCAAAGGAATTTCAGCACAAAAAAAGAAGCAAAAGAAAAAGAAAAAGATAAAACTTAAACTACACAACCGTAGGTATAACTTCTGTAAGTTTAAAACTTACTAACGTCTATAATGCTACCGTTGTTCTAAATATTTTCATCATTCATATGGCAATTTCATTATTTCTTGATTCTAAGATTTCCTTTACAATAATTTTGCCCTCCCTTGTGTTGACTTTCCTCAACCATACATTTTTTTTTGCAGTTTTTCTTTGCTCTCTAAGCCCCGATAGTTTCTCACCCAATTCTTGTTAAGTTCACATTTCATTCCTTGTTAGGAATTGGCGGCATCATGCAAACTAGTATGTCCGAAACAATCAGTATGCACACCACACACTAATTATGCCATAAATACCATGTAGTCCCTAATCTTTCTATTATGAGCTAATGTGGTCCCTTGTAAGTCAATTTTGAACAGTTTGGTCCTTGAATGAGTTTGCCAAAAAAAAAAAACTAATGTTGCCAGTTAATTTCCACCTTTGATCAAATTAGCATCGTATTTAATAGAACTTTCAACTATTTTAGTGAATACAAAGTTGAAATAATTTGTAAGATTATTTAAAGATATATTTAGTTTCACGTAATTGAATTAAAGATGCCTGCCAAATTCCTCAAAACTTAAGTGACTTTTAGTTGGGTGGCCTGAATTGTTAAATTTGAAAACATACAGGGCTAAATTGGTTATCACCAAACCATAAGGGACAATATTATTTCAAGCTAAACAATGAGGGTCAAATATCCCTCATAAGTGTTGAGACTTGCCAATGTTTATTTGGTAGAATTGACAAAAAGGTTTTCTGTTACTTTAAAAATAAAATTGAAGTAAAGATAACGGATTATTTTTCAGGGTTGAAATAAAAACTCAACGCATTGCTTCCAGGTATAACCTAGTTTCATCTAATTGAGTTGAAGATGTTGCCAAATTCTTTAAACACTTTAGTGACTTTCAGTTAGATGACCTCAATCGTTAAAGTTGAAAATATAAGGGGCTAAATTGTCTTTCACAAACAAATGAGCGACAGAATTAATTCAAAGCAAAAAGATTGGGGACTAAAATTGTAAATATCCTGCCTATCTATTTGGATTTTCCAATGACCATGGTAAATTTGAAAAAAAAAAAAAAAGATATCCTCTTACATTAAGGATGGGATTGAAAGTAAAGGATGGGAAGGAAACTCTGCTCACAGCTGCTGGTAGGGCAGTTCTAATAATATCAGTTATATTGCCATGACTATTAATGTGATGTCTTACTCTAGATTAACTGATGGATGCAGACTTTTAATTGAGTGAACAAGAATTAGTTAAAGGTGCAAACATCTTATCACAGCTTAAAGATCAAATGCTGTGAAATTAACAAGACATCAAATCTTTCAACACACCACTGCTAAGCAAATGTTGGAGGGGTTTAACTATGCCTAATCTCCTGAAAGGACAGAACTCAAAGAAGTTCAAAATGGAATATTCATGCCAGGAACGACAACTTAGATGAACAGCTTTGGTTTTGTCAATCAGAAGAAGTCTTTAAAATTGTGGTGCAGCTGTGAATTCTGGCAACTTGTGCATACATGCCCTCAATACTGAAATCCAACTACACACCAAGCTGAAGCTCATGCTGCTAGAATTGCAATAATGCAGACATGCACTGATGCACAGAGGTTGATTACAAAGAATGAGCTTCAATCTGATGCAAGATCCTTAACTAAATTATGTAAGGACACAAGCTTTGAAGAGAATGAATTCAGAATGCTGCTGCAAGTCATATTATATTCCTTGCAAAACTGTTAAACATGTACATTTGGTTGTATTCACAGGCAAGAAGCTGAGTCAACTGATGTTTTACCTAGGTATGGCTACAATACTTCATGAATCAAATGAGTGGAACAAATTCTTCTCCAATTATTCCTGAAGTTTTTAGTACTATTGGCCAAAAACAAAAGAGAAATATTTCACTCCCGTAACCAAATGTCCCAATTGAATCAGAGCTAAAAAAAGAAAAAATGAAGAAACCAAGTCAAATGAAGAAATGATTAGCACACTGGCATAGAAGCCCCCCCATGACTTTTTCTTTTCACCTCACTTTTTTTTTTTTCAAGTTGCCATTGCAAATTCCTTTCGAATTACTAGTATGGATTATAGGCTGAAATAACTTTCATCATTGAAATTATGCAGGCCTAGATTGAATATTTCGACAGCTTACAGATGAATAAGTCTTTATGATGTTCATGGAGTGCAAATCTAAATTGCTCTATAAATCATGTGACCGCCTACAATTGACTGCACAAATTATATACCATTCATATCATATTTGACTTGAGAGTTTCTAAAAGATGACACTGGAATCAAGTAAAGATGTATTAGTTATAGTCCCTCCTAAAAGTCTAAAGCATATAGATCAAAACTTACTCTTGGAACTGCATTACTTCAATACCTACACTACAAGGCTACAACATTTAGTTTAGTTTTAAGTGTACTGGTCCATCTGCATGACTTCCTACTATAATATTGTACACCTCTAGCATAATAACCGAAATCATGTAAGCCCAAAGAACACCCCACATATCAGGGTTGATGTTTTCTCCTTACACTTCATAATGCATACCAACCTCTATGCAGTGTGGCAATGGGATACCCATAGCAGGAAGAGAAGACCTGCAATTACTGTGCAGAACTTCATAAAAGGCAAGCATAGTTCTGTCAAACCGGCTACAACTTTTACCGATATGAAACCTTGTCTTCCCGCGTACATGAACTACACCGGCAAGCTTTGCCTCTTCTATGTCAGCAATTTCTTCATCCAAGGAAGTAGTTGATTGCGCACAATCAGAGGAATCACGTACATGATTCTGCAAGCTGCCAGTAACTTGAAGAACAAAGTCATTGCCTTCAAGGCTAAGAGAATCTGCATAGCCATACTGAATCACACACCCATAAACTCCTTTGAGGCCCAATTTATTGACAATAATTCTCTCATGTGCGGGGACTTTTGGAACCAGCAAGTATCTAAGAGTTGTAAAAACAGTAACATTGTGTAGAGATTTCATATTCTTCATGTAATGACCAAGTACTGGGGTCAGCCCATCTTGAATCTTAGTGTAGAAAAAACATAGTCCAGGAACCCTCTGGATGCCAGGATCAGATAGCAGTGCTTTAAGACTGTCCACGTCTATCTTGTGTGTTAACTCATACTCCATCTTTCTCTGCCTTCCATAGAACCAGCCAAACATAATAAAAGCTAGCATGACAGAAATGGCAAATGGAATCCAACCACCTTCTGGAATTTTAGTGAAGACAGAGCTCACATAGACACCCTCCATCACGAAAAAGATAACGAAATACAGTGCAACTAGAACAGGTGGAGTTCTCCAAATAATGATCATGACTAAAGTCAGCATAATGGTTGTAATAAGCATGACCATGGTGACAACAACTCCTGAATAGATGGTGGATTTGATTAGAAAATGGAACACAAGGAAAAAACTGGGAATTAATAGTAATCAACATTTTCTTTATGAAAACATGATGCTCCAGATTAGTCACATGGCAGTTATATAGGAGATTTATTTGATTGATCATGAAGACATTCACAGCTTCTCTGAAATAAAAATTAAAAAGTTTTGGAGTCTTACAATCTCAATACGCTTATACCGCTATGGTTCATTGATCTAAGTTCTAATGTCCCTGGGAAATAGCAAATGTCAAATCAACACCTTCTGAAGTTCTATTCAACTGTAAACTAAAGTTTTAACTGATTAAGTAGATGCAATCCCTTAAATATAGTAATACTAACAAGTACAAACATTTTTATGAGAAAATGTCAAGTTATGAAACATGCCATTAAGCAAAATATATTAAACAGGAATACTTGATCCCTACTGACTGGAACTGCTTATTCTCAATACCTTCATGAAGGAAACAAAAAAAAAATCAAGCCGACGTTGCTTGGTTCAATCTCAGTTGGCAATATGTCATAGGAGAAAATTGATTGACAAAGCTAGAAATGAAGTGAGGTTACTCAACTAATATAGCAATGCTTGTAAGTGGTGGGTAGATCAAACAAAACAATGAAATGGGGTTGATATTATTTCTTACCGAAAGCATTTCCAATATCTTGTCCATCTCCAAATATTAGTATGACAGCAACACAAATAACCATCAGAATATTGTTGACTTCTGGAGAATACACCTCTCCTTCTTGCCTGGTTGATGTGTGGACTATCTTGACTCGAGGGAAATAATCAAGTGCAACAGACTGTTTGATAATTGAAAATGTAGCAGAAATCAATGACTGGCTAGCTACAATAGCAGCCAGTGTGGCTATCACAAACATGGGCCAGTAAACAGGAGATGGTATAAACTTGTAAAACCCATCATTATGGTCATATGGGTTTCTGATCAAGTAAGCAGTCTGTCCAGCATATGTCAGAACTAGGGATGGATAGATAGAGAAGAGAAAAGCTATCTGTCAGAAATGAATGGAGTTAGGATTAAAATAATAATAATAATAAAGCTAAACATAAAGATGATGAAGATCTTTTATCATTCACCTGAATTGAACTTTTGTTGAAATGACCAAGATCAGCAAACATCGCCTCAGAACCTGCATAGAAGTAATGACACAGATTTCATAAAATGAACACCAAGTCCTCAACCCACTTGCTGCAACTCCAAAGTATTTAAATCTTCAGGAAGAAAACCAAACCAGAAACCAAAAAGAGAAAATGGAAAAGAAAAGGAAAAATATGAGTAGATGATTTCTCAGGAAGTAACACCAGCAATTTTATCAGTCAAACTTGAGCAAAAATTATAAAATACTATTTAATTATTCATCAAATGTTTGTTTAGAATTGAATCCTGTTCTGTAGTTAATTATGATAACAGGAATGGTTTGCATCAGTTGTAAAATTCAGTTAAGTTTCCAACTTTCTGCTGAGAACTTCTTTCTGACTAGGGAATATTGTACACCTGAAATTTACTTGGGTTTGGAGATATGTGTGAGGTAAAGTTTCAATTCAATGCTGACTAGGAGAAAAGCTATAAGTATTTCCAGAATAAACCTTCATATTCTGCCCCACACCCCCCCCCTCCCCCCTTCCCATTCCCACGACCAGAAAGTGGAAGTAAACCCATACATTGTAATAAGCGAAAGAGAGAGACATTAGCTTGGACTCACATGATCTGTGCAGAGGGTTGTATGAGGCTTACCTGTAATACAAAGGATTGTACCACTGAGCAACAGCCAGCCTTCCTTCCCGTTTCTCCAAAAGAAGGAGAATATGTAATGGGGTGATATTGCCTTGTAGATGCTGGGGTAATGCTTTATGATACTATAAATTCCCACAAGAGGAGTAGTGAGGGTCCATGCCCACATTATAGGAGAGAAAAGGAAACTCACTCTCGAGGTACCATACTTCTGCAGGAGGAATAAAACAATGAGGACAACTGCTGACAAGACTTCCACCCAGGCTGCAAGTGAAAAATGAGAACTTCAAACACGACAAACTACTTGGTTACCAAATTTAGAGATACATGGAATGGAGATTGATTTAATTTGCTGCTACTGAAAGTCCAGTCTTGCACTGTCATTTAGATTCAGTCATTAGCTTAAATACCCTTTTCTCCTTCACCATTAGAATTTCCTTATCATCTGTTCAAGTTCTAAGCTTCGAGATTCAAATCATTACAAACTCCGTCTAACTACTGATTGGTCATTACACTCTGCAGTAAAATTCATGTTTATATGACAACTGTTTTTCACCATGTTTCAGACATCCATGAAATGCATTCTAAAAACTTGGGAAAGTAGCTCTCTCCGCCCCCCCCCCCCCTCTCTCTCTCTCTCTCTCTCTCTTCAGACTTATAAATACTGGAAATATTAAAGGTACAAGTAAAACTAGCTAGCAAATGTGCTTAGTACTTACTTTTACTAAATGATGGAAAAGGTGCCCTAATGCCATCCATTGCTGACAACACTGAGGCAAGGTTTTCAGCAAAAAGTCAATACAAGGATCAAAGAAAGAAATCTTCAATAAGGAAAAAAATTAATGAACCCTCAGATGATAGTTCCATGCTAAGCTACCTGAAATTGCAGGAGTAAGTACACCATCACCAATTAGCATGCACATGCCTAAAATTGCAATAAAAAGCAACACCCTTCTGGCAACCAAGCTCGCTTCAAAAAATTTACCAAGTTTACTCGGCTTTTCAGCAGTGCTTGATTTTGTGCGTGAATGTTTTGAAGAAAGGATACTGATGTTTATGTTCCTACATAGTAACGAATAGAGGGCGAAAGTTCCACCTGCAAAAGTCATTTTTTGACAATTCAAATAACAGGCTAAGACAGTGTAGGTAAAAGCGTTAAGCTTTTAATTTTCTGCTCATTAAAGATGCATTAAACCTATTCTTTCTTAAAAGTATATCCACTTGTAGTTTCAAGAAGCTTTATGACATGAGAATATCTAAGATTCATCTTCTGAACTCCAATTGCTAATCAAGTCTCTTTAAGAGATTGCTGATGAATAAGCGTACAAAACAACAACAATTGGCTTGCTTTTAGACTCCAATTAAGCACAATATTAAAACAATAGTTTGATATGTTTGTTCCATTGAAGCTACTCCACCTGTGACTGTTATCTACAATACTGAGGCAAAGAGTACTAAAATGGTAACCTCCATTCTCATTTTCATGCCCACATAAAACATCTATAAGAGGCTTGGACTAATTGTAGACACTACAACAAAGGGATGGAGCACGGTCCTTGTGTCAATAATTAAAGTGTAAAGAACCAATGAGCTAACAGTAGAGGCATGCTGTAAAATCATTTCATTCTTAACAGAAGTATGAAGCTACTTCACAAACATGGGCAGATGTCTGTATCTGTATCTGTTTGAAGTGGTGCTTGGTACTTGGCAAAATGGAAGCGGAAAACAGGACTTGACTGATACAATTCAGGAAATGTACCTTTAATGAATATAAATCAAAAGTCTTAAATATTTGCTTTACTTGTAGCATATGTGCCATCAAAAAGTAAAACAGAGAAAAGAAAAAATGCTATATATTGCAACCATAGTGTTGGAAACATCTGAAAATCAGGATACTGCAGAGAATTAGAGGGCCACTACAGCAAATATCAAGAAGTTCTGGCTGTCAAAAGATAGATTTCTTGGGCAAAGCGACTACTCACAAAAAGTTGGAAAAGGAACTATGTTGACTCCGACATCATTCAACGATTAAAATGAGAAAAGGCAGGAAAATAAACAAATGACAGATGTTTATGCATGAATGAATATTTTGCTTGTATAGGCGTTATAAGTTTTTCCCGAGTTTCATCAGTTGCAGATGGTAACATAAGTGTAAAAGTGGTAGCATAAACTTTTCATCAAAGTTAGTACTAGAGAATACAACTTTAGATAGTATCTAATTCCAACACTAGGACTTAGTAAGATGTGTTTTGCAACCAAGTTACTGATTAGTGTATATGTCCATTTATCAACTCCCATAGAGCAATGCATAGATTTCTGCAACCAAAATTAAAAGGTACATAAACTTATTCTGACTAACTTTAGTGTCCCAACATAAACGTAACAATAATTTCTATGGTTTCTGAGATTTCCTTCAGGAAAACTAAAAGTAGTCCACAAGTCTTAACATAGAAAATATAAAAATGCCACATTCAGCTAGAAGATTCAGAAGCATATCACAAGAGAAACAAAATTTGAACAAAAATAGAGTATGCTGATGTGAAGAGTGAAGTATATTCGTTGTAGAAGTTAGACAAAAATATCAGGCACAGCATGAATAAATTGTTTGAGAAGAGTGCTCAGTTGAGGACACAATGAAAATTTTTTCAAGATTAAAACTTCATCAGTCAGCATGTATACATAAGCCATGTGCAAACATGTATACCTTCACCCTGATCATCAGCCCTGACAGCTATACTGGCATACTTGACAACTCCGATTAGACTAAGAGTCCAGAAAATAATGCTGAAGATTCCCAAATAGTTTTCTTCTGTTGGAGATTTGAGTTGCATTGAAGGATAAACATACAGTGGAGATGTAACTAGCCCACCAAAGACGACTCCTAATGTCTTGTAAGCAAGTAACAGATTTTGCCATTTTCCTGTAACCTAAACCAGAAACAGTTGCGTGAAAACATAATCTAATCTAAAAGATTGAACATGTGGAGAAAAGAACAAAGCCACAGCTTAAGAGTCAGCGACTCTTCCTAAATACTTAAAACTATGTCTAAGTTGTTTCATTTGATTCTTCTTGTTCTAAATTACTTTATCTTATATTAATTAGCCCTTATAATCTTCACCAACTTCCCACCCCCTTTTCCAATAGGCATCCCATATCTGCGTGATAAGTTCTTCGACTTATGAAAATATGTCATCTTAGAGAAATCCTAGGAAGCTAGGTGAGATAGTACGAAAAACGAAATTTTCATCATACCAGAAAAGGGAATTCTTTTATTTGTCCTTAGTGATCCTTCAAACCCTGTGCTTAAAAATCACTATTTCATAGAATTATGGTACTCAATTAGTTAATCAAAACAATAAGATACCAAATATTCTGAATGCATATGCTTTTAATTCTCTAGGTTACTGATCACTTAGGAGTCATGGTAACAACTAACTAATCCAAATTTCGTGCTAAATTGATGTCTAGATCAGTAGACAGAGTTCTTATGGTACATGAAGCATCTTTGGGATCACAGCTTAATATAGCTTAGTGAATGGAACAACCAGGACTAGAGTAGAACAGAAAAACAATCCTGTGAAAACAGATTATTAAGGAGTCATGTAACAGAAAAAGAAAAATTATCAACTGACATGTTTTACTGTAAAGATAACAGTTGAAAAATCAACCGTCCAACTGCTGCAAAATGCATGACAAAATGACTATAGAAAAATGGCATGTTGGTTGTTATCAGTTTATGCTCCTATTTCCCAGTCAGCAAAGGAATATACACCATCTCATTAAACTTGATGAAAAACTATCTTGTACAATTTCTTTGTCAGACGACCATTCTTAACTACTATTTTGACTGACTGACTTTTATGCCTCCAAGAATGCATTGGTTTGCTGAATATATTCAGAATCATTGTACTTTTCTTGGGGAAAAAATTAACAAAAACCTAACAAAGAAACCAACAAATAAATTCCCTCTTCTCTTTTTTTTAAATGTGTGTGCATCCCAAAGTTTGAAAACAGCTTAAAATTTAAAAATGTCCTTCAACAACATCGAACCATTTTGATTGATGACAAGGCAAGCAAACCATTTTGATTGATGACAAGGCAAGCAATACAACACATGATTGATGACAAGACAAGCAATAATACACATGATCGCTTGTGCTCTGATGCAGCAAGCACAAGATGACATAACAGTAATAAATTTTTTTTTTTGTCATTCGTCACTTATCTACTCTAGTCTTACTCCTACTCCAGCCTAATCTAGGGGGACAACGCTCAACTGGCCTACAAGGGAGTCGACCAGTTGTGCAAACGGGCACTGAACCACTATCGGATTAGACGAATGTACTATGTACCTGTATGAATTTAAGGAAACCACATATTGTGACAAATGATGAGAGACAAGGTTTGAACTTCTGATTTCCTACCCCCAAGACTTAAAGTCTTTGGTGGTGGAACAGTAATAATTTCTAGGATTAGTTATTTTGGTAGATGACTTCTAATTTGTCTCCACTCTTTTGCTTCCCTCGTCAACAAAATTTTAGTTTGTGGGTTTCCATCTTTTCCGTATGCAAATGCATTATAACTTTCAACACATACATAGCTAGAGACAAAAATTGTGTCGGCAAGACAAATTTCACAATTTAAAAGTTCTTGTTTTGTTCCTATCCAAATATTGAAAACTTTTGAAACAAATGTTTGCCTCTCCAAGGCTAAGCTATTTAATTAATTCCATATACACTTGCCCTCAAACTAAAAGCTACTACTCTATCTATGCATGCAATAACACCACAAAAAAAATAACAATAATAAACTGAATGTTCTTCCTGAAATCCAATATCTGACCAGAGTTGTTGCACGTTAAGGAATCAAGACACTCAACAATTATCAGTTTCAACTGTTAAAAACGTATAAAATAGCTACTAATCCCTCCATAACTTATATAAAATTCTCTAAGTTTCAAAAATTTTCAAAAGAATCCCAACCACCAATTAATGAACCGTCACTGACAAATGCTGAGAAGTCACTTCAAACTAATTAACAGATGTTCACCCTTTCAATGACACTTTAGCTGGTAGCAGAAGTCAATATGATGAGACCGCAATACAATGGCAAGTTCTTACCAGCTGAGACCGCAATATGTTGACGTTCACCCTTATTTTCTGAACAGTTGTGAAGCTCATGAATTTCATCATGCATTAGAGTTCCAAAAGTTTCCCCGAATTCGACTCGTTTATTTAAGGGGCACAATTAAACCCAAAAAAAGAAAAAAAGGAAAAAAAAATTACTACTAGAAAGTGTAAAATTGACGTACCTTATGGTCCAACGTTGGCGGGGATTGAATTAAATGGTTGAGGTCCTGAAACCGAGCGTTGCTCGAAGAGACCGCCCCAACCTCCTCATTATTATTGTTACGATGATCAATCACCGTCACCACCACATCATCAGACTGAGTCACCGCCGAGTCATATGGCCGGACATGGAGATCCATGCTACGTTTAACTCAGCAAACAAGCAACCCCACAACCCCACTTTCCGCCTCTCTCTCTCTCTCTCTCTCTTTCTCTGTCTGATAAAAACTAACGCACCCACCTGTGTTTCTCTGCGTTGTATGGACCATGCATTATATAGACGGAGAGGGCATTAAAAATTCTCAGAGACTCCACAGTCTCCACACTTTCCAGGAACCCGGGGAGTGGGGGGCGGGGTTTCACTTTCAAGGATTTAGAGAGGGCACCTGGAATGATTCATTCCCCACGTTAGTCTTTCTATTTTTTCAGGATTTGATTGAGATGAGAAGTTTCGTTTGGTTGAAGGAAGCATTTGCAGCCGAATTAAACTGGGTTTTTTGGTGTGGAAAGTTACAAGGGAAGGCCTCCTGGCCTCAAGAATTTGATAATTTTCCAAGGACAAATACAATATCGTCACGGGAATGTTGAACGGTCTAGATTTGTTTGGACTCGCCTAATTTTAAAATGTCATCATGTTCCACGTTTTCATCTTCTTCTTCGTTTTCCTTTTTTTTTTTTCTTTTTTTGGTTACGATGGATAAAATGGTGAATTAGGGAATCTGAAATATGAAATTTGAATTCATTACATTATTGAATTATTATATACTAAATCTGACATGAATTGTTATGTATTAAATTATTAAATTATTGAATTCATTAATGAATTCATTAAATTCATTAATTTTGAAATGTCATCATGTTCAACGTTTCATCTTCTTCTTCGCTTTCCTTTTTTTTTCCTTTTTTTGGTTACGATGGATAAAATGGTGAATTAGGGAATCTGAAATATGAAATTTGAATTTATTAAATTATTGAATTGTTATGTACTAAATCTGACACATTTGAGTGTATATCACATTAAGTATTAAGTAATAAGTGAATAGTTTATCACTTATTTTTTGGAGTAAGTTTTATCTAAAAAATTCAGTGTCATTTAATTAATTTAGATGTTCAATTTTTAGTTATAAAACACATCTAAACATGTTAAGATCTGAATCCATTAAATTTAAATGCTAAATTATATTAATTAATCAAGTGCAGTTTTTGGGACTAGGGTGCTCGAGGAAATTTTCAAATTAAAAATGCACCATCAAATAAGAATTTTAATCAATGGTTAGGCATTTTGACCTTATTTGAAAAAAAAAAAAAGGAGAGTGTATGGTATTTACTTTTCAAAATTTGCGGTCATTCTTTGGTCGTTTCACTTAAATCCCTCTACGTTTATTCTTTTTAAATTTGCTTTTTTCATTAATATTTGATTTATTATTATATTTTTTTAAAACCTATAAAGATTTTATATGTTTGACTAAGGAGCATCATGTCATTATGAATGAAAAACAAGTGCTAAAGAGTTCATGGTGGAAAGCAATGACTACATAATGATGATTGTACTTTGTTAATAGATTTCTAAAACTATAGAAAATATTTGTTATTATTGTGCATTTGAGATTCCTTTTTAATTTGGATAGGTGTTATATGTGGTAACATTATTTTCTTTGTTACTTTTTTTTTGGAAAGTATATTTGGTTAGGCTAATCTGTACACCTAACCCTATTATACGGTTTAAATGCTACGGTTAATCAATTAATATGATTAGGGTATGCTTAATAATTTTGCAGACACAATAAAAGAAAATTGAATCCATTATCATACTAGTCAAACTGTCAGTGAAGCTCCTGCTTTTTGAAATAACTAAAGATGGGTCCCCCTGTGAACGCCAAATAAAGCACTGTAAGTCAACAAAGGCATAGACCATAGTTTTATCTTTTGTGCATCAAGTTTTGTTGGCTGTGGGTTATTTATCTTTATAGACTCACATTTTCAATTTTAGAAACCATCATTTCTTATGATACATCTATGTATATATGTTGAGTATTTGTGTCATTGTGTAGGAGAAAAGGGAACTGAGTGCAATAATAAATAGTCGATCCTTGACTAATTACTAGAAAAAACAATGGTTAAAATTATTTAATTTAATTCGTAATCTTTATAGGTGGTGCCAACAAAATATTAAGTCGGAGAGAATTTAAGAGTCAAATCAAAGAGCGCACAAACATCTGGTCAATGTGTGTAGTCCCTACCGGTTAAATTTGGTTTTGGAATTTTTAGTTAAAGCTCTTCAGGATTCACTATGGTTGAATTTATACACAGTTAAAAAAGAATGTATTCTATATGGTATTCTATTGTCAAAAGTTTTCTATTTAAATATGTTTTTTTAATTTTTTTTTCTAGCTGAAAAGGGATGAAATTTAAGAAACGGAAAAGGAATAGGGAGATTAGAATCCAGAACCTCTACGTTCTAGAACTATTTAAATAGGTTATTACTAATATGAGTAACGTTCTATATTGATTAAGAAATTTGTTGTTGGAAGTACGAAAAAAAGTAAAACAAATGTGTGTTTGAATTTGCATTATTTGTAAAAAAAATTACTTGCTTGCATCAAAAACACGTTTTTCAATCTACTTTCTTTTTTCATCTTTTTAACTATTTTTTATCTCATATATATCATGGGCCCGTTTGGCAAATAAGTTTTTTTGATGTTTATTTAAAACTTTACTATAATTTACTGCAGAAGTTGCAGGAAAAAATTTTGAAATGTATAAATTTTTGGATATGTTGAAGTGTATAGTTTAAAAATTTTGATGAATTTTTTGAGATTATTGTAATTAAAATTATTAAAAACTTATAGAAGACAAACTTGGTAAAAAACTTGTTTACAAAGAGGCCCTCTTTTCATGAAGACAACAATATCAACTTTGAAGTGCTGCATGACTCGACTGAATGCGCGCAAGTATGAATATGACCGATTCAATAAGTATATAAAAATACATAATTGTGTTTAAAATCTAAACAAATGTATTCATCTATAGTCCTAGTTTTTTGGTGGAAAATTTTTTTGGAAGTAATTTAAGCAGACACAATTTCATAATTTATTGAGAAGTATAGTTTAAAATCTAAATATGGTTAATATAAGGATTAATTTTTTCTACAGGACCATTGAACCGTTTTCTGAAAGTTTTGAATTTTCTATCACAAAATTAATGCTATACTTTTTACTACAATTTATAAAAGATAACACGTATCATCTTAATAATTAAGGTATAGTTGTAACAAATCAATAGATATGTTATCACAATCCTTGTAATTGGAATTCTCCAACTACTTCAAAATTTAGTTAGTAAGACCCCAAATGAACCATCAAACCAAACATGCTATTGCAAAATCAGAATCTCATTTGGCTCAAAACAATTTAGAATATTCTTGTTTCAGCCTTCAAGCTTATATCTCTTTTGGATCCACTACAGAATCGAAGAATTTCAGTAAAGTAAACATCTTGTTTTCCTCACATTTAACTTATTTATTCTATCCACATTTTTTTCTCTGATGATGCGTGTATCTGCTATCATTAGTGTAGTTTTTTTTTTAATCATTAAACTGATCATTATTTTTAATTAAAAAAAGAAAAATAAAAAAGAATCTAATGACAAAATCCACTTATCTACTATTCATTCTGGTACTGTTTCCCAGTACCAAGAACAATTTGTCACCCGATGAATAATTGCAAATGGTAAACTTATGCGTATAGTGTGTTGCTGACGTAGCGTTTAGCGTCACTAACTTTTACTCTAGTGACGTAATTAGTCATACATCGAATGATGATACATACATACATATATATATATATATGTATATATATTTACATAAAAATATTATCGTTTATTAAATTTGCACTAATGGCAGAAAGTACAGACGATGATGTACTAAATATGTAGCTCTACAAAGTTATGGAAATAAGTGTTAATTAAATTAATTTAGGTAGCATTGCTTCATAGGTAAATCATCAAGTTATATACTTGCTACTCTAAGCAATGTCACCACTTCATAATTTGTGAACATTTTTTTGTCTTGTGGTCAACTTGATATTCCCCAACTTTTGTGAATTTTTTTTTTTGATCATTTGGGTGCAAAATTAATCCAATTGAAGCCTAATTTATTCTAAAAAAGTTCTTTTTCTCTTTATTTTTATTCACGTCATTTTCTACTATGTAATAGTCAACAAATACAAACAAAAGATCAGTAGTTAGTTGTGGAATTTGGTCGAAGGTTTATTGATTGGTAGCTTCCAACTTGTTTTTCTTGTTTACACGTGAAATTATTGGGAGTAAATCAGATACAACCGAATCTTTTTAAGGGTTCTTGCTCATCATTAAAGAGCAAAGATTTCAATATATACATATATATATATATATATTTCACCATGTTCATCTGTCCTGATTCTTCTCTCCTGGTTTTGCCCTACCACTCTTGAAAGAGGCTGAATAAACACGTAATGGAAAATCCTCGTCAGTTCTAACTTTGAATTAGGTTACAGAACATATTCAAAGTTCCACTTGCTTTCAACTCTTACCAATTTTTTCTTCGCACGTGAAAACTACCGTAGAATGTTAATGGAGGGGTTCACATAGTGGCAAGAATCCGTCTGCAACACAATGATATGGACTACTCGTTTTAATTTTATCAAACTTCTGATAGATGTTTTTGGCACTTCAATGTTGCCAAAATGGACTTTGGGATCTTGGAAGTTCGAATGACATGTGCTAATAGAAAGAGGTAAGGATGTGCAAGAAGCTAGAGAGAGTGTATAAAATGTATAAAATGTCAAACTCGTCTTTCTCGAATCATAGTCATAGACTTAAAGGGATAGCTTTGTTATTTTAACACAGATTCGTTTGGGAATAAAATTTCTCGAGATACGTTTGATAAAATTGAAATCTGAAAACTGAAGTCTAAAATATGAAATTTAAATTCTGAATCTATTAAATTATTGAATTGTTAAGTATTAAATCTAATACATTTGAGTGTATATCACATTAATTCCATGATAAATGCATAACTTATCACTTAATTTTGTGAACAAGTTTTGTCTATAAAATTCAATGTTACTTAATTAATTTAGATGTTCAATTTTTCTTTATTAAACGGTCCGAATATGTTAAGATCTGAATCCATTAAATTTAAATATTGAACTAAGTTATCAAATAGGGCCATAGACTTAAAAGGGATAGTTTTGTCATTTAAACACAGATTTGTTTGGGAATAAAATATGGACTATAGTGGTGTCATAACTTGCTTTCTACCTAACTGTGAGGAAAAAACTAAGAGCCCTCTCTTAATCATTGAGCCGATTTCATTAATTAATAGTATTATAGACTTGAAAGAAAGAGTTTTTTTAAAAAAAATTATTTTTGTTGCTTCTGTTGTGGCATCATTTTAAGATTCTTGCTAAAAAGCTAATTCTTATCAACTATTTATGAAACAATTATATCGTTTCAAAAAATTAAAGACCTACATCATCCTGAATTATTTAGGCAGATTAGATATACAAGATTCAACTTTCTTAATTGATAGTATGTGACTGGTATACCTTAACCCCTTCATATTTTTATTAAAGCAATACCACTGTGATCAAGAAAATTCCAAAAGATATTAAAATTGCATGGCAACAATTTCCTTTTTGGGCTGCTATACTATATGCTATTCGGATGTGCTACTATGCTTTACTTGGGATTATACAAATAGGCAATCTACAACTCATGTGAAAATCAACATTAACTAATATTGTAGTCTGAAGAGAATGTATATGTACGTATGTATGTATCTTGTGGTCAAACGGATTTCATTGGATAAATTTTTTATCTGGTCAAATTAGGAGTTCGGCTTGGCCCTAATGACCGGTTTATTGGGTCAAATAGTTTAACCACTGAGCCAGGCCGAGCTTAATAACATTATAACTTGTGGCCAAACAAATGGAATCCATCGACGCCCGAAAAAGAAAAAAAAAAGAGTAGAAATGGTAATTGCGAGAACAAAAATAATAGTGAAGCTTCTTATTCTTATTCTTATTTTTAGCGATGTCATAGGAAGAGAATTGCTGAACTGGCGTGCATTGTTTTTAGGCATAACAACGATGATGAAAAACTAAAACTTGCCACAATGGTTTTCATAAAATGTCACATTGGTTCTGTTTGGAACTAAAGAGACATGATCATAAAAAACAGAAATCATGCCAAATTTTTCATTCAATTGACAAGTCCATTGCAATATAAAATAGACAATGATTTTGTAATCCAATACAATTACTATGGGTAAATTCTTTATTGGATTGGACCTTTTTAAAACTAAATTCCATCTTGTAAGATAGAATAATTGGAAAAAAGAATATTTTAAAGAGCGATAAAATACATACTCGTTCATTTTAACTATCGATTTTGTACACGTTTCAATCCTAATAAAACAAGTGGTCAATTCATCAAAACTATCGATTTAGATAGAAGTGTATGGACCATATTGCCTCAAATTCAATTTATTATTCTCTCCCGTTTATACACTCCAACATCACATGAAGTCGAACAATAAGGGGAACAAACAACCAAGAAGATTAAAAAAGGAAGAAATTAAAGTTAAAACATTTGTGATTTTTGAAAGCCACATTGCTAAATAATATGCTTGATCTCTCAAACTCATTGATATTTTCTTCCGCCGTTGTTTCTATATTTTAGTCATGTATTCACTATCTATTCTTTAGGCACGTTTTTCTTTTTCTTTTTTTTTTTTTGGAGGGGGGAGAGGGGTTCATCTTAAACTTATAGTTTATATAGTCGAATATAACACTTAATTTATATATTTATTTGTAACTATAAATATCAAAGTGTCTATGATACTATCGGAGTTTTAAAATTTTGATGTACTTATAATTGAAAATTCTCGTTAATTTTAGGGTTCTTCTATTATGTGTTCTAAGAGCACATCATAAAAGATAGGTCCAATATTACTTTGACTTTGAAAATATAAATTTACATTGCTAAAGTATAAATAATTTAGAAGGTGAATGATAAGGTTAGAAATTTACCCTATATCTTCACAGGATGAAGAACTAGTGCTATGAAATGAACAATATGTCAAATTCTCAAAAAGCACTGATAAACAATGTTGGAGAATTTGAGCTATGCCTGATCCCTGAAAGGATATTACTTAGAGATGTCCAAGATTAACTACATATTCACCCCAAAACTGATTGATGCCAGAACCAACTACTTAGATGAATGAATATTTTCACTGTTTTCATTTTGAAGAAAGTCATTAAAATTGCGATGCAGCAGTGCGTTCTATAATCTTGTGGACTTCTAGCAGATTTTATCTTACTGATGCAAGAACAAAGAATGACCAGAGTATCAGGATTGTTGTTTTTCAGTTCAAACTTCATAGCGCATTCCAACCTCTATGTAGTGTGGCAGTGGAATTCCCAAAGCAGGAAGCGCAGACCTGCAATTACTGTGCAGGACTTCATAGAAAGCAATCATATTTCTGTCAAACCAGCTAGAACTCTTACTGATATGAAACCTTGTCTTCCCGCGTACATGACCCACACCTGCAAGTTTTGCCTCTTTTATGTCAGCAATTTCTTCGTCCAAGGAAGTAGTCGATTGTGCTTGATCAAATAAATCACGTACATGATTCTGCAAACCATCGGTAACTTGAAGAACAAAGTCGAACCCTTCAAGGCTAAGAGAATCAGCATAGCCATACTGAATGATGCACCCATAAACTCCTTTGAGGCCTAATTTGCTGACAATAATTCTTTCATGTGGCGGGACTTTTGCAACCATTATATATCTAAGAGTCGTAAACACAGTGATGTTGTGAAGAGATTTCATATTCTTCAAGTAGTGACCAAATACAGGGGTCAGCCCATCTTGAATCTTAGTATAGAAAAAACAAAGTCCAGGAACCCTCTGGATGCCGGGATCAGAGAGCAGTGTTTTAAGCCTGTCCATATCTATTCTGTTTGTTAACTCATACTCTATCTTTCTCTGCCTTCCGTAGAACCAGCAAAACATAATAAATGCAAGGATAAGAGAAATGGCAAATGGAATCCAACCGCCTTCTGGAATTTTGGTGAAGACAGAACTAACATAGACACCCTCCATCACGAAAAATACAACAAAGTAAAGTGCAGCTAGAGCAGGTGGAGTTCTCCAAACAATGATCATAACTAAAGTCAGCAGTATTGTTGTAATGAGCATGACCATGGTGACAACAACTCCTAAAAGGATGCTGTTACTGATTAGAAAATCGAAGAAATAAGCAAAACTGAGAATTCATCATAATCAACATTTTCTTTACAAAACCATGATGCTGCAGATTTGTCACATGCCTCAGGGCTCCTACCGACTTGCAAATGAAAACTTTCTGAATTTAACTAAATAGGCTCAATTCGTCAAATATAATAATATAACAAGAGCAAACACTTCTAAAAAAAATGTCGTATTATGAAATTGGCATCAATGTAAAACAAACAAGAATAGTTGAACCCTACTGGCTGGAACTCCTTATTCTAAGTAACTTTGTAAAAGAAACAAATTAAATCCTGCCTAAGTTTCTTGGTTCAAACCATTTGTATATGTGTCAAATGAGAAGATTGATTGGCATAGCTAGATCTGAAGTGAGGCTAATATAACAATGCTTATGAGTGCTAGGTAGATCAACTATAGCAATAAAATAGAGTAAACAATATGTCTTACCAAAGGCATTTCCAATTTCTTGTCCATCTCCAAATATTAGTATTACAGCAACACAAAGTACCATAAGAATATAATTAACTTCAGGAGAATACACCTCTCCTTCTTGTCTGGTCGATGTGTGGACTATCTTGACCCGAGGAAAATAATCAAGTGCTACAGATTGCTTGATAATTGAAAATGTTGCGGAAATCAACGATTGGCTAGCTACAATAGCTGCTAATGTGGATACCACAAACATAGGCCAATATACTGCAGATGGTATAAACTTGTAAAACCCATCCTTATAGTCATTTGGGTTTCTGATCAAGTAAGCAGTCTGTCCAACATATGTCAGAACTAGGGATGGATTTATTGTGAAGAGAAAAGCTATCTGCCAAATTATTTTCAATGGAGTTAGGATCGATATAAAGCAATAAACCGGCCCTGAAGATCAAGAAGATTTTTCATGAACTTCACCTGGATTGAACTCTTGTTGAAATGACCAAGATCAGCAAACATGGCCTCAGAACCTGCATAGAAGCAACAATGAGATTTCAAATAATGATCACCTAATCCACACTCCTCGGCCTTCCTTCCCCCTCCCCCCACCGGCACCTGGCGGCATGGTGTCTCAAAACAATCAAAAGTTTAGGGAAAAAACAAGACCAGAAAAGGAAAAAAAAAAAGTAGAAGCAGACGAAGAAGAAAAAGGAGCCAAGGAGGAAAAAGAAATATATGATCAGTAATTTGATTGGAACGAAAACCTGCAATATGGTTAGTAGAAGTTGTGATACAATAGTGCTTAGTATTCATTTAGAAAAAAATCCTGCTTCATAATTCGTGATGATAACAGGAATAATTTGCATCAGTTGTAAAACAGTTAAGTTTCCAACAATTTACTGAGAACAAGTCTTTTCTAGCACGTCAATATATATTATGCTCCTGGAATTTACTTCAGTCAAAAGCATTGCTTGAATTGAAGCTTAAATTTATTGAAATCCAAGAAAAGCCATAAGTATTTCCAGAAGCTCCCCTGCCACTCCCATCCCCAGACAGTCAAAATAGTTGAAGCTAAACATAATGTTAAGTAAAAGAGACACATTAGCTTTGGATTCACATAATCTGGACAGATGGTTGTAAGAGGCTTGCCTGTGATGCAAAGGATAGTTCCACTGAGCAACAGCCAGCCTTCCTTCCCGTTTCTCCAGAAGAACGTGAATATGTAATGGGGTGATAGTGCCTTATATATGCTTGGGTAGTGTTTTATGATACTAAATATTCCTACAAGAGGAGTAGTGAGGGTCCATGCACCCATTATAGGTGAGAAAAGGAAACTCACTTTTGAGGTACCGTATTTCTGCAGGAGAAATAAAGCAATGAGGACAACTGCTGAGAGGATTTCCACCCATGCTGCAAGTCAAAAAACTAAAACTTCAACATGATAAAATATTTTCTTGCTGATTTTGCTGGTAATGGAAGTCCAAATTTTCATCCTCTTTTGGTTTTCAGTAACTAGCTTGAGTTCACCTTTCTCCTTGAGTGCTTCAACAATTAGTAGTAGTTCTTTACCTTCTGCTCGAGTTCTAAGTTACCTGATCCGATCATTTTTTTTTGTGCAACTACTAAATGGTCAATCTGATATGCAGTATAAATCATGTTTATTAATTGTTTTTTGTTGCATGTTGTAGACATGCATGAAATGCAGTCTATGAACTTAGGAACCTAGCTCTCCCTCTTCAGACTTACAAATTCAGGAAACTTTACAGGCATCAGTTAAATTTTAGGCAGCAAATGTGCTTATTACTCACTTTTAGTAATCGATGGAAAAGGTGCCCGGATGCCATCCATTGCTGACAACACTGAGGCAGGTTTTCAGCAAAAAAGTAAATATAGGAATGATAGAAATAAACTCTCAAAAAGGGAAAAAAAATTAAAATATGCTGAATTCTCAGATCGTTAGTTACATGCCAACCGACCTGAAATTGCAGGAGTAAGTACACCATCACCAATTAGCATGCACAAGCCTAAAATTGCTATAAAAAGCAACAGCCTTCTGGCAACCAAGCTCTCCTCAAAAAATTTGCCAAGTTTGCTTTGCTTTTCGGTAGTGCTAGAATTTGCACATGAACGTTTTGAAGAAAGAATGTTGATGTTTATTTTCCTGCATAGTAATGAATAGAGGGCAAAAGTTCCACCTGCAAAGAACAATTCCCCACAAGTTATGACACAGGCAAAGAATGGGTAGGTGAAAGCAGCAAGCTCTTAAAGTTCTGCACAATAAAGATGCGTTTTCCTTGTGTGAATTCAATACTCGCTTAAAGATAAGAATATCACAGATTCATCTTCTGAATTTTGATCCCTACTCATCATCAAGTCTCTGCTTGTTAACCTATTCCTGATCAATAAGCTAGAACACAACAATTATTTCCTCACTTTTGAACTCCAATTCAGGCAAAAGCAGAACAGGAATCTGATATCTGTGTTGCATTTCACCCACCTGCGACTGTTATCTCTAGATTGATGAAAGAAATTCAAAATGTTAAACCCTACTCTCATTTGCTTCTCCAAGACATCTGTATGAAGCTTGGCCTAATTGTAGATGGACAAGTACATAGCGAAGGAGGGTTCGTCCGTCAACCATTGAAGTGTAAAGAACCATTGAGTTTAGGTTAGAGGCACGCTGCAATTCATTTTGTTTTTAACTCAAGTTATAAAGTATGCATTAAAAACAAGGGCAGTCGTCTGTTTCTGTTTGAAGTGGGAGAAGTAAAAAAAAAACAGGACCTAACTGATACAAGTTCAGGAAATGGTACTTTCAACAAACACATGAAAACTCTTAAAGGTTTCCTTGACTTTCGGCTCACTAATAACTACAACACATGTACCACAAGAAAAATTAAATAAGAGAAAAGGAAAATGCTATATATTACAACCATATGCGTTGGATGAATCTGAAAAACACAATTCACTGCAGAGAACTATACGGCTACTACAGAAGAAATTCAAGATAGATTTCTTGGGTAAAGTCATTGCTGACAAAATGCAGGAGAAGGGAAGCGACTACATTGACTCCAATATCATTCAACAATTAAAATGAGGAAAGTCATGAAAATAAACAAAGAAGAAATGTTTATGGATGCATTAATGTTTGCTTGTGTAAACAATTAAGTTTTGCCCTGAATTTCATCAGTTGCAGATGGTAAAATGGTTGTAGAAGTGGCAGCATAAACTTTTCATGGCAGTTAGGCCCATAAAATGCAACTCAACATATCCTAACTCCAACACTAGGACTTGGTAGGAATCTTTTGCTTCCAAATTACTGACTGGAAATGACATTCATTAATCAACTCCCATAGAGCAATGCCCAGTCATTCAACTTTATCAGAATATTTTGCAGCCAAAGCTCAAAGGCACATAAACTTAGTCTGATCTGACTTTAGTGTCCCAACATAGCCGTACAACAACTTCTACACTTTCTATGATTTCCTTCACGAAACTGAAAGCAACCTACAAGTCCTAAATTAGAAAAAATCTAAAAATGAAAAAATTCAGCTAGCAGGCTCTTAAGCATTTGCAAGACATACAAATTGTGAAGGAAAATTGAGCATGCTGACGCCAAGAGCAAAGTATATTCAGTGTACAACTTAGATATTAAATGCAGAAGATGTCAAAAATAGAGTGAAATAATTTGTTTGACAGGGCGTGCTAAGTTGAGGACATGATGAACAACATTCAAGATTAAAACAAATGCAGTCATCATATATATATAAACCACGTCAATGCATGTATACCTTCACCCTGATCATCAGCTCTAACAGCTATACTAGCGTACTTGACAAGTCCAATTAGACTGAGAGTCCAGAACATAATACTGAAGATTCCCAAATAGTTTTCTTCTGTTGGAGATTTCAGTTGCATTGAAGGATACACGTAAAGCGGAGATGTAACAAGCCCACCAAAGACGACCCCCAATGTCTTGTAAGCAATAAACAGAGTCCGCCATTTTTCTGTCCCCTAACCAAATACATTCGTGTTAAGACATAAACCAATCCAAAAGATTGAAGAAATGCAGAGAAAAGAGCCCGTGGTTACCCTGAATACTTAAAGCTCTCTCAATCTGTGCTTATAATTCTTCTTGCTTTCATGTAACTTTATCTTATGTTAGCCTTATAATTTTTCCCCAACGGCTCAACCCCTCTCCCATAAGCATGTCATATCTGTCATAAGCTCCTACAGTTAAGAAAATATTTTGCTGTACACAAATTCTGAAGAAGTTCAATGGAAGATCAAGTAAAGCTGGGTTTTCATCAAGCCGCAAAAAGGGCATTTGTCTAATCAGTGTCCTTGGTGATTTGTCATAGCTTGGACTGTTCCTCATCCTTATGGTCATGTCCCTGCTACTTTCAAATCACTTATCATACAAAATATGGTACTCAATGAGTTAGCTAGACCAAAATTAATCAGATATCATCTTTTCTTTATGCATATGATTTTAATTTTCTAGGTCACCTTCCACATGGCAATTATGCAAACAACTAACTTCTCCAAAGTTTAGCTACAACTGATGACTATATTCAAATACAGAGTTCTCATAGGATATAAAGCATCTTGCTCCCAGCACCCCTTAGTTGCATTTAGTGAAAGAAAGCACAAGGACCACAACAGAATGGAAAAACAATCATATAAAAATAAATCAATAAGGAGTCATGTAACAAAAGAAAAATGTTAAGTAACATGTTTTGTTGTGCAGATGGCTGTAGAAAAATCAAGATTCCGAGCTACTTAAATGTTAACTAACATGTTTTGTTCTGCAGATAGAAGTAGAAAAATCAGGATTCCGAGCTACTTAAATGTTAACTAACATGTTTTGTTCTGCAGATAGAAGTAGAAAAATTAAGATTCCGTGCTACTTAAACAACTAGGTAACTAATCAGAAAGGAAATAACAAGTATTAGGCAACTAATTAAGATTAATAAAGCAAAATCAAGTCAAACATAGTGCAACTTAGTTCCATCCTTCAAGAAAATTTGTGGGTTCCCATCTTTTCCATGTACAAGTACACAGCAACTCACAACACGTACATAATACATACCTAGAAGGAGGACAAGACATATTTCAGAATTGGAAGTATTTTGGTGTTTTTCATAATAAAACTTCCGACGTTTTGAAGCAAAAATTTGTCTCTCCAAGCTACTTAGATAATTCTAGATACATTTGCCCTCAAACTAAAAGTAACAAGTCTATCAATGCATATAATAATGAAAAGAGTAACCGTTGCTCTTTCTCGAACCCGAACTCTAACTCCAAGATTCTTGGACGTTAAGGGAATCAAGACCCTGAACAAATATCAGTTCCAATTGTTCAAGGAAATGTAAAATAAACACTAAAGCAACATAATAAATATAGACACTAATAATTGACTTACAATCTTTTGTTAAAAACGTTCGAATTTTAATCTCGAGTAGACAATTTTAAGTTGATTTCAACCACAAATTGTCTAGTGCAACAACAGCCAACTGTTGCTAAGAAGCCATTTCTCCCGTAAAGGATATTCACCCTCATTTTATATACATTTGCCCAGTTCTAAAATCTCATGCAATAGAGTTTTATCAGAATTTTCAGAGTTCAACACATGTACATGTGCGGGCTTAATAAAAATGTATTTGTGCATTTGTGCGTACCTTCTTCAATTCATTCCCAACGTTAGTACTTTCTACTCTCTAGGATTCTTGAATGAAAATCGTTTTTTTTAAGGTATTTTGCTTTGTTTAAGGAACTCTTTCGCAAATAAAATTGGTATTTTTAATAAGACTTCGAAGCTATCAATATACAAGCCAACATGCATATACATTGGTCCTAATTTATTGGTGGAAGCAGTGGCGGAGCAATAATTTTTCAGTTGGTGTACAGTGCTCCAGCATTGCCAATCTATTCTCAATTGATTTTGCGAACTTGCTTTTAACTTTTGATTTTAGAAAATCTGTCATGTGTTCTCAACTGTTTTTTTATTCCGTTTTTTGACTTTTCTTCTAAGGGAAAAAAGGGCCAAAATGAGAAGGTACAATAGACCTACCTTTTGGATTCTAATTTTGACTCTTCAAAAATCAACTTTTACAAGAAAAAAAAGGAAGAAATGAAGAACAAACCCAATATTTATGTAGCAATTAGTAAGCAAATAGCAACATAAACATTTAATAACTAATATACGAGGATACCAGAAATCCACTAATATCCTATGACTCTTCGAAGCACAATTCTTTGTGTATCTAAAATGCTCGCCACTAGAATAAGCTCTTTAAATAAATATCCCGGACCAATTATAATGATAGATTACATAGTATTACTTTTTCTTTTGTTAGGAATTGCTATCAATTAAGTTTTAGGAACACACACACACATATATATGTGTTGACTTTTAATAATTTACTCTGGATAAAAATAAAATTTTCTAAAACCTAAAACCTAAACTGAACATTTTATTCTAGTTAGTGGAGGCACGTTTACAAATTATTAGATTAAAAGTAAAATTTCTGAATAAGGGTAGGTCCCCTTTGGATGGAAGTTTTTTCAGTTGAAAAGTAATGTAAAGTCATCCACAGAAGTCAAAAAAATCCATGAGGAGCACCGTTTAAAATGTAAGAAATGTCAAAACAATATGCCTGAAGGTCCCGAGCCAGTCCAAATTTCATATCACCAAAAAAAAAAAATCCACAAGTACATTTCTTTAGCATACTTTTCTCACTTCAAACCAACAACTTCCTATGGTTTTCTGATAACATACATATGAAAGTATTTATGGCAAGCAAATCTGAATTTTCAACATCTGTGACAGGGGTTACTAGGTTTCCACAATTAACCCAATCTAGTTTTTGGTAGCTCTTAAGAAAGCAGAAAAATTCTGGCCCCTTAGCATGGAATTTCTGACCCAAAGCACTTATTAACCACTACATAATACTTGATGAATTTGATAAATGAGTATTGCCTCAATAAATGAGATGGTATTAATTGCTATTTGTGCAAATATTATTCCCTCCGTCTCACTTTGTTATTTTTAATTTTTTTCACACAGTAAAAATTAGTTAACATTCTTGAAAGAATAAATTTAGAAAAGTGAACTATAATTTAGAATGGATAAAAAATGAGAACAAGTCTAACAAAGTAAGACAGAAGAAGTATTATTAAGTACTAGTAATAGATCAATATCGTGAGTAGTGTTACGGCTAGTACTATGTTACATGGTGCACATAATTTATTGACATTTTTGCCTCAAGAAACTAGGAGTATATGCATAAAAATCTGCATTTATTCAGAGGCAACATGCTATGAGAGAGGTGATGATTTCCGTCAACATTAATCTTTTTCTCTTTTTTTTTTTTTGCATTTTCTGTTATTTACATGGTGTTTTGTTTGTTCCTGCTTGAATTCCTCAATCTTGTGAACTGGGAACTCCAAATCATCGATATGCACAATGACTTCTCTTGGATACTGCTTATTGTTGGCATGTTTGATATAAAACAAACACATTTCATCTCTCATTCAATGCTCGTTCTTATTTTGGGAAAACGTGCTCAGTTTCACGAAATGTATCGAACGCTTTTTGCATGTCAAGCAAAGTGTTGACACAATGTTGCAAAAGTTTCGAAATCACGAGTTCTTAGTAGCAATCTTCGGGAATTTGGGGCCTAACAAATTTCAATTCAAACCAGTTGTGTAAATCTAATTGTGATTTTTACACAAATTTAGTTATACGTATGATTCACAAACTCAAAATCACTGGATAGGTCCAGTGGCTATGAGGCTTTTAGAATCTTTCCACTATTAAGTTCAAGATTCCAATCTTGTGCTTTGTGGTTATAGGTGAGAAGGGTGTGAAAGAGGTAAAAGGGTTTAAAACAATTTAAAAAAAGAAGTTACAACTCAAGTTTCACATCAAAATTGTATCAAACCCTATATAATCAAACGAATTCCAAATTAAGCAATATAATCAAACCCTTAGCTTATCAAAAAAAAAAAATTCTAAACTTAAGCAAACACTGAGTGTGTTTGGATTGAGATTTTTTGAGATAAAATAATTTGTTTCATAAATTCCAATCACCTTTTTATCTTCTCAATTAACTTTTTATCTCATATACATCACATCACAAAAAGTGTTACAGTAATTATTTCAAATAATCATCCAAATAAACTCATATCCAAACAAACTAGTATTTCGAGACTATGTTCAAGCCCCCCTTTTAAAAGAATATAACAAAGGCACCACTAAAAAGTAAATGAAAAGGCCAAAATGGGGGCAGAAAAAAAGAAATTACGGAAGAAGTAATAATAGTACATGTGATCAAGAAGGAATTCAAAAGATCCTGAAATTGGCAACCATATGTGCCATTTAAATCCACATAAACACGTTTGTTTTGTCTCAATTCATATACTCCTATATGCTAATTTCACTTAGGATTATGCAGATTGGGAATCATACTATGAAAATCAACATTGAATTATGATTGTTGCTAGAAGAGAATGTAATCTGTACCTTGTGGTCCAATGTTGGGAATGGAGTTGAATTGTTTAAAACATGAACACAACCATTAGTTGCAGCCTTCTCACAAGACTCTGTCTTAATTTCCAGCAGCGCCTTATCAGACTGACTTACCATTTCTTGCTCCATAATTTCTTGATGATTATGAGAATGAGATTTTGGTTTTCTATAGTGAGACTTAAATAGGAAAAGTATGGTCTTCCCTTTTCAACATTTCAATCATAGAAAGTATTCACTTAGTTGGTCCTAATTTCTTCTCTCTCATCCTTAGCAGTACATCTTTTGTAAGTTTTTTAATTCTGTGCTTTATAAGCACAGGAAAGGCACACCAAGATATGTGTAAAAACTCCATCATTATGTACCTATACTTTCATGGAAAAATATACCCCAATTGACACAAAACCCACATTTCATATTGTGCTTTTTGGGGACAATATAGAATTAAGAACCCTTATTTCTATAGAATATTAGGTAAAATTTAAGATCATTGCAAACTAGTTTAGTTTTATACAAGAACTACATAATGCTCCAAAAGACAACTTCAATATCGATCCCACATAAGTATTGGAAAAGTTTGAGATTCTTTTCCATACACAAATGAGACATAAATCCTAAGAAAACTCAACAACATCTTATACTATCAGCTCTTAGAGAAAATTGAGGACAGTGACTAGGGAAAATTGCCTAAGGAATGAGCCAAAATGTCGTGGGTGATTTCTTGTGAAGGACAGTGATTCCAAACAAAAAGTGCAATTGAGAAGCTACAAAAATGTTGCCTTCAAATGTTGCTTGCCAACGTGTCAAATCTAAAATTAGCACTAGCTGGCTTACTCAATCTTTATCTATGTTTACGTGTCAAAATTTCGAGATTTAGTTTTCAAAATCATCAATTAGGCGATAATATTCATAGCTTACTTTTGTTTCACAAGAATTTAACATTTAGGGTTGTTAATCTTAATTGTTCTCCGGTGAACCGAAACTAGCAATGAAATATTAGGTCCCGTTTGAATTGTTATTTTTTAGAATTTTTGTAAAAAATGTATTATAGTAAATTAATATATGTAAAATAAAAAGATGATTAGAAAATGCATTCAATAAAAACGTAAAAATTTTTCCTTAAAAAACTGAGATCCAAACTTTTGTAAATGTATAGGTTCTGTTCAACTTAAGAAATATCGCTAAAAAGACAAAAATCATGTCAAATTTTTTAATTCAATTCAATTCAAAAGCTGATAGAACGATAAATAGACAATTATTTCTTGATTCAGTACGCTTATTCTTGGTCAAATCTCAGCTAAATCCAACCTTCTGATTTAAAACTTCATCTCCAAAGATAAAACATTTGGAAAAAGAACATATTATTCTGTTGGGAACAGCCACAAACGGAGACTGAAAAGAGCAGATAATATACATGCTTATTAAAAAACAAAAGAGCCAAATAGGAAAGATAGGCTGCCCCGAGAATATACTGGTGAATATTCAAGACGAAGAAGATTTAAAAGACAAAACAAAGAAGTCGTAAACCTCGATGAGCCATGCATCTCATTATTTTTCACGAAGCAGAGAGATATCTCACTGGCTTTGTTGTGGCCAGGAGGAATATGTACGCAAAATTCCATCATTCAGCATTTACGAGGTTGCACTAAGAAACATATAATACCAATTATGAAAAGGAGGCCTTGGTCTTGTAAAAGAAGAAGATGAACGTAAATGTTGTAGTTGGTAGGAAAGAAGATTTGGTACATAATTTAGAAAGAAATATCACAACTTTAAGATTTATTAGCTTGTGGTTTATTAGACATGAATCTAATGGAAAAAAAATAAAGTATATATATACGTAAAGGTTCTAAAAACTAACTACATAGACTAATTAACTTTATAAAATAGCTAGTCGAAAGATTTGAAGTTGGGAACAGAAGGATGAGAAAAGAAAAATGCATCAATCGAAATCGTTAAAAGTTTTGGCAGATCTAAGCTTCTCACCATAATGTTAGTATATTATACTTGTGCAGCCTAATGATCCTATACACAACAAACTAACTAGTACAAGAAGAGATTACATTGTTGACTCATAAAATTGGATCTTAAACACAATTGCAATTCCTTAACCTAGCCTGGATTATTTCCATCACCACTGGTAAGCCTCAATTCTGCTGCATACATATGTTATCTGCAAATAATTGCGAAGAAAGTCCAATGGGCGATAAGATGCCGGATAAAAAGCTCCAAACGATCCCTAACATGTTAATGTGTTTGGATACGAGATTATTTGATATATTATTTAGAATATTTACTATGGTACTTTTTATGTTGCGATGTATGTGAGATTAAAAGATGATTGAAAAGATAAAAGGGTTGACTGAAAAATGTACTGATCACTGCAACAAATATGGTCAATCGCAGTACTTTTGATGCGGTACATAGTGATTCTGCCCCAAATCAGCAACGCAACTCCAATTTCGCCCCAAATTTCACCACATATTTGGTTTCTTGTGGTGAGGTTGCGACACGTTAGTAAACGTTGACAATTAGACAGCTGAAACCACATCATTTTTTAAAGCAAAAAGCAAAAAAGACACACCAAAAATTTTGCAACCTTTATTTTTTGTTCTTTTCTTACCATATATCGAAAACTCTTTTCTTAATCAACCGTATTATATAGATCAAAAACTCTTTACTTTGAGAAAATATTCCCTTTCATTTCCGTCTTTCCCAAATCTAAGAAGTTTCCTCTCTAAGAAGATCAAACATATTTGAGCTGTTGCTCTCGTGAGTCAATCTGCGCTTCTGTTGCCTTCTCTCCATGTGTGCTAGAACATGCATAACTAATCTCTATTCTTTTAGCTATCTAATTTTTATTAGGTGTATTTGGAAATCTTGCAATGTTTTTAAAATGTGTTACCATAGACTCCAAAGATAAAAATATACATGTCAAAAACAGTCCAATTCATGTAGGGCATGTGTTATGAGTCATATAAAATACCTTTTCCACATTAAAAAAAAAAACAAATCAATCAAAATGAAAACTCTGCCCTTGCCCTGTAGATGATTCAGTGTTTAATGGGCCTCAAAATTTCTTGAACCTGTAGTGTTTAATGGGCCATATCATTTTTAGATGATTCAGTGTAATCTGTCTGCCTACTTCAAGCGTGTGAGATGTCCTTTTTGGATGTGCATTTTTGGTACCTGAAGTCTAATTTAAATCATCTTCAAATTCAAATACCACTTGACTAATAAGGATATTAAATAGGTGATTATAAGGTTTCTAATTCAATTCTCAAGTCCTCTCCTTCTTTCATTTTTCATTGTAAGATTTGGATTCTCCCTTTAAATAAAAAAAAATTATACGTCAAAATAAATCGACAAGTTTTATACGACACAATAGGCAGCAAATTACAAAACAAAAGCATTTTAGTAGCCAAAATCTTCTGCAGAAGCAGAAAACATGATGGGGAAAATCATCCAACCATGTTGTCATAAACGGTCGCCAAGGAGAAAATGAAGTACCTAATTGAAAGAGCACACGGTTGGACCTTAATGCGCCCTGCCTCGTTAGCCCACCCAGGACTCGGTCAAACAATGATGGGAAGTAACATGGTTTGTAAATTTTTACGGCACAACTGATGAAAAACTAGAAACAATTGTTTGGATACACATATTATTCCAAATAATATTTCGCTTGCATCATAAACACATTTCCCAACTCACCTTTTTATATTCCCAACCAACTTTTTATCTCACATACATCACATCAAAAAAAGTGCTACAGTAATTATTCCAAATAATATTTCAAATAACACTCTATCCAAACACTCTCAATGTATCATGACATGATATATGATTGTGCCTGTAAATTTTTTTTTTCCCGGCAGGGAAGAGTGAAATTTAAGAAGTAAGAAAAAGATAAGGAGAATAGAATCCAGAATCAATCTCTAATTCTTGGACCTTAAACCCGTAAGATATATACATCAACAAGAATGACTAATTAAAATCATCCTCAGAAACATTAACCACAGCCTCTGGTAGATTTCCATATAAATGATGTCTGAATCAAGACTCTACAAAATTTAGTATATGTACGTCAAATTCGATCAATAAACAATAAATTGTAATGGAGAGAATAAGAGAAACTTAAATTATCAGTGTCTCAAAAATTAGCTGAATAAGAAATAGCACCAAATTAAAAGAACACCTGACTCGAGTTACACGGCCGCCGGGCTGCTTGTGAAAATTGATCCGAGTAAATATAATTGCGATTTTTGTACCATCAATCGTTATACATTCATATAATTTTGTTGTATACATGAATCTGATTCGTGCACGATAGATCAATATACAAAAATAACAGCATATATTGCTCTATACATTAAAGAAAAATTAACCCTAACCAATCCTCCAAGGCCAAAAATGTTAAAAGAGGCCTTGACTGGAAAGACTCGTTCAAACATATATAGAGAAAGTATGATAGCAAGGACCAATGGCTCTCTAAGTACCAAACCTCTCGTCCCATATCCCCGAACACGTTTCTACACACGGTTACGCGCTTAAGACAGCTCGTGCTATATAATTAACGTCGGCACTCTTCCATGATCACTCAGCCCACTTCAATCAAGAAATTTTTCAATTTTGTATCGTCCCACCAAAAAAAAATTTTTTTTTCTCAATATTACTCATCTCAGCTTATATTTTTAATTACATACATTTGAACATTTTTAGTTACTAAAAAATAACATGGCTCGCACTACTACCGCTAGGGGTGTGGAAGTCCGGTGGCAGCAGCCACCACGACGCGTTCGCGCCTCCACGGCCCCACGGTGGATTCCTCCCCGCGGTCAGGTTCTTAGGAATGTGGTGAGGAAGGTGTTTTCATGTTTTATTTGGGATTCTTCAGAGCAGAGGCAAAGCCAGTCTAGAACATCACCTTCTGCTAAAGTGTTTTCTTCTGATCATTGATTTCCACCAGCTCAAATGCGGTGCCGTTTTGGTGGCCACTACTGGTGCTGCTTTTCTTCTTGTTCTTCTTGTTGTAGTGTAGGATGGATGTCTTATCCCAGTACTTTTTGTAGCTTTATGTCCTCTCTCTCCTTTGTTATAGGGTACAAAGAAGTGTATACCACAAATGAGAAGCATACAACATAGGTTCTTCTTCCTTTGTTCTTTTCTAAACTTTTTTTTCTGGTAGGCAACAAAAGATTCTTGGTTTTTTATGGTTTTTGGTCCACCATTTTTGTTTTTCCCGAGCTTCAGAATCCCTTCAACCTTTTTTCAGTGGTGATCATTGATCAAAGGTCCAGCATCCCATGTGGAATGGTACGGATTAAATTTATAAATGTTTCACTGTGTACATGTGATGATAATAATGTACAACAACGATGATGGAGACGTGGACCAAAAGAATCCCTTAAAAAAAATTAACATTATAAGATATTTAAGAACACATATTCATTTCTTGAAATGCATGCTCTTGAATTCGAAAATAATTTTCAATATGTACACTTAAGTTTAATTTCTGTCTAATCAGATTCTATCCCAACATCGATTATGAGCCTTCACTTTCCTAAATGCTCATGGTTAAGAAAATTTTCATGATTGCTTCCTATTAATTGCCAGACAACCAACAAAAAAAAAGGAGAAAAATAAAAAATATATATATGTTGAAGCATATTTCTCAGGGTGAGGCAATTAAAATAAGCCATCACATGAAGATCAAGTACAACTACTAATCAGAGAAAAATTTTGAAGTCCTTTTCTTAAAAAAAAAAAATTAGATAACTATTACTTCTTAGTCAACGCTTGTGCGGAGAGGACCTCATTGTCATTGGCTACCATACGGATAGATAGGGGGAGGATGACGACAGCATGATGATGACATATTTCATAAAATCTTGAAAATGAAACTGCAATCAATAGTTGTGTTCTTTTTGTCTGCTCGAGGAATTGCTACTGACATCATTAGAGAATAATCAAGAAGTTCATATAAGTTCGTTTAATACCGTTTTATTTTAGACTAATTCTTTTTTTTTTTTTGGCAAATCACTAAGTATATACTTAAAGATTTGGCAGATTGAGTTGAGTTTTGTTTGGTTCTATCTAATTGGTGGAATTAATTCTTATAAGTTTGTTGTATTTCCACTAAGCCAATTTATTCAAATAGTATTTTTTATTACACCAAAATTGTACGAGTTCATATTGAATTTTGCAAAAAAATCATATAAACCCAACAAAATGGCAGCAAATTCAATTGGATCTTCACTTCTCCTACTTTTCATTTTCCCAAATATTTCATTTAAAATCGATGAGAATTTGTTCTGCAGGAGGTACATTTCTCCAAAAAAAAAAAAAAACTTTTGGTCAAGAAAGCATACGTGGTATGATCAAATAATGTTTTGTCAAATTGCAAACTTTTTATTTTTTGAGTTGACCCGGAAATAATTTTGGTCGGGTTGCTCCATTTGTTAGGTAAACCACACGATATATGAGCATTGAATATGGTCAAACCGTTTGTGGAAAAAAAATATATGGTCAAACCGTTTGAACCGGTCAAACTAATTTAATGCCTGAAAACCGTAAAACAAATGCCCAATGTCAACTTTGAATGGCTCTAAGCGAGGGTTGGGAGGCTAAACTTTTCCCAGTTCATGCATTACTACGGTAAGCCACAGTGTATCCGTTGTTAATATATATAAGATTTACACTTATTATTGTTATTGTTATTAATTATTATTATTTTTATAGCTGCAATTGATTTACTATTTCATGGAAAGAGTGTATAGTTATCAATTATATATGGTTTTGACATAACAAACAAATAATAAATATTTTTTTAGTTAGGTGATTATGAGATTCTTGATTTGACACAAAATTTTTTATTTTTTCTTTTTTTAATAAAGTTTGGGGTTTTCTTGGAAAAAAAAAGCACTTTAGAAATCGTCCACGATAGTTCCTTTAATTGAAGTACAAAGTTTTGTCGTTGCTATGATACCTTTCCGAGAAGAACATTTGAATTGAAAAGTGTCATTTTCACCTCAACTATTGGTGTTTGGGGGATAATGTGAAATTTTTCTTGAAAAATAAATTTTCAATACTAATTATTAGAATAAAGCTGAAAAGACTAATAACATTTGTAATGAATACATGCATGCATTAATGAGCAATTATAGATCAAATGTATCTAAATTAGGGTATTAAAATATGTTTTCACATTGTTCCTTTTCACTGTTTTAAATTGTGGTTCTATAGTACTATTTTTTATTTTTTATTTTTGAGTTCAAGGGAAACTTCAACCTTTACAAGGAATAAAGGAAAAAGGAAGAAAGAGTAAAAATCAAAGTAGGAGTTTTACCATTATCTAATTCATGTCCATAAGGGATGTAGCTGTAAAGTGCACTGGAATGCAATTAACCTTGTTACTTGGCCCAAGAGAAAAAGAAAAAAAAACTAGGCATAGAGAAATTAATTAGGTAATAGATCTTAGAGCGAAAAAGGAGCAGAGGATTAGAGCAAGAATCTTGAATGGAACAAAAATAAAATACCATCAAACACTTTCCTTTGGTGGGAAACAAAAGGGGAAACAGGAAAAAAAAAAAAAGGACAAAAACATTCAGATGTTCTATCCAATGTCTTAAACCAAAAATAATAATTTGAATGGATTCAACTCAATCGTGGTTAGTAAGTACTCGTATTATATTCGTATAATACATGTTCTTATGTACAATTCAAAAAAGACTTCCATATTTTGTGCATTTTAAAAATACTTTGAAAATATTCATACTTTTTAATTAACCATATAAAATGTGTAATAAACTTTTAACGCAAAATTTCAAAATTTGAGTAAGAACAATGATTTATCTTCTTGGTTATATACAAAATAATAGAGACATATAACATAATTCTGTTGATTTATACACATAAAAAATTAAGCTGATAAATTTTTAAATAAATTTAACATCTCATACACAAGGATAAGCATTAAACTCGATAAAAAAAAAGTAGTATATCTTTGAAACGTATTCGAATTTTAGCCCTTTTTTCGTTTTGTAATTTTTTTTCCTCTTATTTACAATCCCTACTACTTTATCACCCAACCCATCCCCACCCAGTTTTGCAACCTTCAAATATATTCGTATTAATCACGTATGAATTTATATGCGTAATTTTGCTGAACATGTAATTTTGTATCAAACTTTAAATCATAATTTTGAAAAAAAAATTGTACAATATACATAAGTTAATATTTCATATTATACCCATCTCATATTTTTCTAACTGTGGACTGAGTTCAGTATTACGAATCAAAGAATGTTCTGGAGACCATATAGAGTACTTACACATTGCCTACTGATGCAACTCTGAGATTCTAGCACACGATTATTTTAGATAAAGTGATCCGTTCTTACTAACTATGCCAACATATGTTGGTCATCATCCAAAAAAAAAAAAAATTTTCTGCCAAATATTTGCGAATAGGTAGAACAAACTATCTGTGTCAGCCAATTTCTTAATGGGCTAGTCGCCCAGCCCACAGTGTACTATACTACAAATGGTTGTTTTCTGGCCCGAATTGTAGGAACGTTTAGTGTACAAAGTGAAAATGGAAGTTTGAAGTGTAAACCAAATATCAGAAATTTGAAATGTGATGAAGTCCTGCATTTGGGCCCAAAGAATGGATGGATCGCTAGGAGCATTGTAATTTTGGTCGCCAGAATTCGAATATCGGATCTAAGTTCCTTGAAGTTTCAAAGGAAACAAATTTGGAGCTTAGTATTTCAAATTTCAAATAAAATAGGAGATTTAAGATAATTTGATATTTAATGCTCTTGCGATTGCAAAAAAAAAAAAAAAAAGAACAAAAACTGCAATGCCGACAATAGTGAGAATCATGCAATTAGAACAATATGTAAACAAAATTTATTACCACCATTAGAATCATCTCCGAAGTCATTGGATACATATGTTTCACTTCCCCAAGATAACACAACGTTAATCGTAGCTTGGTTTTTACGTTCTTTTAGAAGGATTGGATTTCTTAAGTAATATAAAAAGCAATTTTAGATCTTTTATTCCATTATTATATGTAACAAAACACACGACTTTCCTATTAGTAACCGGTAAAATAATATCAATCATTACAGTTGGTTTAGTAGTCAGGGAAAGGCTTTTAAACTTTTTTTCTACCGTCAAGTTTAGGATTTGATTTCTGTGCCCGATAGTTGGAGGTGAAAAAAAAGATGAGAGGGTAAAGAAAAATATAAAATGTAGAATACTAATCAAAATTCAAAGCAAAGAAACTAGATTTGTTTTTGTTAAAATTTTATGGACCATTCTGGTTATAATTAAGAATAGTGGAGACTGGGACCCAAATCGTTTTCACTAAAACATTGTGGACCCTCACTAACCTTTCTAGGATTTTTTTCCCCCCTTGGTTTAAAGCATGCTAACGTTGCAACTACGTTTTGATGGCGTCATCAAATGTTTTACCTTTACACGTGCTAATTTCCACGGTGTATTTGTACAGATATATTTTATTAGGGATTAATCTTTTCTGTACTATCATTGTATACATACACTGAGGGATTGTATGTGTGGCATGCTTATAGATTCTTTAGTATATATATCGTGAGTGTATAAAAAATTTATCCATTTTATTAATGTAATTTTTTTCACTTCATCGTCTCGGATTAACTTTAAAGAACTTTGCAAAAGACAATGAAATCCCAAGGACAATTATAGATAAAAAAAAAATTCAAGAGAATCCAATTCTCTATCCCATTTGGGATTTGGAAAAAGTAAACGGCAGATACCAAAAATATTCTCACGTTCCTCTAGGAATTCTATCTCTTTTTTTTATATATATAAATTCTTTCCATTCTTTTCTTTGGATAAATGGAAATGCTTTTTGATTTTTTTTTATAATTAAATATGTATTCTGTTTCAACTTTCAGTACGAGACAATGGAGACAAAGGCAGCACGAGAGCAGAAGCGCTTGCTTCTCAATGTTCTCATACGTGGTGATGCATGTCTTGTTATATGTGGTTCCGCGCGATGCTGCCAGAATGCCATTCAGAGAAAGTTTTAGGATTCTTCTCTTATTTTGCTCCCTACATCACTCCATGCATGAAGTCCTGTTACATCAGTTGCTCAGTGTATCTGACTAAGCTTCAGCAATAGGTCCTCTCTTTGTATTCTTTTTACAGTTTCTTAATCCTTTTAACTGTAAATTCTGAAATTTCTGATGTTCCACTTTCTGAAAAGAATGAAAAAAAGGACATTGAGGAAGCATATAATGCTAGTGATAGAGTCCGCCTATACGAAAAAGCCACTACGACAAATAATATTTTTAAATAATAGACATAAATATGAAAATTTCGAAAATTAAGAATGTGAACCATTTTTATTTTTTTTTGTCAGATTAAAAGCATTATGCCCCCCTGTACTTTATCCCTCTTACATTTTACTCCCTTAACTCAATAAATAGGCACTTTTGAAGAAACATATAATGCTAGTGATAGAATCTACCTACAAAAAACGACTGAAAATAACAGATACAAATATGAAAATTTCTAAAATTAAGAAGGTGGGCCATTTTTAGTTTGTTTTTTTGTCACTTAACTCATTGCTTAACATGGGATTTTCTGCTGGTGATAATGTTACAATTTTGACTTTAATGTTAGAGCTTTTTAAAAAAATAAATTGACAAGTTTACCATTTTCAAAGTGGACCTAGCCTGTCACTAGTGAAGGATATATTTGTGGCAATATCATTTGTCATGACATAAGGGTTGTATAGCTAGTCAAACCAATACAAATGTCGATTTCTATGAGGTGTAATTTTATTATTATTTTTCATTTGAAAAAACAGCAACTTCAGTGATTTCAAGTGGAAACCTATCAAGTTAGAGGGATCTCTATACACCCGTACTGGCTCGAAATTGATCCGTAAAAACTATGAATTAATCTTTCCTACACTATCATTATATACACTGACAGAATTGAATGAATGCTACATTATCTAAATTGAATTTAAACATCAAATTTTATATAGGTGACATGTATCTAGACCCGCTAGTGTATATACTATCAGTGTATAAAAGATTTATCCAAAAACTATACCTTACCACTCGCACTGATTTTATTAGAATGATAATAATTTTGCATGAAAATTAGCAAAGTTAAAGATGCTGTAATTTTGAAAGTTATATCATATAATCTTTTAATTATTAATTGCAACTTTGAAGTTTATAATGTATGTGATACCACCAGAATTCTTTTGAAAATTTAGTACAGAAGCAATTTTTTTTTCCTTTCTCCTTTAACATTTGAACTTGATTTTATACAACTTTCAAATGTGAGTATTTTTTTTTTTGTGTAGGCAGTTCAAAAATTAAGTTTCTATCTCTAATTTATTACTGTAAGTCAATACCTGCTCTAATGAGATCTACCAATTTTTTGTGTAGGCAGTTCAAAGATTAAGTTTCTACCTCTAATTTATTACTGTAAGTCAATACCTACTCTAATGAGATCTACCAATTTTGATGTCTTTTTTTCCAAATTAATATGTATGTGTCCTTTATTTAGTCCTTTAAGGAGGTGACAACAACTGCTGTGAATAAAGTTTTGTTTTCTATTATCTATGTCAAATGAAAAGGCGAAAAGTGTCCTGGAATGAAGTAAAATCATGATATTTTAATTGAAATTAAGAGAAAAAATTCCCACTGTTAGTTAATGAAATAATTGTTAGACTGAGGGAAGATGAATTAAATGCTCTTTAACTAGCCAGCTGTCTTATTAATGACCAAAGTTCAATAGACATATTATGACAAAACCACCCAAATCAGTGCATTATCTGTGGTTATGCTCCTTAGTATTTTAAATGGGAGATTTTAAATTCAGAACGTTCTACTTATAATCTTTCTTACCTTACCATCTAATCCAACCTCCCCATATGTGGTTATGTTTAATAGTTGCCAAGTAGTCAATTTTCTATTGGTTTCGAAATGCCTCTGTTTTTAAACCTACGTGTTAGACAGATGCAAGAGGTTTTAAAAATACTGGCCATTTTAACATAACACCAAACGAACTCTTTCTTCCTATTTAAAGTTTTTTTTTCCTGGTCAAAAAAGAGATTTTAAGCTTTACAGGAGAAAAGGAGAGGAGAAAAAAGAGAGAGCCTGAAAGTCGAATCAGAAACACAATCAATTGACCAATATCCCTACTAACTAAGTTGAGTTTTGGTAACATTTAAAATTTGTTTCTAAAGTTCCTTGTCAAAAACATCTAGAGCACTAGTCTTTTTTTTTTTTCCTTTTTTTTTTAAATTTGCGGCAAGAATCGTTCCAAAGGAATGGTGTAACAAGTACACTTTTAGTAGAGGTTGTCAATATTCACATATAACTGTATAACTTTATAACAGAAATGTTATAAACCGATCCATAATGAAAATGGTATTCCTTAGAGATATATATATGTTTGAGACATATTCCTACTTTAATGTCAAATCTTGCCCACTAAAAATTAGAAGCAATTACATCCCTTTCTTGACTTTCTGCTTTCTTTTTATCGTACTGACATGACATTATATATAAAATTAATCTTCCTTACATTATAACTAACATTCTTAAATTCCAATTTGGAATTCTAGAGCAGCATTAAGCCATTGAGCATGGTCCGACCGTGGTACTAGTGTGTAGGAGGTGCAAAAGTTCTGGGCCAGATTATTCATCAATTGTATAGATTCCTTCGGACCACAACCAAAGGGAAAAGGGCAAAGGGAAAAGGGCGAAAGCAAAGGACAACGGATAAAGAGTTTAGTGCCAACCTTCGTCCATAAACCTAGCTAGCTAATCTTTTGAAAAAGCCACACCAAGATTATATATGGGTATTCAAATGTATATATGTAAACGATCAATTCTTCAATTAAGTTAGGGTTTGTCTAACAAGTGCCTGTTGGATATCAGTTAAAATATAGGGTTAAAAACAAAAAAACCCCCTATGATATACTTAATATACACAAAAGTCCCCGTGGTTTCAAAACATACAAAACGACAACTCATATTTTGAACTAAATTGTAAACTAACAGAATTCGTTAAACTTAACGAAAATGATGGTTTTGACCGTTAAACTTACTGGATTCCGTTAAATTTACCGTTAAGTTTACTGGATTCTGTTAAGTTTTCCATTAAGTTTAATGAATTCTGTTAGTTTACAATTTAGTTCAAAATATGAGGTGTCGTTTTGTATGTTTTGAAACCACGGGAGGCTTTTCTGTATATTAGATATACTACAGGGGGTTTTTTGTTATTAACCCTAAAATATATTTCAAATGTCATATTTTTAGAAATGTAAAATTAATTAGGGTAAGTAAATAAATACAAAGGAGAATAGATGAGATTAAATAAAAAAATTTATAAATGCAAAGGAATGTAATAATTGTTAGTTTATATATATATATATGGTAAGTTAGACAAATTTTAAATATGTCAACGGGTGTCAATTGAGCACTGCACATGTTAGGAAAATGCGTTAAGATATTGTATGAATATGTTGTTGACACATATTAATGTGCAGACCTAAATGGATTTTTTTTTATAATACTAGTAAAATACATTGGTTCTATTTGGATTCAGACTTTTTTGAAAAACAATTTTTTCATCTACAATACTATAGTAATACACAAATAAAAACAATTCCAAAAACAACATATCCATGCAATATATCAAAAACAACTCCAAATATACAAAAAAATACACAACTGTCCATCACTCTCTACCACCACGGCCACCACCTTACCGCTACCACCCCCACACTCACGACCCTCTCTCCTCTCTCTCTCCGTCCATCTTTCCTCCCTCTCTCCTCCTCCGCCTCCTGTTTTCCTTCTCCTCTCTCTCCTTCTCCTTCCTCCTTTCTTCTTTCCTTTCCCTGTCCCCCAATTTCCTTCCCGTCGACTAACCGTAACCTTCCTAGTCACGATCAAATCTGATCACGACCAGAAGTCGCGACCAAGACGATCATGGTTAGTGGTGGCTAAAGTCACAGCCACCACCCGCCAACGGAAGAAGGGTTTGGGGGTTGGGGGAAAGAAGGGGAGGGGGGAGAAGGGAGAGGAAAGAGGGAGGAGGAGGAGGAGGAGGAGGGGGAGGAAATAGAGGGGAGGAGAAGAGGAAGAGAAAGGAGAGCGGGGGAGGAAAAGGGAGGGGATAGTGGTGGATTGTGTAAAATTAAAAAAAATCCTAAAAAAATTGTAAATTATGAAAATACTCAAAAATATATTTTAAAAATACCTCTAAAAACAATTTTAAAAACATCTACAGTAAAAGTTTTTCATATACACCGCTACAGTAAAATTTTTAAAAAACACCTCAAAAAACAGCTAATCCAAACGGTGGCATACCAAAGACAGGTCAAAAGCTTCTTCACCTACACAAGCTAATGATTGTTTTAAAGGGACAAAACCTAGATCGGCTTCAACATATGTGTATCACCCTCTCACTAACCCCACTAAAAGGTGTTGGGGTTTAATTATAATTAGGTAGGTGCACTTGCAAAAAAAGAAAAAAAAATAATTAGGTGGGTGCACATGCTAAGTTTTGCTCTACAGCTGTGACACATTTCCTTTGCTTAAGAGTTTGCTTGCCATAAATCCCGAGATTAAAAAGTTCTTGATTTTCATGATAGATTGAGGGCCCTATTAGAAGCACATTCATCATCCATCTATTCATACTATAATTACAAGAGGGTAATTCCTCCTTTGAGAAGGGTTTGAAGTTTGATTAAAATCAAAGGTCATCATACAGACAAATAAAATGAAAAATTGCTTTGAATTATGTAAATTGTAAACAAGAAGAATTTCCAAGAAAATTAATTGCTTCTCAGTGCATGGTGTATCCGTAAAAAGGAGTGGAGAAACTATCTTCAAATCAATCCATTCTTTATTACTATTAAAAACATTGAGGTGGCAAATAAACACTTAATAGTTACTATCATTCGAGATTAATTCCTCTTAACCATATTCACTAATCACCTATTATAGACAAACCCTTGAGCAATTGGTAGAACTAGAAACTGTCATGATCACATGCAGGAATTAATACCTGAGCACTATTTCCTTCTACCTTTTCCCTTCTTGTCACAAAAGCCAAGATGGGTCCTATATTTCAACAACCAAGGCAAGAAAAAGAAAGATAAAGCATCAAGGATAGATGGATCTTCCATAGATGTCCCATAGCTTAGATATTGTCTCCATATGGCTAAAGTTTGAAATTTGCTACACCAACGAACCCATGTTGACCTATCAAGAAAACGACACACTAGCCCTTGTGAACTCAATGCATTACAATTAAATTAATTATCCTTAGTTAAAATGTTAAATTAAAAAAAAAGTAGACTTAGAAGACTTTTCTTAAGAGGATTAATTACTTTACTAAAATGCTAGCACATTCTTGACTAATGATTGGACACTGGCCCTCCTCTACATTTAGTCTTTTTCGTTTTCTAACCAGAGGTTTTTATGCTTTATAGCAGTACCCATTTCCCATACTCAAACAAAATTTGAGGAAGGTCCATCTTTCTACGGCTCTGATAAATTTGATAGAGCTGTCATCTTTTACTGAAAAATGTGATAAAGCTAACTCCCTATTCAATGATACGGCCTTGATAGGGTTCGGCTTCTTTGATGAAAATTGCTTTAATTATCTTCTCAATCATTACAATCAGTACATAATTAGATATTCTACACTGCTGGACATTCAACCAAACATCCTCATCAGCAAGAAAAAACAAGAGAAGTGATCAGGACTAATCATTTTGTGTACTAGCTAAAAATAGATATGGTTTTTGAACTTTTTATTTCGATTTTTTTGGTTTCTTGTCTGCATTTGCATTTCCTTTGCCCTTTCAATGTGATTCAAGTTCCATTTTATTGTGCATTACCTTATGCTATGAAATGTAATCTTATTGATATTTCAGAATTGTTGCACATATTTATCTTAGAAATATATATATATATTTTTAACTAGTATATTATTGAATTGTCATATAGAATTGTAGTCTAGAACCTATTTATTAGACAAAATGACCCAAGATCATTGCTATCATAAATAAATCTACCATTTTTTTCAGTTTTACATCACAGCTCTAGAATACTCTTTGGTTTAATTCTTAAATAGGTGCTACAATAATTATTTCCATGTCAAACAATATGAAATATATTGCCTGCCATCTGCTCTAATTAAAGGTATTTGTGTCTACTCTCTCTCTATATATATACACACATACACACACAGCAGACACAAATATACATTTATATATGTGTGTGTTTATAAAAATTATATAAAAAAATCTAAAGTGAAGAAAGCACACAGGGCAATAAGTTCATGAAAATCTAGGGCACAAGTTACACTTAAAGAGAAAATAATTTACTGTCTCACAAAGGAAAAATCTGTCACTACATTAAAGCAGTCTAAGAACTTTAGAATACTTTTCCTATTCCATTCTATGCTTCTACTCCATTTCTTTCCTTTTCATTTCTTTACCTTTTATCTTATTTTATTTTATTTTAGGTGATTGTATTTGACGGCAATAAAAGCCTGTACAGGAAAGGTTCCATGATGACATAATTTCAAACCACAAGCCGCAAATGATGATAGGATAGTACATTGACTTCAGAGTTTTTTTTTTAATTTGTGGCACTTTTATTTTCTAAAGCTAAGAAAGGGAAAAATAATCAACTTTAGTCACATGCATTGTCCCCATCTTCAGTATGACTCAACTTTTTATCTGAATTTTGCTCCTTTGCGTAGCTTTGAATCAACCCTCACTTGACACATATATAATTGGTCACCCCTAGTTTTAATTCTACAATGAAATATTTACATTGACAGAAGATTTTTTAGATTGTTCTTATCATTGTTGTTTTCATAGCTTAAGCCTCAACCTTCAATCTCCTAGAGCTAATTTGTAGGTTAGATTAAAAATTGGATTTATTTATTTATTTTTATCAAAATCATGTTTTTGTTGGACTTAAAACATCAATTTCTAATTTCGAATACAATAATTTTCTTTATTATATTATAGGCATTATTAAAAAGGAAAAAGAGAACATTTTACGTAAGGCTTATGTCTTAGTGAAAAGGATAGGAGAGCTTGAAGGTCTACCAACCTTGAATATAGGCGACATAAAATATCCCCAAATTTCTGGAAATTTGGCTGGACCCAATTAACATGAAGAAAATATTAATGTCAATTTCGATACTGTTCTCATATAGAGAACAAAAACATGCATGTCGCATTCGATATTTTCTGGAGTCCACAAAAGATATAGATGTCCTAAAAATGCTAACCTAACCTTCAGATAACACATTGTACCAAATTATTTGTCTGCAAATTTAAAGAAATTGGCAATATTCCTTTTCAACGTTAGGTGACATACATTTCAGTTCTTTATATTTTGTTGAACTTATCAAACCCTCAGTTATTTTTCTTTTCTTTTTAATAAAATATCGTACTTTTTTAAATCTTGTGTTAATGACAGAAATTACATCGCATATACACAGATATAATTGATCTGAAGAAGAGATGCTACAGATCTAGAGAATTGGTTGGAGCATTTTTCCACTGAGACTGTGATACATCTGAATTAAATTTTTTGACATAAACTTAGATGGAAGAAACAAGGTATTGCACAGAACATTTATTGTGTCTTTGCTTGTGAAAGACTGTTAGGTTAAGTGCTCAACTTTGTTGCACCAAACAAATTGAGAAAATTGGACCCAAGACATTCACAACCACCAATCTATTTGTGGCATGTCAATTTGGTAAGAATTATAAATTTTTCCTGGTTGTCAAACACTTGACATGTTCTTCATAAACACTATTATACTTGACAGACTTGAACAAGTAAATAATACTTTGATAATTAAAGAGAGAATAAACTATTTTATACATACGCATCTTTCTTTTTCTATTTGTCTCTCACACTCTATTTACAATTAAAACCAAAAAAAAAAAAAAAAGTTCTCCAAAATCAATCAAAGCATCCCTTTAAAATTTATACATGCAATATGTAAAATTGATGAATAATGATGTACTCAACCCTTAGTCCTAATAATTGTAATTGTGCCTCTGCCTTGTGTATGGATTCTTGTGAGAGCCACCACTGCTTTCCCTGATAAACCAGGACCATCTGGGGAGGTTAGAGGCCTGCAAGCAAAGTCACCAACCGGATGCCTCACTGGCCTTGTTGGTGGCATCAAAATTCTTTCATTGATGTCGTTTAGTGTCACATCTCCTTCCAATCCTCCTGGCTTGACCAATGCAAATGGATAAACCACCTTGCTTAGAATTCTCTTTTTCCTTTTCTCACCTCCTCCTCCTCCTCCTGAAACAACAAATTTTCAAAATTTTAATTTGCCTTGGTACATATTACATGTTATGAGGTTTTGAGAAAAAGATTTGAGTGATGTTATGATGTTAATTAATGACTTAATGTTTATACATTATACATTCTTGTCCCCTCCCTTATGGCATAATAAAACAGGAATTTGGTTTATTAAGAATTAGGGGTTGACTAAAGTTGTACAAAAAAACAGAATTCCTTGAAGCCATATGCTAGAGATCTTGATCACTGCTATTGCAGCAGTCATAGTTTTGACTTCTTTTCTGATCATATTTCATGTGCTAAAGAAAAAAGAAATTTATAATTCTAGACAGATAACTCATATATAAACTCATTAATTTTTTGAATTCTGACACTTTAACGCTGAATAAAAAGAAAACAAAGTTCAGACTACAGCTCAAATATAAACTCACTGCTAATCTTGATTACTTTTACGAGTGACTGTACCAGTAATTAATAAAGCATTAAAATATAATGCCTTTAGATCACTTTTTCTTTATATTTCTTGCAATTATTAACAATTTGGTACCAACTCGTCGTTTGACAAAGTAGTTTGAAAATTCTCAAGTGTGTGAACTCTGTGAATTTGCTGACTATTAACTATACATCACATGTAGGCATCAATGAATAATGGATGAAAGAGAGAGTATATGCACTATGCAGTACCTGAAGGAAAAATAGAGTCTATGGAACGTAGGGTTTCTTTCCCTGAAGTGGACTGAATGTTAACTGAGTCCTTCTGAGAAGATGAAGTATCAAAAGTTTCACAATTGGATATTGCTTCTTCTGTGGTTTTCATTTCTGAGAAAAGGGATGCTTCTTCACTGATTATACTCATAGGTTCACCTGCAAAAAGGCCATATTTAATAAGAAAATAATGCATCTTTAACATTTAATACCAAGTCAAGTACAAAAATACTGAGAAACCAGGGGTATAATCACCTGAAATGCTATCAGAATTTGTCATTATCTGACTCAAATAATCATAATTGTTGTAGTAGTCCAGTGAATACGCAGAACTCCAAGAATTCTGTGTAAAAAGAAACTATTTCGTTAGAATCTAGCTATAACAAAGAGTTTAATCTAGGAAAATGAATTAGAAGAATCAAGAATTCACATACCCTGGTGGAATTATCTAACTCTTCACTTTGATCATCAGTGTTGCAGAATTCCAGCCTCCTTCTTTTAGAGCTAAATTCAAATAAAGCATCTTGTAGATACCCCGTAGAAAAATCAGAGTCAAGTTGTGAAACCAACGGTGGAGTACTGGTACTAATGCTGCTCTCCAAAACTATGCCAAAAAAAAAAATTAGATAATATAACACTGCAGAAAAAAGGTAGAAGAAGAAGAAGAAGAAGAAGAAGAAAAGGAGAAAGAAAAAGTAGTAATGTTACATTGGGGCATGTCTGCGTTGAAAACTCCAAGATTGTGGAAGTCCCAACCTAGGGAAGAACTGTGCAGGGTGCTGTAAGGAATGGAGTGAAGGTCACCCATGATCTTTTCTCTGTGTGAGGTGAAACTTGGAAGAGAAATGTGTTCCAGCAGTGTTCTTGGGTGTAAGAGAGTTGGATGGTTTGTATTTAAAGAGTTTGCAAAAAGTTAAAAAAGAAAAGAGAAATGTCCAAGAATAAAGTGACAAAATCAGATGATCTTGGAAGAAATAATCAGTCAGTCAACTGCCAGCAAGAGTGGGAAAGGTAGTGGATTTGATTCTTGGGATTCTCAATATTGCCCTTTTCAATTTTTATATGTATTGTGTATATATACACATATACATGTATAGTATATTATTTTACAAGGATTTGAGTAGTACCATTTAGTGCAATTATGTTTGATTGTTGTACTTGTTACAAATCAATGTACATGAATAAAATTCAAACAAACAACAGAGACTATAAGTTTGCACTAAATTTGTAATAAATACAATAACAATATGAATTAATCTTTCATACATTGACAGTGGATACACTATCACCGTTGTATATGTGATAACTAATCTTAATTTGAATTTGAAATTTAAATTTTACATATTTATTATGTATTCAACAGTGATAGTATATACACTTACAGTATATATAAGATTAGCGATATACAAACTAATTACATCTGCCCTTCTCCCATTATGTGGATAACACTAGTAAGTTTTGGTGTAATAGGTAACCAACATATTGTACAGGTGACAAATTAGCGAATAATTGAGAAAATAAATTACCTATGGCACATATATTTGAATTTCTGTACATGCATGCAGAAAATTTAAATTTTGCACAGTTTAGAAAGGTATAGGTATAAATTGGGTTTTTTAGGGGGGGGTGGAGGGGGGGTGAAGAAAAGGGTTACTGTGTGCTGGATGAGTGGATATGTGGGGAACTAAATTATTGCAGTGGTTATGATATCATGTTTTTCCATGCAAAGGCAGTGCATGAAGACCAGTAAGACATGCTTAAGAGACAGAATTCAAACTCAGCTTTTCATTTTTTTCATTTTTCTTACTGATTCTTTCCCAACTGTTTCTCCTTTTGGTTTTGTTGTGGGACTTTTCCTTCACATTCTTGCCATTGTGGGGTCATATCAGTTTAACCCCACACCCCACCTCAAAAATCTTTTTGAGAGTTTCCATGGGAAGTATTCATTTGGTGGGACCACTGCATATTGCATGCTGGCTTTGGGACAATTGGGTTGGTGGGCCTAATGTAAGAAGTGGAAAAATTGTTGGGGGAAAATGGGGTCATTTTGATAAAATTTTAAACACCAAATAAAGTTTTGTACAGTGTATAGACGTAACATCAAATTTTGTGTGGGAGGAATTCATTGCCCTTTAATCAATCCAGAACGACAATTGTGTTATGATGCCGGTAGTGACATAGTATTTTGTGTAGTGAGTATATATTATTGATAGGGATTTGACTTTGGAATTTGATTTGGTTTGGTCTTTGTAAAAGCTATAGATCTAAGGCAAAATCTAAATATACACTCCATGGTGCAAAATGAGGAATAAAAGTACATAAAAATTAGGACTAACAGTATGTTGCGCAAAGGAAAGAAAGAAATAAAAGGAACCCTACTTAAAAGTGATCTCCTCTTTGTAAAAGGGAAAAAAATTAAAAATTAAAAATTAAAAAGAAAAAGGGCAATACCTCGTGAACAATGTTTTCAGGGTAAAAATCAATAAGTTGTTCTATAGGATTAGTAGTCCAATTAGACCTAACTAGATCCTTGTGACAATCAAGCAAGGGACAAGAACTATTATCAATTTAACCGTTCTTGAACGGTGTAACATTTTATCAATAGATTGTAAGATGTACTTATAATTATTTGTAAAACTTGGCAATAGTGACAAAATATTTTACTGGTATTTTAAAGCTGTACAAATACATTCTGTCATCAACTTTTGTAAGGCAAATAGAGCTTTAGGTTTTTTTTTTTTGGTTGACGAGGAAACTCACAACTGCTATTCGAGAGTGTGCGCTGAGTAAATCTCGCCCCGTACAATAGCTCGTCAACCACACGAATGGATAGAATAGAGCTTTAGGTTGATATGTCTTTTACTCCTCCTTCCATACCGATAGTCTAACGGTGCAATTTGAATGAGAAATCTGTTTTTTAGTAATTGGGGTTTTTTGAAAATCCTTTTACATGCCATAGTCTAATGCTAGTTGAAAATCCTTTTACATACCAATAGTCTAATGTTAGTTGAAAATCCTTTTACATGCCACAGTTGTTACCTAAACAAGATATTGGAAATGAAAGTGAATTTGAAATCAATTCATTTGAAATGCATTCATTTACGATACCTTAAAAATCCAGTCCAAACACACCATATAAGGAGTAGAGAATATCACCAAGCCCTCTTATGCCCACCTTAATAAGTACGCAATGAATCTTCTATCTCACTTCTTATTTCATACATTATCACACTTTTTGTTATATTATCATTTCTTCTCTACAAGCATCCTAATTTAATTCTTTATTGTTTCCTTAAGTGTCAATAACTATTTATCGGGCAAAACAGAATATTCAATATATAGAAAAAAGTATCATAGAAAAATGGGATTTGTATGAATTTTTTGCTTTACTTTTTGTTTTTCTATCATATATACGCACACACATTATTTTTTTGGTCTATTGTTTTTTGTTTTTTACCTTGTTGGTAGTTATTGGAGTTTAAGGAAACAAAAATAAAAATAAAAATAGGATATTTATGAAGTAGAAGTGACAATTTAATAAAAAGTGGGACAGAAAGCGGGATAAAAAGTGGGACAATATATCGGTTGCAAGTAAATGGCGGACTCATTTAGGCTCCATTTTATGTTTTCGTTCCATCTCTCTTTGTCTCTCTCTCGCCTTTCATTTTGTGTACTTCCTTGTTCCTATTGTTATTATAATCTTTTGATTTGTTTTTCTTCATCTTTTGTAATTGGTTCATCATTGTTCATTTACATGAATTAATTGCTAGAATAAAATATACTGTAAAATACACCAAAGAAAAAAAATACACATTAGTAAATCTAAGTTGTTTTGTATAAATCTAAGTTGTTTACGCCCTACCAAATGAAGAACATTAGTAACAAGGCTGAATTGAGTGAACCAAATTTAATTTTTTCCCTTTTGAGAACTTTAAAGAAAAATCACATTGATTATAATTGGCAGTAACATATAACTAGCATTATCAACCACATAAAATTTAAAGAATATGATGAACAAATTGTTAATGGTAAGAAATAACAATTGCACAAGTTTCAATATAAGTAAAAGAACATGCTAAAGAAAATTATACCATTTGTCCGCTAATCACAAGGATTTGGTCTAGTAGTCAAATTTGATCTCTTAGGTTAAGTTTGACTATATGTGAGTTTCTTCTCCAACTATTTGTGAGTTTATTTGTGGTATTATTGAGTTATATTTGTACCATTAATGAGCTAGTTTGTTGATTGTATAACTTCCACCCTATTATGAGTTCTCGTTTGCGTATCAATAAAAACTTGTTCTATCTCGCCAATTTCTCTTTGTGAAAGAGTTTTGGCATGCTAAATTTACCTCGCATTTGAAACCATACTATGACTTCAATTTGAAATAGAGTTTAGATAATATGACCTTCATTTACTATAGTTTTTATAATTGGATTTCGATTTAGTAACTTCTATTTTTTTCCTTCCTTTCTATATAATATCGAATCGAAAATAGACGAATTGAGTAAATAAAAAATCCAAGGGGGGTTCATGGCCAAGGGTAAAGATGTATGAGTAACGGTGATTTTGGAATATGCCAATTGTGTTTGAAATAGTGTTAATAAGATATCAACAGAGATTTCCAAATGTATTACTCAAAAAAACTGGCACAATACGTCCAGTCGATTAGAATTGAAAAAAAATTCTATCATATTGTTACAAGCATACTGTTCATGGGGAGATAAGAAATAGATCGAACTGAGTATCTATATCTTATCCTTTAAAGGAAAGGGACAAAATGGCATTATATATAACTTATTTAAATTAGAAAATTAAAAAATTCTATTTAGAATAGCATTAAAATGAATTAGACTTAAGAAGTAGGATTTTCAAGACTAGGAATAAACTAAAACAAACCATGGATAAATCCAAGCGATCTGTTTGTAGGCGTTTGCCCCTAAACCGTTAATTAACTCTAAAATTGGGTAATGGTAATATCAAAGGACATTTATACCCTTAATAGTTAAATGCAGTAATTCTCCTAACTTATTTTGTACTTTATCTCCTAACATCATTTTTTTTTTCAATTTATCTATTTGTTACTATAAGCGTTAGTCAACTCCAATACTTTATAATACCGAAGACAAATGATGTCTAAAAAATCAATATCCCTAACGTAGTTATGAAAAAATAATATATTTATAGATATGTTCCTGAATAAATTTCATCCTATAATTATACCTTTTCTAGATTGACAGAAATATCTTACTAATTTCAGGCAATAATTGGAAAAAATAACAAAAATTGTTATTACAAAATAATTTGTTAAATTATTATTAAAAGTCTAAAAATACTTGAATATTGTCAGCTTCTCTTATAAATGTGCATATGGTTGCACTTTTCTTTTAATAGCTAGATGTTTTCTTTATTGGAGTATACATTTTTTTGTTGGCTATACTTAAAAAAGAGAAAAAATGGTTCATTTAGGTTCAAAGTTTCTATGGTCATTTTTATAATATTGAATGATTAGATGCTATTAAAAATTATTTGGGTTGCTAAATTTTTCTAAATATTTTTTGTTGCATCATAAGCACATATCTCAATCATCTTTGATTATTTTTCAACCACCTTTTTATTTCACAAATATCAAATCACAAAAAGTATTGCAGTATTATTTTTTTTAAAATTTTCAAATAGTCTTCAATCCAAACAAATTCAATCTATAGATCTTTAATAATATTTTTATAGTTTATTTTCACTAATAATTTTTATTTTTCCCCTTATCATGGAAAATGAGCAGGATTTTTTTTTCTCTATCTAAAACCCTGTAATTATGGTGATAAAAATTTAACTAGACCTGTATCTATAAATATATAATAACTTTTATTATTATGTTAGGGATACTGATATTTTAAATATTATCTCTCTTGAGTGGTTTTAGAGACAAATAGACAAATTAAGAGAACAATGATATCAAAGAGTCAAGTGCCAAACGCTATACCTTAAGGGGATTTATTGGAGTAATCCTTTAATGGTATAAATGTCTTTTTGACATTTCCCTTACACAAGGTTAGAGTTGACTAGCGATTTAGGAGATATAGTGAGAACAAAATAACATTAGAGAATAAAGTGCAAAACTAGTTAAACCTTAAGGGAAGTTTTTGTGATTAATCCTAAAATAAAACCATCGAAATATATAAAACTGCATTAAAATGTAGAATCTATTTACTGTATGCATATCCCATATCCCGTATTCTATACAATGCTTTGTATAATGTATGTACAAGTACAGTATTTGAGCCGAACTTTAAGTTTTAGGAGCTTAGTGCGACCCAAATTCAACCTCGATTACAATTGGCTTGGTATTTGAGCCCAAAAGTAGCCCAACACATTTTAATAAGGCTCGGGCAACACACTTAAGGCCGACCACACTGAGGTAGATGTTTGTTTACTAGTCCAGTTGATAGGGATTATAAATATAAAATATCTAGTTAATACCTTTTGATAAAAAAATTATTATTTCATTAAATCTGTACTAATAGTAGAAATTACATCAACTATGTACAGATACAAATAGATTTGAACAATAAATCCTTCTAGAAAAATCAATAGAATGTTACACTGTAGTTCCAAAAAAATCTACAGATAAAATACTTATAATCCCAAAACATCTATACATGCTTTCAACCATACTTTTTTTCAGTGCAAGCGAGGTGTAGTATCCCACATCGATAAAGGAAGAGGAAAAAAATAGATTTAAAAGCTTGGGTGCTTGGGCTATTGAGTAATTTGGATTTAACAATTTTGGGCCAATGAATTTTGGTCCAAAAATTATTTGGTCCAGTCCTTGGATTTGGGTCATTACACCTATCTAGAAAATAAAAAATTAATAGAATATTACACTGTAGTTCCAAAAAAATCTAAAGATAAAGTATTTATAACCCAAAAAACATCTATGCATGCTTTCAACCATATATTTTTTTAGTATAAGTGGGAGGTTTTGAATCCATGCTTTCAACCATACATTTTTTTAATGTAAGTGAGAGGTTTTGAATTCAAAATGACTTACTTACATTCCCTCCCATCGTATCATCCAACCCACCACTCTCCTCTTTAACTATACTGGTTGCTTTTTTTCAGATCTATTCAAGTCCAAATTTTAAGGTGAAATCTTACAAGGTAGAGATATAAGAAATCTTAGATCCGATAATCAAATTTGGAAAAACTTAGATCTAATACAAGAAATAGACTGAGTACCAAAAGTTTTATTAGAAATTCCTAATAGAGGATAAAACTCTCACTAGAAGTCTTTAAAAGAGAAGAAAATCTCACTTGCGAACCCTTAGGAGAGGAGAAAACTCTCATTAGGAATCATCAAGAGAGAAGAAACTTTTAATAAGAAACTCTCAAAGAGACTTTACTATAAACACAAAAACAAAAGAAAAAAGACATAAAAAAAGGTGATAAAAAATTACGAGATGTCTAAGCGATAAATACAAATATAAAAATTTCTAAAATTAAAAAGGTGGATCATAATTTAGTTTGTATTTGTGGTATGAGTTGGATTTTCATTTAGGTAACATCATTTTGATGTTTCCAGCTAGTTGAAAATGCCTACGAGGAATTGGCCATCTGTCCTGAATGTGCAAGGGTCCTTTCCTCCTCGTCCGAGAGTGTGTAGACGTCATGTTATCCATGTCATTTGGGGGTTTGTTTGCTAGAGATTTGTTAGGCATTTGTAATATGGGATGTAATCCAATCAAATTATTAGTGGTGGTGCCTGCCTCCTATACGGAGGAACCATAAATGTGGCCAATCAAACTCGGTATCTGATCTAACATGGGTTGATTCTCTATTCACCTCTAAGTAATGAAAAATTTTGATTGAGCTCTTAAAAGTAAAAATTTTCACTTCGGCCCAAGAAAAAAAAAGAAGTGATCTAAAGTTGATGCTTGGTACCAAATCTTTTATCACTTAGGTTCCGTTTGATAGAATTGAATCTGAAGTCTAAAATCTGAATATTGAAACAATTAATTTGCTGAATTTTAAGCATTGAAAAGAAATATATAAATGTCTAAATTTTAATGCTAAACCTATTTATACTGTTTGATAAACATTTATAATTAAATGCTTAATAAGTTAAATTTGACAATTTTGCCCTTATATCTTTTCATCCAAAAAAGAAATAGAACCTATGATTTAATTAGTTTAAAATTGTTAGGCATGAAATGGCAATATTTATTTTTAAATCCAAATTAATATAAAAGATGAAATATGTTATATGAGGAGTATGGAGAAGATGTGAAAGTCACTAAAAAGAGAGAAAAGAGAAGTAGAAAACCGTTAGATAGAAAATATCATGTTGTTTAATTAGATAAGAATTTTGAACATAATTAAGAAAAAAAGGGTAGATTTGGTAGATAAGATAAGGTAGTTGAAGTAATTCTATTGATTCTTATCATAATTAAACATTCATTTAGGATTCTTGCACTGAAAAAAATACATACAAGTTCAGCACTGCTTAGCAGATGAATTTTTGTTTATCAAACACCCCAAACATCTGAATATCTAAAAAAGTTCAGTTTCAGCACTTTTGTATGTTATCAAACAGACCCTTAGTGTTAAAATGAAGCCATTAAAAAAGAATAATATCTAACGTAATGTGTTTGTTTCGGAATAGTTCACATCTGATGAATGCCTTCCGTTTAAGAGATAAATACTTTGGGAATTCTTATTTTAATTTATCATGAATCCCGCCATCAATATCTCATGTAGATGAAATTGAGAAGTGCGAAATGAAGGCCTGTTTGATAATCTAATTCAACATTTAAATTTAATAGATTTAGATTTTAACATGTTCAGACGTATTTAATAATTAAAAATTGAACATCTGAATTAATTAAATAGTATTGAATTTTGTAAACGAAACTTACTCCCAAAATAGGTGATAAGCTATTTATATACCACTTAATGTGATAAGCATTTAAATGGATCAGATTTAGTACTTAATAGTTCAATAATTTAATGGATTCAGATTTTAGATTTCATATTTCTGTTTTCTAATGGTGAATGAGGTGGAAAAGAGTGGTAAATTACTGGAAAGGCCGCCAACCATTTTCCTTTGGTGCACTGGTCCCTTCATGATACATAGACATTATATTAAAAATGGAACCACATTTGAGGGGCTCAACTCAAACGCATTTGATTTTTTGGAGGATCAAGCTGAAATTTGTCAAGTTGAGGGTGCAAAGTTAAAATTTTGGCTACTTCGATGGACCAAAATAATGTGAATCCTGATTCATTCCATTAGTTTCCAGAAACCTAGTGTATTATAGAAGATAAAACAAAAAGGCAACATGGTATTTAATTTTCCTTCTCTAATGATTGGTATTACACCTAGGACAAATCCACCAATATATCAATAGACAGGAGAAACCATTAAATTATCATTATAACTGAAAGAGAATTACATAGAAATTCAACACAAGAAGGTTGCCATTGACTTGGATCATTGCAGTAACATACGATCCACTAGACAAGCAACCCTTTTATTTTCTCAAAACAAAGCACCACTTTTTTTTAGCAATAAATTTTTTTTTCCCGCAACAAGCCCCACTTTTATTAAACATCATCCATCTGAAGACACCATATAAGATTGTTCAGCTTCTTGTGCGTTGGCTCTTGATTTATGGCACCGTATAAGCTGCAATTTACACCACAGAAACAAGGAATTAGTATTCAAATATTGACTGTAATAGGTTTGGTTATATCAATAATTTGACAAATGCCTGAATTAGTCTAACCAGTCTCCAATAATTTAAGCCTAAAGAAATTAATGGGACTGGCCAATTTAAAAGAAAAAGCATGAAAATTATTGTACTTACGTCCACATTTCTTCCCAGCAGGCCTGTTTCTCATATTGCATCTTTTGGGAATAGTAATGGCAACAGCAGGGTTAATACCAGCTTTTCTTGCCAAAGGTGAAAGCAGAACAGCACAGAGGCATCTTGGAGCAGTTCTGATCAATGCATTAACTTTTCCACAGCAAATTGGGGTTACCCTAGCTCTAGCATTACGAGCAGCACCCAAGCAAGGGCTTAAGCTGGTTGCAGCGGCATTAATCGGAGTTCTTCCACACTCTCCCGCTGCACTTGCTTGCTGGAAAATTGCATGAGATGCGACCAAGTAGACAAGCAATGTGACAATGGAAATTACATTCTTGGACACCATATTTTTGCTAGTTTTTTCAGCTTGAGTTTCTTGGTGAAATTGGTTTGGTGTCCCAAGTAATTTTTGCATATTTATAGGGTTGGAGTTCAAATGTGAAAGGTGGGAAAATTGGAGCTTTAGTGGGGTGGTTGGATTTGGCAACGTGGAAGAGTCTTAAGTTTAGTGCTCTAGTAATGATTTACTTTGTTTGCAGGATTCATGATTGAGAGATTAATATTCAATATCTTTTTTTCTTCTTTGGAAGGGCTAAACATACTTGTTCATATGTTCACACCTTTTATATGTTAATGACTGTAACCATTAACATCAATAACTTTGACAGAATTAGGATTTAGGATGAATAGTTTTGAGTTTCAGATTCCCCTTTTTCTTAATATATTAACATGGAAGCATAAGCTATATAGCCCTTTTAAAAGGAGGGGTGTGATTGAAGAAGCGAAGAGGTGAAAAGGGGATTTGAACCCAAAATATTTAATTTCTGAGATCTAAAATTTAGCCACTAGACCAAAGTGTTCTCGACAAAATATATCAAATACATAGCCTATTACAAGGTAACAATGTTAATTTACAAAAAAAATTTTAGGTACTTTGTGTTCAACACCTAACTTTTAGTATATTTATAAAAATAATCATGGTATGTCTAACCAGTTTTAATGGATAGTTGTTAAGAAGAGCCCCAACTGTTAATTTCTTAGAAAAGTAAAATTAAATTAAAAAAAGTATACAATTGCAATGAGAGAAGTAAGGTAAATCTTAATATGTGTTTTTATGTAGAAAAGTTTGTGTAATAAACCAATATCATTTGGGCACAGTGAGAAAGGCCCAACATGTACAGGACTTTCCAAAGACAAATATGACTAGTAGGTAGCTCTTAATTCATAGTTCATATACTAATACCTTCCATATCAAACTTGTACTAAAAGCTCACCATCCAAATACTACAAGCCAGTGTTTTGAAAAATTAATTGAACTGCCCGATTCGATTGGTTGAATTACGAATCGATCATAGGCACCATTTTGATCTATGCTAAACTTAGAAACTCAAAAAATTCCATCAAGAACCGGGTAAACTGGTCAAAACTAGACAATTGAACCGGTTGCAACTATTTTCTTTAGTTTAGTATTTTTCAGATTGTTAAACATTCAAATATATAAAAATTTGTTGAATAATCGATCCACGTAATTGAACCGGTTGAACCGCAAACCAAAAGCTCATCCGATTCACCTATTAGTTCAAATTTAAAAACATTGCTACAAGCATATAATTGCTTTTGAAGAACATTGGCCGGAATATGAAATGTGTTGAATTCCTTTAACCCCGGTTGTATTTTCTTAAAAAAAAAAAAGAGGGGAAAAGAAAATTTGCTTTCAAGAAAAACAAAAAAAATGTGATTCTTATAGAATGTTGAGAGCAATATAATATTAGAGTTTGGCCTCTCAATATTAAATTGTCCTTTCACATTGCCTCAAACCTCGATGGCATTATCGCCCTGTTTTTGGCCAGTGAGCAGCTGGTTTTTCTGCAGCCAAGTACAGAATCCAGTACCTTCAATTCATCCATAGTGTTTTGTGTAGACGTGCTTGGTGCTTTCAGGCGTGAAAGTAAATGGGTATTGGGTGTAAATCTTAAAGTTGATGTGATATTGGACAGTTCCATAGCTGTTTGTTAAAGAACAAGTCCACGTAGAATTCCACAATCCTGCAGGGAATAGTGGAAGACATCAAAGGATTACTAGACTGAAAAGTTAGCATCACCATTCACCACCGTCCTATAGAACTAATAATCTAATATCACCAACTTACTATAGATTTGCCACTTGGTCAAGTAGTTTTGTTTGTTTTATGTTTGGATGTTGGGTCGTTTGGATCAGCTGTTTTTGGCTTTGTTTTTGAAAATTTTTACTGTAACAGAGTTTTTATAATATATTTTGAGATATTTTTAAAAAATATTTTCAGATATTTAAAAATAAAAGAATTTTTAGAATATTTTTTGGGATATTTTTTAAATATTAAAAAAAATTTAGATTACTTTTTAGAGTACTTTTTAAAAATTTTAATAATATTTGAAAAAACTAGTTTTTGAAAAACTCAGCAATCCAATGATTTGGAAAATTTTTTAAAAAATATTATTTAACTTGTATAAAAAACACGATTTCGAACCACATTTCTATCTTACATACGTCATATAAAATAAATATTATAGTGTTATTCGAAATAAAATCTTCTATGGGTGTAATTTGTTCTAGGGGTAGAGCTGCATTGATTCTAGGGGCATGAACTTTCATAATATTCAATCCATCTCCACTATTGCCCCCCAAAGCTTGAATTTTATAAATTGTCCTCATCAATTCTATAATGGAACTTTGAAATAAAATATATTACACGATGCAATTTTTATTACCTTTTATAAATTTTATTTGCTTGACATTGAACGCCTCTTATACTTCCAATCACATGAATTGCGAGCGAATCAAATATTCATTTGACAGTTTAACTATATACCATTATCAGCCTGCTGTAATCTGCTACAAAATTACCACAGCCACAGCAAAAGCTACAAACAAAAGAGATTTAAAATTGCCTATTACTTTCACTCCAGAGCTAGTTTACTCCTTTGTTAAAATTGCCTATTGCTTTCATTCCAGAGCTAGTAATTCAGAAATGAATCACCCACTAAAAGCTGGACAACCAAGCAAGTTTTCCTGTCCATTTGTACTCTCCCCTGAACAACGACCCATATATTGCTGCAAGCCTGTAAACCTTGACAGGACATAAGAAGTAAAGTCACATTTAAAGAACAAATGCTCCATGATTTCCACTTCTCTGTAGCACAAGCAGCATAATAGAGCAGCGGTAGAGCCCCATCTGACAAGTCGTTCTTTTGTCTATGACTAGACCAGAGTTATCACAACTGAATCAGATGCTAAAACATACTTCTCAAGAATGTGTCTGAGCTTCTGAAGCTCCCTAAAAACCAAGAAGCACCAAGAGGAATAGGCACAGATAGGGATGTAATTGAGTCGAGTCGAGCGCGAGTATCAATATACTCGAGCTCGACTGGACAGTAGAGAGGTATTGCTCGAGTTCGAGCGAGCAACAGAAATGGAGTTCGAACTTGAACTCAAAAAATGGTTCGAAAACTCGAGATCAACTCGATTATGCTCGATTTTTTTGTGAGTATGATCAAGCTCAAGTACTTGACTTGACTAAAAGAGTAATTCTGGTAATTTATACAACTCCCAAACTTAAAAGAGTAAAATTGTAATAACTAAATATATAATTTTTAATTAATTACTTTGTGATCGATAAAGATCAATCAGCCATCGAGCTTAAAAAAATAATACTCGAGCTCGGCTTGAATAATTATCGAGCTGCTCATACTTGACTAGCACTCAGTTTTGACCGAGTGCGAGTCAAGCTTTTGATTGAGCTACTCGTGAGGAGTTCGATTCGATTACATCCCTAAGCACAGGCCAGAAAGATAAAAATTTCTGAGTTTATAGGATGAAGCCAAGCTATCAACAAAGACTCTTTCTTAACACAGATATCCCAAGCATGTTTTATCAGCAAAGCTTTAATTCAATTACCTAAAGTTCTAAACTGATCAATCAAGGCCCCCTGATTTCACAGGTTTACAAATATCTTCCCACTTGCCTCTGGCAGCTACATGTTTAATCTCAGACATAGAAATGCATCTAGCATATTTTCAGTTTTCGTAATAACTGTTTTATAGGACTTATAAAGATACCACTCCAATATGATCGCAACCTAATAAACGACGATTTAATTAGTTGTAATCTTTCATCATATGTTGAACTCTTAGCACCCCCAGCCTTTGATTCGACTTCGCAAATTTATCAACCAGGACTTTATGGTAAGAAAAAGTCAATCTTGAACTTGTCAGAGGAACATTGAAATATAGTACTTGAAATTCACCCTTCCTCATTACCTATTCGGTCCCAGAAGACCCGTATGCCTGTTGGAGAACTTCCAGCAATGAAAATTTCACTTTTCCGCTATTTAGGCCTCAAGCCTAATCAGAATTGTAGTTTTACCGGGGGTAACAGGTTGCAGAAATAAATCATCCGCAAGCATTATATGGCTAATACCAAGCTGCTTGCTTTTGGATGGTAAACAAAGTCCTTTAGGACAAGGTAGTTTGCTTTGCTTTTGTGGATGGTACATAGAGCTTTTCCAGTTTCCGAAATGATTATCAAGAGAATTTTCATTTGATTATAAACTAATGTTTGATGCCTTTAGCATCATACCATTTATGAAGTGCAAGCATTTACAAGGATATTACTGGTGCTACTGATTGGAAAACTAGAATTAAAGATCATGCATTCATTATAACAAGAAAGGAAAATTACAAATACGACAATATGTTAGAAAAGTAGCATAGGTTGAACAATATAGTAACGCTTAAAAATTGCTGAGACCTTGACAAGATCGTGCGCTACTTCATGTTAAAAATGAAAGGGAAACGCAAAAAAGCATAAAAGAATGAAAGGGAGACAGTTTAATGTCTCTTTAATTCGAAAGACCAATAATTAGAAAAGAAAAACTTCAACTCTCAGTTAGACCAATGGTAGCTTGGCCGTGTAGCAAAAATCTAGCAGACGTTTGTTTTCCTCTGCATAACATACTTCTTCCAAAAATCAGTGATTTCCCTTTGTGTCTCAATCTCTGTTTTCTTAACCACAGTGCCATTCTTGACCTTCTTTTCCTCACTAGCATTCAAAACCTTAGTACTCAATTTAGCTGGGAGTGTATCCAATTCATGCAGGACCTTTGTGATATCAAGCACAAGTCTCTCTGCTAAGGTGCGAGAGAAGTCTTCCCTTATAACAACACGAAGCACGGCGATATGCTGTGCATCTGCTGGCATGGTGTATGCAGGCACAATCCATCCAAACCTGCGCAGCATTTCTGAGATCTTGAACTCATTGTAGCAGCTGTTGTCTTTAAGAGAAAATGCAACCAAGGGAACCCCCTCGTCCTTGGATACAATGTTGAATCGACCTGTCTTCTCCAATCCTTCTTTAAGCACAAGAGCATTTCCGCGACAATTCTCCATGATATTTTGGTAACCCTGTAGACCAGAATTTCAAGATCATTACTTGGTTCTTATTCATATAGTAAGAATACAATCTCCAGCTACCCTAGTGGAAGGTGAATTTGAGACTTTTCGCCATCCAGGCATTCATATTTTTGTGTCTGGATGATGAAGGATGAGCATTTATGCAATAATTCTATCAGGTTCTTACCTCAAAGCCCAAGCGAATGAGTTGATAATACTGAGCAATGACTTGACTAGAACCTAAATAATTGAAGGAAAATTTTTGTCGTGTGAGACCTTGTTAAAGAGCATATCAGGAGAAAGGAAATTTAAGAAATATATACATAGGAAGTGGCCTTAGTCACCTTTGGAGAAATTAAGGGTGAAGGTTGGTTGATCAGCTCCAAGGTAGTTTATGTGGAAGATAAGTTCTTCCGGTAAGTCCTCTTTGCTCCTCCAAATAACCCATCCAATTCCAGCATACACAAGACCATACTTGTGCCCACTCACATTGATGCTCTTCACAAGTGGAAGCCTGAAATCCCACTCAAGCTCTGGATAAAGAAACGGAGCAATGAATCCGCCACTGGCTGCATCAACATGAATTGGGGTGTCCCAACTGCCAATGTTTAAGGAGGAGTGTTAGTCTCTAATGTTTAAGGTAGCCTACTGATTTTCTTGGTTTGCTGTACAATTTAGAGTCAGAGAAAAGGAAAAAAGGGAATGTTTATAGTTACCCAGTTTGCTTGTTTTTCTCAATGAGAAGATCATTCAAGAGCTTGACATCTTCAAACTCTCCATTGAGTGTTGAACCCAAAATAGCAGCAACGCATATGGTATTTTCATCCACCATTTCAACTGCTTTCACAGGGTCCATCACGTAGTAGCCTTCCCTCAACTTCACTTCCTTAAGCTCCACCTCAAAGTAGTTTGCAAACTTCTCCCAACACACCTGCAGAAGTTAAGAAGCATATGTCAATTTAAGAACACGTCTATCCTGAACCAAAAGCTTGTCAACTTCACTGGATGTTTAAGTGCATTCTTTCCTCTTAAATGTCATGATAATAAAAAAATCTAAAAAAAAAAAAAGAAGAGAGGATAAATTAAGGAACCCCATGCATAAGATTTTTCAAAACTTTCTACATTTGCGTGTAACTTGCCCCAACTTTAGGTAAACTTTTTTTTTCCCCTTTTTCTTGGTTGGAGAGGGGGGGGGGGGGGGGAGGGAGGAGAGGGGAAGGAGGAGGTAGATAAAGAATTCTCAACAGTAGGTAGGGTTTATATGAAATTCTCACAAAAAAAAATTAGAATTCTAGATATATTCTATTTGTGAAAGTCACAATATATGTAAGATGATCCATGTAGATCATGGTTTATAACAAAAAGTTCTCAAGTAAACAATCAAGAATAGTTGACTAAAGTCATGAATTATCCATAAAAAGTAATTATGGTTAAGAGAGAAGGAAATGTAAGTTTTTAGAACTGCACACAACATAATGAAATAGTAAATTTGTACGAATTAGAAAGTGATATTTTTACCTGCAAGTAGATAATCATATATATATATATATAATAGATCTATAGAATGAGAAGTAACAAGATATGGACTGTGAAATGCTTCATACCTGGACATTGGCTCCAGTAACAATATTGGGCTTATCATAAGGCTTGCCCTCTGCTTTTCTTTTGTTTTGCCACTTTCTCTTGAAAGCAAGCCCTGCTAGCATTATGGCCTCTGATGACCCTACTGTTCCTACTCCAACAGCTGCCTCTGACTCTCCCAGCGGAGCATTAAACAAGTGTGCTATAATGTTTACGCAGCGATTCTGCATAGAGTTTTGTACAATGTTGAGCAATACAGTAACAAATGGCTTTGATCAACCAAAAATGGGAAAGTTATAAAATCACATGTCCTTCATTACTTTGCTTTCTTCTTCTTCTTCTTCTTCTTCTTTATTCTTCAATATTCTTGTCTTATAACATCAAATCAACTAAATGCATGACATGTATATTGGGCCAAATTTGTGTTTGGTTTCTTGCACATATACATATATACACGTGTATGTATATATATGTGTGTGTGTGTGTGTGTGTGTGTGTGTGAGTGTATACCAAGAATGCCATCCTGTAAATAAAGCAAAGCTGCTCCTACAGAAAGTACAACTACATAATAAGTATCATGAAGAGAAATGTTTATCTGTGTGTCTGTGTGTAGACACTCACTAACACATATTTGTTAGGAGATTATATGAAGTGGAAGTTTTAGTTTACATTCAAAAGGAGATTAGAAAGGTGAGCAAAAATTTTCCACAAGTATATTTGCCCCTTCAAAGCCCTCAAGGAGTAGCGTGCTTTTGACCAAAATTTCTACGCAAATGCCTCCTGAGCCTCAGCCCACTTTATTACTAGGGGCCTGAAGTTCTAGGGCTACAAACTTTAATCGTTTACGCGTTTAATTCAAGAAAAGTGTGCTAAGTGGAAACGTGTACACATAGTAGACATCATAATATGAACAAAAGTATTATAGTGCAATATTTTGATCTCTTTTGATGTCTGATTTTCCACTAACTTACTGAACATTGAATAGAAGAAAAATAATGAAGATTGAAGATGCCTGAAGTTCAGTTGTGACAGGGTATTCATCCATGTCAACATAGTTCTTGTTGATGGCTTCCATCATCAGCTTATCACACTCTGGTTCCATCCATGTTGTCACAAAAGAAGCCAAGTTTAGCCTTGGATTCCCATCAAGCATCAACTCATCATTGATGATCTGGTAAGCTGCCTCCTTTGGTATTGAGTTCTCTGGCATCTTGAACCTACACAGCCGCCACAAACATCAATCGTTAAATCTGCATGCCATGAAAAACGTTTCCACACTAATGCCAAAGTTATATATGGTAAGATTAAATTTGAGACGAAAAAGTATACAGCAAGATTAACAGGCAGTAATCAAAAAGTATACAACAAGATTTCTAAGAACAAATCAAACACGATCCATCGAAACATCTTTAATATTGACTTACATTACAAAATATGCAGAATATATAATATGAGGCTGAGAGAGTATAATCAAGATATTCATCCATTACTTTACCTTGGTAAGGAAGAGCAAACATAGCGAGAGGCAAATGTAGAGTGAATTGAAACATCAGATGTTGAAGCAGTTTTTGAGAGAACCATTTTTGATGATGATAGTGATGGTATCGAAGAAGCAAGAGGGAGAGAAAACGAGGAGGGAGGTTTGGTGACAGAAAGAAAGAAACTATGAACCATAAATAACTTCAGTTGATTGCTTGGGGAGGAAGGGAGGAAACGTCTTGGTATATATAGGTGTGGTAAAAGGGCCAATGTTTGTTGCCATAAACAACGGGAAAGTGCATGTTAATTAGGAAATGGACATAAAAAAGTTTTGGTATGTGGGAAAAATGAAGGCGGCAAGAGGATTTCCTTTCAAGGTTCTGGGTTTTTGGGGAACTCTAGAACGATAGCAATTGGAAGTTTGGAACATGAGAAGTTGGGGTGAATCAGCATGTCTTGAAATACCGAAATTGACCATGTCATGGAATGAAATAGAAAAGTCAAGAGAGCATTGTCTATTTTTTGGACCATAACTAGTCAACATGGTGGAACCGGAATCAGTCCATTCAACATGCAATATCTATTTTTATTTTCCTTTCTTTGATAAACATAAGCGCCAACGTTAATATAGACCGCGGTTTGGAAATGCTTTTGATTATGTTGTCATCTATTTGACCGTATAATGCATAAAAAGAAAGTGCATATTGTATTTTGTAATAGTGTTTTTGTCTCGTAGTGTTATGTAGTTGTTAATATGAATAGAGGAAAATATTTTTGATGATTTTTTTTCTCCTTTTCGTTTAAGAAAGAGACTCCAATCCTTATCAGGTAAAAGAAAAAAAGAGAAGATTTAAGAGTTGAACAAAGTCTTTAGAATCGCTTGATTAATATCCCTACTAGTTGAGATAGGTCTTACGAACAAATATATCGAGCGTGCCTCGTGGATTTGCCTGATTATTTATGAGGCACTCGTTAATAGATGTCTGATGTTAAATTTTTGAAGAAAATAAATTTGAACAAGGTAAGCTACTAGCTACAAAGGGAAAAACAATTGAGTATATTGACATAGTAATTTTTTATATTACCCACTGTCCCTGAATACATGTCAGAAAAATTCTTATAATAGTGCCATGCTGAGAGATTTAAATGAAATAACTTCCAAAAGTACGAGATCAAGCTTTTGCAAATGGGGTCCTTGATTTTTTTTCCCCCTCTTTTTAATGATATTACAACTTAAACTTTTCTCAGGTGGTGGATTACTACATCTTTTTCTGGTTGTTGAGAATTGTTTGGAATACTTAATTTAAGGGTGTGAACCGTGAACAAGCTTTTTTATTGCTTTATCAAAAAGGCGAATTGATGAAAGTGAGGATTGTTTCCCACATTTTAAACATGGGCGCAGTTTGTCTTCATAAAACCAGCATCCACATACTAAAATTAAAACCCGCGTGAAATGAGTAAGGGCATGGTCAACCAGCACAATTTTCTTTCTGGGATTTTCATGTGAAGTCAAAATGATCCAATGACTTAACTAGCTAGAAAGCCAGAGCGTAGAGAAGTAGACACTACTATTTAGTTCTCAATTCAAGAATTGATCATAACTTGTGCCAATAAAATCAGGGCCACGTTAATTTCATTAGGTATTCAGGACTTGGTCATTAGAAACATTTTTTTGATGAAAGACAAATATATAAACTTTAATTATTCAATGAGGGTTCAGCAATTGCGTGTACGAAAGATATTCTGCATCTAATGCCTTGTTTGAATTGCAATTTTTCTCTAAAATTTTTTACGTTTTTTGTGAATAGATTTTTTAGTCATTTTTTTTTACTTCACATGCATAGAATTGTTACAGTATTTTTTTTTTTTTTTACAAAAATTTCAAAAAAATAGCAATTCAAACAGACTCTAAGATTTTGGAAGTCATGCTAAATTTCCATATTTATGGTGAACAAATTAGTCATACTAAGTTATCCTAGTCCAACAATATATACATTTCGTTTGAAGTTTGCATACGAATAATTGAATAGCTATAGAACCATACAAACAGGTTATTGGTTAGTGTTTGGAGGTTTCTTTGGGGATAAGTTTGCAAGGTGCAACTGGGGAAGGTGGTGACTAATGGAATGAATAATCTGCCACCATAGATAATTTTAGCTGCCACTATTTCTTTTCATTTTTTCTGTTTTTTTTTATCTGAAGAAGCTCCCAATATAATTGAAAAACACAATTGGCATATTTATCCGGGGTGGTTTTAATTTTTACATGTCCTGTTGCTTCTATGTTCTAGTTTTCTAGAATATGTACGAAAAACAATACAAAATTAAAAAATTACCTGTGATTTACTTCGATACAAAATGGGCAAAATTTTGCATTTTGGTAAATTATGATTACCCTCTTTAAATTTTATCATAATATTTGTAATAACTAGTAATTCTCTTTTTCATTTTTTCTTCTCTTTTATGCTGATTAGAATAATTCGTTTTGTCAAGCACACGTGGGCAACCGTGCAATTGCAAGACTTATGAAAATGGAATATATTGTGATGTGAAACAAGTGTGATTTTGCATCTTCGGAAATTATAATTAGCTTCTTAAATTTTATCATAACTTTTGTACTATCTAGTAATTTTTTCCTTATTTTTCAAATTTGGCTCCTTTATTCTAAGAATATTTATTACTTCCAAGCAAACCTGAGCAACCATGCATTTTTTTTTTCACCTCCCACCATTTCCACGCCCTTCCCATCTCTCACTATCAAATCCAGAATCCGAACCCTAAACCTGACAATGAAAAAATTGTCTTAAAACGCCTCCCCTAACTACCATGCAATTACTATAAACGGAATAATAATATCATGTCGAGCAATAAAAGGTCGATACTCATACAATATTCCACTATTATTGAAACAACTTCCAACATTTTTAGCATTTGCTTGACAGTTGTAGCATATTTTCTCGCGGACTTGGCTTGAAAGCAAACAAATGCAGAATCTAGACCTCCTTTTTCTTTTTGACTTTTTCATTCTTCATTTGCAATTTCTTCTTGGTAATATGTGGTAATTAACAAATATATTTCTTCAATCCTAGCTATTGTACGTTAAACTCGCTGGAGTTAATATAAGTCAAAAACCACATATGTAGAAAAGAATCAGCTCTACCAACACAAGTTGATTTAATTGGCAAGAACGGGTCACTTCTTCATAAAATGTCGTATATTTAAATCTCATTGCCGATATAAAGTTTGTATTGGTAGGTGATTTGTAAGAATTTCTATAAATAATCTATAGTCCCGAAGGCATTCTCTAATCCATAGTTTCTACTAACACAAGTTGATTCAATTGATAAAAATGGATCACTTTCTCATAAAAAATCGTTTATTTAAATCCCACTGTCGATGTAAGGTCTGTATTGATAGGTGATTTATAAGAATCTGTGTAAACAATCTATAGTCCCAAAGGCATTCTCTGATCCGTAATGGTAACTAAAATCGAATCCACCCAAACTTTATTTTACCAAAAAAAAAAAAATCAGCTCTGTCATGATGATTTATTCCACTTTGTGGAATTGTCTGGCATTGAAGCCGAAAGGAACATAGACTATGAGGTCGGAACAAGAAATAGATTCTTTCACAGTTTCATTGTGTGCCTTTTGCTTTTGTAAACACAACATAGACACGCACAAGTATGAACGTTTGAATAATCAGATTAGAGAAACTATTTAAAATGTCAGGCAAGAAGAAAAAGGAAAAGCGATTGCAATACCAGAAGGAAAGCTCATCTTTATTGAAACGGCAGAATGACTTTGGTCCGCGGTTACTAACCCAACCCAGTAATCAACCAGGCAAGGGAATTAGTTCAACCATGGATCGATTGGTCGAGCCGGTGAATTCTATAATAAAGTAAAATAACATACTCAAAGTATTAAAAGTACAATGAAATAAATAAAATATTCCACTAAACGCCAAAACACCTTGTGATCTAGTAGTTGTTACTTCGTAAGTTCTAGTATGCTAATTAAGTTAGAGGTTGCATGTTCAAACCAAACTAGCCTAATGTTGAGAATTTTTTTTCAAAATTATCGAATTACACAAAAATCGATTGATTTTTATTGTCACTAGATGAATTGGTGGGTCATTGATTTTTCAATGGGTTACTTCATTATCCGATCCTGTATCAATCCAACCAAGTTGAGTGGCTGGTTTAGCTGATTAATCATTTGAATTATTAGATCGAGTTGGATTTAATATTTGTTCATTCATCATTAAAACAATGATAAACCGCAACGGAGTTCTTTGTGATAAATTGCACTAGTGATCAATAAATTATTTGTAAGTTTGATTTTATCCATAAAATTGTTTGCATCAACTCTCACATTGAACTTCTAAATGTGCCCTATTTTGGTCATTATGTTGATTTACCACCATTGTCTCAAAGAAATTAATTAAATAGTGCATCTCCATTGAGGTAGGGCGTGACCAAAGCTTTGTGCATTTAAAAACAATTCAATATATGAATAAACCCAAAAAAAAAAAAGAAAAATCTCAAGGACAATATAAAACTTTAAAATGATTTGATGACCAATAGTGCACGGTTATCCTAAATTACGTGGAGATTATTTGACTGCTTACTATAATTTTTTTAGTTTTGCTTTATTTACATTTTGGGATTGATCAATTTTTAGTTCAGATATATTTACAAATGAATACTCATTAATGGTTTGGTAACTTTTTCAAATTCATCTCTTTCTTCCATGCCTTTGGGCCAAGAATGAGGGGAAGACAACTAATCACAAGCAAGAAACCAAAAAGAGAAGAATCAAGTTATAAAGCAGCTTTGGATAGACAATCCGAACTTGTTCGATTAGTAGGAATGAGACAGTTTATGGGCTGCTCTTGATTTGATTAAGATATGAAACCGGAAAACGAAATGAGAGAGGAATATGACATCGAATTGGTTCCAAAAGTTTATGCTTTAACAACCTAATAATTATTATTCTTGAGCTGGTTAACCAAACCAGATAGACCAGATTGGTTTAACCGAGACTTGGTTATTAAACCAGTTTATTCTCTTTTGCCACCGGAATGAGGTTCTGTCTTATTCTACGCCCTCGGGCTACCAGATACAAAGGAGCCTCCTGTCAATTTTTTGTGGAAAATGTTGCACTTTCACATGAAAATACCAGCGGCCGTCTAAATTGAATTCTATGCGCCCTTTGTTTCTTTGTACGGTTTGTCCCCACCATTAAAACTGTCACCTGGTGTGTTTGTTTAGATAAAAAAAAATATATAATATAATAGATTTTTTATGCATTATCAATATATATTTTTCTTCATGGTAGCAGGTTTAGATTATATCATATAACATGAATTCAAATATGAAATTTAAATCATGCATATATAACATACATTTATAACTATTAGTGCTAAAAAATCACTATACTATTAGTGTATAAAGGTTTATAATAATACTTAAATACTTTTTCTTATGTGACGTGCGTGCAATAATGGATGCTTAGGAACATAAAAACTTAATTTAAAACGTGTTTATGATACAAGTAAAATAATTTCTGTAAAACTTATGTATCCAAATATTCATTTTTTGTTTACACGATGCTGCCTCGTAACAAGTGACACGTTCAACTTATTTGGGAACATTTTTGGTGGAATTTGCGGTATGAAACATGAATTGGATTAAAAACTTATAGCTACACTTAGTGGATAAGTAACTCAATACATTTAGGGTCATTGTTTTGGATTAGCAGTATGATATATTTACATATATTTATAAATACATACATAAATATAGATATTCGACATATTTATGCTATTTTTTCCGTCGTATTGAAAGTGTCATACTTTTTATTTTGAAATGTTCCAAAATATTTGTCATTTTGAAAAAGTCAAAATATTTTTTAGTCTCTCTTTCCAATATAGTCTCTTCCTTTAATCATATGTATGTTATTATTCAAATTCAAAATTTGAATTTATGAAGGTAAAATTAAAAAGAAAAACATAAACATCACAATCAAACCACTATTTTAAAAAGTTGAATTTTCAAAACATGATAAAATAATTGGAATAGTGGGAGTATAAATTAAGCTCCAAAGATCGTTATTAAATAATTTATGCAAAGATCATTGGATTGGTTATTTTGGTTTGGATGATCTTTATTTTTGGCTCACTTCCAAATTTTGTCAAATTTGTTATTCTTTTCTTGACCCCTATTCCTTGTTTCATATTTTTAAAAAAAATCCTATACTCAACGATATACAACTTGTGACTTATACGACAAGAAATAAATTAAAAAATAGCTCAACTCCTAACATTTAAGAGCTTCCATATTCATATCTATCGCTTAATCGCATCCTTTGAACCTTTGATCTGAAATTGTAGTTCCCAGTATCAGATTTGGGCCAATAGTTGTCCGAAGTCCGTAGTCAAAGTTCCAACGCACGCGGTTTTGATTGTGCTCTTTTCGGGGGACCAAAGGGGAATTAGCAGAAACAAAATTAAAAACCGTTTGCTGGCTGCCTCCGTTGGCGTTGACCCGAAACTTCTGGACGCGGCGAAGGAAGTCGCAAGAAAATGTTTCCTGTGTTTGGATATGGAAAAAATTCAAAGCAAAACCAGTAGGAATATAATATAATATAAACACAAATATAAAATTATATACAAATATATTTATCTATCCTTAATGTAATACAATATAATTCACGAATACAAAAATTGCAAATAGGTCTTAGATTAAAAATTTTTTTGTAAACCAACAATGGTGATATTGCTATACAACTAACCCAAAGAAAAAGGGATAAGTACTAATGTAATGGTAGATTGCAATTGACAATTATGGCTGGTTTCTGGTCAACCTCGGGACTTTTGGGTGAAGAGTGGCCAAAACAACTAAACTTTGCAGGTATAAGTTTGAATGTAAATTCTTTGACAATCCAATTCTGCCAAACAAGTGTGCTTGTACTTGCTTTCTTTAATTAAAATGTGGTGGAGATATTAGCACTCCAATAATTTTTTTTTGGGTAAAAATCAACTGCTAATTAGATCTTCCATTGTTTAAATGGAAAAATACCTTCAATTGATCAAGAGACAAACAAGATACGGAAGAATTACAACAACAACAATAAAATAAGAGAAAACATTAGATAAAATGTCAAAAGTGTCTTGCTTCAATTCATTCCTAGGCAATGTCACAGAGTAACAAAACCAAAATTCTAAGAAGAGATAACTTTTCTCTATTGCTTGTCTTTTTCAACTTCTCTCAATTGTTTCTTTTTTCTAAATTCCTTCCTTTTCGAGAGAATGGTCTCCCTCATAGGTTATGTTTTTGTTACTTTATTAATAAAGTTTCCCTTAAATTTTTTTAGTGGGAGATCTCTATTTCTCCTAAGGCTCCTAGTGAGAATTTTTTTTCTCTTATGAGTTCCTAATGAGATTTTGTGTTATTTTTCCTTGTTTTGTTGTTAAAATTTAAATTTACCTTAGATCTGGTTGTCAGATTTGAATTTATTTCAGATTTGGGTTTATGCCAACAGATTTTATTATCTTTATTGGAACTTACAACTGTTGATTAGTAGATCTAACGATTGTAACATACACAGAGTGAGCTGCAACGATTTATTCTATGAGGAGATAATTTTAAAATTGATGATACTTTTTAGATATATTCTTAATTTCTCAAGTCTTTTGCATCTGTTAAATTGCATATCTACAATTTTATTGCATGTTTTATTTGCCATTAGAGCAACAATGTATATCAATCGTACTGGACGATTTCCAATAATCAGTTAATGAAATATGTTTTGTTATCAAAAAAAAATTCCAAGAAGAGATTAATTCCCAAAGAATTTCTTTTAATTATTTTTTTTGACACAATCAACACTTGTACGGAAAGAAAATGTCAAGCTAAAAACTAGCTATGGTCCTCTCTCCTAGCTCACTTTTCACATCAGCACTCTTGCTCCATTCTTCCCTTTTATTTGATTTTATTTTATGTTTTGCAGTCTTCATTAGCTCAATATTTGTAGAGATTTTTTGTGTCCATTTCTCCTCATTCTCAGACATTTACTAGCTGGTTTGAGTTCCTTTTATTTCCTTTCATTGCTTATAGACAATTTGGTGACCAAGATTTCCCATTCCACAATATCCATCAGATGTGCTCCTATACTTGTGGTTTGAGTGACAATATCATATGTGCTCCACGATAGTGGACCAAGGATTATCATCCCAAATCAGCTTTTCTCGAGGCTATTGTTCTTAGTAGCTTCCTAGAAGAATCCCTCAACAATGATAGTGTAACATATTCAAATCGATAAAGAAGTACATAAGCTACTTACTGACTGAGCAAACGTTTGCTCACTCCATTATAAACCCTTTTGCAGTAAATGATTTCTCAGAAGAGGATTTTGATCAAACTTGAGAGAAGTAGCAGCTATGGAGCACTTTAGATGAACTTAGATGACATTGTATATATTTTTGCTCCATTGTTTAAAGTCACGTGACAGCTTTAGTTGTATAAGGATGTGATGTATTCGTGATTAAGTATAGATAAATATTTGGGATTGTGGATACCACGGCTACTCCGGATGAAAAAACATCTCGATCAACTTGGCCTAGTGGATACCTCGGCCTTCTTGCCCTTTCATAAGAATTTATCTCGGCTTCATTATCTGTCCAAAGTGATGGAGACCTCAGCTACTTGATACGACATGACCGGTGACTGATAAAATTGATGTGATGGAGACCTCGACTGCTTGATAAGACATGTTCAGTGATTGATAAGATTGATATGACAGTCAACCGTCCTACAACTCAATCATAACATCGCCACCCTACATTGCCCTACAACATAAGATTGTCAATAGACCTCATCATTATCCCATTGATCTTTCTTCGTATCAATACCAATTCCTTGCTCATTAAGAGGTACGCAAAAAGACTCATCCCAAGTGATTCCCAAACTACTTCTGACTTTAACATAGAAGTGAGATCAAAGGATTTAACCCCAGCCGCTTCTCATTTTGTGGGTGAGCTCTTCTGTCTCCGACCTCGTCTTGTGGACCCTAACCTAGTCAGGGACTACTCCCTCCGTCCCATTTATTTAGTCATATTTGGAAAATTCAATTTTTTAAAAATAGTGATTTGATTGTGATGTTTGTACTTCTCTTTTCAATTTTACCCCCACAAATTCAAAAATTAAATTTGAATGGTAACATACATTTGATTAGAAAGAAGAGTTATATTAGAAAGAGAGACTAAAAGGTGTTTCGACTTTTTTAACTTGACAATTGTTTTGGGACATCACAAAATGAAAAGTATGATATTTTCAATGGGACAGAGGGAATATTATTGTTGTGCTAACCAATGATTATTTATGCTCGTGGAAGGAGCTGGTTTGATGTTTGGGATAACTTCACAAACCTCCCCTAAGGTTTATAACAATTTCAGACAGTACCCTCCAAGTTTAAAAAATTACACATACCTCCCCTCATTGTCTAAAATGACAAAAATAACCTTCATCCAATGTTGAATTTAAAGTCTCCATGAAGAGAACTAATGTATTGTAAATTAAATTTAGTAAATCCTTTGAAAAAAGTGAAAAATGAAAAAAGAAGAACAAGAGTGATAAACTTATATCTTGTCATAGACACCCACAAAACCTAAACCCAATCTTACTCTGTATAGTAGTGATTTTAGAGTAAATAAAAATGTTAGTTTCCTCCACACATAGATTCTTATTGAATTAGTTTTGTTGGCCAAGTAGGTATCAACATTTTTTTAGCGGATAGGAATAAATTTACTAAAGAATTTTATAAAAATATGTGAGTAATGTTTTGAATTTAACGTTACTAAGGAGTTTTGTTTTTCTGGAGGATAATCATCTAAGGGCGTTTTAGGATTTTCAATGGGGACTTTTTGCTTACATCAGCAGAGTGAGCTTCAAAGTATTTTCTAAGGGAGGTTTCTGTAATTATTTATACCTAAGGGGTACTATCTGTAATTATCATAAATCTCAAGGGAGGTTTGTAAAATTATCCCTTGATGTTTTAATTATTTTTAGTTATTAAAAAAAAAATTTTTAGTAGCCTTTGTTTCCTAGTGATTATACCATGAGGCCCCGCATTAATACTGAATTTTCTATGTAGAAGACAGTTTGGGCCGTCTACACAACAATACAATGTTGGGAATGGCAGTTGGCATAGGATGTTCTATTTCGGAAGCAGAGACTATTCAGTGTCTTTTTTTTTTTTTGGGATTCAAAAAAGTAAAGGAAGTCCAAATAATCAAGAATTTTTTATGAGAAAAAGTTTGGATGGGTTCTTTTTTCTCATAAAAAAAATACCCATGTTATGGTACAAGTGGATTTGGGTTTAAGAATTTGTATAGTAAGGAATAAAACACGTTTATATAAAATCTTGGTTCATAATCCTCCGTGTATATTCCCTTGTTTAGTCATGAAGATACTATTACTAGCTCATATTTCACTACTATTATTCATCCTGTGAAGAATTGTAGCTTCTTAAGAAGATTACTTTTTTCCTTTTCTATTTTTATTTTTTTTTTGGCTTGAGATAAAGACTCATTGGTTTTCTGTCATCAAGATATTGGGCCGTACTAATTTTTATTGGAAGACTGTGCTACAACTTTAAGCAGGAAACCATCTATGGATATAATTTTTTCTATGTGTAAACATATATTTAAATGTAATTAGGACTAACTTTCTTTGGATTTCTTGATTTTCTTAATTGGTACTCAAGCTTGACATTGTGAAAATAGAATTCCTATGCTTCCTTTAACTTTATTATACTGCAACCTTGCAAGTACAAGATAAGAAAAAAAAAGTAAGAAAACTAACATCACAACCAAAATACTCTCACTAGAGTTTTAAGAAGTTGGGTTACCAAGAACGGCACAACATTGCAAAACAACATGATAATATATTACTATATGAACAGATTTTTTATAGGCGGTTAGTATATAATTTTTCAGCCAAAATAAATTATACCCCTGTGATTTAGCACTTTTTTATACAACTCTCTTATAGTTTTAAAAACTATACATAACCCTCTCATAGTTTGAATTAAAGTGTCAAAATGACGGAATTTACATTTCATAATGGAATCAACTAAAATGTCAAAAGTATCCTTATGTAAAGTTAACAATTATTTATTAACCTCCACGGGAGGTTATGTATATATTTTGAAAATCATAAGAGGATTATATAGTAAAATACTAAACCATAAGGGGTTAGAGTGTCATGCATATTATATTTATATATTTTGATCACTTCAATCATTTTAGTTTTTAAACAAGAGTAATTTCGACATTTTCATGGGTTCCGTCACAAATGATCATTTCTGTCATTTAATACTTTAATCTAAACTATAAGGGGGTTATATATAAATTTTAAAACCATAGAAGGGTTATGTGAAAAATCAGTAAATCACAGGGGTGTAAAGTGCATTTTGTGCTATTTTTTTTTTGGCACTAATAGGTTCAGATCATGTTACATAATATGAATTTAAATTTAAAATTCAAATCATGCATGTGTGGTATACATCTGAAGCTGTTAGCATAAAAAAATCACTGTACTGTCAGTATATGAAAAGTTAGTCCTTACTCTAGTGCGAGATATCTTTACGACAAATTAAGGGTGTGAGACAAAAGGTTTAAAGAAAAGACATGGAGAACAAAGAATATGACAAATATCTTATCTTATTATGAGATATATTCATCAATTATTACGGGCATGAGATTTGTCCGATTAAGCCTGTGGACAAAGAATAGAACGAGACATATGTCTTACTTTTATCAAATTATAGTGTAAAGCATAATCGTAATTATTAATGTATTATTCTTTGAAGAAAAAAAAGGGTACACGATGACTGTGTGAGTATATTTGGATGCTTCGCCACAGAGAATAGACCCAATTCCCGTTCTTTTCCGGCGCATTAACTTTATATCTCAGACAAGGACGGACGCATTGCCTGTCGCTCGAGAATATAGTTAAAAGATATGTTAGTCTTCCGTGTTCGAATCTCCACTGGCGTTGATGCGAGAACTATATTGATGAACGATACATAAGAATTTGTGTAAACGATCTATGGTTTCGGAATTGTGATCATAATCGAATTCATCCAAACTTTTATTTTATAAAAGAAAAAAAAATATTAGATTTTATAAAATAGAAAAAGATAGATTAGTCTTAGTGACTGGTGAGTCGTTGGCTCCATCTGATATCTCCTGCAACATGCTGGTGTCATCTCCATATATTATACCTTGCTCCATCTATTGTCTCCTTCAACAACAAGTTAAGGCAAAGTTCTCTCTTTTTTTAAAGGAATGCTAAGGTAAAGTTTGAAGATAAATTTTGTAGTCCAGGGAAATGTAGCACGGTTCCATTGAACAAAGTATTGAATCGCTTGAATTGAGACATAGTGACAACTAAGCAGTCATCAAAAAGAAAAAAGAAAGAAAGGAAGAAACAAAATAAATGGGGTTAACTATGAAATGCACCCTTCAACTACCATTGATTTAGTTACTTCTAAACATTTATTTATTGCATTTTGTTCAACACAGTTGAAACTCGATGAATTGTTCTTTTTTTTTTCTTGGATAAAATCGATGAATTGTTCTTCCCATTTTGTAATGAGAATAACTTAATACTTAGGATAAATTATACTTTATCCCCCGTGACTTAGTGATCTTTTAATATAATTTCTCTGTAGTTTCAAAAATTACGCATAATCTTCTCGTAGTTTAGACTAAAGTGTCAATGTGATGAAAATGATCTTTTGTAACGGAAATGGATGAGGGAAATATTTTTTCTCCCAACCTTTAATCAGGCGAGGGTGAAGGAAAGGGATGAAGGATAGATTAATCCAAACATCCACACATATCACAAAAGACTTTTTTATTTTTTAAACATTTCTCTCCTCTCTTCACATGCATACTGAACACACCTATTATGAGCAATTTATGGATAATTTGGATTTATTTGTTAGTAAGCAGCCCAAAGTGTTGCGTCTAGTCATGAAAGAATGCGACTTAAGCTGAATCAAAAAGTTTTTTTCTTTTCTCTAGTTGAATTGGTACGAAGTATCTAAAACTTCTAAATGCCCAAAACTCGATTCATAAAATGGCCAAATTACAAAAGATTAAAAGACAAGTATGAAATCCATAATTGCAAAGAGGAATGGGTTTGGGTGAGCGTTGGGTTGTTAAAGATAGGACAAGAAAGTAAGGATGGGAGTGGATTTTCCAACCTCATTGCTGTTCCTATACATTAAGGATGTTATCAATTTTTCGTTGAAAAAAAAATGTTTAAAATCTTTTGGACTTTTTGGCCCTAAAATTCTATTGGTATTTTTAACCAATTTGAGTAATTTGCTAAAAATAGAAAATATGAGGGAGGTAAATGCTACCATTTATAGTTTAAAGTGCAATTTACAAATCAGTGATAGTTTAGAGGTGTAAATTGCAATTAACTATATACCTTGAGGTTAATCAGTAAATATTAATAGTACTAATTTCTATTCCCACACTCAAGGTATTTATTTGTTGTGGGTGAACAAAGCAATTGCCCCTATTCCCACACTCAAGGTACACTCCAAAAACAGAGCAGAGAGAAGGCTCAATGGCAAATTCGGTGGCAGCCGATCTTGTTGATTTCTTGAACGCTTCACCAACAGCTTTTCACGCAGTTGGTAAATAATCTTCACCCTCTCTGAAAATTAAAAGTGAAAACGAGAATAATAGGAAGTTAGATTAAATTGTCATTTTTTGTACTGATTGCTAAAGTTTTTCAAGATTGGGTTTCTGAATGAAGTTTGAATTTTTTAATACTTAATTTTTCGTTTTTAGGATGTTTCCTTCATGGGTTTTTGTGGATTTTTGGTTTTGTTGTCAGAGGAAGCAAAGAGGAGACTGAAGAGTGCAGGTTATGAGCAAATACTGGAGAGGGAGGACTGGAAATTGGAAGCTGGAAAGAAATATTACTTCACTAGGAATTATTCAACAATTGTTGCTTTTGCTATTGGTAAAAAGTATGCTTTTTCTTCTTGTCTTGAATTATTCATTTCTTTTAAAGATATATGATTCTATTTATGTATACATGGTTGTGTTTCAAGATTACTCTTTTTTCTGGGCTCTTTAATTTGCCATTTGCTAAACTAGATGTTGAAACCACGTCAGGAAAAGAAAATTGATCTTTTTGTCTGGCTTGAAGGAGGGGAAATATAATTACAGATAGAAAATAACTGGAATAAGAAATCCAATGGGAGATAAAATTGAGCATTATTATTAATTCTATGTCTGTAATTAACACATGTATCTATGCATATTAAATTTAAATGTGGGAATAAACCTTAAATAAAAGTGAGAAGAGTAAGGTGGAGTCTAATGGAAGTTTCACCATACACAACAATGTTCCTAAGGCCATACAGTACGTCAATTTTAAATTTGAATTAACCAAGAGAAGTAAAAAAGCCAAGTAAGAGGTAAATCAAATAGTCGGTCTTCAAGAAATCATCATCGATCATGCCAAGCTTTTTTTTGAAATGGCCAAAAGCTGTAATATAAGTTTTTCTTTTCTCTTTTCTTGGTTTGATGTATGAATTATATAGTTGATTTAAGCCAGACACAAATTCCTGTCTTCGAGCATGGCATATTGTGTGCATGTTGCTAGTCATACTATTTCTGCTGTTCTGAAGTTTTCACCTTACCAATGGACATCTTTGTCAAGGTGGTTCTCAATTGCTTTGAGTTCATTTTAAATTGAAAATTGCTGTTTGGTAGTTTTTACTCCTCGTTTACATTACTTGGAAAATGCAAATGTTTGCACTGATGAATTATCAAGAGTAGGTTATGTTTACTCAAATGAATAAGTTCATAAATTACCTGTTCGCCATGCTAAGACCACAATGCTTGAATGTCAATTTATGCTGCAATATGCATGCTTGGGTTTGTTGGCTGTTGGATAGGATATTATTTGAAATATAATTTGAAATAATTACTGTAGCACATTTTGTGATGTGATGTATGTGAGATAAAAAGGTGATTGGGAAGATAAAAAATTAATTGGAAATTGTGTTCGTGATGCAAGCAAAATAATATTTAGAATAATTTTGCTATCCAAACACATTCGTAGTGATGCAGTCAACAAAGAGTTGCAAGAAATATGAGATTAAAGCTTCTAATATCTTCCTCAAGCTTCAGCTAGGTACAAGAATAGTGTCTTTTGTTATGTTCATCATAGTTTTAAAGTTTCTATCATTTAGGTCTTAAGGGGTATTTTGGTCTTTTAGTTGCTGAAAATTTCCAGAATTGTGTCTTCAAGTCTTTATTGACTCTTTAGTATGTTGGGTTGAGTCTCTATTATGTTAGGGAAAGAAGTTAAGCGTCATTGTTAAAAGGTAAGTCCCTAAACATTCTAGACTTCTACAGCCTCATGGATTTGGGTTGTACATGAACTTTGTAGCTTCTTCTAAGCCGTACTAGTTGTTTGAACAGTTGGGCTAGATATACTTTCTATGTATTAGTCGGGGCTGGTACCTAACGGTGATTACATTTGTTTCTGAATCTTTCAAAGGGTGGTTGAACTAAACTTAGCTGATGACAAGGTACATTTGGGACTTCAAGTGAGTTGTGTTTAACTTGCTGCAATTTTGCAGATACGTTGCTGGTAATGGATTTCAGATTGTTGGTGCTCATACTGACAGTCCGTGTCTGAAACTAAAGCCTGTTTCAAAGGTTATCATTTTTTTTGTTTTTTGATTTACACATGTATTTAATTGCCCCATGAATTGAGTTGAAATCTAGAATTAGATTTTTGAGTTTAACCCTTAGTCTGGGTTCTGATGGCTTTAGGTGTCCAAAGGTGGGTATTTGGAAGTTGGTGTACAAACATATGGAGGTGGTTTGTGGCACACATGGTTTGATCGTGATTTAACTGTTGCCGGCAGGATGATTATAAGAGAGCAGAAAGAGGGTTCTGAGTCTTATTCACATAAGCTTGTTAAAATTGGGGAGCCTATAATGCGAATTCCTACTCTGGCAATTCACTTGGATAGGTACCTTTAGTATAATGCAATTCTCAATAACAGCTACATATTCTCAGCTTCTTCTTGGTGCTCTTGGAATACTTTTGTACTCTCTCTCTTTTTTTTTTTTTGGGGCAGGGAGGTCAATGATGGATTTAAGGTGAACAAACATGTTCATCTTGTTCCAGTATTGGCTACATTGATCAAGGTATGTATTTGCCTTAGAAGTAAATATATTTTTCCATGCATCAATAATCTTGTAAATTTCAATCATTTGTATCTCAAGTGCCCTTGGCTATTGGCAACGAAGTTGGCCAAGGTAATAATACATTGTTTTAATATTAAAGCTGGAGTACTCATTCAGGCTTTTGGCTTGTAAAACATCGATAGAAGCTTTTAACATTAACACCTGTAACCCCGGAAACTATCATGATGGACAGTTTCTAGTGTTACTTGAGGAACTAAAACAGGCTGATGCCAATGTCCATCAATAAGTTTGAGACCCTTTTTAGGTGCATAAACAGACCAACTGCCCCGCTTCACCCCCGCTCGCCCGCCCGCCCGCTCGCTCCCAAACCCAAAAATAAACTCAGTAACAGAGGCATGCACATGCACTCTATGCATGTTCATCATTAATAGTTATATGCTCTGGTAATCAGCTGCAACAGTTCAGAAAGTTGAGCCACCAAAAAGGGTTCCTAATCCATTTCCTCCTTATCTGCTTGCAGTAAACATGTTTCACTTGCTACATTATAATGGCCTCTGTGTTCTCAAGGCAACAAAATTGCATAACATAGTGGCAAGATCAATTAAAATAACAACAGGAACTATGTTTGTATGATTACTGTTGTGCAGTTTACTGTTGCAGCATTTTTTAGTTTTATCAGGATTTTCTTGGTATCCCTTTTTCTAGTTATTCAGGATCCCAATGTTCTTATTTTGTCTAGTGTCTAGGAGAAATAGAATCTTTATCTTGAGTAGGAATTCCAGTCTATTATTAGAATACAGAATATTTTTGTGAAGTTTGTATCATTAATCTTGGTTCATTATTTGTACAAATTGCTTCTTCTCTGAGTTCTTCACATAAAGCTGTCAGTTTTGTCCCAAATGACCCATTCAAGGTTTTCTTTGGCTTTCGCCCTAAATATCAGATTTTTTGTTAATCAAATTACTATACCACCTATGTGAATCTTCTTCTTGCATCACATAATATCATGTGTATGCTAGAAAAGAGCAATATTAGATGTCCAGACAGCATATTTTTTGTGTTGCATCATTAATTAGTCATATTGGTTTTCAAGTTCATACATCTTTGTTTTCTTCCATTTAGCTGTGGCATTAATAATATGGGGATATGAAGACACCTATGAAAAATAAATGAACGTGCTCCTGATTTCTAATTATCATCCAATCTTTTTGATTATTGCAGGCAGAACTGAATAAAGTGGCTGCGGAGAATGGTTTTGTCGATGGGGGAATTACAACTGATGCAAAGAAGTCCACTGGAAGGACATCTAGTGGTCACCAAAAGCACCATTCTGTTCTTCTGCAGGTGAGCCACATCACATCCAACTTTCCTTTCGTTCGTTTTTTTCCCACTTGCAAATCTGGTTTGTAGCTTTTGTTTGCAATTTTTTAATTACTGAAAGCTTTTTACTCTTTTATTCTCCAATTTATATTCCTTGTTTCCTTTTGCCATTGTTGCTTAGCTTCTCGCAAATGAAGTTGGGTGTGAGCCAGATGATATATGTGATTTCGAGCTGCAAGCATGTGATACTCAACCAAGCATTATTGCGGGGGCTATGAAGGAGTTTGTTTTTTCTGGAAGACTAGATAATCTCTGCATGTCATTCTGCTCTTTAAAGGTATGATGGTTTTTTGATGTTATCTTAAAAGAGATGGTTAGCTTCGAGGACCCTTGGGATACATGAATACTTCCAAAGGAGCGTACATTGGCATCTGAAATGCGTTCAGCTTTTAATGCCTGTTGCTCTCATCACTCTTTTGGCTGATATCTCACAGAAAGTGGTTTTATTCATATCAAATGATTCTACCAATTTTTCTTCATCTGAGATGGGGAAAAAGTTGAATTCAGAATTTCTTCTGTTCACTAGTCTTGCTAGAATATTTTAGTACGTCAAAATATAAAAAATGTTGAAGTTTTTATAACTTAAAAAAATAGGGGATGCTTGGAAGTTCAGCTTTGATTTTTCTTATATTATTGATTTGTTGAACTTATTCACTATGAAAGCAATATTTGTTTGCATATCCATGTTTTGGAATTGCACAAGTTTTCAAATGTTGCATGTCATTTGACATACAGTTTCAGAACAAAAGAAACTCCATGCAACAGTATGCGTGGGTGGTGTCTGGAAAAAAAAAAAATCTAGTTTCTGAATTATAGTGTCATTCAAAGTCATTAGGTTCTTTTCATTAATAGTATGGATATATAAATATATGGAGATGTAAGATGAGTACTTTTTGACCTTTTTAATTACGTAGGCTTTCTCCTATCTTGTTCTTTGACATCAAATTTCAGGCACTGGTTGATGCTACATCTTCTGAAAGTTCTCTTGACAATGAGACTGGTGTAAGAATGGTAGCCCTATTTGATCATGAGGAGGTTGGGTCAGCCTCAGCACAAGGAGCTGGATCTCCTGTTATGTTTGATGCTTTATCACGAATTACTGGTACTTTCAGCTCAGATTTGAAGGTAAAATGAGTTCATATCCTTTTTGTTCGTCTTCTGGTTTTACTCTGAATTTGGAGCATTCTTCAATTCCATGTCAGCTTTGGTTCATGATTAAGAAGCCTTCTAGTTATGATTTCGATGTCATCACCATGCTGATACTCAGAATAGTTTTCAAGTTGCAGCATAATGTATTTGCAATTTTTTCTTTTTCAAATAGTCATCTCTTTTTTTTTCGTGTACTTATATTTGTTTTCAGTAGTCTATATTTCTGTCTTTTTGTCATAGAATGTTGGTGGGAAAAGGATATTCACTTTTCAAGCTGTGAGCATATCTTAAGGACAAATATTTCCATTTTTGTTTGAATTTTCAACCAGGAGAATGACCAAATTACTTTTTCTTGTTATGAATTTTCTTGTAGCTTGGTCTTTCCACTTGAAATTCTTCTGCCATTTCTCTACATCCACTGTAATGCTTAAAAAGGGTCGGAGGTACAACACAAAATTGTCAAAAGATGTACTAATTCATTGGTAATTCCAAGTGTTTGTGTCCTCAGCTTAGATGAGGCTATGTGGTAAATCAATTTTTTCCAGCAAGAATCTGTTTACTGGGAAATTCTAAAATGCTAACTCTAGTTGCTAATTGTTGTAGCTACAGCATAGATGTTTTGACTTTTTTGCTCTCCTCCTTTGATGTTGTGAAAGTTGCATGCCTTCATTACCTTTTATTTATTGTAAAAATTGCTTGAAAAAGGTTTTTTTTTTTCTGTATTGCTGACTTTTTCATATTTTGCAACAACATGACTGCAATTCAGTTAGTAACAAAAGCAATCCAGAGGAGTTTCTTGGTGTCTGCTGACATGGCACATGCTCTGCATCCTAATTATATGGTATGCTTGCTTCTGTAGTCCTGGTTAAATTCCATTATCTAGGTAGTTGTTGCCCTTTTATGTGACTAGTTTCTTTTTTCAGGATAAGCATGAAGAAAACCACCAGCCTAAATTGCACGGTGGCCTTGTCATCAAGCATAATGCAAATCAACGTTATGCAACAAATGCAGTCACTTCTTTTATATTCAGGGAAATAGCAGCCAGGCACAAGCTACCTATTCAGGTAATCATACAAATACTTGTCAGTGGTTCAGCAGATGCAGTAGCAGTAGGGATCACTTTAAGAAGTCATCCAATTTATGAAAGCCTATTTTTAAGTTTGTATTATGCACATGAACTTTGAGAAAACTAACATTTCTGAAAGATCATGTTAGTAGAAGCTGCTAGGTAGTTATGGAAAGAACCTTAATTGGATCTTCAGATTGAGTTACCAAGCAATAAGGGCATCCTAATGGACATGAGAAGACATATAGGCAACCCAATTTCTACAATTTAAAGTAGTAAGCGGATATATTGCAAGCTGTTTCGCTATTGAACATGATTTTTTGATCTCAAGTATGTAGTTATCAACTCTAGTAACAAATTTCAATGTGAAAATATTGAGCATTGCTACTAGGTGGCATCTGAAACAAGTAGTCTGATTATATTGCCATAATTATAATTTTCTTAAAAACATTCAATGCAGGATTTCGTGGTTCGCAACGATATGCCTTGTGGTTCAACCATTGGTCCCATTTTGGCTAGTGGATTGGGGATTCGAACGGTTGATGTTGGAGCACCTCAACTTTCAATGCACAGCATAAGGGAAATGTGTGCGGTTGATGACGTGAGACATTCATACGAGCACTTCAAGTCCTTCTTTGAAGAATTCTCATATCTTGACACAAAAATTACCGTGGATGCGTAAAAATCACAGCTTGGCCCTCTTGTTCATGATATGTTAACTTTGGGTGGACGTCTGTTATGGTAAAATATTTTGCTCTAGTTAAACCTTTGCCCCAGGGGTTTTTGAGGGCCTGAAAGTTATCGCTGTATGAATGACTTGCAAAACCATCTGATTGAAATTAGTATCTAAAGTCCTTTGAGAAACATCCCATTGATTCATAGCATCTCTAACCTTTTAAGACACTGAGTATGCTGAATTTCTATGCTTTACGTTTTCTTGCATTAATATGTTCCAGAGCTTGTGATGGTTTGAAGTTGGTAAATGAATTCATTGCCCTGGTGGTTAGTAAGTTCTTTTGTTCGAGTAGATGTGCAATACTGGAAACAACTCTTGCATTTTTGCTCCAGTAATCATCAAGATCGAATGTCGATGTAGAGTTGTCATCATTTCTTGAGAAATACTTGAGCATGTTTCCTCGAGGTCATTTGACTTGATATTGTTTAAAGTGAATCTGATTGGAATTTGTATTGGAATCTGACAAGCAAATAGGTTATTTAAGGTTTTCTGGGTGATTGGGTGCAGCCGCAGCGTGCTTTTCACCGTTCAGATCGGATCACATTAGCTAAGTCCGATTTGAATCATCCATTTCAAATGAACTGTCTAGATCAGATCGAGCTGATGTGATCCGATTTGGATCTTGAAACGCATGGTGTAGTTTTACGTGCAACCGCACCAGACCCTGCCCCGCATCTAGGTGATCATTGATCAGGAAAATCCAAGTTGTCACCTTCTTTATTTTGCTCTTCAACTGGAATGCATTCAATCCATACCCATATATTTCACCATAGATATCCTTAAATATTCCTTCCATGGCTGCTTAACAGTTTTCTGATGATCACTGCAGTTTTCATGGCAGGAAATTTCGCATCCTTCCAATTCGGATAAATCTGCATAGATAGTGAAATCCTACATAAAACATTTTGGCAATAGGATTTCTCTTTTTTTCTGGAAGCAAAAACACTGTCATTCTTGGGCAAGGCTTTCATTGCATGTACTACAAGCATAATTAGGGTAAAGAGTAAAAAATTTATACTTGAGGTTGATGAAAACTTCTTTGCAATTTGAATTTGTTCAGACAGATGCACAATTAGAGACAGATTCTAAACCTTGATTAATGCACTTTTTGAAGCATTCTTTCTCACACAAAACTCTTCCTGGCTGGTCTTTACATTCAAGATAGCATTTTACAGTGCAGATAATCCTTGACGATGATGTTTGAGGCTCTGCTGAAACTATTAAGTACTGCTGCAAGCAATGTGAAAGTTGCTACAAGTTTCATAGCATTCTTGTTTGGCCATAGTTTCTCTCGTTTTTTTTATGTCTCTAATTGTATTGTGAGATGGTATCATGGTGTATGATCTCTTATATGTATTTCCGTGTATCAAGAAAGCAATAAATGAGATACGTTATGACTTTAAATGTGATGGTATTTGTCTTTTTTTTTTTTTTTTTTTTGTAAAACCAACAAAAACCAAACCCTTTAACCAACTCCCCTAGAGAAGTTGGCCGCCACATTATTTGTGGGTAGGAAGACAAGGGTTTAAATCTTGTCTCCTATTAATATGTCTTTATATGATGATTGTTCTAAATCCATACGGGTGTGTGGTGCACCCGTCTAGTCTGATAGTGGTTCAGTTCCCGTCAGGTTCTTTCGACTCAGTTGAGAGTAGGTTAGATGTGTCGTTACGCAAAAAAAAAAAAAAAAACCCTTGGAAACATTCAGACTAATTTTTCAGATTTTACGATCTTAAGTCTCTTATTTGTTAATTTAAAGAAATAAGTTGATAACCAAGACAAAGTAATGATTTATTTTCCAAGAACATTTTCTTAAATATTACTTAGAGCGATACAGGATACTTAATGCAATGATTGTGATTGTTACTTTTTTCTTATAGGTTTGTAACCTTTAATTATTTGGCAACGTTTGCGTTTAAGAAGTTCTTAAAAGCCTAAACTAAGGGGAAAAAGAAAGTCTCCACATAGGCACCAATGCACCATTAGGAAAAAGTTTTTTTTTTAGTAAAAAACTTTTTTAGAAAAAAAAAAGTTTCCTAATGGTGTATTGGTGCCTATGTACACACTTTCTTTTTTTTTTTTGTAGAAAAAATTTTTTTTTTTAGAAAAAGTTTTTTAGGGAAAAAAAGTTTTTTTTTTAGAAAAAAAATACCACAAGTAGACGTGGACGAAATTGGTCCCAACAAGGACTTCTTTTATTAAAGATTCCTAATTAGATCAAGCTTGATTACTAAGGTCCTAACAATGGTTTCTTGTACCTTTTTTTTTTTTTGGAGGATGCCTAAAAACGAATCAGTCCAACACCATGCAAGGTAAGCTTGCCATATTCAGTAACCGAATTATTATTCTAAAAAAAAGAGTGCAACTATAGTATTATTTCCTTTTGAGAATGAAATTGTACATAGTGGAAACCAATTAGCAATTTCTATATTACACTCAAAAATCAGTTTTGGTAATCTGTAAAATTCCAATTATTTTATACTTCGGACACAAGTCAATAATGGTAAACAAATAGTAAGACTTCCAATTTCTTCTTAACTTCCCAAAAACTCATGGCATATACCAGTTATAAAAGAACAGAAAATTTTCTACTTCTTCTCTTACACTTTCATTGAACTCAAGATTCTGAGAACTGACAATCAGTTAGTTTGTGATTATTTCTTTTCCTTCTGCAAAATTTTTGAAAAAGGGTCGTCATCATGCCACCACCTCATGGAGCTCGACCACTGTGGATGAAAAATTTGCTTCAAGCAAATTTCTATGGAGACGATGATACTTGTGACATAGAAGGCCATCGTTGGAAAACAGTTTTTTGCAAAAGCTGTATGGATGGACCGATTTGCGGAAAATGTAGCAGAGATTTGCATGAAAATCATGATGTTTTGCAAGTATGTTTCGTACTTATTTCAACATATTGATTGTTTTGAAGATATGTACTTCACCATCTTTCAAGAAAATTTGCTAATACTTTTCAGGTTTGAGTAATCTTTTACGTATTATCATGTTGCAGGTTTACAAAGCATCTAAACAGGTAGCAGTGCCAAAAGATGATATAATGGAAGATATGGATACTGATGGCATACAGCCCTTCATAGTTAACTCCAGGCCAATTTTCTTTTTGCATGCAAAAGCTAGCAAGTCGGTGCAGAATGGCCAAAAGTGTGAGATATGTGAAGGACATATCATGGATCCAGCATACAAGTTTTGTTCAATAGCCTGCAAAGTAAGAAAATCTTTGTTTTTTTTTTTTTTTGAGATTATGTAGTAGGAATTGTTTTTTGACACGTTTTAGGAATGTTAAACTTGATTACAAAATAGTTTTGTTCCTCTGCAGGTTGAGTCCGTAGGAGGAATCCTTCTCAATGGTGAAGTTGATCAGCCACCACCAAACAATGGCCTAGAGGTCAAGGATAACACCCAAGAAGTCCGGAAAGTCCAGCTTCCTATAAGAAGGCATAGAAGAAAAGGAATACCTCATAGATCCCCACTCCAATAATTGAGGACTAGATTGCAGTTGTGATGTTTAAGTTTTTTTTTTATTATTATATGAGTTAATCTTATATATACTGACAATATATATGCTATTATAGTTACATACATGATATCACATGTAAAATTTAAGTTTCGATTTCAAATTTTACACGTGTGTCATGTATCTAACAAATAGTGTATATACTGACAATATATATAAGATTAATGCTTAATTATATATTTAGACGAATTACTGGTACTTTCAGCTCAGATTTGAAGCGAAATTGTGCACGTTTTCTTTTGTTTTTAACTCTGAATTTGGAACATTCTCTATTTTGTGCTTTAGCTTATGGTTTAATATGCCTTCTATTATAACTCTGGTTATTGTCCCTGCTAGGGTTCATTTTTTTTTCTCTTAAGCCTTTGCCTTGGTAGTTTGTAGCTCGAGTTCTTTTTTCAGAAACTGGGAAAGGGTCTCTAACATTTCTGCCTCAGTAATCATCAAATATTAATGTGGCCTAATCACTATTTCGAGAGAAATTCTTGAGCATGTTTCCTTAGGTCTTTCCCATATATTCGAGTTAGGTGATAACTATGATTTTAGGGGGAGATGGAATGTGTATAGTTGCAATATTGGTTGTTGTATTTCTTTTTTTGTATATATAAAATTACAAAAATTTTATAATGGTGGGAGTAATACAATCAAAAACTAACTCACAAACGATGGGAATTACAACTCAATGATATTACAAATAAACCCACACATAGCTAAAGAAAAACTTTAGCATATAATGAGAGTTGAATATAGATTTCTATTTTACCACATCGTATTCGGACATAACGGGGGACATGCAAGGGTAACCCTCCCCCAAAGTTTTTAAACTTTTAAAATCTTTTTTTATACTTTTAGTTGTCAACTAAATTATATTACTTTAGCCCTCCCAAACATAATTATCAATAGTTCTTTTAGTTATTTTGTTTAATTTCTTTTGATAAAGTGTCCTATACCAAACTAGCAATTTATCCATGCTTTTAATTTTTGTCCCTTTATTTGCATAACTTAATTTGTTTACTCACAAGCCTTTGTTGGAAAAAAGAAGTTATTGCAAGGAGACAGAGTTCAATCGGAGCTGTGTTCATCTCCTTTCCTAGAAGCTTTACTTTCATTTAAAGTTGGTCAAACATATGAGAAACATATAATATAATCTTCCTCTCGAGTGACTATTCCGTTTTGCAGCAACAAACTTAAAAAAACCCACAGAATTTGCACAAGATAGATAGATCATATAGATAAATTGAGCCTTTATTTCTTCACACATGTTCTCAATATTATTCTCAAATCACCAATGGCTACTCAAGAAAAGTAGCCATTCTTCTGATGATCACTGCAGTAGTCATAGCGGGAACCCACGCATTCTGGATTTCCTCTTATTTTGTGGTAAGTAAATAAGTTCTTTTTTTTCCCCCCAGTCTATAAAAGTCTGCAACCTTATAAGAGGAAATGTTTCAGAATCAAAACAAGAATCTTACGATCACCTGACTAATGTTTCTATCCTTATTTATATTTAACCTCGTGCGCACTTACATACACATCTACAAGTAGTTCTTGTTAATCAATGTATGTTAATGACACATTAAACAAATTTATTCGAATTTGTAAGTCCAATAAACAATAGCCACTATATATTTGAGTTGGTGACAACTATGACTTTAGGAAGAGAAGGAATGTATACTTGCAATAATGCTAGTACTATTTCTTTATATGTGTGTGTCTCTATTTCTTTATATGTGTTGCTTTTTTGGGGACTGAAATTATTCTTGAATAGTAGACTAATTGAAAAGAGAAACTTCTAAACTTTCTGCAACGGATCTATTGTCCCATACCCTGTGCCACTCTCTGTCTCACTTTTTATTATATTGCTATTTTTTCTACATAAATATCATGTTTTAGTTCTTTTTTGTTTCCTTAATATTCAATAACTATTAGTTGAATAAAAAATAAATACAACAGGTTCCAATAAGTAATATATAGGAGAAAATTAAAAAATACAGTAGAAAATTCATAAAAAATCTCATTTTTTATGCATTTTGATTTTTTGAGTTTGTTAAATTTTGTGTATTATTTAGTTAATAGTTATTGGATGTTAAGGAAACAAAAAAAGAACTAAAACATGATGTTTATATAAGAGAAATAACAATATAATAAAAAGTAGGACAGAGAGTGGCACAGGGTGCGGGACAGAAAATCCGTTGCGCTTTCTTCCCTTGTTGCCGATGACCGGACTGCCCAAATTGCTTAATTAAAGTGAGTTTTTGCCTTCTAAACCCTTAAAACTGCCCTGATTCTCTCATTACCTCGCCCTTTCGCCCACACAACAAAAAATTGCACCATCTTCTAACACAACAAAGAGTCATAAAATTAAATGGCCACAAGAAGCTAGACTAGACATTAGTGTTCAAAATCCAACTCTCACTTTTATATATATATATATATATATATATATATATATATATATATATATATATATATATATATACGGTACTTAAAAGTAAAATTATCTACTTTAAAAAATCTACCTCAAAGTATACAATTACATAATCTACTTATAACTTACCCCAGCTAGAGTAGTGGAAGTCCACTTAAAGTAAATAAATAAATGAATATAATATATATGCATTAAACTCATTTTCCACAACTCTATATGAGGGAAGATTTCCTTTGTTTGCGGCTTGAAAAAACCCCTTTTTTTGCTATAAGCAGCAGGATACGCATTCTTTTTATTAATTAATTAATTTGGTTGATACAGTTTAAATCTTGTAGTCAAGAATAGCCAATACACGACTATTTTGGTCAGGAGGCATGATATCTAGACAATTAATAATTGCATTCTATTGTGCATATATATATATATAACTAAGATTCCTAAACTTTATTCTTGTTCAAAGCTGAATTTCATGTATATACTCCATTAGTGAAGAACTGGAATATTTAATGGCATGATACCTTGGTACGTAACGCCTATAATACTAAGCTACAAAATAAGCTATTCTTTTTTTTTTGTTTCGCAACTGAACCAACAAAACCCATCGAAAGAAGTCACTTGAAGTGGCAGCCACAATTAAATAACAAGTATATGGTAGGAGGCAAGAATTGAACCTTTGACCTTTCATCCCCACCAAGACTTGGTGTTAAAGCCTTGATGAATCTTGGTATTAAAGTTTTAGTGGTAACCAACCGTCTCACAAAATAAAGCTATCCACTATTCAAATTATGAATCACATGTGATTTTGACTTTTTTTGTTTGTTTCAAAATATCATACCATAAAAATGATTCACTCCCTCTTATGACTCTTGGATGTTTCACCAAAATCCTTGATCTGCAGTTTTCTTTTTTCCCCTTTGTGCCTTGCATGATCTTCGCCTTCTTCCTTTGGCCTCATCCTCGGAGGATAGAGTAGCAATAGCCATATCCTCTGGACCATATAAATGATTCTTCATTATTAGAGACAACAGTTCTGCAGTTCTTGAGAGTGAAGAGCTCCGAGAACAAAGCATACATCTCTCGCCCTATGACATTAAACGATTTTAACTCGGGACAGCCTAAATACAGCAGTTCCTAAAAGGTTTTGAGAAAGGTATATGTAATAATACACAGTTGTATTGTTGATTACTCTTTGAACCCAGTCCTCTAACATGTACCCTCTTCTCCAATAGTTTTCATCATCGGATAAGAATACTGGATGATCCACCAACTTCCGAAGATCGAAACTATATTTGAGTGTACAATTTTCTGATTGTCTAGTGAGATGCCTAAAGTTTGACGATGATTGTCCTCCTTAAAATCGAGCCTAATATGCGAATAGGATGGGCTAGCTTGGACCATGCCAAGATGATCTAGATATGGCGCAAGAGTCCTCCAATTTTCTGTCCTTTTTAACTTCTACCCTAATAATATTCCTGTGATTTTCACAAAAAACCCCTATGAAAAAGGCTTAGGTATCATCACTTTGAGGTTTACGACTATTAACTTGCCACTCTCAGGCTCAAGAATCTAAAACTTCAAACTAATGAGCTTGAAAGCCTGATCGACTCTTTGAAAAATTTCTAGCTAATTTGTAAAGATGACTGAAAGTTTGTCCTGGATCTATTTGGAAGCCAAATTTGTGGCTGAATTTTAGGTGACAGCATGGATGGTTTTTTTTTTTTTAGTCAATCATCACTTTATTTATAGTATTATACATTATCCTAATCTAAGGGGAAGACTCAATTGGATCTAGGGGGGCTGGTGGGGACTAAACCACCACTGGACCAGACGAATACACTACAACATGGATGATTTTGAGAGCCCTTTCTCCATTAAAGGTGTTGTCTTTTGGGGTCTAGTTCTGGTCAATATGTTTAGTATTCAAAAATGATTTTTCAGTATCACGTTATTAATGTCATAGGCACAGTAATTCGAAGTAGCTTATTAATTTTAAAATAAGCACAAACAAATTTACAATCTCTTTCGTATTTCCCTAATGAATTACACATGTGGTGATCACCCCATGTTACACATCCAATCTTTCACAAAAGACTTATTCATGAGATGAAATTTAACACACACCCTTGGTTTTCCCACCACTTATATGTACTTTTTTTTGAATCCTGTCATGTTTATCTTGCTTCCAATGTATTGAAGTCGTTGGTAGATGCAACGAGCCCTCATGATCATGTCTAGACTCGTGATGCTGATCTTCATCACCTGACTTAACTTCTACAGTAAATAAAATCTTTGGAACAATATCTGTTGTTTCGTCGAGCTCCAGTAATGCACCATTTATATGTGAAACTAAGTTCTCAACAAGTTGTCTTCCCAAATCCTCACGAACCACAACCCTGAGGACAGCCATGTGTTCAACATTTGCAGGCATGGTGTAAGCTGGAACAATCCATCCATGGTATCTCAAGGCTTTTGATAATTCAAAGGCCAAACTTTTGTTTGTGTCTTTGAATCCGAAGGCAACAAGTGGTAGTCCTCTTTCCTTTGAGATAATGTCAAAACGACCTGTTTGTTTTAGACCATCTACAAGAAGTTTCGCATTTTCCATGCAATTTCTTATCACTCTTTTGTAGCCCTGCACCAATTTGTCAAAATGTGTGAAATTTTGAGTTCATGTTTTATCAACAGAATTTCAAGAAATTGAGTTCATTTAGAATGCAATACACCACACTTAAGGATTTCATTTATTTATGTAATCAATATTTATTTTTGAGGGACTTAATGGGCACTTTAAAAAGTTGAGATGCTATATAGCAAGATGAGCAAAAGTTCAATAACCATTGATGTCATTCACCTTATAATAATAAAGTATCAAATTAGAAATTATGATGATAATCCATCGCCTGATGTTTTTGACCATACCATTTTTACAGAATTAAGATACAAATTTTGATGTTTCTCAAAACAAACCAAGGAAAATAAAGGAAAATTTTCCTTGATTATCAAAAATGCAAAATTTTGCAGAGCTTGTTCCAACTTAGCTTCTTTAGTTTTATACATATAAGTGAGTTTGAGATAGGCACAGTTGGCCTTTGGTGAGGTTCGTGCAGTTATTTTGTTTTATTTTTCATGATTTGGTATGCATTCGCATAATTTTATTGTATTTCATGACCATTTAATAAAGTTTTGTGAGTATAAACCAAATCATAAAATACAATAAAATTATGTAAATATATATCAAATCATAAAAAAAAAGTATAATAACCGAACTAATTGCATCTAAGGACAATTGTACTCATCTCAAACCTTATTATATAAGTGACCAATAAGGGGGAGTAACAAAAAATGTTCAGTGCCTAGTTTACCTCAAACCCCATGCGCAGGAATTGATAATATTGCGCTACAATCTGACTGGATCCTGCAAATCCCAAGTTATTCAGTTAGGAGAGATTACTAGATTTAAGAGTTGAAAGAAGAACCAAAACAATTAGTCGTTTAAAACCATATATGTATAAGGTGGAAATAACGCATGTCACTAGAATATTGACATCTCAAATAAATCTTTGTTCGTGCTTAAAGAAATGTTAATCGCACTCTATTTTTTATTGATCGCACTCTCACCATTTGTTTTATCATACAATCTAATACGTAAAAATTATATGATAAAAATGATAGTGAAAGTACGATTAACATTTTCCCGTGCTTATTGTGATTTATTTTTGACTCATCTATCTTATTCATGTCTCTCTAGTACATGTACCTTTGGAGAAATTGAGGGTGAATGTTGGTTGATCAGTTCCAAGATAATTTATGTGGAAAACAAGTTCTTCTGGTAAGTCCTCATTGCTCCTCCAAATAACCCAACCAATCCCAGCATAGACAAGGCCATACTTGTGTCCACTTACATTGATGCTTTTAACCAATGGCAGCCTAAAATCCCATTCCAATTCTGGGTATATAAATGGTGCCACAAATCCCCCACTAGCTGCATCTACATGAATTGGCGTATCCCATCTGCAAGAAAAGTCATCAGAAAAGGAAAAGAAATTTTTTTAAAAAAATTGAAACAAAAATATTTTATCAAACACATGCTGAGATTTTCTTTCTTTCTTTTTTTCTTTAAATTGAAACACATGCCAAGTTAGCAGCAAAATATATGGTCAATTCAGAAAACAGATGGTTAATTATTTGTTACCCAGTTCTCTTGTTCTTTTCTGCTAAGAGATCATTCAAAAGCTTGACATCTTCAAATTCTCCTGTCAAGGTGGATCCAAGAATGGCTGCTACACAAATTGTGTTTTCATCCACCATCTCTACTGCTTGCTTTGGATCCATCACATAATAGCCTTCACTTAGTTTTACTTCTTTCAACTCCACCTCAAAGTATCTTGCAAATTTTTCCCAGCAAACCTGTCCAAAAGCATGATCTTATACACTAAAATACTAAAGAAAAATACATACTACTATATAAATATAATAGACATCCACAATAATTATTGAATTCCAATCAAAATGTCTACGGATGCTCCGTCCGAAAAAATCGACTTTTAATATATGATATATGACAATTAAAAAAAAATTAGTGATATCTATCTACAAATCCAATCAATGATATATTCACAATATTCTTATAATTTGAAATATAAATGTGCTTGTAATAATTTGAAATATAAATTTTTTACCAAAAAAAAATTCCCATTAATCCAATCCAACCTATAATCTTCTGCTGAAAGCATAATGAGATACTTGAATGATACCTGCACATTTGCTCCAGTAACAATATTAGGCTTATCAAAAGGCTTTCCTTCTTCTTTCCTTTTGTTCTGCCATTTTTTCTTGAATGCCAGTCCTGCCAACATAATTGCTTCTGAAGACCCAACTGTTCCAACTCCAATTGCTTGTTTGTTTGAAGCCAACGGAGCATTTAGAAGGTTTGCAATTATGTTCACACACCGATTCTGCAAAACGTAGTTCATGCTGACTAAGAATTTGGAAAGATTCAAATTAATCCCACCCCTTCTGTACTAGAAAAAAAATTAAGAAAAAAAGGAATTCGAAAAGAATAACAAAGTACAAAATTTAAATAAAAGTAAAAAAAAAATTGAATAGCAAATACACTCAATTGACTCCAAAAGGCTGTATTTACTCTTTTCGCAAAATCACTTAAAAAAGAATTTTACCCTCAATAACATTTGCGCATAAATTTCACACAAAAATTTCAATTTAAATCTAATAATCCAAAAGAATAATTTAAAAATGTTTTGATTTTATAAAAAATATATATATATCTAACTTTGACAAAGAAAATATGGACCAACTTATATATATCTATGGTAACCAACTTTGCAAGGCCCCAAAAAGAAATTTTTTTAAAAAAAAGAGGTGTGCCCATGACAAGTTTAGCTATTTTATGTGCTTCCATATACATATATGTTTTTGTTATCAACTTACATGCCGTGTATAATATGATGAAGAATTTACCTGTAGCTCTGTGGTAATTGGGTATTCATCCATGTCTACATAGTTCTTGTTCATAGATTCTATCATTAACTTGTCACATTCTGGTTCCATCCAAGTTGTAACAAACGAGGCTAAATTAAGCCTTGGATTCCCATCTAATTGGAGCTCATCATGGATAATCTGATAAGCAACTTCTTTTGGAATAGTGTCTTCAGGCATTCTATACCTGAAAACAGATAAAATGCCACTTTTATTAGTGCCAATGAAATAGCAACAACAACAATCATTTGCTTTGTTCCTTACCAAAAAAAGAAAAAATAAAAGAGAGAAGACAAAATTAAGCAAAAGCAAGTAATTCAAAATTAATAAATAAGTAACACTCAACAAACAAAACTGGTACTAAATACTCTCAAGAGGTAAAATACAACCTTCCAATAGATGATATTAATGTAAAAAAAAAACCCATAAAAATAGAGCAAAATACATATAACATAATTGTTGAAATAGAACCTTGGCAGGGGATCTTGAACATATCTAGAGGCAAAGACCGAGCTAATTGCACTAGATGATATTTCTTCTGGGGTTTGAACAACTGATAGCACCATTTTGGACTTTTTCTTTTCCCTTTAAAAGTTTGAGATGAACTGTTAAGGATTTGCAATGATCCCAATTATATGAAGATAAGGCCAGCAACCACATGATATTGCCAAAAAATTTGTTGTTTACTCTTTGCTTAATTTGTGGGCAATTACAAAGCAATTGCTTCACCTTTCTGTTTGATGTGATGTTCATATTCTTTGCTTGAAGGTGCATGTAGCTTTGCTTAGCCACCACCAATTGAAGGTGATAATTCTTTTACTCAATTACAATCCAACTCAAACAGAAAAGGAGAATGGGAAAAAGTCCATTTAATTTCTGGAAGTTGCTGATGCTTTTAAAACTTGATCAGATTAAACTAATTTAACTTCTTCATTCTAAATTTTTAATAAAGCTACTGATTGTTACTATAAGTAATTGATCAAGTAGCTGAAATGAAACTTCTGATGAAGTCCTTTAGTATAAATTCTTTTGAGAGAATTAATTGTGGTACTTAAGGATTTTATATTAACAATGTTCATCAAATAAATAGCTTTTTTTCTTCTTCTTCTTCTTTTTTCTTGTAATAAGTTCATCACCTAGACACGATAATACATATCAATACTAACACATAGTATAACTCGCATGATCACAATTAGCTTACAAACGGTGAGATAAACAGTGACATAATTAGATTAAGCAAATAATTATGGGACTTCAACCCAAACAAGAAAAAAAAAAGCAGAAGGAAAATTCAAAATTCTCAGCATACGCTATAGAAAGCTTAAACACACAAGAACACTCTCTGTTTATATCGCTATTTTTAGGAGTTTTTATATAAAAAAAAGTACTATAACGATTTGATATATATGAGATAAAATGGTGATTGAGAAATATGTTCGGGAAAAATGCAAAAATTTTGCTGCAAAAAATTACAATCCAAACAAGGCCTGAGCTTTTAACACATATAGATTCTATTTAAACAAAATGACGAGAAATTAATGGGTAAAAACTCATCTTGTAGCTTACCAACCCCCCCCCCCCCCCCCAACATTTGAGTTTTCCTTTTGTGTTCTATGCTTAAAGTATGCCTAAGGTTCTGTATAATTGACAAAGATTTGCTTGAACTTTCAAAAAGAATTTCATGCTTCTTTTAATTTCCCTCAAACCCTTTGCATTTTCCAAAGCTGCTATCCATCATTATTTTGGTAAAACTAAATTATTTTATTAAAGAGTAGTAATATACAATTCAAATTGTCAAATTCCACCAACAAAGCCTATACGAATCACGTGCAAGTTAATCAGATATTTTACCATTTATTGTGTTTCGGTAGGTAACGTGCAAAAATCAGATTTTGGGCTGTTTATCATTATTTTTCAAAGTTTGCTGTCATACTTTTATTTTTATAATTAATCTGGTTACGTATTATTCCAAAGTTACTATTCATAATGAATATTTTAATTATCAACTTACTACTCATTTGATATTATTTTAAAGTTGTTGAATTTTAATTCTTGGGCTCCATAAAAGTTTATGTGACTGTTCAATTTTCTTTTTTATGGTTGTGTGTTTATTTATCCATGACTTCTTCAGATGAATTTCACTATCAAGCTATAGGATACTAAAGAACACCCTGATTATTAAAGTCCAGTTTGTTGTGCTGGTTTTTCTATCTATGAAATGACGGATCCTTTAATTATCTCATAATTTTTAGGGTCTATCTGTGAATAGTGTCCTATTATACTGTTCTTAGTCAATGTTTGAAAGGTACATCAATCTTTTTTTCTTGAATTTTCTGCAACAACAGATTCAGAAGTGATAATCATTGGCATCCATGGAGCCCCTAAGATACAATTTGGTTTCAAATTAACATATATCCTGGATTTTAATTAAATGAATGATCGAATTAGTTGCAAAAGTTGATATGTCTAATTATGACTTATAAACAACTAATACAACTATATCCACTGTTTAAAAAAATAGCACATGAGATAAGAAATATCCAAATTCATGCCAAGAAATTGTATATTCTTTTGGTCAAACATGCTATCTTTCCTGCTTACTCTTGATTGATGGGCAAGGAAAAGCAATTACTTCATCTGTCCGATTTGATTTGTTGGATGGCATGAAATATTCTTTGCTTAAAGGTGCATGAAGCAGCATTGAAGAAGCAACAGTTTCCAGTGTGTGTTTATTTAATTAGGCATGGCCTGGAAACCATTTCAATGGATACCAAAAAAAGCCAACCGAGTTCTTTGTTTTACAAATGCTCCTTTTACCTAGAAATAGTCAATTGCAATGATCTTAGTGTTTGATTTAGTGCTCAAGCTTTGAACAGTTATCAAGATGTCAAATGGGTTAATCCCAATCTACTATACTAATGGCACAATGTTTGTATCGAGCCTTTGATCGTTTGTAAATAGATGAATTAAAATGAGCAACTTTTTATCCTTTGTTATATTTCAAGAAGTTAGTCTTAATTGGAAGAATTGTACTAAGGGTTTCCCCAAAAATATGATCATATCTCTCTTCAGTACCTTAGATATATTGTAGTATTATCCCATTATCTCAATGTTTATATATATTTTTTCTTTTATTAGAGTGCATTTGCAAATACAAATTCCTGTACTTGTGCAGAAAAAGGATACCAAGAAACATCCAAATATAGTAGTAATAACTTAGAAGTTTGAATTACTGTTGAGTTTAGTGCCAATTCTGACATGATATTTTTGTTTATGTGGCTAATGACAAACTACTGTTAGTATTATTAAGGCACTTTATGGGTGGAAAAGATTCAAAAACACTAAAATATTGTGAAGTAGTAAAAGATAGCTAATTGGGTGCTTTTTTTTGTCTTCTCCTTTTCATGAGTCAGAAAGGAAAAGCAATAGCTTTTGTTAAACAAACACAGAATCCAGTCTAAAGAAATCCTAATAATTCTGGATAAAAATAAGGGTACGTTTCTATTAATCTTCTAAAGTACATGAATATCAATCAAACTTCTTAAGAATCAATTATTCAGTAATTATTCCTTATTCTTTTTTAGACGTTGACAATCAACTTAAATTTATACAAAACAAAAGTTATTCAATCAAGTGATCCAATGATTTATAGTTGTGAAACAATTAGTGACAATGAAATTGAGCAAAGTAAAAAGTTCATAAACATAGAAGCATGAGGTAAAACAAATCAAAAAATTTTGTCAATACAAAAAAAATATTTATCATAAGGGACGAAGTTGCTACTTGTGACATATCATAATGGGGAGAAATTTTTGGAGACAAGAAAACAAAGTTACCTAATTAGTACATGCACTTAAATCTTAAAGATATTGAAGAATTTGCCGTACTAAAGGATGAAAAAAGTTAGCAATTATTGTTCTTATATTATAATTTGTCATACTATAGCTTTTAAGACTTTTAACATTAATTTAAGAATTAATCCGGTAGTGGTTTAAATCTGACCCTCCATCTCAATGTGGCTTTTCTATTGCGGAAAAAAATGTAGCCAGCGTTCTACTGAGGAAAAAATGGTGGCTTTTCCAAAGCGTTTTAGTCAAATTAAGGTTTTAGTAATTGTATTGGAATTAAGTTATGATAATTTTATTGTTTACAAATTAGTATTTTATTAAAAAATTTTTGTTATTGTAAAACTTGTTTACTAGGTCATCGAGTATGTACAAATAGGAGTGTTATTATTATTATTAATTGAGAAGTGTGAAATTTGATAGCTTTATTATTATGTGTAATTAATAATATATTATTGATTTATTCCTTTTTTTCACATATACATATTTGTATGTGTGTAAATTGCCTTCTTATATACATTAACTTTATGAAATACTATGTGTCCTATATTTTTTTGATGAAATTTTTTGAGTTATACATATATGATCCTTCCTTCTATACAATTTCACCAAGCTCATTTATATTCATTCGAGAAGAAAGACATTTATTCACTACCAAGTTTTTGGAAATTGTACCGTTTCACTTTCAAGGTTCCAAAGTTTCCGCTTCTTTCCCACCGTTCCTGTCTTTGCAGCTATATTAATCGTGACGCAATGATGTAACGCTTTTGCTATCTACTTGTCTTGACATCAGTGCCTTAACGAAATGGACATTAGTAAATATCTCGGGAGTTGTTTGTTGGTTTTGTTTTGTCTGCTACTAATTTTTTTTTTTTAATTATAACAAGCATATCTTGGAAGTTGGTTTGCTTGGACTTGAAAATTATATCAAAAGCTTCAATTAACACAAATAAACTAAATCAATTGTTACCTTTTTTTTTCTTTTTTCTTAATCATTGGATCTTGATCCAATGACCAAGGAGAGCCCCTTTGCAATTCTTCTGTGCACTAAATTAGGGGCTCAAACCCTGTATAATGCGTCACAAAAGAAGCAGAGTATTTCTTCTTTTTAAAAAATTCAGAATACAGTACATAAGTCTCTTTATTCTCCCCGTTAGAATAGGAATGGAAGAAGGAGAAGGAATAAATTAGATTATTACCGTTGCATAAAAAAAAGAGAGAAGAAATTGTTGCCTTTTTTTTTGTGTTGCTTTAGGATAATGAAAGCAGGAATTTCTCGACAAGGAATAGGAGGCTGTTGTATTGGCTTGTCATTTCTGCTAGATATTTTCACCTCTCAAATATATGGGGAGTAATAACTTAGAAGTTTAAATTATTATTCAATTCAGTGCCAATAGTTATGGACCCATACTACCCTAAACACCTTTATTCAAAACCAATGACTATAAAAAGAAAGATATTCCAGCTGAAATTCATGGTGTAAAAGCATATTTTGGAAATTATTCCCTTTCACTTTCAAAGTTCCAAAGCTTGCCTGCTTCCCCTTCTTTCTCACCTTTCCCGTCTTTGCGGCTACATTAGTCATCACGCAATGCTGTAACGCTTTTCTATCTACTTGTCGTAAAGTCGTGACATCGGTGCCTTGACGAAATGAACCTTAATGAATGCCTCGGTAAGTTGTTGGCTTCTTGTAGTTCCTACTCATTTAAATAAAGGCAAAAATTTGCATAGAGTTGATCTTGTAGATTTAGTAGTCTAAATTTTATCACATGTTCAATACTTGAATTGATGAGATATGTGGCAAATTTTGAGCAATTACGTTCACATAGATAGGTCTACCCAAGTGTTTGCCTTTAATAAATATGTCGGAATTTGGTTGGTTTGCTAGTTCTTGGCCATTTGTTTACCCCAAATGAGCATACCTTGGGAGTTTCTTTTTTTCACAGCATACTTTGGCAGTTGGTTTGCTCAGGTTTGGAAATTGTTCCAAAACCTTCAATTAACTTCCCAAAAAACAAAAAAGGGTAATACATAACAAATTTTAATTTAGTTGGTAACAAGCATCACATGTAATTAATTGTACGTTTTGGGATCAAAAGTAATTAAGGTTCCATTATCGATTCGCTTTTAAAATAAAAAATAAAAAATACTTTTAAAAAAATAAAAACTAATGGATGCCACTACTGGTTCTCTTTTGAAATAAAAGTTTTTTTTTCTTTTGATAATGTCTTTTGAAATAAAAGTTGAAACTAATATATGCCTTTTTGTGTTGCTAGGTCTAAGTTGTATAACCATGCAGAAAAGGAGAGACAAGGGATGAGGCTATTGGTTGCCATCTCTAGTAGATATTTTCACCTTCCAACATTTTTGGTTGATAGTAACTTAAACTAGTGGAAAGACAAGAATGTGTTTGCAATTTAGAAAAAAAATTTAGTATTTATAGTTTATCAGTTATTAATTTCTCAGAAATTAGAGATCTTGAATTCTAATCCTTAAGTTTCCTCTTCATTTTTTAAATCTCATCCCTCCATTGCTGAAATTTTTTTTTAAAAAAAAGCCCAGCTGCTTGAATGCAACTTAAATTTGGTCATAAGTTGAAGTTAAAAATCTTAATTAAGCTAACAAAAAAATTTGGTAAAACTGAAGAAAAATTTATAATTACACATTTGAAAAACTCAAGAAAAATTTATTTGGATAGAAGATTATTTGAAATAAAATTTTGAAAAACACTGTAACACTTTCTTTTAACATGATATGTTAAAAAATGATTGAAAAAATAAAAAAAATAAAAAAATATGTTTATGATGTAATCAAATAAAATTCGGCAAATAAACCACCATCCAAAGTTCCCAAATTCACATACATGTATAATCCCAAAGAAAAACAAACTATAATTGTTTAAATGGGTCCCGCTTTACTCAAAACTCAAAAGCCCCAATTCCCAAGTCCCCACTGAATTTTCGATAGGGAGAGATAAATAGATTCTAATTTCCGATTAAAACGACTCTGTTTATCCAGGATTCTCCTGTGTCTCCCTTCCCTTCTTGTTTCTCCTTCAGATTCTCTCTTCACCGAACCGGTAATAAAAAGTGTATCAATCAATCATCAAAATCTTTCCTGAATTTGTCTTCTTCAATGGGTACTCAAGAAGATGACAGGCTGCTCTTGGAAGAGGGACTTGTTCAGGTTTTGCTTCTCTCCATCTGTCCACATGTACATACGTTATTGCTTTATAATTGGGAAGAAAAGGGCTGTCTTGGAATAAGTCAGCTGATTGTAATTTCAGTTGTAATTCATGCATGGTCGATTTCTTGGCCAAAACTAGTATCTGGGTTCGATTTGGATTGCTCCAATTCGCACTGTGATTGCAATTTTAGATTTGTGCTGTGGAATTTTCAGATTTTTCCCCCCTTTCCTGGAATGTTTAGGTTCTATAAAGAGTGGATTTTGAAGAGTTTTTTAAGTATTAAGGAATTGAGGTTGAGCAGATGAAGCAATAGCTTTGGCTTTCACGCAAGTTCCTGTCTCGTTTTTTTATTGTGGGACAATTTTGGAACTACTTTTGCTTGACTTTGCACTTGGGAAAAGAATATGCTTTTGGATGACACTATTTGGGATTTGGTACAGCTGTATGACAGACAAAATAATATTTAGGACTTAAAATTTTCAATTTATTTTAAATAATTGTGGAAAAAGATTGATCATATATGATTTATTCTAGTTAAAGGAATTTTCTGTCTCTTAGTTTGATAAGGCTTCTAAATCATGAAAAAGTGGTAACCTGGAAAAGAAGCTGTAAGTCAATTATAGGATTGTTACTTGTATCAGTAAAATCCCAACAGCTACATCTTCTAGGGCTGCAAAATACTTAAATGGATGATTAACTATTTTTGGTGAATAGCTGAGTTTAATGTGTTTGGTGAGTGTGGATAATCATACAACTTGCAATGATGCAAAATTTGACAAAGTTCAGTGAATAACATTTTGATTAGTACCCTTTAGATAAATAGCTTGAAATGCCTCATTAGTGATGCTGCTGCTCTAGGGATATAGACCTTTAGAGGAGCTGTCTTTACTCTTCTAAGTCATGAGATTTAGAACTAGTTTATCTACTTCAAGATATAATTGCGCATGTTGTTACTGTATGTGAATTTGCACACGCTTCATAACTTCCTGTTCTTGGGCATCGTTCCTTGTGGGCTTCTAGTAGATGTTAAAACTTGTTTATGTTTTTGGGCAAAATATTTGATCTATGTCTGTTTTATTTGGTGCTCTGTGTTTAAAGTTCCCGACTGAACTACTGAATGTGACTTTTAGTGGCTAATTATAGCAATTTAATCTAATCTTCATATGACTTTTCCAAAGTGTTGTTTACTTACGGTGCATGGCTGATAAACTTTGGTCTTGCATAAGCTTTATCTCTGGATGTCTTTTGGACATTCTTGATTTTTTACTTGTTAAGCTTCAGTTGGTTGTAAAATTATCTAATGCTTTCATATTTTTTAACCTTTGGCCATCAATGCTCTGACTTGAGTGTCTAACCTGCATACAAAATGTTAGTTGGACATCTGAAACATTCTTTCTGTGACTATGTGCATGTGCTAATCCACGATCAGTGATATTTTAGAGGGTTTCAGCTAACCATGTGCTGTAATATCATAGAATTTTCTTGTTATGAGGAATACATTGTTTTAATGAGAATTATATGAGAAATATATGCAGGTAGGAACAGATAGACTAACTTTATCATCAGAAGTGTGCCTCTCTATCTGTATCTCATGGGAGTTGATGTGCAAAAACCTTACTTTGAACTTGTATTACCATATGTATTGGTCTTCTTCCTTTTCAGAACGAAAGCAGTGGACTATATACTGGAGATGGTTCAGTAGACATCAATGGAAAACCTGTTCTAAAAAGCAACACAGGAAACTGGAGAGCATGTCCATTCATTCTTGGTAGTTCTTCGCTCTTCTCTCATCTTTTTTTCGTATTTTTTGACTGTCAAACATTCTAATTCAACAAGTGAAATGGTAACAGGTAATGAATGTTGTGAACGCTTGGCCTACTATGGGATTTCTACAAATCTTGTTACTTATCTCACCAAAAAGATGCATGAAGGAAATGTTTCAGCCGCAAGAAATGTCACAACTTGGCAGGGCACTTGCTATTTAACTACGCTTATTGGGGCAGTAGTAGCAGATGCATATTGGGGAAAATACTGGACAATTGCTACCTTCTCCACTATTTATTTCATTGTAATATTCTTTAAGTTCATTTCATTTCCTTCTCCTGCTTTTATAAAGGGTTGGATATAGTACATGTTCGAGATCATTATTGATAATTGCTTTCATCATTGCTTCTTATCCATATTGCCAAGGTTTTACGAAGGATGTTTGGACTTCTACAAAATATGTATTTACTTTAGTTAGGTGTTTTACGTTCATTGTTCAAATTGTTGGGAATTATCCACTTTCAGAACCTCACTACATCACTGAAGTCAACAGTTCTTGGTCAAATAGGATAAGGTGGTTGGAGAAACTGTCACAAGTTCTTGAAATAGTGATGGAAATTCAGGAGAATAATTAATCGCTTTATGGAATCTGAATCCAAGCAAGAGTAGGAGATAAGTTGAAAAGAAATTCCTAAGGAAGAAAATTTGTAGCAGTAGTTTATTTCATCTACATGGAAATTCAGGAGAATAATTAATTGCTTTATGGAATCTGAATCCAAGCAAGAGTGGGAGAAGAAAAGAAATTCCTAAGGAAGAAAAATTGCAGCAGTAGTTTATTTCATCAACTCCATAAGGGATTCTTATCTTTGTCCACTTTTATGACTTCCCAATGATTATCACTTTGTCCTTTTGTCTGCAATAAACCATGCCTACAATTTACATAGTGCTCAGCACTTTTTTTTAAGTGGGATTTCTTAGTTCCTGTTGCATCATATCTAGCATTTCCATATTATTTGGCATAGCAGTCATTTGATTTAACCATGCCATAGATAGTAACTGGGCTCTTTTATTGGCTTTTTGCTCATCATGTTCTTTACTGGTGCAGCAAGCTTTACGTGCTTTAAGCTTGGTGTGTTTTTCATTTACTTTATTGATTGCTCATACTATCTCTCTGTAATCGTTATCTACAGGGAATGTGCACATTGTCTCTCTCAGCATCAGTTCCTGCCTTTCGGCCTGCTGAATGTGTGGATTCTGTATGCCCTTCAGCTACTCCTGCTCAGTATGCCATATTTTTTATTGGCCTATATTTGATAGCACTTGGAACTGGTGGGATCAAACCATGTGTTTCATCATTTGGTGCTGATCAATTTGATGATACAGATCCAAAGGAAAGGGCCAAGAAGGGGTCCTTTTTTAATTGGTTTTATTTCTCAATCAACATAGGGGCTTTTTTTTCAAGTAGCTTGATTGTCTGGATTCAAGATAATGCTGGGTGGGGCATTGGTTTTGGCATTCCTGCTGTGTTTATGGCCATTGCTATTGTGAGTTTCTGTTCTGGCACTCCTCTTTATAGGTTTCAGAAACCTGGAGGAAGCCCAATCACAAGGATGTGCCAGGTTTTGGTGGCTTCATGTCGTAAGTGGGGTTTGCCTGTTCCGGAGGATAGTAATCTTCTGTACGAGACACAAGACGAATTCTCGGCAATTGAAGGAAGTAGAAAGCTGTTTCACACTGATGAATTAAAGTGAGATTCCAAATCATAACCCTTCTTGTTCAATCAGATTTAAGTTACCTTGTTACTTTCTTGTTTACATCGCTGACTGTGTTTTGGCAAGTTTTTTTATGCTACATCTACATTGACTGTTTTGTTTTACTTTCTATTTTTTCTTTTGGGAGAGTTTTGTTTTTTTTTTGTTTTTGTTTGGGGGGGGGGGGGGGTTGTTTGGTAATGCCAGTGAAATATTCTACATGGAATCCTCTTGTTGCATTCACTATTTCAGTTAGTAATCTGGTGTTGCAAGTGACTCAATTCACCTCTTCTTCCCTAGGCTTGCGTCTTTAGATTCTTAAAATGATTGTGTAGATTTTCTTGGATTACATTGCTCAAATCAAGTAAATTGCACCAAACACCATTGTTATTGCGTTTTGAATTATGGATAGTTGTTTACAACATAGACTGTTTTATTCCAACTCACAGAAAAATTAAAGACACCATTGAGAAAAGATTTAGCAATTTGGTGGTGCATGGAAATGCCATTTGGGAGATTTGCAAAATTCTGCTACATTAATAAACATTTTCCTGGTCAATGCAAGTTCAGTTGTACTACATTGACCAACTTAGTTTCTCACTAAAGATCTGTCAAAAAGTGGATAAGAATTTGATCCCATCTCTGCCCCTTGAAAGCTCTCCATTTTCTTTGCTCTCCAATGGGTCTATCTTCATCGTGTGCTATTTCTTCTGCAGATGCCTTGATAAAGCTGCTGTAAAATCAGAAGCTGAGATCAAAACTGGTGATTTGTCCAATCCTTGGAAGATTTGCACAGTTACTCAGGTTGAGGAACTGAAGATCTTAATCCGGATGTTTCCCATCTGGGCAACTGGAATAGTGTTTTTTGCTGTTTATGCTCAAATGTCAACCATGTTTGTGGAGCAGGGGACGATGATGGATACTTCGATCGGTTCCTTTACCATTCCTGCAGCCTCTCTTTCAACATTTGATGTTATCAGTGTGATCTTTTGGGTTCCAGTCTATGACAGGATCCTTGTCCCCATTGCTAGAAAGTTTACTGGCAAGGAAAGGGGATTTACAGAACTGCAACGGATGGGAATTGGTCTTTTTGTTTCTGTTTTCTGCATGGCTGCTGCCGCTGCGGTGGAGATTAAGCGACTGCAACTCGCAAGAGACCTTGGACTTGTTGATGAAGCTGTTGCAGTCCCACTTAATATCTTTTGGCAAGTACCTCAATATCTCTTACTGGGGGCTGCTGAAGTTTTTTTCGCCATTGGTCAGCTTGAGTTCTTCTATGACCAATCGCCAGATGCCATGCGAAGTTTGTGCTCAGCCTTGTCACTTCTAACAACTTGTTTGGGAAATTACTTGAGCGCTCTCATTCTGACCGTAGTTACAACCATAACCACTAGAGGAGGAAAATTTGGATGGATTACAGATAACTTGAATGAGGGCCATCTTGATTATTTCTTCTGGCTCTTGGCTGGTCTAAGCTTCTTGAACATGGTCATCTATATCTTTTGTGCCAAAGCATACAAGTCAAAGAAAGCTACTTAAGGAATCTGGAAGGTGATCCACATTGCCAATTCTGCAAAAAGGTTTCCATGGATGGATTCGATTGGTGGTTTTACTCTTAATCGCCACGTTGTTCCAGTATTGCTATAACAAGAACATAAAGGACCCTTTGTACCATATACTAGAATAACAATTTGCTCAAACTAGGTAATTATTCTCTTGATGTATCCAGACAAAGCAAGTCAAATGGCTTTTATTGGTGTACTGTCTATTTACTTCTGCATTGGCTGTAATGGGATTTGTGGTTGTTGGTGGTTATTATGTTTGAAATTGGTCTAGCAAACTTTGAATAGACTTGGTCATGATCATGTTGAGGGATCTGGAGTTCTGCACTTGTTTCTCTACCATCGAGCTCTGGTGCTTATGATCTCTATATATTAAGCGTTAGCACCAGTTTGGCAAGTGAAAACAGACTCCCATTTAAAAGCCTGATCAAACTTCCTTCACATCAGTACTTAGAGCAAGGACTAGGTGCTAGGCAAGTAATGTTAATGAAAGACCTTGAAGCTGTTTGCGTCAAGCAGAGTAGATCCTGATGCAGAATGTAATTGAGACTACTCAAATTTGATGGCTCCACTAAAACAAAACAAATAAAAAATAAAACTATTACTACAATGCAGAATGTTCTTTACCATGACAATTTTTTGAGGTGAAGGGATACTATTGATTAATGAATAAGCTACTAAATTTTTTGGAGTCACAAAAAGGGTACGCGTAATCTTCTTTCCAAAAAAAAAATGCAGCAGCAGCCATGTACTCTGGGATAGGCTAAAGTTTCTTCCATATCTTTCGAAGTTCTAATAAGAAGCACTGATAAACATGAATAGGAACAAGCTCGTGAGAAGTAAAATTCACAACGAACGAGAATGGGTAAGAAATTACATGCAACCAGATGGTTTATAATGAAGCTCTTGGAACTTTTGTATAGGAGTCAAATCCAAATGAAACACGGGTTTAATTTAATAACGTATTACAAAGCTCCTTAAGATTACTAACATTAATCATTTTCCCATTGTTTTTTTCACTCCATTTTTATTAGCTTTTTTGCATAAGTTAAAAAAAATGGTTTTTGACAAGTTTTTAAGAAGGCTATAGTATAATACCCTCTTTCTTTCAAGTGTAAGTAGTAAGAGTATTTGAATCCGAAACCTCTCGCTTACACTCCCTCTCCTGAATCACCTAATTCTTCCCTTCCTTTTTTTGAACAATATAGTACCCCTTTGAGAAGCAGTGTCATGATTCTTTTCTTTTTATCTATTAAACACATAATGGGCTGGTTGTTTTTCATGTAAGCCACAAGGCATTCTTCATTGCACTTCTTTCTGGAGAATGAACAAACTCACTCACTCACAAAGACAGACCACACACATTCTTGAAGGAGAAAAGAGGAGCAGATACTTGGAAGCGGTTCGAACTTATGAGGCCATTGTGTCCTTGATTTTGTTTGCATATCCGCTCAGAAATTTCTTGTTCTACAACCTCACAATTTTCACATTCAAAGTTTTCTTTGTTCCTTCTCGAACAAAAGGAACCTATGCTAGAGAATTGGGAATTCGGTAATTTGCTCAAATACACCCAACGAAAATACTGGCTTAAAAACTAAACAAGGGAAGAAAAAAGCAACTGGTAATAATCCTCAAACAGCCTGTAGAACCAGCTGGATCAACAACAGTCTAGCACAAACAGCCATATGCACTGGAACCTAACCGACCAGTTTTAGTGAGATACCCACCTCAAGAATTGTAAAGACCTGTTTCACAATTCAACAAGGACAGGCTAACGCTCCACAATATCATCATTCTCGGTTAAAGTAAAGAGCACTTAATTTAATGCAAGCTCAAAAATGAAAGCTACGTAGAAACAGGATATCAAAATCGAAAGACTCCCACAAACACGTCTCTTCTACAAACCAACATTCAAAGCAACTCAACCAACGTAATAGGGCTTTAGGCAACAGGTTACAGGATCACTGAACCAAAAATACCATTTTCTACTATTACCACAAACACTAGACATGCCAAACTCAATGTCAACAGGTCCACAATTGTTGACATTTAACACAATGCAACAACATCAGCATCACAGACTATACCATAGTTGTCCATCATTCACCGCACACACTTTAATAGTAGCCACAGAACTAATAGTAGCCATGTTCTATGGAAAATACTGCAGACTTGACGCAATCCCACACCATAGATCCTACATAGAACTACTAAATGTAAGTTTCTCTCTCAAGAAAGTACATGGAATATGTTTCCAAAACCAACTGCCCAAGGAACAAGCTCCTCCAATGCTTCTTGAGTATCTTTAGTACATGATTCTTCCAGCAAGCAAGTTAATTATCAAGCAGTGCAACCTTCAAATCACCTCCTAGTAGAAACGTGGGAGGGACTGGTAAATCCTTTTCACCTGATACTTCATCTCTGTCGATTAATCAAAACATGAAAAACACATTAAGTTAACCCATGTTCGAAACTGCAAAGATTAGCATCAACAACAATTAGTAATGTTAATAGTATCTGCGAAAGATGGAACATAAGTGATAGGAAAAAGAAATGGCAATTGACCTTTATATAACTCCTTGAAATCTTTCAGGCACTAGCACCATATCCGAATGAACCTGCGCGAGCCCTCGCGCACTGGTGCAGGCTTGGTGCTGCCTCCCTGCACCAGCATTTAAGAAGTTAATTGATTGCTATTCAGAATCACCGTAAACTTCTCCTTCATCAGACAGGTCATCAAAAGCTCGAACATCAAGCTGGTATCGCAAAATCCCTCCAATTCCTCCAAAACCTCTACAAAACTGAGATCCCTCTTGTGACTTGTTGGTGACGAACTCCAGAGAGCAGCCAAACCGTTTATACTCGTTAGCAAACCACTCAAGCAAGGAGACCTTATCCTCAACCTCCAGGTCAGTATTACTAGCTGGGTCCCTAAAGTTGTTCTGATCAGCCTCTTGCTCCTTATTAAAGTGTTTAACAAGAACTTCACCTGTGGAACTATTCTTTAGAGTATATCTAATCACATCCAGGTTTTCCCACACAATCAGAGTCTCAACAGCACCCATCTCAAGAACTTTTAATGTGTCATCCACACTGAACACGTACTTCCCAGTATCCTGACTTATCTCCTCAAAATATTTGCCTATCAAACGCTTCTCCTGGATAAACTTGACATTGGACAAGATTTCAGATGACAACTCAATTGCCTGATTAAAACCATTTTCACCACCATAAGAGACGTCCACCACATTCAAAATTTTTGCCTGAAGACGGGGATCAAACATGTCAGACTGACTAAGTTCGGTCTTAAAGTCGGCTGATCCAGCAAGAATTAGTCCCGAGACATTGGGCTGACTTGTTGACGGATTTATATAGAACTGGGTAGCAAGTTCTGCAGTCTTCCTGACATAGTTATGGCGTTTCTCCATTCGAAGACGAGCAAAACGGAGAGCTGACTGCCCTCCTCTTCCATGCTTCTTGGGGAGGTCAACGCTAAACTTGTGAAGGACCTCCCTTGTATTGCCACTCAAAGTTCCAAAGAGTGTCCCATTACCATCCATAACAATGAAGCCAAACTTGTCATCAGATTCTAGAAGTTCATTCAGTGCTTCTGTATGGAACTTGTTGTCACAGAGATACAAAGAGGCATTGATAGGTCTAAAAGGCTCAAAATCAATGGTGACCTTCTTCTCCTTCCCATCGTCAGTCACGATAGTTCCAGTGTAAAGCACAAGCCCATTGGGTGGTACTTTATTGTAAAGTTTTAGTCTTTGCTGAGCAGATGTAATCGCAGCCAGAACAGATTGTCGGTTCACCCTACTTTTAATGTTAGATGCAGTTCCAAATTCATCTCCAAGCATCTTAGTGACTCGGGATATTTGATCACGTGGAGGCATAATAAGAGAAATCATGCTCGTTCCATTACCTCGAGCTGCCTCAAGTGCTTTTATGAGTTTCTTAATCTTCCATATCTCAATATTCTTATCAGTTTCATGAGCATCAGCCATTGCAGATTGACTCAGTACGCTGCAAATACAACAAAAAAACATACATCAGAACAGGATATTTCTCACTTGATTAAGTACCAAAACAAAACAGAAATCAGCTATATGAAAATGGTATTTGAAGAGTTTCTTTATGATATGAAAAGAAGCCATCCCATAGGTCACATCTGAAGTCTGAAATGCAATCATGTTCTAAACACCATAGAATCTCATGTCTCAAACAGTGAAAAGGATAAGCAGCAAGAGTTTCACTTTTATAATTTTTGTCTGTCGTAATTGGCAAGAAAAGCTACGAGGAATTTGTGAAAAAAAATGAAGGGATTGAATAATTTAACTACTTCCCCTTCAGAGATTCTGGATGGTCCAAAACTTCCTCACAGATGTTAAGGAGCAAAATCATAAGACATAAATCCAAAACCTTTTTATTTTTTTCTTGAATGCACGACGGGGAAAGAACTCAATAAAGCATCTCCTCCTTTCCTTCTCCCGCAAAACTTCAAAATGTTCACTTTTTATTTCTTCCCCAATATCCTAAACTAAGCTAGGCCAATTAACCTAAATAAACATGATTGCCCACAAACATGTACAAAATCTTACTTAAACAAAAAAGAAACAGAAACAGAACAAGACATATAACTCCAAATTTACCTGGCAAACATTTAAACGCCTGATTTACGAAGATAGAGAACCTATCCAAACAAATTCACATACAAAACATACACAAATCAATAAATAAGCAACAATCAAGCTCTAAAATCGTCGACAAAATGCCCAATAAAATTATCTGCAGAAAACCGACAAATCATCAGCGTGTCATGATAAAATTTGTAGATCTAGAACTACACCAGTCAAACGATTATCAACAGGACAAAAGACAGAAAAAATTGAACAAATCAAACAAAAAAATCGCATAATTCAGGTAGGAAAACACAGAGACAACTGGGGAAAAAATTAGGGCTTGAGAGATACCTCCGTAGAGAGAACAGAAAGCTTGAGATGTACGCGGCAGCAGAAGGCTTGTTTGTGGAAATGTACCCAAAATGCGGAGCTCTATATATATACAAAGAAAGGTCGGTTTGAAAATAGTTATGGGCTGGGGAAAATAATTAGTATTGAGATTATAATGAAATAATGGGAAATAATTTTGAGAATAAAAAGTGTGAACCACAAAAAAAAAATGGAAAGCCAAATTAAATAGAACTTCCTAGCCTAGCCCACTGGTCATTGGGGTTTTAGTTGGGTAATTGAATTTTCTAAGTCCACACATCATAGATATACATTGTTGAAATGGGACTGGCCAAGAAAGATAAATTTTGGAATGAAGGAAGAAAAACTTTCCATTTTATCCAAGAGAAAAATTAATGGCTTTTTACTTTGTGAAAAGTTTTTAAGTGTGGGATCGATGTAGTAGAGTAATTCGTTCTTTAGAAGGTGCAAGTAGAAAGTTGGATTGGTACTGTAAGAAAAAAAATATTGTATATATGCCAAATTCAATGCTTAAGATATTTCAACACTTGACTTGATAAGCGTTCTATGTAGGGGTGTAAATGAGACGAGTTGATCTCAAGTAGTGTCATGTTCGAAATCGACTTGATATAGCACTATTCGAAATCAAGATTAACTTGATCGAATTTGAAATTCTATAGATCGAATTTGATTCGCTAAAATTTCTGATATGCTCAAGTTCGACTCGTTTGAACAAACTTGAGGCTAATTGAGCAAACTTGAGCATAATTGAACTCAAACCCAAACTATTAGGCCTTGTTTGAATTGCTGTTTTCCGCCGAAAAATTACGTCGTTTTCCGTGATCACATTTCCCTGTTACCTTTTTTCCTCACATACATCAAATCGCTACAGTAATTTTTCTATGAAAAATGATGGAAAATGCAATCCAAACGGGCCTTAATGTATTGAGCTTGATTAGAATTTTCTAGCAACATTTTTTTCTTATTTACCTCCCAAAAATGAAAATTTCCAACAACAGGGGTGACTAACTGCAAGCAATCCAAGTAGACCTTTCTTGTAACACAAATAACTCACCACTCTTGCAAAAACTTGAACAGAATATTATGAAAGAAAAAAAACAAAGAAACCATGACTGCTACTAGGGGAGGGGAGGGCACCTAGCAAATCAATACCAAAAGCTACACAGTCGTCAACATGTTCAATATTTCAATTTGACAAGTAAAACATCTTACAACTAGGCTGTCAGCCCATCTACATTCTAGTACCAATACCCATCGTACACGAAAAGCAACCAATTACAAAAGAGTAGTCCTAGAAGTTAATCTTTTTGTCCCAGCAGCAGTCACAATTCATGACCAAATCAGAACACAAAAAGCAGACTTTTTCCTAACAGTTCTAAAGTTAAATATTTGAAGACTGTATTAGCCATTCTTTTAGACCTTTCCTTCCTTAAGACAACTTTAAAAGTCGTGAATGAGTAAATAAATGCAAGAAAATAGGAATGAGCACAAGCGCATTACAAATCAAATGGTATAAAAATATCCACAAGAAATAAAAACTAGACCTAGAGCATATGAAGGTTGCATCAATAGGGAATAGGAATCGCAATTTCTTTGGGAGTTTTCATATTCTGCCAAAAAAAAAAAGAAAAAAGAAAAAAAACATGTAAATACATCATTGAATAACTTGTTAAATACAAGGCGAAACTTGCTTTTGCTTTCTTTTTTATTCCACACATATTTCTACATCAATCAACCCCGCATATCAAGGCTTGAATAGTTTTTGGAGATAGCGAAGCCGTGATAAGCATCTATGACTCTCGTCCCGAGACTAAATGTGGCCTCTGAAGCTACTATACTTACAAGAATCGCCAAAATGTCAGCAGCCATTTAGGACAGAATAGGATGTGTCATCCTATTTTGTTTTCACCAGGTCAGGCAATCAAATTCTTTTGGTTTTGGTCCAGCCCTGTGTGAGGCTTGTCCAAGTAGTCTACTAATTCTAACTTTTGAAGCTCAATTGTTTCAACCTCCTTCAAAGAATCATTGAAGTCAGCCCATCTAGATAAGGATGCCTCTGGTCCATCTTGGTTACCAAAACTACCAGCTTGTGCTTCATGTACTTGCCGTCTTTATTGGCAGCCACAATTCTTTATATAGATCAAATACCGACGCCCTTTTAACACTCGCAATATTCTTTTGGGCTTCATGAGCAGGATATGTTCTAGGAAAGCTGAACTCTATAGCTGCCACTTTTTTGCCTCAGGTCAAGATTAGCCACGATTGATAGCAGCATGTTGCACTCTCCCCGGTATTTATCAAACTTCAATTTCATCTTTCAAACCATAGCCTGTAAAAATCATTTTCAGAATTTGCTTTAGTGTCCAAAACTATCTTTATCTTTGGGACCTCTTGAAGGAATAAATTAGAAGTAGGGTAGTCACTCCATGATATGATTTGTGTGGCTACCCAAAAGCTCTCCAAAACAAAACGCATTTTCTCTACCTTCTTCCAATCTTCCATAGAGGGACAACTTTCATAACGTGATTCTCTATCACAAAATCTTGAAAAAACATCTCTGAATCTCAAAGAGCAACTAAGCATCTCAAATGTGGAGTTCCATCTTGTTCTACAGTCGTCCTCCCAAGTAGCTGTAATTGCTGTACAATCTCAGCAAATAGTAATGCTCTCCCATCCGACTTGCCCACAAAATCCATCCTTGCACCTAGTGCAGAACAACTAGTTGAGGGAGCTATGTTGGTTATGATTTTCTTGTGAACTCTTCCTTCCTTCATTGATCTTAACTCTTAAGCAGGCAATTCTAATGAATTTCCACAGAAAATCCCAAAATCAAGAAAAAAAATTAGGATTTTTTTTGCTAAAATTTCAGATGTCAATTAAAAGTTCATACAACTAGAAAATTTCTCTTCAAAAGTTCGAAAAGAAATTTATTAATGTTTCTCTATCTAATATCAACTATAATATCAAAGAACCATTATAAAAATTAAAGCAAAATGTTACCTATATCTAAACTCAAGCTCAATTTGACAATCACAAAGCCTGAATGACAATTGCTACTATTTCTTGGTCGTATCATGATTCTAAGCCATCTTTTTTTTTTGTTAGATGTGTGCTTTTTCTTCGTTTTGGTTAAACGACAAATCATTTGCATTTTGAAACATTGAGATGGTTGCCTGTACATAGAATTTTCTTTTGAAAAACTTTTAAGGAATAACTCTAGAGCCTTGAGCAGTGATGAGCCATCACTTTCACTTGACTGCTAACAATTGAGATGTCTCATATGTCCTTGCTGAAACGTGTGAATAAGTACTTCTCCGCATGCTGAAGAAGTAGAAGAAAGATATGTAAAAAAAAAAAAAAAGGGAAAGTGTATGTGTGTACAAATGAGGTTATGTTTTCTATTTCATGCACACGTGATCGGGCAAATTATCTAAGGACTTTTTAAGCAAAATTGTCTTATATTGGTCCCTTATTTATTTTAAGTCTTAAATTAGCTTTTCAATAATAAAATGTGTCAAATTTCAATCCTTCAGTCCATCAAAATGGATGGGTATGAGGGCAAATTGGACTAATCCAACAATGAAAATAGATTGAAGCATTAATTAAAATTTGACTATTTTTATTATTGACGGGCCACTTTATAATTTAAAATAAATGAGGGTCAAATTTAAGATAATTATGATAGTTTAAGGGCTCCGTAGATAGTTTACTAAAGTTTAGAAAATATATATATTTGGATGTACGCCTATCAATCTAAGTAATCTAACGTTATGCAATCAAGAGAAAAAAAATAACAAAAATAAACAGTTGTTATTGTCTTTCACTTTTTTTTTTCCCCAACAAACGAATGGGTTGTTATTGTCTTTAACAGAGTTGAACGAATGGCTACCACTAATAAAAAGTAAAATTTGTGCTTTCCTTATAGAGCCATGATTAAGAGTTCAGCTTGCAGCCTTTTTCAGTTTACAGGGAACTCTTTATTGTTGAATGCTCGTGTTGTTGGTAAGTCTGGTGTAACGAGACAAAGTTTTAGATTAAAATGAATGGGTGATATTAAATCCACGACTCTACGGCCTAAATCCATACCTAATATATTTTTTAATACTAATAATATAAATTATCAATACTCGTGACACGAATCATTAATGTATTAGAGGTATGAATTTAGGCAGTAGAGATGTGAATTTAATTCATCCCTTTGTTTACGAATAGACTAAATTCACACCTCTATAATAATGAATGCTCGTGTTTTTGGTAAACTTGAATCCGCTTATCTAATTGCTTATGTTTGTAAACTCAACTGTTTACGTACATTTATTTTATTTTATTTTATTTTTCGAGCTCAAATGGAGTCATCATTCATAATACAAATGTTGTTGGCCCAAAGATCTTATGGTCTTGTAATTAATATCCCTATTAACGCTCCATTTGGGGTGTGGCACTTTTACTAAAAAAGTGCTTTTGCAAGAGAAAAGCACTTTTAGCATGTTTGATTGGCAACGTTGTTTGAATTTAGGAATAAAACTTTTGGTCAATAGAGCACTTTCGACGTATGTTCAAAATTGGTGCTTTTAGAGTAATTTTTATATTCAAAAAAATAAAAAATTAACTTTAACAATTTTATTATAAATTTTGAACTAAATTGAGAGGTAAATATATTTTAAGAATCCAGGATTTGTACATTATCAAATAGGAAAAATAGTTATGCAAGTATGCACTCAAACAATATGATTAAGGATTTGAGTACTTTGTTTTAAAGCTCTATCTATTGATTAAGTAATTTTTTATAAGCCACCTCAATCCCAAACCACCCATCTAAACTGTGATTTTTTTCATTGTGAGATTTCTCTACCAACATCAATTTGCCTTTGAATTACTTCTCCAACCAGAATTTTCGACAATTTTGTGCAAGAACTCGAACACCTTATCAATGACCTTATGCAAGTGTCAGGAAAGGTATTTAAACTCGCAAACTTCGAAAAAAAGTTTTGTTTTCTTTCTAACTTTTCATTTTTCCTTTTTTCCTTTTTCTGTTTTTGTCCTGTATTTTAAATCTACTTTGTGATTTTTAGAAGACTGCCGAGGCGCGTGGGGAGGAGTCATTTTTTCTGCGAAACTTAAAACTCTTTTAAGTTTCTGAAGATAAAGTAAGTCCTTTTTAATTCAGTTTTGTCATTGCTACAATGGATAATCTGCTGAAAGAACTTAGTTTGATTGCAAAGGGTCTTTCATGTATTTGATGAAATGCTTTATCCATCCTTAATTATGTTCATCACATGCAACATCCACGAGTCAGTTGTTTTAGTTAAGCAATTCTTGTTTATAGTCGTAACGAGTCCTACCACAATCACACTGGTTTGTATAACTTTCGAGATCAGAATGGTAGTTACAACACTCGATAAAGGTAGCATGTAACTAGGTTAAGTTGCTCTAAGAGTCTATTTGTTTTGGAAACAGGTCTTAAAATTGCTCAACTCCATTTGCTTGGGTATATCCAAATTTTATGTTGCCTTCCACATTCTGCTTTTTCGTATAAATAGGTTAAATTGCTGACAAATAGTTAATTAGTTATAGGGGAGTTTTACCGTACCTTTCAGGTACCATACCTATGAGTATCAATTCACCGTTGGATATGTGAAACGAGATATCAACTCTTAGATGATTTTAGGAGTTTAAATTATTGAATGATGTGGAAAAAGTTTATTGGATTACAATTATAAATATAGTATCCAAAAGGGATAATAAAATTTTCTTGAATTATATAATTCTTGACGAGTTGCAAGTACATTGGGTGTGCCTCAATAGCTAGTCATATATAATATCCGAAGAATTGATAGATGTGCCATTCTAACAGTGGTTGTTTGCTGTTCTTAGGCTCTTTCCTGGATGTAATTCTAACAAGGTCTCATTTTTTTTTTGCTGGATGTATATTTATTTTGTTTGAGGGTTTTGTTCTGAACTCTATGATCATGCAATTCTTGGGAAACTAGGATTCTGCCAAATCATGGGCATTGCTTTTGCAGTATTCACTGAATAGAGCATGTCATGGCAAACGTGTTAGGGCCTGTTCTAATTGCATCTTTTTGGCTCCTTCTTCAGCTTTCGGTTTTCAAGGATTTCTTTTATCAATGCTGTGATTAACTTTTGGCTGATATCGTCTTGTGCTAACTCTGTAATGAGATGCAGTGCATGAGACATGCCCTTTTTTAGTTGCTTCAAGCCTCTACTTCCATATAATCCAGTCATTGAAAATGATTAATCTGGCATTTGCTTTTACCTTGGCTATACTCTCGTATGCCTAAGGTTTGGCTAATCAAAATTCTGCTGTTTCTGCTCATGTTGTTTGATTGGATACCAGTTTCTAGCACATTTTAGGTACTAAATAAAAGAAAACGTAATGAAATATTGTCTCATTAAGCAAAATGGCTAACTTGAGAACAAATATGTATTATGAGATCATCAGGTTAACATGTACAAAGAAGAGGATCAAGAGATTTACTCAAACTATCGAGCATCTAACATCGTGACGGTGAGTTGATTGCTAGAACTATCTGCTTTCGTGCTTGATAAACTCTTCTCAGGTTCAAAAAACAAATTTCTTTGAGTGAAATAGCCAGGCTCTTTAGGGAAAGGTAATGCTCTATCACTAGCCAACATCAAAACCACGGATGACATGCTTGGCCTGTCGTCTGGAAATTGTTGTACACATAGTAGTCCTACATGAATTGATCTAATAACTTCGGACAGATAACAAGATTTACTCAAATGGTCATCGACCAACTCCTGAAATCTGCCATCTTTGTAGAGTAACCATGCCTGAAAGTTCACAAGGGAATTGCAGAAATTAGAGCTACTGATGAAACAGAATGTGAAATGAATGTATGATAGGAAATGGAATGAGAGGAAACCTACATGCCCAAGAAGATTATGATGGTGAGATGCATGGGTAAATCCTCTATTCTTCCTCCCAGTTACAATCTCCAGTACCAAAACGCCAAAGCTAAATACATCTGATTTTGTTGAATAGTATCCATCCACTACATACTCTGGAGACATGTAGCCACTAAAATAGGATAATAAGAGTTAGAATTAACTCAGTACTCTATAGCAAAATCATGAAATCAAGAGTCAAGGGATCCGTACTATGTTCCAACAACTCTTTTTGTGTTTGCCTCGTTCTCATTTGCAAAAATTCTGGCCATGCCGAAGTCTGATATTTTTGGTTTCATGTCAATATCTAACAAAACATTGCCAGCCTTAAGGTCTCTATGGATGATTCTCAATCTGGAGTCTCGATGAAGATAAAGAAGTCCACGAGCAAGCCCATTAATAATCTGGAAGCGTTTTGGCCAATCAAGCAATCTGCTCCGATCATGATCTGCACAAACTTTGCACCTTAGTATCCGCTAGTGCATATAAGCGGATTAGTTAGAAAGAAAAGTTTATCAACATTAGCAGGTCAATAGCCACATTATTAGGTATGAAGTTTTTTCAGCTTTGCAACACCCAAAAATTTGCCCCTGATGAGTATCATTTGGCTGCAGACAAGCATAGTATTTTTACCAAGGAGTAACCTTGGTGAAAGCACAGCAAAATGAAAACTCCAGTCAATTTAAGATGTTCGTTCCAAGAAAATACAGAAGAACTAAAAAGAATGCAAGATGTAGATATAAACATCTATTTAATAGTATATGGTTTTGAGAGAGCCAACCAAAAATAAAGTAGTCCAAGCTTCTGTTAGGCATGTATTCATAAATCAATATCCTCTCTTTTGCTTGTATACAGCACCCTAGAAGCTTCACAAGATTTCTGTGCTTGAGGTTTGCAATGAGTTTAACCTCATTCTTGAACTCATCAAGTCCTTGCATGGAGTATTCAGAAAGCCGCTTCACTGCGATTTCCTGTCCCCCAACAAGTATACCCTGAAAATTACCGTATGTCATACATCAATTGCAATCTGTGATATTCAGTTTCTCTTGCATGTGTTTCAATAATTTCAGCTTTTTTTTTTAATCTTTCTTTCTTTTCCTTTCTTTTTTATTTAATCAAATGCATCAAAATTGTTGGAATACTGCTATTTATTGAAAAATGGGTATGCTTGCTCAAACAGATTGTTTGGCTTATCCTAGATTAAGATTTATTTCTTGTCCTAAACAGTGCAATAAGAAAGATGTCTCTCTCTCTTTGTTTTTGTCTATTTTCCCAAACAATAGTTCATTGACTAGAATATCAAACTCAGAACTAGATCCTGTTGTTCTAAACTTCAAAACATTAATGGCCTACCTCAGGAAGCAGAAGCCAAGAATAGATGTTTACCTTGTATACAGGACCAAATCCACCTGCTCCAAGCTTATTATCACTTGAGAAGTAATTGGTAGCCTGCACAATGGTTTGCCAATCAAAAAATGGCAGGTCGACATCTTCCTTGTCATATTCTCTAGAAGGATATCGCTCTGATGTGCCTCCTATTTGCCCTATTGGATTCATCATGGCAAGATTAGAAAATGTAAAGTATTTAAGCAAGCTGTATATTGCATTACAGATAGAGAAGAAAATGTTATAGAAATGTCTGGAAATTCACATGCATTAGTAGTGTATTCTATTGAGCGAAAGCATGCATAAAATTCACTACATCACTATATGAAATGCTTACCTTCGCCAGATAGCTGTTCAGTTTGCGTCCTCTGCTGCTTCTTCTTTTTCTTTTTAAAGTACAAGATAAGGCTAAGCACCAACAGTAGAACTGCTGCCGGCAAGACCAAGCTGATTGCGATTATTATTCCTTTATTGGATCCAGAGCCTATTTGGCCAGTAAAAAAAAAATTCATGTAACTTTGAAGATCTTCTTGATCAAACACATTCAGATACTAAACAGAAAAAGATGCTTCATTCAGTAGAGCTAATGTCAAGAAAATCATCTTTCTCGTAGATTGAAACAACTAATTAGATATTGACGTAATGCACATTGAGGAGCTCAAGAAGTTGCTCATTTTAAGACACTTACATTTACTTCAAACACCTTTATATAAATGATGACAGAGCCTAGAACAGAAGCAAGAAATCAAGTATGTGTTGTTCAGGCCTAAAGTTCTTGAAATTTCAGCATTTGCATCTTATTTAGCAATTCTGTTGTATGAGCAATGACTATTAATGAAATCATAATAACAACTGGTTCATGACAAAAAAATTTAGGAGATTCATTCTTCAACTTACTGCAAGCAAAAGCATGAAGTCTTTCGAAAAGAAAGGTTCTATCGTACCTAACTCAGAGGAGGCCACCCTAATGTAGATATATTGATCGCTATCGCTGAGCATTTTGATATCTGTCAGATTATCAAACCAAAGCAAGCAGACACTACCTTTGCCTGTTGTGTCTGAATTCGAATAAGCTGTACAGGAACAGTTTTTCATGCAAAGTTTCTCACATTCCTTGGGAGAAATACTTTGATTATACCAGGAATGTCTTGTATCTGGCAACTTGATGCCTGAATACATTAGAAATCCATCTCCTTTTTGACAATCTAAAGGAACTCTTCTCTTGCAGCCACTAGACCAGTCGGTTGTTTGCCAGTCAACCGGGGATACTGGCACAAATTTATCCAGACACTTACAGAATGGAGAACTAGCAATGCTACAGATACCATAGGCGTGACAAAGCCCATAAGCATCACAAGAATCAGCTGGTGCATCGAGGTAATCAGTCCAATCCTGATTCCGAGAATTATAATTCAACCTTTGAAGCACCCCGTTGCTATTCAAAGTAAGTATTGAGTAGACAGAGCTGTTATAAAGATCAAACCTGTAATATATTTCCTGTGGAGTATTGACAAACTCATACGTATATAGAGGGTTTGAATTTAGGCCTGGCGAGCCAATAAACTGCTTACCGTCCCATGTTCCAGAACGAAATTGTGGAATTGAGTCATTCATCAAGAACAATTGTGGGAAGCCATTAGGATCCATTTGATATGTAAAATAGCCCCTTGAAGGATCAGTGTTGCTCTTTGAAGATTGAAGGTACCTATTGATGCCTTTCATGCCTTTCACCAAGTCAAGCCCCAACTTCATTCCTGGCAAAAGAGTATCGGTAGGATGATCAAAACTCTGCCACAGGTAATTCTCTGGATTGCCATCAGCTGCATCTTTAACAACAAGGTTTCCTGAATCAAGAAGTTGTGCAACAGGCTTCTGCACCAACCTGGTGGAATTTGTTGACCATATGGCTGTGCCTTCTCCATTGAAAATTGTGAGTTTAGATTGATCAGTCACCTTCAGGAGGCCATTTGTGCCATTGACTGGAACATCTCTATTAGCAATCCATACCACAACAACTGGGGAAACTTGCTTATACCATATTCCCACGTATCGATTCTTGGAACTAGCATCTGGGCTGTAAAATCCCAGTTCAAAAGTTCCACCGGATGAGATGATTGTTTTGCCATCTGCAAGCGTCTCATTTAGAGCTAAAGTATCTGTAGCATCAGATAGTACTATAAAATGAGGCAACAAAAAACAGAAGCAACAAATTCTGTGGAAGCTTTTCATTGATGTCTTCTTTCTTCTAGTTAAGCAGCTATCAAGGTCTGAATAATGATAATCCTTTTGCGTACGATTCAAATGTGTACAGAATTGGACGGCTGAAAAGGCGGAGTTTCCCTACCAAAAACGTGGCCCCCCAGGTCCATTTCTTCATTTTGCTATTAATTCTAGAACTCCTTTCCCTTCTTCTCCCAAACATCCTGTTTGAGACATTTTAGTACGAAGACAATCTAAAATACTACTGCTCCTCTTCCGTCCCAATTATTTAATTATATTCCGAAAATCTAACTTTTTTAAAAATAATAATTTAATTGTGATGTTTATATTTCTCTTTCTAATTTTATCCTTATAAATTTAAAATTTAAATTTGAATGATAATATGCATATTATTAAAAATAATGGCTATATTAAAAAATAATAAAAAATATTTTGACTTCTTTAAGGTTCACAGGAACCTGTTCTATCACCAATTGGCTGGACAGTGCTTCTTTGTGGGTCCCCCCTTAGATTGCTTTCGGGCCGTTCTTCGATTAATTCCTGCGTTTGTTTAAATTAGGTTGGTGTGTGTTATTATCGTTTCCAGTAAAAAAAAATAATTTTATCCTTATAAATTTAAAATTTAAATTTGAATGGTAATATGCATATTATTAAAAAAAATGATTATATTGAAAAAAAAAGACTAAAAAATATTTTCACTTTTTTAACATGACAAATATTTTAGGACATTTTCAAATAAAAAGTATGACACTTTCAATCGGACAGAGGAGGAGTGCGATTGCGTGAGTTGGTGGCCGAGGATCAACTATGGTATTTGTATGATGATATGATATATATATATATATATATTTTAGATGCCAAAAACAAGCCTTTATACAAGAAAGACAACATGGGAGGCAGGACAAGAATTTCGCAGATTCCCTATGTAAATGTCACTAGCACAAGAAAGATTGCACGCTTGTGGATATTTCTTGCTCTTTATTAAAACTAATTTATTCAAAATTCAAAATAAGTCCATGATAGGTGACAATTAACTTTTTACGAAAGTGTTACAATTCAGGGGTTGAATGATAATTTTCAAGACTTCAACGGCGAATCCACCTGCATTTAAGATGTGTTTCTTATGGGCCATTAATTCTCAAGGCACCAAAGTTGACCGATCAGATAAAATCTCTTACATGCATGTGCTTATTATGTACCTTATTATGACAATCTCAATATTTAGATTAGGGTATAATGAATAAATCCAAGGCTTTTTTTTACTCGAGGCTAACCATGGATTAACCCCTAGACTGGGGTGACAGCCGTCACTGCTGAATTTTCTTTTGTGGATTGGTTTGAAATCGATAAAGGTGTTAAAAAGTTCGTCACGAGGTCTCTATCAGCCATCTGTAAGTGGGGTTCTATTTGGTCCTCTAATCTAATGACCTTCCCTAAAGACCAGACCATAAGGCAATGGAATTGGAGCCGACAAATTGGACCCTTAGTACCAACGACTAGACTAGTCTACTGCCACTATTTGCAGAGGACTTGACCTCCAGCGTTGGACTGTTGAGTCTTAATTGCTAGGATTTTATTTAAGAGTTTACTTACAATTCTTCTCGGTTTATCACTCAAATCAGTCCTTCCTCGTATTAAAAGTTGAGTAATTGTGAACTCTAATTAGTTTATATGTACTTAAGCTGTTGAATTACCAGATTAAGTACGTTTTACGAGCAAGAGTTTACGATGAATTATTAAGAATGAAAACAAAAGTAAAAATAAAGAAAATAAAAAATTCTGATTAACGAATACATATTCAAGATTCATTAGTACACTTTTAATTGCATCTAGTTTGTCTTTTTAAGCATACATTGACATATATATATATATATATATATGAAAGTAACTATTTTAATTAGAGTTGTTTCTCACTCCTATGTGGCATATATAATTGAAGAGAATTAACGGGTTATTGGTCATTTGGATTTTACTCATATTGAATATCATGTTATATCTTTTAAAATTATCCCTAATTTTAAAATAACTTTAAAAAAATATAACTAATCTTATCTTATGATATCTAAAATAACTTTAAAAAATAACTAATCTTATGCTAATGATATATGTTTTCTATCAAATTATTACATAGAGCTATAGTAAAGCTTTTTTCAAATCACAATTATTACAATCTTACATATTTCATAAATTATTTCCTTTTACCATCATATCGTTGATTGGTATTCAAATTGTTCATCATTTCTTCCCTTAATTTTGAATTAACTTAGTGAAAAAAAAAGAATTAACTGTCACACCGACAAATTTACCAATATTGTTGATTTATTGAGGAAAAAAACGGGTTGCTGGATCTTTTCTACTTAATTAAATGTGAGTATATACTTCTAGGTTTATGGTCATTATAAAAATTTAAATTATCTAAAAAAATATTTATAAAAAAGAATATCTACCAATTTTTTGATATGAAATACATTTTTTGATGTATACTATCATATTTTAGTGAAAGTATGTAAACAAATTATTAAAAATTAGTAAATAATTGAACATTTAGAATATATTAATTTTTTAAAGTTAATATGAATGAGCATGTAAAATTGCTGTTAATTTTCGTATTTAAATTATTCATTTTTGTATAAATTCACAATAAATAAAAAAAGACCGTGCTAAGGCATGGGTAAAATTCTAGTTAATAGTTTACTTACATTTAAATAATTTCTCGATTTAATGTTAATTCCCAAAAAAAAATCTAATGCTTAGGCATCACTTAACGGATGTTAATGCTAGCCAATTAGACAGCCGTTAGAAGCCAATCAAAACAAGTATCTCTTTTTGTTGTCAATTGGTGCACGGAAAATTCAAAAAGAAAATGATATTCACTTGATAGATATGAGGTGATTTGTGCTTTGAACGTAATTCAATATTCTAGAATGTGCTGATTTCGGCATCATTGGTATAAATATTTGCTGTCAACCTCAGATTGCCGTGGTCTTCTAGCAACCCACTAGATTTAGTAGTTATATGTCCTGTTTCTTGAGGATAAGAGCAGAAAATGATTCCCTGGATCCCCCATCCAATGATGGCAAACAAAGGCAACAGATTTCTGTCTGAAAATGAACTGAAAATAAGTAAAGAATTTGACCAGAAGGTACATCATGGCCAGTGTAAAAAGAGGAAATCTTTTATTTCTAAGTTTGTTAGAAATCGTGCAGCACAAATTGACGAACAATGCTTAGAGGTGAATTGCAAGATGAACTCTACTTAACCCAAAAGACATCCTCTGTATTACTTAATAATAACCAATATTAAATGTCTATGATTGTAGATGATCACGAAACTGATAATTTTTTTTTATGTTTATCTTGAGGTACAAGAAATTGACAAAATTTCCTAGGGGTATGAAATTTAAAACATTTGGATGTTGATTTTTGGTTTGTCTTTTTTAATTTTAAATTTCTTTTGATTTTTTTTTCTCAATCACCTGTCTTGCTGCATTTTCCAATTGGTGTGCAATACCTAAAACTGATTCATTTGTCAAATGCAACAGAATTCAGTCAAGAAGCATTTTAGCTTCTAATTTTTTGGTATCTCCATACCTTGAAATTTTAATTCATTTGTCGAATATCTTGCACATTTCGAATTTTGGCACATAAGATGGACCACAATTTTGTGTGTGTATTCAAGTTTTGGGCTTTTAATTACTGAATTATGAAAATTTGGTATTTAATGGTCCGTGTTGGTCAGAATTCATCAATTTTTCAAAAATTAGTTTTTCAAATATTTGGATTAGCTGTTTTTGGGGGTGTTTTTGAAAAATTTTATTGTAGTAGAGTTCTTATAGTATATTTTGGAATATTTTTAGAAAATATTTTGGGATATTTAAGAGTAGAAGAGTTTTCAGAATATATTTTGGGATTTTTTTAAATATTAAAAAAATTTAGACTACTTTTTAGAGTATCTTTTAGAGTACTTTTTTAAAAATTTTAATAGTATTTGAAAAACTAGTTTTTGAAAAACTCAGCAATCCAAACTAGTATTTTAAATTTTTAAAAGTACTCTAAAAGGTATTATAAAAAGTTGTCTAAATTTTTTTTAACGTTTAAAAAAATCCCAAAATACATTCTAGAGACTCTTTTTAAATTAAATATTCCAAAATATTTTTTAAAAAAATTCCAAAATATATTCTAAAACTTTGCCGCAGTAAAATTTTTTAAAAACACCTCAAAAACAACTACTCCAAACGGAGCCTATAATAGCTTCCAGGGTTTCAAATGATATTTACCAATTAGTAAAAGGAAAAAGAGTAAGAAATATCCATATTAGTGTAACAATACATAATAAAATATAATATTTGACTTCGTTCGCAGAAATATTAACTAAGTAATGAGATAGTATATATATATGTATGCATGTATGTATGTATATATGTCTGTGTGTGTGAATGAGAGCAATAATTTATTATTGTCTTATTTTGCATCTGTCAAATGATAAATATCCATTTTGCACCATTCGGATCATAAGATACAAGAAAGATGATAAAACACACTAATTAGATCATAAGTAGCAAGCATAACACGTACTTAAAAAATCTGTATGCATGGCACTATCAAGAATAGGTTGTAATCCAATTATTGGGTGGCTGTTTGTTGTAATTTTTTGACTCTAAGATGTGACTCTAACGAGTTCTCATTTCATGCTGAAACTGTATATTTTTGTTTGAGGGTTCTGTTTTAAGACTTTATTCTTGGGATTGAAGATTATTTGGTGGCGGTTTGTCTGTTTGGGTTGAAAATTATTTGAAAACTTTTGTCAGAATAATCTTGAAGCAATTTTTCTAATGTGACGTATGTAACAAAAATGTGGTTGAAAAAATATAAAGGTAACTGAAAAACAAGTTTGTAATCCAAAAAAAAAAAACATATTGCAACAAAAACTTCTTCTGATAAGAATATGAGATCAACTTAACATGTACAAAGAAGAGCATCAATGGATTACTAAACTATCGAGCATCCAACAATGTAATGGTGAGTTGATTCCCGCTTGAGAAAATCTTTTCAGTTTCAAAAAAAGCAATTTCTTTCAGTGAAATAGCCAGGTTCCTTAGGGAAAGGCAATTCTCCATCACCAACCAGCATCAAAACCACACATGACATGCTTGGCCTGTCGTCCGGATGCTGTTGTACACATAGTAGTCCTACATGAATTGATCTAATAACCTCAGACAGACAATAAGATTGGCTGAAATGGTCATCGATTAACTCCTGAAATCTGCCATCTTTGAAGAGTAACCACGCCTGAGAATTCAGGAGGAAATTGTGGTAATCAGTGCTGGTCATGAGAAAAATAATGTAATGAATGCTGCAGGAAATGGAATGATAGGAAACCTACATGCCCAAGAAGACTATGATAGTGATCAGGATGCGTAAATCCTCTGTTCTTCTTCCCAGTTACAATCTCCAGTACGAAAACACCAAAGCTGAAAACATCTGATTTTGTTGAGAAAACTCCATTGACAGCATACTCCGGAGACATGTAGCCACTAAGACAGAATAAAAAGGGCAAGAATTAACTCAGTATCCTATGGAGAAAACATTGAAAGGTCAAGGGATCCTTACTATGTTCCAACAACTCTTTTTGTGCTTGCTTCAGTCTCAGTTCCTCCAAAAATTCTGGCCATTCCAAAGTCCGATATTTTTGGTTTCATCTCACTATCTAACAAAATATTTCCTGCCTTAAGATCTCTATGGATGATTGTCAACCGCGAGTCCTGATGAAGATAAAGAAGTCCGCGAGCAATCCCAATGATAATCTGGTAGCGTTTTGGCCAATCAAGCAATCTGCTCCGATCATTATCTGCACAAACCCAACTTAGTATCTATGCCCGAATGTAAGTAGATTAATTTTGAAAAAGAGGAAAGTTCATTTGACATGAGCAGGTCAATGACCATGCTTTTTGAAGCTTTTTCAGCTTTGTCACTTGAGCATATCATTTGACTGCAAACGCATATAGCATTTTTACCAACACTGTGTTGATTAACTTTTTAGTGAAAGCACAAGTAAGATGAAAATCCTATTCAATATAAGATGTTTGTACCAGAAAACAAAAATGAATGCAGGCTATAGACATAAATGTCTCATTAATTCATGTGTGATTTTGTTAGAACCAACCGAAAAGGAAGAAGTCCAAGCTCTTATTAGGCATGAATTCATAGATCAACATTTTCTCTTCTCCTTCGATACAGCACCCTAGAAGCTTCACAAGATTTCTGTGCTGAAGTTCTGCAATGCATTTAACCTCATTTTTGAACTCATCAAGTCCTTGTATAGAGTATTCAGAAAGCCGCTTTACGGCAATTTCTTGGCCTTCCTCAAGTGTACCCTGAAAAATGGCTGTTTGTTATTGATCAATTTCAAGCTGGGAATATCCAGTTTCTCTTGTGTGTGTTTCCACAAATCCGGTGTTTTTTCTTTCTTTCCTTTTCTTTTCTGTTCTTCTGAATCAGATGGATGATAAAATGTCATAATCCTATTAATTATTTAGTGGTGGTGAACATTTTATTTCAAGAGTATGAATAAGATAAAATACCTCCTATAACAAATAATCTTGTGTTTCCACTAGCTAAAAGCCTTGACAGACCTAAATTACAAATAATCCTCTGCTAATTCTGATTGTTTGGCTTATCAGAGTCAAAACTAGGTCTAGTTCTTTTGGATTTTAAAACTATCAATAAGGAGTTTACCATGCAAGTAGCAATGGTCTACCAAAAGAAGCAGAAAGCAAGTAATCTTTACCTTGTAAACAGGACCAAATCCACCCTCTCCAAGCTTATTATCTATTGAGAAGTTATTAGTAGCCTGCTCAATGGTTTTCAAATCAAACAATGGCAGGTCAAGGTCTTCCTTGTCACTTTTTGTATTAAGGCGCTGCTCTGATCTGCTTTCCATTTTCCCTACCAAATCAAATATGGGAAGATAAAAAGAAGTAAGAATTTAAGCAAAAGTGTATATCTGGTTACAGATAGAGGACAAACTTTGAGATGAATATCTGCTTACATTCGCTAGGTAGCTGTTCAGCAAGTTTCCTCTGCCTTCTCTTTTTCTTTCGAGCGCACAAGATAAGGCTAAGGACCAGCAGTAGAAAAGCTCCTACTAAAGGCAAGCTGATTCCCAGTATTTTTGCTTTATTTGCTCCAGAGGCTATTTGGCAAGAAAACATGATTATATCAATGCGGTTTTAATCATCTTGTTATTCAAACATAGTCAGATGTTAGAAACAAAAAGAAGTTTCATTCCCTACAGCTAACGTTAACAACATCAACTCTGTTATTTAATCCACCACTATTTAGACATTCAAGTGACGCATATTCAAAGCTCTAAGGATGTTGCTCATTTGAAGATACTTGTATCTAAGGAGTATGTGCTCAGGCCTAATGCTCTTGAGGTCACGAGCTTATGCAGCATTTGCATCTCATTTAGCAATGTTTGTATGGGCAATGACAATTTAAGAAATGTTCTTGATTAAAACTAGAGCAGATGGATAAAAAGTTGGCAATTCATTCTTCAAATTACTGCACCTAAAAGCATGAAGCATGAAGTCTGCTTCTTCAATTCATCATTTTATTCAAGAACTTCTTATATGGCTTATGACCAAGCCTATGAGGCTAGAATTGGAGCAGAAGTGGAGTGTGTGTTCAGGCCTAAAGCTCTTGATCTAACGAAATAGCATTTGCATCTTATCTAGCAATGTTTGTAGGAGCAATGAGATTGTTAAAAATGATGTTAATAGCTAGTGAACATGATAAAAACTTGGAGATTCATTCTCCAACTTCCTGCAAGTAAGTAAAAGCATGAAGTCTAATGCTGCAATTTTATCATAATATAGGTGATAGCATCATACGTATCTCAGAGGCAGCCATCCTTATGTAGATGTCTTGACCACCATTGACCCTGGTCATATCGATCAAATCACCAAACCAAAGCACGCAGCCACTTCCTTTGCCTGTTATGTCCGTATTCGCATAAGCTGTGCAGGAACAGTTTTTCAAGCAAATTGTCTCGCATTCCTTGAGAGTCATACTCCGATTATACCATGACCATCGCGTATCTGGCAACTTAATGCCTGAATACCTTATAAATCCATCTCCTTTTTGACAATCTAAAGGAACTCTACGCTGACAGCCATTAGACCAGTCTGTTGCTTGCCATTCACTGGGGGATTTTGGCACAAATTTATCCAAACAGCTACAGATTGGAGAACTAGCAGTGCTGCAGATACTGTAGTTGTTACAAAGCCCGTAAATATCACAGGTATCAGCCGGTGCATTAAGGTAAACGGCCCAATCGGGAGTCTTGTAATTCCAAGTGAACCTCTGAATAATCCCATCACTACTCACGATAAGCCTAGAGTAGACAGAGGTGTTAATAAGATCATATCTGTAGTATACTTCCTGAGGATTATTTACGAACTCATAAGTATACACCGGATTTGGTTGAAGGCCTGGCGAACCCCAGCTAAGCCTCAGACCATTCCATGGTCCAGTACGAAACCGTGGAGTTGAACCATTCATCAAGAATTTTTGTGGGAAGCCATCGGGATCCACTCTAAATATGAAATTACCTCTTGAAGGATCAACGTTGCTCTTTGAAGACTGAATGTAAACTTCGGTGCCTTTCACGAAATTTTCTCCTAACTTCATTCCTGGTAAAAGGGTGTCAGTAGGATGCTCAAAACTCTGCCACAGGTAATTCTCTGGATTATCATCAGCTGCATCTTTAACAACAAGATTTCCTGAATCAAGAAGCTGAGCTACCGGATTCTTCACCGACCCTGTGGTATTGAATGACCATATGGCTGTACCTTCCCCATTGAATAGTGCGAGGTTAGCTTGATCAGTCACCTTCAGAAGGCCATTTGTGTCATTGATTGGAACGTCTCTATTAGCAATCCATACCACAGTTAACTTGGAAACTTTCTTGTACCATAATCCCAAGTATGTTCTGTTGGAATTAACATCTGGTTTAAAAAATCCCAGTTCAAAAGTTCCACCTGATGAGATGATCGTTTTGCCATCTGCAAGTGGCTGATTTGTGGTTATGGTATCTGTAGAATCAGATACTATAAGGGTAGGTAACAGAAAACAGAAGCAACAGAATCTGTATAAGCTTTTCATTGATGTCCGTTGCTTCCAATCAAGGATTAAAAGATTATCTAGTTTCTAAATTTGTAATAAATCTTGTTACATATACTTCAGATTTGTACGGAAATGGGCGGCTGAAAAAAGCAAGAAGCAAAGCTCCAAACCTGCTTTCCAACTGAGTGGCCCCCCCACGTCCAATTTTCCATTTTACTATTGGTCTTCATGTAATTAATTCAAAGAATCGTCTCTCTCTCTTCTCTCACATTTCTTATTTGAGATATTTTAATGAGAAAACATCGCGAGACTAATTGGCGTCCGAGGGTCATATATTCACTATGCTTGTAAAGATGGTACTTATTCGAAATAATTGATTAAAACTTCGAGAAAAAATCACAGTTTTGATTCCAAATATATGGGATATGAGTGCTTTTAGCCCCCTAAAATTTGGATGAAAACCAATGTAGTTTGGGGAAATGGCCAAATTAGTCTCTAAACTTTTTTTCCCGTCGATTTTGTCCTTATATATTATTTGTAATCAATTTGATTTTTAAATTTATATTTTGGTTCCAATCAAGGAACTCAGTGATGGAGCCACAGCATAATTTTCTTCAAACTCTTAATTGAGCAACCTAAAAGGGGTATTTTAGGAATTTTGATGGTGGGGCGGTAACAAAAATTAACCGACAGATAAGTTTTGTGAGAAATACCCAAAACCCAAAACAAAAACAAAAAATTTTTCAAAGCTGCCAAGTGGTGCTGGTGGGGTTATACGGTTTTTGTACCTTGGAGGAAATGATCTCTAAGGTGTTTTACCACCTTATCTGTCTGATTTGTGTCCAAGCTTGGTGGAGTTGGTGTTGTTTTACAATAATTTGTCAGGTAATGTCCCTGAGAGCTTTGGTGGATGCTCTATTTTGGAAGTATTTGGTATCTCAAACGATAAATTTTCTGGTGAATTACCCGTTGATAGCCTTGTGAAGATGAGTAACTTGAAGAACTTGTCCTTGTTATTCAATAATTTCATTGGTTCTTTGCGTGAATCTTTGTCCAAGATGGTCAGTTTGGAGACTTTGAATATGAGTTCAAACAATTATCTCTCTAGGGTGATTTCGTGTAGGATTTGTCAGGACCCCAGGAACAATTTGAAAGTGTTGTATCTTCAGAATAATTTGCTCACTGGTTTAATACCAGAGAGTCTGAGTAATTGTTCCAAGTTGGAATCCCTTGATCTCAGTTTTAACTACTTGACTGGGACAATCCCATCTAGCTTGAGATCATATCTCAGCTTCGTGTTCTGATTGCTTCGTTGATTCAGCTTTATGAAAAAAATCCAACAAGAGCAAATGCACTTGCAAAGGTTAGAGAATCTGATTCTTGATTTCAATGATCTGAATGGATCAACCCCTGCTAGTCTTAGCAATTGTACGAATTTGAATTGGATTTCACTCTCAAATAACTAGTTGAGTGGTCAAATCCTATGATTTTTAAGCTCGGAAACAACTCGTTATCTCGGAATATTCCTGCGGAATTAGAGGATTGTCGTAGCTTGCTTTGGTTGGATCTTAATACCAATTTTCTTAATGGGACTATCCCTCCTGGTCTATCCAAACAAACTGGCAATATTGCTACTGCACGGCTTACAGGGAAGTGGTATGTGTACTGTTAGAAATTATTTACAGTTATTAGTTAATCATATTTGTTTATTTTGTTCTACCTAATTAGTGGAGTTAGTAGAATTAGTACAGTTAGTAGAGTAGTTACTGGAATTAGTGGAGTAACTAGTGGAGTTATTGGGATAGTTAGTGGAGTTATTTTGAACTCTATAAATAGAGCAATTTCATATTATGAGTTAAGTCAGTTTTACAAAGAAATAAAGTCTTGTCCTTTGTTTCTCTTATTATTTTTCTCAATAATTGTAACAGTGGCATCAGAGCTAGGTTCGTGAGTGAAAACAAAAGTGAGTTGTGAGAATTGTATTAGTAAATTACGATGACCACCGACAATTTTGTGAAACCAGCAATTCCTCGCTTTGATGATCACTATGATCATTGGAGCATGCTAATGGAGAACTTCTTAAGATCCAACGAGTATTGGCAAGTTGTCAAATCTGGACTAGCAGAGCCAACAGCCGAAGTAGTATTGTCAGAGGTGTAGAAAACGGAGTTGAAAGCATTGAAACTGAAAGATCTTAAAGTCCAAAATTACCTTTTTCAAACTATTGATCGAGCCATTTTGGAGACAATTCTTAGCAAAGATACTTGGGACTCCATGAAGAAGAAGTATCAAGGAAATGCGAAGGCAAAGCGGATGCAACTTCAAGCTCTTCAGACCGAATTTTAGACTTTACGCATGAAGTCACACAAGTCAGTTACAGATTATTTCACAAGAATGATGGCAATCGCTAACAAAATAAGAATCCATGGAGAGAATTTGGAGGACGTCACCATTGTCGAGAAGATTCTTCGATCGATGACAACAAAAATTTAATTTTGTTGTACGCTGTATAGAGGAATCAAAAGATATTGATGTACTTTCAATTGATGAGTTGCAGAGTTCTTTGTTGGTTTATGAGCAAAAAAATTAACCAATAAGAGAAAGAGGAGTAAACATTGAAAACTTCAACGGAAAGTCACTCAACATGGAGAAAAACCAGAGGCAGAAGTAGAGGTAGAGGAAACAATAATCGTGACAACCAACAACAATAATACCAGCACCAAGAAAATCAAATTCAAAGAAGAAGAAGAGGACAAGGAGGCCATCCATCAACAATTCAAAGGTCAAAGTTAGCATATAAGTCCACTATTAAATGCTACAAATGTCATAGGTATGGCCATTATCAGTCCGAATGTTGAATTAATTTGAATAGATAAAATGGAGAAAGAACTAATTTTGCAAAAAAAGAAAAAGAAGTGTCTCTTTTGATGATGTGTCACATGAGTTTGAAATTTAACAAAACATGTGGTACTTAGACACCGGTTGCAGCAATCACATGTGCGGAGATAAAAAGGCATTGTCTAAGTTGGACAAGTCATTCCGTAATACTATCAAGTTTAGTGATAATTCTACAATTTCCGTTATGGGAAAAGGAAGGGTAACTATCTAAACTAAAGGAAATTCTTCTACTCACACTATCACTGATGTCCTTTTTGTTCCAAATTTAAAGATAAATTTATATAGTATGGGTCAGTTGCTAGAAAAAGGGAACGAGATTTCTATAAAAAATGGTGTATCTCGAGTTCGAGATGCAAAGTTGGATTTAATTGCTCAAGTTAAAATGACAACAAATCGTATGTTTCAACTCTATTTACATAACTTGACTTATTCATATTTCTCAGCAAAATCGAAAGATGTGGCATGGTTATGGCATTTTCGTTATGGACACCTGAATTTTGGTGGATTAAAGATTTTGCAACAGAAAAATGTGGTGGCTGGTCTACCTCAAATCACAATTTCTTTAGAAGTTTGTGAAGAGTGTGTTGCTGGCAAACAACATCGAATAGCTTTCCAAAAGAAAAATCGTGGAAAGCAAAGGACGTATTGGAACTGGTTTACTCTAATTTATGCATACCCATAAATCCGTCATCTAATGATGAAAAATGTTATTTTTTGACGTTTATTGATGATTATAGTAAAAAATTTTGGGTCTATCTTTTGTAGGAAAAATCTGAAACATTTTTAGTTTTCAAAAATTTCATGACTTTTGTCGAAAAGGAAGCATGCAAGTCTATAAAATTTTTTCGCAGTGATCGTGGTGAAAAATATAACTCATAAAAATTTATAAATTTTTGGTGCATAGAATTCAGAAGCAGCTTATAGCAATTTATATGCCACAATAGAATGGTGTTTCAAAGAGGAAAAATCGTACAATATTAAACATGGTAAGGAGCATTTTGACAAAAAGTGATTTTCAAATAGTTTTTGGCCTGAAACTGTCAACTGGATCATTCATATATTAAACAGAAATCCCACACTTGCTGTTAAAAATATGATGCTTGATGAAGTATGGAGCGGACGGAAACCAACGGTGGAGCACTTCAAAATTTTTGGATGCATTGCCTATGCTCATATTTCAGAGAAAAAAAGGACAAAATTAGATAATAACGGAGAGAAATGCATTTTTCTTGGTATTAGTGATCAGTCAAAATTCTGTAAGATTTATAATCCTATCACTAAGAAAATTGTCATTAGTCAGGATGTAATTTTGGATGAGGAAAATTTTTGACCATAGAGCAGCAATGTTATTAAACAACAAATATTTGTTGATTTTGATGGAGCTGAAGAAAATAGGCAGCAGTTGACAGAACAAATTCCACCAATGATCCAGATGATGTACCAAATTCCCAAACAGTAGCAGAAGATGAAGGATGACCTCAACGTATTAGAAAAAGACCTGCATAGATGATTGATTAAGGTAACTGAAATTGACCAATCTGAGGACTCACTTACATATTTTGCTCTATTTTTCAATTGTGATCCGACAGTTTTTGAAGAGGCTATCAAAGATTTAAAGTGATAGAAGGCAATGGATGAAGAAATTGCAACTATTGAATGACATAACACATTGGAGTTGACCGATCTTCCAGAAGGATAAAATCTATAGGTGTCAAGTGGATGTACAAGATGAAATTAAAGAAGAATGGAGAAGTTGACAAGTACAAGACACGTTTGGTAGCTAAAGGCTATAAGCAAGAATTTTGGGTAGATTATGGGGAAGTCTTTGCTGCAATCGCAAGGCATGATATGATTCGAATAGTGATTGCATTGGCAGCACAAAATTCAGGGCCTATATTCTAATTGGATGTGAAATCAGCATTTGTACATGATGATCAATAGGAACAGGTATTTATTGATCAACCTCCTGATTATGTGAAGGTTGGAAGTGAACATAAGTTGTACAAACTCAAGAAAGCATTATGCGGGTTAAAACAAGCCCCACGTGCTTGGTATGGTCGTATAGATGCTTATTTTTCTAATGAGAGATTTAAAAAATGTTCATATGAGCATACACTTTTTATAAAGATTGAAGATGGAGATAAATTGCTCATTGTTGACTTATATGTTGATAATCTTATTTTTACTAAAAATGATAGTGCCATATTTGCAAAATTCAAGAAATCTATTATGGCTGAATTTGATATGTTTGATCTAGGAAAGATGCATTATTTTTTGGGCATTGAAGCTGTACAATCTGCTATCGAAATTTTTGTTTCTCAAAGAAAATATGTGCAAGAAATTTTGAACAGGTTTTAAATAAAGAATTATAATTCTGTTAGTACGCCAATTGAAATGGGTTTAAAACTCATCAGAGAATCTGAAGGAAAGAGGGTTGATAGTACCCTTTACAAGCAAATTATGGGAAGCCTGATGTATTTGACAACAATTAGGCCTGATATTATGCATGCTATAAGTCTTACTAGTAGATACATGGAAAGTCCAAGCGAGACACATCTTCTAACTACCAAGAGAATTTTTCGATACTTACAGGAAACCATTGAATATGGATTGTTCTACAAGAATGGTGAAAAATCAGATTTGTTTGGTTTTACTAACAGTGACTATGTAGGTGATTCTAATGACAGAAAGAGTACATCCGGCTATGTATTCATGATGGATTCAGCAGCTATTTCATAGTGTTCAAAGAAGCAACCAATTGTTACTTTATCAACAACTGAATCGTAGTTGCAACGGCTTGTGCCTATCAAGCAATTTAACTAAGGAATATTCTTGAAGAGTTGCATTTTTAGTAAGAAGGAGTTACTATAATTTATTGTGACAATAGTTCTGCCATCAAACTCTCTAAAAATCCAGTTCTACATGGAAGAACCAAGCACATAGACATGAAATTTCATTTCTAAGGGAGCTCACAAGAGATGGAATAATTGATTTTCTCTACTGCAAAAGTGAAGATCAAATTGCTGACATAATAACCAAGCCATTGAAGTTATCCATGTTTCAGAAACTAAGGAAGTTGCTTGGAGTTTGTGCAATTGATAAGTCCTATTAAACTGAATATTTGAAAAACTTTCAGTTTAAAGAGAGATTGTTAGAAATTATTTATTGTTGTTAGTGGAGTAACTAGTGGAGTTATTGGGATAGTTAGTGGAGTTAGTGAAATAGTTAATTGAGTTGTTTTGAACTCTATAAATAGAGCAATTTCATGTTATGAGTTAAGTTAATTTTACAAAGAAATAAATTCTTGTCCTTTGCTTTTTTATTATTTTTCTCAATAATTGTAACATGTACGTCAAGAATGATGGAAGCAAGCAGTGCCATAGAGCAGGGAATTTGCAAGCAATGCCATGGAGCATGGAAGCAACCCCACCAGCACCATTTGGGAGCCTTGGAAAATTTTTGTTTTTGTTTTGGGTTTTGGATATTTTTTGCAAGACTTATCTATTGGTTAATTTTTGTTACAACCCCAATATTGAAGTCCTTAAAATATCCCTTTTGGATTGCTCAATTAGGAGCTTGAAGGAAATTGTGCAGTGGCTCCGCCGCTGAGTTCCTTGATTGGAACCAAAATATAAATTTAAGGATCAAATTGGTTACAAATAATATATAAGCATGAAATCGATGGAAAAAAAGTTTAGGGACTAAATTGACCATTTTCCTATATAGTTTCAAATGTATAACTTTCTATGGACATTTACTCCTATTGACTCAGTTTTACTAATTACTATTAAAACAGGTGATGTATCAGCAACTAATTATTAAAGAAAATTTTAAGCATCCATAAAATATTGCTAGCCATAAACTGTAGTCAAAGATGACTAATTTCTCATGTGCTAGTCACGTGAGAAGTAGTCTTTAACCTAATTTTGTTTGGTCAATCGAATTTTTATATTTTTCGGCTAAAGACTAATTACTCACGTGATCAACATGTGAGTAACTAGCACATGACTAGATTCTGGTAGCAATTGGTAAAAATCATTCATTTGGACTAAATGTGCTTAGAGATTGAAATATTTGGGAGTACATTTGCTTTTTTCCAAATTTTAGGAAGTAGAAGTGCTTATACCTCATACATTTGGGACCAAAATTGCAATTCTTTCAAACCTTTACAAGTCAAACTTACTTTTTCTTACAAGTGGACATGTTGCTGGTTGGTCAAAATTTCATTCATCCCTTATAAGGTCGCAAAATTCCCAAAATTATGATGAAATTCAAATATTCTACAAAAAGAGTAGTTTTAGTTGCATATTTTGGATGAAAGGCTTCTCAAATTTGACAAATGCAAACTCTATAAACTCGTATTTAGTAAATGCAAGATTTTAAATACTTTAGATACTAATTAAAGTCTATTTGTCTCGAAAGAGTCTCATTCCACGAAAACTTGCGTTTTGTGAACGCAAGCACCCTTTAGATGCGAATATTCAACAAAAGCACTCCTTTTGTAGAATGATTTTGAATTTCATCATAATCTTAGAGATTTCTCCAATAAAGTCACTAACACAAGGAAAATGGTTAAAATTTGGGGGCCCCCACGGGTAATTCACTGGTTGGCTCTATGGATCTTTATCTGAAGGTCACCGTTTCAATTCCTGTCTAGCTACCATGCGGTGCATCCTTGGGGTGGGATCTGCACCACTGTAGGGTGACTAATTTGGCGTAAGGCAGGATACCCTTGTGTCGACCAAAAAAAAATAAAGAAGTTAATATTTGGGTATGTATCTGTCTACAACTAGACAAGAGAGGCATCATGTAGGCTTGAGTATGTAAAAGTAAATGAATAATGTAGACATCATAGCAGTACATTTGATAAAATTAAAATTTAAAAATTAAGAAATCTGAAATATGAATCCATTAGATTAATGAATTGTTAAGTACTATATCCGATTCATTTGAGTATATATTATATTAAATGATAAGTGAATAACTTTTCACTTATTGTTTGGAGTAAGTTTTTATCTAAAAAATTCAGTACCACTTAATTAATTTAGATGCTCTATTTTTTTGTTATCAAACGTATCTGAATATGTTAAAATATAAACCTATTAAATTTAAGTACTAAATTGACTTATCAAACAGAACCTATGCCTTGCTAATCAAGATTAAGACTTAGGTTCTGATTAGGTATACTAACCGTGGATATTGGCAGAAAATTCCTCTATCAATTTGTGCATGGAAAATTTGTAAAGTACTATTATGGAGATGTGAGGTGACTTGCTCTGAGCATCATTTAATATTCCACACTGCTGATTTGTACAAAGACTTGGGACTCCTTGGTGGTTCATGACTGATTGACTTGTTCTGTTGCATCACCGTTTCCACAAATCCCCTACAATAATGCATCGCAATGTCGTGTCTTTCTTTTTCAAATGTGATGTTTTTCAAAGTTGGTAGGGTTGAGAAAACGATAGCTCACAACAAAGTTAAAGAGTACTAGTCTCCTCCAATCTTGTGACCGATTTTGGTTCCAATACCACTTTGCCCCCCGAATTAACAATCCATAGTAACCTTTTCTTAAAATGATGTAAGTATCCTTAGGTTGATAATTATAGATTACCTCCATGAACTGTGAATTTAGTTGTATTTTGTCCCCTGTTCTCCTCCCATTCCCCTCTCCCCACACTTTTTCAAGAATGTTATAACCATGTTTAAGAATGAAATTACTCTTGATTATTGATATATTTTATTCATGTTTAACAGTTTGAGGATGAAATTACTCTTGATATTTTATATATTTTATTCATGTCTAACAGTTTAAGGATGAAATTACTCTTGATATTTTATGTATTTTATTTTTCATTTTTGATCTTTTGTTTCTTCTCTCTCTCTCTCTCTCTCTCTCTCTCTCTCTCTCTCTCTCTTATTTTCCTTATTTATTTTTACATTTTCCTTGCCACTACCAAGGAATATATTATTGTAAATAATTGATAAATAACACACTTGATTTTTGCATATGTTTCATACTATAATGTTTTTTTTTTCTCATTCTATTATTTTGTTGTAAGTTGCTCATTGGTATTACTAATTAATAACTATACAAACTCTGATGTTGATATGTTGTAGGTGGTGATTAACTTGTTACTTGTGTCACAAAGCATATATAATCGAGAAACTAAAAATGTTTAGATACAAATTAACCGTTGACACTATGATTAATCAATTACCAATAGGGATATGGTAGCTTATAAGTGACAAGGGTGACTTGGGATAAAAGGAAAAGATAGAGAGGAAAGAAATAAAAAAAAGGAAAAAAGAAATAAACAAAATGATCAAAATGATCAAAATAGTGGCTTATAAAATCTTAGGGGGAAAAGTGCAACAAGGGTCATAAATCATGGTAGGTAAACTACAAGTTGACGTAGTCCTAAGCGAATCATGGTGGGTAAATTATGATTTTGATTGTCTAAGGGGGCAAAATGCTTAAAAAGTACCGTTAGGGGGCAAGTGGTTTTGAACCAAGCCTGAGGAAATTTACCCCAATTAACCCTAAGCGAATCAAGTCACTTGTTTTCCATTAAAAAATAAAGTGATAATTTCAGAAATCTCCCTTAAAGGTTTTTGATAAATTCACCTAGTTCTCTTTAGATTTCAAAAATTACATATATCTCCTTTGAGTTTACTGTTTTAGAAACTAAAGCTATTCAATAGTTAAAATTTTGAATGAATAACACAAAACGCCCCCATGAAATTGTGAAACTCATTTTACCTTTTTATAAAATTCTTAAAAAATGTATATGGAACATATATAAAATTTCAAATCCACTTTCAATCCTCATCTTTACTAATTTAACCTTGTGGGCAAAATACACTTTATCCCCCTGTAATTTAGTATTTTTGACAAAATTCCCCATATGGTTTCAAAAACTATACATAATCCCCTTATGATTTGGATTAAAGTGTCAAAATGATGGAATTTGCAATCCATAACGGAGTCAACTAAAATATCAAAAGTACCTCTATATAAAATTGAAAATTATTTATTAACCACGGAGGTTATGTATATATTTTAAAAATCATAAGGGGGTTATATGGTAAAATATAAAATCATACGGGGTTAGAATGTCATGCATATTATGTCTATATATTTTGGTCATTTCAGCCATTTTAGATTTTAAACAAGGGTAATTTCGGTATTTTCATGGATTTTGTTACAAATGATCATTTCCGTTATTTTGACACTTTAATCCAAATTATGAAAGGATTATATATAACTTTTAAAAGTATAGAGGGGTTATGTAAAAAATTGCTAAATCATGGGGGGTATAGTGTATTTTGCCCTAATTTATATTCCCACATCTCAAATTAGTACAATTATCACCATAATCACCACCACCTTTAGTCCCTAAATCCTAAAACCTCAACATAAGTAAAAAAGCAAAAAAATCAAAACCGTTAAACCCAAAAAATTTCACCAACTGCATTAATATAACATGGGTAAAATAAAAAAAAAAAACCCTCTGTGGTTAAACTAATATACGGAAAAGTCTTTTATGGTTTCAAATCATATATTTCAATCCTTCATGGTTTGAACTAATTTGAAATAGCAACATAAATCGTCAAAATTAACAAAGGCGGACGAAATGACACAATTACCCTAATATATATAAGTAATACAAGACCTTCTAATAACCATCCTATTAAACAAACTTAAGAAAAAACCCCCTGTGGTTAAGCCAACTTATGGAAAATCTCCTATGGTTACATGTTACTTTTATTTATTTATGTTATGCATAGCAATAAGGTAAGTTATACTTGGAATTTTTTATTCATTTATTTTATGCATAGACATAAGGTGAGTTTTTGGGTTATTTTTGAAAATGTTATAAGTTCTAAGGGGTTTAATAGGTATATTAGCTAAAACTTTAAATTAAAAAATTATTTTCATGTCAAGCAACCTCAAACTCGTTAATTTAAATGATTTTTGTCAATTTTCACATTAGTTCTAACCACGAGGTATTGGATTGTATGATTTGAAATTATAAGAGACTTTTTATGTATGTTTGCTTAACCACAAGGGGTTTTTCTATATTATAACTCTAAGGGTATTATAACTCTAAGGGTATAATAGGCATATCAATTAAAAATTTGTTTACTTCCATTACAAATACTTGCAAAAGAAGTGTGTGTATTTCAAATCCATTAATTTAGACGATTTCTGTGGCTTTTTTAAATTAGTTCAAACCATGAGGTACTGGAGTATATGTTTTGAAACTATAAGGGGTTTTTTTGTTTGTTTGGTTAATCTCAAGGGGTTTTTCAATATTTGACCCATATAACATCGTATCCCCTCAAATGTTGGAGTACCAACACCATCCCCATCCTTTTTAAACCTTCAATTATTGACATCTTCTTCTATTTATTTTTAGATCCTCCAAACAAAGTTAAAGTTAATCTATAATATGTTAAAATTGTCTTTAGTGCATAATTGGTTATTCCATGAGTAGATTTTTTTTTTATTCCATTAAATGTCTAGCTGTATGATACATTCATATGCACCAAATTTGGAGCAGAATGTTTAATTGCATAAAAAGAATATTAATATGTTAAGGTTATTACGGTCATTTTATAGAACTAAGAGAGGCAAGTGTAATATTGAAAATCTCAATAATACAAGGTGAAATTGTCAAAAACCTCTGAGGGAGGTTTCTGAAATTGTCCCAAAAAATGAAAGTGCTGATTTCAGCACCATACAATAAACAGTTGCTGTCAACTTCTATGGCCGTGCTGACTTCATTAGTAGACTTATAGTTAGTTTGGGAGAGGAGATTTGATAGGAAAAGATAAGAAAGTGGGAGGAAGGAATATTTTTCTTTCATTTGTGAGTTTACTCACAACAAAAAATAAAGGATTTGGCCTGATTTGGAGTGATTCAAGTATGCTACTACAATTGGAAAACTTTTCCGCCCACTTATGGCCTGATTTGGACAGAATGTCGAACAAAGCCTACAACATGTGTTTCTTATAGGCCATTAAGTCTTAAGGCACAAATATTGACCAATTAGATAAAATCTTGTATAGACGTGCTTATTGTGTGCCTTATTATGACAATAAACAGTTAAAATCGCGTATAATGCATATCTCAATATTTAGATTAGTGTATAATGAATAAATCCAAGGCTTTTTTCTTGAGGCTAACCATGAATTAACCCCTAGATTGGGGTGACAGCCGTCAATGCTGAATTTTCTTTTGTAGACTGGTTTGAAATCAATAAATGTGTTAAAAAGTGAGTCGTGAGGTCTCTATCAGCCATCTGGAAGTGGGGTTCTATTTGGTCCTCTAATGACCATCCTTATAGACCATCGAAAATTCTAAGGATTGGTACAGTGCTTTGTATCAATGCATTGGTAAAGTGGTTTGATGTGGTACGGATGTGATAGGAGCAAAAGACGTTAGGAAAAGCAAAATTCAAGGTTGTTTTTTGTGTGGGTTAAGACTATCGGAACTTAAATGAGTGTTGTGATGGTGGGCTCCAGATTGAAATGATCTAAGACATTTGTCAGGCATAGGGGTTCACCTGCAAAGTTTGATACATAACTGAAAAGAAATTAGAAAAAACAAATAATATATGTATGTGCAAAATTAGATAAATTTTGATTCATTTAATTACATAAATTGACAAAAGAGTATATGATTTAAATATTTTGGAAGAAATTTGGGAATAATATGTACAATTAATTAAACAATAATAGGAATTAATAATTGTAAAGGAGTAAACGAATGGTTAATTAATTAGTTGAGATGGAATATTTGTAGGAAAAGTAATATGTTGTTTTATTATATGAGAAGTAATTAATATGATTCTTTTATTATATTTGCGGGTAGAACATTTATTATATTTGCCGATAGAACATAAAGAAATGTTTAAAAAATGCATTTGTAATGGTATTAGTCCAAATTAATGAGAATGAATTGATGACATAATAACCGGAGTGTAAATAGGTGAAATTTAATTAGACCATACTTGTCACTTTTAAATTTTCAACATTATCATCACAATCACTTAATTATACTTTTTTGTTTGATTAACATATTGTCTATGTATTGTCATCCAATAGCACAACTAACTTTCATCGATAACCAACCATGAACATTATAATTACCAAATTCATTAAAATAATATTAAAAAAGCTTTTAAAAGATCAAAGTTTTTTGTTTATTAAAATTTTATACCAATTTCTTCCATATAAAAAGTGATTGTTTTAAATTGCACATAGATTGAGTGTGCTTTCTATCACTAGTAATACTAATGGTATTTGTACTAATGTATACATGCTTGAAATCAAATATTCGTATTGATTAGACTATGTAGTGATACAGTTAAGAATATTTTTAATAGGTGTAAATACAAAAATATAATTTCTCATTGTCTATTATAAAAGTAGGACAACAAGCAATCTTCACATTAAAAGTATTCCGTATACTTTCATGGATAATATAATACAAGATGACATGCCCGAATTTACTAATGAATGAATAATTTTCTTTCAAATAACATAAAAAACTTTTACAGTTAGTACTCCCGAACTTGAACAGATTTTTAGGCAAAAGGAGATCAAAATTGATGAAACATAAGTCTATTGTTGTTTGTTTTATCTTGAAATTTAAGTCTATCCAAACGTCATCCCTAACTTTCCTTATTGTATCTAAATGTTTTGGACATGAATTCTCATATTGCAATAAATTATGAAGAGTTAATAATGCTTTAAGTGCTTCTTTTTGTGTAATAGGCTCCAAAGTTACTATATCATCTCTAACTTTCGTCATTAGCATGATTTTCAGTAATGCCAACAATAATCTCTTTTAAACTGGAGACCTCTTCTCATTTTCATCATCTGGATAATCCAATAAGTAATTTACATATTTAGACTTTTAACATCTTTTTATTACTAGAATAATTCATAAGTATAAAATAAAATAAAACTTTAGTCGATTAAACGAGTGTTTATTTGAATTGTAAGCACACCCAATAAATTAATAATTTATTAATTTATTAATTAATTTCAAATTAATAGAATTTGTATAACTCCGAGATTGTTAATTTATAAAGGATTTATTGTAATTTTTATTAAGAAAACTATGTAGCATTCATTAATTTGAGAAATTAGTACTTTCATTCAGTAACTTCAAGGCTAATTAACAATACAGCTATAATTATTGCTAGTTATGACCGCATAAAAAGAAGAAGAAGAAAGTATCATACCCAATAATGCTGCACAAATATAGTACTGATGTATACATGCTTAAATTTAAGAACTGGTATTAGTTAGACTATCATGACACAATTAAGAACAATTTTTAGTAGGGACGAATACAAGATGATAACTTTGCATGTTGGAAAATTAGAAATGAATAGATAATTTACATTTCTTTTATGATTTTAAAAAGTATTGCAAATATATGATAAAATTAACAGAACAAGATATTGTAAGGAAATGATCATGTATAAGGGCTAACTTTTCAATTTCTAATGTATTGCTGCTTATCACGTGACTTCATCCTATAGTATCAAGTATAGTTGCAAGAAAAGGACCAAGAATAATTGCAAAGAAAATCAAATATTGTGTAAGAATTGCAAAAGTGTTAACAATAATTGGTAAGAATAATTGCAAATTCATGGATTCAATTTGTAGTTTTGCGAAGTAGAAAGAAAGAACTCTTTTCATGATCCATGAATCATGAAATATGGACTCTTTTCATGATTCATGATCTAATTGCTCGAGTATACAGTAAAAAAAGGGCTAAGAATATTTGCAAAACCTTATTAATCTTGTTTTTAGATTTATGAATTATAAATCGTAAGAATTGTGAAAGTGTTAAGAATAATTGGTAAGAATAATTACAAAGAGAAACAAATATTGTTTTTTGATTCGTTTTGTAGTTGTGTGAAATACAAAGAAAGAACTTATTTCACGATTCATGAATCATAAAGTACGAGTTAATTATTTTTCATAAATAAAAATGAGATGCTGAAGCATGTATGTAGTATATGTTAGAAGGACTAAAAAAATTGACCAAAGAAAATTAATCTTCTTTTCATGATGCATGAAGCATAAAACAAAGTATAATTCATTTGTAATTAAAAGTGGGAGTGTGATTAACCTTGGGTCTCTTATTGTGGTGGGAGTGTAATTTCTCCAGAGATGGACTTCTTCCCACTTAACTTTACTTTTCATTTCATGAAAAGTAAATCAGGCTTAGTTTTCATTTCTTCCCACTCAATTTCATCTCCAGAGATGGCAGCCCAACTTTACTTTCACGTGATGTGTCTACTTGTTAATCAGATTGCCGGTAAATAAACTTTTCCTTCAATTTCCTTTTTACCGCTTTATTATTACTTTATACTTATTTGTCCCCACAATTTTGGACTTGTCAGCCGCTATAATTGCTTTGACTTTCAGCTCAATATTTGTGTTAGTCTAACACCAATTGAGTGGTACAAACCGCTGTACCATTTTGAAGATGCTTCGTATAGACCATTAGGCAATGGAATTGGAGCCTGAAAAATTTGACCCTTAATACCAATGACTAGACTAGTCTACGACTAATATGTCACAAATGAGAGTGGAATTCCTGATAGTTAGCTGCAACTAAGCTATCTTTGGAAGATGACTTGAAGATTGAGTAAAACAGATGAAAATTGAAAGAAGAAAGGAACTGAGAGAAAAAGAGAGAGAAAGGGATGTAAGAATGAATGAGAATCAAATTCTGTTATGAACTTTCTCAACATCTTTCCTTTACAATTTACTCAATATAAAAGAATGAACTAACAAATACACTACTTCAATATTCTTTTAACTAACTGAATTGCTGACCTCATCAATTCTAAAAACCCTCTAACTAATTCATAAAACTACTACAACTTGCATAATTTGCATATTAGTCCTCAGGTCTTGATAATCCCTTCTCCTCAACAATAGCCTTGTCCTGAAGGCTAGAAATATGAAAATTGTTGACTGATAACTGATGCATCCTCCCAAGAAGCTTCACAGCTATCCATGTGAGTCCACTTGATCAAATATTGTATCACTGATTGATCATTTCTGAGGATAACTCTTCTCTTAAGGACAGCCTCGGGTTCCAGCACACAATGATCCTGCATGTCAAACTTTGGCATAGTGGGGTGATGTTCTAATCTGGTCCAATCTTCTTCTTGAGGAGAGATACATGAAAAACAGGGTGTATCTTAGCTCCTTCTAGTAGGCTGAGTCTTTATGAGACCTATCCAATCCTCTCCAAAACTTCAAATGGACCATAATACTTAGCTGCCAGCTTCAAACTCCTCATGATAGCCAAAGATTGTTGTCTGTAAAGTTGCAGTTTTAAGAACACACAATCCCTAACTTCCAAAGTCCTTTCAGTTTTGTTCTTGTTAGCAAAGTAAGGGAATAGTTTCATAAACCTTCCTGAGGTTTCTAATAATTTCACTGAGCTCTCCTGAGATTTGAAAAATTACACTTACCTCCCTTGATTTGATAGTTTTAGTAACAAAATCTTAAATAATATTGACTTGGTCAAATTTTTAAGTGAATACCCAAAAATGCCCTTGTGTAATGAGTTATAATTTACTTATCTTATATAATTATAAGATTATCTAATATCATTATAAGGAAAAGGTGTCAATTTTTTTATGTCCATATAATAAACAGCTATAATAATAATAATAATAATTTTGTCACTATGATAAGATACTTTTGATGGTATTTTATTATGGATTTAGATTTATACGATAAAAAAGAAAATATGAAAATAATTCATTTAGAGTTTACGAATTTTTTGACTAGTGAGATTATCATAATTTAGTAGTTGTTTTGGGCCATTTTTTTTATTTTTTGTTAATTTTAATACCAAAAAATAGAAAACAAAGATCATAAAAAATATTGGATTGCATATAAAGTTAACTGATAAAAAAATCACTAGTTCGACATTTGGTTACAATAGAAACTAGAGGTAATAGTGGTAATTCTAGGGTTTTATTGGCAAAATTTTTTTTAAATAAATGAATAAGAAGAAAAAAATAATGAAAAAATAATTTTAAAAGTCATTCTAAATATAAACATACTGAAAAAGCGAATTTTATTAAAATATTTAAGGGTAGTATTGTCATTTTAAATGATGAGGGAAGCATGTATAATTTTTAAAACCTTAAGTAAGATAAATGAAATTGTTAAAAATCTCAAGGGGGGTTTCTGAAATTATCCCCAAAGTAAGTCATCCTCTGCTGTACCTTGCTCAGATGCTCCTTAATGGACTGAGAAACTCTAATTCTCTCTTGCACCAAATCCTTTGCATCTAGAATGATAGTGTCTTGGTAAGGCACCAACAGTAAATATGTTGGTTTATAGACATAGAAGGCCTCAAATGGAGTAAGTTGTAACCCTAAATGGAAAGTGGTATTGTACCATAACTCTGCTAGGGATAGCCACTTGTACCAATGAGTAGGGTGTTTACTGGTCATACACCTCAAAAAATTTTCCAGACATTGATTAAGTCTCTCTGATTGCCCGTCTGTTTATGGGTGATATGAGGAGTTTAGATGCAAGTCTACCCCCATCAATCTCAACAATTCTTGCCATAACTTGCTAGTAAAGATTTTGTCTCTGTCACTTACTATGGACACTGGTAATCCATGTAATTTGTATATATTGTCCAGAAAGAGCTTTGCAACTTGTGTGGTTGAAAAGGGATGTTTAAGTGCCAGAAAATGTGCATATTTTGTGAAACGATCTATAATAGCCGGGATGGTATCATATCCTTGAGAAATAGGCAATTTCTCAATGAAGTCTGTGGTGAGATGAGACCAGGCTTTATAAGGAAATAGATAGAACCTGCAGCAATCCTGGATAAGGTACATTTTCATGTTTACACCTCTAGCATATGTCACACGAACTAAGAAATGTGATCACATCTTGCTTCATTCCCTCCCAATAAAACAAGGCCTTTAGTTTCTGATAAGTTCTCCTCTGGCCTAGATGTCCCCCTAGAGCAGTGTCATATACTATCTTTAGTAAAGAATTCCTAATGTTATTTGTTGATCCCACCACTAATTTTCCTTTGTATTTCAACATACCATCTATGACCCGATAATCAACTCCAATTTATGGGTCTAGTAGACACTAATCCACCATGGTTTGACAGTGTTCATCTCCCTCATTGCTTTTGTGTAACTCTCCCATCCATTTGGGTTTAATAGCAGTGATTACTTGCAGAGAATCCTCTTGTTGGCCTTCCTTATCATAGAGCATTTTCCTTGATAAAGCATCAATAGCAGAATTATCACTCACTTTCTATATTGGATCTCATAGTCCCATCCCAACAATTTAGTCAACTATTTATTCTGCCAGGGGAGTAATCAGTTTTTGCTCTAGCTGGGTGACTGATAGTCACTCTTGATAATGAAATGATGCCCTACTGTAACACTGCACCTATTCCTCCATTACTGGCATCTATTTCAATTACAAATGGCTTCTCAAAATCTAGTAGTTTAAGAACTGGAGAAGTGCACATGATCTGTTTCAACTGTTCAAAAGCAGAATTTGCTTGTTCATTCCAGTAGAAATTATCCTTCTTAAGCAATTCTGTCAGAGGTCTACAAATGATGCCATAATGTCTGATAAATCTCCTGTAATACCCTGTAAGGCCTAGAAATCTTCTCAAGGCCTCAACTGAGTTTGGTGTAGGCCAATCAATACATCTTGAATCTTCCCAATCTCCATACTTACTTCCCCTGAAGATATAACATGCCCCGGATAATCAATTTGTTGCTAAGCAAATGAGTATTTAGACTCTTTGCATACAACAGATTACTTCTAAGTACCACCAGCATTACTTCCAAATGCTGCACATGCTGTTGTAGATCTTTACTCTAGACTAGTATGTCATCAAAAAATGTCAACACAAATTTGCACAAGTAAGGCTGAAAAAATCGATTCATTAGGGCCTGGAATGTAGTTGGAGCATTTGTTAGCCCAAATGGCATGACCAAAAACTCATGATGTCCTTCATGAGTTTGAAAGGTAGTTTTGTGGGTATCTTGAGCTTTAACCCTGACTTGATGATATCTTGCCCTGAGATCAACTTTGGAGTAGTTTTTAGACCAACATAATTCTGCTATCAACTCCTCAATGTTGGAAATTGGATGCTTGTCTTTAATAGTTAGCTGGTTTAAGTGTCTATAATCAACACAAAAATGCCATGTTCCAACTTTTTTCTTAACTAGCAACACAGGTGAAGCATAAGGACTATTACTATGTCTAATGATTCCACTGTCAAGTATCTCCATGACTTGTCGTTCTATTTCAAATTTTTAAGAATGAGGGTACCTGTAAGGCTTGATTTTGAAAGCCTGAGCCTCTGGTTTGAGTGGTATAGAAAGATCCAAGCTTCTCTTAGGAGGCAAGCTTGTTGGGATAGCAAATACATCTTGGAACTTCACCAATAACTCCTGAACTTCTACTTGCATTTTAGATCCTGGATCTCTTCCCTCTGGGGATATATTGTAGCAACTGTCCTTGTAATTAATGTACTCTCTCAAGTCTTTGTCCTGCAACAAATTGAGTACTGCTTTAGCTACACATCCTTGCAGTATTAACTCCTCTGTCTCACTATGAATGATGATATGTAGCTTGTGAAAACCAAAAGTGATTGGGCTATAATGAGTCATCCAATCCATCCCTAGAATTAGATCCCACCCTCCAAGTTCCATTGTCCTCATATCAAAGCAAAATTTATAGTTGTTAGTGGACTACAGTACTTTGAGACTTTTGGTGTATCTAGTCACACTTGATCCATCTCCAATTACTACTGTGAAAAGACTACTGACTACATATGGCAATTCCAAATTTCTAACCAAATGATAGCTGATGTAGGAATCTGAACTTCCTATATCAACCAAGATATACACTGATACTCCCTTGATTTCCTTCATGAGAGTCATTGTCTTTCTCCAGTGCTTTAGTTATTGCATGTAGTGAGATATCCATTAATTCTCCTGGTTGCCTGTCTTTTCATCCTGCTCTCCTATTGCATCCAGTAACTCACCTTTCCTCTCCTCCTCAACCACCATCAAATTCGACTGCTTGTTCTTGCACTGATGTCCTATCCCATAACGTTTTCTACATTTGAAGCACAATCCATTATTCTTTTTGAATTGGATTTCTTGGGGGGATATCTTCTTGGCTGGGACAGCTGAATTATTTTCACCTTTAAATGCATTAGAATGGGGAATTTTATAGGCATTGGAAACAGTGGCAGCATTCTTGTATAAGCCAAACTTGGGATCAACGGGTGACTTGACAGATAGTTTAATAGACTTGTGCTGTAATTGCAATGCTTCTTCCTGTAATTGTGCTAGTTCCATGGCATCAGATACTTTGACTATTTTTAACATCTTTACCATGGCCTTGATCTCATCTCGTAATCCACTAATGAAACTAGAAACAAAATATGATTTAGAGAGGTGAGGATTCTTCACCAATATTAATGATTTTAGCTCCTCAAACTTCTCTTGATAATCCTCCATAGTTCCCACTTGTTGTAACTTATTGAAATCTTCCGCCACATCATGAGTCCTTTTTTCTATGAATCTCTTATAGAGCATATCAGAGAATTTTTGCCACGATAGTTCTATGTATTCCATCTTGATGCCTTGATACCATACCACATATCTGCTTTGCTGTCAAGAAACATTTCAACCACTTCCAATTGCTACTCAGGTGGAACTTGATGGGTGATGAAATACTTCTGGCATTTGCGAAGCCAAATGCGAGGATTTTCCCTAGCAAACAGTGGTAGCTCCATGTTGGGTGGATTTAGTAAAACTATCTTCAGAAATTTAGCTCTGGTGCACTAATAAATGCCATTGTCCGGTTGGAGTTTTGTGTACGGTGGTGGTGCGGGTAAGATGGGGATTTTTTCCGACTAAGTTGATTTCTCTCTTTCCAAATTCTTCTCTCGGGCCACTAGTTGAATTAAAGCATTGAGTTTCTGATCGATTCCTGAGATCATTGCTTTCATTTTTTAAGTAGAAATCTCCATTTCTCCATGCAGTTGCTGTTGAATTTCTTGTTGATTCTATTGAAGGAAAGTAATAGACTATAGAGCCTCTTGTAAACGACCTTCCTATTTCTTCAATTGATCTTCCACATTCTTGAAGCGAGTGCCTTCTGCCATGCTCGAACTAGTTGTATCAGTCCAAGAATCGTAGCTCTGGATACTAATTGTCAAGAATGAGAGTGGAATTCCTGATAGTTAGCTGCAACTAAGCTATCTCTAGAAGATGACTTGAAGATTGAATAAAACAGATGAAAAAGAAAAGAAGAAAGGAACCGAGAGAAAGAGAGAGAGAAAGGGATGTAAGAATGAATGAAAATCAAATTCTGTTATGAACTTTCTTGACATCTTTCCTTTACAATTTGCTTAATATAAAAGAATGAACTAACAAATCCACTACTTCATTATTCTTTTAACTAACTTAATTGTTGGCATGATCAAGTCTAACTATCCTCTAACTAACTCATAAAACTACTACAACTTGCATAATTTGCAGATTTAGTATTTGGAAAGAACTTTGACTCTAGCATTGGACTCTTGAGTCTTGATTACTAAGATTTTTATTATAAGGGTTAAATGCACTAAACCCCACTGAATTATTTACTTAATTGCAGTTTATGTCATAAACTATTTTAATTGAATAGTCTCTCACTATGAGAGCAAGTTTCTCTCTGTCCTAGAGAGAGAAAATACCACTCAGTGGGTGTTCACACTTTTCTCGAAAACTTCAAAAAATTGAATTACCAGTTAGGCGCCAAGATTAACAACCTTCCATTGAAGGAAACTTACCGATCTCATCCATTATCTCTTGAATAGTGTTGGATTTTCTAGTGATAGTAGCCATAATTTTTTTTCATTTTTCAGTTCTTATTAAATAAGATGTGATGGCTTTCAGATCTACGCTCACTTTTCTCCTTCTTCGCGTTTTGCTAGCTTTTGTTGTTTTCGTGTCTAATTTCATTTTTCTGTTTTGCTTGTTTTGAATCAGGAGTCACTGGTACTAGAACTTGTTGGAGGCATTGCAAGGACTCGGATTAGTTTTAGTTTGTATTGGACTGGAAGCATCCTGGAAATTGCAGCACGAAGTCTGTGGGAAGGATTATGGAGAATATCGAAGAAGTACTAAGAAAGTTCAAACTCTCTGAAGAGAAAAGAGATGGAGTTTGTTTGGACGAGGAGTAAGTGGCTAAAGGTGTTCTGGAATGCAAGCAAAGCTTGATTGGTAAAGTTTGGGGGAAAAGCAGGCAAATATTAGAGGAGTTAAGAGCTTCGCAAACAGCATGTGGTCTCAAGTGAAGCATCTAAAAGTAATGGAGATTGGATGTAATCTGTTCCAGTTTATTTTCGAGAAGGAAAAGAATATAGAGGTAGTGATAAGCAGGAGGCCATGGATCTATGATGGCCAACCTTTAATTCTGCTGCAATGGGAAGCTGGTTTGGAGGAGAATGAAGAAGCTCTAAGTAAAACACTAATTTGGGTCCAGATCTGGAATATACCCTTGCACTGGGTCACGAAGGAGGCTGGAGGAAGATTGCAGCATATTTCCAGAAGTAAATGAGGTGATTATCCCACAGAGTGGAGGAAAGGAAGGTAAACATCTAAAAATTTTGGCTGAAATTGATCTTTCCATTCCATTACCTAGAAGTAAATAGCAATGGTTTCAAGAGGTGGATCGAATTTAAATGCGAAAAATGTCCTGATTTCTGTTTTGGTTATGGATTGATTGGTCATAGTGAACGAAATTGTAGTAAAAAATGAATGAATATAGGGAGGGAATCTCAGTATGGAAATTGGTTAAGAGCCAGTTATCCTCAAAGTCCTAATAAGAAAAATTGGAATGGAAATGGGATTGGGGGTAGGGAAAAAGAGAGGCACCAAACTCAAGACAATAAGGATGCAAGGAGGGATGAACATAAGTTGTTGTTAACTTATACAGAAAATTTCCATAAAAGGGAGGAACTAAAACAAATTTTCAGAAAGAGCTGATTAGGGACATTGCTTTGATAAGTAGGAAGGAGAAAAGAGTACTTGAGGAGAGGGGGACAGAAGGGATTAAGGATGGGAAAGGAAAGTGGAGACGGGAGGAAAGAAGGCTAAGTAAGGCAGAAGGTAAGAACATTAGGAAGAGAAAGGGATGCAAGAGGAAAGAGACACAAATGGAACAGCAGGATGAGAGAAGTTCAGAGGAAGTGAAGGAAGGAGCAGATGACCTGATATGGATTGATGGTGTTCAGAGTAAGGATAATGAGGATAAGATTGCTAAGGTAATAATAGAAGGGAGGGAAGGTAAGATAACATTTGAGAGAGATGAAGATAAGGGGAAGATGGGTAGGCAGAAGAGTAGGACTAAAGGAAATCAAATAGTAAGTAAGAGGTGGAAAAGACTGGTGTTAGAGATAAGCAGGAGAAAACCACTGGTAGAGGCAAACAAAGAAATTACTGGAATTGAGAAAGGGAAAAGGAAGGTGGAGATTATGGAAAGAGAAGGTGATGAGATGCACGTATGGAAGGAAAATTGGAAGAGAATTAAAGCTGAGAGTGAAAATAGTGACTAGATGGAACTGTCTGAGGGGTTGTTGTCGACCCTAAATGGGGCTCCACTATTTAAATGAAGGCTGTGGTATGGAACTGTCGAGGTGTGGAGAGCCCCTTGACAGTTCCCCAATTGAGGGAGGTCATTAGACTCCATTTTCCTTTTTTAGTGTTTTTGTCAGCAACAAAGAAGAAAAAAAGCTATTTGAACAAAGTGAAACAGTAGATAAAATTTGACAATATGTTTGTTGTTGATCCAGTTGGTAGCGTCGGGTGTTTGGCTATATTATGAAAAAAGGAATTGCATGTGAAAACGGTCTTGTTTACAAGTTTTACTATCGAATTACTAATAGAGGACAATGAAGCTAGAATTGACTAGTGGTGCATATGTGCTTATGCTAGTTCAGATGCGAGTGTTAGAAGAGAGCAGTGGAAAGTTATAACCAGACAAAGTGTTATGTGGGGTAAGTACTAGGCAATAATCAGAGAATGACATTACTTCTAATGGAGAAAAATGGGGAGGTAAACACAGAATTGAGGTGAGGTTCTAGGATTTTAATTCCTTCATAAATAATAATGGATTGGTTGACATTGGTTTTGAAGGAATTCCTTGGACCTCAAGCAATAATTAAGGGAATGAGAGAGAGGCGAAAGACAGGTTAGATAGGATTTTAGGAACTAAAGGCTGGATAAAAAAGATTGATAAGGCAAAATGTATACATGTAGAAACTGAGGCATCTGATCATTGTATACTAGTTTTCGATACAAAGTCAGTGGGAAAAAGATGGAAGAAAAGGTTTATATTTAATAGAAGATGGTTACAGCAAGAGGATATAGGGGATGTAATTGGGAAAACCTAGGGGGAATACCAACAGGGGTCCAGGTTATATAAAGTTCAATGTAAAATAAAAAAAGTCAGAGTGGACTTGCTTAGTTGGAGTAAAGGAAGTTTTTGTAACTCAAAGAAACAGATAGAACAGGTAAAAAAAGAAATAAAAGAGGTCAAGGAGAGTAAACTTAATGGTTACAGGATTAAGCTGGCAGGTCTTAAGAGGAAGCTAGCTGATGCTTATAAAAAAGAAGAGCTATATTGGATTCAGAAGGCTAGGGTAAAATGGTTAAAGGAAGAGGACAAGAATACTAGCTATTTTCATGCAAGAGTGATTGGCAGGAGGAAAATGAATAGGATTAGTGTGCTGAAAAAAAGGAGCGAGGATTGGTGTGAAGTGAAGAGGAAACTTGTCAGGAGATGATAGACTATATTAAGCATATTTTTAATTCACAAAAACCAGATGACTTTGCAGAAATCTTACAAGGAGTCCCACAAACTATCACTACTAAGATGAACAAGAAGCTAACAAAGAAAGTCACAGATCAGAAAATTAGTCATGCTATCTTTTCAATGCAACCAAACAAATCTCCAGGGCCAGATGTTATGTCCTCTTGCTTTTTCCAAAAATTTTGACAAATTGTAAAATCTGATGATGTTAATGCAGTGCAAAGTTTCTTTCATTCTGGTCATCTTCTTAAATCCATCAATGAGAACTTGATAAGCCTTATTCCCAAAACTGATTCCCCAACTTCAATTACAGAATTCATACCCGTTAGTTTGTGTAATGTTATCTACAAAATTATCTCTAAAGTGTTGACAAACAAATTTAAGAGTGTTTTGAACTACTGCATTAGTGATTCCCAATCTACCTTTGTTCCTGGTAGACAGATTTTGGATAATGTTTTGATTGCTCATGAAAGTGTTCACTTCTTAAAAAATAAAAGGACTGGGAGAGATGGTTATATGGCTAGCAAATTAGATATGTCCAAGACTTATGACAGAGTGGAATGAGGGGGTTTAGCTAAAATGATGTTGAAAATGGGCTTCTATCCCATGTGGATTCAATGGATCATGGAGTGCGTTACTAGTGTAACCTATTCTATAAACATTAATGGTGAGAAAACTGGTTTCATTAGGCCTACTAGGGGTTTGAGACAAGGGGACCCTCTATCCCCTTATTTGTTTCTGATTTGTGCTGAGGGATTTTCCTCCCTGATTAAGCAAGCAAATCCACAGGGGGGACTGACAGGAAAAAGGATTACTCAAGGGACTCCTAGATTATCTCACTTATTTTTTGCAAATGACTCATTGATTTTTTGCAAAGCAAGTGTTGAGAAGGCAGGCCAACTGAGGAGAATACTAGATGTGTACAAACAAACTTCTGGTCAGCTGATCAATATAGAGAAATCATCACTGTTCTTTAGCAGGAATGTGAGTAATAGGCAAAGAGAATGGGTGATGAGAGAGCTGCAGGGAATAAAGCAGGTTCTGCAAAGCAAGTACCTAGGACTGCCTTTGGTCATTAAGAGATCCAAGAGACAAGTTTTTGACTTTATAAGGCAAAAAACAATAGCAAGGCTAAAGGGATGGAAGCAGAAATTACTGAGTCAAGCTGGGAAAGAAATGTTGCTCAAGTTTGTCATAATGGCTTTGCCTACCTATGTCATGCCCAGTTGCCTTTTGCCAAAGGCTTTGTGTAAGGAGATATGCTCAAAAATGGCAAAGTATTGGTGGGGGCGGAAGGAAAATAAACATAAGGTTCACTGGCTGAGTTGGGGAAGGATCACAGAAGTTAAAGCAGAAGGAGGGCTAGGCTTTAGAGAGTTGCATGAGTTTAACTTGGCTTTGTTGGCAAAGCAACTTTGGAGAATTCTAACTAGCCCTAACTTACTAGTGAGTAAAATAATGAAGGCCAGATATTTCAAGGAAACATCCCTCTGGAGGACAAAGAGCTCTGGTGCTGACTCATGGTGCTGGAAAAGCTTGTTGAAGGCAAAAGAGCTACTGGAGGAGGGAATAAAGATGCAAGGAGAAGATGGGAAATCTATAAACATATGGGAGGATAGATGGCTCCCAGAAACTGAAGATGGAAGAGTCAAGACTAGGAATGTGGAGGGTAAAGAGGTACAGAGAGTGAGTGAGCTCACCAAAGATGGAATGTGGGACAAAGAACTGATTGCTCAGGTTTTTGACAAGGAAGAAGGGAGGAAAATAATGAGAATTTTGCTCAATGTGGAACCTAGGAAAGATAGAATATATTGGTGTATACTGTAAAATCAGGGTACAGATTGGCGAAAAACAGGAAAATGAGGGAAGATCAATGGTGGCCAGGGGTAGAATCCAGCCGTAGGAAAAAAAATGCAACACAGAGTGGAATTTCTTATGGGGATTGAACATGAAGCATAAATTGAAGCATTTCATCTGGAGATGCCTGCATGGCATTTTACCTGTGAATGCAGTGATTAAGAAAAGATGCTCAAAAAGAGATCATATGCGCAAGGGATGTGGGGAAAGCTCAGAAACCATCAAACATATGTTGTGTTTTTGTAACAATGCAAAGTCTATCTAGAAAGCTGCCCCACTAAGTTGGGAGGGTCTGGAGGCTTACAAGAATAGATTTTGGCACTGGTGGGAAGAACTGAAAGAAGCTATGAATAAGAAGAAAGGCAGAGAGCATATTGTGCTAACAGTAAATTTGCTATGGCAAATTTGGAAATTAAGAAACGAGAGACAATTTAATGATAAAGGAAGGGACCTAATGGTAGCAGCTAATAAAGCAGTAATGGAGTGGATGGAGTACCAAGAAGCTCAAGAAGTAGAGATGGAAATTGGGGGATATAGTAAGAGTGTAGAAGAAGCATCGAATGGCTGGAAGAGACCAAAGAAGAGCTAGGTCAAGATGAATTCAGATGCAGCTCTACACCAAAAAATGGATAAGGCAGGCTGGGGAATGGTTGCGAGGGACTGGCAGGAGCCTGGGCAGTGCCAAACTCAAGCTGCTCAAATCCAAAGCTAGAGGAGGCAATGATGCTAAGAGCTACTATGTTGGTGGCAAAGCAACAAGGATGGAAAAGTGTGGAGTTTGAAACAGATTGTTTGTAGATGGTGAATGGGATAAACAGAGAGGAAGATGATGTAATAAGGTCAGTAGTTGTATCTGATATTAGGAAACTTAAGTCCAACTTTGATGAATGTTGTTTTACTTTTACTAGAAGGGTAAACAATGATGGTGGCAAAGCAACAAGGATGCTAAAGCTAGAGGAGGCAATGATGCTAAGAGCTACTATGTTGGTGGCAAAGCAACAAGGATGGAAAAGTGTGGAGTTTGAAACATATTGTTTGCAGATGGTGAATGGGATAAACAGAGAGGAAGATGATGTAATAAGGTCAGTAGTTGTATCTGGCAGGAGCCTGGGCAGTGCCAAACTCAAGCTGCTCAAATCCAAAGCTAGAGGAGGCAATGATGCTAAGAGCTACTATGTTGGTGGCAAAGCAACAAGGATGGAAAAGTGTGGAGTTTGAAACAAATTGTTTACAGATGGTGAATGGGATAAACAGAGAGGAAGATGATGTAATAAGGTCAGTAGTTGTATCTGATATTAGGAAACTTAAGTCCAACTTTGATGAATGTTGTTTTACTTTTACTAGAAGGGTAAACAATGATGGTGGCAAAGCAACAATGATGGTGCCAAAGCTAGAGGAGGCAATGATGCTAAGAGCTACTATGTTGGTGGCAAAGCAACAAGGATGGAAAAGTGTGGAGTTTGAAACAGATTGTTTGCAGATGGTGAATGGGATAAACAGAGAGAAAGATGATGTAATAAGGTCAGTAGTTGTATCTGATATTAGGAAACTTAAGTCCAACTTTGATGAATGTTGTTTTACTTTTACTAGAAGGGTAAACAACTCTGTTAGTCATAAACTAGCCAAAATAGCAATTATCTTGAAGGAATTTGTTAAATGGAAGGATGACTTCCTAGTCTGGCTACTTGAGTTAGTGCAAGCAAATTGTAAGGGTAGTTGCTCACCTTTTATGTAACCTGGCTTAGACTATTAATAAAATGTTGCCGTTTTGAAAAAAAAATGTCATAAACTATTTTAGTAGGCACTTTGCCCTCCTCCCCCTCTCATGAGATGTTTGGAAAAAATAATATCCCTTCTGTTTTAATTATTCTATTTTTTAAATTTTTTTCTGACATTTTCTTTTTAGTTTCTTCCCTTTTTATTTTCTTTTTTCATTCTTTATTTCCTATGCTATTATTATTTGTATACCTGAAATTAAATTTTTAATATTATTTAACTTGGTATACTGGATTGTTAAAGACTTATTTATTTGTTAGTTTCCAAAGTCAATATTTCAAAAAAAAAAAAAGAACTCTATACTATAACAAGATCTATGTTTTTTCACATTGTGACGAGTGTTTGGTTTAAGGCATTGAATTATTCAAATGTATAGGAACAAAATATAGCTATTAATTAATCAATTATCAATTGTAGTAAATAACAAATAAACAAATCAACTGATTGTTTTTCGTTATTTGTTGTTTTACTACAAATAATTTGTTAACCTTCTTTGTTACGTGATCTAAAATGTGTTACTTTTATAGTGAATAGTTGAGTAATTGTGAACTCTAATTAGTTTATATGTACTTAAGCTATTGAATTACCAGATTAAATACATTTTACAAGCAAGAGTCTAGGATGAATTATTAAGAATGAAAATAAAAATAATATTACAGAAAATTAAAAATTTTGATATAAGTATTTTAGTATTGGAGGAAAGAATTGGCTACTGAGTGAAGGGGAAAAAGGAAGAAAATAAAGGGTAAAAGAAAAGGGAGCAAAGGCAAAAAAAATGAAAAGATTAGAAAATTATTACTATTGAGAAGGATACATTGTCTATTAAAAAGTTTAGGTAGGTAAATTAGAACTTCGTATACAATTCAGGGGTTTCAGTGCATTTAACCCTTTTTTATAACGAATACATACCCAAGATTCATTAATACACTTTAATCGCATCTAGTTATCTTTTTAAACACACATTAACATCAATAGTTCACTTACATTTAAATAATTTCTCGATTTAATGCGTGCCAATTAGACGACAATCAAAACCAGCATCTCTTTTTGTTGTCAATTGGTGCACGGAAAATGATATTCACTTGAAATTGAGGTCTCTTTTCTAGGACCACCTTACTGTTAAGATGGGATATCTCCTTTGATATGCTCTGTGCATTGGGCTTACGAGCTCTGGATTGAGATGCAGATAATGTAGCTGTATTCTCGTTTCTTTTGGTACCAGATACCTCCTTTGGCTTTGGTATCCTTTCTCGATCAATTTTGTGAGATCGGGAACAAGTCGTTGGCAACACATATGTTTTCTTGCTTCCTTTGGAAGTTCCAATGCCATTGGTTGAATCATTTCCTTCAGTCAGTCCCCTGTTGGATGTTCCCTTTGATATGTTGACTTCACTGTTTCTTCTTAATTGGTGGGCTGTTTCAATTGAAGACTCCTTTGTTCTCAAAGGTTTCTGCTTCTGCGCCTCAGGATTATTTGGAGTCACTGTCCTTTTTGTTCTTGATGATTGAATTGAGTTCCCCAAATTTGGTGCTGGCCTAGAAACTTTGAATGAACTTTTCTGTTTCTCCAAATTTTCACCTTTAGCCGGTTCTAGGCCTATCTTTTCCTGTGAAGTTTCACATCCTGGCGATGTCTTGGATATCTTCACCATTGGAATCCATTCTACTGTCTCAAATTCAGGTTTGAAACCATACTTGCAGTAGTCATGGCAAGAGCCTAATGAGGCTCTAAGATAATTAGTCAACACTTTTACTTTCCAGTTGAGTTCCTCCTAAACTCACCAGCTTCACATGTTGTTTTATTCCAGATCACTGGGATAGCAATTGCTACCTCAGCCATTAAAAGTTAGCAAAATTATATCTAGAGTTCACTAATCCTGCATAAAAGCGAATCATGCATGTTGAGACAGGAAAATACTGTTAACAGAAAACATGAAGGAGAAGAGGAAACCATTCATGTATGGAAAGGAGATTCTGACTCTACTGAGGGAAAGCAGTACCCTTTACAATGTTAACAACTTGAAGAAGTAAATACTAGCTAAACTGTCAAAATTGGTACATGCTTTCCACGCATGATATACTATTGTTAATCCATGTTCTTAAGGTTGAAAGTTAAGAAGTTATCAATGTTTATTTTGATTATTTATCAGTACTTAGCTAAGATCCATAACTGACAATTTTGATTCAACCTGTGGTTTGTTTCCACATACATACGTTGAAGATCAAATCACGAGGAAGTACCTCAATTTTCTTTTGCCCTAGGGGTATGAAATTGAAAATTTTCCTAGGGGTACGGCATTTAAAACATTTGGATGTTGATTTTCGCTTTTGTCTTTTTTAATTTTAAATTTCTTTTGATTTTTTTCTCAATTATCTGTCTTGCTGCATTTTCCAATTGGAGTGCAATGCCTAAAACTGATTCATTTGTCAAATGCAACAGCATTTTAGCTTCTAATTTTTTGGTATCTCCATACCTTAAAGTTTTGATGCATTTGTCGAATTTTGGCACTTAAGATGGACCACAATTTTGTGTGTGTATTCAAGTTTTGGGCTTTTAATTACTGAATTATGAAAAATTGGTATTTAATGGTCCGTGTTGGTCAGAAAACTATAACAGCTTCTAGGGTTTCAAATGATATTTACCAATTAGTAAAAGAAAAAAGAGTAAGAAAATATCCATATTAGTGTAACAATACATAATAAAAAAATATAATATTTGACTTCGTTCGCAGAAATATTAACTAAGTAATGAGATAGTATATATATATATATATATGCATGTATGTATGTATATATGTCTGTGTGTGTGAATGAGAGCAATAATTTATTATTGTCTTATTTTGCACCTGTCAAATTATAAATATCCATTTTGCACCATTCAGATCAAAAGATACAAGAAAGATGATAAAACACACTAATTAGATCATTAGTAGCAAGCATAACACGTACTTAAAAAATCTGTATACATGGCACTATCAAGAATAGGTTGTAATCCAATTATTGGGTGGCTGTTTGTTGTAATTTTTTTACTCTAAGATGTGACTCTAACGAGTTCTCATTTTATGCTGAAACTGTATACTTTTGTTTGAGGGTTCTGTTTCAAGACTTTATTCATGGGATTGAAGATTATTTGGTGGCTGTTCGTCTGTATGGGTTGAAAATTTATTTGAAAACTTTTGCCGGAATAATCTTGAAGCATTTTTTCTAATGTGACGTATGCGACAAAAATGTGGTTGCAAAAATATAAAGGTAACTGAAAAACAAGTTTGTAATTCAAACGGGAAAAAAAAAAACATGTTGCACTAAAAATTCTTCCGAGAAGAACATGAGATCAAGTTAACATATACAAAGAAGAGGATCAATATGGATTACTCAACTATCGAGCTTCTAACAATGTGATGCTGAGTTGATTGCCAGAACTATCTACGTTCCCGCTTGAGAAAATCTTATCAGTTTCAAAAAAGCAATCTCTTTCAGTGAAATAGCCAGGCTCCTTAGGGAGAGGTAACTCTCCATCACCAACCAACATCAAAACCACAGATGACATGCTTGGCCTGTCGTCCGGATATTGCTGCACACATAGTAGTCCTACATGAATTGATCTAATAACCTCAGACAGACAATAAGATTGACTGAAATGGTCATCGATCAACTCCTGAAATCTGCCATCTTTGAAGAGTAGCCACGCCTGAGAATTCAGGAGGAGGAAATTGTGGTAGTTAGTGCTGTGCTGCTCATGAGAAAAAAATAATGTATTGAATGCTGCAGGAAATGGAATGATAGGAAACCTACGTGCCCAAGAAGATTATGATGGTGATCAGGATGAGAAAATCCTCTGTTCTTCTTCCCAGTTACAATCTCCAGTACCAAAACACCAAAGCTGAAAACATCTGATTTTGTTGAGAAAACTCCATCGACTGCATACTCCGGAGACATGTAGCCACTAAGATAGAATAAAAAGAGCAAGAATTAACTCAGCATCCTATGGAGAAAATATTCAAAGGTCAAGGGATCCTTACTATGTTCCAACAACTCTTTTTGTGCTTGCTTCAGTCTCAGTTCCTCCAAAAATTCTGGCCATTCCAAAGTCTGAAATTTTTGGTTTCATTGCACCATCTAACAAAATATTTCCAGCCTTAAGATCTCTATGGATGATTGTCAACCGCGAGTCCTGATGAAGATACAGAATTCCGCGAGCAATCCCAATGATAATCTGGTAGCGTTTTGGCCAATCAAGCAATCTGCTCCGATCATTATCTGCACAAACCCAACTTAGTATATATGCCCGAATGTAAGTAGATTAATTTTTAAAAAGAGGAAAGTTCATTTGACATGAGCAGGTCAATGACCATGTTAAGCTTTTTGAACCTTTTTCAGCTTTGTCACTTGAGCATATCATTTGACTGCATACACATATAGCATTTTTACCAACACTCTGTTGATTAACTTTTTAGTGAAAGCACAAGTAAGATAAAATCCTATTCAATTTAACATGTTTGTACCGGAAAACAAAAAAAAATGAAATGCAGGCTATAGACATAAATGTCTCATTAATTCATGTACGATTTTGTTAGAACCAACCGAAAAGGAAGAAGTCCAAGCTCTTATTAGGCATGAATTCATAGATCAACATTTTCTCTTCTCCTTCGATGCAGCACCCAAGAAGCTTCACAAGATTTCTGTGCTGAAGTTCTGCAATGCATTTAACCTCATTTTTGAACTCATCAAGCCCTTGTATAGAGTATTCAGAAAGCCGCTTTACTGCAATTTCTTGGCCCTCCTCAAGTGTACCCTGAAAAATGGCTGTTTGTTATTGATCAATTTCAAGCTGGGGATATCCAGTTTCTCGTGTGTGTTTCCACAAATCCGATGTTTTTTCTTTCTTTCCTTCTCTTTTCTGTTCTTCTGAATCAAATGGATGACAAAATGTCATAATCCTATTAATCATTTAGTGGTGGTGAACGTTTTATTTCAAGAGTATCAAAAAGATAAAATACCTCCCATAATTGTATCGGTTTGCACTAGCTAAAAGCCTTGACAGACCTAAATTACAAATAATCCTCTGCTAACTCTGATTGTTTGGCTTATCCTAGAATAATTTCTATCCTAAGTGCCAAAAGAAAGATGTATTTAATTGCTTATTGTTGATTTTCATGAAGAAAAGCACATTCACTAGAATATCAGAGTCAAACTAGCTTATTAAGGAGTTTACCATGCAAGTAGCAATGGTCTACCTAAAGAAGCAGAAAGCAAGTAATATTTACCTTGTAAACAGGACCAAATCCACCCTCTCCAAGCTTATTATCTATTGAGAAGTTATTAGTAGCCTGCTCAATGGTTTTCAAATCAAACAATGGCAGGTCAAGGTCTTCCTTGTCACTTTCTGTATTAAGGCGCTGCTCTGATCTGCTTTCCATTTTCCCTACCAAATCAAATATGGGAAGATAAAAAGAAGTAAGAATTTAAGGAAAAGTGTATATCTGGTTACAGATAGAGGTCAAACTTTGAGAGGAATATCTGCTTACATTCGCTAGGTATCTGTTCAGCAAGTTTCCTCTGCCTTCTCTTTTTCTTTCGAGCGCACAAGATAAGGCTAAGGACCAGCAGTAGAAAAGCTCCTACTAAAGGCAAGCTGATTCCCAGTATTTTTGCTTTATTTGCTCCAGAGGCTATTTGGCAAGAAAACATGATTATATCAATGCGGTTTTAATCATCTTGTTATTCAAGCATAGGCAGATGTTAGAAACAAAAAAGAAGTTTCATTCCCTACAGCTAAGGTTAACAGCATCAATTCTATTATTTAATCCACCACTAATTAGATATTCAAGTGATGCATATCCGAAGATCTAAGGATGTTGCTCATTTGAAGATACTTATATCTACTTAGAACTTCTCACATAAATAATACCAAAGCCTAGAACTAGAGGAAGAAGCGGAGTATGTGCTCAGGCCTTATGTTCTTGACGTCACGAGCTCATGCAGCATTTGCATCTCATTTAGCAATGTTTGTATGGGCAAAGACAATTTAAAAAATGTTCTTGATTAAAACTAGTGCAGATTGATAAAAAGTTAGCAATTCATTCTTCAAATTACTGCACGTAAAAGCATGAAGGATGAAGCCTGCTTCTGCAATTCCTCGTCTTATTCAAGAACTTCTTATATGACGTATGACCAAGCCTATGAGGCTAGAATTGGAGCAGAAGTGGAGTGTGTGTTCAGGCCTAAAGCTCTTGATCTAATGAAATAGCATTTGCATCTTATCTAGCAATGTTTGTAGGAGCAACGAGATTGTTAAAAATGATGTTAATAGCTAGTGAACATGATAAAAACTTGGAGATTCATTCTCCAACTTCCTGCAAGTAAAAGCATGAAGTCTAATGCTGCAATAATATAAGTGATAGCATCATACGTATCTCAGAGGCAGCCATCCTTATGTAGATGTCTTGACCACCATTGACCCTGGTCATATCGATCAAATCACCAAACCAAAGCACGCAGCCACTGCCTTTGCCTGTTATGTCCGTATTTGCATAAGCTGTGCAGGAACAGTTTTTCAAGCAAATTGCCTCGCATTCCTTGAGAGTTATACTCCGATTATACCATGACCATCGCGTATCTGGCAACTTAATGCCTGAATACTTTATAAATCCATCTCCTTTTTGACAATCCAAAGGAACTCTACGCTGACAGCCATTAGACCAGTCTGTTGCTTGCCATTCACTGGGGGATTTTGGCACAAATTTATCCAAACAGCTACAGATTGGAGAATTAGCAGTGCTGCAGATACTGTAGTTGTTACAAAGCCCGTAAGTATCACAAGTATCAGCCGGTGCATTAAGGTAAACGCCCCAATCCTGAGTCTTGTAGTTCCAAGTGAACCTTTGAATAATCCCATCAGTACTAATGATAAGCCTAGAGTAGACAGAGGTGTTAATAAGATCATATCTGTAGTATATTTCCTGAGGATTATTTACGAACTCATAAGTATACAACGCATTTGGTTGAAGGCCTGGCGAACCCCAGCTAAACCTCAGACCATTCCATGGTCCAGTACGAAACCGTGGAGTTGAGCCATTCATCAAGAATTGTTGTGGGAAGCCATCAGGATCCACTCTAAATATGAAATTACCTCTTGAAGGATCAACGTTGCTCTTTAAAGACTGCATGTAAACTTCAGTGCCTTTCACCAAATTTTCTCCTAACTTCATTCCTGGTAAAAGGGTGTCAGTAGGATGCTCAAAACTCTGCCACAGGTAATTCTCTGGATTATTATCAGCTGCATCTTTAACAACAAGATTTCCTGAATCAAGAAGCTGAGCTACAGGATTCTTCGCCGACCCTGTGGCGTTGGATGACCATACGGCTGTACCTTCCCCATTGAATAGTGTGAGGTTAGCTTGATCAGTCACCTTCAGAAGGCCTTTTGTGTCATTGATTGGAACGTCTCTATTAGCAGTCCATACCACAGTTACCTTGGAAACTTTCTTGTACCATAATCCCAAGTATGTTCTGTTGGAATTAACATCTGGTCTGTAAAATCCCAGTTCAAAAGTTCCACCTGATGAGATGATTGTTTTGCCATCTGCAAGTGGCTGATTTGTGGTTATGGTATCTGTGGAATCAGATACCATAAGGGTAGACAACAGAAAACAGAAGCAACAGAATCTGTATAAGCTTTTCATTGATGTCTGTTGCTTCCAATTAAGGATTAAAATGTTATCTAGTTCTAAGTTTGAAATAAATCTTGTTAGATATACTTCAGATTTGTACAGAAATGGCCGGCTGAAAAAGGCAAGAGCAAAGCTCCAAACCTGCTTTCCAACTAAGTGGTCCCCTAAGTCCAATTTTCCATTTACTATTGGTCTTCGTGTGATTAATTCAAAGAATCGTCTCTTTCTTCCTTTTCACATTTCTTATTTGGGATATTTTAATGAGTAAACATCGTGAGACAGGTTAAAAGCTGAGTTGCCATAATGTGAATTGGGGTCCAAGGATCATATGTTCACTATCCTTGTAAAGATGGTACTTATTCAAAAAGGTTGATTAAAACTTTTAGAAAGAATTGCAGTTTTCATTCCAAATTTATGGGATATGAGTGCTTTTATCCCCCTAAAGTTTCGATGAAAACAAATTTAGTTTCAAATGTTTAATTTTCAATGGACATTTAGTCCTAATGACTAATTTTTACCAACTACTGTTGAAACAGGTGATGTACCAGCAACTATTTAGTAAAGAAAATTTTAAAAATCAATAAAATATTGCTAGTCATATAAAACATAGTAAAAGATGACTAATTTCTCATATGCTGGTCACGTGAGTAACAAGTCTTTAATCTTTTTTTTTTTTGTCAATCGAATTTTTATATTTTTCGACTAAAGACTAATTACTCACTTGATCAATATGTGAGCAACTAGAACGTGATCAGATTCTGATAGCAATTGGTAAAAACCAGTTATTAAGACTAAATGTGCTTAGAGATTAATATTTGGGAGTACATTTGCTTTCTTCCAAATATTAGAAAGTAGAAGTGCTCACACCTCAAAAATTTGGAACCAAAATTGTAATTCTTTCAAACCTTTACAAGTCAAACTTACTTTTGTTTACAAGTGGACATGTTGCAGGTTGGTCAAAATTTCATTCATCCCTTATAAAGTCGAAAGAATTCCCAAAATTATGATGAAATTCAAATATTCTACAAAAAGAGTAGTTTTAGTTGCATATTCTGGATGAGAGGATTCTCAAATTTGACAGATGCAAACTCCGGAAGCTCGTATTTAGGAAAGGCAAGATCTAAAACACTTTAGGTATTGATTAAAGTCTACTATTTGTCTCAAAAAAGTCTCATTCCACGAAAACTTGCATTTAGTGAACGCCAGCACCCTTTGGAATGAGAATATTCAACAAAAGCACTCCTTTAGTGGAATGATTTTGAATTTCATCATAATCTTAGAGATTTCTCCAATAAAGTCACTAACGCAAGGAAAACAGCTAAAATTTGGGTATGTATCTGTCTAGAACTAGACAAGAGAGGCATCATGTAGGCTTGAGTATATAAAAGTAAATGAATAATGTAAACATAGTACAGGTGAGTTGGATAAAATTAAAATTCAAAAATTAAGAAATTTGAAATCTGAATTCATTGGATTAAGTGATAAGTGAATAGCTTATCACTTATTGTTTGGAGCAAGTTTTGCCTAGAAATTCAGTATCACTTAATTAATTCAAATGCTCTACTTTTAGTTATCAAACGCATCTGAACATGTTAATAGCTGAAATCATTAAATTTGAATTCTGAATTAAATTATCAAATAGAGCATATGTCTTGCTAATCAAGATAAAGGCTTAGGTTATGATCAGTTAAAGGAATACATGCTGTATATTGAAAAAAATCATACATATCCCAATTTTTAGATCCATGTATAAGAGACCCAGTTCAATACTTAAAACTTAATAGATTCAGATTTTAATATGTTCAGATACATTTGATAATAAAAAATAGAGCATCTGAATTAATTAAGTGGCACTAAATTTTCTAAACAAAGTTTGCTTCCAAAATTAAATAATAAGTTATTCACTTATGACAGAATGTGATATACATTCAAATGTGTCAAATTTAGTATTTAACAATTCAATAATTTAATGGATTCATATTTCAATTTTATCCAATGCACCCTTAATCTCAATTGATTTCGAGCAAAGTGCATGTTTTTTGAGGCCATAATAGAGCCACGATTTACACCATATATTATAGTGAAAGTTGTTTATGCTCATGTCCTTTGAAAATTTAATCCCAAATCCAAACAGCACTAGAAGAAAATATTCCCCATCTCAATCAGGCTTCAAGGTAGTGGGTCTTAATGGTCTGATAATCATCAATGAGCAACTTCCAAATAGAACAGCCGAAGACGCGTAAGGATCTTTTGACAAAACTGATCCCCATTTCCACTGCCTGGAAGACGACTTAACAAAGACTCGGACGCGTACAGTTGACTCTTGATTTCTAGAATATGGTAACAAATATTCATTAGACACTCGTTAACGATATAAACTTCATATAATTTAATGGTTTAAACGCATGTTTATGTACTGATTTCTCTGCATCTACACAACCCTTGAAAATTAGTAGTTGAGTTATAGTGTTAATCCATCACCTTTTAGAAAAAACTCTTTTTATAATATTTTATCAGTGGATTTGTTTGACGAGTGTCCATTCGTCACTCGTTAAAATGGACCTGAGGTGTTTATATTTTGGAAAAGTAATATTAATTAGCGAAAGTATATAAATGCAAGACAGAGTAATAATTATCAGTGCATGAATTTATATGATAGGTTAGATGTGATGTAGGTATACTAACAAAGTGACCATTGGCACTTGTTAGAAAAATTCTCTATCAATTTGTGCATGGAAAATTTGTAAAGCACTATTATGGAGATGTGAGGTGACTTGCTTTGAGTATCATTTAATATTCCACACTGCAGATTTCTACAAAGACTTGGGACTCCTTAGTCATGGTTTAAGACTGATTGACTTGTTCTACTGCATCACCTTTTCCACAAATCCTCTGCAATAATTAATCGCAATGTTTTGTCTTTCTTTTTCAAATGTAATGTTTTTCAAAGTTGGTAGGGATGAGAAAACGATAGCTGACAACAAAGTCAAAGAATACTAGAGACTCTTCCAATCTTGTGACCGATTTTGGTTCCAAAACCACTTTTGCCCCCGAATTAACAATCCATAGCAACCTTTTCGTAAAATGATGTTAGTATCCTTAAGTTGGTAATTATAGATTACCCCCATGAACTATGAATTTAGCTGTATTTTGTCTTCTGTTCCCCTCCCCGCCCTTTTCAAGAATGTTATAATCATGTTTAAGGATAAAATTACTATTGATATTTTATATATTTTATTCATGTTTAACAGTTTGAGGATGAAATTACTCTTGATATTTTATGAATTTTATTTTTCATTTTTGATCTTTTGTTTCTTCTCTCTCTCTCTCTCTCTCTCTCTCTCTTATTTTCCTTATTTATTTTTACATTTTCGCTTGCCACTAATAAGACATATATTATTGTAAATAATTGATAAACAACACACTTGATTATTGCATATGTTTCATACTATAATGTTTACTTTTCCCCATATTTTGTCGTAAGTTGCTCATCTGGTATTACTAATTAATAAATATACAAACTCTGATGTTGATATGTTGTAGGTGGTGATTAACTTGTTATTTGTGTCACAAAGCCTATATAATCAAGAAACTAAAAATGTTTAGATAAAATTAACCGTTGACACTGTGATTAATCAATTACCAATAGGGATAACAAGGGCGACTTGGGATAAAAGGAAAAAATAGAGAGGAAAGAAATAGAAAAGGAAAAAAGAAATAGACAAAATGATTAAAATAGTAGCTTATAAAATTTTAGGGCAACTAGGGTCATAAATCATGGTGGGTAAACTGCAAGTTAACGTAGTCCTTATGGTTGAAAATCAGGGTTACATTCGAACTTCAGGCCTTGTGTAACGCTTAATCATGATTTTGATTGTCTAATGGGGCAAAATGCTTAAAAAGTACCATTAGGGGGCAAAGTGGCATTGAGCCAAGCCTGAGGAAATTTACCCTAATTAACCGTAAGTGAATCAAGTCACTTGTTTTCCATTAAAATAAAATAAAGGGATAATTTCAGAAATCTTCCTTGAAATTTTTGATAATTTCACCTAATTCTCTTGAGATTTTAAAAATTACGTATACCTCCCTTGAGTTTACTTTTTCGGTAAGGAAAAGTATTCAAAGATTAAAATTTTGACTGAATAACCCAAAACACCCCCATGAAACTATGAAGTTCATTTTATCTTCTTATAAAATTCTTAATATATATATATATATATATATATGAAACATGTATAAAATCTCAAATTCACTGTCTCACCTTTACTATTTTAAACCTTTCATATTCTCACATCTCAAATTAGTACCATTTTCACCATGATCACCACCACCATTAGTCCCTAAATTCTAAAAACTCAATATAAGTTTTAAAATAAATCAGCAACGTTAAATCCAAAAAATTTCACCAACTACATTAATAAAACATCCAATATCCCTATCCCTCAAATGTTGGAGTACCAACACTAGCCCCATCTTTTCTAAACCTTCAACTTACATCTTCTTCTATTATTTCCAGATCCTTCAAGCAAAGGTAAAATTAATCTATAATATGCTAAAATTATGTTCAGGATATAATTGTTTATTTCACTAGTGAATCTTGTTTTAATTCCATTAAATGTCTAATTGTGCGATGCATTCATATGCATAAGATTAGCAGCGGAATGTTTAATTGCATAAAAACTATTAATATGTTAAGGTAATTATGGTCATTTTATAGGACCAAGGGAAATAAGTGTAATATTAAAAATCTCTAGAGTATTACGAGAAATTGTCGGAAACCTCAAGGAAGGTTTCTGAAATTATCCCAAAAATAAAAGTGTTGATTTCAGCACCATATAATAACTGTTGCTGACAACTTCTATGGCTGTGCCGATTTCATAAGTAGACCCTGCAGATCTTCTTCTGAGGTAGTCATTTGTCTTCTGTTATGATTTTTGGATAAAGGGGTAATGGCAGAAAGTTGTTCTTTCAGGACGGGCAAAAATGGCATAAAAGGTAAGAAATCTACATCAAAAAAGAAGTCAAAAAAATGGTAACGACTTTGACGGGGAGGTACCATATATGGTTAATTATGGCAACAACAAATTTTGACCGTCACCGACATAAAGGGACAGGTTGACAAATGTAGTTGATAGTTTGATCTCAATCTCGCCATTAATGGAGGGACCGATGTGAAGAAATTGCAGGGAACATGAAGTTTAAGCCGATTTTTGTCTTGATTTTTGCTTTATTATTTTAGACTTGATTCTGTCTTGCTGGATTTTTTGAATGAATTTGTGATGCTTAAAACTCTTAGGGGTTTAGAGGTTTGGTTGGATGGCTTGGCCTTGAAATATCCACCCAAATCCCCTCATTTGTTTGGATTTTCTCAGGATGTGGACATGGGATTCATCACCTTTTTTTCTTTTTTTCTAATGATCAACAGTGGTTCTTTATTGTCCTCTTGATGACTCGAACTTGTAACGTATCGATTACAGGAGAAACGTTTTACTAAATAAGTTGCGCTCCGTTGTCAAATTGACGGCTTGTTGAAAGGGATTTTGAAATTAGAAGATGATTGATTTTACATTGCATTAAATTAAGTGTCGTTTCAAATCCTTGTTTCATCTAATATGTTGCTGTGGTAAACAAACTCAGGTATGGAAATTGGAATTAACAAACTGGATAATCAAGTGAAATTAAAGCACCAGTTGATTGGGATCAAATAAAGCTGATAATCCATTAATAATAGAGATTAAAAATGCAAGAGGAAGCAAAACTTGGGAAAGAAGAAAATAAGATAAACTCAAAGAGAGCAAATCCAATCCTACAAAATTAATTGCGTTTGAATTGAGAGATTTGATAAAAGAATTGAAATCCTCTCAAATCCCTCTAGTCGTTTACATTATTTAGAAGATATTTAGATTTGTAAATTACCAATTGTTCTAGTATTTAAAATATATTTTAATAATTGACGTATTACAAACCCAAATGCCTATTAAACAATCCAAACAATTAAAGTGATTTGAATGAATTTCGAATCTTTCATTAAATTTTTCAATCCAAATGAAACTGGATTCTAATAGCATTACAGACGCCGAAACTTTGATAGTTATGTATATTTATAAATCCCTCTCAATCTCTACTCATATCGATACACAATGTTGATTACTTATGAACATGTCTAAAGTTCGAGAATAAAATATCTAAAACATAGCGATAAGGAAATAGGATAACTACAAAATGTAGGAATTTAGTGACTTATGATATATGCATTCCTAGACGTTGGCGTTGTTGCGCGAGAAAGAAAAATGATACGTTAGCATAATGTCATTGTCAAGCGGCTGCCAGATTAGTGAGAGAGAATGAAAGGAAAGTTGGCAAATTAGACCTTTACCTTTCACCTTTTGATTTTTTATGTTTTTAGCCCAATTATATTTGTGAACTTTGGAATTTCCCTGGTTTAAAAAACTAGCCAAAGAATGCATTTCAATTAATCATAATTTCAAATCCATTCAACTGGATGCTTTATTGAATTCAAATCCACCGACCCAAACAAAGTAATTTATTTGTCAAATGCAACAAGCATTTTAACTTCTAATTGTGTAGTGTTTTCATTAGGCATACAAAAAGTTCGATTTTACGCATAATTTAAGAGGACAAGTTGACTGCACTAATTTGTCCGGTAATTTCTATTTCTTCAAGACTAAAAGAAATCAATCAGATGATAAAACTATTAAATAAATTATTTAAACCCGTGGATGATTAATTTGAAACTTGTACATATGAAACAAGGATGCATCCTTCAACTATAAACTAAATTTCCACTTAGGATTTTTGAACTTCAAAATAGGACACTCAATTTAATCCTTAAAGTATAAATTTGATCCCATCTTGGTTCCTAAAATATAAAGTCTATCTTATTTTAGTCCTTAAAAGTATAAAATTTTTTCTTACCAAATATAAAACGTGTCTCACGTCCGTTAGTCAACGAATTTACTGGAAAGGAGTAGTGTCTTATTTTAAAGTTTAGAAATTAAAGTAGGAATCTAAGTATGATTGAAAAGTACAAAGTGCAATTAATCCTATGAAACAAAAAGAAATAGGCAAACAATTATATGTACATAGTACCTCTTTTACTCCTAATGTGCCCTTAGATTCCAATTGTAGGTAAACACCCTTTTAGTTTTAGTGGAGTGAAAACCATCTCTTCCCAAACTGAAACTTTTGGGCTTTGAGAAATTAATTGGTTAAACTACTAAACTACCAATAGGGATACTGTGACGAACTGGGCTAAACCAAGTGGTTATGTCCAAATTATATATTAGATGCAACTTTTTCCTAAGAGCGAACTTGTCAAAAGAATGAAAACAAAAGGTTCCTCGAAAATGTCTGTGTATATAGGAGCTAATGGAAAAAAAATGGTTATTAAACTATTTAAAGCATTATATTGGTTATTAATTTAAACCTTTTATTTAGTTAAAATAGTCATTCATGTAATTAAAACATCCATTTTGGGGCTAAATAGGTATGAGTTTTCATAAGATGAGTGATAAAATATGTCAGCTTTAATTAATTGAGTGCCAAAAATTATACTCCCTTTTATGAGTTCACTAAGTACATTGGCTAAATAAAAAGTTTAGTGACTAAAACATGAAGTTCGAAAATTTTTGGTGACTAATTGCACCATTTACTCAAGAGAGAGGACAAGCATATTGTGTTAAACATGATGGGGCCTATTCTAATTGCATTTTTTGATCCACTTTAGCTTTTGGTTCTCAAGGTTTTGTTTAATCAATGCTATAATTGTCTGCTAATCAGTGTCATCTCTGCTGTTTGGGATAATCGTGCATCCCCCTTGCCTTCTTAGTTGCTTCAAAATCCAACCTTCAAAAATGGTTAATCTGGCATTTGCTTTTGACCTTGTTATGAACTTGTTTACCTACCATCCAAATTTTTTGATACATTAGAAACCAATTTATAGAGGATCATAAGTACTGAAGTAATATAAAAAAAAAATTATGAATTTTTCTAATTGGTGCCTAATCATGCTTAACTTGCCATGTTAATATACACAATCACAATTAATGTACTCTGACATTTAGATACATTCTCGAATTAGCCACAATCTAACCCTAAATCCCCTCTTAACGAGTGCTCATTAAGCACTTGTTAGCCAAATCAAAAATTATACACACACATATATATATGTATGTATGTATAAAATATCTCATTATAGCCAACACTTCTGTGTAAAGAGTATGTATTTAAAAAAAGTTCTAGCACATTACTTCTTCTTTTACTTTTAAAGGGAGTATGGAATGCCGCAGGCTTTTCTTGGAGCAAACCTGCAAAAGATTCATTCAACTATCGAGCATCTAACAATGTGATGCTTAAAGCATTGCCAGAACTATATTCTTTCTTGCCTGATGAACTCTTATCAGGTTCGAAAGATAAATTTCTTTCAGTGAAATAGCCAGGCTCTTTAGGGAAAGGTAACGATCCATCACCAGCCAACATAAAAACCACAGATGACATACTTGGCCTGTCATCTGGAGATTGCTGTACACATAGTAGCCCTACATGAATTGATCTTATAACTTCGTATAGATGACAGGATACACTCAAATGGTCATCAATCAACTCCGGACATCTGCCTTCTTTGTAAAGTAACCATGCCTGAAATTTTATGAAGCACTTGTGGTAATTAATGTTGCTCATGAGAATAAAAAATGAACTCAATGCTGTATGAAATGGAAATAGAGGAAACCTACATGCCCAAGAAGATTATGATGGTGATCAGGATGGCTAAATCCTCTGTTCTTCCTCCCACTTACAATCTCCAGTAACAAAACACCAAAGCTGAATACATCTAATTTTGTTGAGAAATATCCATCCACCGCATACTCTGGCGATATGTAGCCACTAAGATAGGATAATGAGAGAAGAATTATATCAATATCCTACGAAAAAGTCATGAAATTTAATTGTTAAAGGGCATCCTTACTATGTTCCAACGACTCTTTTTGTGCTTGCTTCAGTCTCGCTTCCTCCAAAAATTTTGGCCAGGCCAAAGTCTGATATTTTTGGTTTCAAATCAATATCTAACAAAATGTTGTCAGCCTTAAGATCTCTGTGGATGATTGTCAATCTAGAGTCCTGATGAAGATACAGAAGTCCGCGAGCAATCCCGGTGATAATCTGGAAGCGTTTTGGCCAATCAAGGAATCTGCGCCGATCATGATCTGCAAAATCTTACATCTTAGTATCTGAGCCTGCATGTAAGTGATTTAAATTTGAAAGAAAGAAAGTCCATTGACATCATCAGGTCATTGACTATATTGTGAAGTTTGAATATTTTTCAGCTTTGGAAGAACAAAAACAAATGCCCCCTTGGCCCCTTCATTCATGTCATTTCACTGCTAGATGTAAAGCATTTTTACCAACCCGTAAGGAGTAACTTTTGGTGAAACCACATGTGAAATGAAAATTCTAGTGAAAAAATGTGATTGTACGAGAAAGAACAAAAAGAATGCAAGATCAAGTTGTAATTTTCTATTTATTTGTGTATTGTTGTGAGAGAACCCACCGAAGATGAAGAAATCCAAGCTCTTATTAGGCATGAATTCATAAATCAACATCTTCTCTTCTTGGATGCAGCACCCTAGAAGCTTCACAAGATTTCTGTGCTGGAGCTTTGCAATGCATTTAACCTCATTCTTGAACTCATCAAGTCCTTGTATGGAGTTTTGAGAAAGCCGCTTCACTGCAATTTCTTTTCCCCCAACAAGTGTACCCTGAAAATTGTTGTATGTCATAGATCAATTTCAAGGTGTGATATCCAGTTTCTTTTGTGAGTGTTTCCATAAATCCTGTATCTTTTTTCTTTTCTCTTTTCCTTTTCTGTTTTTGTGAATTAGATGCATCATCATATGTCAAATCCCACTAATTATATAGTACTGATTATGATCGGAGATTGCCAAGATTATTGTATCTTAAGAAAATCGTTAAGATAAACTAGCTTTTAATGAGAGTATCTGTTTAACTAGCTAACAGCCTTGGTAGACACATATCACACACAATACTATGTTCATTCTGATTGTATGGCTCGTCCTGGACTGTTTGGATTGTTATTTTTAGGAGCTTCTGTAGAAAAATGTACTGTAGCGATTTGATGAGTGTGAAATAAAAAGGTGATTGTGAAATGTGTTCATGACAAACATAAAAATTTTTCTGCAGAAAACTACAATCCAAACTAGATTTCTTTCTCATCCTAAAGAGTGCAAAATAAAAATATTTGTCTCTCTTATTTTGGTTGGATTTCCTCAAGAGAAATACATTGACTTGAATATCAAAATCAAAACAGGTCTAGTTCCTCTGGACTTCAAAACTTTCAATAAGGAGTTAAATTTAACACACGAATAATAAATGTTTACCTTGTAAACAGGACCAAATCCACCCTCTCCAAGCTTATTATCCCTTGAGAAGTTATCGGTAGCCTGGATGATGGTTTTCAATTCAAACAGTGGCAGCTCAACATCTTCCTTGTCACCTTCTTCAGCAAGATATTGAGTTGATCTGGTTCCCGTACTCGCTGTTGGATAAATCATGGAAAGATTAGTAAAAGCAAGAATTTGAGAAAGATTATATATCTGGTTATAGATAGACAACAAATTTTGAGAGAATTGTCTGGAAATTGACATGCATTCTCATTTCTTTTCATGAAGTGAAAGCAAGCATATATTACACATTGCCGCTAATATAGAAGTATCCGCTTACCTTCGCCAGACACGTGTTCAGCTTGCCTCCTCTTCCTCTTCTTTTGAATATTCAAGATAAGGCCAAGGACCAGCAGTAGAAGAACCACCAAACACAAGCTGATTCCAATTTTTTTCCCTTTATTGGATCCAGGGCCTATTTGGCAGGAAAGCACGAATGTATCAACGCAAGTTTATATATCTTTTTGTTCAAACATACTCAGATATTTAGGGAAAAAAAAGGATGCTTCATTTAGCAGAGCTAATGTTAATAGTATTGTTTTCTCATAGATTGAAGCCAGCCATTAGATAACATAGTGATGCATATTCAAGAGCTCTAAGGAAGTTGCAGAATTAAAAATATACGTACTTGATTAGAATTTCTGATATAAATGATGAAAGCTGAGAACAGAAGCAACAAGTCAAATTATGTGTTCAGGCATTAAGTTCTTGAAATTTCATGACCTTGCATAGTATTTACATCTTAATCAACAATGTTTGCACGGCCAATGATGATTTGAAAAATGATGACAATAACTGATGCCTATGACAAAAAGTTGGTGATTCTTTCTTCAACTTACTGCAAGTTTAAGCATGAACTCTAATGCTGCAATTTATCATCTTTCCGAAAGAAGGTTCGCATAGCGTATGTGACAGCGTCATTACCTAACTCAGAGGAGGCCACCCTTATGTAGATATCTTGACCACTGTCGCCAATCATGGTAATATCGATGAGATCGTCAAACCAAAGCAAGCAGCCACTTCCTTTGCCTCTTACATCTGTATTTGAATAAGCCATGCAGGAACAGTTTTTTAAACAAATTTTCTCACATTCCTTGAGAGTTATGCTCTCATTATACCAGGACCATCTTGTGTCTGGCAACTTAATGCCTGTATACTTTAGAAATCCATCCCCTTTTTACAATCTAAAGGAGTTCTTCGCTGACAGCCTCTCGACCAGTCTGTTGCGTTCCAATCATTGGGGGATTGTGGCACAAATCTATCCAAACAGCTACAAACTGGAGAATTAGCAATGTTGCAGATGCCATAGGCATGACAAAGCCCGTAAGTATCACAATTGTCAGCCGGCGCATTAACGTAAACAGTCCAATCCTGAGTCCGGTAATTCCAATTTAACCTTTGAAGCACCCCCAAGCTACTCAAAGTAAGCCTTGAGTAGACAGAGCTGTTAATCAGATCAAATTTGTAGTATATTTCCTTTGGAGTATTTACAAACTCATATGTATATACCGGATTTGGTTTCAGGCCTGGTGAGCCGCTGAACCGCAGACCATTCCACGGTCCAGAACGAAATTGTGGAAGTGAATTGTTCATCAAGAACTGTTGTGGAAAGCCATTAGGATCCGTTCGATATAAAAAATCACCTCTTGAAGGATCGATACCACTCTTTGAAGACTGAAGGTACCTATCAATGCCTTTCACCAAGTCAAGTCCAAGCTTCACTCCTGGTAATATAGTGTCTGTAGGATAATCATAACTCTGCCAGAGGTAATTCTCTGGATTGTCATCAGCTGCATCTTTTACAACAAGATTTCCTGAATCAAGAAGTTGGGCTACTGGATTCTTTATCAACCTCGTGGCGTTTGTGGACCATATGGCTGTATCTCTACTATTGACAAGTGTGAGTTTAGCTTGATCAGTCATCTTCAAAAGGCCATCTGTGTCATTCATTGCAACGTCTCTATTAGCAATCCATACCACTGTAGATTTGGAAACTTTCTTGTACCATATTCCCAAGTATCTACTCCTGGAATTAAGATCTGGGCTAAAATATCCCAGTTCAAAAGTCCCACCTGATGAGATGATTGTTTTCCCATCTGCCAGTGACTCATTTACAGTTATGGTATCTGTAGCATCAGACAGTATAAAAGGAGGCAACAGAAAGCAGAAGCAACAGAATTTGTGTAAGCTCTTCATTGATGTCTTCTTCTTGCTTCTAGTTAAGCAGTTGATAAGCTCTATAGCGATCTTGTTAGATGTACAACAACTCCACAAGTGGGCACAAAATTGGCCAGTTGAAAAGGCAAAGCTCCAAATTCCTTACCAAAAACTTGGCCTCCCAAAGTCCATTTCTCCATTTTGCTATTGGTGCTAATGTAATTCATGAACTCTCTCTGTCTTTCCCTCTCACACGTCTTGATTGAGACATTTTGGTGTCAAAACAATCGGACAGCTTAAATCTTGAATTACTATTATGTAAATTGGTGGCCGAGGATCACACAGGTGTATCATGGTTGATAAAAATACTTTCAAAAGTCAATAACACATGTTTGTAGAAGTATACCTGAGGGAGCTTGGTTGGAATTTCAAAAAAGAGTAATTATTACAAGAAAGACATTTGGTGATTAACCAGTTCTAGAAGAGGAAAATCATGCAGACTTGAGTATATGAAAGTAAATGAATAACCTGTACATGGCATGTCTTACTAGTCAATACTATGACTAATTCTAATGCTATATGTCAAAATAATTAATCCATAACTTGAAAATCAGTTCGCCGTGTTTGACAAATATGTAGAAATAACTGTCTCAGAGCCTGAGAAATATTTGTAAATACATTGACGCAAGCATATGTCCATTGTTAGATGTGTGTATCAGTGAATTGATCTCAATTTGCTTTTGACAAAAATGTAATTTTTGAGGACAAAATAGAGCCATGAATTTGAACACCCCTAAGGTTGTGGTGAAAGTCTTTAATGCTTAAATTTCTATGAAAATTAGTCTGAAATCCGAAATGCGTTTCTATCAGCCATCAATGGAGAGTTTGAAGACAGGCCCTTTGTTCCCCTCAAACCATAAGCTGGCTTAACAAATTTGATCCTTAGATCTCATCTAGAACAATGTCCAATACCACAAAAAAGGACTTTGGTTTCCCACATGTGGCTCTTGGTTCCTGTACAAAACAATATCTCTTTCATGTAATATGTTGTCAATTTGAACAAGGAAATTATGAAAAACGTTATTCTCAAGACATGAGGTCATGTTGCTTTGGACGAATTTTCAATATTCTAGAATGTGCTGATTTCCACACCATTGCATATATCATTTGCTGTCAACTCCTGAATGCCGTGGTATCAAGGAAACCTGCTTCCGAGGTAGTCATATGCCTTTTTGTCAAGGATTATGGCATAAAGCAACACCTTTGAGGACATCCAAAAATGGGGAAATAGCAAGAAATTTATCTGCAAAACAAACTGATTGGATCTTGATTTTTTGTTAGGGCCAAAAGATTGACGAAATTTCAGGGAGCATCAAGTTCAAAGTCCATTTTGCTTAGGAATTTTTATCTTTAAAACCTTTTGTTTCATTTGATTCTATATTGCTGGATTTTCCAATGAATATGCAATACTTAGAACAGTTGATTCATGTGTGAAATGTAACAATGTTTTGCCAAGGACCTAAGCTTATAAGTTTGTAGTACTTCCATCAGACAAAGGAGTTAGATGTCAATTTCAAGCCTACTTTAAGAGGACAAGTTCACTACAACGTAGTCTTTTCTGTAACTTTAACTCCATCAAAACTGAAAGAATCAATCAGATTGTACCCCAATAGAACACAGGTGATTAACAGAAAAGTTGTACATAAAACAAAGAAGTAGGTGACCTATTACACTATACAAAATTGCAATGGGTTCAAAAGTATATTTAAGAAACAGGTGATGAAGGCAAACCAATTTTACCCCTTTTGCTATTTCCGAACCTGGCCTGAGATCATAATTCTATTATCACTTTCCTTAGAAAAGTCAAATCCATCTCTAACCCATATTGCAAATTTTGGGATCTCTAAAATTAAGTGGCAAGGTGGGGATTTGAACTCTGAAACTACAAGGTGTAGTACAGGAGTTCCAGCACCAACTGAACATGATAAACTCAGCAACTTTAATAATGTGTCTACAAGGTGTACAAAAGGAGTTCCAGCACCAGGTGATCATAATTAGATGCTACATGCTAGAGTGCACACTGTCTGTGACCCACTTGGCAAAATTAAAAGGTCTCAAAAATCATCACTTTTGAATTACTGGAACTAACAGTTACAATTAACTAACTAAACCTTTCACTTATCTTGTTATGTTATGCACATAAGCACAAGAAGATCACTTCCAGCTGCAGGCAAAATCATGTTCAGAAACAGAAGTTTACCTTCTGCACTATAGTTGCCAAATAATGGAAGAAATTCCCATTTTCTCCAAAATCTGGTTTGTCCGAGAGAAATGCCTGCACATACAAAACATGGTTTTCTGAAGTTAACAATACAGAATAAAATCATGGCTTCAGTCACTAAAGTTTCATTTTCAAAGAATGGAATAGAGTTTATAGGTAGATTATCCACAAACACGAAAAGCAGAATGAAACCTATCCCAACATTATCTATCTTAAGTATGTCTTCAAAAGATACTTGTAAGTACATTAGCAGAAAAATTGCAATCTCACTAGTTAGTGTAGCCTTTAGCATTAACAACTGACAAAGTTAAGAGCAGGAAAAAAAAAAAAGAAGCATTGACATTCTATGTCACTGACTAGGATTTTTCTTTATTCCTTCTCTCACAGCACAGGCAAGGCATGGCAGGTCTCATGGGGCCAGGAGCCATCAATTTCATAAGATTCAAAGATATGTTTTTACGTAAAGAATACATGGGATTTTCTTGCTTCAAGGTGCATTGGTGCAAACTGACATGGTGTTCCATTAACAATTTGGTATCTCACTTTGCAAGTGGTTCATTTAGCTGAAAATCCACATATTGACATTCCAAGACCTAATTCAAAACTCTGATCCCAATGCATCATCCAAGCCTCACAAGGAAATAAAACCCCACATGTGAAAGCTACAACGAATGATGTAGTACATTTTCTCAAGAGATGTTTAAGTAAACAGGCATGGTCATCTTGAATTGATAGAGACCTGCAGCCAAAGAAGCCCCGATTTGCTGATAAACCAGATGGATGGGCTGCCTTGAGAATGTGATGCTTTGTGTCATCGATCAACCTGTCCAAAGCCCCAAAAAAATCTTAAGATTGCTGTGGACAATCTATAGAATTTGAAGGTGGTAGATTAGTAGAAAGGGACAAAATAAATGCCATTCAGTAAGTTGATGCTTCCTATAACTATCAGCTCTCTGCTCCATTTAAGAAACTAGAATCAATTCTCTGTTGGAATTCCAATCACGACATGCTGTTAACAAACAAGTTGCAAAGCAAAACTTCAATCTAGTCAAGCATGCAATTTTCAAGCTTCCTTTTCTTAAATAGAGAACAGCACGACATATCCACAAACATTAAATCTGTCTCACTTGAAACTTGGTTCATCCCCAAGGATCATTGTTTTGGATGCACTAACAGATTTAAATGAAAGGGACTTATTTTGCTCCACACAAGCTAGAGTGTTTCCATGGAGTCATTTTTAGCAGGAGCAGTCAAGAATCATAGGATGTACGGTTACCATGATCACAAGTCAAAACTTTTGTGTAAATCCACCACTACAACTAGAAAGTTGGATTTCTCAAGCTATGCACCAATTAAAACCAAGACAACTCCAATTAACCGCAATCATTGTGTTGGAATGATTCAACCTTGTGTTGTTTTAAGGTAGACCCGCACTCTGTTGAATGGTTCACTGTAAAAATTGATAAACACGTACACAGAACCACCACAGAGGAGATGCAATTGAGGTTTATGGAGTAGCTTTATGACCCAGAATGAGGCTTAATGGAAGTTGAAGATGCAGATGGTTAGTAGGGAACACTGAATACTAGGTGAATTGCCGATTTAAAACTATTTGACTCTATCCTATAACGAGTAACTTTGCCGTTCAATACTTTATTAGCCATGTTTTGCCATTATTAGTGAATGGTTACCAAAAAAAATTCATTCCTTATCCTCATCTAGAAGCATTTACGAACTAAGGTCATAATATGCTGACCCTCTGTATCGCAACTAGAGAGAGAACAATACCGTACTATGAAGTGAACTTCGTAGATTAAACTGCTAGAGAATCATGGCACTAAAGACAACTACCTAGCGGGAGCCATCGGTTTTTCACTTTCTGGTTGTGCAGATCCCCTAACCAGTCTAAAACCAATTTAACTAACCACAAGAAACAAAAGAAACATTGGTGAATAATCTGAGAGTTTACACAAATATCTTAAGCTCGTTAAAGATATATTGAACCAAAAAAGTCCAAAAACTGGAAAGCAAAAGAGAGTCTAAAAGTGTTAACCTCACAATGAGGTCTTCCATTCCAGTTTAAAGTTTGAAATATTTTACTTTTAGAGAGTCAAAGACTTCCGATGTATAGAGCAACTTACCCACCCTCATTAGTTTCTTCACATTTTGACATATTGGTGCTGAGGTGACGTTTGCTTATTCACTTTGTCAAATATACATAACAGTTTCCAAAACTTGTAAAATTCAAGTGCCTTAGTTTCCCTTTAGGAAGCATTGACCTCAATGCCATGCTGCTCAATGTTCTACTTGAGAAGACCATGGCAAAGCAGCAAGAATACCATGACTATAGAGACACTACAAAAGAAATGTAATTAACAGCAGAAAAGCTTGACACTTTGAAATTTAGCAATCTCAATATATGGATTTTCTTTAATTTCCTATCAGTTAATACCGTGCCTATTTAGGTTGGTACCTCTTCAAGTTCAGATCACCAATATAAGGAGTAAAAAAGAGAAATATGTGCAAATCAGGGGTAGCAATATGCACATTACACTTGTTGTTATGGCACTCCATTTGTCTCTCATTCATTTGCAAACATTACAAAAAAGATTTGAGTGCCAGCAGCAAAAAGTGGAGGGAAATGTTGTAACCCATTAAATTAATTGGGAAGAGATTTGTTGAAAGTCCATAAATGTACAGTAAAGCAAGCATACAACTAAAAGTACCTGGCTTTTGCTTGTGCATAATTACCCCAGAGAAGAAAAACAACACCTTTCTTCTCCTGTGAAATTGTCCTGATGACTGCATCAGTAAATTGCTCCCAACCTTTGTTTGCATGGGAATTTGCTTGGCTCTGTTTAACTGAAAAGTAAGTCAAAGGAAACAAATTGTGAAAAAAGGAATAGGTACTATAGGGCTAACTGAAGGTAAAGGATAGAACATAATGGTATCATGGTTTTAATATAGTCTGAGCAATTTTCTTCAAGAAAGAAGATAGATAATGTAGATTGTAAGAAAGCAAAGCTCCAAAACAATGACTAGAAATCAAAATTTTAAATGTTCCTACTTTGTAGTAAAGTTGAAAAAAGCAAATATCAAAATTTGAGATTCCCTCACTGAAAACTCAGGAATATTCATGGATTAAAGATGATGGAACACCTTTGAAAGTCAATATATAAATTTCAATAGAAACATGAACATACCTGTCAGAACAGCATTCAGCAGTAGAACCCCCTAAAGAATTACATGATCGAATATTAGGCAGTGTTTAACAAGATAAACACTCCCAGCTATAGAAACCATTTAACACAAAGATAACAGAATACAGATGACATTAAGAATAATATGGTAGCACAGCTTTGGTAACAAGAGAAGCAGATAATATTTTAACTAATTTGATGCTCGGCACTAAGATTTACTATACACTTAAGAAACCTAATACATAAAACCTCACCAATTAAATTGCATAATATGTACATCAAGTTTCCTACCAATATAATATGCAACAGAATAACAAAAGCTTACAAAATTCAAATGGTAATTGTACCGATGACAAAAGGCACAAAAAAGAACCTAAGAAAGTTTGCCAAAGAGTCATCGAAGTGAAAATTTTCCAGAACTAAACGCACTTTAAAAAAACCATAGGATCTGCATAACTACAAATGTGGAATAAGCTGTACATTACCACCAGATTTAGTAGTACCTGTACAGCCCATCTCTCCAAGTTCCCATGCGAAGGAATTGAACACCCCAAATCATTCTGAAGCTCCTTATATATATTTACCAGACTCGAAGGGACTTTAACACCTTCAGGCACAGAGAAGGAGAGCCCCATCGCCTGACCAGGTCCGTGATATGGATCCTAGTAGAAGAACCAAAGAAGGTAAAAACTTGACCTTAGCGTAAGCTTTTATGGCAAGCTATCAAAACAAAGTCACTGCTAGGCAACTTACACCCTCTGCTAAATATCTGGATGTTTTTGTCAACAACATCCAATTAGACTGATGACAACTATTAAGATTTCCGACCTTTCAATCATGAAACTCTTATCAGTGAACTCAAATGCACAGGAATTCTTTTAACTATTCAGTATTTTGTTATCTTATGAAGTAGAGAACCAAAGTTTCTCTTTCCTTTCAATTCTATGAGAATGAAGTGTCAAACTTCCTCAAATCAAGCAACAAAAAGTGCTACATTGTAGTCAACGGTTCAGTTTCAGAAAGTTCCAAATACTTATATTGCTTCTAAATTTAGGGACGAACATTGACATCAGTGGTTTGTCAGAAACAAGCTAGTAACGAGCAATTCAGACAAGATTCCATGAGTTCAACAGCAAGAGTTACAAGAGAAACCCAAACTTATATGGCAAACATGAAATTCACCTGCCCGATGATAACGACTTTCACTCGATCAAAAGGAGTAGTATTGAGAGCATTAAAGATCAGATGTTGTGGAGGATAAATTGGAAAACCACTCCTTTGAATTTCACTCTCCACAAATTTAAACAGATTTTTGGCATATGGCTTTTGAAATTCCCCTGGTAACTTTCCCAGCCAGGTTTCTTCAACCAACAGCTCCTCCAACTTCACACATCCTACATCCTCACCTATAACATGAAAACTCACAGTAGCAGACTATTACTTCTCTCGATATCATTGTTTCTACAAAGAAAGATCAAACCTTTACAAACATGAACATCACACAACATTTATTGAATAATAAAAAAAAAGTTGCATAGCAAATAACAAAAGCAAATCAATTAAAAAAAAAAGAATCAGGCTAAAAAGGGCCCCAATCAGTAAAGAAGACACATAATGTAATAAACGTATAGATACGTACAAAATGTATTATAAAATGAATTTGCTGACTTCTGTGCAAAATGCATAGATACGTACAGAAGTTCAGTAGATATCCTATCGTTGTAAATGGGGCATGCATCTAAAGCTACTCATAATGCAATAAAATTAACCCCAAAAAAAAAAGTTTACCCAATACAAGGAAGATTAACTGAAAGGAATTAAGGGAAAAGCATTTCAGTGAGTAAATGTTTTAGAATACAAAAGGGGGAAAACTTAAAAAAAAAAAAAAAACTTTTGCAACTGACAAAGTATACTACACTGGATAGAGGAACTAAGGGGCACGAATTTGGAGATAAAGCCAAAAATTAGCTAAATAAGAAGGGAAATAGAGAAATTAAGAAGGTTACATTTGGCAATTTTGTCCGAGCATAGCTTAAGGTTTCGTCTGGCTCTGGCGAGGGCTTTGTTGAATTCGATCCTGGACTTCTGTTCGGCGGTGAGAATGGAAGGAGGAGTAGAACTTGGTTCGAGTAAAATCGGGTGGGGATTTGACGAAGCTACGTCGTTTTGATCATGCTTACCGCCGTCGATCGGTGAGGACGATGAAGAGCAGAAAGCAGCGAGCTTGGTCGGAGTCGAAGTCGGAGGAGGAGGAGAAGAGACTCGCTTGAGGCGCTTGGCAGCGGGTTGTTTGAATAGGTCCATTATCGTCTTTGAGGATGCCGCCATTTCTGTCTTCAGACTCTTCACAGCTGAATTAGGAGTTAAGTAAAATAGAGATCTGGTTGTATATTCTGGCGGGAAGAAAGAAAGCCCGGTAAGGCCGAAAAGTTAAAAAGAGGTAGAATGTGGAAATTTTTTCGCGGACAAGGAGAATTTCTTTTTTCTTTTTTTTTTTTTTTTTTTTTTTGAGGATGAACAAGGATAATGCTGAGTTCGATTTCGTGTTATGGACCGCGGTTCATTGAATTGCATATATATTTAGAGTTTGTCAAGCTTAATTGAGATTAAAAATGTATATATTGTTTGAAATCAGTTAAATTAGGTTTTTTTTTTTCGAACATAATAGATTCTAAATTTTTTAGAAAATCTTGGATTTTTTAGAAGGAATATTTCACCGGCATTTAATAGAGTTTTAAAACTTTTTAGTGGTCAACTACCGTGGAAGTAACAAGAATAGTTGGTTGTTAAATTAGGTAAATAAAGTTAAAACAATAGATGAGTTTGAATTTGATAAATAAAGCTAAAGCTACAAATGAACTTGAGTTCGAAATTAAGTTTGATACAAATGAACTTTGAGTTCGAACTAAAGTTTTAAAAGTTTGATTTTATTCGATTGTATGAGTGTAATCAAGTAATTGAGTTTGACTTTTCTAAAAAATATAGGTAGTATTAAATTTCAAACTCGTCAAAAGCATTCGCACAAAATTTCAATGTGGAGACACTATCGAAAATCAAGAACAAATTGATGAAAAAAAGTGTCACTTTAACTAATTTGAAATTTAACAAGGTACAGCTATGAGTCCTTTTACAAAAGAAGAAATATTCCCTTCATTTTTCTTCTTTTTTGGTGCTAGTCTAGGGACTGAAATAGGTAGCGATTCTACTGGTAATAATTTGGTAATTGAGGGAAGTTTGTCAAAAAATTTGCAAAAAAAATACTCCAGTGTATATCTCAAGAAAGGACATCTTGCAATCTATAAATTTAGAAATTTCGCAACACTTGATGGTTCAAATAGATTTTGAAGATAAACGTCCCATAATCTATCCTTGACTCGATGATTTCGAATTTAGCAACAGTTGGGGAATGCAACAACTTGAGAAACATGTAACCAGCTCCTTCCAAAGGAGTTGACCACTACATTAATTATGGGATGGAAGGTCAAAAGTTCAAACTTTACCTCTCATTAATGCGCCTCAGTATGAAATTTATTCTAAATTCACACGGATGTGTAATGCACCTATTTGGTCTGATAGTGCCCGATAAAATAGATTCTCCCCTTCCTATAGGAATAGGAGTAGATTAAATTAAACTAGATGTACTGTTACGATAAAAAAAAAAAAAACAACTTGAGAAACATGAAGATTTGACTAGACACTTGAAGGTTTGAATAAATTTTGAGAAAAAACGTCGTATGATCTATCTTTTGACTTGATGATTTTGGAATTTAGCAACACTTGCGGATTCAACAACTCAAAAAACATGAAGATTTGTCTAAATTGTGATTGACACGAGGATCGAAGAACATAAATCCCTCGTAGAAAGTTCAAGGACTTGGAGATTGACCACGACTTGAAGGATATGGCTTAGAGTAGAGCACCAAGGATTTGAAGATTTGCTGAACTTCGACGACTTGGAAAAATTTTGAGGACCTGAAGGATTTGTCTAGAGAAATTTGATGCAGATTTGAGAGACTTGATGCATATTTTCTTGCAATATCTTGCCTAAAGGAGGGAAACACGCTAGTTGTGGGCAAGAATTACGGTTTTCTACAGAATATTCGTGACTAAAGATACCCATTGGTAACAACAAAGCGTCGGTTAGCCCATCATGGACCAAAATGTCTAAATCAACCCACTAATATGAAGTCTAGCACTTGTTTTGGGTAAGGATTTAACTAAGCCCAATCATTTGTTTCATAAGGAAATGGCTCTAAGTTGGACTAAATATTTAACTAATTAACCATGAAAACTATATTTATTTATTGGAAAAATGGCCATTTTCGTCTTTAAACTTTTTTTTAGAGTAGATTTAGTCCCTAACTTTTATTTTTGGCCAATTTAATACATGAACTTAATTTTTGGATCCAATTAAGACCTTTTATGGCGGTGCCACCACCTAAAAGCAATTTGGCTCCTAATTTAACATTAAACAAGGGTATTTTGGGAATTTCAGGTATGAATTGTAACCAAACTGAGTAAATTAAAAAAAATTATAGTATTTGGGGTATTTTTTATTTTAAAGCTTTTTGAAGGGATTTTTAATATATTTAATTAACTTCTTAATCCCTCCTTTACCTCACCCCTTCTTGTCGGCACCGCCACTGCCACCACCTCCCCTTCCTTCCTTTCCTCTCTGTCGACTAATTTCCTCAGTCACCTCCCTTTCCCATTAACCCTCCAAAGATGTGATGTCCAAGGAGACCAAGTACTTTCATCTAACATCAAGATGGTGCACAGTTCAAGTGAGCGGCAATCACCCTGCATAGCAGTTAGTGTTGGGCCCAACCCAACCTCTTAACTAGAAGCTGCTGCTACTTCTGTTGGTTGTCTTTCCCAGTCGATTGGCCTGTGGTTATGGGGTTGTTTCTTCTCAGTCTTTCATTGCTTGCGTGCCACAGAGGCTTCAGCAGAAGCAACACCACAGGAAGGTGCCGAGCCAAAGCCCAACGGTCTTTGGCTGAGGTAAAATTTTTATTTATTCACCTCTGCTCCCACTTCCACCCTTTCTCTCTTCCTTCTTAATTTATATTGCGGGCTCGGTGGTATTTTCTTCAACTGTTTGTTTCTACCTGCTACCATGCAGATTGGGCTCAAGTTCCAGCCTCTTAATGCTCCTTAACTGATTTGGCCCTATTTATGGGAGTTTGAATTGCCACTCTTTCATGATCCTAAATGCATTTTCCGAATCACAATTTCCATGAGTGACACTTTCTCTCTCTCTCTCTCTCTGCTGAATTTGGTCTCTTTGATGCATTTGACCCGAATACATAAGAAAATTCCTTCTATTTTCAAAATAAAAAAGCTAGAGCTTTGAGGGCTGGAATATTGGGGAACCCACTCACCTACATTAGCAGATTTCCTCATCTACTTTCTCAATTACAATGTAAACTCAAAGGTGGATGAAAAGAGAAGGATAAAAGAAGAAGGAGGAGGTGGGTGGCTGCTGACGGAGGTTGGTAGTAGAGAGGAGATAATTCAAAGTTTCTAAAAATGCCCTTGTTTAATGTTAAATTAGGAGACAAATTACTTTTAGGTGGTGGCGTTGTCGTAAAAGGTCTTAATTGGATCCAAAAATTAAATTCATGTATTAAATTGGTTAGAAATAAAAGTTAGGATTAAATCGACTCTAAAAAAAAGTTTAGGGACAAAAATGGCCCTTCTTGACTAATTTTTTTTTCTCAAAACGACAATCAATGTTATAGCTTAGGAAACGTAATTATATCAGGTTGAGCAACTCCTCGTTACATCATTCTTGGCTGCATCTAATAGCCAAGTTGGGAAGGATCCCTTCCAACATATCTCATTGCAAAAATCAATCGCGAACTTTGCTAACTTGTGACCTATATAAGTGTTGTACCTTTTGATGAAGGGAAAGCAACATTCACTAAACATCATTTTAAATTTCCTTATGTCCTTCTCTTGTGCTGGCAAGTATTTCTCCCATTCATGCACAGCTTTGTTAGTAAAATGTCAAACTTTTCTTGACTCATTAAATGTCAGAATTTTGATGTCAACAAATGTCTTCATTTCGAAGCTTGGTTGAAAGCTAACTCAACGTTGAAAACAAGTCTTGAAGTCCCTGGTCCTGAATTTTGCCAAATAAGCAGTCCATTTTTCTTGATCGCTATGAGACTTAATTTGATTTCTTCCAAGACAAATTTCTCTTGAACCAATTTCCAAGCCCATTAACTTGAGCCCACAAAGTGATGGATTACAACTTGTGGTCCACCATGTGGTGCAACGCGTAAGATTTTGACCCTTGTTGGATAATCAATTGCCAATCAGCTTATTCCCCGCCCCCCCCCCCCCGCCCCTCCACTCGTCCCACCTAGGGATGCAAACGAGCCGGATTGACTCGAGTTTTGGCCCCACTTACTATATATTCTTATTCCTCCTTTTTTCCCTTTGAAATTGTCAAATCACAAGTTTAGTTGAGGGATTAGATTTGATGGTTGAACTAAAATTCGATTTCATGGTCAAGCTAAAAAGAGATGAAGAGGCACACAATAATAATGGAACAATTAATGCAATCATTGACCAAAAAAGAAAGAGGGACTAAAATTGGTAAATTTACTAATTTGTCTATCATCTATTCAAAAAACTTTTCAAAATATTAATAAATACATTTATATTTCTTTTTATGCTTGGCAATTGTTGGTTGTGATTTCGTTATGGGGATAGAGTTTCTTCTTTGTATTTAAGATGTTAACATGTTTGGAGATTTGATGGTAGGTTAGATTATTTTGTTTTGAGAAGGTGCGGGCATTGAGTTTGAAGTTTGCGGTGTGATTAGTTGTAAATAGAATTTTGATGTTTGCAAAATGAATTTCTTGAAGATTTCTATGGCTATAATGATGGCTTTCCTTCTCTTAAACTTGATTAATCCCATCCCTACTTAAATCTCCCCTAAGGATTTTTTTTCAAAGCCATAATGTGACTCATGTAGTAGGAGTTGAGCCACTTATATGGAACCAAACCATGGCATCTTATGTTGAAAATTATGCAAACATAAGGGCAGTTGACTATGAGTTTGACCATTTCATGGAACCATATGGTGAGAATATTTTTGAAGGATGAAACGAATCTTCAGAATTGAATGTATGCTTTGGGCTCTGTTTTCAAACTCGGACCGGACCGGCCGGTCGAACCGGAAACAGGCTAGTTGTCCGGTTCGAGTTAATACTAAAAACCGGAAAATCAAAAGTTCGGTCAAACCAGGTCAAAAACCGAGTTTGACCAGAAAAATGAACCCGGTCTTTTTTTTTTTAAACTTTTTTGAAAGGTCAAAATATTTTAAATATGATGTTTTGACCCTTAAGTTGTTAAAAATTGTTAATATACCTCAAATATTTCATACTTTATAAATGTTGTCTTAAAGTTTGGTATTATTTTTCAATTAAGTCCATAATTTTAATACTAAACTTGTTAATGCTTATTAAATAATATAAATTGCTACTTGATTGTTCTAATTTATTTGTATTTTCTTGTTAAATATATTTGAAATATCAAATATATATGAGTATACATTTATTAATATTAACATGTTATTATGTATTTTACATATAATATTTTAATTTTTAAATAATTTTATTTATGACGTCATCTGGTTCATCCCCTATCGACCCCGATTGAACCCATTAACCCCTGAGCTCGACCGAGTCGATATCCGGTCCGGTTCTGAAAACATAGGCTTTGGGAGAAGCAATTTTATGACTGTGATGATGGAATTGTTTGGGTTTAGAATTTGCAATTAGACTATTTGTTAGGCTAGTTTGTTAGTATAGTAGGTTTGGCTGAAATATGAAAGAAAGCAATTGGCAAAATAATTTTTGTTTTATTCTTGTACAAAAAGGGTAGTTTAGGATTTTTGAGAAAAAATATAGCCTTTTGGGCTTATATTGCTATATAAACAATAAAAGCAAGGGAGGTAGGTGTAATTTTATAAACTTGAGAGAAGCTCTCTGCAATTGTCAATAACCTCAGGGGAGGTTTTCTGAAATTATCCCTTTTACTTTTAAAAAATAAATAAAATAATAATTTTTCCTAATAAATAATAAAATATTAGAAATATATATGTAATTTTACTATTAAAAATATATATACATATATTTATATATAATCGAATTGGCTTGTGAACTAATGAGTTAAGTATCTTTGAGGTCGAGTTCGAGCCCGACTCGAGATCGATGTTGACCGAACTCGAATCGAGTTTGGATTCGAGTTATTTGTGAGCGGATCGATTTATTTGTAGCCCTATATCTAACATCCAATTGATTCAAACTTATTTATACGTAAAAAGGTTATATCACTGTGCCTCCTGGAACTAGGGGTAACTACAATTTGCCTTCTTGAAATTAAGCAATATGCATAATGCCCTTGTTGAAGACCCATTAAATTTTAACATATAACATAGTAAACCAAAAAAATAAAAAGTGAATTAATGACAAAATGGCCCATTTTCTTGTAATGTACAGGCAAAAAAAAAAAAAAATTGCCCCTCAGGTGCTTGATGGCGAATAGAGATAATGAAAATGGAAAATGAATTGATTCAATAAGAGAAAGCAACGAAAATCTAGGACGTAACAACACCTATAAAATTTTTCACACTCTCGAAACCACAAAAGGCTGCTATTTTAAATTGTCCTTGAGGAACACAATGTTGCCCTTTTTTCCATTCTCCGCATTTTCTATTGAGCTGCTCGTGTTGCGATAAATGTTGTAATGCTTCTCAACTTGCTGGAGATCTTTCGGTAATAGCGGTGCTTCCATTGTAAGTTTTTTTTTTTTCCTTTTTTTCACAGACTTTTCGCTACTTTAAGAGAGTCAGAGAAATTGCCCATTGCAGCCGTTAGTTACAAATAATTTGAGGGCAAAAGTAAAATAGAATTTTTTTCATGCAGTTTTAGGCCATTAAAAAATGCAATTACCTTTGAATTCAATGGGATGCAATTTATATATTGTTTTAATTCAGGGGGCAAAGTGTTATTAATCCCACACAATAGAGTTATTTGGATTTTCTTAGTAAATTTTATATGTAATGGCAATATATACACAATTATAATCAAATATATGATATATATATACAAAATTTAAAATTTAAATTTAAATTCAAATTGAATGTCATACATTTAAAGTTGATAATATATATAATGTCAGTCCGTAGAAAATTTAACCCTTTCTTTTTTCGATAAACAAATTTAGGAGACTATTATACAAGTAGCTAGACCTTAGATACCACTTGCAACAAGTGTTGAACTCCATACCACAAAATATCACATGTAGCAATAGTGGAATTTCATGCCATACAATATCTTATTGACACCCAACGGCCATCATGCCTTTGCGGATAAGGCTAATCATTGAGGTAAGGAAAAGACGAGGAGAGAAACGAATTGCATTCCATTCAGCAAAATGAACACTATTCCTAATCAACATTTTGCACAAGCCAATTCCATCCTCTTGTCTCCTCGGGCCAGCTCCAAGATTAGAGCTTCTCAAAGGAGAAATGATTTCTCACTGGTAATATATTATCTTCTTCATTTGTTACGATCAAATTCAATGTTCATTTCTTTAGCACTTCCTCTTTCCAAGGCAATACTGCATTTGCTGCATGGATTTCTTCATCCTCTAATCTTGATATATATTTCATTTGTTGTGGTATGTTATCAAGAATGTGTTAGAAACTTTCTATAAACATGTCTTGGAAGAATTGCTCTATTATGAAGTTCTGTAAATAGAATTACAGAAGTACTGAACAGAGGAGGTGCCTGCAGGTTTTACAGATTTTGGATTCAGTTCCCCCACTTCTCCCTCTCAACTTCTTAAATCCCACCAAAAAGAACCCAAAAAAAAGTACAAATTAAGTTGTATTTGCATGTTGGCTGCACTAATTTTGTTTTTTTCCTGATATACAAATACTAAAAGATAACGAATAGAAGTCAAAAGGCTCCACGGGGATTGATCAAGATATCAACAGCAGATGGGAGATGGCAAAACAATTGGAATCTAGACTACAATTTGTCACTCCAAGAGCTTCAACTTCAGGATTTAGCTGAAGATGGGCATAAAGAAAATGAGGTTTCCATCAGCCTTTGCATTCACAAGGTCCTTCACTCCTTCAATGATTATCTAAATGTTAACCATTCCTTATTCTTTAAATTATGCAAAGAAATTTAGAAGTGACATTGAAGATTTGGAGACACAGGCAGTAAGTAATATCGAGTAATGCATAATTGAGAAGATGATGGTAAAATCCTCAAAGAAGCAAATAATTAACGAGCCTGAAAGCTCGAGTACTTTCAAGTACTCCAGCTCATTTAGGCTCGGCCTGGTTCTCGAGCCTCTGTGAGTCGAGTTTGAGTTTTGCGAATATGATTTTGAGTCAAGTTCGAACTTGACATTTATTACTTGTTAGAGCTCAACCTCATGTTCGAGTAGTTTAGCTATAATTCGAGTATAACGGTATTAAAATTTGACTCAACTCGAATGCACCTTTTTATTATAGATGAAAAATTAATTCAAAACAAAATAAATTATCTCAAGAATGATATTGAAAAAATGAATCACATAGCATTTTTGGACTCATATCATTCAAAACTCATTCTCAAGTCTCCGTTACAAGGTTAAATAAATTAACTAATTTTGTGGTTATTCATCATGAAAATTAAGTAAAAGTCATGACTAGCTTGTTCTAAATATTCAAGAACTATAGGAAAAACTGCAGCATCATTTTTTTTTCTTACGTTTTGTAATTTTAACTGGCAACAATTAATTTGCTCTGTTGTTAAGCTAACTTATTTTTCTTTCAGCACACCGGATTTGGACTCTCAGTGGATGGAAGGATCACAACATCCTTTACCAGGAAATGTAGCAATTGTTCCTCATCATTTTGCAGAGAGGTACTTATTCATTAAAGTGTCTGTTCTTTATGCAGAAATTTATTGACAGGAATTAGAAATGAATAAACAAAGTTGTTATGCTGAGTTTCCATGAGATTAAAATCCCAATGGATTCTGAAAATCCCTCGAAGTATATGTTATCTGCTAACGTAACAAAAGAATACTAGGGTTATTATTCTGTTCTATGCTTGTCATTTTTTTGGTTTTCATCTTTTTCTAATAGTGACTCAACATGTTTGGATAACAATTATTTGGTCAAAAATCATTTACTTGCATTACAAACACATTTTTCAGCACGTCTTTTGGTATTTCTAATTACCTTTTTATCTCATATACATCATATCAAAAAAAATACTACAGTAATTATTCAAATAATATTTCAAGCAATCTTCTATCCAAACACATTAAGTATTTTGATAGCGATAATTGTTTATATTTTTCCAATTTCACCCGTCAAAGTTATCAATTTGATTGGTATTACGCATGTCATTCACATGAAAACAAGAATTAAGAGTGGAATAATAATAATAATAATAATAGTTATTATGTTTTGACCTTGTGAAGATGAGATATATTTTGTGACCACAATTTCAATGATAAATTGAAGGGACTACATAGTATTTACATTTACAACATAGTTTTTCCTCTATTTTGTTCTATGTCTAGCCCAATTCATGTAATTACTTGTCATGATCTTTGCTAAATATCCTTGTTTGTTTTTAGATTGTTACAAACTTCACAGTCTGGATTCTGCCATCAGGCAGGAAAAAAAACTTAGCTGAAGAACTTCCTGAAATCGGAGGTGACGATCCATCGGTAAGTCCCAAACCCTCATGAAAAACCATCTAATAAGGGTGACTTTGTTCTCTATGTAACAGAAAAAAGATCTCAAAATTCTGCTTTTGCAGGTAATTTATGTGAAACCAGGATGTGAAGCAGACCTTGATTCCCTTGTACAAGACTCAATTCGGCTTGCCGCCTCAGTAAAAGTACAATAATTATTAAGAATTTTTATTACTAGCACTATATAAAGTAAACTAATTAATTTTGGGATGCTTAATTTCTGGAATAAATAAATTAATCTCGTTGATTTTTATCTATGGCAGGAGACTTGTTCGGAGGCCTGCGAAAATAGTGAACCTAAATTGCACCGTAAGAATTTAATTTTCCAAAGTTTGAAAGAATTAAATTTATAAGTACAATCCAAGAGTTAAGCTATTTGTTTCCTTGATTAAGAAGGAAATTCGAGTTATACGGTCCCTTTTCTCCTTATCTAATTCCTCTTTTTTTTCTTCACCCGTCGTCGAAAATAATTTGAAAAGAATAGCTGAACATAACTTGGATGTGCAAATCTTAATTTTGCAGATATGGGTGTTCAAAATGCTGCCTCAGTTGATAGGAGGTGGTCAAGATTGTTGGAGCTAAAAAAGAAAGCATACATTTAGGGTTTATCATCTCATGGCAAAATGAAGTGTACTAAAAGAAAGGGTTTTAGGTCATGAAACAGTTTGTTGTATACTAAAAGTGTTTTCTTGAAGTTGTATGTATAGCTATTTTTTAGCTTTAATCAGTTAGTTACTATTATTTTTCAATCTAGAAAGAAATTGCAATGTTTTGGATTTGTATAGTGAGAAATTAAGGAAACAAAAAAAAAAGGGAAAAGTTAATAGAGTGTTGAGAAATAATCCTCATATTACAGAACATTTTGATATTCAAATGAGATGAGAACACACTTTTTTGGAATAGCGGATTATCATTCTTTTGCATTCTTGAAGAGTTAAAACTTTTGACATTTCACATCTTTTAAGCCTCTATTGTTAAGCATTTGACAGGGCTAATAAGCTATGATTAATTCTTGAAAGGAAATCTTGCTCTTAACCTTATGCAAATTGTAGGTAGTAAAAGGTTTGTCTGGATAAAGATTTTATGAATGTTAGTATGTTGTTAAATTTAAATATTGGTCAATGAATATGTAAAACCCAAAAAAAAAAAAAAAAAAAAAAGAAGAAACAGAAAGGGAAGAAAAATCCTAGACAAGAAGAAAAATTAAAAAAAAAACACAATAAAAAGCCAAGAAGAAGAAAGAAAAAGGAGGAAAACACAAAGAAAACGGTGAAAATCCAGAAAGAAAGGTCAAGAAATGCCCCAAAATCTGTTTCAAAATGAAAACCAAGGAAAAGAAAAGGAGCTCAATAGGGCCAAAGCTAAACCTGTTTCATTGACAAATCTGTTGGGGACATGGCTGCCCTGTGATTGGCCAGCTTGTTCTCCAGCCTTTCTCCATATCATCTACAGGCACATTTCTCTTCTCCTAGTTGAAGTCATACAACTCAATAATCAGTTCTAGCCAAAACCAGAAAGTAAACATCCCTGAAACAGGAAATGCCAGCAACTACTTCCCAAGTCTACTTGCTCCGTTGATTAACAGATGTTGATTTCGAAATAACGCATAATATGGCCACAACAAGCAAAAGTGCAAGTACAGGAGATTACATCATATCCAGAAATACAAGCAAGTTTTATTACTCAATAATTTGGGTCATGGTATGGCTGAAGAGTTACTAAGCAATTTGACAGCAAATGATCGATTAACTGCACTTCTGTGTCATCACCTATATAGTGACATGAAAAATGTAGTTCAAAAGTTAGTAACTGATAGCAACGAAGAAGAAAACACATCCAGAACACCATGGAGAAAAGAACAAAGAAATACCGAAGATATATTCGGGCACATTACACATGAATAAGACATGCTTATGCAGCCATCATTGCACAGAAGCTTCCTGCACAGGATTTGAACAGAAACCATGTTCAGTAATGGGCAACTATATGATGGAGAGAGCGTACTAGATTAACATATGTTGCTGAAATCATTCTATTGATCATAGAAATTTTAAAAGCGCCAAATCAGTTTCCAAGCCAGAATTATTTTTGAGCGTGGGAATAAATAAGTAGCATTTGCATAAGATAGCAAGTACTAGTAGTATACATATTTTTTTGCCAGAAATCAGTGGGGTTACAAATAAATGTTTGAAAAATGCATAGCTACAACATACACTTGTTTTTGGCCAGATGGGGAACACAGGCGCCCACAGGGAATAGTGTAGATCTGCCCTTGGTTCCAATGCACCTGAAAATGTTATTGATAGTTTGATCCCATCATAGCAGAGTTCAACCTGAAAAATAACAAAGTTTGAAAAACATCAAGCATGAAATTTAGGTATTCATTTTCCAAAAACCAATTGCACGAAGAGAACATGCTAAAGTAAATGCAATACAAGAAAAAGTGATCTTTCACGGGAATTTCCAGCAGGATAATTGGAGACAGAAAAGAAGACCACATTGCCATGAAATATTTCCTTAGGACAGACAACATGCTAAAATAAATTGGGTAAGTACTAAAGAAGGTACATGATTCTTCGGGGACTTTTTCAGCAGGAGAAATGCAGAGCATGAAAAGAGGATGGATTACCATGAAATATTTCATTAGGACATTGGTCAACGTGAACAAATTTAATAGCATGACACTGTCCACGACAGTTATCTGAAGCCTTAATAGTCTTCTGCAAGTCAAGTTCACTAGAGAAAGCAAGATCCTTGCTCAACCATAATAGGAGCTTTAGTCCGTCTCCATTTCTTTGATCATTATTGTTTTTTACTGAGATGATATAAAACTTTGTCAGCACTTTGAAAAAACTTCTGGGAAAGTACTCCTAAAGTTCAAATGAAAACTAATGGCAGTCAGGTGAAATGCACCCGCGTTCAACAAACTGTAGCATAAGCTTATCTGCCTCATCTGTTTTTCCTTCTAACAACAATCTCTTGCTCACTTTCTCACATAACTTGAGATCAGGTATAAGATTCCGCTTGAACATTTGGCAAGCCACTTTATAAGATGACAAAGAATCCCCTTTCTTCAAGTAACTCTCCAGAAGGATGTTGCAAGTACGGGCATCAATATTTGAAGCAGTCCTTAGGATATTCCCCAAGAGCTTATAAGCCTGATCAAGGTTTCCAAAGCTACAAAGTTTTTCAATAACCTGATTATACACTGTTTTGCACTTCTGCCTTTTTAGCATTTTCTCTAATAACTTCAACAATTCATCCACCCTACCATGCTGACAGAACCTGTGGATGATTGCACGGTATGTTACTGGAGTAGGAAGCAGGCCCCTATGAAGCATTTTCTTTGCAAGTTCAATTGCCTCATCTATCCTACCATTCCTTCCCAGTGCATCAATTACAGTAGTGTATGTTATTGCATCTGGGTGTTTGTTATTCAGGTACATGTCATCAAGGACTGAGAGAGCAGCACTCAAATCATCCTTCTGACAGAATCCATGAATTACAGTAGAAAAATTTACCACATTAACAGCACATCCTTTGTGGAGACAGTCCTCCATGAATTTCTTGGCTTCATTGGTTTTGCCTGCTTGGAAAAGAGACTGAATCAACATATTAATTTCAACTGGATTTGGCAAAAAGCCCTTTCTTATCATTTCCCTAACCACATCACAGGCCTCCAACAACTTCCCTTCCCTACGGAACCCATGCATCAGGACACCATATGTGACTGCATTGGGCGTCCACCATTCCTCCTCACTCATGTTCATCATCTCTTTGGCTTCTGATGACTTTCCATTTTTGCAAAGCCCATGTAACAATGCTGTGTATGATACTGTATTCGGCTTAAAACCATGTCTATGCATCTGTTGGAGCAACTTTTTGGCTTGGTCTATCTCTCCTACTTGACAAAATCCATTCACAACAGCAGTGTAAGTCACCACATCAGGGTCGCACCCCTTTGCAAACATTTCATTTAGAAGTTCTTTTGCCTTGTCCATCCTCCCATCTTGGGAGAAAGAATTAATAACTGCACTATATCCAAATTTATCAATATGGAATCCTTTTTCTTCTGCTTCCCTGAGAAATTTCAATGCATCATCTGCATGTCCATGCTTGGAAAGCATAAAAATAAGGGTCCTATAAGTTACTTGATCTGGAACCAATTTGCTACCCTTCCACATCTTCTCCATCAAACCCTTTACTTCATCAACCCTCTTCTCCTTGCATAGATGTGCCATTACAGTACAGTAACTAACTTTATCAGGGGAACAACCTTGAGACGGCATTTCAGCAATCAGCTGTAATGCTTGTTCAAGACGATGCATATCACAGTAACCCTTAATTAAACAATTATATGTAACAACATTTGGTGTAATCCCAACAACTTGCATTCTTTTCAAAAATATCAAAGCCTTTTCCATTTTCTTCCCCTTCACCAGAACATAAATTGCTGTGTTACAGATAGACAAATCAGGTTCAATCCCTGCTTTCTGCATCACATTCAATATCTGCATTGCTTTCCTCAAATGTCCTGCTCGACTGAATGAAACCATAACATAGCCAAAAGCCTCTGTCCGCCTCTCAATCTTCCTCTTCCTCATAAGACTCAGAATCCTCTTAGCTCCCTGACACAACTTGGTCTTACTAAGAACTTCCAGCATTCCATAATATACAATCGGGTGATGCCGGTATCGCCATTGCCTATCAGCCCAGTAGAAGAACTGCAAAGCAGCACGATCATCAGACTGACACTTTAGTACAGCGCAAACTTGCAGTGGCTTCAAACTTCTCAACAACGTCCTCAACTGCCTCTCTAACCTCGGACTCCATTCTGACCTACGTTCAATTAACCTGCATACTTCTTTCACTAAAGGGTGTCTTAATTCATCTTCCACATCATCCATAACTCTCCTCGAAACATCTTCCTTCTGACTTCTATTTCCAGTATACGAATCCAAAATCCGAAAATTATCCACCCCATCACCATCAACATCATTTTCCGCGTCGTCGTCCGAACCCTCAACCTCAAACTCATCAAATCGACAACTTCTTTCTCCATTCTCCTCTGCATTTAAGCTACTCTTCCCGAACCCACAACCCTCTTTCCAGCCCATTTCTTGAACTCTAGAATACCCATTCCTAGTACCATGAATATCACCTTCTCTGACATATTTCCCAGAATCTTTCTCAGGGTTCAAATGTAGATCAAGATTAGTGCTTTCTGATGAATAAAATGCAGCAACTCCACAATTTCCAAAAGGGTTTCTGGAAACAAAATCTCTGCCATTACAACTTGGTCCATTACAAAAAATTACACCATAACTACTATAATATTCTCGCAAACGAAACTTCAAATTTCTACAGAAATTGAAGCGCATTTTCTTTCAACTCGAGCTCAATGGACCATACCTATATGAGAATAAAAACTGAAATTTTGGGTACTTACTTCCTGATAAAACACAGTCGAGTTGAATTGGAGTGAACTGAATACACCAGAGAGCTTCGATTTGCTGCAGGAGTCCTTTTCCAATTGACATATATTGTCCTTATTTATCCTTTTTTTGAAAATGATTTTGACAATAATTATTGTCGCTAATTAGCCGTTTGGCTAGCACGGGATTGGCTAACTAGAATTGGAATCGGAATTGTAAGCCCGGATTTGGAATGGTTCCTTGGCTCTGTTTCGTTTGGACTTTGGATATGACTTGAAAGGCATTTTTGCAATATCATCTATACAAGCGTTTCAACCACTTTTTGATTTTTTTTTTCAGAACAATCTTTTTATTTCAAGTATATCAAATTAAAAAAAATCATAAAGAATAATATATTGCTATATCAATTTGTTAAATTAATAACTTTTTATTTTAAAAAAGAAGTCACAATTACGTGTGTTCTATTTTTTGACAACTATTAGATAGGTAATGAGAATGTTGTTGATAATAATAGATTTTTTTAATACATTTTTAGCAAACTTCAATAATAGCTTCTAACTGTACTATCACTATTTTCCCTTTGTTATAGGTGTTTGTATTTATTAACACTAACTTGAGGTAGATTTTACAGAGTACTTTTGAATAAATCAATAAGTCTATCCTATATGCTTTCTCTCCACTTATCATCCAACAAATATATATTTTACATATTTAAATTTTTGTTTTAGGCATACAAATTGCCATAACCCATACTAACTTCTCATGTGAAAAATTAAACTAGAAACTCCAATGTTATTGGTAGGGTTGATTTTTTGTGCTTGATGAGTGATTATTATTTGGTTTTAGATGTTGTACACTTGTACTTACTAATTGTATGATTTGTATCAACTCGATAATAGCTTGTAGCAACAAAGGTTAGAGGATGTAAAATTATAGCCTCCAAGTATATGTAGATGAGAATTCGAAAATCATTTCAAGTAGTAGAAAAAAGAACTAATTCTATAATGATTAAATATTTCGTCTTCATTTGCTCTGAAAAAAATATTAAACTACACCAAAAAAATTTTATGTTTTCTGTGAACTCATTTTTCAATCACTTTTTTACCTCACATACACAAATTGATACAGTATATTTTTCTATAAAAACTCCAAAAGATAGCAATCCAGACTGAAGCAAACACATTTATTTTTGGTATTTAATTTGCTTGATTAAACATTCGTCTTCATTTGCTCAGAAAAAATAAAAAAATTTAGTAACAAATGCACTTATTTTTGGTATTTATTTCCTTGAATTTTTAACAAAAGCAACTACGTTCTGCAATCTACATTTCACAAAAATCAGAACAAGTGTTTCACTTCATTTTTAGTACCATAAGACCAAAAATTCAGAAACATAAACATTATCAAACAGCCCCTTACTTGGTTCAAGTCATAAAGCAGGTAAATGAGGAATCATTATTGATTCTGTAGAATAAAAAAAAAAACAGCCCTTCATTCCCCCTCTATTATGCTTTTTTTTTTCCCCTTTTGTAAATATTTTCTCTCAAGTCCTAGGTTGTGTCTTTATTTATACATATAAAGTATCATTCAAGAGGCATGATCTACCACTAATAACTTGCATAGATAACATTGCTTGAGAGATTAAGTAATTTTTTGTGGATGAAACATTCACCGTCAAGAATGATCTTGGTAAAATTGCAATTCTTGCATTTGAGATAAATCAATGATGTACATTTTTTTTCATTCAAATGGCAAGGTAAGAAGGGCAGCAGCTAGATGTTCTTCTACAGGGAGTCATATCATATGTACAACAGAAATTTTCAAAAAGATGAAAGAAGTATAAGCTATGATAGGAAAAAAAAAAAACATAGAAGTTTATTTCCATATTTGCCGCCAAAAGAACATCTCTCTTCCTCAAGTCAATGATCTTAGAAATGAATCAGAAGACACAAAGGTTAAAGTAAAAATCAGCCTACAAGCTGCACCAATCCTCTCTTTATTCAAAAAGAAACTTTGCCAGCCTGCATACAAGAAGCAATAACAGGTAAAACCATCATCAATCTGAAAAAAAATCCTTTGACCATATGTGAAAGGTCTCAAGAACAACTTCAAAAAGCAAAACAGCACACACCTAAGCTATTATTAATGGGAAATACAACATACATTACTTTGGGTTGAGAGCTAGTTGTAGATGGATATGAGTTCAATCCCACGTATTTTATCAACGGATAATTTGTATATTTGAAGCAAGCAAGAGACATGGAACCAAGCTGTTGATTGATGTTTTATTGGAGTTGAACGACGAGGAGGATAAATTTTAAGAACATATCATTAAAAGTCACAAATGAAAAGATATTGCTACACCAGCTGAGACTCGACAAACAATGAGCGGAGAATCATCACATGACAAGTGTGTCATCCTTCAAACTGTGTCATTATCTACTTGTCTCATATCATGCTATTCTTAAACTTGTATATCTGACCATTAGATACGTAGACAAGAAACTGACTGCTTTACAGAACACATTGTATCACTTCTACAGGAGATGCATGGAAGAAAAGTAAAAGCCAGGATAACATAATGGATGTTGTTGGCAAAAGAGACTCACCCCGCAATTTAGATCGGGCACAGTATCCACTTGAACATTGATGCAACTGCAGGCTTTGTCAACAAGAATACAAGGGGAGGATTTACATGGTGGCTGGACCTAAAGAAGCTGAAAATAATTTTCCTGGGTTGACCCAATGATATCAAGGATTGAAAAAGCTCGAACCACCCACATTGATAGCAATTAGGACAGCAACACTAGTAACAACAGCTAACCAAAGTAAAGCTGATCCTGCAAAGAATAAATATTCTAAGATGCTTCAACAAAGAAGAGAAAGTACTAAAATTTTGAAGTTAGAAAATCAATTTCTGAGCATGAAAAAAGATGACTATCAATGTAAGATACCTCCAGAGCTTCTAGAACCACTATCAGAATTTGGGCGAACAGAACCAATTGTAGTCCCTGCCAATCTAGAGCTTGATCCATTTTTTGAATTATCAAAAGATTTAGTAAATCCATTTTCAGATGCAACTATCCCTTGAAATTCTTCGCTGACAATTAACGCTGCTAAAACATCCATAAATGATTCTTTATCAGTTGTGCTTGATGAATCCAGTCCATTCTGCTCATACATAGCATCTAGTTCATCAATATCAGATATATCATCATCCAAAGCATCTCCATCCTTTAACTTAGCCTCAGTTCTTTCATCTTCTTCATCCTCAACATATGCTTTATAGGTTAACCTCACAAGGAGTTCGCCAGCAGATCCCCTTCCAAACTGTCTCCATCCACCTCGGAGGACCAAAATTCTATCTTTAGGTATAGTATCTTCTAGAGATCCAAGATCAACCTGCAACCAACATTAAACCATACTATTAGTTTCATGTATACTCTGGATATACAGAAGGAAGAGAAAAATGTTGGAGCGGATAAACACAAATAGACTCCACTAGAAATAACTTAAAAAGTCAGTTCCAAGTTTGTATCTCTAAGAGCTGACAGGGAAAGAAGCTGATAAAATGATGGATAATGATATTCCCACACCCTTCTTAGCTTCTTGCACACCCTTTGAATGTTTTCTAAACTAAAACGAAAGTATGCATAGTAAGTTACACATTAAAGTAATGCAAGAAGCTTTTTTTGGGTGAATAGAAAACTGCCTAAGAAGTTAAAAAGTTTCGGCTATCTTTCAGTATTACTTCACAAACAATGTTGTAACTGAGAAAACAAAAGAATATAAAGGTAAACATAGAAATAAGAAATGAGAGACCTGAAAGAAAGTACTCTTTATCGTGAATGAACCTAGCTCAAGCAAAATGGCAACAAACTCACAGACAGCATGTGAGTGTCCGTATAAAAGGGTCAGCCAAGAGTGATCTCATCACAAAAATGTGAAGTGGACTTGCATATTTGTATGACAGCAACTGCTGCTTTTTTGGCAAATCACCTACTAAAGGCATAGAGGTGTTTCTTTGTCATCTTTCCAATAACAGTTTTAAGTGTAAAATCTACTTCTTACATTAAACTGAGGGGAAAGCTCAATATAATCTAAACATTTTGCTTTAACATCAACACAACTATAAGGAGCTTTAACCATGTTTTCTCTTCATTTCAGAGCCTCATTGCCAGCTGGATTCAGGGAAAAACTAATGACAAGTTGAGTCAATTCAGAGTGAATGAATATGTAATAAGTGGTCAGAAACACTCTTCCCGCATTAGCGGATAACTCAGTTTTAAGTGGTGTTTACATATAAGGTGCTGGCTTTAATGGGAAAGGAAAGTTTAAATTTTGACTAACAAGGTTTGTAAAAGGTGGTTATTTCCTATAAAAAATTAGGCTTGAAATTTTTCTAATAGAGGGCTGCCCTAAGGCCATCTGAAAATGAGATGACAGCTAAATTTGTCTGTATACCTCGAAAGGCATTGATGCATAAACACAATTCAAGATGCCTCTTGAATGATAAGATATATCCCAATGGTATGATGGATACAGCTTCTATGGAAACCAATTCACCATTTTAGATAATGCATGGGTGCTTCCCATAACATAACTTCTTGAATCTGAGGGAAATGACTTGATTCCATCTCATTGGCATTATTCTTTACTTGCTCCAAAAAGTCCAGAACCACCCATCAGTTCACACTAATACTTGAGAAAATATTACTGACACCAGCATCAACAATTAACCTAAGCATCTCCTACAGATTTGAAAAAGGAAAAGGAAGAAAAGGAGTAAAGTTGGTCAATTTGGAAGATTTTTATCTAACAGATAATAGCCTGACATTAAATATTCACAAGCTTTGTACATTGAGCTGAAAGTGTAATTTTTCTTTGTCTTTTTCCTTCCTGGTTTTTGTAATATGTGCACTATCTTGAAACAGCAGATATTGGAATTCCTTGTTCACATAAAAGCTTAATTAAACTATTAGCAAGTTTTAGCCCCTTACCTCTGCCGTACCAATCGTGAGATCAGCAAAACCAAGGGAATCCTTTACTTCAATGTATAACTTCTGTTTCCTAGGGTTCTCAACTAGCAAGTGAAAATCCTGCAAAGGGCAAAGAGGCATTATAATTACTAGCAAGCGCTAAACTGCATACAAGATGCTTACAAGTGTTGATAAATAAGTTGCTTCAAGTGTTTGAAATCCATTTTGCCAAAGACTATGTAACTGACCTGATTCCATATAGGTTCACCAGGAGGTCCAATGACTGTAGTTTGACTGTTCTTTTTACTGCGTATCACTTGATCACCTAGGTATATTATAACATATGGATCTGTTTTGCCTGAATGGTAAAGGGAACGGGAAGGCAAAAATGATTATGCCAAGCTGTCTTAAGAAAGTCAGTGGTAACCATTTAAACATATAACCACTCAGAGATCCGCTTGATGACGGATTCTCACACAGAAGATATTAAGAATTAGAGAGAAGAAACAACTCAAATAGACTTCCTAGGTGTGGCTCATGAACGGAAGATATTTCTTACCATAGAAAAAATATGAAAGTTTTCTTGCATCTACAAGAGTCACTGATAATTCTCCTGCAAAGTCCTTATTTCCTTCTTGAACTTCTCCAGACTTGATATCATTCGGAACAGGGCCAACTGCTTTCCCCTTCTCAAAATCCAAAACGATCTTCCTTGGACGAACAAATAGCTTGGGTAAATCCTCAGTAAGAAGTTTTCTCAGAAACCTGGCATGTTAAAACAGTGACTTCAGAGAGAGAGAGAGCACAAAAGTTATTGTGCTTAATAATCTTATGCAAAAAGATAATGATACCACAGAGAAATGTCTACTTACATGGAGAGGACAGGAATGGCTGGAGTTGTCCCGTGCACATATAAAAGACGGGGAAGGAGAAAGGAATAGGCATTAGAATAGTGGCACCTCGAATTCATAATAACAAGATTTTGAATTGCATCAATCAAAAATTACTACTACGAACTTTTTAACTGATAAAGGAAATGAAAAAACCAATGACTCATCAAAACCGAATTTTACAAATACCATAAGATAAAACTCAAACAAAACTCATACCAATGAGGTGATCAGGGAAAAGTTTCGATGACATTTTTATAGATTAGCCAAATACATGCTAATATTCATGTATCAATGGAAAAGGTACTATGCATCCAACTGTCACGCTCATGATTATCCAATGAATTTGAATTAACATTGAATGGAATAGACCCCGTTATATTTAGTTCTTGGAACTACAGGGTTTCAAGCAAGAAGAAGAAGCTCACAAGGACATGATAATCATATATCTGCTACAAGAACAATCAAAGTCCAAAGAGATATCCCCAGTTCAAAACTAACACATGCAATGTGATTTAAATAAAAACAATATAAGTACAGCTACCTATCAGAACACAATGGCCAAACTACCTCCACTGAACTTTTCATTTTGCAAACTTTTGGTCATAAACTACTATTGTTTTAAAATAATGCACTCAAACTTTAAAGTGGTATACTTTGGCCATTGCATTAGAGTCAGATTTTGGGTTAACTCTGACCAACAAGTCAGACAACCCGTGCATGCGATTAGACTAGATCCTTTTGATTCTACCCCAAAATTAGATGGAACGATTAATAGTGTAATATTCTAGAAGTTGAGTGGGTGATTTGACCCAAAACAGTAAAAAAAAAAAAAAGGTTTAGTTGCCAAAAGCAGGCGCAAATAATCTGGTGACAATATTTGCCAGGACAATTTGGTTTAGGCTCCAAATAACAAGGTTCATATCCAACCTTCAGGTAGCTAGGATGTTGAATTCATATAATCAACCAAGGTTTTCTCCATTTAACCATGATTCTACAAAATTTCAACTATTAGATATCCAAAGATCTAAATGATTGCATGATGATAAGTCATTTTTTGTTTCTTCCGATCGATACTCATATCATACTGACTTCCATGAAATACACTTCTACACAATTATCATAGTCATTTAGCAAAATTGGAGACAAAACATGCAGGTTTAAGCTTACTCCATATCTTTTTCCTTCCCACAGTCTTTATTCTCTTGTATTTCCTCCTCATTTCTAATTAAACGGTTTCAAACTTGAGCAGAATTCTTAATCAAAATTTCCAAATGCACTACTCTAGGACATTAAAGCTCAACTTTTCAACTCTTAGCCGGAGAGAATGCTGTAAGTTAATTTAATAAATTAAGGCAAGTCATATAGTGGGAGATAGGATAAGGTGATGAAAAGACAAGCAACTGAAACAGAAACCTAAGAATGAACCCATGTTCTAGTTAATGTAGAGATGCACAAATATGAGCTGGGATGACTAGTTAACAAGGATACAAATGCAAGTGTGAAAGAAAGAAAAAGAAATTCCCAAAACTATTAGTCAAAGCAGGAAAAGCACAGGACATTAACCAACATCAGCTGCTGGTTTTAAGTTATTTCAGGCTATTCCAATTTTTAAGGCTTAGTCTCACACTCGAATCCCCCTACTATTTAACCGTTTCAATCAAATTTGGTAAAACAACATCCACAAGCTTTCAAAAGTGTCCACAAGGCTTTCTATTTGAAAGAGCAAGTTTGGCTGTTTCTTCATTATAAATGCTACCTCTACCAATGAAATTTGATGTATAAAGATAAAAACTAGACATAATCAAGTCACAAGCATTAATGAGATTCTGGACTTTTTCACTATGACCTTCCGTTTGTTGACAACAAATGTTTTCTCTTGAAATGGAATGAAAACATAAAAGCATGAAACCTCAAAGCATAAAGGTAGTGCATACCCATCAGGTTGAACAAGCGAAATGGTGATAGTTCAAATTTTATCTTTGGAAGAGAAACAAATGCCCAAGAAACTGCTCCCACCCAGGGCACTGTTGGTATTAATCTCAGTTTCACCCACAGTTCCCCATCAATGTCAAAATCCCGAATACCAACAGGCACAGAAATGGGAACAAGGCTGAAATTCAGTGACAGTAATAACAGCATACGAGCTCCACCAGTGTAACGAAGTCCAACCTGGTACCTTGAAAGTACAAAGAAAACAAAGTCAGATGCAAAGCCAAATATTCCCAACCATAAAGATCTAGTCAAGGTAGACAATTGTAGATTTTGTAAAAAAAACTTTATGCTGTATAATGCAATACTAAGGAGACGGAATAATGCAATACTAAGGAGACGGACACTGAATCAGCAGAGAATACTGTCATGTCCCATACAAGCTAAGTTTTCCTTTGTTTCCTCATCCTCCTCTGAGTTATTATGACTGAATTATGTGATGAATAGACATTCATTTGAAAAATGACAAACTCCTTGTACATGATATATCCATGTTTAGATTGGAACAGATTTCCTTGAGTCGTGAATAGACCTAAATTAGCTTTACCAGTACAGGTTGTCCAGCAATTGACAGTGCCAAGATTCATTAGGTTCAATTCTGCAGTCAATACCCCACTTGATGGATCAAGATAAACTTTATTAGGATTTTAGGGAACCTTTCTGGTCATCAAGATTGTCCACGAAGCAATGGAAACAGAAACTGACAAGTCAGGCAGTGTTCAAAAGCCCCCAAGTCCAGTCCAGAATACAAAAAATTTCTCTCATCACAATCTAATGTCCACCAATATTTGAAGAACAGTTTGGTGGAAGAAGGGTCACCTACACTGAATTTCATACCGTTCCAGTGCTGTGTTACATTTCCACCATAGCATCTTTACCAGAATGGTACAAAAAGGAATCACTATGATTGAGAGGGTTCTAGGGAGGAAATCAATCTGGAACACCAAGCTTAATAAAGTTCTTGAATCTATGATATTCCAGATAAAACTCCCTTGCCAAGAGGTTTACTTGATTCTTGTCTGTTTTCAACAAATTCTATTCAGACAATGGTTCCTGCCATTCTCTGAAAGTTGCTGTCAGATGGTAGACCGAGTTGAAAGCGATACTATAAGTTCTGTAGCTTCCAGCTTCTTAATGGCATATAAGATGCCAAGATCTCAGAACAGCATTTGTTAACAAGGCACTGTATAGTAATTCCTCAATCTATTTTAAAAGGTATTAGCAACTTCAAACTAAGATATGACATGTAAGTGTAAAAGGTGCATTACATTGAGGTAAATGGATCTCTTTCAGACAGGAAAAATTCTTTGTCATACAACAGATCTACTACGGCCGGTGCTTACATTTTCTGTTATTTCTATAATTGCCAGGTTATCTGTTCCTCCTTATTTTTCTTTGCAACTACTATGCCATATTTAAGCACTAATATTTCTTTTGTCTGCTATAAGTGCAAAAGCTACGTGAATAAAATACCAATAAGCAACATTTTTCCTTGTTCTTTCCTCTAGATTATTATAGTGTCATGTGAAAGACAATTTACCCAAATATCAATTTCAAATCCATGAAACCATATTGGAAGAGTGATAATATGATAAAAAGTGATCTTGCAGCTAAATCATCAATGCAAAGAAAATAGCAAAAGACTCAAAAGCAGCCACCTTATAGAAAATGGAATAAACAATTAATGTTGCTATTGAATCAAAATCCACTCACTGCAAATCATTAACACGGCGAGAAGTCCTCCTTTCAACACTCCTAACAGACAATGGCTCATCCCCGAGGGAGAACTGCTTTATCTCAACCCTCTGAACGTAGTCAGGCTTTTTCAGATTATCAATAACAGGTTGCAACAAACCAATGATCCAATTCTCAAGCCCACCTCTATAAACCTTCCACAACTTCCCTAACACCATATTTACCCACTCAACTGACTCTTTCCTCTGCAAATCCTTTTCCAAAAACGTCGAAAGGCTTGTTGGCACCTGCACTGATGACCTCCAAATATCCCCACCCAACTTACCACCATTTCTACTACTATTATTCCTCTTTCTTGAAGTCCACAATTTATCAAACGCTACTCCTACAAAGAAAAAGAACACAAATAACCCCACAATATGCCGATTTATCGGCGGTGATGGGAGTGGATGAATCACTCCCAGTTGAGTCCTCAACTTATCTACAAGAGGGTCTTCCTCAAACCCGACAAAATTGTTACTACTACTAATACTAGTACTTATACTACTGATAGCATTTCTAGATGAAGTGCCTGAAATATCCTTCAATTCATTCTCATCAGACAATCTTTTCAGTACAATGGTTCTAGCCCCTTTTGCTGCTGGACTCACGACATCTTTAGCCCTCAAATTATGATGACTTCCACCACCACCACCTCCTCCTCCTCCACCACTGATACAACCCCGTAGCATTATCCATTTCCTCCTAGAGGAAATTGAATTCCTCCTCCTTGATAAAGGGAAATTACTGGAAAACAAACTGACACTGAAACCTTCCTTACATGGGCATAAAAGGGGTGAAGAAATGAACAAAGCCTGACAAGTTGGAGGAGAAGTTGAGTGCCCAATCATCTCATTGCAGGGAAATCAATGAAAATGGAAAAAACCCAATAAAGATTGCTGATTTTAGAACTAAACTTGCTGATATTTGAGTAGGTAAACATCAAGAATCTTGTTCTGGAACAACCATGAAGAGTCTGTATGTTTTGGGGCTTGTTTTTTTGCGTGTGATTGTGAGAGAAACAAAAAGAGGAGAAACAAGGTTGAAATTGGCCTAGGAATAACCAATTTTTGATTTGCTTCTCTCCAAAAATTTGTTTTCTGAAGGAGGAAAATCACAGGGGCGGCTTTAAGGCCTCAAAATTTGCAAACGTGTCAGTAGCCCACTAGTGGTGATAACACGCTAGGAAGAGAGATTGAAAATGTTCCAATTGTATCGGACTGATTGAAAAAGTTGACAAACATTAGACTCACAAACCAGGCACTTTTGTCTTTTTAAATTTAAGCTTGGTTTTCTTTTCTTTTTTTTATGTAAAAACTTGTTTTAGAATGTTTTAAAATGAAAATATAGATTATGTTTTAGTTAATTTTTTTCAAGTAAAAATACAATTGTCAAGTGTGACAAATAATATGAATCATATGAATATAGATATACTTAGTAATTTCACGTATAAGTGTTAAAATCACACTCTACTTACCTGCAAATTTTATAAAGAATTAACAAAACAACAGATGCTATGTAATAAAAGAGAGAAGTCATGGAGTTGATAAGGCGAATCCACTTTTTCTAAGACATTTTTCTAAATATTAAAATCTAAATATTACATCAACTCTTAGCTTTTTGCTTTATCATCAGATATTAAAATCATATATATGCATCATTAGTATGGTGATTTATTGCATCAATTAAGAAAATATAGAGTTTGTTATCTAAAATATTTAAACCTTTTTTTTTTTAGTGTAAACGAGAGAACTCGAACCCGAAACCTCTTGCTTACATTATCTCCCCGTACCACCTCAAAGCTTAAATTATTCTAAGATTTGTTTTAATTTGAGAATATTTTTCATTTATCAATAGACAACATTTTAGTTGGATATATTTTATACCTCTTGCCCAACTCATCTATATTTTTGTCACTATTCAACAAAGATAAAGGGCTAATAATAATTTCTCTTAATCCTATTTGTTTACAACTTACAAGTGAAGATGACACAATTAGTTGGATATATTTTATATTGGTAAAGTGCATGTACAATTACTATTTTAAATGAAAAGTGTTTCTCATATTAAGTTTGACTACCACCACAAATTACACTATTCAAAAATTAGAAAACAAGCGCCGTCAAAAGAGGAAAAATCAAAGTAAAAATCTTTCGTCATTTCCCAAATATTTCAAACAAAAAATTGCTGCCATCTGCTTAAATTGTGATATTGGCTAGTTTCTCCATGTGGCCATAACTTAAAGAAGCAATAAAGTCAAAGGACATCACCGGAGTAGTGGGAAAAGTGGGCGGGTCATACGGTATCCTATTACGAAACGAAATGAAATGACATTCACGTGGGTCGGAGCCGCCGCGGTTTGTTTTCATTAATTCTTAAATCTTAAAAGTCTTATATATACCAATCAATTGTCGCTATAATACATCCAAATCTACAGTATATATAGTGTTAATGTCTAAGAAATTAATCTTAATTCTTAATTCTCATGATAAAAATTAACCTTTCTACTTGGAAATTGTTGAAGTATAAGAGTAATTTCCCTTTTTAGTTGTTTGTAATTTTATATATGGTTAATGATTTTGACGCTCCAATATCATATTATTATTCAGTTCGAATTGACTCAAATGTTCAATCCACACTTGCGTGTAATAAGATTGTCTTTCTATGTATGTGTTCTTTTAAAATCAAGATCTGTTTGGAACCTAATTTTCTTACCTAGTTTTTCTTCTACAAGTTTTATAACAAATTTTTTAATGGTAACTTGAAAAACTTTCCAAAATTTTTTAAATACACACCGCAAATACCCAAACACAAAAAAAAAAAATTTCCCTTCTTTAATTTTCTTCCTCCCCATACCTCAATCTATCACTGCCTCCACCGTCGCCATCGCTGGCACCAGCAATAGTTTTTCTTTTTTCCCTTTCTTCTTTTTTTTCTTTCTCTCTCTCCCTCCCTCTTCCTCCTCTCCTCTCCCCCTCTTATTCCCCCCTTCTCCCGAAAACCCTCCACCTCCCCGTCCCCTAACCTTCCTCCTCCCTTGCTGGTCACTCGACCAGAGCCGCGACCAGCTTTGGTAGCGCAACCAGAAGGGAAGGGGAAGGAGGAGGGTTCCGGGAAGGGGGAGGGGAGGATATGGGGGAAAGGGGGGAGAAGGAGGGGGAAAGGAGAGCGAGGAAGGAGGAGGTAGAAAGAGAAGGAGGTAGAAAAGAAAGAAAGAAAAAAGAAAAAAAAAAGTTGCTGTTGCTACTGTCAGTCGCTAGTGCCAGTGGGGTCATGGCTGTGAGAGGGAAGAAAGGTAAAAAAGAAAAGGATAAGGAAAGGAAAAAGAAAAAGAAATTTTTTTTTCTAATTCTCATATACACAAAAATTTTTCTACTGGTATTACAGTAATGTATAGTAAAGTTTTATACAAATATCCAAAAAAAACACACCTTCCAAACAGACCCTTTATTTGTGTTACAATTTTGCACTTTTTCTCTCATAGTATTTTGAATTGTTTAACAAGTGAAAACCAATATTTATAAAAAGTATTTTTATAATGTGATTTATATAAGATAAAAAGGCTATTGTAAAAATATAAAAATAATAAGAAAATGTTTTCGAAAAAAAAAATGCCTAAAATGTTTCTGAATGATGCTACTCCCTATCAAATGGATTCACTATTTTTAAATATATATATACAAAAAAGCAGAGCTTTCTTATACATGTGTCCTTTTAACAGTTATAAAAAGTGCTTCTTCTATTTTGAATTTAGAATAAATTATATCACTTAAAATAGGGTTTGGATATACTAGTGCACAGCCAACCCCTTAATAATCAACAACCATGAATTTCAAACTTCATAGGATTTAGTTATTGTTCTTGATCCACGACCAAAACTTCTTCATGATAGCTCCCTTCTATGCCTTAAACCTCAACCTCTATTGAGTGTTATATTCATTGCATGATTGAGTGTTATATTCATGCCATGCAATGTTTTATTCCCTCCTTTCTAGTTTTGTTGTCACTTCTCAGAAAGTTAACTTCTTAAAAATAGTATTTTGATTATGATGTTTTTTTCTTTTCTTTCCAATATTATCCCCCAAAATCTAAAATTTGGATTTGAATATAATATGAACTTAATTCAAGGACACTGTTACAAAATAAGTTAAAAGATAATTTGACTTTCTTAAAATGACAAATAATTTTGAAAGTATCACACATGAAATGTGATGAAAGGTCATATGTGCCAACAACATAGAAATTATTTGTACCAACAATTTTTAAACGAAAAGACATATTTGACCTAAAATATGGTGTATATAGATATAACATAAAAAAGGTGACCTAAGTGAAAGGACATGCATGACCTAAAATATAGTGTAATATAGGTGTAACACTAAAATGTTATGTGTGTTACAAGAACCTTATTCCCCAATAATCCACCATCATGCCTTGGGCATGTAGATTTAAGGTTTCAAGTACGGCTGTACACTTGTATTTATCACATAATTTAGTTTACACTCGTATAATTTTATAGTAAGTGTGAACTTTGTTCATTGCACTGATTTAACTCAATGGATTAAGCTAAAAAGTTGTTTTTGCACCAAAGGCCATAAGCACAATACCTAATCCCATATTTCACCGTGCCTGTCACATTAACAAACAAATCATAGATTCATTCCTTCAAAAGTTCCTGCATTTCATCAAATGAATTTTTTCATCCTTCACTTTTAAAATATTAATTTTACATTTCTTATAAATTCAAATTAATAAAATTTGGTCCCTACCAATGTTTTCAACCACTTTTTAGCCTAAAATCACCACTTGACATGCATATAATTATTTTTTAAATATAAAAAGGTCAGATCTCACTTTTTTAGTGACAAAAATAAATATAGATTATGTCAAATTTCACAATTTTAGGAGAAAAATAAATATGATTCAGGCCAGGCCCTACTTTTTTAGAGGCAATAGTGAATATGAATTAGGTCATTTGTTTAATTACAAATGAAATCCAACTTTTTTGCTCCTAAAACAATGACCATGCATGTGTTACGTGACGGATTCAAGGTAAAAATGATCAAAAACTTCGGTTGCAATCAAATTTTATCGACTTGATTTTGTAAGAGATGTAAGTGTACTATTTTAAAAGTGAAGAACGAAAAAGTTTATTTGGCCAAATGTTAGGAATGTTTTAAACAAATTTTCCAAAAAAAAAAAAGAAAGTTCACAGATACATAAACCCCTGTGTCTGACGTCGCTTATTTCTCCAGCGGGCACAAAGTCGTCAAATAAAATAACAAAAACAGAAGCAGCAAATGAATGAAGTTTTTATCAAAATGGCGTTCCAATTCAGTTAGATTTTATTCAACCGATTTGAGTCTCACAACCACCTTATTCAACAAGTACGTTGACAGAACAAGTGTCTATTCCTGGAACTCGATCATCGCCGAGTTGGCCCGGAATGGCGACTCCGTTGAAGCCCTCCGAGCCTACTTATCCCTGCGGAAACTCTCCCTCAAGCCCAATCGTTCTACTTTTCCATGTGCCATCAAATCTTGTTCTGCTTTATGCGATCTTACTTCAGGCAAACAAGCCCACCAACAAGCGTTGATCTTTGGGTACAATGCTGACATATTTGTTTCGTCTGCACTCGTTGACATGTATGCCAAATGCGGGGACTTAGATGATGCGCGAAAGGTGTTCGACGAAATTCCCCATAGAAATGTGGTGACCTGGACTTCAATGATAACTGGATACGTGCAAAATGAGCGTGCCCATGATGCATTATTGCTTTTTAAGGAGCTTCTGGTTCAAGAGGCGGGTGAGAGTGGCGTTATGTGGAGCAGCCAAGCGGAGAAGGAGGTGTGCTATCTTGATTCGGTTTCCATGGTTTCGGTTTTGTCTGCGTGTTCTCGTGTTTCGCATAAGAGTATTACGGAAAGTGTTCATGGGTTGGCAATAAAACGGGGTTTTGAAGGGGAGTTGGGTGTTGGCAATACCTTGATTGATGCCTATGCCAAGTGTGGAAATGTTGGATTTTCTAGGAAGGTGTTTGATGGAATGGAGGAAAAAGATGTAGTTTCTTGGAATTCGCTAATTGCAGTTTATGCACAACTTGGGTTCTCAACGGAGGCTATCCAAGCATTTCGATTGATGGTGTGTGACACGGATGTTGATCATAATGCTATGACTTTGTCTACGGTGTTGCTGGCTTGTGCCCATTCTGGAGCGCTCCAGCTGGGCAAGTGCATACATGATCAGGTTATTAAGATGAGATTGGAGGATAATATATATGTGGGAACCTCAATCATTGACATGTATTGCAAGTGTGGGAGGGTTGGAATGGCAAGGAAAGCATTCAATCGAATGAAAGAAAGGAATGTGAAGTCATGGACTGCCATGATTGCTGGATATGGAATGCATGGACAAGCTAGAGAAGCTCTCGATGTCTTCTATGAGATGAATCAGATGGGGGCGAAACCAAACTACATAACTTTCGTGTCAGTATTAGCTGCTTGTAGTCATGCTGGCTTTCTAAATGAAGGATGGTTTTGGTTTAGAGCCATGAAAGACAGGTTTTGCATAGATCCAGGAGTGGAGCACTATAGTTGCATGGTTGATCTTCTGGGTCGTGCTGGTTTTCTTTCAAGGGCATATGAGTTGATTAGGGAAATGAAGACTCCTCCTGATTTTGTTGTCTGGGGTTCTCTTCTTGCAGCATGCAGGATGCATAAGAATGTGGAGCTTGGGGAGATTGCAGCTAGGAAACTATTTGAATTAGACCCAAACAACTGTGGGTATTATGTCTCGCTGTCAAACATTTATGCTGAAGCTGGTAGGTGGGATGATGTGAAAAGGATGAGAATATATATGCAAAGTCATGGATTGGCTAAACCACCTGGTTTCAGTCTGGTGGAACTAAAAGGTAGAGCTTATGTGTTTCTAGTTGGGGACAGAGAACATCCTGAACATGAGAAGACATATGCATACTTGGAAGAACTATATGTGAAGCTGCAGGAAGCTGGCTATGTAGCAGATACAACATCAGTTCTTCATGATGTTGAGAACGAAGAGAAGGGAATGACGTTACAAGTCCACAGTGAGAAGCTAGCTGTAGCTTTTGGAATTCTAAACTCAGTTCCTGGTGCAACAATCCAGGTGATAAAGAATCTTAGAATTTGTATGGATTGTCATACAACAATACGACTAATCTCGAAGATTGTTGAACGGGAGATTGTGGTAAGAGATTCCAAAAGATTTCACCATTTAGAAATGGTTTATGTTCATGTGGGGACTATTGGTGATCGTGTTATAACCAAGTGAAATATTGAGGCAAGTTTAAACTGCATGCCGACAAGATTTAAATGCTTTTACAAGCCATATCCTCTAGTTTAGCGTAAGAAGAACTCAAAGCTTTGACCATCTTTATTCTCTTCTGGTGATGGTATTGCCTTCTCGCGCGACTTCTGACTCCACTTCTCCAAAAGGCAAAAGAGAAAAGGCAGTTGGTCGACCCAGTGTGGTAACTGATACTACATTATGAAAAGGTTTCTTCAGTGCAATTGCGGCAGCTGACTACAGCGTATTGTAGCAGAGAGAATTGGAAACTTACTATTGATTATAGAGTTTTGAGCGGGCAAATTTTTGTAGTTCTGCTGTGCTTGATAGTGATTTAGATGTCTATATATTCAAATGGAATTTCCCAATGTAAGCCTTTACTGCTGAATCAATGAAAGAGCAACATTGTAGCTAGCGGAAAATTTTGCTCAATTAGAGTGGGTGACAATTCAAGAATACTGCACAAGATTTATAAGGAGTATTTCATGTTAAATAGCTTTTCACAGCAGAGAATGTTAGACAGAATTGAGTGGATTTCTTGGTTTGAAACATACAGTATACCAATTAGTCTGCTTCAGTGAAGGCAAAACGTACAAATACCCAAATTTTGGGCTTTAATATTTTATAATTCTACCATTTAAGTGAGACCTGTGAGCGGACATCCTCTTTGAAACCAGGAAAGCTTTGGATGATCAGCAACTCATCCCAAACCCAAACTTCAGTTGATCTTTTCTGGGATGATCAATCTCTGCTGAAAGAACAAACTTGAGACCTTCGGTCAATCTTTCTTCAAAAAAACCGGAAACTTTCCCATTCGAATCAATCTTCCCTCGAACTCCATGCTGTAGACCTGTGAAACAATATCCAACACTCACTACGACATCTCTAGACAACAAGTTGTACACAGGATCAGAAGCAATTGCAAGTTTTTCACTCAGTTTCTGAAGATAACTCGAGAAAACCATCCCATTGCTGGAGAGTTGCCCAGCAGCCACGACATTTATGGATGCCACTTTGCCCTTGTTGCCATATATATGACAAGGTCCCTGGCCCAATTCTGATAGTTTCATGTAATCGTGCCAGACGGTACGCCATCGTCTGGGCCGGAGACCTCATTCACAATGCCCGTCTGTGCGAAGGGCTCTTCCTGCCGCACACGAACAACCTCACACGTCTTCCCAACATTGGCCCTACACTGTCACTGGAACCCGTGCTACTAAACAACCTCCGCCTTCAAACTGTGTGCCTCACGGGAGTCCCGGAGAGTAGAATACCTCTTTATACTATGACTGGCCATTTTCGTAGTAACCTTTATATCGCATTGTTTCCGTGCATAACCTTTACGTCAATCCGCAACCGTTTCTGTCTTCTCTTCTCTTCTCTTCTCTTCTCCTGTAGAGTACCCGTCTCCAAGAATAAAACAGTAATGTCTGTACTCTACTGGGCCAATGAAATTGGCCCAATAAATGAGTGAACAATAACAAGGGTCCGGCCTACGTCACTTCGCGAATGTTATTATTAATTAGAGTTACATGAGATAAATTTGAAAGTTCAGAGTGCAAAATATTATAAGTGCTAGGGAGCAAACTACAATTAGCCCTATTGTTAATTAATAGATTTTAGGAAATGTTGCTAATTGATAGCTGCAACATGGTAAATATGTAATCCAAATATTAAAAGTAATTTTGTCTAATTAAAAATAAATCAAAATTCTAAGAAACAAAGGATGGAACCAATCAATTGGGTTTAGAAATATTAATGGCTCCGCTTGGAAAGGAACTTCTTTGGAAATTTTCTTTTTGAAATTCTTTAAACACAAAATAGCCACATTTTCAACCCATACAGATCACATTGTAGAAGTGACATAGCAAATGGTTTTTTTTTTTTTTTGAAAAATTTGGAAAATAGGTAATAGGAACAATTGAAATTCATAAGTAGAGTATAATTTATGAAAAATTTATAATTGGGTTACCATTCATAGATCTAAATAGGTAATAAATTTCTCGCAAAATGACCACATTATCTTTGTGCCGACTTTCACTTAATTGAATAGTAATGTGCACTTTAATTAATAAAAATATGCATTTTGCTAAATACATAGTATACATTCAAATGTGAATATCTAAATCAAGTTATGTGCGCATGCGAGTGCTAATATGTACGCTAAGGGTAATTTCATGAATTGCCTACAAAATAATTTTTTTTTCTGTAATTTATGAATAGTTAACCGATGTGCTATTCACAAATCTACCAAAAGGTTACACCCTACTTATGAATTCCGAATCTTTCTATTACTCTTTTTCAAAATTTTTCTTTTTTTCTTTTTCATTTTTGGTTAAATTTTAGGGTAGATGGACTATAGTTTGTAAGATCTGGATCCTACACATGATCGTTTTACGAAAATAGGATCAGATTATGGAATCATAAGGTTCAATAATATTAGTTCGCCTAATATTATTGAATACATGCACATTTAACTTAAAAAGCATAATCTTGACACTATTTAGTGATTATTGACACAGTTAACATATATCTTAAGGCTCATTTATTCTCATAGGCCATATTTGAGTTTTATGGTTGAAGAAAAATCTGTTCCTAAGTATAATTTTGTGAATTTGCCTAGATATGTAAGTAGAATGATAATCCATTGAAGCAACAAGTTACTAAGCAGCATAAAATAATGGTGACATTATTGTTTCTTTCTCTAACCAGATCAAACACTTAAATTACCTTTACATAATAAAACTTGACACTAATACTAAATTGATAAATTTAAAGAAAAATAATTAATAAACCACAAGTTTTAAATTTATTTATACCCACCATTTGTTTACTACATTATTACTTGTAATATAGCCATACAATTTAGTGGCTGCAGCAAAATTGAACACAAACATGATGCACACGTTTCAAATTGAGGATTCACTTATATAGTATGTCCTTTTGAGTATTGTTTAAAAGTTTTTTTTCATAACTTATTATAATTATTTTAGAAAAACATTATGCGTTTGTTCAAAATATCTTATTTCCCAAAACACTCCCTTCCCCTCCTCTCCAACCACCCACCACCGGCAATCTTTGTCGCCCACCACGATACTCGACCTTTTATTTTTTCACGTTCTTTCTAAAACTTGCGAGTATTTTAGACCAGGAGGATTGCTATAGATGATGTTTTAGATGAATTTTGTATTTCTAAAATAGGCACTATGAACGAAACAAAAAATTTTGTGATCACTTCTGGTCCTTGGAATTTAATTTGGAACAATACCGTCTGAAAACTACTATTGTTGGACTAATTTGGATCCTCCAAATTTAGTACCAAGTTAGCTCACTAACAAAACTTTAAGAAATGACATTGTCTCAAAATTAAAGTGGAGGGACCAATCCATCCCAACAACAACTAAAAGCTAGAGGTTAAAAAGTTCAGAGAACAATTTGTCATTTTCCCTCGATAATAAATCATGATTTTGCCCTGAATTAAATTATAAAAATGTTACACGTACAAGGATGGACAATTTATCACATTTTGCATTGAAAGCAATGTAACCCTGAAATAATTTTTTTTTTAAAAAAAGGGTACAAGTGCCTGCACAAGGAAGAACTGTTTTCCAATATAAACGAGACAACCTTCAGTTGAAACAAGTTCGGAAAGGTTGGATAACCAAACAATATACGGCATCTTGGTACAAAATTCTTTGGATAATAATGGAGATTCGTTTTCCTTCTGAACATAAAAATGAAGGAATATTTTCCTATCTCGTTCTTCTGATACCTATTAAAGAGCATGGAAAGAAAAACCGTCAAAAATCTTCCGCACAGCACAGGGTAAGGCACATATAGGTATAAATGATACATTACTTGAAATTTCTCCAAAGCTGAACGGTGGGATTGCTTTCCACTAGTCAAAATAGCTCCTAAGATTGCTTGCCTGTAGATGCTCAAACTCCTGAAAAAAATTCTGTAGACTTAGATGCCCTGCAAACTCAGACGCGTTTCTTTTTCTCAAGGTTTGCTGCAACTTGCCTTTGTCGCCTTTTCCAGGAAGGCATCTTACCAGGGAATGCCCACCTCAATAGCCTTTCCCAGCTATAGCAGACTATAAACATGAGAGCTGCCCATATCAGCAACTTATTCCTCAATCCTTTGGGCAAGGGGACTAACTTGAGCCAGTCATTCAAGTCCCTAAACAAGTCAGAGGTAATCACTGTGAAAAAGCCTACAGCAGCCGCTAGTGCATATAGGAAAGGCTTGTTTTCTGGTATACTCTGATTGAAAGGATGGCCCATATAGTTCACAGCGAATGTAGCAACCTGTAGCATCATGCTGACCATGTATGAAACTGTATTCACAAGATTGGGGTGAAAATCTGAGTCTGGCTCAATACACTCATCTGGCATGTACTTCTCAGCCTCTTTCACAGAAGAAATCAAGAAAAAGAGGTGGATCGTAAACTGTCCCATCAGGGAAAGAAAGACATAGGCACAGAAAATATTAGGATGAGGCCGTTCAGCTGAAAGGGTTGGAAGGGGACGAGCATGAGAGATAAATAGGAAGAATGCAGCTGTGAAAACCCCACTAATTGTTGCCTGAACATCCCCCAACTTGACACCATCCAGATACATTACGCTCAACACATAGGCGGTGGCAAGGCAGTTAAGTCCAAGTATCTTGAACATTTGGAGGGTAGTCACTAGCGTACTACGGCCTTGACGAATTATGTCAGTTGTGGGGGCAACTGAAGCATGTTTTGCTGTAAATGGCGATGCCATTGAAGCATCCCCAAGCTTGACGATAGGAGCAGATCGACCATCACTGTCTTCATTTAGCTCATCCATGAGTTTCTTCAGCTTCTGCTTTTGCATCTCTGCAGCTGTGAGATGGCGATTAACAGCTTGATTACTAGAAGATTCAGACTTTGAGATAGGTTTGCTTTTTGAAGATCCTTCTCCATTTTCCACTGTGGGTTTAATTTTCCTTGCTTTAGCAGGTTTTGCACTTTCACCTTTTGCTGATGCTTCATTTGAAGACTTTTCGCCTTGAGTGGGGGCTATTGCATTCAGTAGAGCTACTCCAACATGAGCCTTAAAAATTAAATTTTAATTAATTAAAAAAATAGTACCATACAGTCTGCATTTCTAAGTTAAAGAAGCTAAAGATCTGAAAAAAGGAAAAGCCCAAATAGAAACCAACAATTTCCAAGGAAGAAATAGTTTTCATACCACCCGTAACCTTAGTAAGTTATAAACAAGTTCTGATGAAAACTAGGACAAACTTGATGTCACTATAATGCAAGCAAAGAATGAGGATAATGTAAAACTCCTAAATCTGAATTTTAACCTGCAATCATGGAAGTTAGAAAAAAAATCTTGAAAAATATACACAGCAGAATTGGTGACTTAAGCCCCTAAGAAAGCATCAAACTGGCCATAGAAATGCTTGTACAGACATATTTTTCTTATCCAAATAAGTCTTCCACTAGAATATTACGCAAAAGACGGTTACACCAGGAAAAGCTCAAACATTTTAAACCACCTTTTACCATATAAATACATAAACCCTGATGAACATTTCGACCAACATGAACACTAATCTTGTTTCAAGCATAGAATAAGGAAAATAAATTGGATCATAAAATCTGGCTTATAAAGGCAGCATTGGCAGTTATTCAGAAGCACTTTTGACCAGGACAAAAGGGGGAGAAAATATCAATCCCAGAGGTAGTGACCACCCGAGCCATTAAAAAGGCATCAACGTGGCAATAGAAGAGATTGCATTAATATATTCTTCATATCTCATTTTCACATTCTATCATGTTAAGTCATCCCCTAGTATAGTTGTAGAAATTGGGGAAATCAGAAACATTTCCTGATAGCATTGTCATAAATGCAAATTGCAAATAGTGCAACACATTAAAAAGGTAGCAGGCCAAATATTACGAGGCATATCTAGTAGGAATTTCAGCAGGAAAGAGACGAGAATGTTAGATAAAATAAATTCCTTAGAAATTTATTGGGGAGAATTAAGTTTAAAAGCCTTAAAATTTCTTTCCACAATCAAAAAGAGAGAAAAAAAATCTCCCATCCCAACCCTGACAAAAACATCAGAATGTATTAACTTTTAATTGTACATCAAAATTTTTTTACAGTTTCAAGGTCATTGTTGCAAGATTATGAAAGGGATACAATCAACCATGAATTTGCAAGAAAATATTGAATGTTAATGAAAAGTTATTGACACAAGAAATGAGTTTAACTTCAAAAACTGTAGAGGAGGACTGAACAAACTTGGAAGGCAGTTTAGTAACTTAACAAGACTAAAGAAATAATTTACAAGCAATAGGCAACCAAAATCTCAACAGATCGAATAAACAGTTCACAGTAATATGGCACCTGTTTTAATGCGCCAACATCATTTGTCCCATCACCACACATCAATGTTACCCTTCCTACCGATTTCAAAGTGGTCAAAATCAGTTCCTTCTGCTCCGGAGCTACCCTTGCAAATACCTGGCAAATTAGAGATACTATGTCAGAAAAGGAGACCATGCAAGATTGAGATATGTTTCACAAATGTATCTATCACAACCTTCACATATGGAATGACTTTATGAACAGCAGAACTCTGCTGTAACATTTCCACACAGTCACCTCCAACACATAAATCATGCGTTTCTGATAAAGCTTCAACCTCATTGTCCCTGTGACCAAAGTAAGAGTCAAACTTATCTGAAATTTACAAAGCAAAGAAGAGAGACGAGAAACCAGACACCAAAGGTGGATCTCCACCTTTTACTAGACAAATAAAAGAATTTCACTTCAAAGATAAAGGATGTAACAAAAGTCAAGGCATACATGGTCAAACAGAGATCAATGTTAACATTTCCACATATTTGTGGAAGTTAACAAACAGCAAATAAAAATGAAGGAAAAAAAGGACAAAGGCAAAGAATAACTACATTGCCTGCTTATGCCAAGTAAAAAGCTATTCATGTTTGCACCTGTAGCTAATAACCTCAGTCTCATCAGGTGAAACCCACTCGTATCCTTCACCACTCTTAGCTCGGCTGAGAATTAGGGCAGGTTTTGTAACAATATGAACTTGACTAGCAACATGGCAAGCTGTCAAAGCTTGATCACCTGTAATCATGACCTAACATAAAAATACAATGAAAAATTTTAACATTTTGCATCCTTTAAATGCCATTTATCTGTACATGAAATAAGAATAAAATTTGCCATTGCTGCAAATAACCCAAAAAACCATCATAGGCTACATACTAATGACTAACATCTTCTTAACAATTGCTATTGATTCTCATCATGATATCTTGACAGAAAAAAATGGTTCCATTTGTCTAAAGAATTTACAATTACTGACCAGATCATGTGATGATCCTTTCAATTCAGACAACACAGTGGCCGAATCTCCTCTGATAGGACAGTTGAAAACCTGAATAATACAGAAAGAGATTCAAAACTCACTTCACAACAGATGGTCAATGCAATAAATCTAAAATCAGAGGCTACAAGAGAGAAAGTGCAACATCAGAAGAAATCAGATGCAAGCTATAGAATAAATACCGCAAAGCCAGCAAAGTTAAGTCCACTTTCCACCACATCTCTGTCCAAGCTTCTCACTTCACTAACCTTCAATGATGTAAATCATAAAGATGACTTATAAGCAGAAACTTAAAATGAAAGAGCAATGGAAAAGAAAATTGCACCACAAAAACATGAATAAAAGATACACGTCTTATGTCTTTAAAAAAGGGCAAGGGCAAAGGTGTGCATTTCACAGAGAGAGAGAGAGAGAGGGAGAGCAAGGGAAAAATGCTGATGAACTAGAGCACATTGAAGCATATAATGTGATTGAGACGGATGATGGACTTTCTTTCAAATGGCTGCCATCCTTGGCATGGGAAAATAACACTGACTAATTAATTAGACATTCAGAAATTTCCCAACAACAAAAACTTTGACATCGATGCAAGGTTCAGGTCCCCAGTATGATTCCTTATTACATACTCTAATTGTATACCCAGGAAAAGGAACCGTAAAAATATTTTGCGTCAGATAAAATGTTTTACGTATCAGGAGAGGACAGAAAACTTGCCAAGATAACACCTCCATTCTCCAATATTGATTCTATATGATTATCTTAGAATTCGAAACCTTCAGATTAAGCTAGTGGAATATAAAACATGACCTCAAAACTATATGACACATTTATATCGAACTCTAGGAAGATGAAAATGAGGTTTGACCAAATTCTAGGCACTCACAAGACACAGGTACATACGCCTAATACAACCATTTAAAAAAGGCTGGAACAGGGCAAGATTGAGATCTAAGAGTAGGAAAATACTGCCGAAACAAAAACACTTACTGACATCTCTGGAAGAGATTTAAAAGCGAGAGCCAATACACGAGATCCCTGACGTGTATATTTTTTGTAAGTCTTGACATAAGATGGAGGTACATCAATAAGCCTCTCCTGGATGGTTTCTGGTGCTCCCTGGAGTTCAACAGGTAGAAACAATCAAAATGATCTCTCACCAGAACACAACACATACAAAACATACAAAACACATACAAAACATAGTCACCAAGGCCAATTGTTTGTCTTAGTTTGTCACTAAAACTTTTGGGTGCACAATGGTAAAAGAGCAGGAAGGAGAATTTCATGTTATGGAATAACATTCAGAAAGCCTAACTGGCAAAGCAAAGAACTGTCACTGTAGCTAAACAGATTCCTACACTATTGCCTTTTATGCAAATATATGTTTGGCTGTTTAGAGCCAACAAACTCAAAAAACGCCCAAAAGAAATATATACATGTGTGTGTGTGTCTCTGCAAATAGCAGAAAGGTGTTTTTGTCGTCATGATAGTCATTCCCCACATAATAGTCCCACCACATATATATGAAAAGCTGAAGTCAAATTTATTAGAAACTCAAAATGAAAATTTGGATTACAGTTCCTGTCATTTGTTAGGAGGAATTCTTACAGAACAGGCAGCTTAATCGTGCATCACAGACAAATAGAAAAAATGAAGCCAAACTATCAGGGATCGAGGATAAATGAAAAAATGCCCAACCATATGCTACATTGTTAAGGCATACCCCACACAACATAGCCAAACCACTTAAATAGTAGAAGAGATACAAAATCATAAACAGATCAGAAATCAGACAAAGTCAAATCGGCCATGATACTTGCCACCCCCTTATACACAAGAAGGAAGAAAAGCAAAAAAAGATATCAAATATCAATATCCATACCTTCACAAAAGCAAAAAACTGCTCCTGAACACGAACAACAACTGCCATTCTTTTAAGATAGGAAGCAAAGTGGTGCCTCTGCACAATCTGAACTGCATCTCCACTACCCCTGCAGATTGAAAATTTTGTTTATTGCAATTCCAAATAATTTGTTATAAAGGAAAAAATAACCAATATTATGAGAAATATTAAACAAATTAAGTGACAGACATTAATGACTGAAAAAACTAGAATCACTTGGTAGCAACAAATCTCATGACTGAGAAAATCAAAAGGGTGGGTTACTGAACTATGTCAAATCTCCGGAGATGCAACTCAAGGATAAGCGGTATAATAAAGACAATCACATATTAGATCTCTGCCGCATAATTGTAACAAACATCCTTTAAGCACGTAACAGCAAAAACCAAAAAGCCTGTGTAGGCTGTTTTAACTTTCAAATGTTTGTAGTTAACTGCAAACCACTCTTCTATGCAATGGCCATTTGAGAATTTTTTCCCTTATTGGACAATCAGGTTAACGAATAAAAGTGAAAACTAAACCTATTATCGGGATTTCTAAAGATTGGTCTCCAATGGAATGCATCGAGTTAAAAATCATCAGCCCATTTCCTTGCATCAATTTTACCTAAACATACTACCATTCCAGGCAAGACTCAACATTTAGACTAAAATAATACCAATTCCTGGACAGAAATGCACGAGCGGAGCAGTGAAAATAGCAATAAATTAACATCATCTCTTTGTATCTGTCCTGTTGTTATAAAACATGCATTCATGAAATGCTACTTGTATCATGTAGCAAAAGATTGATTCGAAGGATCCTTGTCATTAGAAAACATTTTTCTTAAAAATGTGCAAGCTAGAGAGCACTGGGCTAAGATAAGTCAGGGTGATCAAAACTAAATTCCCCTAGGTTTTCTAAGTACTGGGCACACCTTGATCTTCTAAAATTATGCAAAACTAACCTACAGAGAAAGTGTCTGATTAACACAAAATAATGTTTCATAGAATTTCAAGAAAAGGAAGCTCAAGGCAATCATAACAAAAAAAAGGGAAGTTCCAAGTAACTGATCCAAACAATGAAATATTATCTATTAAAAAATCCAATTGAGTTTCTTAATTTTCTTGGTGTTTTATTTCAACACTTTTCTTTTTTCACTTTTTTCAGCTCCGTATTTTATTTTATTCTTTGAATTTAACTTTGATTTATTACTAAAGGCTTCTAGAAAAAAAATCAAATTATCACCTGCGGGGGAAGTGAGGCAGGGCGGGGGGAGTTTTTTGGCAACGGGGCGGGGGATGGGGGAGGGATCCCCCACCCCAAACCCGCCCCGTTGCCATCCCTACATGTGGATTAGCTTTCTGTTTAATGAACTCTTCTTCATGATTGTAGTACCAAATATCAACTAGGAATTTGGATAGAAACGGAATAAAAGTTATGTTTAGTTGCCAAATATTCTAAATTTGTTATTATTAGATTATATAATATATTACATTTATTTATATTAATAAATTGAAATGGGGGACGGGGAGACAAAAATTCCCCCCGTCCCCGCACCCGCCCCACCCCATTACTCCCCCCGCGGGGCGCGCCCCCGCTGCCATCCCCATCCACATGGCATGTCAATCTCTTCAGCAAAATTACTAATTCAAATCAGACCTCTTTTCTGTTTCCCCTCTCAAAGCCAACAATATCTCCATTAAAGTGAGAGCAGACAAGAAATCAAATTTCAGGAAGCAAAAGCTTATGTCTGCTTAAACCAAACGCAACTATCATGTCAGCATCGAATGAGTCATTCAAAAAAATGACCAATGAAATGGTGAACCACCCAAATATAGTCATCAAATGCAGTCTCAGTCAGTAATGAGTTCGATAACAATAATGTACAAGTTTCATGGAGACAATAAAAACTCTAAAAAGAAAATAAACTAGAATTTCAAAAGTGAACAGCTTCACTTCACTTGTAACACAAGTAAAGCTTCTCTTGGTACATACAATTTATCTTAGCAGTATTTTAAGTACCTTTTCTACTTAGGGCCAGTTCTCACTTGACACTGCTTTTGGTAAAGGTTAATTCTGTAAAAGATCAAAGTGATATTCCAAAAAGACGGTCCTTGGCAGCTTCTGGTTTTTGCCTAAATTCAGCTATATTAATGATAAAAGCAGAAAGCAAAAGCAGTTGAATGTAACATAACAGATTTTTTAAGTTCAAATGTCAGAAGTCCAAACAAGCAGCTGATAACAAGCCCTTAGGTAAATAAATTAGTATGCAAGTACACCCAGATTGTTTGAAAAAGGCATCTAATCAGGTGTCAACCTAATAAATTGATATTTCCCACATGCAACACTTATCCAAAAACCAAAGCAGACAAAGTTTAACAGTTGCCAGTGCAATATGCTCAGACAAGAAAATTGTGCTCTTAAAACAAACTTACACCTCTCAGGCCTTTATGGCAATAGATTTATGTTGAAAGGTACATTAAATAACGCAAAGTTAATTTATATTTTGACCTAGGACGCATGCAAGACAGAGAGTGGAAAGATGACATTCAATCAACAGTAATGACTACGCTTTGAAACGGAAAAACAAATAACTTTCTTTTGAATTGCAAACCACAACAACTAGCTATACCAGCTCAACAAAGGGAAAAAATTATTATTAACACTATTGACTTACTTCTTCGGAATGGCCTTTTCATCTGATTTGTAGGTCCAATCAATTCCCTTAAGAGCAGCCTTTTCAAGAGGATCACCAACCTGCATTCAAGTACAGAACAATATTACTACAGAAAATTTTTGCTAGCACAGAGGCAGCCCTAGTTCCAATATTGTTGGAGAAAGTAATGCAGAAACTAGAAAATGGGTAATGCACTGAATTCAATAAGCCAGTCCAATTCATACGAGAGATTGGAATGCAAAGATCTCAACAGACAATGGGAACTCTGGAAGCATACAATGGCATAATCCTAAAAGATATTCATACAGCCTTCCCCAAGACAATGGCAACTGCGAAAGATTGCTCAACAGCCAACTAAACGTAACAAGTACATGTTCAGTTCACGGCATCAAGTAGCATATCATCAATTGCCCATCATTGTCAAGTTTTTGGTTTGGAAGAAGTCGAGGAAGGGGTGTCTTCTCCCATTTCTTTCACAACCCCACTTAATGTAGACTCCATGCAGTAAATTATATCAAATAAGGGAGTTCAGTAGAGTAATAAATGGTACAAGCAGCAAACTGCAGAAAAGCAGAAGACTTGAACACCCTCATATTCTTATTTTTACGTTTCAAAATTATCTTCTATGTGCTTATTCTATTTTCTACAGGTTAAGTGATTGCATAATCTGTAAATCTATATTTAGTGAAACATTGCAATGACATAGAATAAATATTTGTGTGGATGGTTATATTGTAACCAAATTATCAGTATAACAATGTTTTGATAAATATCAAAGTTTTTTATGTTTTTATCCTATAGCAGAATATTGACAAAAATAATAATAACTTCTAATTTGAAATACAATAAGTTTGCACAGTCATCTAGTCATTACAAATATTTTTACAAAAACTAGATCCTTTCAATCATGAGTCAGATGACTATCCCAGGCACCAGACACATGAATTATCAATTCAGCTAGGAGTCGGGGGGCACTAATGCTTGGGATGCTTAAATATTATAACAACTCAATGCTTCTGATCCAGTTAGCAAAACCAAACAACCCTTCATGGAATTAAATAGAGAGTCACAGACAATAACGGATTGCAGCATCTTGAGCACAATCATTAAAACGTACAAAGTACTTTTGCTTGAAGAGGCAAACAGTATTTCTGAGGAAGAAACTTTCATCAATGAAAGTACAGCATCCCCAAGCCTTGTCTTTATTCTACTTCCGTCCAACCATTAAAGGCTAGTTTTAGACGCCTTAAAGGCAATCTTGCAACATCCAAATAGGAAAATGTAACAAGGACAATTTAGCATGTTGTAGCATTAAAGTGGCCAGTTTAGATTATTACACAGGAAAAAGCGATACAACTGGTATCTTTCATTTTGGAGTATCCAAAATCAGCTAACTGCCTCAATTTATAAAAGCTCCATTACAAATTCACTTTTTCTTTAATGTTTAGACTCTATCCAATGATGGAAATTATGGGATCTCTATTTGAACTCTCCACTCTTTTTTCCTCCCAGATTGGAGGAATACAAAACTTTGATAGGCTCATCTTTCTTTCCCCCAGCCCCCACACCCAATACTCAACAACACACTATGGAGGCAGTTGTGTTTGATCTGCTTCCTACAGAACGCCTTCTCAACAATTAAGTGCAAGTAAATCTTATTAATCTACTGAATCATCGACAAAATATCATGCTCAATTGATCATGGAAGTAAGAATTATTTGCAAAAAAATTCATGGATGAACAAAATAAAAGTAACTATTGTGCATAGTAGCCAAGAAGTCTAAAGAATACCAGCTTGTTGTCCACAAAAACCAAGGCATGACATGAAGCAAGAATTTCCTGAGTGCGTCCTGGAACTTTACTCATTTCTGTCTCTAATTCCTCATGATCAGTTAGTCCACCAACTCCAGAAAATTCCTAAAGGTTAAAGAGTCATAAGAAAAACGATTTGGCAAAAATGCAAATGTCAAATACAAATTTTCAAGCTTCTAAGTTTCATACCATATCATCAGATGTTAGTGTGCCAGTTTTGTCAAAGCAACACATATCAACCTGCAGAAAGCAAAGAAACCTAATTTAGATGAGGACAAAATCAAGAACATTGAACACTATGGATCAGCAAGGGGCGAAAAATCACTTTCTAAAACTCAAAATCATATACAACTCATCCAACAAATATCCTGAAGTTTCATGAGTATAATCACATTAAAAGAGAAGGATACTGACAAACATGCTAATCAAACTATATAATATAAGAACTTTTAATAATTAGTCTCATGATACCAACAAACATGAGTTATTCAATTTGACACCCGTCATCAAACAAGTAGCAGAAACCCACCAATAAAAGGTAATCCAACATTCAATAATAAAAACCTTATCCAAATTGCTCCATATGACAAGTCCGCTAACAAATACAAGCTGACCTTACTGATGTAACACAGCAACATGGCAGAGGCACCCAAGTGACCCAACCCAATACATGATTCCTTTACAAACCTCCACATCTGGAGACAAGACAACCCATCCTAACCAGTATCATCTCAAATTCTCTTCCCAGCCAGAGGTAAAAGAGTGTTTATGTGTTCTGTAAGGAGAAGTAAAACATTCACTCTCACTTTCTCCCCTTTACTAGTAATAAACATAGTCCAGCACCAGCAATGCATCCGCTAATAACAGAGAACTCATATCTCGTCACACTGTATGATTGCCAAGTTAACTAAAAAGTATAAGCATGAAATAAACCATCAACAATCTTGTCTACATTGGATACAAAATAGTAACTAGCAGCCATACACCCAAATTTGCACCACAAGGTCGCACTATGATGATCTACATCACACGAAGCTCATTTGTTTGGATTTGTCGACCAACAACTTCATATCCCGAATAAGTACAGATTCGATTACACGGAGATCAAGTCCAGCATTCTAACAACTAAAGAAAAATTGGTCTAACATTCTCCACTTTATTTCATTTCCAGGGGACACAAAACCACTATTTGTTACTATCAGATCCAATAGAAAAAGATAGGGTTCCCAGCCAAACCCAGAAACACTAAGCGTGTATTTAATTAAACACAAATAATTTCCTAAAACATACACCGACATCCACCATCTAATAATGATTCCCATTAACTTTATGAAGGCTGACAATATTAGATAATATGCAAGAGTAAGTTGTTATGCAGATAAAGCAAAAGTGAAGTTTGCAAATCTAAATCCATCATTCAGCTTCCATCACCAAACTATTCCCACCTTAACTCCTCTCTCTTTCCCTTGCCTTCATTGTTCCCAAATTTCTTTTAGTAAGCAGAGTAGATATATTACTATGTTCAACTCACTAACTATTTTCTTTAAAATAATCAATGTTATTAAACAATATTATCACTAATCAAGATTACTACTTTAAACAAGAACTACACCAATAATTTCAAAAATACAATTATAAATATAATAAAAGTCGATAACATAATGTAAAAAGCTTTCAAAAATAAAAATGCATAAAATACAATTAAATATAGTTTAATTTGTCATCCAAACACAGGAAATTGGAGAACCAGTCATCATTCCTTTGTAGAATAATCTAAACCAAAATAAAACGTATACGTGTCATAATTTCATATATGAAACTTCAACATTTTCATTTGATTCCAACTCTTTCCCAAATATTATAACAAAATGAATCAACAAAAATAGTAGAATCTATTGCAAGGACGATCAGAGATTAACTAGGACTGACCTTAAATGTCCAAACAATTCGATATTAGAATACATCTCAAGTATTATATCAAGCAAAGAAAAGAAAAGCTGATCACCAGATGCTTCATGACAATTCAAGGAGACACAAACGCTAAAAAACAGTATTAAATTTCCATATTCGAAATATATTTGCAACAAGAGCAAATATACCACCTAAATATGCATATGTAACTAATAAATTAATGATGCCACAGCCAAAAGCAAAATCAGTACGGTTAACTACTATTTAAAAGAACCATAAATAAACTTGAACTTCTAACCTTCCCTGCAAATGGAATTCTAAATGGTTCTGTGCAAAATATCCCACGACGTGCTAAAGCAATCAAAGATGTATTAACAGCTATGGATAACTCCATCGGTAGCTCAGGTGGAATCACAGAAGTAATGATCAGGGAACAACTTAAGACAAGCTTGTATCTACTCCTCGTCGGGTCCTCAAGCCCCTGCATCAGAACACCATTTCATCATAAAAAAAGAGCAGAAAACGATACATGTGCATATTGTGTACTGGCAGAAATGCAATACACATAAATGCAAAAGGAAAACTAGGTAATTTTAGAGAACAGATACATAAAAAGATTCACTAGGCCACAAAACCAAAAATTACCTTTTTAAGAACATAACCTGCTGCAATTACTGCAAAAACTACTAAGAATAAAATAAAGAATCCGCTTTCCCAGCTGTTAGCAGTAACCTACAAAAATTCAAATAATTGAAAAAACTTTAAAGATACTGAAAGATGATGAAAAACAGCCAGTATATTCAACCAAGAAAAGAAAATACTACATAGACCATGTACCCTCTCTGTAGAAAATAGAATAGTCCGCATCAATTTTCCTTGGCTGGTTTCAAATCCCGTTCTTAAAACAACAGCCAAGCAGCCACCATCAGGAGTTTTCATATGAAATGTCTAGAACAAGTGACAAAGAAAACAGGATTACCATCATGTACATCAAACAGCAAAAAATTAAGGTTTACATGATTAGGATAAACAACCTTATCGGGTGTATGCTGCAAAATTTTAGTGCCACCATAAAGAACATGGGTTTTATCTCGTCTAGCTGATAATTTCTCTTCTGTTCCTCTACCAATGATTGAAACCTGAAAAGGACATTTTCACATTAAAAATGTTGAAGAGCATCAAAAGAATAACTTATCAAAAACAAAAGACAAAAAAAGACCAAAAAAAAAAGAGGAAACAAGAAGACCATGAGATGCGGATCCCAAAAAAAAACTACCCAGCTAGAAAATTGATTTCAACTGCTTAACCACTAAAAGAGTTCCACTGAAGATACAGATGCAGCACCAGTAAATGAGTAATTTGTGTTGGCCATCAAAAAAAAGTTGTGCAGAGAATGCAATGCTGCAAGCAGATAAATCTCTCAACTAGTTCCTTCTTTCAAATATAAGACAGTAAAACTATGAGCCCAACCCCTCAGAGAGATCTGGTTCATTGATCCAAACGTTTTGCAGACCTCACTCAAAATGCAGATACAAAGGCAAGCACGATTGCACACTTGCTGTTAGTGTAAAAAAAAAAAACAGAGAGAGAGAGAGAGAGAGAAAGAGACATCTGTTGTAACCATAAACTCTTCAATCCAATTTTAAGGAGAATCAAGTTTTCATAGACTGTTCAGATAAGGTACCTTACTGTTCAGGGTGCACAGAAAATGTATCACCTCACCTTATAAAAAATTAATGGGTGTTGGCTAGCTCCTATCCAATTTTAAGCAGAACAAGTAAGTGGTAAGGGTAAAGATCAAGTCACAACTTGTGCTAAAAGACTCAAAAGGCTTTACCTGAGTGGACCAACAAGCAAAGTTCAAACCTAAATTAGTTGCTTACCAGCTTTACAGGAGCTTATTAAGCATTCTTTGTCCAGAACAGTAAAACACTTAATGTCAAATTTGAGGTTTTCATTTCAAATGGTGAAATCAGGGTGCTTAACCTTCACAACAAGATGCTTTAACTAGTGTCCCGGTCTCCCTACTTTAATCTGAGTGGAGATGAACAATTGTCCTAACTTAGCAAACGTTCAACCTCATCAGAAGAGCAAAAACAATTGTCCATTACCAATCCCACCCAAACATGACAAAACAAACTTTCAAGAAACAAAGGCCACTTTTTGGATAAAAATCCAAACTTGGCTCGAGTTTTTTGAAAGACGGAACTAGTTTAAGGGTTTCCCAAAGCCTTCATCATTTTTCAACTATTAGCTTGCCCTTTCTCACAAAGAGTCGATACTGCAGAGAACATAGGAGTCATATATTTTCCCCCAGGACACGGCTCCACGAACAATTTAGATGTAATAATTTTTCCAAGATATCAGCACACTTATGCAACAAGAAAATTAAAGAATATTAAAACAGTAGCTTTTTAGCTAAATGTTTTATGTTGTTAACCTCCAAGATATGCACTTATGCAAACATGCACTTTTCAAGCATTAACTCTCGCCAAGAAAGGTGCAAGTTTTCGTACATTGAACATCTCGATTGATCCCATGAAACATCGTGCCAAATACCAATCGATTCTCTTTACTTGCCAAACAAAGAGTAGCACAATCATAAAATTCCCACAAAAAAAAAAGAAAAGCAAAAAGCAAAAAGTTTCCAAAAAATGGTTTTGTGGGTTAGGGAAGAGAAAAAGAACAAGAAGACCACCTTCCACTGAGGGGTAGACTCGCCTGTCAGAATAGCTTCATTTACGATCGCACTTCCAGCTAGTAAAAGCATATCAGCTGGCACAGACTTATCTTCTCCTGTTGGACCAGTAGAACGCCCAATAGACACAACATCCCCAGGCAAAAGGTCTGTCCCAGTGAGTTTAACCCATCTACAGTTCAAAATTTTTCACTACTCAGCAATAGCAAAAGATTCCAAAAAAAGATTGCAAATTCAAGAACATGAAGGAGAGGGGGGGGGGGGGGGGGGGAATTAGCAATAGCCATAGGCAAAACATACTTCCCACACCGATACACCATTATTGTCTGGTTGTCTACTCTTACACGTCTGAGCTCAGTGAGAGTCTTTAAACGACTTTTGGCCATTGTTGACTCAAACATAAACAGCATAAACAGGGTAAAGAGACTGTAATACCAGTATTCATCTAAACACCATAAGCCCACACAAAAGACCTACAGAAGCAGCATCAAAAGATTAGAAAGAGCAAAGAACACTATTAATCACAAAAATAATGAACCGCAAAATTGGAAGAAGACATTTTTTTTCAAGCAACAAAGAAGTACAAATGTAAATGACTGCAGACCTGGAATACAAAAAATGGTTCCATGACCTGCTCTTTCATTAATTTCTGGAATGTGGGCTGAGGATATTCAAATCTACATAACAAAAAACCAACACGAGGATAAAGGAATTATATGAAATGTCGATGCAAAATATTCAACAGAAGTACACATTGATGAGCATAAATGTGAGATAGCATTAAAAAAATAATAATTACTTTAAAAGAATTGCTCAAATTGATGCTAATGTTGGACTATAACTATACACCAAAAGGAAATTGAAGTATCCAACAAACCTATGTCTACTTGCAGTGATTATAAATTTGTATATTAGAGAAGTTTATAATATTCTGTATGCTAAAACTTTCAGAGGGAAGGAAGAGAAAAAGAAGTCAAAACATTCAAAAACATTCCACATGATACACAAAAGAGATTAAACGGAGATATTGCTGGAACATCAAGCAAAAAGGCCTCGTCTTTGACAGCGACATACTATTTGAAGTGAAAGTCTCAAAGCACCATGTACCATTTTCAAATTTTCAGGTTATTTGTCTGTGTAACTGCATAAACAAAGGAAAAAAAAGAAAAAGAAAAAGAAGATGCTGCAATAAAATCCAAAATCCTCTCAAGGTCAAAATCCAAGAAAATCACTGAGAACAGGATAAAATCTTCTGGTAACACAGGAAACAACTACAAGAATCCCACTCAGAAAGAAATTAAATCTTTTCTAACATAAGCAGACAATATGGGCAGGGATGATTGGTTGCTCATCATCAGTCTGATGTGTAAAATTCATGTAAATGAAGTGTGGGATTCGGAACACAATTAACAAAAATGAACAACTTACGCATTCCGTCCCCATTTCTCAGTAGCAGCAACAACTTTAGCCTCAGTGCCATGGCCAGTGCTTTTCAGATAATATCCAAATGTTTCCTTAGAAGGATAAGGAAGCTTACAAAAAGTTTCCTTCTCCTTAGAAAAAATGAAACACTGCTTCCTGAAATCAAAATAGATCTCTTCCACATCCCCTAGGTTTGAAGATCCTGCCAGCTGCATAGAAAACAACTATCTTGAAAACTGCTGAGAAGATGAGGAAGTGGCTGGAGAAATTATAGTTTAAACAGGTAAATGAAGGACCAGTTTGGTAAAGGTAAATCAGACCCAGCAATGGGAGTCAAAGTCAATCATACCGAATTATGTTTCGTAACAACCACCAGAAATGAATTTAAAGGAATCATAGTGGTCTTCAATGGGTTTAGTCACTCCGACAAATTTAGTGGGTTTCACCCCTGTTAACCTACTTAGTTCTCCACTATAGTGAAAAGAAAAACAAAACAAAAAAAGTTACAAGTATCCAAGAAGAAAGAATGCAGCAAACTCTCCCCATGCCTCCACCTATGCTCCATGAATGCCCCCTACCCCCAAATTCATTTGTTTGAATGTTTTAGTATCTGATGGTGGAGCTAATTTCCTTAAACCCAATGACTCATTTTTATACGTGTATTTTTGGTTTTTAGCTTGGGTTTGATGGGAAAAAATTGCTGAGTGCCCGCTCCAGCTGATGGTTCAGGCCTACTATTGTGGTTGTCAACCTTGTGCCCGAAAATGAGAGCATATCGAAAAATGAAGTAAGATCATATGTGGTTTCTTAAAATTGAAGCCTGCTGGTAGTGGTTGACGGTGGTCAAAAGCGGTGCATTGGCAATTGATGGTGGCACTGTGGCGATGCTAATGTGCTAGGGTTTGCTGGTGAAGAATAAGGAAGAAGAAGAGAAACAGACAAGGAAAAAAAACAAAGCAAAGGGCAAAGTGAAAGAAAGGCCAAAAAACAGAATTATTCATCAATGTAAAAAGAATTCTCTTGCCTGTAAAAGTGCAGCCAAAAAAAAAAGGTATAGTTTCTGTTACGCTCTCAAATCAAACATCTGATTGTTTGTTTGGAATAATTTTCTTAACCTGGATATCCTCCATTTATGAATGAGCAAGATGAACCAGACAGCCGCAATACATTTTTCTTTTCATAACAAGACAGAGTGGGGACAGCATAAAGAAAAAGAAAGACTGAAGAAACAAAGTATGGGATTATGACTTTTCAACTCTAGTGAAAATATTGAAGATTTTGTCATTTGTACAAATGCATAAAGAATCATAGAGAGGGTGTGTTGAAAAATCAGTATCGCACCATGCAAATTGCAAAAAGTTGGAAATCCTTTCAATCCCCTTTTTGTTTGTTTGGGAGGTTGAACGACTTCGAAAAGAAAAGATTTGGAGTGGGCAGTCATGCTCTTGAATGCAAAAGTGGCATCAACTGAGACAATTCCAAGTACAGGTGGTAACCGTATGGGCAGAATAAGGGTTGGACAGATCAATTAATTGGTCATGCTCAGGTTTGACTTCAACCCCTTAAACATTTTAAGATAAATCCCTTTTAGACAGCAAGAAGCGGGATTGTGGAGCTGTGAAGCAAATCCCTTTTAGACAGCCACTCAAGCACAAACCTATCGATTGCCCTAAAACACCCTACTCAGGAATCATGAACTCTTTGCTGCCACAAACTTTTTCACTATCAATACAGCAAAACTCAGCCACCTATAGATCTTTAGCTTAATAAGCCCCAACCATCTTGACTGCTCCCCAATCAACTTCTCCTGCAGTCACTGACACGAACTCAAATTTCCCTGCACGGTGTTTGATAATGATGGTGCAGTGGGTTGGTCACTCACAAGAGTTCATGTTTATGATATTCCAAATTCAAAAAAGTTCAGAAATTTCAGACAATGGGAATCTCAATGACTATTCACTTTGAGGTTTGGTGCAATCATTTTTTGTTCTTTCCAGACAAAGTAAATGATGAAGTGAGGTTTTGCTACACAAGAGGAACGTGATCTATAATTATTACCTTCTCAAAAAAAAGATTGTGAGAGCATCTCTTTATGGAATATTGGGTGATTTGGGGAACATTTACTCTAGGACATGAAGTTGCCCCCGTCAGCCATAGTCAATTCAAAGCTTTTCACTAAATTTCTAGTATTTTGCAGGCCAATGATGGTATTTGTGCAGAAAATGAAATTCAAAATGGCGTGTTCATGCAAATGGTACAGATAATTCAACAAGCAATGGAGAGGACAGTTGGCAATTGCATTAATATTTTAGAATCGAAAAGCCAAAAGGTAAAGGGGAAACGAGGGAGAAAATAAAAGGGTAAAAATCATGTAAAAAAGATAGTTGAAAAAAAAAATTATCATGTCACCTTGAGAATAGGTCTTACAGGCCCATTGATAACCCACCTAACACCTTATAATCATTTGTTCAATTGGAATTTCACCCATTTATTAGTGATCCACTTACAACCCACCCAATTACACACCAAACTTGCCATTTGCCACCTATCATTTGCCAGGTAATAAACCATCCGGAATCTGGATTAAATATCGAGGCCATCATAGCATCTTTCTAATAATCTTTCAGACAAGTGCTCCAGAATCTATTGGTCAAATCCCTAGGACAAAGACAACTTGATCGGGGACAGTTCTCATGTGACTATAATGGACGTACAAGTACAGGGGATAATTTTCAGAGAATGGAACTCTAATTATTCACTGCCATAGGTAAATCATAACATAGCCAGGATGTAACGGTTTTTCCATGAATACTTCGTATTTCATAATATAGCTATTTTGTGCCTGACAGATACTGTAGCATCTAATGGTGTAACTCATATTACTTACAGCTTTAGTGAAATCATGACAACCTATTGAAAGCAGTATATGCAAAGTCAAAATGAAAACAAAAATAAGTTGAAATCAGGATTCAACTCGTGGAACAAGAAGGCTGGAAATCAAAAATCACAAGATTATCAGCAGGCTTCGAACCTTTCGAAAATGTAGGGGCACAATTTCTTTTGAACCACAGAATTTAGCAGGAATAACTTTACATGAATCTGCTTGGTGAATGTCATTGACCTGCCAAATGGAGCATGTACAGAGAACACAAGTCAATTTCAAAGTCAAACTAGAACTCAGAACTTTTCGCCAAAACGAAATAGTGCTGGGTAGTGAACCATAGTAAGTGTTTATTGACTCCCATGTATATGATCATTGTAGAGAAATGAGAGAGAGCGAGAGAGAGAGAGAGCATTCATGCAACAATAAATAAGCCTCGAGACAACAACACAAGTAATCCACAGCAAACTGCATGTAAAATATACAATGACCAAAGCATCTATGGAACAAGATGAGAACTTTATTAAGTACTTGAGGGTCTGTCTGGCAGGCTTGTTATAGAAATACAAAGTTCATCTACAGTAAAAACACTAAAACACCCACAAGCTTTGGTGCCCAAAAAAAATGGCCAACGACTCACCTCCCTCCCCTTTTTTCCAGCCACCTTTTCTCCCTCTCCACCCCTCCCCTCTTTTCCACAGCCACCACACCTTTCCCCCTCCCTCCTACTCCTCCCTTTTCTCCCTCCTCCCTTCTTGTCCTAAGCTGCCACACCTTTCTCCCTCCCCACTCCTCCTCCCTTTTCTCCCCCTTTCCTCTCTCCATCTAGGGGTGTTAAAAAAAAAAACAAAAAACAAAAAAGCGCTTAACCAAAAAAACCAAATTGATCCAAACCGAAAAATAGGGTAACCAATCTGGAGTATTGAAAACAGTTAGGTTACATGAACCTACTTGAAAAATAGGTTAGGGCATGGTTGGTTTTAAATATTCAAAAACTATGGTTACCCAAAACTACCTGCACGTATATATAGGTTCGGTTAGGGTAACCGATCCACAAACCTCAACCCACAACCATTTAGCCGTTTACCACTACATTAAGAGGCCATTTACTAGGACGATGATGTTTTATGGTTATTGTCGCTTTAAATACATGATTTCGAATAAGAGTTGAATGACTCATTTCACTTCAATTTTCTAATGTATACGTACCTTCTACATAAACTATCCTTCCTTTGAATGTTATATTCATGTCTTCATCCAATACGCAAGCATGTTACACATGTACCATGCTTATCCAGACATGAATCACATTCAATGGTAATCAAGATTTGTATATCAAAAAAGATTTCATTTTGTTATTCCTTTTGTTAAAAAAAAGAGGGAAAATAGTTTGTTTCTAATTCCACCAATGAAGACATTTGTAATGGAAGGATAAACATAAAAAGTTTGAATAAGTTGGCCTTGAATAGAAATAATTCCATGTATTGTATCATTGTGCTTGTCAATCTAAATTTTTTTTTTAACACTCATAAGCACAAGAGATTTAGATTGCCCTATACACCCGAACCCATCCATAGGCTAACTGGTCATCGGTTAACCCATTATACAGGTTTAGGTTATGGAATACAATTTTGCTGAACAGCTATATGAGGTTGGGGATAACAAAATTACAAATGGACTGGTTACCCTACCTCCATCTCCGCCCTTCCCAGTGATCCCAAGGTTTTTGTGTTCTACAATGACCTACATCAAGTTTTAGACAAAAACTGCCATCCATACAGACCCTAAGGCTTAGTTTGGGAGTTTAGGCAAGAAGAGAGAAGAAAAGAAAAGAAGAGAAAAACTATGATTTTCTTCTCAAGTTGAGTGGGAGTTTAGGAAAGAAAAGAAATGATTTCAGGGTATTATAATTTTACTGTTTAACATTTTATAGGTAAAGTTGGCATTTTGAAAAAGTTTACAAAGGTTAAGTGGAACTCTCCTTTCATTTCTTCCCACTTTTGGGAGGAAATTTTTTCAACCAATCTATCCCTCCATTTCCTTTCTTTTCTTTCCACTTAAAATGCCCAAACAAGAGAAAATTTTAAATTTCCCTTATTTTCTCTTCAACTCTCAACTCTCAAACTAAGCCTAAGGTACCAAGGACATATGCTACAAACAAGTCCTTACAAACTGAGATGTTTTATGCACAATGCCTAAAACTAGGTAACCAGTTAACTCCATTTGGATGTCAAATATGCCACTATTCAAATTTTCACAATGCACAATATATTCAGATCAGCTTCACTAATTGTAAAGGTTATGGTTAAAGTGCTAGTAACCAAAACGAATGAATTTAAATCTCTTTAAGAGTTCCATACCAACATCTCCTAGATATGGTAATAGTGACAGCATGCAAATGAAAAATGTTGGGACTACCTCAGACAAAGAAAGTGATAAACCTATGGAAGAAGTTCCTGTCCATGGTCAGACCTAGGGTGGGAGACAGTCAAGATCCAGAAGAAATAGATCTCCACCCCTAAACTTTTGAAAATTCTCAAAAAAAGTCCTTTTAAAAACTAAATATTTGGCCCCACAAAGTATTAGAAGATTCAATATTCCAGTACATAGTTCATCTAATATCAATTTTGTTCTTATCCCCCAACCAAAAAGTAGAAGTTCAGCACCTGTCTATGAAATGCATGAACATTATGAGATCAGCACAGCACAGGTGAGAAATGGCAACAAGTATCAAACATGGCACATACCAACTTTGCCACAACCGCAAAATATAGGATGTGACAACAAGTTTGTCGAAGAATCACGGTAAAGTTATTTCATTAAAACCAAGGTTCAAAAGGATAACCAATGACCATGTAAAATTACTAAATTTGATTGCATCATGTGCATCCATCAATTGCAATGTTTGATGTTGAACACAAGTTGCTGTGTTCATAGACTTGGTCAGTGGTAGAAGGTCAGCAAAAGAAAATATTGCTCTTGGAGTCACACATAAAACATGTAGCCACAACACATGAAGAGAAGATAATGAACACAATCTGAAAAAGGATTTATCACCAGCAAGAAAAAACTGAACTCCAACCATGAAAAAAAAAAAAAGAATTACACTATTCATTAAATTGCTTGTATATCATTCCAAGGAGGACTTCCCATCTAGTCAAACAGATTATCCTCCACCGATAGAATCAAGCCAAATCAACCCAAAGAGTCCAAATGGAGCTCAAAATACAAGAAAATGCCATATTCCCATAATTTATAGGAAGACATCAGTTGCTGCAAGGTAGCTTGAAATCAAAATTTTTCGAAATTGCAAGAATGTTTGGAAACCGACGCTGAAACACAAAATGAGATCATCAAATTCAGTTCCTACTCATATACTTCAAGAAAAGACTCTCAACTGAACCATCTGACACAATTGTCAGAAAATTTCGTTTGTGACTGAAGGGTGCTATTTCAGGCCCCCTCATTAAAAAGCTTAATTCTCAACTAATGGTGCAATCAGAACTTAATGATAAGAAATGTACAGCAGAAAGAAGGTTCAAGAACTCATAATCACAAAAAGAAACAAACTGTATGCACAATCTGACAAAATAACATCAGGAGATTAAGATTCAGGCCTTATATCATTCAAGGACTTCATTTGCAACATAACAAGATTAAAAAAAGGTATCACCTTCTCCACTGAGCAACAATAAAAATTAGTGAAAATGGAACACCTGAAGACTCTTTTAAGCTTAATGTATGAAGACGGCACCAATCTTGGGCTATTGGTTAAAGGGCATTTGTACTGATTTTTGTAAGATATTTACATGTAATGTGTGAATTCAGCAGTACATATTGCAGAAATAGTTGTACCAGTGCTCTTTATATTGAACAAGTTAATGCATCTTAGCCTCTTCTAATATTGCCATGTCACAGTCACAACAATAAACTGAAAACAATTAAAAAGAGAGTTAAAGATTATAAAACAAAGAATTCGACGTTTACCTTAGAATAATGGACGAAACTTCTGAAATCAACGGACCAGACGGTGAAGAGAACAACCAAGATATGAATAACGGAAAAGCCACCGAGCACTATAAAGGCATCAAAGATGTCTAAGCTAGGAACAATTGCAACTGCCCAAAATCCATATATTATAGCGAACGGCCAGGCATCTAAACGCCACAGCCAGTGCCGCTTCCGCAGCAAATCCACACTATCCACCACCTTCCCACCAACATGATACCTCGACATCTCAAATTCAAAACTTCAACCAGAATAATCCTCAGCCAACTAATGATATTTGAAAAATCACACAAAATTGAGTTCATTATAGTCCCATAAACCTATATTAACGAACCAAACAGATAAAAATCCCAAATAAAATAAAGGGTTAGCGAAAGAGAGAGAAGAATTACTTGCGGAGAGATGCCAAATCCGTCGATTGACGAGCTATATGATCCAAATATGATCGGAATTGGGAGGGTCTAGGGTTTTGAAAGAGGCGATTGAGAGGAGGAATCAATCGGAAAACAAAGCAGAGTGAAGGTAGAAGTTAGAAGCACTACCTTTTTCTTTCTCTTTCTCTTTTTTCACCATCAAATCCTATACTTTTCTTTTTTAACACCGTATCCTGTACTTAAATTGCATATACTTTTTTTTTATCAATAAATTGCATATACTTAAATTTCTTTTTCACCTACAAATCTTGTACTTAAATTTCATCAACCTCGCAAGTATGTCACTAAATCAACTCTTACGCAAATTCAATTTAGAACCAATATAAAGTCCGTTTGACAAATGAGTTTTTTGGATGTTTAGGGTCACAGGTAGCCAAAAAATTTCACTTCACTAACTGCAAACGCATACTATTTGTGATCAGATGCTACACGGTGCATCAATGATTGATGCATGTTAAATCATAACTGTTCATTGTATTGGATAGAATAAATCTCAATCATCCATCCTTTGAATGGTACCACGTGACTCCCTTATCTACCGTTCACGTGTCTGCCCCCGAGCCTCTTTGAATTTTTTGGATATTTGGGGTCATAGGGGGCCAAAAATTTCACTTCGCTAATTATAAACGCATACTATTTGTGATTAGATGCTATGCGATGCATTAATGATTGATGCACGTTAAAACATAACTGTTCATTGTATTGGATAGAGCAAATATCAATCATTCGTCCTTCGGATGGTACCACGTAACTCCCTTATCCACCATTCACGTGTTTGCCCCCGAGCGTCTTTGTAATATTATAAGACATTCGGAAAGATCCGATATACCACGTGTACTCTATCCATTTTATCCAATATACTAGATACTTTGCAATAGATAGACGAGCATCATAACATTGAGTTGGATGACGTCATCTAAGTTGAGTTCCAAACAGTACCAGGACAATATCGTTCAATATAAACACCATCGTTTCATCAAATATATACAAACACTTACTTTCTCATCATCTCATTTTCATCAAGTGCTAGAGCACGGGAATAGTTCAATAAAAATATCAACAAACCAGTCAATCCCGACTACTACAAATCGAAAGTTTCCGAAGCACATGCATCATCCAATGCCCATACCACAAGGATCTCCTTCTCAGTCTTTGCCTAGCAGATCGTGCACCGGGTGCACAAACTCTCCTTCCTCATCAACCACTGTGAAATCAGATACACTCCCCAAATTTCGATCAACAGCACCAACGAGACATGGGTGTTCATGTTCAACACAAAACTGGAAGGACAATATCAGTTGCAAGTGAAGTACGTTTTTTCAGTGACGTGTTCGATCATCCTCCACTACTACGACACCTCGTATTCCTCCCTTAACAACGAGAGATATCCATGGATAGTCAAATACAAGTTAGGAGACTCCAACATTAAAACAGGGATCAATTTTTTCAAGATCAAGGCTTACATGAAATTGGCAAACCGCTAAAGTACTAGACAAGATCCAATTTTGGCCACCGAGGACGTAAATACTCTCCGATCAATTCACCGAGAAAAATATAGACCCGTGGCACTGCAACCATACCCCCAAACAGCCTGCACTTTTTAATCCACATTAGCACTGGTCAGATCCACTATGCCTTATCTCCTAATTGGGACAGGCACTTCGCTGGTTTAGATCCGCGCATCCACATCTGATATTCAACGATTCAGATAGTGGATCTGATCTAGGTCCATGGCATCGCAGGTGGACTTCCAGAGCAACTTGGAATACAATATTTTTTAGAAACAATCAATGTCAATAGTTATATCAATTACCAAGGCCCACAATCAGTCCAATTTTAAATTTGGGGTCAAACCTCCAATTTAATTAGTCCATTGCGATCCAATCATATATTTCTTTGCGTTTCACTACGCTTGCCGATGTAATAGGGGGTAGTTATCGTGGAATAAATTAATTGTTTTATTATATATCCATTGTGCATAATATTTCATGTTTTTCAACTTAATTAGAAAATTAAGTTGCATAAATGAACAAGTTGAATCAATATCCAATTGCAATTTTATTAATGATAGTACATCATCCGAGTATTCATATTTACAGTAACGGAGTTTTTGAATATACTCTCTCATATTATGTACATTATCAGTGCATTCTCCTTGATGTTATTGTAACGTCCATTCGTCACAATTTCGTAATTCTTGAACTTAGTAAGGAATTTATTCTTTTTGAAAAATGCGATGTACCTATCTATGGATATCAAACTCCCCTTATTACAACCTTTCACAACGATTTTCCCTGCATCAGCTCGCGAAATCGGCTGAACATATCATTGCGAACATGAAGGTTTACTTTGAATCCGTGATTTTCCGTTACCTCACCAAACACATCTTGAAACTCGAGCTTATGCTGGTCATTAGGTTCACGGTTCAAAACAATGAACAAATCTAATACGCTATCAATTTGGCCATTTCGTTGGGCCACATTACCATTATTCATTAAGACAATATTCCTATCAATCAACATGCTTCCATCGATGTTAATGAAAGTCACTTTGCACTTGTTACCATATCTATGTTCGCATTCCTGACCCACTTTCAAAAGCTTCATGTAATTGTGCCATACGGCATCACAAGCCACGCCTTCATGAGGGTCGAAGGTCTCATCGATGATCCTCGTTTATGCAAAAGAGCGCTTTCTACTACGCACAAATAGCTTTACGCGTTTTCTCAATATTGACTCCACACTGTTACTAGCACCCCTACTAGTGAACAGTCTCCTTCACATAATGGACCTCATCAGGCTCCCGAGAGTGGAGTATCTCTTCGCAGTCCCTATTTTCTAGCATAACGACGAGCAAATGTGTTATCCGCGCATCAATTTATATAACGTTATTTTATTGCATAACCTTTATATCAATCACCAATAGTTTCTTTTCCCTCTTCGACTATAGATTCCCTCTTATCCAAGTATAGAACAATAATTTCTATACTCTACTGGATGAAATTTGAAGGTTTAATAATTTTTGATAGATTTATAGTTTTGATTTGGATTTTAATAAATTTTGGATAATGTTGTTATTTAATTATAGTAAATGGGTTTTCATTCATTTTTTGAAATTTAGCATTTGGTTTTGGTATGTTTCATCTTAAGCTCTTAATTTTATTTTTAATTTAGGCCCATAATATTTATAATAATAATAATTTGACCCCTCAAACTTCTTTAATTGTTTCAATTAGGTCCTTGCTTGTTTTAATTTCGTGAATATGGGTTGTTTACTTTCATTTAAATGCTTTAATTATTTAATTTCATGTTTATGTCCATCTCTTATGATTATTTGTTAATTAAAGTGGTGCCTTAATCATGTTCTTTGTGTTGGAGGGTACATAAGAAAAATTTCATTTAAGGCACCAATTCAAGGGAAATACACTTTACTCCTTATTTTGATTTACTTGATCCTATGTGCTCCTATGTGATTTTATGTGCATAATTCCATGCCTTTTGAATATTTTTTACTTTATTTGTTATTTGTTTATTCACTTTACTTGTTTAATTTTGTATATTTATTTTAATTTTTGATTATTTGAGAGGCAATTAAATATCAAATTGTAATATTTAGATTATTATTTTATTTTATTTCATTCTTTACCCCTTTAGATTGTAGTTAGGTCCTCCAAATGTAATAGTTAGGTCTCTACTTGCTTTATTTACTTGTGTGTTTACGTGTTTACTCGCTTTCTTAGAGTCATTGCATCTAGATATCATACTTATGTGCTATGTGTTTTATGTGATATTATGTGTTTATTTGATTTTATTATGTTTTATATGATTCATTTGATTATAATACATGTATAATGTCACCACACTAGTCCAACGCTAGTTGTGGTCCTTTTTCCCGTTTTCTTACTAGTCTAATGCTAGTGAGAACTATAGATATGAGCTAGTCCAACGCTAGATCCTTAGGGACCGTCCATGCGCTATATCATGTTTACGTGACAAATCACTACATTTCATGCATATTTTTTACTTTTAGAATTTTTATCATTTTGCATGATATTTTCCCTATATATATATATATATATTCCTTATTCCTATGTGTGAAAACATGACATTTAGACTTACATTTCATGTAAGAAAAAAGTAGAAATAGGTTAGTACATTTACTTGATTAGGACAGGGAGTACCCCTCGAATATGGGACATGGACGAGTATGGTTTTCTAGCCTTAGCACGCTCGTATTCTCTCTATAAAAGGAAAAATTGAGTCACAAATCTTAGCTCCCGTACCCGTTATGTTGCATCTCTCTCTTTTACGTCACGTATATTTTTATATTATAATTTTTCTATTTTTTTCAAGTCTCATTGTTGCATATTCGTGATCTTTTCAAAGAATCACTTTTGGGCATCGCAATTAATGCGATTTGCACCAATCAAATTTTGAAGAGATATTTGGACCCTCCATTAGGTCTAGATTTGCATTCATATTATAACATCCAAATGTGATAAGTTTTTAGGTTAAATTAAGAAAATTTTTGACTAAATTACGCAACTAGCCTTGGTTCGGTTGAAAGGGTGTCTTGGATTTTATCCTTGCCTTCCCTTTTTTCAATCGTGGCTCCCGACCCATTTTTTCTTGATTTTCGCAGACTTTGAATCGTTTAAAAAGGCTTTTCTCTACTTTTTTATTTAAAATTCATTTTAGGTGATTTGGTACATCTTAACTCAAAACCAAGTGGCGACTCCTATTTTTCATTAAAAATCCTTTTTAAGCTATTATTTTGGGCCAAAATCGTCGCACTTTAAGCCTCATTTTAGGCCATTTTGCTTTATTTATTCTCTACAAATCAAAAACTCATTTTTTAACTCAAAATTAATCAAAATTCATTTTTATAAACTCATAAATTTTATTTTTTTCAAAAAATGGGCTGCGACAGAGTCCAGTTACAATAATTAGTCAGGTCATAATATAATTTATGTCCTTGAGACAGTTATATTTATTGCCAAAAATTAAGCAAACAGCAAAAAGAATTGGAGCAGAAAATAGATATTAATTAAAACCACACTTGATATTGTCTATACAATAGCAACCCAATTAAGAACAAAGTGAGTGAATCTTGGACCAAATTATTCAAAACTGTTTCTTTTATTTTTTCTTCCTAATATAGGGCATCCCCTGGAAACTCCACCAGCCACACTTGTTGCAAGAAAACACAAGAATAGGGCATCAAGCTTTAACCAATAACACCAAAAACAACCAAAAAAGCTGCGTTATCTTAAACAGTTGAATCCGAATCCGACTAACTTCAGTCTTCACTAATTAGCAACTCCAGCTCCACCAGCTGCTCCACTAGCCCCACCAGATATTGCACCTTGTCCATCCTGGAGAAATATAAATTGATAAGATTTTCAACCCACAAAAATGAGAAAGCGTAAGGAATGTAGAGTTTATATTAATTTACCTGCACAATCACCAGCACATTTTGTGTTGGTGCATGGTAGTCGAAAATATTGATTGTCGAACCCACCCCACGCCAAGGGCATCTTTCACATGCGGCCAACCAAAAATCATCTTGCACCTCAGATCACGTCCTTGTTTCACCACACAGTTGATATTTCCTGCCGTCGTTCGAACTAAAACAGGAATTCCGGTGCCGAAGAGCGCATCCATATCAAAGTTGGGAGAACGGTAAGTGAGAAACACTCTAACCTCCCCAGGAATTAATAGTTCATTTTCGTCACTCATGCGCTCCATCTTTCGGGCTAAAAAACTTAGGGGACCCCACTTGAAAGAGATCGTAAGGAAAATTAGGTCGTTGGCCAACAGCCATGATGAGATAGTTAGCAGGAGATGAAAGAAGTGCCACCTACCAAGCTGTTCCCAATGGCTGCTTGGCAGAAGTATCGGGATTCAGTTTGAGGGGACAGAGATGAGGACGTGAATCAAGGTGGAGATGAAGAATTGTAAAGATAGTCGAGAAATTCGCAGAGGAAGGAACTATTCCTTTCACTCAGGAAATCTGTTTACAAATCAATCAAAAGTTTGTTTTTTTTTCGGTGCAGAGTCTACTACTTAATACATGCAATGCAATGCATGCATTGTGTTTGAAGGTTGCATGCAATGCATGAATATTGTACATAATCGAATGCTGCATGGACCAACTCCTGAAGATTCATTCTAACAACCTTACTACGCGCCAATTATGAAAAACGACACCGTACCACTAATTCTGCTAAATAAGTAAAAACGACACAGTTTACAACTAATTCTGTTAAATGAATAGAACGACATCGTGACTGCTACACCCTACTCTAGCTTGTCCTGTGATAAGAAGTTTGCTGTGTGAATAGCTAGAGAAAAACCAGTAGATCAGTTTGCTCTATTTTTCGCTTTGCATGCGTACTAGTATATAAAGAACAGTTCCAGTTGTTGATTAATCAGCTCGGGAAGGAACATTAAATGTGGAGAGATTCTCCTGCTGACTACTATGGATATCTTTGTCGTAGTGAATGATGAAAGATCTAAGATCGCTCTTCTTGATCATATCCAGTGTCATTCCCTTATTATTCTTAGAAAGTACAACGACATACACTTTCCCTAATTTGTCAACTGAGAATCTGCTCCAGCCATTCGGTTGAAAATTGCCCCATTCCATGAAATTTTCATATTTTGAGATATAATCCTTAACTACGGATGAAATTTTTGCCCCTAATTTATCATCTCGATTGAGATGGCCAGAGCCAAAAGAGGTGCCGGTGGTGAATGTGATGGTGTGTTGAGATAGGAGAGAAAAAAGAAGAAAAGAAGAAGGAAATTTTTTTTATGTGTTTTGGGTATTTTAAAATGTGTATTTTAAAAACTTTGAGGAGATTTTTAAGATTACTGTAGTTAAAGTTGTTAAAAAACTTATAGAAGAAAAATTAGGCAAAAAAATTCACTTCCAAAGAGGGCCATAGTTAGGTAGGGTTTGAATTTAATTTCTTAAATCCATACTCGACTTAGACCAAATCTTGTAAGAGAGTCATAAGCATGATTTTCTATGATCAATATCTAAATTCAGTCTCATACCACACCTTATTTAGTCTCATATATATATAATTAAATGATATACATATATATATATAGTAAATTTATAAAATAATCTAATATTTTATGACCATTGGATTAAATGCAATAAGATTTCATAATTGTTTTCTTTCTTCAAGTTAATTCTAGTTGTCATTGTAATTTGTATAAACTTTTTCAGAAAAAGGAGAAATGGTAAAGGTAAACAAATAAAACATTGGATATGAATACAATTAAAGTTTTAAGAACAAATAGAAGTAGTCGATAATAGTTCATTTTTTGAATTCATAATATTGCATTCAACTTCTTGAATATTAATTTTATTAGTTAAAAATAAAATTGGATGGCATTTATAATATTTTTGAATTATATATATTTTTAATATATTTTTACTTTAATATATCCCGAAAAACACAACAGATATCCATTGGATACCCAAATCCATGAGAGTTTGGGTCTGGACTTATATTTTCAGACCCATAAGGGTTTGGGTCTAACTTAATTTAGTGGGTTGGGATCTGAATCAAAGGAATCTAATCCAAATCCTACTCATTGACATGTCTTTTTTTTTTTTTGCAACAACGATAATATTTTTATAACTTAATCTATTATATTCCACAGGAAGGAAGAGTATAAAGAGGCTATGTAAGAGACTATTAGATATAAAAATTTAACTACACCAAAGAAATGATACGGTACCTCATTTGAATTTTATTCACTGCAGGTAGGGTTTGAACCCCCGATCTACAGTTCAAAGAGGAATTTAGTTCTTTTATGATAACCATAAGCCAAAACTCATGTCTACTCATGAGGAATACTTCAGCCATTAGATTTTTATTGTTGAATTGGTTAAACTGATTGTACAAGTATTTAATGCAGAGTTTGTGTGTTAAATGATTTTTGAAGCCTTTATTTGCTGATTTATTATGCTAGGCACTAAGGCCAGCAAAGTGACCCACATATTATTAGACTAGTGAATCTTTCCTATGTGAGGCGCGGGTTAGTGCTTGTGTGGTGTTTTTATTAGGGAGTCTATGTGAGGCTTTTTTTTGTATAAGTTAGAAATATTTGTATATAAGTTAGAATAATTGTATAGTAAATATGGGATATATTAAATTGGATTTTAATGAAATGTTATATAAATTATGTGAAATATTTGTATAAAGACAAAATGAGAAAGATTTACATTTATGTGAAAGGAAATGAATAAATATGAATTTACGGAAGGATATTGATTTAGTAAAGTTAAAAGGCAACAAATTAGTTATGTTAGCTTGAATGTTATTGAGTTTATATTTTGATTTGATTTTTTGTCATTTGTCTTTTGTTTTATTATGTTGGAATCCGATGATATGTCACATTAATTATATAAAATAATTTTATAAGGACAAAATAAGAAAGATCAATTTTTATGTGAAGGAAATGAATAAATATGAAATTATGGAAGGATGTGTTAATAGTAACAGCAAAGTTAAAAGTGTATAAATTAAGGGTAAACTATAAAAAAACTCCCTTGTGATTTGGTTAAATGTCACGGAATCCTCATATTATTCAAAAATATCCAAATAAACTCTTTATACTTTGGACTAACATGGACTTTGAATGGAAATCATCCAAATTGAAGGAAAGATGGAAAATTCCTCATTATTCCCTGTTTGCAAACTATACCAACAGTAAGTTCAAGGCTCAATTGTAATTTTAAAAACTTTCTTATTTCATTTTAGTAAAAAGTTAAATTAAGGGGTCAAATTACAAATTTAAGAAAAGACATCGTCTTCTCCAACTATTATCAGAACTTTGTTCTTTCCCTTTTTTTGTTTTTCTTTTCAGTCTATTTTCCTTCTTTTTTATTCCATCCTTCAGTCCATTCAACACCAACCATTGCCACTTCCAATCTTCCACCGTCATCGCACTCTCCATTGCATACTTTATCTACATCTTAAGTCTCAGATTTCCTTCAAGTTTAGATTATCTACACGTTTTCATGTTAATGGTGCTACATGATCATTCCATGGCTCTTGAGAATCATTTTAGTGCCAATTTTACAAGATATAATGGTGATTTAGGTTAACAAAGAGGGCTAGACTAGTCTATATTCTTAACCCAATTTACTATTTTTCAGCCACTTTTGGTCAAATCAGACATCATAATCGAGGTCTGTATGACGAATAGAACTTGGGACGAAATTTTTGTGAAGATTTGACATTGAGTGTGTTTGGATAGATAATATTTGCAATAATATTTACCTTTCTTTCAAATTATGAAAGATAACGAAAATCAAATTTGGGTTATTCAACGTGGGACGAAAATTCCATGCTGATGAGGACAGAAGTTGAAGAATGGAGGAGCAAAGTTGTTGTACGTGGCCATTGTAGCTGTCAGTTGCTTCTTAACTGGAACTAAAGTGTTAGGTCTGATCTAGCTGAACCAATGATGTAAGCCTGAAATAGTTATGGGTCCACTAGTACTTTGAGTAGTACTAAGCAAAAGCGGAGGAACAGTTCTTGAAGTTGAAGCCCTTGATATGGAATGCTTGAAATACAAGTAGTACAGGAAGAGATAGATGCACCTACCCAAGAAAGTAAAGACAAATCCAAATCACAAAAATAAGCAATTGCACAATTTATTTCACTCATACTATATCTCCTACTATACGAAGATTTTATTAACTTCCTAAACAACCACTCATCCTATTAGAAAGAGTTAAAAATAGCATGCATTCGTTGGGAAAACTCCACCGTACCCCTCATCCGTTTTTATGCCTTCTCACTTCGTCTAATACGCGGCATGCATTTGATTAGCCTTTTTTTCTCTTATTGCCTTCCAATCTTCTATTTCTTGCGGGGACATGTCAACGGTTGTATTTGTGGATATGGAGGAGCTCCACATTCGCTTTCGAATTGCATGCCCTCTTGTTCATACAGTATGAAGTGATCATCCGAAAACTGATTTTTCCTAAAAAAATTGTATAGTGCACAACATGCAATAACGACATTAATTTGCTTTTGCATAGATGAATATGGAACCGACTCCCTTAAATAGGCAAATCGTTGCTTCAAGACACCGAATGTGTATTCAATTACATTACGAAGTTGAGAGTGACGAGTATTAAATAGCTCTTTCGGCACTTGGCCTCGACCATGTTATTGTCCAACTCTTATGTTACGTCCTCCTTTGAACGGCGCTAAAAAACCTGGCACCATCTTATAAGCCGCGTCAACGAGATATAACTTGCCTATATCCGCGAAAAGAAATTTAGTTGCATAAATATATTTTTCTAAGGTATAAAATTTATACCAGCCCATCAAACCCCAATATATATGAGCATCCATGGCGTATAAATAATACAAAAAGGTTATAACCTTGGGGGGAGCTAAGAAGTCGGTGCGCATTCTCATTGCACTTTCTAGCACCCGTGCATCGTGTGCGCTACCTTCCCATCCGACATAGACATAGATATAAATGAATCGCATGTCATGGTCATATACAGTTAATACATTTTGTAATTGAGTCCCATACCTATTTATAAAGGTCATCTGCTCTATTGCCGGATTTGAAACAGGGATATGAGTGCCATCTAAAGCACCTAAACAGTCCTGCATTTTATAAATTGTAGCATAGCCAATTATAAAAGTGCTAATTAAAAGACCATAGTATTAAAATATTGAACTTAGGTGGCACTATTAAGATGAAGCATTTTTCTTCAGAGCTTCTGATGTGCAGTTGCAATTTGGAGGACAATTAGATGATTCGACCTCAGGCATAGCATTCGGGTTCCGTCGCGAAGGAACCCAAATATCCACAAGTGAAGACAAATTTTTGGATTCTATTATGAAATTGCAGTTTATATTTTCCAATAACTCATCTAAAATTGATAGAGCAACTATTGGGCACCTTTTGCGCTATTATTTGGTCATAATTTTGGTTACTTACGGTGCTAAGTGTTGAGACTTTGCTCATATTTGATATTTGCGTAAAGTATAGGTGGTTGGTGTAAAAAATACTCTCGCGAGTCAAATTTCCAGAAGACTCTTTATTTCATGGCGTGCCCACGCCAGAAACTGAGGAGATACACCTAAAAGCCGGATCCGCGGGATTGGTAGCAGCAGGAGGGCAATTAAGAAGTCGGGTTCACGTGGACCGTGGAGGTGTAGGGGATTAACCCCTTTTCCAAGAGGAAGTAGAGACGGGCGCTTCATGCTTTCTTTTCGGCGGCCACTTTGGGTGAATTGGCTAAAAAGCCAGATTCACGTGGGCTTAGTAGTTTTTAACTTTAACTCTTCCCTACGGATGATTGACGTTTCTCTTCTGCTGGCGGCGGCTATAAAAAGGAAAAGCCAGATTCACGTCAAATGAAGAGATTAGCTTTTAGTTTTTCTTGTCAGACGGTTCTTTCTCTGCTTTGGCTTTTGACAACTTTCGTGAGACTTTCCCTTTACTTTTCTCCTGTACGAACTCAAAACAAAAAAGGAAACTAAGAGACTTTCTCTTTCGTTCCTTGGCTATTTCACTTTTCTCAATTCTTTGGCAATTGTGTGGATGTTATCAATCAAATCACGCGAGATTGATATGATGAGGAGCGGTTAGGTTTCTCCTCTACCCAAAGGTCGACGGGAAGGCGCGATCCATAACATCTGTGAGATCTAATCGAATTTTCATTATTTCTTCCAATTCGTTACTATTCGTGCGTTTCCTGAATTAATTGTTCATGGGTATTTTATTAATTGAGTATCAACGGCCGGATATTTAATTTAATCTAATAGCCTACTGCCACATTAATTAAATTGAATCCGTAATTGTTTGTTTAGTTGACAACTAATGGCAACCACCATAATTGGCTTTATGTTGGGGAAACGTAAGATCTAGTTTAAATAAACCCTCTTAGCGTGTTTATTGGTTAGAATTGGGTTCTTCTAGCTTTAATGCAACTGGATAATTAAATTCCTACGGTCGTACCTAGAATTATTTTCTGGTTAGAGAAGCAGTCAATGATCATACCTTGACTGTCGAAAAAGTAAGGAAGAATTGGCTGTCAGAGCTTGTTGATAGTTATAACCAATCTAGTAACGAATAAATGAAATATCTTTGTATCAATGATCTTTAATTGGACCGTGCCTGAAAAGTTGATCCTTTGGGTAGAATTTTATTAATTACTATTTTTAGTAAATTGCACTTGGTTAGTTAGCTTTTGAATTTTGTTTATTTTATTTATATTTTCACTCCATTAACTATCTTCCAATTTTGTTCTATTGATTTGGAAAGAAACAAATTTCTACCCGTTTTCTGTGGAATCGACCCTACTTGCCATTGTACGCAAATTTAATACTTTTATAGACAATTCCGGTATATCGGGTCAAACAAACTTTTCGGGAACAGGATGAATCAAGTAACTCATTGCACTCCTAGGATCCCTGCTCCAGTAGTTGGAATTGTTCTATAATTAATTGTGGTGGTAATTAGGATTTTTTAGTAATTATTATTGTACAGGCTCGACACCTGTCAAAAATTCATTTATTGGAGCGAGTGAAAACATGTTTTACCTTGAACCAAGGATAATACTTGGTGCTATATCTTATTCGTAGATGCACATTGTCATTTTGTTTTGGTCGAATAATTCTTTGTCCAAATCGACATAACCGCAACAGCACTTCCGCTACATTTCTATGGATGGTTTCTATTGAATGTTAGAATCTTTCGGTTACTACACGAGTTTGCGTGTTATGACTTAACATAACTAAAGTCATGGCTAGCACTTCCTCGATCGACATATACTTGTGTGGATTTTGAAGGACGTAGTTATTGCCTACTAGAACATCACAAAATCGCATAAAATTGTCGACAGTGATTCTGCAATTCTCTAAAATACGTAGTGGGTGACCTATTATTAGCTCTTGAACCCACTTCCAACCAGGCATGTCAGAATTGCGACGAGATATTTTGATAAGAGGTCCATCGTAACGTTCCGCTTCCGGTGAAAAAAGTAGCATAGCTGCATCGTTCAGAATGGCCTCTTTATCTTCTTCAGAGCGTGAGTCAAAAGAGGAGGAAGCGAAGTACGGATTAAAGTTGATCATGTATGAATTTGGACAAAAGCCTGCAATCGATGACAAAAATAGTTGTTAATTGAATAAAAAGTGAAAAAAAATCAGGACTTTACTTCGTTGCTATGACTGAACGATAAGGGGATTGAACGATGGGAGGGGAAGCGTTAATACAGGACAGGGCTTTAAATAAAGGATGTAGCAGTGGTCAATCCATCATAGGCAAGCCTGCAGCTTTCTTAATTTCTATGTTCTTACAGGAAATTGCAATAAAGGACCGCAGATGCACTTCTTTTGAGGCAAGTAAGAAACAAGAATTAAAATTTAACATTATGTGTATAGAGATATAAAAAGGCATGGTAAATTTATGTGTATTGATATATAGTGGCTAGATTCAGCGATATGGATGTGATGGAGGCCTGCATAGCTTTTGTCGTCCACTTCAAAATTGTAGGAGTTAAGTATGTTAAACAGAGAAAGAGATATAAAACTATCTATTCATTCATATGGAAGTGGTGGCCCCTGTTATTTTTAAATTGGTTCTCTTAAGAAAAAAAGCATTTGTGCATGTTAGTGGGTCTGCCAAAAGCTGAATTCAATATGAATCATAGGCATATACAATTGGCTTTATAAAAAAGATTTTCTAATATTCAAATGAACCATGAGTCTGCCAATCAATTGAACCCCTGTGACCAGACATGTCAATCATGAACTTAAGCAAGATAAGTGCAATGAACCGTGAGAACATATATATATTTGGTCATTTCTTTAAGTCAAAAAGTGAACAGAAACAAACATTTGGAGCAACATTCAAAAGTTAGCTGAACCAACTGATCTTCTTGATGCAGGGAAAAAAAATTCGGCAAGTCACAGCATTCAAGTTATTAAAAAAAGCCTCTATTAGTGCTTAGCATAAGTTAAAAGTTACATAATGCCTGAATCATTTATGCATATCCGACACCTACTTAAATATCAAAATAATTAAGTACATCAAAAAATAAGTAAATGCGACTAGTGCCAAAATCTGGTGGTCAAACATGCAATAAAATTGTTGCAAAGACAGCAACATAATCATAAATTTGCAGGACAAACGTCTTCCATAGCAATAACAGAAATGTAGGATTTTTAAAACTACAAGTTCTCCGAACTGGTTCCTCACTTCCCCTCCATCTTCGGCACGATGAACAACTCAATCCATGTAATACGCTCACTCTCACTGAAGTTAAGAAATAAAGTACGGAACTCTTCATCTAACAATTCTTTCAAGAGATACATGTGCAGTCTTCTCTCTAACTTCAGTCCCTGCACTACTTTTTTGGCTATTTCAATTGAATACTTCTCCTTTACTGCTTTTTCGGTAGAAACTATGGAAGAAAATCTATTGAAATTGCTCAATACCTCTTGGTAGTTATCCGAACCCGACTTTCGGGACTTGGTTCCTCCTGAGCCTTCCTTCTCAGAACTGTAGGCAGCACTATCCAATAGTCGCTTGCCGAAATTTCTTAGAATAGGACTTCCATCATCATCAGATGTTTTCTTCGAATTTGCTGGGTTGATGACAGAACTTGAAGCCACGCCTTTGCCTTTAATGTTTGAATCACCCTTACGTCTACGGACACGAGAAGGCACAAATTGGGGTGGGGGTTGAGCCGAAAATTGAGCAAGATTGCCTGTGGCTTGTTTACCGTTCATTACCTCATCCCATATAATCATCAAATCAGCACTATGTAGGTATTGGAAGTTCACATACTGATGATCCAGCTATTAAGAAAACATCAGGAGATAGTTTATTAGGTAAAAGCAAATAACACATTACATTCCAGCAAATAATGGCCAACGAAATGAGCAGAATGCAAAAGTGCAGAAGCGGTTTAGAAAATTCAGTTGAACAGAAAATCTCTCATAGGGCATTAATTAGCAAACTCCACGAAAAATGTTAAAAGGGTCAGCACTACAAATTTCTGAAAGACAAATCCGAGGCTCCACAAAAACATATGTCAGATTAATAGGACAAAGGCAATTCAGAAGTAGGTACAGACTTAGGTGTTGTACCCTCCAGAATTGCACTAAAAGTTGGTGGAAATGTATTCCAAGGCAAAAGATTGAAGTAGTAAAGTCATCGTCGAATAAACAAAACTTGGGAAACCTCCAAGTAATGTTTATTTCACAGCATCTTTGAGAGTGGTAATTGAATCAGTACCATTTTGTTCTTGAATTAGCAAACATGTTTAAAAACAATCTCCACTTGATTGAACAAACAGAATCAGAATAAATTGCTGCACAAACACACACTGCAATAAAAAACCATTGTCTGTATTTTAAATTTCCCAGCACAAAAGAACTTCGCAAATTGCATAATTTCAACCATCAGCAATTCAGAAATGCATGTAAATACTAGACAGCAGAAGTCGTCAGACCAGAAAATAAACTTCAAGGTATCAAGGAACACCATACCTGCCACAAATATGCCCATTGCTCTGCTCCAACTAAGAAGCATCTGTGTTCCTCATCCCAGCCTATCCCCATCTCTGGCTTGGCACAATCACCTCAAAGGTGTGTGAACAGTCCCCACTTATCCACCACTCGATAGTACTTGGACTGGGATTGAGTTCCAGTACAAGTTACCCCGCATTTTTGAGTCAAGTACATTGCCATTGCAGTGTGGTTTGCCAAGGTGCTCCGAGTTGCCTCCCACTTTCCATTTTTCTACCAATCAACAGGTGCGGATATACAGCTCCTCTTCCCAGTCTTGCCAGTACTTTTTTTCAGACATCTATGCATGAACAGAAAAGTATACTCAGTCACAAAAAAGCAAAATCCGGGAAGCAGACAATCCAATTATTTATTGGAATCTAGTTGGCAAATTTAAAACTCACATCAAAGTAGTTTATTATGCTTTCTTCAAAGTCGTTTAAGTCGCACAAAGATTGAGCACTGACAGAAGTAGTCAAACTGGAAGGGGATTCTGATCAAAACAACAAGCACAGCATTCAGGTTGATTAACTAAGATGCATTTGTAAAACAAAATATGCTAGAAGAATGGTCAGAGAGTGAGCAATGCCTTACCAGTTGATAAACTTAATTTTTTCCTTTTTGCAGTGGGCATGAACACTTCCGTTTGTTGTGTTTATCCTATAACTTTGTAGTTTCAGCTCTGAAAAAATGTGATAAAAACAAAATATGATAGAAACATGTGCAGAACAAGTGAACGAAAGGGACATAAAAAAATGCACTGGAGAAGATGTTCAACTACGACACACTTGGTTGTGATTTAGTAAGGACCGAAGATGTATATTCTGTCAAGTTTAATTAAAATACATCGAGTTCTGTGTTAGCCTGAAATCAACATCTTATAGGTGTCAGTTTACACACAATTACATTGCTTAGCATGCAATGAAACTTCACCTACTGGAAGCCTACGAGCAAACATGCAATAGAACTTCTCGTACCATAAACTCATAACCTTTAAGTCACAAAAATGGAGCAGCAAATATTCACAATTCCACGTACAGGATTGAGCAGATATGTCAACCAGAGAGTAGGAGGTGCTGTGAAACCACCATTCTAATACAAAAACGTGGAACAATGAAGAAGAAGAACAAAGGTTAGCTGCTGCAGCTGTACTAAGCTAACTAGGAAGTAGAAATTTGGGCATAGACATCTCTACCTAGGAGGTCTTAATAAATCGACTGTTTACAAGTGTGCCTTATCCAATGCAAAACAGAGGCACAATTTGGAGATACCAATTCACTCATTCAAAATGGCATTCCAAATGGCACAAAAAGTATTGAATCAAATTATCAGGCCAATTACTTTAGTATTTCCTCCTATTTGGATAGTGAACTAGACAAATGAGAGAACAAGGTGATTATCATTTACTGATAACCAAAAAAATGCCTCCAAAATATTTAATTTGAAAATAATGCATCAATGGAGAAATCCCAAAAACCCTAACAGCCTCCAATTTCTACCATCAGAAAAGAGTCATCTACATATTTTTTGCGTCATACAGACCACAAGAGCAATCAAATTGAGCATATATATATATAAATTGCAGTTGGCAAAGAAAGTGAATTACTAACTGAATTCTGTAATAACAGCTTCTATTAAAGCAATTGCTTACTTCGTTGATTTGCTTTCATCCATGAACGCCGCACACGAAAAGAAAATACAAGCCAGGCATACGCGATGTATAGTGCCTCAGCACTTCCGAAGCCCAACCACGGCTACTACAGGTAGCTGCAATGGTATTTTTGTGGAAAAAACCCATGGGAGAGCAACTGTATTGAACACTCCAAGCTTCCCCTTCCAAACAGAGAGATTCTACTCTCCTTTCAGCTGGATTTTGAGCAGAGGAATCGAATCCAAGGACAGTTTTTGAAGCTTTCTGCCCTTGAGAGAAAACAAAGGCCTAGCTTTTGCAGGTTTTGATGGGAGAAAACAGGGAGAAATCAAGAGGAGGAGGACGGTTGAGAAGAATAAATTCTGTGCAGGGAGGAACTGGGAATCGCAGCTTTACCTTTACTTTTCTTCTTCACGGGTATCTTGCAACAGTAAAAAATTGCACAGTGGGAAGCTGCTAATTGATGTCTTACACGGCTAGCAAACCACATGCGTGGTACAATTTGGGTAGACATGTTTCTCCACGTGGATGCGAGCCCTTTTTTCCACTTCGGCACCATTCCACGTGTGATTACATCTTACGGGCATGTTGCTTCAGTTATTTAGGTTATTTGCGGTGTTGTCCAAATAGTTTTCTGTAGCATTATTTGCAAAAATCAGAATAATGGTTTATCCAAACGCGCTCATTGTTTTGTAATGGCCAGCAGCGACGGCGGCGAGGGCGACAGGTGCAACAGTGGCAGCTGATGGTGGTGGTTTTAGTTTGCTGCAACAAGTGGAAAAGAAGGAAAACATACATAAAAAAGAAAAAAGAAAAAGAAAAAGGGGTAACCAGGTGGAGAAGAAGGGAAACAAACAAAAAAAAGTGAAAAAAGAAAATGGGGAAATGATTTCTGTGTTGATGACTTGATGTGTGGAAGGAGAAGGAAAATGAATAGAAAAGAAAGAAAAAAAAGGAAAACATTGTAAAAAGATCAAAATGAAAGAAAAGTAGGAAAAAAAAAGGGAAGAGAAATACAATTACTAAAATACCTTCCTACAGTGCTATACACACTCGCTTCTCAAGCACGTGTAATCCACGCTCTCTCAATTTAGATGATTTATGTCCAAAGTACATGTTAATCCAAAACACAACAGAATTTATTTGAGTGTTTTTGAATGATAGGAGGGTTCCGTATCTTTTAATCAAACCACAAGGGAATTTTTTGTGTCTTACTGATAAATTAATTATCTTAGTTAGGTCAAACAATGGCCAATATTACACGCATGTGAAGCAAGATTCCTGACTGAAAGAACAAAAATGCAAATGACAAAGTATCAAAGTTAGTCAACTTTGTAATAAAAATATAAACAGAATAGCTTCTTTTGATTTTTGTCATTTGTGTTTTGATTATTTGAGTGACGAATATTGGTTCACATATGCATAGTATTTGTAGTAGCAATGTTCTTATATATATACGGTGATCTTTTTTATATTGAATGGTGTGTGCTTTGTAGTTGAGTTCTTTAACTTTCTGTAGAATGAGGTAATTTGTCATTGTCACTTATTTTGTCTTTGTACATTATATTTTTGGTGGCCTTTCTCTTATGTGTGTGATTTGATTCTATGATTTTATTATATGTAGATAGGGTATAATTGAGTTTGACTGCCTGGTGTTCGGGATGAGTATCCCATCCATATTTGGTTAGGCAGATGAATTAGTTAGAGATTGATGGAAATGGTGTTTTGACTAATGAAAACATTGAGAATATTATTACCAATCCTAGGATTCGTGAGGGAGCTAACAAGGTCGTGCTTAGGAATTAAAATTATGAGTTGTTTAAGTGTTTTTATAAGTTTCCAGAGTGGACTCCAATCTTAAAGGATGCTTTGGATAAAGTGTGTTTGGATTGCTGAATTATCCCAAATAATATTTCGCTTGTATCATAAACACATTTTTCAATTCACCTTTTTATATTCCCAACTACTTTTTTATCTCACATACATCACATCACAAAAAGTGTTACGATAATTATTCCAAATAATATTTCAAATAATACTCTATCCAAACACACTACTGTCCTGATAGCTGAGCGGATGCGCGAAGAGGTGCGAGAGGAGGAAGAGGCTATTCGAAGTGCTCTTCAGTTTGAAGCTGAGCAGCATGAGCATGCATTTTGATCGTAAGTACGATAGTTATCATTTATATCACGATGGTTTAATCAAAAGCTACCTAACGTCTTCAAGACTTCAACCTTTAGTAATGTTGTTGAGTTTAGCAAAAAGCTTGTGTGTCACGATAGTTTTCACCTCCTTCGACGATATTATGGCAAAACCTTTGAATTAGATTCCTTAAGACTTGAGCACTTTAATACTTTCTAAACAAAACATCAAAATTCTTATGTTTCATCTAAATTGTGAAATTTAAAATGTTTGGATCTGGTTAAAAGACTAATTGAATTTTATAAAAGTAAGAGAATGTCTAAAACTTTAGAAACTAGAGGCTCCAAATCCATTAAGGAAAACCCAGTACACCATGAACTATTAATAAAATCTCAATCAATCTTATTATACTTTTTATCATCAACATCCTTTCTATTGCATCAAGTGTTGAAAAAGCCTTTTCCAAGAATTTCCTCTAAATCAAGGTCATCAATGCAAACTATAAATCCAATTATAGAGGGCACAATCAAAATCAGGATAACAATCTTCTCACTAAAGTCACATATTAGCATTAAAGTCGCCAAGAATTAGTCGTGAAAAATGATGGAGACTATCTGTTAGCTACCTTGAATAATGCCATAGAGATCTCCGTTCTTTAGTTTTATTAGCACCATACACCAAAACAATAAAGAAAAGATTTAATCCAGCAATAAAACTCCACATGACAAGTAACATATTGCAATGCATAGAAATCAAAATACATATCACGTTTGCCCCTTACCAACAAAATAATACTCCAACACCAATGATACTCCTAGCATTAGGGAAAAGCTGCTAATGTAGAACATATCATGATACATTATTTCCAACCAAGCCACGTGTGTGTGTATTAATATTATACAGTATAACCTCTATAAATTAATAATCTCTATTAAATAATAATTTTTGGTTCCCGACTTTGGCTAATGATCCAAATTAATAGTTTCAATAAAATAATAAGATAATAAAATTTTTTGAAAATCTTAGATAACCATTTGGTCCCATTTATATTATAAATTAATAATTCATTAATATTACATATCATATTTTCCTAAAATATGAGTTTATTGTTGATCTATGAATACCTTTTAGATGGAATAAGAAGACTTTGCATTTGTTTATTATAAAAAGACTTTCTTGTCATTTATACACATAATATTGCAATCTGATTTATTGTATGTATTTAATAAAAAGAGAATCGACATCCATCATTTAGTATTTATAGTCCTTTGGGCCTCTTAATAATAGGAAAATGATATTAGTTATGTACGTACATTAAAGATATTAACAAAATTAAATTATATTTGCAAATCAGTAGATATGAACTGGTTTATATCTCTTAGACTTTTTTATTCCTTTTATTAATAGAATAATTTATTTTTTAATAAAATGAATAAAACTTTAGTTGATTAAATGAATATTTTTTGAATCATAAGTACACTCAGTAAATTAAAAAATTATTAATTTATCAATTAATTAATACCTCCTTAAATTAATAGAATTTGTATGGTCCCATGTTTATTAATTTATAGAGCATTTACTATATTTATAACATATTTTCCTACTATGTTTTGGTCAACGGTCATTAAGTTTTTTTTTTTTTTTAACCCTACGAGATCCCTTAGCCACTTCTCCACCCTGTTTCTTCTATCAACAAAATTAATACTTTATTTCTCATTAGCATTATGCAAAAGATAAATCAATATTTGAATTTAGCACTTCACCCTTTACAAAAGAGAAACAAACATGTTCGTATGATCAATGCATTTTCTGAACCAATATGTTCAACATCATCAGCATGAGAAGCCACATAGTACACATAACAAGTTCTTGGTTCTCCTTTTCAACTGCTGGCGTATTTTCATGAATAATAATGTGATGTACATTAGACATTTGAATAGTTATCATTTCCTGTCCAGCACCTTTTACTAGCATAGAATCTGCAATCCATTTTTTGAAGATTCGTTGAGCCTTAGGAATAAGCAAACAACTCTTCACAATTTGGAGTTTCGAGGCACCTATTCGGCTATTCCACCTCAACCTTCTAATAATCCACAAAACCACGCTCATTGCAACCCTTTTTAGGAAAATGTTGGAAGAAAAAATTACACGAAGTTTGGACAAAGTAGAATAACCTCCTAGTTAGAAGGCATAGTGTAGTTAAAACAACATTAAATGGTAATACTAGTACCTTATTTTCTTGTTTTGTTCCATACAAGTTCATTATACCAAACTTTCTAATAGTATATGAATCATTGTTTTTTGGATAGTAATATTTTTTTTTTTGAGAGAAAGCACTCCATGTTTAAACTAAAAAGCTCTTACTGTAAAATTTCTTTCCAAAATTATTTTTTCAAATCTAAAGCAAGTAAACATAGAAAATTTGACAACATTTCCCAAATACTAAGTTATATTTAAGGGTGTAAAAATTCAAATTTTACCAAATTACCAATCAATTTCGAAATGAATTCAAAAATTCAGAATTCGTAATTCATAAATTTAGAAGGATGCGGAAGATATCGAATTCATGTATTTTGAAATAGAAAACGGTACTGGTTTCTTGAAGTCGGATTTTACTAATTTTGAATTAAAAAAATTTAAATACTTAAACAACACATATATAATTTAGACATGTATATATTATACATGAATACCATATATAAATAAATAGCATGTGCAAAATACATATTAGAATGTTATATACATTCAAATTTATGTAAAACTAAATGTTATCATAAGAATATATCATTATGTTATGTTATGATGCATTTTATATTATATAACAAAATGCATTATTCTTTTTGAATTTGGTATTCACTACTCAATTCCAATTTTGAATTGAATTGAAATCAAAACTAATAGTTTTTAATTTGAAATTGAATTAGGTCAGAAACTCACAAGAAAAATTGTCGAAATTAATGAATTCAATCAACCGAATTATCGATTTCCATTTCGATACTCACTCCTAATTATATCCAAACAAACAATACGTTTATCTATTCTTATTTGCAAAAAAACTTCTCACGATCCCATATTCATGTTTTTCAATCATTTTTTTTTGTTTTATTTACATCACATCAGAAATCACAAAGTATTACATTACACTTCCAAATAATCTTCCCAAAACAAATCTCGTTTCTGAGAGTACACTATTAGATAAACTCAACCCTGGGCGGCAAAACGCAAATAACCCCTAATTACAGGGGTCAAACCGCATTAAGCCCAAACTTTCCTAGCTTGCAGCCCATCAAAGAAGCACAGATTTTCCCCACAACACCTCCTGAACCTCCCAATTACACTGCCACAGCATACCTAGAAAATCAAGCAATCGATCAGCTGAGACCGTAGAAATGGAGGTGCCAGGGTCATCAAAGAAGATGATAGCAACCCAAGAAGAAATGGTGGAAGCCAAAGTCCCAATCCCTTACAGAGACCAATGTGCCCATTTGCTGATCCCACTGAACAAGTGCAGGCAGGCGGAGTTCTATCTTCCTTGGAAATGTGAGGACCAACGCCACGCCTATGAGAAGTGCGAGTACGAGCTTGTCATGGAACGGATGCTCCAGATGCAGAAGATCCGGGAAGCCGAAGCCAAACAAAAACAAGGCTCTCCAGCGCAGCAGCCTATTCCTCTTATACCTAAAACTGCCAATGCTTGATCTAAAGGTAATTCTTTTTTAGTTTTTTCCTTTGAGTTCTATTTTGGATGATTTTACCCTTTTTTTTGACATTTTTCTGGTTTCAATCTTTATTTGGTTTAATCGTTGGGAAGGTAAATTAATATTTGTTTTCTTGGGTGACTGTTGAATAGGTTTTGTTAAGTGGGTTTGCTTTAGTTTTTTAATTGACAGTCTTTAGGATTGATAATCTCTACGTTTTTTTGTTTTTTTAAAATGTTTTAGGTTATTTCTGAATGGAATTTTTGGTATAGAAATGTAATTTTTGGTTGAAGTGCTTGCAATTTATGAGCTAATGACTGGTATAATAGACAATTTAATGGCAGTTTTGGTCTGCTATTGAGAATTATTAATAAAAGATTTTTCTTGTTTTAGTTTTGTAATTGGTTATTTACGTTTTCTTTAATTGAATGTGGTTTAATTCAAGTTTATGAGTTTCTTAGGGAATTTCTGTATCTGTTATAGTGATGCATTGCTCATTTAAGAGGTTCTTTGTGATAATGCTCATATGCTTCTTTTGTACCTTACTTTGTTGGTTGGAGTTTTGCTTCTATTTGTTTATTTGCATTGGTAATTCTCCTTTATGTGTTTGGATTCTTTAATGCCTGTCTGTGGATATTGAGATTTATATGCGTTGAACAAATTATTTCCAACATTGTGCTTGTAGTTTTTTTGCAAAAGTTGTGAAATTTTGTTTTGCATTTCTTATTCCAATATGACCTATTAGCTAAATTTTCTGTTGGTGATATAAGATGTTTTAATATGTATGAGGCTTTAAGTAGTGGTTTTTCTTTTGCAGTTCTTTATTTTTGAGCTAAGAGGTTTTTCATGCAGTGTGTATGGTGGTTTTTCTGTTGGTGATATAAGTGTTTGACTGGTTGTTTAGGATCTCCTTTTCTTTCTTTCTTTCTTTTTTTTTTAATGTTTACTGGTGAACTTATTATTAACTTTTGGGTAATGGTTGGGATGATTTAGCATTTGATGAAAACATGGGGTTGGAGTGATTTAGTACATAAGTATTTTCATTTATTTTCAACTTAATAGTACTAGACTTAATACTGGAGTTGGATGTTCATTGAACTGATTATGTGATGGATGAAGCAACAGGTTTTCTCTACTAAATTTTTGACTGGAAAGAAAATATTGATTGCATGATGCATGAAATATTATCTCTTGCACTTGTGGAATTTTCTCACTTATGTGAGGGAAGCTTTTGGTTCTGTTTAAGGTTGTAGGTTTAATTTGATAATTTGAGGTTTAGAATTCTGCATCAGAGTGCTGTCCTTGGGTACTGGCTGTTTTTCAGATTCAGTTTGGGTCCTGTGGTAGAGTTGGGGAGGAGGATGGGCCAAAAGGCACTGGTGCCTGCCTCCCCATGGTTTTTGTCACCCAAAATAAGTTGGACACTCAAGGTCCTTTTTTTTGTTGAAATAAAGGATACTGCACATTAGGGGACCTAGTCAAGAGACAGCCAAGAAGTTTGTTGATCATAGGTCAAAGTGCAACACGTGATGGTCAGATTAGATATTTCATGGTTTTCACTAGTTAGGATTTTTATTCAAGATGATTTAGTTTATAGGAGATGATCATATGTGGGTCTATTGGTCTTAATATTTACTTATGCATATCTACCATGCGGGTTTGACTCAAGGTAATCCTTTTTTGATACTGAGAGCATTCCTGTTCTATTCAATGGATGAAGTTAAATAGTTCCTAAGCCACAAAATAATAGGCATAAAGTTAATTGCAATATTTAAGGATGCCATAGTTTTGCAATCTTTGGTCAGTTGGAAGGCAAGGAATAGGTGCCACTTTAAACACACAATGTATATGAACTTGCTTCTGGATGTCTTTGCTCTCTTGCAGCTCAGACATCTCAGTGAGACAACTTTTTAGTTCCTTTGCTTCGTTGAATCTGTGATTAGCCTTTTGCTACCTTTGAATGCTCATTGATATCACATCTCACTCCCAAAATTGTTTCTAGATGTGCTAACTGTAACAGCCTGATTAGTTTTCTGTTGTCAACTGAACAATTTTTGATAATTTTGTACGTCAGGAGTATTGAAGCTAATTGTTCTGTTGTAATGGAAAAGATTGCAAATGTAGTGCCTTTTTACTAGACAATAAATGATGTTCACATTTAGCCACATATTTCATTTGTACTATTAGTTTCCGTCTAGGGTTTTACATCTGTACTATTAGTTTACCAAATTCTATCAAAGCATCAATCAAAACCCTATCAAATCATCAAGCTAAACGGAAGTCTTCTTTTTTATTGAGAGCAGTTGTGTTTTGCGACTCCTTTTTAGTCATATTAAGTGAGTAGGCTATGTGATATGTGACAAACTGGTTCTAAGTGCAACTGCTCACATGAACAAAAAACCATGGAATTTGGGGTGCTTTAGTAATTGGTTCTGGTCAATACCAGCAGGATTTGGCCAGTTACAGCTTTCATTGCTTCTACGAGCCTCGTTTTTGAGTTGATACTGGGTAAAAGGACTTGGGGGAAAAAAAAGAAATAGGAAAGTATCCATTTACTGGAGCTAAGCTGGAAAACAGTTGTAGCCTATTGTGGTTTGTAGCCAAAAGTTCTCTTCCAAGGGGCATGTAGAGGAACATTGTATCCCCAGCCGGGAAAGAATCTGGCTAAACAGCTTTCCCAGAAAAAGGATAGCTGAGGATAATAATCACATTTTAAAATAAGCTGTAGTCCTTGGAATCTGGGTTTTTATTGAGTTTGAACTTCAGTTGAATGGGAATTATGCTTGAGTTGGGGGCAGAGAGAGAGATAGGCAAATAACAGTTGTTGACTGTTATAGTTTCTGATGTCTTTTCCTTTCGAGGTTGGAACAAAGTTCACTTCTTAACAGTTGCTTATTAGCTACTGTCATTGCATTGTGTTTTAGTAGCTCTTATACTGTATTGAAGTCTGAAATCCTACTGGCTAATCGCTGGTAACAAAACTGCTGTGAGTGCAAGTTGGCAAGTTACTGGTTTGGTATCTATACATGCGTTGAAGAATGATACTCAAGCCTGTTTGAAAAGGTTTTTCTGATGACATTATTCAGCAAAGCTGTAGCTGGATTCATCATTCTTGTCATCAGTAACTTCAAACACAATTATAATCTTGAAACTGTTTTTGTAGGAGTTTGCTTTCTGTCCTCTTAAAACCAAAGTTTTTGTGGGGCTTGGTTGTAGAAATAAATAATGTGTGTTGAGATTAGGGGAATATTTGGTGCCTAAGATACATTAACTTTTTTCGTGATCAGTTCGATGGTTTAGGGATTTGATTCTCATGAGCCATGTAGAAAGGAAGAGAGAAGTGAGCTTTAATACGTGATTGAAATTTCCGGCTATATCTCATTATCTATATTTCTTGGAAGCCTGAGCTATGCGTAATTTTGTCAGGGTGAAAGTCATTGGTAATGCCATAATGGGTATAAGCTGCACTATGCTCGTCAATCTGGTGACACTAACAAATCAGTTGCCTGACAGTACCTTTCCACTGTGTCATGGCAAATTGCATGTGTTTAAACAATTCCTGTGTTTAGGATGGCAAATTTTGTCTTTAATGGTCACGTAGCAGGAATTTGTTCACCATAGACATTTTTGGAGGTTTGAAGCCTTTTCTTGTGGAAGTTCTTGGACCAGGAAAAGGAAAATGGAATTTACTGGTCTAATTTGCGTTAGAGATAATCGTTGAGAACCCTACTTTATTCAAAACCAGAAGAAGATTATGTAGGGTTGTGATGATACTATGTCGAGAGCAGCACTGGGGAGTAGATTATTTGTTGTGTTTGTCTTGTATTTACCATTTCTAATCACAGATCTTCCACATGAATGTTGATACATGTTTAACCTTGAAAGGAGAATATTAGTAAGGAAATTTGTAGTCTTCTTAGTCGGTTATTGTTGTTTGCATATCTTCTTTCTTTTGGGAACAAAAAAATCAATAGGAAAACCAGTTTCTAGTTCTTCTACTATTTATTGTGGTGACTTTTTCTTCTCTTTTTTTTTATGTATCTTTTTCACTTCAACATATCTAATTTTGTTTGTTCAATGTTCTTAACAGGTTGCTGAGGCTGCTGAGATTGTGTCATAATTAATCTGTGAAATTCTGTTCGAAACTCTTCGATGTAATGCGACCTGGAACTAGACTAGCCTGTTCTGGAATTTAGTTTTTCTAATAAGCATCTTGTGGATACAGTTTTTTGGTTTATTTTGATGCTGTCTCAGTATCTCACAGACTACTGAATTATGGTTTTTGGCTACCAAACTCAAAATCTTGTCTCAAAGTTGTGTCTCACTGTGCTTCTGACTGACCCCTGAAAGCAGTACCAAAACTCCATTGTGAATCTCTGGAACCTATAAAGAGAGCATATGCCAAACTAAGTAAATGAATCAAATGTAGTGAATATTTTGAGAAATACTCATATTTTTAATTAATTTTATGAAACACGGAATAAATTTTTGACGTATTCTTTACAAATTATACATCAAATTTTGCAAAAAAAAATTAAAATTTCAATTAGGACAATGACTCATCTTCTTAGCTATTTATAAAATGACAGCAACATGTAACTTAATTTTGTAGATGCACATACAAAAGTAACAAGGTAATAAAATTTGGAAAACTTTTTAGACATTGTCAGTGTATAATATTTTTTTTATATTAGTAGGTTTAGATTATGCTACGTAATACGAATTCAGATTTGAAATTTAAATCATGCACATGTGTGAGATACATTTAAAGTCGTTAGTATAAGAGAAAAAAAAAATACTACCATTACATTGTGAGTGTATAAAAAGTTAATTCATAAAATTTTGATAAATTTAATATCTCATACACAAAAATAAGAGTTAAAATTGGTATAAATGTAATATAAATTTTTTTTAAAAAAAAAACATATTCATACTATTCATGAATGATATTTCTCCATCCTTCCCTATCTCTTGTCAGGAGAACTTTATGCTTTGTCCCTAGACCTTAATAGCCTTCTCCAGTTCTACTACTACTTCTGCGTACATTAGATGATGATAATGAACCTATGGCTGTAGTTGGGACTGAGTAGGCTACTTTAGGTCTTCCTTTCCGATAGAGACCTTTAATAACAGCTCCACCATGTTTAGGTGACTGTCAATGTCATCTTCCTTTTCTTCAAACTGATTTTTTTTTTGGTTTCTTTCTTTAACCCCCCAAAAAAAAGTGTCTTATGAAATAATTAGTTTACTTTGACTTGGAGCTTTTAAAAAGAAAAGGTTTTTCAAGAGAACATATGGGGGTTATTTTCATAACTAAATTTAAAAAGGAAACTAAATCAAAGTTTCAAAAGTTAGGAAAGACTCTTCAAACAAATTTTTATCACTTAGAGAAAGAATTAGATTCAACTGATGAGGACCCCAAACAAGAAAGTGATGGATCAGCCATGCCACGTTAGGTGCCACACTTTCTTCTCTAGAGACCCCGCCTCTATGAACACATTAAAAAAAAATCAATAACTGAAGAAAATATTGAAAATTGACAAACGGTGCATTTGACAAAACTAATATCTGAAGTTTGAAATCTAAAGTCTTGAAATTTGAATCCATTAAATTATTGAATTATTAAATACTGAAATTCTAACATTTAAACGTATTCTACATTTAGTAATAAATGAACAATTTATCACTTATATTTTGGAGTAAGTTTTGTCTAGACAATTCAGAACCACTTAAATAATTAAAATATTCTATTTTTTTTGTTATGAAACACGTTTGAATATTTTAAGGTAATATATTAAATTTAAGTTTTAAAATGAGTTATCAAGCAATGCCAAAGAAATAAATAGAATAGTAGATACAATAGTAGCAATTTGTGTATCTTAAATAGCAAATAACTAATTAATATCCCTACTCAATAGCCATTCATTTATGACATTTCAACTGAAAACATGCATATCCTTATGCAAAGTATTATACTGAACTAGTGACAAGGGCACATTTTATGTGTGTAGGCATTTAAAATAAGTAAATTTTTAGAGAGAAAGTTAATAAAGTTTTTGGTAGTTATTGAGGATTTATTTTAGATATATGAATGAAAATAATTTGTTTTTTGATTTCTTTTTTTGATAAAAAGTTATTGGCCATTATTACCATATTAGAAGTTTTTTTAGACTTAAAAAATGGTAGATATATGTGTGTGTGTGTGTGTGTGTGTGTTTATTTTTGGGAGATGGTAATACCATTTTGCCCTTTATTTGAAGGATAAAATAGGATTTACAAAAGTAACAGAAAAAATTTACACCAACCCTGTTCTCTCCTTATATATATACTGTATGTATGGATAATTGTTTGCGTATTTGTAGGATTGCTTCTTCTAAATATGTCAATTATCCAATCGCTACACACTAAAAATTGTTACGTTTTTCTGAACATATTTTCCAATTATCTTTTTACTTCACATATATCAAATCGTTATAGTAATTTTTCTACAAAAAATTCAGAAAAATGCAATCCAAATTATCATTTCATGTCCATTAATAACCTCAAGTGTTATTTTTTGCCCTTGAGAACTCAAAATTTGTTCCCAATGTTACCCATCTTATCAATATTTTCCTATGATGGCAGAGTCACACAATTTTACAAATTCTAAGGGCACATTTGCATCCAGTATAGATTTATTTTTATGGGGTCAATTGTGTCCAAATATAAATTTCGACCAGAGTCCTTGAAGTTATCAAAGTACTAAGGACTTGTTTGGTTCATAGGATGATACAGGATTGGATTAATTATTCTGTGTTATCTCATGTTTGATTACATTTTATATATAGGATGACACATCTTACTTAACTGAATTAATCCCCTATTTATGGGATAAAATAATCAAATGGGGGAGGTGATATTAGTTATCCTGGGATAACTAACAAATAGGATGATCAAATTTTAGACTAATTAACTCTTACAAAAAATATAAATTTATACTCTTATAATTATATAACCCTACTCCCACATGATAATATAAAATGAATGGACTAATTTGGCCCAACTAATTAATTTTAAAGTTTTTGACTAATTTACTCCTGCTACCAATATAATATATTTAGACTAATTTGCCGTTATGAGTGATACAAATTCATACTAACTATTATATAACCATACTCTCACATAATAATATGATAATAAATGGACTAATTAGCCCCTACCAATTATATTGAAATTTTTTGACTAATTTCTCCTATTTATTATTTTAAAAATTTTGACTAATTTACCCCTATTAATTAATTTAAATTTTTTTACTAATTTGCCATACTAATATCATAATAGAAGGACTATATTGCCCTTGGACTAAATTATTCTTACTAAGCTTATTTTCTAAACCAAATTCTATATAAATATATAACCTTATCAATTGGCCTTTGTGAATGAGGACTTCAATAAACTCAAACTCGGTCCAAAGAAAAATCTTCTATATTAGATTGAGTTCGGCTCATTTAAAACTCTTAAATGGGTTAGGTTTTAATCGATTTAACCCTAACTTAGCAAAGCTCAGCCCATTATTTAATTGAATTTCAAATTTATGTTCAAAAACTTGTTCAAAAATCTATTTTTAAGAACCCGAATGGGTTGAGTTTGAGTGAATGCATATTTTTATATATTAAAACCCATGATTTACTTTATAATTCTAAAGTTTCAAACTACTCTATTTTAATAAAATTTATAAATATGAAATTTTTTATTAAATTATTTTTTAATATTAAATTATTAATATTTTATAAAAATATTAAATTATTTTATTAAAAAGAATTCTACAAATTAAGGAGTGCTTTGGCCATTAAAATAGTAATCCTACCTCATCCAATTTCCAACCAAACATGGGATAGGATTATTTCTCAACATATCCTATCCAATTTATAACCAATCAAACACTAGATAACTTAGATTATTTATCTGAAAATGACTCAATTCAGGATTAATAATTCGAGCATGAGTCATCCCGTCTTATCTGGTCCGTGAACCAAACGAATCCTAAGAGATCAAAACCGCACCATTTATACTTATTGACTTCGCAAGAAAAATATTTAACAAAGGGTTTTTTTTAATGGGTACCCATATCCATTAGGTACTTTTATTTTATTAAGATATTTAAAATTCACCTAACGTATAATGTATATACACATACTAATAGCTATTACTTTCCCTTGCATTTAATACTTTTCCCATCTAATCTTACCAATCATTTCTTGTATTTATTTACTCTTTCTAATTAATCATACATCTCCAAAAATACTCCCTCATATTTATATACTTTCCTTAATTAATTTTATATTTTCAAAAATATATTTTAACATCGCAAATATATCTTAATGGTTGCACAATACAAAAAAAAATGCACAAGGACATAGCACGCTAGACTCCTAAGGCATGAATTATCACCTTCCCTTGCATTTAATACTTTTCCCATCCAATCTTACTAACCTTCTATCGTATTTATTTACTTTTTTAATTGATTTTACATTTTCAAAAACACTCCCAATATTTATTTACTTTCCTTAATTAATATTACATTTCCAAAAATATACTATCTTGACATTACAAATAGGTTGCCCAATACAGACAAAAAAAAATAGCACAAGGACATAGCACACTAGACTTCTGAGACATGAATATCCCACGTACATTTTTGGAGGTTTAATTTGTAGATTAAAATCCTCACCTGCCGGTGGGATTCATGATCTCGGAGAAAACATTATCAGACTTTAACATGTCACTACTGGCCGTAAATGTCCCGGTCGTAATACTACGGCTCTTTATCATGGCGGCAGAATCTTTCTCAACTCCTGAGTCTGAGAACACATTCTCGTCATCCTCAGTCGTAGCTTGCTCATCTCTTCCCAACCCATGCATACTGAAAGCAAATGGACATCGACCACTGTCATTTTCAGCTGCCTCCTGAAGCTGCAACACGAATTCGAGGCTCCAGACTATATCAATCATTCCGGGTCATTCAATCCCCTGATCTTTCAAACAGTTGATCGCCGTTTTAGCAAAGCTCTTCAAACACTCGGGAGCAAATCTCGCCCTTCATGTGAGGGTCTACAGTTTGATAGATGATCCCTTTTGCGTAATACCTCTTGCCCCACTCCGCCAAATTCACCTGCTTCTTGGGCAAGTTCGGAATAATGGCTCCCCGCCCACACAGCACTTCGAGCAAAACCACCCCGAACGAGTACACGTCCGACTTGTCCGTCAACTGTTGTCTCTTGTAATACTCAGGATCTACGTAGCCGAAACTCCTCTTCACCTGCATGCTAACATGGCTGTGGATTCCACCGTTGGGGCCTAGCTTGGACAAATCGAAATCAGAAACCTTAGCCACCCACTTCTCGTCCAGTAATATGTTGGTTGACTTGATGTCCTGGTGGATGATATTGTGCTTGGCGCCGGTGTGGAGATAATGCAACCCTCAGGATGCACCGATGCAAATCTGAAGCCGTTACTTCCACGGGAAGGGTGGGTGGATTATCTGTTTTGTAAAAGTGGTCGCGGAGGGTGCCATTGGCCATGTAATCATAAACCAAGATCATCTCTCCCTTCTCATCACAATAACCTATCAAGGATACCAGATGAAGATGCCTTAGATTCGACAGCATCTCGATCTCGGTTCGAAATTCGCGGACCCCTTGACTTGACGAAGGATTTAATCGCTTAATAGCAACTGTGATTAGACTATTGTCGATGTACCCTTTGTACACGTTTCCAAATCCTCCGGTTCCGATCACAAACTTAGCATCGAAGTTGGCCGTAGCAAAGATGATCTCCTCCAGGGAAAATCTCCGGCAAAGATCCAACTGACAAGGTTAACAGTAAAGAGTATTTCAGAGAAAAGAAAGTATGGAAGGAATTTTGTGTGATTGAATGAGAAATATTTAGGCTATAAATAGCCGTACAAAGCAAACAGAAAATACAATAAATAAGGAGTCTACTGTTAACAGTCTTCTAAACTGAAAGACCTATTCTAAAGCAAAGAATCCCAAATAAAGTGGGATTTTATTTACTGGCTAATATTGACTAAATCTAACAATTCCTCCCTTAAACTAAATGCTGAAAGAATTTAGTTTATACTGTTCTCTGCACAAACCCCAAGCATAGTACGCAGCTTCAGAAAATCATCCAAGTTAAGAGGCTTTGTCATCACATCAGCTATTTGTTCCAAAGTATTGCAATGAACTAGCTCTATTATACCTGCCTGTGCGAGTTCTCGAAGGAAATGGAAACGAACATCTATATGCTTGCTACGACCATGCATAGCTGGGTTTCTTAAGAGCTTGATTGCAGAACTATTGTCACAATGGATAGTATTTTTCTCTTGCTGAGTCTAATCCAACGTTTTGAGCACCCTTTTTAACCAAATTGCTTGACAAGCACAAGCAGCAGCAGCAATAAATTCAGCTTCGGTGGTAGACAGACTCACAATAGGTTGTTTCTTAGAAGACCATAATATAGCTCCTGAACCAAAAAGAAAAACATAGCCTGATGTACTTTTTCTATCATCCAAGTCACCCGCATAATCACTATCAGGGTATGCTATAAGATCATCATTTCCTCCCTTCTTATAGAAAATTCCATACTCAGTTGTTCCTTGCAAGTACCTCAACACTCTCTTTGCCAGTTGCAAATGAACCTGAGTAGGATTCTCCATATATCTGCTCAAAAGACTTACTGCAAACATCATATCTGGACGAGTCGCAGTAAGATATATAAGACAGCCTACAAGTTGTTTGAAGTGAGTCTTGTCCACCTTAATTCCTTCTTCATCCTTGCAAAGCTTGAGACTAGGAACCATTGGAGTTTGAACAGAATTGCTTTGATTCATTTGAAAACGTTGCAACACCTCTTGAGCATACTTTCTTTGACCGATAAAAATTCCACCTGATTTCTGCAAGACTTCGAGACCCAGAAAATATTTCATTTTACCAAGATCAGTCATATCAAACTCATTCTTCATCGAGTTCTGAAACTCAGTAAACATCAGCTCATCATTTCCTGTGAAAAGAAGATCGTCAACATATAAACTTACAATAAGTATGCTGCCCTCCATGTTTCGTTTAACAAAAAGGGTAGGCTCATAATCACATTTTTGAAAACCTTCCTTCATGAAATATGTTTCAACACGGCTGTACCAAGCACGTGGAGCTTGTTTAAGCCCATAAAGAGCTTTCTTCAGCTTGTACACTTTTTCCTCCTTTCCCTTTTGAATGTAACCACACGACTGCTCAACAAAAACATCTTCAACTAGTTCTCCATGTAAAAAGGTAGACTTCACATCTAATTGATGGATAGCCCACCCTTTTTGTGCTGCTAAAGCTATCACCAATCAAACAATCTCCATACGAGCCACTAGGGCAAACACTTATGTGTAATCTATACCATATTGTTGTGCATATCCTTTTACAACCAACCTCGCCTTAAACTTGTCGACTTCTCCCTTTTCATTAAGTTTAGTCTTGTAGACCCACTTGACTCCAACTATTTTGACTCCTTTTGGTTCAATCGATTAGTTCCCATGTGCCATTTTTCTCAATCGCCGCAATCTCAGCATCCATGGCATTTCTCCATTTTTCATTCTTCACAGCTTCTTCATAATTAAGTGGATCGGCAGCCGCTGTATATGAGGCAAAAAATGCTGCTACCTCTTCATCAGACAAACCTTCACCTGAAACATAATCTTTCAACCAAGTTGATTGCTTCTTACTCCTTCCTTCCACGGGATCTGGAGAAGTTTCTTGATTAGTGACAAGAGACTCCTCTGACTGTGTGTCAGCAGCATCTTCTTCTACAGGAGATTCTTCAGTCACTGCCTTTTCATCATCTTCCTATTCCAGCTTGCAAGTAACAGTTGATTCATGTTGCTTGTCCCATTCTCATTCTTTACATTGTTCAAAAACTACATCTCTGCTCACCACAATCCTTTATGAGATAGGATCATAGAGCCTGTACGCCTTTGATTCCTCGCTAATTCCTAGTAAAACACATTTCAAGCTTTTCTTATCTAGTTTAGTTCTCGAACTGTCAGGCACGTGAGCATAGGAGACACAACCAAAAGTTCTGAAATGTTGAACTGATGGCTTGATTCCACTCCAGGCTTCTTCAAGTGTTTTGTCCTTTACAGCCAGCGTTGGACTTTGATTTAAAACGTGCATAGCCCAATTTACTGCTTCTGGCTAGAAAGTTTTGGGCACATTCTTTTCAGATAGCATGCTACAAACCAAATTCATGATAGTCCGATTCTTCCGTTCTGCAACACCATTTTGTTGTGATGAATATGCAGCTGTCAATTGTCTTTGCACTCCATGTTCCTTGCAGAAATTGTTGAATTCTCGAGATGTAAACTCTCCACCACAATCCGTACGCAACACTTTTAGGGACATATCTGTTGCTTTCTCAACATGTATCTTGAAGCTCTTAAAAATGGTAAAAGCTTCTGATTTTTCTGCCAAAAAATACACCTATGTTTTTCGGCTAAAATCATCAATAAAAGTAATCAAATACCTTTTCTTGCTATTCGAGGCTGGCTTAATTGGTCCGCAAATGTTGGCATGAACTAGCTGCAGAATCTGAGATGCTCTCCAAGAACTTTTCGTTGGAAATGAATCTCGATGTTGCTTCCCCACCAGACAATCTTTGCACAGCTTCGAGGACGCCTTAAGTAATGGTAGACCCTTCACCATTTGTTTTTGCTGCAATGTTTGTAAGCCTTTGAAGCTTAAATGCCCAAACCTGCAATGCTATAGCTACGCTACATCTTCTGTGACTGTGTTAAAACAAGTGGGTGCTATAGGCAAAGAGATGGCATGCAAGATGAACATTCGATTTGCAGACATATTAGCTTTCATGATCAAACCTTTGTCAGGATGACATATTTTGCATTGCCCTTGTTGGAATAAAATGCTCAGCCCCTTCTCTTGCAATTGTCCCAGACTCAACAGATTATTCTTCAATTCCGCAACATAAAAAACTCCTGAGATGATGCTAACAACTCCATCAATTTCCAACCTGATGTTGCCCTTCCCATTGACCACCATGTTTGAATTATTTCCCAGCTTCACTGAATCTGTGAATTTTTCATCAAAATCTGAAAAATATTCTCTTTTTCCACTCATGTGATTGCTGCACCCAGAGTCAAGAAACCACATGTCTGTTTTGTGTTGCTTCATTTCTTCAACATAAGCCATTAGCAGCATGTGTTCTTCACTCTCCACTTGACTCTGCAAACTTGGCCTCTCATTTCTTGCATTCCCACTGAAAATGACCAAGCTTGTGACAAGCATAACACTCCACAGTTGCTTTGTCAAAGCTTTGTCTACTTCTTCCACGGCCTTTACCTCCAAAGCTCTCACGCCCTCTTCCTCGTCCTGCATATTAGTTTCCATGAGTCACCTTCAGTGCAGGTTCTTTATGTACAGTGTTACTCATGCGTTGTTCGTGCACAAGCAAACTGCTTTGCAGCTCATCAATTGACAAACTACTTGTATCCTTAGATTCTTGAATTGAACAGACGACATAATTAAACTTAGGTGTCATTGACCTCAGAATCTTTTCCACAACAGCAACATCTTTCAACTTTTCACCATTTGCTTTCATCTTGTTGGTGATGACAAGAACACGAGCAATGTACTCATTCACAGATTCTCCTTCCTTCATGTGAGCAATTTCATACTCCTTTCGCAATGCCTGTAGATGAGCACGTTTAACTCGCGTTATTCCTTGATATTTCTGCTTCATAGAGTCCCAAATACTCTTTGACGTATCTTTGTTAACGATAGTCTCCAAAATGGAATGATCTAACGCCTGAAAATAGATAGTTCTTAGCTTTGAGATCCTTCAACTTTTGCTCTTCACAAATTTTCTTTTGTGCCTCAGTTAAAGTCACACCCTCTGCTGCTGCAGAAACTCCATTTTCTACCACATTCCAGTGCTCCTTTGATCGAAGAAAATTTTCCATAAGCATCGCCCAATGATCGTAGTGACCATCGAACATCGGCACTGCTGGTTGAATAAAGACACCCTCTGTTGCCATTTTCGTTGCCGAAACTCCCTTAGAAGACTGTTGCCTCTACCTACCGAGCCTCTTGCGAGGCTTTGATACCAGATGACAAGGTTAACAATAAAGAGTATTTCAGAGAAAAAAAAATATGGAAGGAATTCTGTGTAATTGAATGAGAAATATTTAGATTATAAATAGCCGTACAAAGCAAATAGAAAATACAATAAATAAGGAGTCTATCGCTGACGGTCTTCTAAACAGAAAGACCTATTCTAAAGCAAAGAATCCCAAATAAAGTGGGATTTTATTTACTGGCTAATATTGACTAAATCTAACAACGGCAGTGACGAGGACCACGATGCACTTGTCTTTGATGACCTTGACGTGGTTGAAAGTGGGGCCCAGGATGACTTTGAAGCACTTTTCTGGTCAAAGTCTTTTACCCGTCTCCTTACCTGCCGGGAAATCAAGAAACCGATGATCAAAACCAAAGCAGCCCCTACGACCACCGCTCCCACGATAGGAAAAAGTACCCGAGATTTTACACCTCTCCCCTTTTTCGGTGACTTGCTGTTTGGCATCAGGGAATTGGGATCCGCCGCCTGATCAGGATTGGTCCCGGCAAGACTGCCGTGGCTGTTGCTCAATTTGAACAATTCTAAACCATTCAAGATTGCGTCAGCATACTTCGGCCGGACGTCGAGATTTGGGTGCAGAGCAAGAAACAAGCCTTGCTTGCTCGGGCGACCATCCGGTGGGTGTGGAACGAACACGACGTAGTCTCTGAAAACCGGGGTTCCGGGGCCAGGGGTCCAAGTTATAATATCAGCCTCTTCCTCAGCTGTTTTGTTACTGATGAATATCCTGAACACCCGTTGGTTCTCTTGTGTAATCAAATCAGGGTTAATCTCGCAAAAATGCAACCTCAGGAGATAATCAAACCCAGAATCAACAGAGAACATCCAGCTCAAGTTGAATCGGGTGCTAAACTTGCCCATCGCCCTTGCGGTAGTATAAACTATCGCTGGCGCAGTGTAATTTGGGGTTTGCGGAGTGTACTTGACAGCAATTTCATTATTGCTCAATGGATTCCCTTTATCTGCGCCCCAGATGAAGTTGTCATCGGGATCCCACCCTCGGAACATCCCACTATCAGCTAACGCAGAAACAGCTTGTCCTCCGACGTTGAGCCTGTAAAGAGCTTCGAAGGCAGTGTCGTTCTGATCAATCTCGAACTGGTTGTTGGGACTATCCACGAATCTGAGGGGATTACTGGACTTATCATGGTTGCCCATGTAGAGTCCGTCCGGGGTTGAAACAACTTCAATTCCATTAATGAACGCGTAGGACTTCGGAGAGGGCAAAAAGGTAACGTTAAGGAATTGATTCGTAGCCTGAACATTAATGATGAATTGTTTAACGAGGTAGGCAGGTGAGGATCCACCGGCAGAAACTGTTAAAAATGCGCTAAAGTTGCTCAGAAGGGTGTAGTTATTAGCCATGACAGCGAAGAAAGATTCAGTTGCGTTGAAGTCGCTGGAGTAGGAGGCCGGGTAGAAGTAAAGGCGGACGAACTTTTCGCCGGGGGAGACAGGGAAGGTATAGGAGAAATTAGAACGAATGATACGGGCAGTTAAATAAGGGGCTCCGGAGACCGAAGGGTCTTGCTCGGTGGCTGTGACAGCTGAAGAAATAGTCGCCATGTCGTTAGGGGAGAATTTTGAGCCGGCGTCGCCGTACCAGTTCCGGCCATCGGCTGAGGTTTCGTTTGAGGATGATCCGCAGTTGATCAGGATGTAATCTGTGGGGCTGTAAGGCGGAGTATCGCTGGAAGTGATGATGGACAAGAGATTGAAGAGAAAGGAGAGGCATACAAGAAGAGTAAACATTGGAGCAAAATTAAGAGGGCACCCCAAAACACAAAGATTACTCCTACATCGATGGAGATGATCGGTTTAAAGCTTAGGATTTGCAGGATGAGGTGGGAGGAATTATTGGTCCTTGGAAAATGAAGTGAGGATGGCTCCGTCACTGTAAACTCCTGCGTGGACTTGCCAAGTCGGAAAAGTCAAATCTTTAGACTGATTCAAACTATACTATCCTCCCATACTCCAAAGAATAATTTCTATAATTTCTTTTGGAGGCAGGTAAGGAAAGGGACAAATTCCTGCTTGAAATTATTTCTTAGAAGTTAGCAAAATAGAAAAAGATTCTTGGGTTTATCAGTCTATCACCCTGGTTGGCAGCCGGCTGCCATGAGAAAAGAGTCCAGTAGAGAGCTGGGGGGACCATGGTAATTGTGGTCGAGTCTGTGAAGAGAAAGCTGTGGGGTATCCACAGAAAATTCTGTGGATACTAAGACATTAATTTCAATGAGAAGACTAGCAGCAGCAGCAAGATTGCAACTTCATCTTTCAGTATCATGGACCGGTTAATTTGGAGCAACTCTGGCGGCCTTTTTATTAGAGCTTCAGTCATTTTGACTGTGTAATTGTAGTTCCTTCAGCTCAAGCGATGTGAGTGGGGCAGTGCAGCAATCATTTTGACTGCTGCTTTCGAGATCGCAAATAGCCCGTCTGGATACTATTTTCTGGAGTTTCTGTGAAAAAAATATTGTAAATACATGAAGTAAAAAAAGTGATTGAAAGATGCATTAACGCAAAGTGTAAAATTTTTTGGGAAGAAATGGGAATCCAAACAAGGCCGACTCTTGATTTTTGCCTCACCTCAAGCCGTGAATTTTGTTTACATGTACAATTGATCAGGCAGAGCATATGAGTGGCATATGCACATAGATGACTTGTTTCGGTCTTATCAATTTGTTAATCAGTCAAGCAGGTAAGAAGTGCGAGTACGAGCTTGTCATGGAACGGACGCAGAAGATCCGGGAAGCCGAAGCCCAACAAAAACAAGGCTCCCCAGCGGCGCAGCCTATTCCTCAAACTGCCAATGCTTGATCTAAAGGTAATTATTTTTTAGTTTTTTTCTTTGAGTTCTATTATTGATAATTTTACCTGGGATTTTTTGGAGGCTTTTTGACATTTTTCTGGGTTTCAAGTTTTATTTGGTTTAATCTTAGGGAAGGTAAATAAAATTTTGTTTTCTTGGGTGACGGTTGGATAGGTTTTGTTAAGTGGGTTTGTTTTAGTTTTTTTAATTGACAGTCTTTAGGATTTATAATCTCTATGTTTTGACAGCTTAAGGTTATCTCTGAATGTGGTTTTTGGCATAGAAATGTAATTTTTCGTTGAAGTGCTTGCAATTTATGAGCTAATGACTCGTACAATAGACAGTTTAATGGCAGTTTTGGTCTGCTATTGAGAATTACTCGCTTCATCCCATAAAATTTATCGCACTTCGGGAACTGTAATTTTTATGAAGAGTGGATAGAATTTGAAAATTGATGCTGTAGTTTCTCGTTTCACCCCCATGAAGAGCTTTAAGTGTTGTATTAAGACATAAAGAATTGTGGAGCCATGATGTTTGCCCAATCCCAGATGTGATTGCCAACTAGCGCGTGCATCTGAACACTTAATGGCTTTAGTTTCTTAATGCCAACTAGCGCGGACTACAAAAGAAGTTGTCTTAGTTTCGTTGGTGATAATCTGTGGGCTCATGAAATGACATATGCATTGGACTTTTTGGGAGTGTTTGAACGGCAAATGGAGGAATTGAATGCAAATGTGTTAGCCAATTTATGTAAGTTACAAATATTTTGGGACAACCTAAGAAGCAAAATATGACAGCGTCAATAGAACAGAGGGAATATTAATAAAGGATTTTTCTTCAATCGAATGTGGTTTAATTCAAGTTTATGAGTTTCTTAGTGAATTTCAGTATCTGTTAAAGAGTGTTGCATTGCTCATTTATGTGGTTCTTTGTGATAAAGCCTATATCCTTCTTTGTTGATAAAGCTTCTCCTTTGCGTGCTTCGATTCTTTCAATGTCTGTCTGTGGATATTGAGATTCATATGCGTTGAACACATTATTTCCAATATTGCGCTTGTAGATTTTTTCGCAAAAGTTGTGAAACTTTGTTGTGCACTTCTTATTCCAATATGACCTATTAGCTAAATTTTCTGTTGGTGATATAAGATGTTTTAGTATGTATGAGGCTTTGAGTAGTGGTTTTTCTTTTCCAGTTCTTTATCTTTGAGCTAAGAGGTTTGTCAGGCAGTGTGTATGGTGTTTCAAATGGCAAATGGCTTAATGCTTGCTCAAGTGTTTGACTGGTTGAATGGCAAATGACTACTTTTCTTTCCCTTTTTTTTTTCTGGTTTATTGGTGAACTTATTATCAACTTTTGGGTAATGGTTGGAATGGTTTAACATTTGATGGAAACAGGGGGTTGAAGTGAGCTTTAATACGTGATTGAAATTTCCGGCTATATCTCATTATCTATATTTCTTGGAAGCCTGAGCAATGCAAAAGATTTTTGAAGAATTTAGTCATTGAGCTATGCGTAATTTTGTCAGGGTGAAAGTCATTGGTAATGCCATAATGGGTATAAGCTGCACTATGCTTGTCAATCCGGTGACACTAACAAATTAGCTGCCTGAAAGTCACCTTTCCACTGTGTTACGGCAATTGCTGTGTTTAGGATGGCAAATTTTGTCTTTAATTGTCACGTAGCAGGAATTTGTTCACCATAGGCATTTTTGGAGGTTTGAAGCCTTTTTCTTGTGGAAGTTCTTGGACCAGGAAATTGTGTTAGAGATAATCGTTGAGAATCCTACTTTATTCAAAACGGGAAGAAGATTATGTAGGGTTGTCATGATAGTATGTCCAGAGCAGCACTGGGAAGTAGATTATTTGTTGTGTTTGTCTTATATTTACCATTTCTAAGCACAGATCTTCCACATGAATGTTGATACATGTTTAACCTTGAAAGGAGAATATTAGTAAGGAAATTTGTGGTCTTCTTAGTCAGTTATTGTTGTTTGCATATCTTCTTTTTTTTTTTCGGAACAAAAAAATCAATAGGAAAACCAGTTTCTAGTTCTTCTACTATTTATTGTGGTGACTTTTTCTTCTCTTTTTTTTATTTGTCTTTTTCACTTCAAGGTATCTAATGGTGTTTGTTCAATGTTCTTAACAGGTTGCTGAGGCTGCTGAGATTGTGTCATTATTAATCCGTGAAATTCTGTTCAAAACTCTTCGATATTCTGGAATTTAGTTTTTTCTAATAAGCATCTTGTGGACACAGTTTTTGGTATATTCGGAAGCTGTCTCAGTATCTCACAGATTACTGAATTACGTGTTTATAATGCAAATCTCATGGACTGGTTTTTGGCTACCAAACACAAAATCTTGTGTCATAATTTTGTCTCACCATGTTTCTGACTGACCCCTGAAAGCAGTACCAAACTCCATTGTGAATCTCTGGAACCTATAAAGAGAGCATATGCAAAACCAAGTAAATGAATCAATGTAGTGAATATTTTCAGAAATACTCATATTTTTAATTAATTTTATGAAACACGTAATAAATTTTTGACGTATTCTTTACAAATTATACATCAATTTTTGAAAAAAAAATTTTCAATAAGGACAATGACTTATCTTCTTAGTTATTTATAAAATGACAGCAACATGTAACTTAACTTTGTAGATGCACATAAAATTTGGAAATTTTTTTAGACGCCGTCAGTGTATAACTTTTTTTTTTATATTAGTAGGTTTAGATCATACTATATAATACGAATTCAGATTTGAAATTTAAATTATATACATGTGTGACATACATTTAAAGTCGTTAGTGTAAGAGGAAAAAAAAAACACTACCATTACATTGTGAGTGTATAAAAGGTTAATTCATAAAATTTTGATAAATTTAATATCTCATACACAAAAATAAGAGTTAAAATTGGTATAAATGTAATATAATTCATACTATTCATGAATGATATTTCTCCATCTTGTCAGGAGAACTTTATCCTTTGTCCCTAGACCTTAATAGCCTTCTCCAGTTCTACTGCTACTTCTGCTTACTTTAGATGATGATAATGAGCCTATGGCTGTAGTTGGGACTGAGTAGGCTACCTTAGGTTTTCCTTTCCGATAGAGACTTTTAATAAGAGCTCCACCATTGGGATACCTTTATGGTAGGAACGTGCCTATGGTAGGAAGGCCTGCAGAGAGTGACACGTGTTGGAGAGGACTGTACAACAAATGGAAATGTTAAGTCGCGGTAAAGCGCGTAAAGAGTAAATTTGGACGCAACGTTTGCGGATTCAAGCAAAAAAGCGACATGGATTTCCGTACGATGTAAGAACAATAAAACACTAGCTCTTTATGACTTTTCTCCATTATAAGAACAAAGTACCCATTTTCTCATAAATAAATTTATTTATCGGATAAAATAAAAATAAACACATTTTTCAATAAAACACTAACTCTTTATGACTTTCCTCCATTATAAGAACAGAGTACCCATTTTTTCAAAAAAAAAATGAATTTTTCGGATAAAATAAAAATAAATCCGCTTTCCAATAAAACACTAGTTTTTTATGGCTTTCCTCCATTACAAGAACGGAGTGCCCATTTTTCATAAACAAATTTATTTATTGGATAATATAAAAATAAATCCATTTTTTAATACAGCACCAGCTACTAATGGCTTTCCTCCATAAATTATCTATTTTCATAAGTTAATTTATTAGTCGGATAAAATCAGAATAAAATTAGGTTGAACAGCAAATTACCCTTTAGGATAAAATTGAAATACAGGAAAGTAATCTATAGCAAGTTTTAACTCCATTTCCAATACAAAAATATGCTAGAAATTTTTTTTGCAAACGCAAGACACCTAATTCATAAAGTCTCAAGAAACCTTTACAACCGTTATGCAAAAGCAACTTATTCATTCTAAATTTTTAGCATCAATTTGATTATCTGTTGGACGTATCCATCTGAATAGGATAATATGTATTTTCTAGGACACGAGACATAATAAGAATTAAACTTATATTAATGTAGACCTAACAAAATGAGAGAAATAGCGTAACAATTAATACAATAATAAGAATAACAGAGTTGGTATAACAAAATTAGTATAGTCTAGAATTTTATTTTTTTCTGCAGATAGTTCACGAATATGAGATTCAACCACTAAAAAAAAGACATCTATATCTATCTATATGTATTGCAGAGGGAATTTTGGATTAGGAGCTTTCCAAATTGTCAAAAGTCTGAATACTATTTTATTAGAATTTTACATTTCTAAAATTAAGAAATGTTTATCTCACAACTAATCCTATAACTGCTCGTACAAATCCTATAATCGTGCTCATGTTTTTTCCACATTTCCCTCACATTTTTCCCGCTAACCCATAAAATTAAAACTCCTAAATTTTAACTAACAGATAATAACCACCCATGTAAAATGATATCTGTAAATTCCAATTAATGTCTCACATTTACTGCTGACTTTACTGATAGTAATAACTAACAGTTATTACTGACATTCACATCTCACATTTACTACATTACTCATAGTAATAACTAACTGTTAATTTAAGAAATTCACAACTACGAAAGTCACATATCCAAAATTTAGGAGTATGTTTAAATTATAATTTTCACAATTCAACGTATTTTATTGTCATAATATAGTTTACTCTCATAATCATTCACAAAACCGATGCTCACTAATCCAATTGACCCATTTCGTTTGTTATCATATAAATTCAATACAGTGAAAAAATTATGTATCATACATTCACCATGGATAAATCTCAGTTACAAACATTTCAGTTAGTGACAAAGCCAAGATTTTTTTTCTAGAGGGGTTAAAATTTTTCAGCGGGGCTAAAATTATAAAAACTTAGGAAGGCTAACTTCGTTTTATACAAATAATTACAAATGTGAAATAAAATTTTTAAAATTTGGGGGAGAGTGGAGCTATGGCCCCATTAGTCCCTATTGGTTCCATCATTGAATTCAACGGCGTCTTAATTTCAAATCTGTAAGATTACAAAGGAGAAAACAACTAATCATAAAACGAATTTTATACTATGGTAATCCCACTCAAATATTTTAAGAAGGTTCAACAAGTTCACCTCCAAAACTTTGGAAAATGGGTTTGATTTTTATTTTATCCGATAAACAAATTTGTCAAATGCGTCTAAAATGGGTACTCTTTTGTTATAATGGAAGAAAGTTATAAAGAGTTGGTGTTTTGTTGGAAAACACCATTTTTTTTAATTTTATCCGATATATAAATTTCTTTCTGGCCTCCAAAATGGGTGCTATTTTGTTGTAGTGGAGGAAAGCCGTAAAGAGTTGGTGTTTTATTCGAAAACGGGTTCGATTTTTATTTTATCCCATAAACAAATTTGTTTTTCGTCTCTAAAATGGGTACTTTTTTGTTATAATGGAGGAAAGCCATAAAGACCTGAAATTTTTGCCCGAAAAAGGGTTTCATTTTCTATTTTATCCGATAAACAAATTTATTTTTTGCCTACAATTAAGTACTCTTTTGTTATAATGGAGGATAGCCATAACGACCTAGTATTTTATTGGAACGCTGGTTTATTTTTATTATATCCAATAAATAAATTGGTTTATGGGAAAATGGGTACTCTATTCTTATAATGGAGGAAAGCCATAAAGAGCTAGTGTTTTATTGAAAAACGGATTTTTATGTATTTTATCTGATAAAATACATTTGTTTATGGGAAAATGGGTGTTAAACAGATGGTATTTGATGGGAAAATGATACTTTAAAATACCAATGGATAACAGTTAGAACACAATCACATATTTGGTATTTTAAATAATGCAGAATCGGTTCCGTTTGCCTTAGATATTTTTCGGGGTATTTTTCAAAAACAGCACTATAGTCCTTCGAACGTGAACTACAAGTACTGTACATATCTGCTATTCCGTTTCCTTTTAGACCATTCCTTTTCACTTATGTGCTTTCTGATAAAAGATTTCCATGAATTTTTTTCTCACATGCAAAAAAAAATTAATGGAAATCTGTATACATCGAACAAAAATACTATTTTAATTATTGCCACTTTGCTCATACGTTGTACGACTGGTAACAAAATCGTGCAGAACTGCTATTTTTACGAATGATAACTTTTCCAGTAAATAGTCTGCTCTTTATGACTTTCCTTTATTATATGTCAAGGTACCTGCTTTTAACGAGCATTTTACATCTAATTTATTTGGTACTTTAAACACTGATATTCACATGTTTCTTTGCCTTTTAGACCAACTATTTTGACTTGTGGATTTTTGTGCTCTAGGAAAAAAGAATTTCGCTTACTTTTTTTTAACTGCAAAAGAAAACATTTATTTCCCTATAAATTCCAAAAATACTTATTTATTCACTTACGATCAAGTATGTATACAAGTATATTAACAGTACTTACTAAATAAGGTACTCAGTTTTAATCATTACTAATACATTTTACTGTTATTTCAAATAACACAAAAAAAATACGGGCTTGGTATAAGTTCTTTTAGCATAATACAATATGTTTGCCATAAATTAGCATTTTTCCTCATTAACCAAATTTACTATGTTATAAGTAAAAATCACTATCTATGTATAAAAACATACGTTTACTTCAAATAAACTTACTCCCTCAAAAGTATATTTGACATATAAAATTGTAATTTATTTCTTTAAAAAGTATGTTTCATATTACTTTCAATTTACCTTTTCAACTGCAAAAGTTACTAATCTATTACGTTAACTTACTATTTTAGATGAGAAACTTACTTCCTTATTCTTACCCATAATCCTATTCAAGCGGATAGGTCCAACGGGTAATCAAATGATCGCTAAAATTTTTATAACCTATTACATCATGACTAAAACTGTTTTGTTCATCATAATGATAGTTATGTCACAATTTTTCCGGATGCTTAAGCTGAACACTTGAGTACTAAATTTATATATGTATATAAATATAATGAAACCTTCAATCCCTTTGTGGTTTGCGTTGCCACGGAACTGCTAGCTTAACCTCTGCTCCACTTTTCCTCCTTTCATCCAAGTTATTATCCCCCACACGTGTGACATTTATATTTATTATTATTTAAAACTTCGGTACCTTCTTTATGCACATTTTTTTGTCGCAAGCATTTGCAGTATTTTTCCATTGCTAACGAGTTGATTTGCAAATGCATAAATGCCAATGGTTTCGACCTGCAATTACCCTTCCCTGGCCCAGTCTACTACATTGGAAAACGGAAAACGTGTGCTTTTTTGCTTACAACCGCAGACAAAAAACTTGTGTTTGCTCTCCACGCGATCTTCCACAGGTTAACGTCTCCGTTTGCTCTCCATCCAACTCTAACACGTGTCGCTCTCTGCACCCCTTCCTACCATAGGCCGGTCAAAGCCCTTCCTACCATAAAGGTATCCTCCACCATTGACGGTCAATAATGTCATCTTCCTTTTCTTCAAATTGATTTTTTTTTTTGGTTTCTTTCTTTAACCCCCAAAAAAAAAGTGTCTTATGAAACAATTAGTTTACTTAGACTTGGAGCTTTTAAAAAGAAAAGGTTTTTCAAGAGAAAATATGGGGGTTATTTTCATAACTATAATTAAAAAGGAAACTAAATCAAAGTTTCAAAAGTTAGGAAAGACTCTTCAAACAAATTTTTATCACTCTGAAAGTAAGATCCATCTGATGAGGACCCCAAATAAGAAAGTGATGGATCAGCCATGCCACGTCAGGTGCCACACTTTCTTCTCTAGAGACCCCGCCTTTATGAACACATTAAAAAAAATCAATAACCGAAGAAAATATTGAAAATTGACAAACGGTGCATTTGATAAAAATAATATCTGAAGTTTGAAATCTAAAGTCTTGAAATTGAATCCATTAAATTATTAAATTGTTGAATACTGAAATTTTAACATTTAAACGGATTCTGCATTTAGTAATAAATGAACAATTTATCACTTATATTTTGGAGTAAGTTTTGTTAGACAATTCATAACCACTTAATTAATTAAAACATTTTATTTTTTTTGTTATGAAACACGTTTGAATATGTTAAAGTAATATATTAAGTTTAAGTGTTGAAATGAGTTATCAAGCAATGCCAAGAAATAAATAGAATAGTAGGTACAATAGTAGCAATTTGTGTATCTTAAATAGCAAATAACTAATTAATATCCCTTCTCAATAGCCATTCATTTAGAGAAAGATGCATATCCCTTCTCAATAACTAATGACATTTCAACTGAAAACATGCATATCCTCATGCAAAGTATTATACTGAACTAGTGACAAGGGCACATTCTATGTGTGTACACATTTAAAATAAGTAAATTTTTAGAGAGAAAATTAATGATAGGGTGTTAATTATTAGTAATTTTATTATTAATTTCCCTCTTTGTCATTGCCAAATATTGTTTTAATTGTTAACATATACTTATATTTGGTATTTGACTCTAATTACAGGAAGTGGAGCAAACAAGTGCTAAAAAGGAGACTTTCTTGAGAAAAATACTCCACACGTGGAAAGCTTCTAAAATATCTACAAACCGGGCTCCATATTGTGTTACAAACAGATTTCCTTTCTTTTTGCTGATTAGTAGTTGACTTGTACTAGGAGTTTTACTAGCATTAGGAAACGGAAAACAAGGAACAATTGGTGGTTGCCTTATTCTTTTCTCTTCTTATTTGGTTAGGAGACTAGTCACGTAGATTTTTATTTCATGGGAGGCTAATGAGCCGGATGTCTTGTTCCTGCTTTGATAGTATCACGTTGGGAATTTTCTCAACGATGAAGAACTAAATTCTTATTTTCTAGTCAAGGGTTAGTTTGAAGACGCGGTTCCAAATATCTGTGAGATCGAATTATTTTACTTATTTCTTTTATTCATTGGTATTCATACGTTTTCTGGTTTAATTGCTTATGATTGTTTTGTTATTTGAATGTCAAGGGCCCGATATTTGAATTAACCTAATAATCTACTGTCATATTAATTGATTGAATCCGTAATTGTTCTATTAATTAATTCCAGTGGCGACTAGCGTGATTGGTTTCATGTTAGGGAAACGTATGATCTAACTTAAACAAACCCTCGTAGCGTGTTTGTTAGTTAGGGTTGGGCTTTTCTAATTCTTAATGCAATCGAGAAATTAAATCCTACGGTCGTACCTAGGGTTATTTCTTGGTTAGAGAAATAGTTAACGGTCGTACCTTGACTATCGAAAAAATAAGGAAAGGTTGGTTGTTTATTGCGTGTATGACAACTATAACCAATCTAGTAATGAGTAATTGAATTATCTTTGCATCGATGATCAGTTGAATGGACCGTGTCTGAAAAGTTGCACCTTTGACTAGAGTCGTATTGGTTATTGATTAATTCTTGTTTACTTCTATTAGTTGTTTCATTAGTTAGTTAATTAGTTATTTTATATTTTTCAAAAATCCCCCATGCTCTGAACTCTAGAGGAAACGAATTATCCCCAGTCCCTGTGGATTCGACCCTGCTCACCGCTATATACAAAATTTGTATTTTTCTTGAGTAGGTAATTATTATTGCACAGGCTCGACAACCTGTCAGTTAATAAAGTTTATGGTAGTTATTGAGGATTTATTTTAGATATATGAATGAAAATAATTTGTTTTTCGATTTCTCTTTTTGATAAAAAGTTATTGGCCATTATTACCATATTAGAAGTTTTTTTAGACTTAAAAAATGGGAGATATATGTGTGTGTGTGTGTGTGTGTGTGTGTGTGTGTTTACTTTTGGGAGATGGTAATACCATTTTGCCCTTTATTTGAAGGATAAAATAGGATTTACAAAAAAGTAACAGAAAAAATTTACACCAACCCTGTTCTCTCCTTATATATATACTGTATGTATGGATAATTGTCTGCGTATTTGTAGGATTGCTTCTTCTAAATATGTCAATTATCCAATCGCTACACAAAATCGTTGGTGAAATTTTTCCTTGAATAAATGCCTTTAGGTCTTGTTTGGAAAGCAATTTTGGGAGCTACGTTTTTTTGAACACATTTTCCAATCATCTTTTTACTTCACATATATCAAATCGTTATAGTAATTTTTCTACAAAAATTCAGAAAAATGCAATCCAAATTATCATTTCATGTCCATTAATAACCTCAAGTGTTATTTTTTTCCCTTGAGAACTCAAAATTTGTTCCAATGTTACCCATCTTATCAATATTTTCCTATGATGGCAGAGTCACACAATTTTACAAATTCTAAGGGCACATTTGCATCCATTATAGATTTATTTTTATGGGGTCAATTGTGTCCAAATATATAAATTTCGACCAGAGTCCTTGAAGTTATCAAAGTACTAAGGACTTGTTTAGTTCATAGGATGATACAGGATTGAATTAATTATCATGTGTTATCTCACGTTTGATTACATTTTATTTATAGGATGACACATCTTACTTAACTAAATTAATCCCCTATTTATGGGATAAAATAATCAAATGGGGGAGGTGATATTAGTTATTCTGGGATAACTAACAAATAGGATGATCAAATTTTAGACTAATTAACTCTTACAAAAAATATAAATTTATACTCTTATAATTATATAACCCTACTCCCACATGATAATATAAACTGAATGGACTAATTTGCCCCAACTAATTAATTTTAAAGTTTTTGACTAATTTACTCCTACTACCAATATAATATATTTAGACTAATTTGCCCTTATGAGTGATACAAATTCATACTAACTATTATATAACCATACTCTCACATAATAATATGATAATAAATGGACTAATTAGCCCCTACCAATTATATTGAAATTTTTTGACTAATTTCTCCTATTTATTATTTTAAAATTTTTGACTAATTTACCCCTATTAATTAATTTAAATTTTTGACCATATTAATATCATAATAGAAGGACTATATTGCCCTTGGACTAAATTATCCTTACTAAGCTTATTTTCTAAACCAAATTCCATATAAATATATAACCTTATCAATTGGCCTTTATGAATGAGGATTTCAATAAACTCAAATTCGGTCCAAAGAAAAATCTTCTATATTAGATTGAGTTCGGCTCATTTAAAACTCTTAAATGGGTTAGGTTTTAATCGATTTAACCCTAATTTAGCAAAGCTCAGCCCATTATTTAATTGAATTTCAAATTTATGTTCAAAAACTTGCTCAAAAATCTATTTTTAAGAACCCGAATGGGTTGAGTTTGAGTGAATGCAAATTTTATATATTAAAACCCATGATTTACTTTATAATTCTAAAGTTTCTAACTACTCTATTTTAATAAAAGTTATAAATATGAAATTTTTATTAAATTATTTTAATATTAAATTATTAATATTTTATAAAATATTAAATTAGTTTATTAAAAAGAATTCTACAAATTAAGGAGTGCTTTGGTCATTAAAATAGTAATCTTACCTTATCTAATTTCCAACCAAACACGGGATAGGATTATTTCCCAACATATCCTATCCAATTTATAACCAATCAAACACTAGATAACTTAGATTATTTATCTGAAAATGACTCAATTCAGGATTAATAATTCGAGCATGAGTCATCCTGTCTTATTTGGTCCGTGAACCAAACGAATCCTAAGAGATCAAAACCATGCCATATTATACTTATTGACTTCGCAAGAAAAAATATTTAAGAAAGGGTTTTTTTTTAATGGGTACCCATATCCATTAGGTACTTTGATTTTATTAAGACATTTAAAATTCACCTAACCTATCATGTATATACACATACTAATAGTTATTACTTTCCCTTGCATTTAATATTTTTCCTATCTAATCTAACCAATCATTTCTTGTATTTATTTACTCTTTCCAATTAATCATACATCTCCAAAAATACTCCCTCATATTTATATACTTTCCTTAATTAATTTTATATTTTTAAAAATATATTTTAACACCACAAATATATCTTAATGGTTGCACAATACAAAAAAAAAAAATGCACAAGGACATAGCACGCTAGACTCCTAAGGCATGAATTATCACCTTCCCTTGCATTTAATACTTTTCCCATCTAATCTTACTAACCTTCTATCGTATTTATTTACTTTTTATAATTGATTTTACATTTTCAAAAACACTCCCAATATTTATTTACTTTCCTTAATTAATATTACATTTCCAAAAATATACTATCTTGACATTACAAATAGGTTGCCCAATACAGAAAAAAAAAAAATAGCACAAGGACATAGCACGCCAGACGCCTGAGACATGAATATCCCACGTACATTTTTGGAGGTTTAATCTGTAGATTAAAATCCTCACCTGCCGGTGGGATTCATGATCTCAGAGAAAACATTATCAGACTTTAACATGTCACTACTGGCCGTGAATGTCCCGGTCGTAATACTACGGCTCTTCATCATGGCGGCAGAATCTTTCTCAACTCCCGAGTCTGAGAACACATCCTCGTCATCCTCAGTCGTAGCTTGCTCATCTCTTCCCAACCCATGCATACGGAAAGCAAATGGACGTCGACCACTCTCATTTTCAGCCGCCTCCTGAAGCTGCAACGCGAATTCGAGGCTCCAAACTACATCATTCATTCCGGGTCGTTCAATCCCCTGATCTTTCAAACAATTGATCGCCGTTTCAGCAAAGCTCCTCAAACACTCAGGAGCAATCTCGCCCTTCATGTGAGGGTCTACAGTTTGGTGGATGATCCCTTTTGCGTAATACCTCTTGCCCCACTCCGCCAAATTCACCTGCTCCTTGGGCAAGTTGGGAATAATGGCTCCCCGCCCACACAGCACTTCGAGCAAAACCACACCGAACGAGTACACGTCCGATTTGTCCGTCAACTGCTGTCTCTTGTAATACTCCGGATCTACGTAGCCGAAACTCCCCTTCACCTGCGTGCTGACATGGCTGTGGATTCCACCGCTGGGGCCTAGCTTGGACAGACCGAAATCAGAAACCTTAGCCACCCATTTCTCGTCCAGTAATATGTTGGTTGACTTGACGTCCCGGTGGATGATATTGTGCTTGGCGCCAGTGTGGAGATAATGCAACCCTCTGGCTGCGCCGATGCAAATCTGAAGCCGTTGCTTCCACGGGAGGGGTGGATTATCTGTTTTGTAGAGGTGGTCGCGGAGGGTGCCATTGGCCATGTAATCATAAACCAAGATCATCTCTCCCTTCTCGTCACAGTAACCTATCAGGGATACCAGATGAAGATGCCTTAGATTCGACAGCATCTCGATCTCGGTTCGAAATTCGCGGACCCCTTGACTTGACGAAGGATTTAATCGCTTAATAGCAACTGTGGTTAGACTATTGTCGATGTACCCTTTGTACACATTTCCGAATCCTCCGGTTCCGACCACAAACTTAGCATCGAAGTTGCCCGTAGCAAAGATGATCTCCTCCAGGGAAAATCTTCGGCAAAGATCCAGCGGCAATGACGAGGACCTTGATGCACTTGTTGTCTTTGATGACCTGGACGTGGTTGAAAGTGGGGCCCAGGATGACTTTGAAGCACTTTTCTGGTCCAAGTCTTTTACCCGTCTCCTTAGCCGCCGGGAAATCAAGAAACCGATGATCAAAACCAAGGCGGCCCCTCCGACCACCCCTCCCACGATAGGAAAAAGTACCCGAGATTTTACACCTCTCCTCTTTTTCGGTGGCTTGCTGTTTGGCATCGGGGAATTGGGATCCGCCGCCTGATCAGGATTGGTCCCGGCAAGACTGCCGCTGTTGCTCAATTTGAACAATTCTAAACCATTCAAGAATGCGTCAGCATACTTCGGCTGGACGCCGAGATTTGGGTGCAGAGCAAGAAGCAAGCCTTGCTTGCTCGGGCGACCATCCGGTGGGTGTGGAATGAACACGACGTAGTCTCTGAAAACCGGGATTCCGGGGCGATGGGTCCAAGCTATAATATCAGCCTCTTCCTCAGCTGTTTTGTTACTGATGAATATCCTGAACACCCGTTGGTTCTCTTGCGTAATCAAATCAGGGTCAATCTCGCAAAAATGCAACCTCAGGAGATAATAAAACCCAGAATCAACCGAGAACATCCAGCTCAAGTTGAATCGGGTGCTAAACTTGCCCATCGCCCTTGCGGTAGTATAAACTATCGCTGGCGCAGTGTAATTTGGGGTTTGCGGAGTGTACTTGACAGCAATTTCATTATTGCTCAATGGATTCCCTAGATCTCCGCCCCAGATGAAGTTGTCATCGGGATCCCACCCTCGGAACATCCCACTATCAGCTAACGCAGAAACAGGTTGTCCTCCGACGTTGAGCCTGTAAAGAGCTTCGAAGGCAGTGTCGTTCTGACCAAGCTCGAACTGAATGTTGGGATCATTCACGTTTTTGAGTGGATTACTGGACCTATCATGGTTGCCCATGTAGAGTCCGTCCGGGGTTGAAACAACTTCAATTCCATTAATGAACGCGTAGGACTTCGGAGAGGGCGAAAAGGTAACGTTGAGGAATTGGTTCATAGCCTGAACATTAATGATGAATTCTTTAACGAGGGAGGCAGATGAGGATCCACCGGCAGAAACTGTTAAAAATGCGCTAAAGTTGCTCAGAAGGGTGTAGTTATTAGCCATGACAGCGAAGAAAGATTCAGTTGCGTTGAAGTCGCTGGAGTAGGAGGCCGGGTAGAAGTAAAGGCGGACGAACTTTTTGCCGGGGGAGACAGGGAAGGTATAGGAGAAATTAGAACGAATGATACGGGCAGTTAAAAAAGGGGCTCCGGAGACCGAAGGGGCGGTGGCTTTGACAGCTGAAGAAATAGTCGCCATGTCGTTAGGGGAGAATTTTGAGCCGGCGTCGCCGTACCAGTTCCGGCCATCGGCTGAGGTTTCGTTTGAGGATGATCCGCAGTTGATCAGGATGTAATCTGTGGGGCTGTAAGGCGGAGTATCGCTGGAAGTGATGATGAACAAGAGATTGAAGAGAAAGGAAAGGTATACAAGAAAAGTAAACATTGGAGCAAAATTAAGAGGGTACCCCAAAACACAAAGATTACTCCTACATCGATGGAGATGATAGGTTTAAAGCTTAGGATTTGCAGGATGAGGTGGGAGGAATTATTGGTCCTTGGAAAATGAAGTGAGGATGGCTCCGTCACTGTAAACTCCTGCGTGGACTTGCCAAGTCGGAAAAGTCAAGTCTTTAGACTGATTCAAATTATACCATACTCCCATACTCCAAAGAATAATTTCTATAATTTCTTTTGGAGGCAGGTAAGGAAAGGGACAAATTCCTGCTTGAAATTATTTCTTGGAAGTTAGCAAAATAGAAAAAGATTCTTGGGTTTATCAGTCCATCGCCCTGGTGGGCAGCCGGCTGCCATGAGAAAAGAGTCCAGTAGAGAGCTGGGGGGACCATGGTAATTGTGGTCGAGTCTGTGAAGAGAAAGCTGTGGGGTACTTGAGAAAATTCTGTGGATACTAAGACATTAATTTCAATAAGAATAGCAACAGCAGCAGCAAGATTGCAACTTCATCTTTCAGTATCATTGCAGCGGATATGGACCGGTAATTTGGAGCAACTCTGGCGGCCTTTTTATTAGAGCTTCAGTCATTTTGACCGTGTAATTGTAGTTCCTTTAGTTCAAGCGATGTGAGTGGGACAGTGCATAAAGGGGTCCGCGGGAATCGCATGGACGACTGCTGCTTTTGAGATCGCAAATAGCCCGTCTGGATTATTATTTTCTGGAGTTTCTGTGAAAATAAATATTATAGTAATATGATGTACATGTGAAGTAAAAAAAAAAATGATTGAAAGATATGTGCATGGTAAATATAATTTTTTTTTTGAAATAAATGGCAATCCAAACAAGGCCGACTCTTGATTTTTGCTTCACCTCAAGCAGTGAATTTTGTTTACACGCATAATTGAATTAGGCAGAGCATATGAGTGGCATATGCACATAGATTACTTGTTTCGGTCTTATCAATTTGTTACTCAATCAAGGAACGGATGCAGAAGATCCGGGAAGCCGAAGCCCGACAAAAACACGGCTCCCCAGCGCAGCAGCCTATTCCTCCTATACCGAAAAACTGCCGATGCTTGGTCTACAGGTAATTATTTTTTAGCTTTTTCTTTGAGTTCTATTTTGGATAATTTTACCTGGGATTTTTTGGAGGCTTTTTGACATTTTCTGGGTTTCAAGTTTTATTTGGTTTAATCTTAGGGGAGGTAAATAAAATTTTGTTTTCTTGGGTGAGTGTTGGATAGGTTTTGTTAAGTGGGTTTGCTTTAGTTTTTTAATTGACAATCTTTAGGATTTATAATCTCTATGTTTTGCTTTTGTTTTTGCTTGCAATTTATGAGCTAATGACTCGTATAATAGACGATTTAACTGCAGTTTTGGTCTGCTATTGAGAATTACTTGCTCCGTCCCATAAAATTTATCGCACTTCGGGAATTGTAATTTTTATGAAGAGTGGATAGAATTTGAAAATTGATGCTGTAGTTTCTCGTTTCACCCCCATGAAGAGCTTTAAGTGTTGTACTAAGACATAAAGAATTGTGGAGCCAGGATGTTTGCCCAATCCCAGATGTGATTGCCAACTAGCGCGTGCATCTGAACACTTAATGGCTTTAGTTTCTTAATGCCAACTAGCGCGTACTACAAAAGGAGTTGTCTTAGTTTCGTTGGTAATAATCTGTGGGCTCCTGAAAAGACACATGCATTGGACTTGTTGGGAGTGTTTGAACGGTAAATGGAGGAATTGAATGCAAATGTGTTAGCCAATTTTTGTAAGTTACAAATAGGAAAATATGACAGTGTCAATGGAACAGAGGGAGTATTAATCAAGGATTTTTCTTGTTTTAGTTTTGTAATTGGTTATTTACGTTTTCTTCAATCGAATGTGGTTTAATTCAAGTTTATGAGTTTCTTAGTGAATTTCTGTATCTGTCAAGACTCAAGAGTGTTGCATTGCTCATTTATGTGGTTCTTTGTGATAAAGCTTATATCCTTCTTTTGTACCTTACTTTTGTTGGTTGGAGTTTTGCTTCAGTTTTGTTGATTTGCGTTGGTAATTCTCCTTTGTGTGTTTGGATTCTTTTAATGTCTGTCCGTGCATATTGAGATTCATATGCGTTGAACACATTATTTCCAACACTGTGCTTGTAGATTTTTTCGCAAAAGTTGTGAAACTTTGTTGTGCACTTCTTATTCCAATATGACCTATTAGCTAAATTTTCTGTTGGTGATATAAGATGTTTTAGTATGTATGAGGCTTTGAGTAGTGGTTTTTCTTTTCAGTTCTTTATTTTTGAGCTAAGAGGTTTGTCATGCAGTGTGTACGGTGTTTCAAATGGCAAATGGCTTAATGCTTGCTCAAGTGTTTGACTGGTTGTTTAGGATCTACTTTTCTTTCCCTTTTTTTTTCTGGTTTATTGGTGAACTTATTATCAACTTTTGGGTAATGGTTGGAATGATTTAGCATTTGATGGAAACAGGGTGTTGGAGTGATTTAGCACATCAGTATTTTCATTTATTTTCAACTTAATAGTAATAGACTTATTACCAGATTTGGATGTTCATTGAACTGATTACGCATTTGATGGATGAAGCAATAGCTGTTCTCTGTTGAACATTTTGACTGGAAAGAAAATATTGATTCCATAATGCATGAAATATTATCTCTTGCACTTGTGGATTTTTCTCACTTATGTCAGGAAAGCTTTGGTTTCTGTTTGAGGTTGTAGGTTTTATTTGATAATTTGAGGTTTAGAATTCTGCATCAGAGTGCTGTGCTGGGGTACTGGCTGTTTTTCAGATTCAGGTTGGGTCCTGCAGTAGAGTTGGGGAGGAGGATGGGCCAAAAGGCACTGGTGCCTGCCTCCCATGGTTTTTGTCACCCAAAATAAGTTGGACACTCAGGGTCCTCTTTTTGGTTGAAATGAAGGATTCTGCACAATGGGGGACCTAGTCAAGAGACAGCCAAGAAGTTCGTTGATTATCAGTTAAAGTGCAACATGTGGTGATTAGATTAGATATTTCACGGTTTTCACCGGTTAGATGTTTTATTCAAGATGATTTAGTTTATAGGAAATGAGTCCATAGTTGGAGACGATCATGTGTAGGTCTATTGGTCTTAGAATTTAGCTGCCCTGAAGATCTGAATCAAAGTAATCCTTTTTTAAAACTGAGAGCGTTCCTGTTCTATTTAATGGATGAAGTTAAATAGTTCCTAAACCACAAAATAATTGGCATAAAGTTAATTGCAGGATGCCGTAGTTTTGCAATCTTTGGTCAGTTGGTAGGCAAAGAATACTACCACTTTAGAGACAATGTATATGAACTTGTTTCAGGATGTATTTGCTCTGTTGCAGCTCAGACGTACTCAGTGAGAGAACTTTTTAGTTCCTTTGCTTTGTGTGGATCTGTGATTAGCGTTTTGATACCTTTGAATATTCATTGATATTACGTCTAACTCCCAAAGTTGTTTATAGATGTGCTAACTATAATGGCCTGATTAGTTTTCTGTTGCCAACTGAACAAACTTTGATAATTTTGTACCTCAGAAGTATTGAAGCTAATTGTTCCGTTGTAATGGAAAAGATTGCAAATGTAGTGCTTTTGTACTAGATAATAAATGATTTTCACATTTAGTCTCTTAGTTCACCTGCAGTACATCAGGTTTTTGTCTAGGTTTTTTCATTTGTATCTGATGTTTACCAAATTCTGTCAAAGCATCAATCTGAACCTTTTGAATCATCAAGCTAAATGGATGGCTTCTTTTTTATTAAGAGCAGTTGTGTTTCGTGACTGCTTTTTAGTTGTATTAAGTGACTAGACTATGCAATGTGTGACAAACTGGCTATAAGTGCAACTGCTCACATGAACAAAAAACCATGAGATTTGGGGTGCTTTAGTAGTTGGTTCTGGTCAATACCACCAAGATTTGCCCAGTTACAGCTTTCATTGCTTCTATGAGCCTCGTTTTTCAGTTGATACTGGGTAAAAGGACTTGAGAAAAAAAGAAATAGGAAATTATCCATGTAGTGGAGCTAAGCTTGAAAACAGTTGTAGCCTATTGAGGTTTGTAGCCAAAAGTTCTCTTCCAAGGGGCATGTGGAGATACATTGTATCCCCAGCTGGGAAAGAATCTGGCTAAACAGCTTTCCCTGAAAAAGGATAGCTGAGGATAATACTCATATTTAAAAATAAGCTGTAGTCCTGGGAATCTGGGCTTTTATTGAGTTTGAACTTCAGTTGAATGGGAAGTATGCTTGAGTTAGGGGCAGAGAGAGATATAAGCAAATAACAGTTGTTGACTAGTATAGTTTCTGATGTCTTTTCCTTTCGAGGTTGGAACAAAGTTCAATTCTTAACAGTTGCTTATTAGCAACTTTCATTGCATGGTGTTTTAGCAGCTCTCATACTGTTATTGAAGTCTGAAACCCTACTGGCTAATTGCCGGTAACAAAACTGCTGTGAGTGCAAGTTGGCATGTTACTGGTTTGGTATCTACACTTGCATTGAAGAATGATACTCAAGCCTGTTAGAAGTGGTTTTTCTGATGACATTACTCGGCAAAGCTGTAGCTGGATTCATCATTCTTGTCATCAGTAACTTCAAACACGATTATAATCTTGAAACCTTTTTTTTGTAGGAATTTGCTTTCTGTCCTCTTAAAACCAAAGTTTTTGTGGGGCTTGGCTGTAGATATAAATCATGTGTGTTGAGATGAGGGGTATATTTGGTTCCTAATACACATTTAACTTTTTCATGACCAGTTCCGTAGCATGGGAAGTTGATTCTAATGTGCCAGGTAGAAAGGAAGAGAGAAGTGAGTTTTATTACGTGATTGAAATTTCCAGCTATCATTCTCACTATCTATCTTTCTTGGAAGCCTGAGCCATGCAAAAGATTTTCCAAGACATAGTCATCGAGTTGTGTATAATTTTGTCAGGGTGAAAGCCATTGGTACCATAATGGGTATAAGCTGCACCATGCTTGTCAAACTTGTGACACTAACAGATTAGCTACCGGAAAATCACCTTTCCACCTATGTTACTCCGGCTCTACCGTGTCGACATAACTTGACACAGGTACTGGTATGGGATGCTTCCTTCACTGACAGATACATCAGGAGAGGTCGACCAGGCATTGGACTTCAACAATTTTTTGGGTACTTTCTTTTTTGTCAGTGGATGTTGATGGTGAACGGGGAGGAGAGGAGTAAAGTGAAGTGGAAAACTTTAGGACTTTCATGTTACAGAGACAGAAGACCTATCTAAAATTCTGAATTTCCCTTGTATAAATGAAATCTGAAAAGCTTCCAAGGAAAAATGGCCCTGTTCGTTTGCAAGTAAACAACAATCGATGTACATAATTTGTACATTTCCTAGAATGTCCATCATACCTAAGTTCCCGTATCCGACTCTTTAGAAGTGCCCCTTTATCCTGATTTTAGATGATTAAAGAACTAGACACTTAAGACACATAACCATATCTGACTCTCATACCCGAGCCCGAGTAACATAGTTTTCCACTCTGTTACAGAAAATTGCATGTGTTTTAGTGTTAAACAATTGCTGCGTTTAGGATGGCAAATTTCATCTTTAATTGTCATGTAGCAGGAACTTGTTCACCATAGAGCATATAAATACATATTTGGAGGTCTGAAGTCTTTTTCTTGAGGAAGTTCTTGGACCAGGAAAAGGAAAATGGATTTACTGTTCTGATTTATGTTGGAGATAGTGGTTGAGAGCCCTACTTTATTCAAAACGGGAAGAAGATTGTGTAGAGTAGTGGTGATACTATGTGCAGAGCAGCATTGAGAAGTGGAAAACCAGATTCTAGTTGTTCTGCTATTTATTGTGGTGACTTTTTTTTTCTCTCTTGTATTTATCTTTTTCATTTCAACGTATCTAATGGTGTTTGTTCAATGTTCTAACAGGTTGCTGAGGCTGCTGAGATTGTGTCATTATTAGTCCATCAAATTCTGTTCGAAACTCTTCTATGTAATGCTACCTGGAACTAGCCCATCCTGTTCTGGCATTTTGTTTTTCTATTAAGCATCTTGTGGACACAGCTTTTGGTTTATTCGGAGGCTGTCTCAGTATCTCACAGATTACTGAATTATGTGTTTATAATGCAAATCTCATGGACTGGTTTTAAAAGATCAGATGCCAAATGAACCTTTTCTTGTGAAATTTTGGCAACCAGACTCAAAATCTTGTGTCATAATTGTGTCTATCCATGTTTCTGACCCCTGAAGCAGTGCCAAACTCCATGCAGATTCTTTGAACCTATAAATAGAGCATATGTCAGACCAAGCAAATGAATCAATGCAGGGATTGTTATGCTATTTCCTAGTATCCCAGTAACCATAAATACAAAGTGTGAAAGTGAATGTGAATTCTCATATCCCAGCCAAAATTTTAGATTACATGAATATGGCTGTGGAGTCATATCCTTGTTCTGTATGCTTAATCACTACTATATTTTTAATGATAAATTACCTTTTATCCCTTTCCCCATGCTGTGGTATGGTGTTTTACCATATAACCCCCTTATGGTTAAAAAATTTATATATAATCTTTTCATAATTTAGGTTAAAGTGTTACTGCTAGTTTTTCTGTTAAAACTAATGGTCAATAGTAAAATATCAAAGTCAAGTAATAAATTGACAATTCATCCTTTCACTTTTTTTTACCCTTTTTTCCTTTTCTTTCTCTCACTCTCTCTTTTTTTTTGCCGGGGGGGGGGGGGGGGGGGCGAGGGAGAGAGAATAGATGATTTTGAAAATCTATACTTTAACCGACAAAATCTTAATTTCTCCAAATACCAAAGAGATGAAAGGGAAATAAAAAATAAATAACAAACCAAAAAGATGGAATGGGAAAATAAAATAAATAAATAAGAAACAAAAAATATCAAACCTTTTTTGGCCACAAATATCATTATATGTTTTTAAACCAAATTTTTAATGATATTTTCTAGTTCTTTTTATCTATTTTTTATTTCAATTTCTTCTTTTTTATGTTTAGAGGAAAAAAAGAAGTAATAAAAGAGTAAATTTATCTTTTTATTAGCTTGAATTTGATTTTTTATTATTGGCTGTTTGTTTGAATAAAAAACTAAAAGTGACACATCAATCCAAACTATGAGCGGGTCATATATAAATTTTTAAGTCATAGGGAAGTTCTGTCGTAAAACACCAAACCATGGGAGTAAAAGGTAATTTATCCTATTCTTAATGCAAGCACATTGTTGAATGCCAACTTTCATAGCCTAGTAATATCACAATCTGTCGCCTTCAATATGGCTTTCTTTTTCTTTTTCTTTTTCAATAAAAAATGACTAAAACACATCGTATATTAATAGGGGTTGGACCTTTTCTTTCTCTGAATGCAACAAAGAATCTAGGTTGTATGTAGTCTTTCAAAATGTTCTATTGTTAACTATAGACATAATTTTTTCAATTAATTGAGATAACTATGTTTTTCTTTTTACTAAATGACTAGCTTTGTATTTCAAACACTAAGGATTACAAGGATGGAGCAATTGCTCCTACATCGTTTCTGGCTAAGTTGATCAACTAGAGAGGGAAAGAATCCCTCTAACAAACTTACTTAACCATGTTTATGGCAAATTTTGCCAAATGATGACTAACATAGTTACCTTCCTTCTTAATAAAGGAAAGATGTCATTTGCTAAAACTTTGTATAAAACTAAGTATGTCCTCAACTATTGTTCCTATCACAGGATCAAGTGTACCACTCTCAGCAATCTTGTCCACCACCTTTGTGCAATCTGATTGGACTATAACCTTCCTCCAACCTTCCTATTTGGCCTTTGTCAATGTAGTTCTGATTGCATATGCTTCTTCAATCTCAGCTTTACTGTCCTTGCTTTCATTTCCAGCCCAAGTGCATACTACTTTCCCATGTTCATTCCTTGTTACAATTCCCCATCCAGCCTTCTCTTGTTTCTTATCCAAAGTTGCATCAGTGTTTAACATAATGAAACCATTTGTAGGTGGTTTCCACTTGACCTCAACCTCAGAATTCTCCTTACCTTTTCCTATTTCCCAATCTTTCCCTATTTGCACTACTCTATATTCTTGCTATTCTTGCACTGCTTTGCTTGCCACTATTCCTAGACATTTTCTTTCCTTGTTGAACTGAATGTGGCTTCAAGATTTTCATATCTACCATAAAATGTCTACTGTCAATGCATGTGTTCCATCCCCCTCTACTCTTGCCTTTGCCTCCATTAGACTGTTCCACCAGAGCCAAAAATTTTGTCTGAACATGTTTAATCCATCCCAACTGATTAGGGCTGCCTTCCAAATCATTTATGCATGTTTGCAAAAGAATAACATGTGCTCCAAAGTTTCTAACCCCTCTCCACAACATGCACAAGTATACACTCCTTTCCCAATTCTTGTCTTTATGACTTCATTAACTAGAAGTATTCTGCAAAGACACTTCCAGATGAAGTGTTTCAGTTTATGTTTTATATTCAAGCTCTACAAAAATTTCCACACATTAGTATTTTGGTCATTTCTGCTACTTCCTTCATCAGGTTGAGCCTTTCTGCTTCTTTCCTATTGTATCTCTTTAACTAATACATAGCCTGTTTTTATTGTATACTCCCCTGATAATGAATAAGGCCATACTACCTTGTCTTTTCCCCCATAGCTATTGATTGGTAATCTGCTAATTCTCTTGCAGTCTTTTTCATTCAGTGGAGTTCTCATCATTGACATGTTCCATTTTCCATCGTTGATGATTTCCTGCACTCTTCTTATTTCATAATTTGGTGGTCTAGCAGTTGATACTTTCCCTTTCCTTCTGTCTGGAATCCATCTATCTTTCCAGATATTTATGGTTCTACCATCCCTTACTCTTTTTCTAGCCCCTCAATCCAATAAATCCCTGGCACTACTGATGCTTTTCTATATCCAAGAATCGTTGTTCTTTATCTTCACAGTCCAAGTGGATTCTTCTTTGAAATATTTGTCTCTCAGAATTTTGCTCACCAACAGATTTGGTTTTGTTAATATCCTCCATAATTGTTGGCAAGCATAGCACTGTTGAAGCTTTACAAGTCTCTAAATCCCAATCCCCCTTTCCCTTTGACCTTAGCTAAGGATTTCCATTCTATCCAGTGAATCTTCCTTTCCTCTTCATGTTTACGCCACTAGTACTTAGCCATTTCCTTGTTTAGCTCCATGCATAGACCTTTTGGAAGTTTACAACAAGCCATAGCATAGGTAGATATGGCTAGAATAACTGATTTCATTAGGACCTCCTTCCCTACCTGTCTAAGCATTTTCTCTTTCCGGCCATTCAGTTTGTTTAAAACTTTATTCTTAATATAGTTGAACACTTACCTCCCAAAAATACTTTCCTTGCTTGACTTGTTGCATAGCCCCAAGTGTCTCCAACACTTTCTTTCTCTTGTCTTCCTTTGTGTTTCTACTAAAGAGGACAAATAATTTGTCTGTGTTGATGATTTGACCTAAAGCATCTCCATACACCTTAAGCAGCTATGTCACCTCTTTTGCCTCCTCTTTAGTTGCTCTATAGAAAATTATAGTATCATCTGCAAAAAAACAAATGGGACAAAGCAGGACTAGAAGAAGCAATTCAATCTAGAAATTTTTTTTGTTATTCATGGATGATCTTAATAGACAAGAAAGGCCCTCACAAACTAAAAGAAAAAGATAAGGGGATAGAGGATCCTTTTGTTCAATCCTCTAATGGGCTTGAGATATCCTCTCTTCTCCCCATTTATATTAAAGATATAACTAACAGAAGTAACACAAGACATGATCCAGTGAATCCAGACTTGACAAAGCCCATTTTTTTCATAATTTTGGCAAGAAAAGGCCACTCAACTCTGTTATAAGCTTTAGACATATCTAGTTTAATATCCATGAAAGCATAAGATCCAGTTCTTCTTCCATTTTAACAATGCACAAATTCATGAGCAATCACTACATTATCAATGATATGTTTACCTAGGATAAAAGCAAATTGATTAAGGCTAATACAATGTTTTAGAAAAAGGTTTCAATCTATTAACAAGATTTTAGAAAGGATTCTGTACACTATATTGCAGAGACATATGGTCTAAATTGTGAAACCAGAAAGGAAGACTGGATCTTTGGAATTAAAATAATAGCTATTTCATGAACACTTTTTAGAGATTACCCGTATGAAAGAAACTATTAATAGCTGCAATCAAATCTTGCTTAATAATGCACCAGAACCTTTGTAAGAAGATTGGAGTCATACCATCCAGCCCTAGTGCCTTATTAGGGTGTAAAGAGAAAACTGCCTTTTTAATCTCCAGTTCAAAAATAGGTCTGGTTAACCTTGAGTTCATTTGGCTTGTAATTGATGGTGAAATGCCCTCTAAGATTGTATCAAATTACCCTGGATAGATAGAAGTGAGGAGCTTCTGGAAATAACTTGAAATCTCCTCTTCAATTTCATTATTAGTAGCACATCAGTTCCCATCTTTCTTCTGGAGAGTTGAAATATTATTCCTTTTCCTTCTCCCTTCAACTACAGTATGGAAGTAGCTTGTATTTTTATCCCCCTCTTTTAACCAATTAATTCTTGCCTATTGTTCCCAAAACATCTCTTCTTTTTTGAATGCTTCTATTAATTTCCTTTTCAGCTCAAAAATTTTTGCTTTCCTATTTTGAAACCCTGCATTTTGCATGCCATTAATCTGCTACTTTAAATCCTAGATCTCTTTTTTTGCATCATGTTCAATGTCCTATTCCAATTAAGCAAGGCAATTTTGCACTCTTTAATTCTATGTTGGAGTTTAAAGAATCTAGATCCCAATTGCTACTTGTTCCATAATATTTTGATTACACCTTCAACTTCCTTCTGTTGAAGCCACTTTCTGTCAAAATAAAACCTTTTCCTCCATTTCCTTTCTCTTGGTTTTGTGTCAAGCGATAACATACAGTGATCTAAGGCTTCATTTTGGATATGGTTACACTTAGCTTTCCTGTGTTTTGCTTTCTATTCCTTGTTGCTTAAAATTCTATCTAATCTCTCTTTCACATCCCCTTCTTGTCCCTAGTTATTACACCAAGTCCATGGTCTAGCTTCAAAACCAATATCAACAAGTTGGTTGTTACTTATAAAGCTCCTAAATATACTTAAACTCTTTTCTGATTGTTACCTCCAATGTTTTGAAAACCGGACCGGACCGGACCGGTTCGACCGGTTGAACCGCGAACCGGCCATGGCACCGGTCCGGTTCTATGGCAAAGTTGACTTTGCCAGAAAACCGGTCAAAAACTGGTCGAACCGCGAAAACCGCCGAACCGGATTGAACTGGCGGTTTCCAGTTTTCAACTTTTCCCTTTCTTTTTTTTTTTTTTTTTTTTACTTTTTGCAAAATGCGGCTATCAAAATTCGAACCCAAGACCTTTGTAATAGAAGACCAATGTATTAACCATTGTACTATCACATCTTATTAGTTTTTTTGATAACTTATTTATATAAAACAAATACTCATATTTCCTTTTTCCATTTTTTTTACAAAATCTCATTTTCTCATGACTCTTTCTTTTCAATCAAAAACTCTCTCTCTCTCTCTCTCTCTCTCTCCTCTTTTCTTTTATCACTCCCTTTTTAATCAAACCTCTTTATTTTTAATTTATTGATGTTTTCTTCCATCTTTTAATTTTGTTTTTGTCCATTAAATTGAAAAAAGTTAAAAAAAGAATTATTTTTCTTTAACCCAAATTATTTAATGCCACAACCACTCACATTTATCTCATTTTTTGTTTCTTATCAAGTTTACATTTCTATTTTCAATTCTCTTGACTTCCTTCAAACTCCAAATTTTCTTTTTTAAATTGCAATCTGTAAATTCCAAAACGTAAATTAAAATTTAAGTTCACAATATCTAAATTCTCATAGACGTGAATTTTGTATAATTTCAAAATATTGTGATATTTTTAAGTTGGATTTAGATATAATTGAAATTGAGATGAAATTTATTTGTTTTAACTTATAATTTAAAAAATTTATTTTTAAAAATCCAAGTTATTAAAAAATAGTAAACTTTTCATCATATAAAGTATTAAATTAGTCCATTACATGTCTTATTTTGTACATATATATATTTATATCAATTATTTTTTAAAAAATTCATTGAACCCCGGTTGAACCGGTCCGACCAGTTGAACCTCGACCCTTTCACTTCACCGGTTCAATTAACGGTCCGGTTTTTAAAACATTGGTTACCTCTTCACTTCTCCTCATTAGTTGTTATATCATTCATGTCTCCTGCCAATACCTATTTCGTTCCCCAAATCTATTTCCTTTGCTCAATCAATTTCATGTGCTGTTTTCTAATATGATTCGTAGTACTAGTATAAACACCAATCATCATTTATGTATTGGTTTTCTATCATCACTCAATTGTAAAATTAGTAAACAAGACTTTTTTCACTCCCAGTTCCATTCTCCACATAATAGTAAGTCCCCCTGCTTTTTCTATAAGGTCTACCACAAATAGCTTATCAAACTTCAGTTTCATCTTCACAGTATTCAGATAGCTTTTCTTATTTTTGGTTTCTGACAAAATATTAACTGTGGGGAGTGGAGTTTAACCACCTCCTCTAACTAGGGAACTGTTAAGGGACTCCCAACACCTTAACAGTTGTACATCAAAACTCTCATTGGTGATTAGAAGCCCCATTAAGGGAGGGGTCCACCTCTTGCTGAAAAAATATCTCAGTGTTATCATACTCCATTCTCCTACTCTTTTTCTATCCTATTATCTCTATCTTCTTACTTTCCAAATCAATTTCTGTAATAAATGTCTTCCTCTTACCAAACTTTGTCTTTTCAATACTTCTTCCATTGCACTCTGATAGAGGCCTCCTCATACTAATTTCGTGAACCAACCTTTTACAACCCCTATTTCCTTTATATTTTCCTTTTCTGTTCTCTTTCACATTCCCTGTAATATTCTTTCTTGTCATATTGACTTGGTCAAAGCATTTTTTTTTTATGTTCTCAGTTCTTGATATAGCTTTATTCACACCATCAATCCATATAATATCATTCTGAATCTTTTCGCCAGACCCTATTTTACTTTCAGAATTTTCTTCTCTCATATGGTCTGAGTAGCTTTCCTTTGTCCCCCCTTATCTGTTCCCTTTATGGTCTTAGTAGTGACTAGTGACTTTTCCAATAGTATCATTTTTTCTCCTACAAAGTTCATGTTTTTCTTCCTAACCCCTTTTTTCATTACTCTCCCCATTTTCCATATTACTATCCCCTTGATTCCTCTCCTCTCTGAGTTCCTCAACACTAGTGTCATATTCAAAAGGCTTCCAAGTCAACATCAATCTTTCTTTAGTGTTATTCTTATTAGAGTTTCTTCCATCATTAGTATTATCATTTTCAGAATGTTTAGGTATACTTTGTTTTTTTGTAGGACTCCTAGTTGTACTGGCTCTAAGCCAAGCACCAAACTGAGCTTCCTTATCAATATGTCTTCCTCTCACCTTACAATTTTTTTCACTATGTCCCACAATTCCACAACAGTAACAAAAATCCGGGCATTTCTCATACTTGAAATCAATCCATTTAATTATTCCATTCACTTTAACAGTAGTTCCTCTAATTAAAGGTTGTGTTAGATCTATTTCAACTAGGCTTTTCACATGCTTTCCTTCATTGCTCCCCACATTAGGTGTAATAACATCTTTTAATGACAGAAAAACCCCACCAATCTTTCTCCCTACTTCCTTGGTAATCCAGTAAATAGGTAAGTTCCATATTTGAACCCAGATCCAAGCCTTCTTAATCCTAGGCAAAACAAGTAGTTGATATCAAACACCCACAGTCTTCCATTCAAAACTCTTTTTGTCATGCGTGTTTTCAAAAATCATTTGGAATAAGTTCACTCCTATCTCCACAACTTTCAGATTTTTTGGCAAAATCCCACATATTAGTAGCGAAACTCTTCATACTTTTTAAGTTAGCTATCTTTTCCCCACAACTTTGCATATGTGGTGCCTCAGATCTGTCAAACAGGAAAAGGAAAGGATAGCAAACACACTTATAAGAAGACAAAATGAGGTCCAAGCACACAAGCTAAAGAAAATCAATGACTCTAAACTAAAATGAGCACAAAGCGGGAAAGCAAAGCTGAACTAAAGTAGATCGAAACAAAGCTATAAAAAGCAGTCGAGTTAAAACACAGGGTTAGGTGATTTCTGTGTTTTTCCTTTCTCTTGGCTCCATTGAAGCAGGATTTGTAAAAAAAAAAAAAAAGGGAAGAAATTAAAGGGAAAATATTAAGGGAAGCTCAATCTCCGACAAATCCTTAATCCTACAGTGATTGCATTGATTTTAGTATATGTTTGAAGAGAACTAGACTAAATCTTGTGTTTTTGGCAAGAAGGTTAAAGCATTTTTAAAAAGATGGTACAATTTTTTTCGAAATCTAAGACATCCACCAAGAGGATTTTGACTCTCAAGAAAAAAGAACTTTTTTTTTTAATTGGGATAACTAATTGATAGAGTTTGAATTGTGAATTCTTGCAGAAAAATTTTTTCGATATATTTTTTGATCAATTTTTTACTTTACATATATCACAACGTTATAGTATATTTTAGTACAAAAATTTCAAAAACTTGCAATCGATACGGGCACTTAGTTTGTAATTGTTAAGAGTATAATTCACAATTGTAAGACCTGAATTGAAGACGTCTTGCATTTGGGGACAAACTTGGTCCCTCTTTTCTTCTCGTTTCTTGGGTTTCAACGGGTCCTTCTTGCTAAACAAGATGAGTGGCCCAATTTTGAGCCCACTCTTTTTGTAACTTTTAAGCTCTGCCATAAGGCTGCATCAAAAGTGCAATAAAATGAGTTTTAAGCAATGTTATACAATTGATCTGGATCGACTGCGTAATTTTTTCTAATAAAGTTTTTGTATTTATTGTCTCCGATGCATAAATAATTGTATCAATCAACAAAGTTAAAAGTTTTATCCTCTTCTGTACAAAAATAGGACAATTGTTCTCTTAACTTTTTACCAGTCTTCCACTTTTATGTTCTCAAAAAAAAAAAAAAAAAATCTTGCACATATGAATTGCATCATAATTTGCACTTTTCGTCATGATCCACTTATATTGCATTTTGACACTAGTTTTTTGTCTGGAATTTATAGTATTTGTTTTCAATGCTTCAAATTAGCATCTAACTAATATTTTATTTTCCTCAAACTTTGAAGACCCTTTTATCATTTTCATCTGGGGATTTCCTTTTAGCTTTTGGAAATACGAATAGCTCACCTACAGAAAGATGCTTATTGTAATTTTAAATTTCTCACAAATTTCTTTTGAATTTTTTTTAGTTTAACTTTTTCTTTTAGCATATAGTCTTACCTTTCACACACCATTTGTTCATTCACATTTTAATTATATATGTGTGTGTGTCTACACACACACACACAAAAAAACAGAGATGTGAGATTTAAGAACGAGGATGGGAGAAGAGGGAATTGAACTCAGAAACTCTAATTTGTGAATTACACACCATTTTACTTACAAAGCAAACCAAGCAATAAAATGGGAAAAAGTCTAACAAATGAAGAACCGACCACAGAAATTTCCAAAAATTATTATACAAAAAAAAAATCATAGGACTCTCCTTTATTTCTTATTGTCAAACTACAAAGAAACTTTTTTCTTTTTTTTGGTCTTCTTGATGTAGTACATGGGGACGCGAATCCACGATTAACGCGTGCATTAGAAAAGAAAGGAATCATATGATTAGTTGAATTTGGTACCTTATTGACATAAATTATATTTTGACTCTACTAATACATTCTTGGGTAGAATAATCAGCAAAGTTAATCAAGACTAATTGTAGTTCGACGGCACGAATATTCGGATTAGAAAAGGCTTTTGTTGCTCATAATTTTCCTACTCGTTGAAAACTGGAGATGGTGGTCAGAAGGCTCAAATATAAAAGTGTAATGGTTGTATTTTCCTACTCGTTGTATTCACATTATTCTTTTTCATCCACAATTAAGTTCTAATTACATAAGATCAATGGCCGGAGTACTTGTTTAACGTTCAACAGAAATGCAGTTTGAATCCTATGATCCTCAAAAGATGGCCTAAGTATTACGTAAGATATGCTGAAGATTCAAGCAATAAATTTTCTCAATTATTGGTGATGGTATTTGTGCTGCATTGTTTCCTCTTAGATAGTGTTTGTGTATTTTTTTTTTCTGTGTATGTTTGTTTAGCTACAAAATTAAAAAAAAAAATTCTACGCTTTTCCTCGCTTTCTTATATTTTGTGTCCTGTAAAATTTGCAATATTTTGTGGAAAAATGGTTGATTAGGCACAAAAACTTTAATAACTGCCACTAACTATTGATAACATCCCATTTTCTCTCAAATTTTTTCAGTTATTGATGTATGTTGGATTTCAAGAGAGTCTAGCAAGGTTGCGCATGTTTTGGCACGTTATGCTAAAACTGGCAATTTAGTTGATCCTTTGTAGAACTCGTTCTCGAATTTTTTAAGCAATTGGTGTTGAACGAATTCGAGCAAATTCAATAATAAAATTACTTTTTTGTTAAAAAAAAAAGTGTATTAAATCCATTGTAGTTATATATTCTCATAGGATGCTTTTTGTCATGTCCAGATTAATTTCAATCCAAACATTGAACTTGGTAAACCACTAAAGGTGTAAGCAATTTGAATGGTTGGATCGGATGTGATGAAATTCTAATGACAGCTCAGACACAGCCTTTTTGTGCACCAAGAGAACCAAAAAAACTCCTAGAAATTTTTATTTTTTTTTTTTTTTTGGGTCCATTTCTTCATGGTGCATGACAGAAGCACAAAAGCACTACAATGGTTGCAGATAACGATGAATTGCACAACTTAGTTGTCTATTTTCAAACACAGACATCAAATTCTCACCTAATTCCAATCTTCAAGGAGGTAAAAGTCAAGAAAGGTGGGTCCAACACCACATCCTTTGATTTCCTCAATATATATATATATATATATTGGGAAAAGAGAAGATAAGTTGACACTTTCTTATCTATATGGGTTTGTTTGGACAGTAAATTATTTGTTTAAATTTATTTGCTGATATCACCAATATAATTTTCAATACACTTTTTTATATTTCCAACCACTTTTTTATCTCACATATATCACATCACAAAAAGTGCTACAGTAATTATTCCAAATAATATTTCAAATAATACCCTATCCAAACAACAGATTGATTGCTAGGGATTATCCTCTAGACTGTGCCTATTTCCAAATCTTGCATATGAATAAATTGAAACGAAAATAAAACTACTTTTCTTTGCTATAGAAAATGTGTCAATCAGTTTTACAATTTGTAATGTACGAAAGTTGGACGAATACAATTGTGTTTGGATAGTAAATCATTTGGGATAATTTTGAAAAAAATACTGTAACATTTTTTTGACATAATGTATGTGAAATAAAAAAAGTGATTGAAAAATGCATTGATGACGTAAGCAAATAAATTCCTTGAAATAACTGACTGTCCAGACAAATGTAATTCAATAATAAAGTTAAAGCATTTATGTTATATTTCATGAGAGGTGTAACCCTAGCTCTATTCAATCTTCTTTGTGGATTCTACAACTTGAGGTAAATGCTATAAGCAGTTAATCTATCCATTAATTTCTTTAATAGTAATCCAGTAATGTAATTTACTCAAGGAGAAGTTATTTAGGTCCCATTGGAATTGCTATCTTTTGGAGTTTTTATGAAAAAAAAAATGTACTGTAACGATTTAATGTATGTTAGACAAAATGGTGATTGAAAAATTTGTTCACGAAATATGTAAAAAAATTTTAGAGAAACATAGTTTTCCAAACAAGGCCTTCTAGTAACTTTTCCAAAACACAATCAATCAATTTATTGGCTGGTTTGACTCTGCTAATAACAATTCACTGGGTAGAGCAAGGATCGATTCAAATGGATACAGTCATTGTTGTGTAATCTTCCAGTGCATTTATCATATACTTGACTTTTACTACTGCTACAATAACGTGTAACCCTTACCCTTTACGTGGTGGATGTGCTAAAAAGTTGTCTTGAACTCGAATCGCATGGTAAATCTACGTAAGAAACCTTGGTAATTAATGAATGAAAAGAAAATGAATTTCAAATTAGCATATGTGAACTACTAGTATCTATTTACAATATCATCGTGTTATGAAAAATTGAATGGCTATTCTAAGGAATAATAATAAAGGGTTTGTTTCTAGACACTCGATGAGATGTACTTATAGATTTTTTGAAATGTAAAATTCATCATGAAAGTGTATAAATGCAAAAAATGATCGTAATTATTCATATGTATATATATGTATAGTATCTAATAGAGACTCGTTAAAAAAAAAATCTAATTTATCTATACTTCTCATAAAAATTGCATTTCAAACATTCTAAGTCATAAAACCACTCTTATCTATTTTGCATACTGATACATAAGATAATTCTTGAAATAGAAGTATATGTAAAATTTCCTTAACTATACTTCTCTATGAAAAGATATGGGAGTAGTTATCCTTTTTTGTAATTAGCTCTTGTATTATCGAGTGTTAATATCTATAAAATGTTAACGTTTGTTGAAAAAAAAAATACTTCTCAATCAAAGAAGCTAAGGACTTGGAAAAGAGACGCATGATAGTGTGAAAAAAGTCACATAATCTACACTCTATTGCTCCAAAATTTCCACGATTAACGTTGTATTGACCGACTTGTTTTACCTGGTATCCGTGCAATAGAAGTCATGGAAGCACATTTCAAACATAGCTTTTTCATGCAAGACTAGTATTACCTTTCTACGTAATGATCCAAAAGTGTATGAATTCCTAGTCATAACTCATACGGCATGTACCAATATATAAAACTGATGATTGGACAGAAAAGAATTGCGACCAAATCATTATTGTTGTTAGAAAGATTCCTAATTATCCCTTTTCTGGGAATGAATTTTCAATGATTATCACAGTGATTGTTGCTTAAAGCCGAAATCATTGACCAATTCTTCATATGGACATGTACAACAGTACAAGTTTCCTCATTCTCTAGGTATTATTCTCTCTCGACTGCCCATCATTGCTCCAAACACATGTAGTATCACGTATGATAAAATTGATTCCTAATCCCGAGAGATTTTTAAAATGTTCTTCACACGTTTCAAATAATTAATGTTGATGGTGTAACTACACCATACATTTATATATAATCATTTAAAAAAGGTACACTTTGTTTCAAACATTTGTTCCCAATGTCTTATTCGAACTTCGACTCTTTTCTCTCTCTCAGACAACATATAAACCAAATGCGAAGCTAATGGGATTCAACTTAAAGAAAAAAAGGGTTGAAAAAATAAATAATATTTTTGCATTATGCAGATAAATTTCTCTTCTCATTAGAAAAATAGAATTAATTTTTTCTACACAAATAATAATATACAATAACGAGTATGAATGTATCATAAGTATCTTTAAATTTTACATATTTAATATGTTTCCAAACTCGCTAATTTATACACTGTTGGTATAGAAAAATTAATCTTGTAAAATAAAGCAAACTTGTTGGAGACACTTGATTTGTTTTGTATTCTTTTTTGGACTGCCTAAACTAACTCATATAATGATGAAAGGAATGTGTATCATATAATGAAGGCTAAAGTTCCTAGCATCTTTTTGAAATTTCCAGCAATGAATTTTTGACCTTTGGTGCCTAGGAAAAAATGTTGCGCCTTGTGACATTACATGATATGCAATCATAAGGTCCACATTAAAACCAAAAAGGAAAAAAAAAACAAAGGTGCACTCGTGGACGGCTATAATTTTTAAAAAATTAACTGTTATCAGACAACTTTATAAGATAATTATTAATAAATGGGTCAAATTCTAATAAAGCACCCTAAACTAAAAGTGTTATGTTGACTATTGCACTTTAATGTTTTCCTTTTTCAGTTTTTACTTGCTCCAACCTTTCTGTAGGACATTTTCCTCCTACTGTTATTTCATAGAATTGATATAGCTAAATCTGTTACATAATTGATTAAAGGATCTGACTAACGAGTGTCCAAATCTGCTACTAATGAGTGCCCAATGATGAAATTCAGGCGTTCATGTTTCGAAAAAATAATGTTAATTAGAGAAAGTATATAAATATAAGATAGAATGATGATTGTTAGTGTGTGAATTCATATGGTAGATTAGGTGTGATTAGGTGTATTAATGAGTGCCTATTGTACCCAAGAAAAACCCTTGATTAAATTGGAAAGGTCATAATGTACCAATTAATGACAGGAACTCTTCTTAAGATGGGGTGAATGATGTTGATCAAGTTTATTACAGCCTCAAGTTCCTCATTTGGAAGTAAATCGGGAGGTATAGAACTCACAAGATGTTTAGTTAGAATTCATTGTACTTAAGTTTTTTTTTTTTTAAATTCATCTTGAAAGTAGAGACCCCAAAATCTAGGTTAAGAAATATTCTTAGTGCAAAGTAAGAACCACAAAAGGTCAAGGATGCAAATTCGTATTTCCGAAAAAAGAGGAAGAAGAAGAAGGAAGCAAATTGATTGATTTATTTACTACTGATATATAGTGTGGTGTTCTAGATTACTTGTCTTATTATAGTAAAAAAAAAAAACTCAATAAACTAATTTTAATAATCAGAGAGATCATTATTTTGATCATGGAACTTACCTCAAAAGTCCACAATAAGGCAAATGAAGAGGAATATTTAATTACTATTCTTTACTTTGGTTGCAAATGTTGAATTTTTATTTTGACATGGTTTGCACTGTAACTTTGACAATGTGTTCGAGTTAAATCCAATAATTGACAATTCCAATGACAAATGGATGAAAAGATCACATATTTAACATAGTCATGAATTTAGGGACTGCCCATCTTAAAAGACTTCTCAATGTGGGGAGGAGTAGCAATTGCCATAACCTATTAGCTAGTGAAAGCAACTTAGTTAAATTAAGCCATCAGGTTATCCAATTATTGCCATCTTTAAATCAACAACACACATTTAAAATAAATTTCTTCAACATATTCTATTTTTTTATGAAGAATAATTGTATTTTTTTTTTGGGTTGATAATATGCAGAATAATTTAAGGAGACACTGTTGTTTACATATTTTTACCTCTAGATGAGAGTAATACTGTAATATTATTAATGGGATAGTGTTTTTCATCTTCCTTCATGCAATAAACTCTCACTGCTATAATATCTTCCTTCATAAGAAATTCTATCATTTATGATGTATTTGCATGGTACAAAAAATGCACAAAGATGATTTATTAAACGGAAAAAATACATTATCACAACATTCTTTGGATCTATAAGATTGATAACAAATAAGCAAGAGACAACATATTAATTATATCTTGTATCTAGTGGAGCTTTAGCCTAGTAAATGGGAGTGTAAATGAAACTCAAGTGACTAACAGCTGAAGTAAAGCCTCCATCAATCACAAGATTGTGGCCTGTTATGAATCCAGATTCATCACTAGCCAAAAACAACACTGCTTTTGCAACATCTTCAAATTTACCACCTCTTCCTTTCAGAAGACTTGCCCTTTCACCTACAATCTGAGTAACATCTTCAGGCTTAATATCATCCTTCCCAAGCCATACCCTATAGGCATCCAACAGCATTTCAGAAGGGATCCCATGAGGCGAAATGCAGTTTACGCGAATCCGATGCATTCCCAGCTCACAAGCAGTGGTTTTTGCCAGTCCAAGAACTGCATTTTTTGATGCTGTATAGGGATGTGAAGCTAGACCTCCCAGGATGGCTGCTGAGCTTGATGAACAGATAATGCTGCCTCCATTTTTCCCCGCGATCATCGCCCTCGAAACATGCTTGATTCCATGGATGATGCCATACAGATTGATGGAGAGGACGGCTTTAACATCTTCCATGTTGAGATCAGAGATGCTTCCTCCAGGGCCACCAATTCCAGCATTGTTGAACATGATGTCTAGTTTGCCTTTCCATGCTAAGGCGAATTCTACGGCTGCTTCGACATCTTTTTCCTTTGAAACATCACAATGTATGTAGCGCCCTCCAATTGAAGTAGCTAAGTGTGATCCTAGTTCATCTAGTATATCAGCAATGACAACATAAGCTCCATTCTAGGCAAATAACTCTGCTGTGGCTCCTCCAATTCCTCTTGCACCACCGGCTATGATTGCAACTTTTCCCTCAAGCCTAGACCATCAAAAAGAAGAAAAAAAAAGGGGGGGGGGGGGGGGGGGGGTAGGGCAATTAATTAATAACTAAGAAATATTACTAGGAAGATAAACTTTATTTAATTAACCTGTTTGAGGATGAAACTTGTCGATCAAACATGTTAGAATCCATTTCTTGATGAAGAATGTCAAGAAAGTGTTGAAAAAAACATTAAGTATTTATATAGGGCCTAATATGATATCTAAACAACTAGGGCAGATAAAGCAAAGTCGTGACACGATTAATTTGTTTAAGAACTATTTTCCCTCTTCACAACTTTCAAATGTACAACTAAATTCTACCTAAAATAATCTGTCTCCTAAAATGGCGTTTAAAATTCTAGACTGGAGATATTTTCTCAATGAACACAGGAGAAAGGCAAAGAATGCCTTCCATCTTCGTCAATTTTGAAGGCTAAATTGAAGGGAATTGTGCCGCAAAGGCCAACTTTTAGCCTAAACCATTTGAGAAACGAAACTCCAATGAGAATCAAGAAAGATCCCTTTTCAGTTCAACTCAATCGGATATTCCTTCTTAAAAAAAAAAATCAGACATTCCTAAAATTTTTTTAATGAGTATTAGCAAATTCCCGCTTTTTTTTCCCTAATATTTCATAATCATGTTCTTCACCATCAGAGTTCACAAATGCCTCTTTCCTTTTGTTTCCAACTTTGAGATTCTTCTAGTATCTGGGTTAAAAAAAAGCTTGGCTTTTATCTTCCAAAAATTAGATAATATGTTTGAGGGTATGCTTTCAAAATAAACCGGATTAAAGATATGGTAATGGTATTAGCATTATAAATTTGTAAATTTTAAACAAATGGTTGTTGCCTTGCTGATAATTAAATCTGAAGTGTATATCACGTAGCAAATTTTTGAGACCATAATCAAACTAAGCAATCTTTATCTCTTTTCATGGGCTCCATTCAACAAATATAATTAACTTTTTACTTTATATAATACAAAGCCGAAACAGTTGACCACCCCTTCTTGTGGACAATTTTTCACAGTCTTTGTGGTTTTTTTTTTCAATAGTCTTTGGAACAAACCCACAAGTTTCCTCATTCTCCAGGTCATTCGGATTAGATAAAAATGGGATTCTGATTGGGAAAGACTTTCATGTTGTTCCCTGCACAATTCCAACAATTTCAGGAGAGAATTTTAATGTATATATCTTATAATATAAATCATTTAAACAAATGATTGTTCCTCCTTTTTCAACCCAAAAACCGCTCTTCCAACTCATCCAAATATTTTAGCTACTCCAAAATTAATTCAACTGAAGTAAATTGCACCCAGAACATTTCATTGCACCCAAGATAGAGCAGGAGAAGCAAATAGGTAATATTTCTGGTATTAAGAAATAAAATACCACGTAGCACCTCCAAATATTGGATGATATGCACATGAAAAATTTCTGGTATACTAATTTATCTATTGGAGCCAAATCATTAAAATCATAAAAGGCTAAAAACTTTTAATGGCGTAATTGTCCTTTCATAATTGGAAGAGACACAATTTAATTTACGCCAAACAAAAATTACACTTCGAGGGGTAGTTTGTCTGTTTTCGTGAGCACAGGGGGTAAATTGTAATTAACTTTTGATTAGAAGGAGACAAAGATGTGTTTAAGCCTTTTCTGAAAAGATAAATATGAAACTAATGCTTTGACTAAAGAAAAAATATTGACTGAGTGGCGACAGGCCACATCTATCTTAATTGAACTTTGACAAATTTTTCTCACAGAGACACACACACCACATGCAATATTAAGTGGGATGTCTTGTATCAGTTTTTTAATGTGATATATTTGAACTAAACGGGTCAATAGATAGAAAGATGAATTAATGGTTAAGAAACATGATTAAGAAATAATCAAGAAAAATTCCAAATAATATTAAAAAATTCAAAGATTAAATGTCAATCGCAAACTTGTTGAAGGCAGCCTGGATCATTTATCAGACTTTCTTGTTTGAATTGTCTACATGGACATGTTGTGTATGATGCAGATAGGGCATAAATTTTTGAATAAATTTTACATACACTGTCACTGTATACACTATCACGATTGAATAGATAATACATTAAATTAAATTTTGCACGTATATCATACACTAATGATGATGGTATATACACGGAGAATGTACATAAGATTAATCCTAAATTTTTTACCTTTTGTGGCTAGAAGAAAGTGTTGTGATTTATCGCATTATAGTACATGCAATCATACTTATAACCCGGAGGTCGGCATATGGAAGAAATATTATTGTCAGCAGAAACTGCCGTTGTTTTCAGATTTTTTATCCATACCTTATGGAAATTAACCTTTATCAATGAGGCAATTTTGCTTTTTCCTTGCAGTAATAATAATGATATTTACTCATTTAACTGATTAAAGAAATTATGTTTTTCAACAAGGTGCACACTTGGCTGTTTCACCATTTGTATCTTGCCAATTTTTGTGTTTCTTTTCTTTTAAATTCAAAGAAACAGCGATAAGTTTCCCAGTACGAGCAAATGGTGTAAAATAACATGTGGATAAATATAAAAAATTGATAGTTTCAATATCAACTGAAAATTCACATAAATAGTTCTTGTTTAGTGATACATTAACCCTTCCCCCATCCCTAACTACCAGGCAGAAAAACTCTGGCCACTTGTTCGGTATGCTGGAATACCCAGAATGAAAAGGTCTTTCCATCCAGAATACATTTCTGCCTAGAATGGCAGGAAAAAAATTTATTGTTCTAGGCTTTGATAAACAAGTTAGAATGGAATGTCTACTCAATTTCCAATGTTTTACATAATCAATATTTAAATGTCAGAATTGAATATACTTAATACAAATTTGACTTAATTACCTTGAATTAGTTCATAGGACGTAATATATATTATTACCTTTTTTTATTTATTCTATAATAGTGTTTGCCTATTTACTTGAAATTTTGATATTTTAACTTCAAAATAAATGAGGATTGATATCAAAATTCTTCATTGTAATACTTGATTTATTCTAATATATAGATAATTATAATTTATTTTTAATCTATTTTCAATTTTGATGAGATTCAAAAAAATTTTCTTACACAATTGTTCAAAAGTCAAAAAATAAAGTATTTTAAAACATTTGTTTCTTAACACAAAAGAAAATGTTATATTAATTATAAGGAAAATTAATTATTATGAAAAATTGCATTTAAAATACTAATTGAGCTTACAAATAGCCCAAGATATTACGATGTAGTATAAAGATTTATAAGGATAAATTTGACATCCTGCTTTTTAGGCATTCTAAGATGAAGGTGGAAAAGACTTTTCCTAAATTTTTTGAGGGATGGAATTTCAAAAAAAAGTTGGAATGATTATTTTAGGAAAAAAGGGTCTTTTTCACTTAAATGAACGATACCAAACGTTAGAATGAAATGGATAAGTTGAAAAAACCTTTTCTTTTCAGACTATTCCTACTTATCAAACAAGGAAAAAAAGTCATTCCGTAACTACTGGGCGAACCCAAGTGACCGTTTAGTGATGCATATCCATGCTTAGTTGCTCGCTAGAAAATGCCAATCCAGATTTCCAGCAGCCTCAGTGATCATAAAAAATTATGGATGATTAAATTTCTAAATTTGCTAATACAAACGCCATTAGACCGTGATGTGAGTGGATTAATTTGCACCATCCTTATATTTTATGTGATTAGCAAAATAACATTGCATGTTAAAGTTGACGAAATCTAGAGATGCATATGACCCACTATTAATACCCCAAAAGTTAAACAATAAGTAATCAATCTAATTCCATGCAATGTTCATAGACAGTGGTACCTTTCAATCACACATCTCACCTAATTCTTAACCTCGAGCTTGAAGAGTCAAGAATTGTGGACCCATTTTAATCAATGATTGTTCATTCCTAGAACTAGAATGATGACATGTATGTGAAGATCTATAATAATCTATCCATTAGTCTTTGAATTCAGGCCACACCAATAATTTTATTGAAAGATACAGAAGCTTTAATTTTGCACTTTTCTTTTTTGGCAGATAGCATTAAATTACACTTTGAAAATGATGTTTACACCCATCGGGAACCAATTTTATTTTCTTTTTCCTTAGGTCATATATTTTTGAACTCCTTTTTTTTTTCTGGTTCAGAAGCAGAATAATTAATAAATCTCAATTATAAAATAATTTGGCTGCTAGAGTTGTAGGCTTAACATGTGAAAAAGAATAAAAATTTTCCTATCAGGTGTTCATTAGGCACTTATTAGTACACTTTATTTACATTAAAATTACATTGTCTGCCCTTGCACATGAACACTCTTCGTAGGGGGAGGGTTGGGTTGGGTTGGGTGGTACGGGAGGAGAAAGTGTAAGTGAGAGATCTTAGGTTCGAGTCCTCCTGCTTACAAAAAAAAAAATACATTCTCCATATTTAATTTCAAATTTTCACAAAAAAAAAACTAACACGTGATATTTTTTCTAAAAAAAAATTTGATTGTTGTTCGATAAATTCATTAACAAAAACTACATTAGTATGTTAGCATAATCAAGATGTGGAAAATTATCAACACCTCTAGCTAAGCCAATGTAGAAAAATATTTCATCCCATATTGCTTCTATACATGAAAATAATAGGCATGGGCATCAAATTATTCCGTAATTCGATTTCCTAGATTATTTGGGCTCAACTATTTGGATAATAGATTATTTGGGATATTTTTTAAAAATTTTATATAGCGCTTTTTTAATGTGATATATATAAAATAAAAAAATAATTAAAAATGTGTTGATAATGTAAGCAAATAAAAAAAGAGAAAATAATTCACCATCCAAAAAAATCCATTGTTTATTGCCCAAAAAAATCCATGGTTTATTATTATTATTATCATTATTTTTAATGTATTCATGAATATAAAATCGAGCAACTTACATAGTCATCCGGCTGTCTTCCCAGGCGTATATTCACGTCGGCACCTATGCAACAAACACTGTGGGTAAAGAAACTTTAGAAGTAGAAAAAAAAAGAAGAGCTGAAAGTCAATCCACGTGTACAATTAACTAACAAATTCTCACCCAGTTTCACTCGTGCGTGCATGTACTTACTTTGGCATATATGGAGGTAGTTTCGTGACACTTTCTTGTCGACATAAAAGTCACGATGTACGGTTATATGAAATGTTTAATATCAAAACAAAAAGTTATTTTTGAAAGGAAAAACTATCCGCAAGTGACACACGACTTATACAACAGATATAAATTAAACGATGACACGTTCTAAATATTTGTATCTATCATTTAAACATATTATGATTTTTAATTTTGTTTTATATGTAGACTCTATATCTATTGCTTTTTATATCTATCAGTTTTTATATCTATCATTTAGACACGTGATTTCATTGATTTCAATGATTTTTTATAGGTGGATTCTTTTTAAGATATAGAAAACCAAAAAATAGTGGGGCGATAAAAAAATACAAAGTAATTCTTTTTTCAAATGAGAGTAGGTTTGCTTCCATAGTGTCCACAAAGAATCCAATATGCTTTGCATGATGGAAATAAGAAAAAGGGTTATTGCAAGATACACCCTAAACTAATGTTAATTTGAACTTCTTTAGAAGTTGTCATTAATTTTGACTTTGATCCCAAAACTATTAATTTTAGCACTTCAGTACCTTATTCTATTATTTTGTGGCACACTATGCAAGTTAGCATTTGAAGTATTGCAAATTTTGTGTCAAGATTGAAGTTTTAGAGAGAATGGGAAGGAAATTAGAGCGAATATAGCCTAAGAGTTGTTACATAAGTTTATGAAAAACTTAATTTCAAATTTCTCAATGAACAAAGACAACAAAGAAGAGAAAAAAATAATTAATATAGCTGGTTCGAATTATTTACAGTTTCATGATCCTTTCTGTCTCCTTTCCTCCTACCACCTGATTTCGGGAATAATGATAGTTTGTCTTTTTAATTCTATGAATGCTATGGGTTTGTTTGGATAGAGTATTATTTGAAATATTATTTGGAATAATTACTTTAGCACTTTTTGTGATGTGATGTATATAAGATAAAAAGGTAGTTGGGAATATAAAAAGATGAGTTGAAAAATATGTTTATGATGAAAGTGAAATATTATTTGGGATAATTTCACTATTCAAACAAACCATATATTTCCTGATTTTTTTCCAAGGAGTGCTCTTTCCATTTTTGGTGTTTAAGATGAAGATAGAGAGGGATACAAGATTAGTAAGAATCAAACTTTTGAAAAATAAAAATAAAAAGAACTCGAGATTTAAGAAGTAGGGTGGGATTTAAGAAGTGGGGAGAGATAAAAGAAATTAGAACTCAAGATATCTAAATTTTAGAACCACAATCTCATTACTGTATCAAAACCTTCTCAGCAAACTTTTTTATTGACAAAAGAAATGGCTATTACTCGATTATTCAGACAACAAAAGTGTAATTGATTATTTGATAACCCAATTCAGTACTTAAATTTAATTGATTTAAATCTTAATATATTCAGATATGTTTGATAACAAAAACTAAAACGTCTTAATTAATTAAATGGCTCTGAATTACTTAGGCAAAACCTATTCAAAACAATAAGTGATAGACTATTCATTTATCACTTAATGCAAAATATGCTCAAATGTTAAAATTTCAGTACTTAACAATTTAATAATTTAATAGATTCAAATTTCAGATCTTTAGATTTTAGTTTTCAGTTTTATCAAACACACAAATAAGATATTAACGAATAAGAAATCTCTTTTTAATCTCCTAATGCATAGTTTCCTTTTAAGAGGTCAAGTCAAATCTGAAAAGGTGACAATAATCAGATACTTCAATATAGCAATTTTATATGAAATTTAGCAACAATTCGTTTACATATCTCTGTTTATTAACACATGCAATTTTAGTAAGACCAAATTGCAGACTTTACGCGTAATAATGACTTGAGAGAAATGAATTATCAATGTATATACAATACATATTTTTCTTCATTTCTTCACGTATTTCAACTAAAATTAATTTGGCATACTATTCTTTTTGGACATCTTCAATTGTTCTTATCGGTTTATAGATTAAAGCTTATTTTTCAGTCTATTTTCTGTACTTTTCTACCCATATTTTACAGTAATATTGAGATTCGGAATTTAAAACAATTTCAGATTATATTTTTCCTCATAAAGTTTTTTTCTGTAATGTTCCCTAAGGGCATGAGAAAGCACATTAAAAAAATTTTATGGATCCACTTTGGAAACTTTAGAATTTCATTTCAAGAAAAATCTACCAACAAAATGACATCAGACCACTTCTTATCCTCAAAATACAAAAAACCTTTTATTATAATTATGAATCATAGGCAGACAGGTTGTAGGAGCCACTTAACAGTAATAGCCACGTTTTTCAATAGACCACACAACCCTTTTACTGTCCTTTCCTTAAAACACACACAAATATATATATGTATATATATATTTTTTGTTTTGTACCACCATTTTTTTCAAATTAATGTTGTACCCCTATTTTGTACCATGGCGTATAATTTCTCCTACTACAATTTAGATGATTTGATCCCCTTCTTTCTCACTATGTCTTAAATCTCATCCTCTCCTATTGAAAAATTTTTTTAAACAAATTTAGATGATTTGACCTACATGATTCAACGCCTTCGTGAGGAAACATTTTGGCCTAAACATTCGTGCCATATGAATTTTTTTTAAATGAGAGGTTTTAAATCTAAAATTTCTTATTTATAATTCCTTTTACCTTACTACCTAATCTAATCCTCTCTCGTACCATATGAACTCACCATTTTAGATTTAGGCATTAGTTTCTATTTTTTTTCTCCAAATCCTAGGAGCCTCCATACGCATAAAAAAAGTATTGAAAATTTTCACAATCAAAATTTTACATGTTCAATGAAATGTTTTTGTATCATATACTTACTTTATACTACACCTCCGTTTGAGTTGGTTGTTTTTGAGACAGATTTAGAACAATTTTTTATTGTTTTACCTTTTGATAAATGTATTTTGTAAGATGAAAACATAATTGAATTTCTCTTTTTCTTTTCTGAAAACAGATTGCTTCAAAAACACTCCATTCTGTAACTATTTAAACTGTGAACCATATGATGATTTTTGTCTTACATGTTGGCTTTTTTTCATATAGAATGGGAATGCAAATCGAGATGGTCATTATCAAACAGTCTTGTAACAAATAGACTTTTTTAGGTAGTTTACCAGTATACCATAGGATCCCCACTCTGTCACACAGTAAAATCGTTATTTGGCAAGACAGCATATTGTGGACCATGTAAATTAGCTCAATAAATTACTCGACTCCCAATTACTTCATTTGTTGGTTGTTACATATCTATATGAGGTATAAAGTGAAAATTCACAGTACTAAACAATAAGAAGTATTGAAAATGTTGTACCATGTCAGATTTTATCTGGCAGTGTTAATTCACATTCATCTTTTTAATTGTACATAGGTAATACAATTAACTTTAAATGAAGTTGTATATTATAGAAGAGTTTGTTTAACGGGTATTCATTGGGTCTGCGTTAAACCCTTTAACATAAGCTTTTGAGTCCAATTTTTGTGAATAAGTGAATTAAATCTAATAAATATCCAAGTACATCAAAAATAATATCAGAAAGTGTGTGCATACATGGCAAATTAAGTGTATATCAAGTATACAAAACAAGTTCTCGCTTAGCACTAGTTAAAAAATTTCCATAATATATAGCAAAATTAATGGTAATCGTCTGCATCATAATTACCTTCACAATTTTCCACATAAAACTCCTTAGCATTTGGTGCTTTTCGCACTTTCCCTCCCAATAGGAACTTTGTTGTACTCTGTCATCTCTATTGAGCAAATTTTTTTTTTTTTTTTGGAAAATCAAGAACTAGGTTCCAACATTCACTTCTTTTTGTTTTTTAAAAAAAAAAAATCTAACCACGTTAAGTAAGTTTGACACTTTTCTATTATTAGAATTATTCCTCCTCGAATTGACACTAATAAGTGGAGGTGAGATACAAATGTGTTAAACTATCTCGCAGACATAAGATGTGAATATTTGAGAATTTGACAATTTTTTTGTTATAATTACATGGTATTCTTTTATGGTAATTACTTTATGATTTTTTTTTACATGAAATGATTTTATTTTAAATTTTATAATAGGTTCCAAGAGCATGTAATTTTTTGTAAGTGGTGGGATCCCATTCCTAAGAATAGTCTCTTGCAATAAAAAAGAATCGGATATTCTTTTCAAGTACTTTTACTTCTACTTTTTACTTTTAGGTCATTAATGTCTTTTTTCTAAATTGTTAGTATTAACCATTAGTCATGGGAAAACAAGCAATAAAAAATAACGTTAGGGGGCAAAGTGCAAATAAAATCAAATGTTAGGAGATTTGCTTTTAACCCCTATTTATATGTCCTTTTAAAAAAGAGCGAAACATAGAGAAATGAACGTGTTTGGATGGTAAAATTATTCCAAATATTATTTATTTATATTATAAAATAGGATTAATTTTCTATACACTGACAGTGTATACACTTTCACCATTTGATGCATAACACATAATCCAAATTTGAATTTGAAACCCAAATTTTGCATGTGTATCGTGCATCCAACCGTGATAATGTATACATTGTCAGTATATATAAGATTTACTCTTAATAATATAAAAAGTTGAATTAGAATTATATTTATGAGTATACACTGACAGTACATGCACTATCATCGTTGGATTTATAACATATGTGCAAAAGTTGAATTTAAAATTAAAATTTTATATATTTGTCATTCATCTGATGCTGACGATGTGGGAAAAAAAATTTAATCCTATTATTAATCACCTTTTTAATATAAATGCATCATATTAATTATAAAAAATATTATAATAATTATTTCAAATAATCTACCGTCGAAAAGACACGAACCAATCGTGCAAAAGACTTGTTGTAAGTATTGATCCGTGAAAGCGCCAACAATTCATTCAAATCAATGTGGATTTTCGGACAGATCTATTCCCTTCTTTTTCACTCACCTCGAGGATTAATCTCTCTGCATACGCCAAAAATATACCGGCGGCCTCGATGGCCCTATTGCCCGGCCCCTCTCTACCTTCTCAAAATCTATTAATTAGCTGGCTAGGCTACCATGTGACCAAACTGCTCTTTTTCTTCTTTTGACTGACCATTCCTGAGCGACTAAAATTTTTAGTACTTGTTAAAGAGAAGTTTCATGTTTTAATATTTATTTTGTATAAGAGAAGTTCTTCAAATTACTGAAGCTTCTAATTTTAGACCCTTTCTTTTTCTGAGAAAATTATTTTCAGACACAAAAATAATATAACAAAAATGTCAAAGTGCTGAAGTTTATATAGTAGTATGTCCTTGCTTAGGCATATTTTTAGCACAATATTCTTGTTGGCCAAATCTGGCTTATAAAGGCTCCAATTGACATTTATTTGATTTTGAGAAGTTTGTAAAGAATTCCTAGTTGTTTATTGGTAAAATTTCCAACATTATAGGGAAATTTTGGTGAGACCTCACCTCCTTGCTTGCATTCCAAATACACGTAAAAATTAATTTATACATTTCATATCAGTTCGATATGCTTTTCTTTTCAATTTTTTTAATTCAAAAATCTAAATAGCCTATCATCTCGACTTTGGTAAAATCAAGTAAGCTAGTTGTGCTACTCGCGAGCTTTTCTTATTACTTAATAAAAAATAATAACTGATAAGCGTATTGAAATTAAATATTGAATTATATAAATTGCTCTTTAAAAACATAATTCATTACAATCCAATCCAATCCACAAAACTTCCATTCTGGTCAATCTCACAAACTCTTTCACAAAAGGCAACAAATGAAACTCTCGTGTAAACGATTCTGATCAAGTCGAATATTTTCATGCTTTCGTTTCATTTAATTTCGACAACATTTTGGAATGCTCCATCCCTAAATTTGGCTTGATATATTGTTCAAGGGATCCAAAGCAATCTCTACACAAGTCCAAATCAAGTTAGGGTTTGGTTACTTTTTCTCTTTTTTTTTTCTGCCAATTTACTGCTGCTGTACCCACAAATTAAGTTTAGTGCAAATAAAGGTAACTCTGAAAATTACTACTAAAGAAGGTGAAAAAGAAAAGTGGGATAAGCACGTGACAGAGTGCAAAGAGTTTAATTCCTTTTGTCTCTGATGATCAGTACACAACTGATCATCATCATCATGATCCATTAACATCAAGCAATGCAGTTCAGTGATGCAGGCTCATGAGCCTGAGAATACGCACACAAACTATTGGTCTGAGTGATGCCAATGGTGTAGAAGTAGCTGCACAGCTAAAATAATATGAGGATGCTTCGCAGGTTATCGTTTCCCGCTCTGTCCTGCCCCATAAAAGACAAGCATTCAGGTAATAAAGACTCTCTGTGGTTTGGCCTTTCTACAAGGGGGAAGACTATTTGCCATTTTCTGTGTGTTTTCTCTCTCATGTCTCATGTCTGTCTCCCTCTCTGTAGTCTGTTCCCCCATTGAATCATTCCATTCTGCAGGAATTTCCATCATTCCCTCTGCCACCATCTTAAATGTTCCTGCCTCCCCAGTGCCAATCCCAAAACACTGCTGCATTATGTCCCCCAAAACCACCCCTAAAAAAAAAAAAATTGCCACTAGACAAATTCAATTCTTGATTTGTTATGGATAGATTGTATTTTTTGGAGAGTTTTTGGAGAAATATTCTTTGTTTGGATTGCATTTTTCTAGAATTTTTATAGAAAATTACTGTAGTAATTTGATATATGTGAGATAAAAAAATGATTAAAAAATGTGTCCATGGAAAACGTAGCAATTTTTCTTTGAAAAAAGACAATCCAAACACACCCAATGAAAAAATTCTTTTAGAATGTAATGTATGTAAAATGGAAAAATGAAAACGTAACATTATAATACTTTTTTAGAATGTAATGTATGTAAAATAAAAAAATAATTAAAATTGTGTAAAGAAACATTTATGAAAGAAGTACAAAATTTGCTTCAGAAAACTGCAATTCAAACATGGCAGTCCTTTTGGTCATGTTTTTCAAAAGGATTTTGAATTGTATAATTTTATATGATGTGACGCATGTAATATAATAAGGTGAATGTGTTTAAGAAGAATTTTAAAAAATTTTAACTTTTCTAGATTTATTTTTTTTTCAAGATTGAGTTCAAATTAAAAAAAAATGTACATGTGTTAACAGAATGGAACTTTATTGACAGCCGCATGCTAAAAATGAAGAATTTTGACCCCATAACTGAATCAGGTGCAAAGATTTTATGGACCCTCTTTCACTTTAACCAAGCCAAGAAACTTTGGGAGAGGAGTAGCAAGGTTCATATTTTACCCTTAAGCCAAACAGCAAAAGATACCACCGTCAGAGAAGTCAAGAAATTTAAATACCGGTCAATTTTTCACGGTATAATGAAAATTTTCTTGTTGAGACAATACGGCATATGTTAGTGGGAAAATATAAAAATAAGAATGAAGTATTGACCTAACAAGAACAAATTACCCGAATGTTCACTAAACTTTTCAAATAGTAGAGTTTTAATCACTCGATTTTTAAAAGTATGTATTTACCTGCTAAATTATAAAAAAGTATAAAATTTCAGCCATTCCATCTATTTTCATCAATAAGTTTGCCAAATCTAAGGACTCGCATGAGTCACGAGATATAACTGAGGGGCAATTTAAGAAGTACAAAATGCATTTGCCCACTAAATTATCATGCGAGTATATATTAACCAAAAACTATCATGCATGTATATTTTTACCTACTACATTATTGTGTGAGTTCTTAGATCTGACAAATTTGACACTGAAAATAGGTGGAATGGTCTAAAATTTATACTTTTAATAGTTTAATGTATGAATATATACTTCTAAAAGTTGAATGATTCTAAATTCTACTATTAAAAAAGTTTAGTGAGTGCTTGCGTAATTTGCTCACCTAACAATAATGCACGATTTTTGAAAATCAAAGTCACATACTACAGTTAGACTGAATTTTGTCATTTTTTGGTAATTTTTTTTAACCAAAGAGAAACATGCTATGAGAAATTTCAGACAAAAAGTTTACCAAAACCTAAACTATATGATACAACGTTCAACGTATCTGGTTGACCCAATAAGATGAATTGTTCAAGAGTCAAAACCTGCAAAAGTTTTGGTTCCTGCTGGTTTTTGAAATTCTAATGTCGTAGTTGTGAAATGACTACAATTCAGCCTACCAGATTAGGTTCTTTTTTTTTTTTTTTTTTTTAACAAGCCTACCAGATTAGGTTCACATTGGCTTCTTGGAGCGTAATTCAGTCATCCAAAAAGAAAACCATAAGGAAGATTACTAGCCATAAACTCTTGTCTAATAGGAATGCCATAATTAAAATGCCAAGAAATTTTATCTTAACCACCCTTCTGTCTCAAGAAATTTTTTTTTCCTTTGAAAAACTATGCCAATTGCCAATAAGAAAGAGTATTTGAAGTTTGAAGATAAATGGATATAAAAAATTAGTACCAATATAATACAGAATTCGACCATGCTAAATCAACAAGTACTAAGTCACTTGAGCAACTCATTGTTAACAAAGATACCATTTGGATTGCTATTTTTTGAAATTTTTATAAAAAATTATACTGTAACGATTTGCTGTATATGAGACAGAAAATGTAAAAAATTTTTCTTAAAAAACTGCAATCCATAAAGATTTTGCACTCATAGTTACTCATTTCTCGGACTTTGGGCACTGTTTGACAAAGTCGAAAAGTGTGTTTGGATTACACATTATTTTCACCTTATTTATACATATTGATTTACTTGCATCATTAATACATTTTTCAATCATCTTTTCATCTCACATACATCACATCAAAAAAGTGCTATAGTATTTTTTATAAAATTATCTCAAATAATTTACTATCGAAACACACTAACATTTTTCCAAGCTTAAGAATTTATCATGAATTATTAGTTAGAAATAAAATTTTTTCGGAGGTTTTCTTTTTGCTCACTGTTTAATATAACTTTCTATTTCACATGCGTTACGTTACAAAATTTATTGTAAGAAATAAATTTATTCTCCTACCGATATTCAATCCAAATTGGCTGCATTCTTTGAAAACAATTTCAAACGGTTGTTCAAATCCTCTTAACAGGGTCTAGGGAATAAAGCATGCGTGCTTACACTGGGGTCTATATGTAGTAGCGCACACAATAAATTCCAATGCACAAAACAGGGCAGCAGGATTTTCAATAGTCGGCACCGTCTCAACTTTGGTCACGCCCCCTGAAGCCTGTGGATTCGCAGTTTGATATGATTGATTTTGAATTGAATGGATTTGATTGAAATGGAATTTACACTGAGTAAAACATACCCCTACTATTTGCTCATTGCAAAAGAACTCTATATAAGCATGTCCAATGTAGTAATTTTATCTACTTTTTTTTTTTTTGTTAACAAACCTATGACAAATATATGAATAAATTTAGATTGTATTCTTTAAAATTTTTATTATAATATTTTTATAATTTGATGTATGTGAGAGAAGAAAAAATTATCACATAAGTAAAAATAAATATTGAAAAACATATTTTAGAAATATTTTCAAGTAGTACTATATTCACTATTGAGTTTATACGTGAAAATATGAACTAGTTACAATTTTCTTCAACATGTTAAATACACATGCTTGATAATTGCAGGATCTTCTCCCCACAAATAGCAATATAATAAATGTATTGATAGGAATAATAAATCATCAGCACTTTTTCCAATCACTTTTTCATCTCATATACGTCACATTAAAATTATGATATAATACTTTTTTTTAAAAATTATTTCAAATAATCTACTATCCAAACACGTTCATGCTCTTGTTTTTTGTAGCAAAGTTTCCATTAAGTATATTTCACAAATATATTCAGCATAACTTAGTATTATCTTTTAACATTTATTCCGACAAATACATCTAACTTAAATAGAAATACGACAGTTATTCCTTAAAAAAAATAGTTGGATCATGTAACAAAATTAGATTGTAATTGCATATTCATGTTATTAGATACCTTAACCTGTGCATTAGCACAAATTTTCTTTTTTTATATTTAGATTCTTAAATAGACCAAAATCTTTTTTTTTGTTTTTTGGAATAGACCAAAATCTTGTTTGATTACCCCTTTTTTTGGGATCATTAATACATTTTTTATATATAGGGAAGATACAATATACATTATATTGTGCGCCAAAAATGATAGCAATCTTATTCTTTCAATTTTCAATTAATATAGCTTCAAATTATTTTATTTTTGCTGCATTTTCCTTTACAAGAATTACTTAATAAAAGGGGGTAGCATCGTAATTTCTCCTCTACTGATTTTTACAGCATGTCACTTCATTCTGCCAAGGGTGGTGGTAAGTGTGATTTCTCAAAGTTAATGGGTGCTAGGTGTGATTGGGGGAAAACTCAAGGGAGGTTTCCGAAATTAACCCTACATATTAATACGGAAAAAACCAATAACACGTAAGGGAACTTCGTGAAGTGAACCCAATCAGTTAATTTTTGCCTGGAACAAACATAGGTGCCCCTAAGAGAATTTTCAGGCTTGAGCAGAGGTACCGATAGATACGGTCCAGATTTGAGGAATTCTTCCATCTTTAACCGTTGGGTATTTGTATGGGTCAGCCTTTACTTTTCGTGCTGTTCATACGGTTGACTTTTGTTTTAACGTCTTTTGAAATGAAAAGCAAAGCAAACTTGAACTTACCAAACTGGCCATTTTAAAGAAAGGAAAAGTTTTCAATGCTTTTGACCATTTCACCCACAAAATATTTCACATTCAGATGCCCGGTGAAAAGAGCAAAAGAAGGACAAGGAAAGAAGTCAGGATTTGAGAATTTTCATGGCCTACAATAGAAGACTTGTCCTACAAGGCCAGAATTTGAATAATAGCTTTCAAAGGGTCGTTTGGATCGCAAGTTTTTGAGGTTTTCGTAAAAAACACAGACACACATACATACATACATATATACATATATATATATATACATATACATATATATATACACACACAGACATATATGTTAAGAGAATTTTTCTGTGAAAACTCGCAATCCAAACAAGACAATTTTGTCAAAGAAAAACATTTTTTTTGATTGAGTGACAAAATAATATATGTTTTATAAATTTAGTAGGCAACAAAAAAATACATTTTATTGGTTCAGTGATATGGACATGAGATTATTTAAAATAATTATTGCAACACTTTTTGTGATGTGATGTATATGAGATTAAAAGATATATTAAAAAATGCATTTGTAATGCAAGCAAATAATTTTTTTAGCAAATAATTCCTATCCAAGGAAATATACATATGTTTTATTCATTGAGTAACTAAGACAGATTAAAAGGCTTACCAACCAAAGAAATTTAGTTAGTTTAGTGAACATTTGAGCTACTTTGCTCATGTCAGTTTTTAATTGGTTCTTTTTTTTATTTTCTTTGTTTGATGATTCAATATAAAGCAATTTTTACCTCAGAAATTACAAAATGGCATCTTAATTTAGTACTTTACAAAATATTGTTTGTACAAATGTAGATGTAATTATTTGAAACATATAATTCACGTGAACAATTTTGTATGTATCTTTTGGTCTATGTGTTATTCTCCAGATAAATTTGCTAGTTGATATTAAATTATGAGTAATACACTGACAGTGTATACATTATCATCATTACAGTACAAAATCAAATGTCTTTTATGCCATTCAAATTGTGCCAACAAATTTGACACTGATAAACCTTTAGGGGTATAGGGATACTTTTATTAATATCATCTGGCACGTGCATAACAATTTTAAAAATAACAGAAAATGTGTTACAGTAATTATTCCTAACACATTTTATAAAAGGTGTTACAATAATTATTCCTAATAATATTTCAAATAATACTCTATCCAAACAGAATAATGTTTCTAGTTTGGTATCTACCTTCCTATTGGTTGATGTCTTTCATATTTTTTTACTGCCGTAAAAAACGGATTAACACACATGATACATTGAATTTGTTACCAGCTTGTTTGGATAAGACCTTGTTTGGATTCTAAAGTTTTCGTAGAAAAATTCCCTCAACATATTTTTAATTACTCTGTGACTTTATATATATATATATAACGTCACTATAAAATTTTTTTTTTACAAAAACTCTAAAAACTACTTAATTCATTTCTCCAAGATGTTTTTTTTTTCACCTTACTTTTGACATATACCATCTAATTTTGTTAACACACAAGTTGATATCTCATAAATTGAAAACATTCTTTTCCTTTTTTGTCCAAAAATTTTATGGTCTGAATGTTGTGCTAAAGTAACATCTTAGATTACTAGCTTGATTTGGTTTATTATTGTGAATCACGTGAAGTTGGGTAAAATAGTTTGCTAATCAATAGCTAGAAATACTAGGCTGGTTTTGCTAATTAGTAAATACTAGTTCATTACCGGGAGAATTTGAAATGATTAATTATTCTGCAACAATTGTTTTTTATTTGCACTATATGATCTATGTAAGTTTTTCTATTAATCGAACTTTAGTTATATGAGCAATGACAAATTTATGGTGAACATGTCATGCATCAAATCCCAAACCTGTTATAATGCTTTACATTTTTAGCAAATAATGTTGATTCCGTTAGTTAACATCGCCGCATTTGATATTTTTGGTCAAGTAGATTGATTTTTTGGCGACAATTTTGGTTGTTTAACGTAGTTTTTCAAGGAAAATATTACAATTTGTGTAGAATATTTCTAATATTGAAAATCAAATGTTAGGGAACACTTAAAGAACTTAATCTTAAATAATTACTACTGTGATTATAGAAAATCAAATGTCAAAAAATTACTAGAGATGAAGTTCGTAAGGTAGGAGATTTAGCTTAATGAGAAATGCACTTCAAAATTAACCGCTAACAATTCATATTTCAATTAAACAACTAGGCTAGAGTTGGAGTAGGAGTAGAAGTAAACTAGACTAAATATGCTGTTACGAAAAAAAACCAACTTCCTCTAGAGGAGTTGGGCACCACATGTATTGTGGAGGCGGGAGGTCAAGAATTCAAATCTTACCTCCCATCAATGTGCCACTATATGCGACTTCTTCTAAATTCGTACCGGTGTGTGGTGCACTCGTATGGTCTAATGGTTGTTCAGTCCCTGTCAATTTTTTCGGTTCAATTGAGCCATTCATAGAGTAGGTTAGAGTTGGAATAGGAGTAAGAATAAATTAGATTAGATGTGCCATTACGAAAAAAAAGTTAAACAACTAGGCAAGAACTATGCAACAGTGAAATGCTTGAGGTTAAATACACCATACATGTTTGGATAGTTGAATTTCTTTTGTTTTAGAAACAAAACAAAAAATTAATCCTATAATGAATTAATGATGTACCAAAAAACAAAGCAAAAAAAGGAAGAAGATAGTAGTGTATCGGGTTGAGTTTCATCATCAGATAAATTAGGGGAAAAAAGGAAAAAAAATTAGAGAAAATAAATGCAAGTATTCCAATAAACAAATGTACATTTAGGAAACCAACCATTTTTGCTCAAAAATTTTTTACGTTTTTTGTGAGTACATTTTTCAATCACCTTTTTATCTCACACATATCAAATTACTATAGTACATTTTTTCAACAAAAAACTCTAGAAAGTAAAAAACGAAATGGGAATCTTGTCATTTACAAGTAGTTAAACAAACTTAATCGATATTAAATCATTTGAAAATATGCGTCCTATGTATTTGTAGCACTAACTGTAAAACACTTGACTACTTAAGTAACATCATTGATAGTTACGGGTCAAAATAGAAACAGGTATCAAATCAGGGGTGCATATTGCAATTAAAACTCCTGCAAGAAAAAGAAAAATATGAAATGAGGTTTTGTGATGATGACGACTTTGGCAGTATTAAGATTCTACAGAGAGAGAAAGAGAATAAGAAAAATAGAGAAAGAGAGAAAAGAGTCAAAGCAGCAGAAATTCAGAAGAGAAGAGAGGAGAGAAGAAAAGGTTATTAGCATTTAGCAGCAGCAGCAACAGTTGGTAGTATTTGTTTTGGTAATGATTTCGTTCCCCAGCTGCTGATCAGAAAAAGGTTCAGACGAGTAAAAACTCTCGTGATAAAAGAATTTTCTTTCTCTTCTCTCCTCCTTCTAATCTTCTTTTGCTTCATCAGAATTTAAAAAAAAAGTCAAAACACCTCCAAGAGCATCCCACATCATCATCATTTTCAGACTCTTTCATTTATCTCTAGTCTTCCTTTCTTTCTTGTCTTCTGTCTTTCCACTTGCATAGATATTCTGTTGCTTTATATATTGACAACGGCGAAACAACTGTTATATTTTTTTTTGGTGGGTTCTTGAAGTTTGAAGAAAAAGAGGGGGATTCCCTGAAAGTGAAAAATAGGTTTGGAGGTGAAAAGACCGGATTTTGAGGGGGCCCTTTTGGTTTTTGAGTTATTTGCTTCAACTTGCAGAGTTGCTTTGTTGCTTCTAAAAACGGCTGAGAACAGAAATTTCAGTTTCTTGCAATCTGGTGTTTATTTGTTTATTTATTTTGTGGGCTCTTGGCGTCTGAAGAGCAGAAGGGGAGGACCCTGAGAGTAGAAATAGGTGTGGAGGTGGAAAGAAAGGATTTTGAGGTGACCCTTTTGGATTTTGAGTTGGTTTTTGGCTGGTAAGGAAAGAGAAGAGGTAGTATGGGTAGTTGTGGAAGAAATGGTGGTGTAAGACAGTATATAAGATCAAAAGTGCCTCGTTTGAGATGGACTCCTGATCTTCATCACTGTTTTGTACATGCTATTGAAAGGCTTGGTGGCCAAGAGAGTAAGCTTCCTGTTTTTTGTCATCCTATTTGTATTTTCATTTTGATCCTTGGTTTTTCTGATAAAGGTTTTTTCTCCCAATGTTTCGTTTTTGTGGTTGTGAAAATGCAGAGGCTACACCAAAGCTTGTTTTACAGATGATGGATGTGAGAGGACTGACTATTTCTCATGTCAAAAGCCATCTCCAGGTTCTCTTTTCTTCTATCTCTACTCCGTATCCATCCTCATTTAAAAAAAGACTTTTTCTTTGAATGTTGTATTGTGTTCAACCATCTTCTTTATTTTCTGTTTTGACTTTATCTTTCTCTGCAGATGTACAGGAGCATGAAGAATGATGTTGCAAGGCAAGGTATTCATTTTATTTCTTTTTGTTTTTGTTTTTGTGGAAAAATGACGGTATTTGAAAGCGAAAACAACCATTCTTTCCTCCAATTAATAGAACATATTTCTTTCCTAAAACTACTAAATATCTATAATCTTGTGGCTGTTGCTGGGTCTGATGTAATAACGTGTTTTTGCAATTGGTGGAAAATCTGTTCTTGGTTGTAGTGGTTTCCTGTATTTGTTACTTTCACATCCACCATAATCAATGATGCTGATATCTCTTCTTTGCATATCTTTTGGAAATGATGGTAGTATTTGCCTTACTTCATTGATTATCTCTTTCCCAATAAAGTCTTCTAGATACTAAAATCCATAAAAACTGCTATCCCTTTAAATATTCTAATATTAGCATTCCTTGTACTACTATTATATGAAAGTGTCATACTTTCAAGATATCAGATTCTCTTTCGAATCAAAAGCATGTTAAATTCTGCAACTCTTTTCTACAAAATTCAAAGATGCATCATGAAAGAGCATGACCTTTTTCTTGATGATTTTTTTCCTTCCTCTAATTAGTACTACTTTTTGTCTGCTTGTGATTTATTTTTATGTTAAAGCTGCAGACAGAAACATCACAATAGAACCAAGGAAGCAGCAGTCTGTTCAAGATCTTCATGAAGGTGGTGTTGAACAAGAAAATAACATGGTTTACCATCATCCCTTTTCAGATTCTCAGTTCATTTACAATCCCCCCCCTACGAAAAGGTAGTGATCAACTTAATCAACCTAAATAAGCCATTTGCTAAAGTATTTCAAATCTTGAAAAGGGATACTGTTAATTAGTATGACAGCGTTGTCCTAAACCTGCATTAATTAGTGTATTTATTTTCTTTTCGGGAAGTGTACATCTTTTTCAGTCATCCCAACGTTGTTTACTTGTTTATCTATGCAAAATAGTAAAATGTTCTTTTTGTTTCATATCTTTGTTCAGAGCTAGAATCGAGAAGATGAGTTCAATCTCAGAGAAGCTGCAACGCTGCCAAAGAATACGTGAGTCAGTCACATATGATCCGTACGGTGATGATGATTATGGACAGACCACAGCTGAGAAAAGTGGAATGATAAAGGAGAAGGAAGAGGGGAGGAGGGATTTCAGATGGTGGCAGCAGACTCATGAAACAGCAACTCCTATTCACATCCCTTTCTCTCTGCCACAAGATTTCTTTCAAACCCTTAATCCTTCTAGCAATGCTGGTCCAATGGAAGAATCTCATCCTTTTTTCAAGGTACATTGCTAAAAGTCTACTGTATTGTCTCTCTCTCTCTCCACACTTGTTTCTTTTGAGCAGCTTTTTTCTCAAGAAGGTTGAGTGCATTTTTGGTTTTTATAGGATTGCTTTCTAGTTTCAACTCTGTCATGCAGGATGCCTTTTTTCAGTGTCGTTTAATAACACTTTCATGACCAGCGGATGCATGTGTATACATGCTTTTGTTTAAGGAAATAAAGTGGCATTTTCTTTTTGTTTGGGGGAAGGAAAAAAAAAAAAAAAAATATATATATATATATATATATATATATATATATATATATATATATATATTGGGATTTGTAAAGACAGTCTAGAGTAGTCTAATATAGTTACTTTTTAGGGTTGGATTTATGCACTTAAACCAATGTTCTATGATCTACAAAAAGGGACTAATCTTTTGGTTGGATTTATTGGTATGGGTTTTGGGTATTTAGGCTGGACTTTATAACTTAGTGCAGAATTTATGATGAAATGATAATTTTGAAGCATCATGGTGTCTCCCGCTTTAACCATGCATTTCCTTTTTGCTACCCGACTTTGTCTATTGAACCGTAGCTTTTGCCTTGCCTTTTATTTTTCCCAAGAAGAATGTTCAGATCCCTTCCTGTTTGGGATTCTTCTGTCATGTTCTTGAAGAATAAAGGTCCATCTTAAGAAATGTTGGGCAAATTCTTTCACATACAATAGTAATAGACAAATGAGCCACCTTATGAAGTCATTTCCATATATGCATCGAAATTTTAAAACGTGCTTGCTCCCAGAAAGGCAGTTTTGGTGGGTGAGAAATTATTGAGGAAAGGTTGGAAACTTTGAATTTTGAGGCATGCAATAGACTTAGCAACCATGTGGCACCAACATTTGTTTACCTTTTGAATTGAGGAATATTGTACACTGCTCATGTTCTTATACCAAAACTGTTGAAAAAGGGCTGGATTTTTTCATGCTGAGGATTTAATTCTTTTGACTAGCATTCTTGGTGTTTGTTAGTTCATATTCCCTTTTAAGAAGCTGCTTCTTGAAGGTTTAGCTTGCAAATCTATGCTCCGTTGAGCCCATTTTGGTCCTTGAAAATAGTGCCTATTTGGTCCCCAAAAAAAAATTTTTTTTTTTGCATAATGAAATACTCCAAAATAATGCCTATTTATTGCATTGTACCTGTACAGTACAAAATTGTAGAATAGCAGTGTGACTTTATTACTAGTGGGCCATCTCATTTAAGAATATATACTGCCTCATTTTATATGGAAGTTACTCCTGTTTTTTCTTTGTTTGGACTCTCCTGTTATTTAAGATTTTCAGAGCATGGGACAGATCAGTGCATAAATATTTGGCTCTTCTGGGATGAACATTTATGCTGCCATTCTGGCCTTTCTGCAGTAGGAGGATTGCTTGAATGCAGGGAACACAAGAAAGAACAAATGTGGCTAAAAACATGCTAATATGCTAAACTGATGAATACATCATACAAGTAACAAAACAAAAAAAGGATAAAATAAAAAGTACAGTACAATGTAGGGTTGCAAATTGTGAGTTGCCAGTTATTTCTATTTTGTTTTTTTTTCTTCTTTGTAGTTTTGATTTGTTATTGCTCTTCATCAATCATGCCATGTAGTAGGTGCTCATTAAACACAAGATATAGTACTTATTTCAACTAACTTATTTTGTGTTTGTGGACAGGTTGCCAACCAAGAGGAAGTAAAATTTGAACCATCAAAAACTGGCAAATCTGAGAATTTGATAGAAAAACATTATGTGCATGAAGAACTGATGATTGTGGACTGTCATTATCCCTCTCATTGCATCATCCATCGACTCAGATCAGCAATGTTTCTTCCACAAGTGAGATAAGCGAGGCGATTTCTTCGTACTCTAGGAACTTCAATGACTGCTCTGGGTCATATTTAGTCCAGCATACTGTTAATCTGGATCTATCAATAGCTCTATGAATTTCATCATGGAAATTGCTGTCCTGGTGGGAGTGTTCTTGTCTATAATGTTTTCGGCTCGAGTATGGATTTTGTGTACCATTTTAGGCTTACATTTTGTATTAGTTTTCTAATTCAAAGTTCTTGAACATTGCCTCTAGGTCTCCATGGATTATTATCAGCACAAGTTAGCTCACCAGATCTTATGCAACTCAGTTAGATGCCTAGGCTAGCTTTTACTTAAAACTTGAAAATTCTGGCTGTGGAAAGCTGCTCCTGTAACGTAATCAAAGTAATCGAGAGATTAATCCCACCTCTCCCTTGGTAGAAAAATTTTGTTCAAAAAAAAAAAATGTAATCACGATATTAGCGTCTTATTCAACTTAAGCTAAACTAATGGTTCAGAACTTGTCTGATCAGCACATAGTTAGGCCTGCCTTAGTTCCAGAAGAAACAAGGAAAAAAAAGAACGGCCAATTCAAGTTTGATGGACCAAAGCAAAACCTAGATGATGAGAAAATTTACTTGTAAGAGTGTAATATGCATTGTGAAATTGTGATTAGATAATGATCAAATTCTACCAAATGTAAGGTTGCTTCTGTCAAACTAAATCACAAGAAAATTTGCCCAGTCACAAGCTTGTATCCATCTCTCATCTCCAAAATTCATCATCTGCAATGTCAAGTGTGTTAAGTACCCTTCTCATCCAGTCAACAGTTCAAGTACCTCCTATTGAATTGAACAAGCTAATACTAGCATATCTCTATACGGATTGGCCTGCTTTCAAGAACTGTTTTCGATAACCTGCAAACACTTTTTCAACAGCTTTTTAATTTCGCGTACTCATTTACATAAGAAAGGTGCTAGAATACCCCCACTAAACAGCCATCATTCCTGTTAAAAGCATGCATGATACTGAGGATCCTGTTCAAATGTGCTTGAAGCCATAAAAGTGGTTGCAAGACTCAAGCTTAAACCATGATTTAGGGTTAAGTTGCAAAATACTCCCCTGAGCTTTCTTTGGGTGGCAAAGTGCACCGCAACTTATCAATTTTCCGCAATGTACCCCAATCAACTTGCCACCAAGGAGAGTTTAATGAGTAAAAAGTCATTATTCTATCGTTTCGATAAAAAAAAAAGTAAAAAGTCATTAGTGTCAATAGATCTAGTTTTACGTGACCAAAACATTCTTCTTCTTTTATAACTGATTTATACACACATCAACAGCCTTTTCTTAAATGCGGGGGGAGAGAGAGAGAGAGAGAGAGAGAGATTGATTTTGAGTTTATGAGAAAAAAATAAAAAAAAACTTTATTTATATATGACAATTATAGAGGAAGAAGTACATTTTGGCCACTTAATTATATCTAGGGACACAAATCACTTTTTACTGATTAAATTCTACCGGCGAGTAGTTGGTTGTATATCGCGAAAATTTGATAGTTCAAGGATGTATAGTGCTGAAACTGATAGTTAGGGAGGCACTTTGCAACTCAAAGACTGTTCAGGGAGGTATTTTGCAATTAACCCTGAACTTTTATTAACTGATGGATGGCATAATAATTAATACAAGACAGTACACGCCCGTGACGAAGTCAAAAATTGGTCCACCTATAAGTATCCAGTTCAATAGTTACCCCCACTGGTGCCAAATATAGGTGATCCATGATGCTATACAAACCTATTGATAAAGCATAAGTACAGAGATCAACAATGTCCTAACCAATAAGCCACACAATAGGTCTTTCGTCATACCTCAAATTATTGGTTAAAGATCATTCAGTTGTTTCAAGTTTCTACTCATAAGTCAAAGAATAGGTTTCTTTTCTTTGGTCATTTCTTTATTTCCTTTTTTTTTGGTTGACAATTATATTTTAAAACCTTGGTCCCAACTCTCAAATAAATTTCTTAAAGACCACTTAACATTTACAGGGAAGATACGTTTAATATGTTGATTCTGATCTTAATTGAAAATGTACGAGTTCTAAATCTAGTTTCTAGTCAAATTCTAGATGTTCCCATGATCTTTAGTTTTTGGTAATACCAATATTTAGTCCCGAAAATGGTACCGGCCCATCTAGATATAAGCTAATCAACTATTCTTAGAGTAGTTGGTCATTAGGGAGAGAAGCTTTCCTTGGGTATAAGTTAAAGGATTGAATCCCTTGGTTTGCATTTTTGTTTAGGATTTTCTAAAAATTTCACCTGTGTGTGCATAGATACCCATTTGGTCCGATAGTAGTTCAATCTTCTCCGGATCCCACTTTGACCCCCTTGGGTAGCTTTCCTTGGATGCAAGTTAAGGAATCAAATCTCTTGACTTGCATTCTTGTTCATGATTTTTTTTGAAAATTTCACCATCGTGTGCATAGGCACTGGTTTGGTCCGATAGTGATTTAATCTCCTCCGTATTTCGCTTTGACCTTCTTGGATCCACCCTTTTCTCTTAGCGTAGAGTAGGAGTAGATGTAGAATAGAATTTATCAGTGTCCAAAAAAAAAAGTGTAGATATAGTTAATTCTAATTAAGGTCATTGAGTTAGTTCTTTTGCTTATCTTCCCCCAAGTATTCTAGATACTCCTCCTAAATGCTCATTAACAAGTAATCCTCGTTAGACATTTCTTTCACTTTTTTGACAACTCCAAAGTGGGAACTGCTCATGCTTAATTCATCCATACTAAACTAGATCCACTTCTGGTCTAAGTTTAGCTGAATCACTATATGTCATTCACTAATTTACGTGTTGGAGCTATTCCACTAAACGAAATGATTAAAGGATTTATCATTTTTTCAGGATCACTAGAATGACCAGAAGTTTATTTCAGACAGTTAAAACGCTGGTTAATGAACCAACTCCAATTGTAAGAATGGTTAAACCATTGTCCATATAACTTCTCTGTTTGTCTGTTCAAATGGCTCGGAGATGAGAGGTGGATAGAGGTGAATGTGGAGACAATCCACACAGAGCAGAAGGAAGGACGCACGAATGAAGAGCATGCAATATTTACTTGAAAGCTTCGATCGTTTTGAGGCCTCTCTTGAGTGGCAGGCTCTCACAAAGGAGAGACCAAAATTTCTGATTCATCTCATTCTCCTCCCTGAACAAAGACCTATATGAATATGATAGTGAATATTGCTTATGTGCTAACATGAAGGTTTCAGCAGCAAGAACCTGTATGCTAGGATGAGCAATTGGCAAGGAACATCTATCGCTGACAGAGCAGAAAATTGAAAATTTGTTCTAACTGAATCCTTATTCTAAATAAACAAAGATACCTTGATCACAGTTACCCGATTCTCCACCAATGTGCTAACATAACTAATACAATTCATGTTAATTGTATCATAGCTCCCAACAGTTAGCTATATTAGAGCATCCTGATTATATCCAAGTTTAGCCACTAGGAGTTTCCAGTTAAGAGCAATTAGTAAGAAAAGAGCTACTCTCTTTTATGTTTCTGTGGGATGGTCAGTTTACAGGGAAGCTTGAGTTGCTGGGATTTGCACCATCCATCTTCAAGTAGCTATACATTTTGATCCATCATCGCATTAATTTCTGCAGTAGCAAACCACATCACCATCTTTCTGAGTAACACAGAATGCTCACTTCAGCTTTGCTTGTGGAGATTATCATCACAAACAAGGTTATCATCATTAACCTCTCTTCCCAGTATTGGACCTAGCATCCTTTTACCAATGCCTTGACACACAGACGTGGTTTTGAACTAACAAGCATTTGTGGAAGAACTGACACACCAACCACCACACTCTCATTAGGAATCCCAGAGAGTGGCAGAACCTCAAGCAGCACAGCAAGCTGCAAAAAGGTTGATATAATTAGCACATGAAACTACAACAGCCAGGAAAAGTAAAGGAATTATGTTTCTTTATGTCGGTATTTTAGCTTTTACCTCAGGGCACTTCAGATCAACAATTGAATCTGGAACAGCATCTTTAACAGCAGCTGCCACAATGCTAAAACATTTGCCACGGTCTAAGAGAGCAGATATTTTGGAACCATTTGAAGTTACTCTCACATCCTTCATCTCAGTTTCCTCAATTCCTCTTCTATTGTACCCAACTGCAAACTGGAAAGTCATGAGTGCTTTGAGTTCTTCCAGAAGACATACTATAGACATTTATACAGCATAAAGTGAAAGATCTCTCTCATAGGCATTCATATGCCTATTCCAACACCCCCTTCCCCGTGGCCCCAACATCTTAGAAATTGCAGATGCTCATGCGACAGAATTAATGATCAACCTGCACAAAAATAAACTTCAGGGCATACCTTTACTGGTTGCGTGACTTTGTTCTTTTTATCTTTCAGAAACTGATTGACTAGCTTTAACACAATAGAGTGTACTTCCTTCTCATCTAACCTACAAGTGGCTTGGATAGGGAATATACGGTGGCACCATCTGCATCAGATGATTAAAGATGCAATTAATAACCAAATGCATCACAACCAAAGATATTCTGAAAAAAGTAAATGTTGAATGAACAGAGAACCAAATAAATGCCAGGTAAAAGAATTGGCTATCACAAAGAAAGTTACCACCTACATTGAATAGTCCTATGTACTATATCTTCTGTGTCTGTTTCTATGCGAGGTAAAAGAATGGGCTCTCACAAAGAAAGTCCTCAAATGTGGAGCTCTCTTTGTGTGAGTGCTCTGTGTGAGAATGTACACTCTTACGGAAGACAATTAGTTTGGGAATACCACCACTACATTGATTAGTCCTATGTACTATCTCTTCTGTGTCTGTTTCAATGCAAGGTAAAAGAATGGGCTATCACAAAGAAATCAAACGTGGAGCTCTCTTTGTGTGAGTGCTCTGTGTGAGAATGTACATTCTTATGGAAGACAATTAGTTTGGGAATGCCACTACATTGATTAGTCCTATGTACTATCTCTTCTGTGTCTGTTTCTTCTTTTTTTTCCTTTTATGTTTTTTGCCTGCTTTGGGCACTATTTTCTTTATTCACTCCTTTTACTTTCCTCTTTGATCCCAAGAAAGGCTATGGGAGAGTTCTTATGCAGAGAACAGTTGAGTATGGCAAAAGAAATAAAACCCATCCGCCCCCCCCAACCTAACACTAATTTTCTCTTTCTTTGCCAGAACTTTTTTCTAGCAAGCAGTTGCTTTGTCATAAGTTTACGATTCTGATGACGCTCATGTTTCGCTGGGTACACTATCTACTGCTCTCATGTATTGTGAGAAAGAATTACAAATGTATAGCCATACAAACTCTTCTGAGTAATGCATCAACTATCAGACAACATGAACTTATAGAAACAAAGAAAGCCATAAAATTTCCATAGGTTTCTGTAACATGTTTTTGCTTATCAAGAGGAAGCTTGCAGAAGATAAACTCCAATAGCAAATGAATGTGCTAACTATGCTATAATAGACTGCAAAAGAGGATAGGTGGAGCCAAATCAGAGAGTGGTTTTCTTGAGATGTAACGTTGAGTCAGTTGTTTATGCATGTTGACAACAAATTTCTCCACCTACAAAGAAACTCACCATCCAATCGAAGAAACAACATTAAAAGGAAAAAATATGTTGACAATCAGGACTTGAATTCTTTGCACAAAATGAAGTCCTAATGTTTAGCATTATGTAATTCCCTGGCAAGATATCACTACTAACCTTTGAAAATTAAGCATGATATGGGACTCCGGTACTAAAATGCTACTGCAAGAGACTGAGACCAACAAGCAATTTCCTTGACAATCCTAGAATAGCTTAATATGGAAAGCAGATATCAAATAGAGTGACTCAAAATGCTGTAAGCTCATATGTTATAATATCAAATCCATTTAAACAAGCACATACTGTCTAACTTTTCCTGTTTTCTCTTTAGATTCATGGCTTTTATCTTTTGTGCAATCTTTGTTTTCCCGTTCTTAATCAAACTATGGATCTGAAGTTTAGATATACCTAAATGACTAATGCTTTTGTCAAAACAAAATAAAACTCTGCAAAAATGTAGTACAACAAGCCAGACAGTTGGATCCCAAAAGATAAATTGTTGCCAAACAAGAAGAAATGGTCCTTGGAAACAGCCGATTGCGAAAAGAAAATCAATAATAATTTAAACAGAAATCACCAGCAAAGTCAACACCTTCACAATAATTTTGTTTTCCGTATATGATGTAATGTATGATCACCCTTCTACCGGGAATGGAGGTGGTGGAGAGAGAGAGGGGTTGGCTGTCCAATGGACCAGATTCTTTGCCTTAAAAAAATGAAAAATTAGAGACTTCATCTAGCCTCATCAATCAGGGTTTGGTAGAGGAAAAAGGCTGATTTAGAATGCTGCAACCATTTTTTGGTTACCTGCTGCCTAACTTCATTGCAATGATGCATTTGTATCCTCCAAGGACCTCAGTCTAAAGACTTTCAGCCGGCAATATCAGAAAGCAAATAAGTGTAATACAACAGCAAGTAATTTTGAAAGCAAAACACCATACTCTATGCTGAAATTAATCTGGGAATATTGCAAGTAAAAGAAGAAATAAGAAAAACGTGCATTTGAAGCAACCCTTGAAAACTGCATCTGTGACTTTCCCCTATGATATATTATTATATTTTATTTTAAAGCTTCTTAAGATAGTAGATTTGATGCTGCAACAACAATATACCAGAAATTGCTGTGAACTTCTTGTATGTTCGTTAACTACCATAACCTTCTAGCAATATCTCCACTTTGTTATTTCTTTTACATTTTTACCACATTTTCACTTGGTTCTCTTGCCATCAAATAAGCACTTTTTCTCGAACAATATAACCATGTTACCACAAACCCCATACCGATTAGAAGACATCAATTGACATAGAGGAAAAAGAGCAAACATAAGAAGGATTTGTCAAAATATCCCCCAAAATCAAAATATATGTAACAACTATTTAAAACAATTTTGTAATGCATGCCTTACAATCTCTTGCTAATAAAACAAGCTTTAAGTACAGAGATCCGGATAAAGCTAAGAACATTCAAGGTAAGAAGTAAGAATCTTACTGTGCTGACTTTAGACTCCCACTTTCCCGCAACTGAATGATGTTTTGCACAATATCAACAACGGCAGGGTGCTCCCCCTTAGGAAAGATGAAGAGGAGTAAACCACTCCTGGCCAACTTGACTAGCGAAAGTGTATTACTTGTTTCAGTGTGACTTATATTATCTTTAACTGAATCTGGAAGGAGCGAGTAAGAGTTTTCTGTGCATTTACCTGACATTTACAGGTTGTGGTCAGTTATTTCAGAAGACGTAAAAGCAAAAGAGTTAGAATTACTATAGTCATTGTAAAGTTTGAGGAATTTTACACCAAAGTTGAACTTCTAAGCTTATGGACGACAAATGTGCTTTCAAATATTTGTACTTTATATGATATGTAAGTGGGATGTGAGGATCCTATAGGAATTTCCCCCTTTTGTCCTTGTTCCTTCCACTCTTTTATCCATAAAACCTTATCTTATTTCTCATGTTACTAAAGCAAAGAGAACTTGATGCATCCAAATCCAGGAAAAATTTTTCAAATTTCTTTTGAACTTAAAGAAACTGCAAGGAAGACGACAGAAGTTTCTCATACCAATGTCAGTAAGCTAAAGTAATTGTTAGACTTGCTATTTATTATCCAGAAGATTGCATTTCGGTCTACTGAAAAAAGATGGCAGGATTTATTTTCTAATAATGCATTTCAATGGTGCCTAACATCAGGGAAGGTCATTTCATTGGATATTTCTGTTGACTGTTGAGACCCAGAGGTATGAACTTTCCAATGCCTTAGTGAAGGTCATTTCATTGGGCATTTCTATTTATAATGACAGTTTAGGACCCAGAGTTATGAACTTTCCAAATTGAAAATTATGCAGATGCTTACTTTGTTTCTTGACATTGAATTAGAATAAAAGGACTCAATTTTTATTTTTTTGTGTGTTATTTGGCACCTCAAAAATGGTGATTATGAGGTCAATAGCAGGACATTCTAATTGCTTTCAGTTTATCTTAATTTTTTCCATCATTAATTTTCTTGGATAATGAGTCACTTTTAATTTTTAATAAGCATAGGAAGAATTGAGTTATGCTTTTGGTTGAATAGAGAAAAAATCAAGCATTAGTTAATTGTTGCTGCCTCAGAATACTACATGGTTGACTAAATAGAAGTAACTATTTGTAATTGTCAATGGCTATGGAAATTATTAGTAACATCTAAGTGACAAGCAAACAATCTCTCTCATGCACTTCTATGCATAGTATTACCCCTAAATGAATACAAGAAGAGTTACCATTTATTACAGCAACGAAAAATTTTATAGAGCCTGATGTTTAGTAGTCGCAGTCCTTGCAATACTTCAAAGAAGTTTGGATTACGTCAAAACAGTCATATTCTTTTCTTGAACACTAACTTTTCGTGCATGTTTAACTTCCAGAATAACTTTAAGTTGCAAAAAGACAGAGAATGAGAGAATGATTTACCATATTTCAAAAAGACTTATGGGTAGTGGAAATCCATGGTACCGATTTGTTATGCAAAAGATGCAAAACAGCGAGAGTACGAGCCAGTAAAAAGTGTTTAGCTTGGCTTAAGATCAGACATTGAACCTTCCAACACACTTGACGCACACTCAAGGGCAAAGAGTCCTACTCTTACAGCATTACTTTCTCATCAGTTAATCCAGTACTTGACACGCTGTTTATCCCTTGCTTTCCAATCTTATCAGTTACACTGGTGTAGTTATGGTTTAGAGTGCTGGTACAGGAAAACTTGCACGTCAAAATCTAGGTGGTAGAATGGTACTTGTGGTAGAGAAGCGGAAAGCATAAACACAGCAACTAGGGTGGTCAAACTAGTGGCTCTTTAGGATGGCTTTGGTAGACTACCAAGGTATGCTAATACAGCCATTTCTAAGGCTTCTAAGGTACTTGAACTGTTGTTTCTCTAGCTAATAATGACTAGAAAACTTGAAATAATGCATGAAGAAAAAGTATATTATCAAGTAGTCAAACAAGTTTGCACTTCAGTAGTATCATTTTTCCCAAAATGCAAGGCCTCTGTGTTTTTTGTCTAAGCACATGCCATCCTACATCTAGGGTTATTGACAATGAAGCTATTCATAATATTATTAGGCATATCTGAGTATTCTCTTTAACTTACTATGTTGTTCTTTATTACAAGCAGATAGGACTAAAATCACTTGTGAAGCATGTTTAGTCCTTCACAACTCCAGACCCTTTTCATCACTATCTTCTATCCTCCATCTCCACTATTTTCCTTTCAGTCTTGTGTGTCAACAGACTTGCTCTTTAAATTGCTTGGTCTCATCCGTCTGGGATTCTATAGCCAAATAAGATGATCGGAAGATTACATGAAATATAGAGATCTTGACCGCATTAATAGATCTTTATCCCTGATTACATGCCTGAGTTTCTCCATTTACAACTATACCGGTCATACACGTCTTTAAATGAGAAGTTAAAAAAAAAAATCGGTACATAGCACAATCATATTTTGTTGGCTTTTCAAGTTAACAATATGTCCTCTAGTCTTGGTGCATTTTGTTACTTATTTTGTAAATATGATTTCTGTGATTTTGATAGCATAGATAACTACTATTGAATGGTTCCAAGATATTTGGCTCCACTATCTACCTTAATGGGGAAATTAAGACACCATAACACCTACAAGTTTTTATTGTAAGTACCAAATTACAATCTCTTTCTGATTCTCTCATCACTTCTGTGAAAAAGAAAGAATGATAGATTGTTCTGCTCCAGTTCTCAGACCATACAACAATATGGGGCTGTTGAAAGAAAGAATAGACAATGGAAATAACACAAATTCTTGTACGACTTTTTTAGAGTACACTCTGTTCATTCATTCATTAATTTTTGGGAGGGAAGTTCCATTTCATCTTTTCTCTACCTGCTAATAATTTTAATTGCACAAGTTTTCTTCAGCAATTCTTTGTTACTTGCAATCCACCAAATCTTGCCTTGAACTTTACTCTTGTACTAAGAAGCCAAAACCTTCACAGATACGTACCTCTGACATAAACTATTTGTAGAAAACTGGGTACACAGAAAATTTTTGCTAAAGGCTCAGTGGGGGGGAGGGGGTTGGTGTTTAAGCATATGGGCAGTATTAGAGCCTTTTACAAAGTCAAACAAGGCTAAATAAGTATGTCTCAGGGATGCAGCTATCATAAGGTATTCTCTTTACTCTTCTCCTTCTATTTACTTCTCATTCCCTGTTTTTATAGTCACATATTGTTTTAATAAACTTGTTCTTATTTTTTCATGCATACAAGTCATATTACCTGTTCTTACAGACAAATCCGCACCCTCTTCTTTTTCTTTGTAGATTGCAGGTAGTTATACATGTTAATTTGCATTATCTGTATGAGCATGTGTATAAACTAAAATACCAGACTTAAACTATTACCAGGTTCTCCAAAGTCATTGGCCGCATCTTTCCTCTCCAAAGTGTTGCCAAGTTCCTCCTCTGTACTTACAGATATTCTCCTCTTCTTAGCTGACATATTCACATCCAAACTTTCAGAACCTTCAGCATTTAGAATACTCAAAGATCTGACATACTGCAAAGCATATTTAATCGTACAACTGGTCAACATCTCACAGAACATAAACGCGACTTGAATTAACTTATTTAGTTTACATACACAACAAGGTATGTAAGAAAATGTACTGCAATTGCAGGTAACAAGACAACAAGCTGATTTCCACACTTTACACCCTCTAGATGCAAGCAGATTTCCCATTGAGATAGTTCAGATATATGAAATTGGATGAATCAATCAGATCATCTATAAAAAAATTAAAAAAAAAAGAAAAGATGGTGAAGAAATATCATGCATGCTGATTCTGCACAACTTCAGTAGCATAAGTATATAAAAGACATAGGCTATTGTCTTCAAGAATTACATTTCATTAAACTGCAATTTCTCTGCTAATAATCATATCAAACAATTATGTCAGAATTCCTCCCAAACTTGAGTATTCTGCCCCTAGACCATCTGTTGTACAATCAATTTCTGATTATCCTTGTGCTAGTTGTCACTCTTTTAATCAAGATTTCATAAACTAACACAGCTATCAAGATAGAACCTGGTTAGCAAAAAAATTGTAGAAAGAATCATTCTTCTAAGATCAAAAATGCTAAAAGTCAATCAAATTTTGTAAAAAATTAATGAAAAGAAAAAGTAAAGAATGACGATAGATCACCACCAGCTAGCCAGACTCACTTCATTTCTCCACCAGTTTCCATGAGAAAACAGTTTACATAGAATAGCCAGCAAGAAAGTTTCCATGAGACTCACTTCAGAGGGACTCTCATCTTTAATAGTCAATAGTTCGATTGGTCACAGATATATATGTTCTCATGGAATTCTTCAGGTTTCAATCACCAATCGGGATATAAAAGTCTTCTATACTTGCAACTGATGAAAGTAGAAGAATACAGATAGTTGTTGTATCCTAGAGCTCTATTTAGTGCACAACTTCAGCAACTCACTATTCCAACAATATAGAGCATGCTTCAAGCTTAAGACCCATGCCCAGATAACAAAGCACTTCCCCAGCTTTTAAAATCCATTAGAAGGACACTAACATAGCTTCTGACTTACACAGGCTGCTGATAAGTAAAAATGTCCTGAACTCTTTTAACTGATAGTCTTAAAAGCAGCAAACTCATTGATACAAAATTTGAACACAAGCTTTTAACACTGAATGTTATTTGACAGTGGGGAAGATAGGTTGAACTCTAACTTTCTCATTGGTGTATATTCAAGGACAGGAAAAGAAACTACCACATGCAATGGAAGATGAGAGTAAAAAGTCAGGAAGAAAGCCACATATGACACAAAGGTTTAGGACATCACTTCCAAGACAAAGATGCATAAAAAATTCACCAATGAATAACTTAAATAACTCCTTCATGGATGGCCTAACAAAACTGGGTCTGTGGGTGTGTGTACAGTAGTACATGCAATATGTACCGGGCTTCAGCTCAGCCCTGGGGACCAGAATATCTTGTGACAGGAAATTGAGGTGACGAATCCCAACATTTCAATTAAAAGCCCTTCCATCAAAGTCGATGAATAAGCCTATGGTCTCAAACAACAGCCGAAGTGTCATCCACTGTCAGTTTACCCAATACCCATAACACATAAAATACCCATAAGCTGCTAAAGCACCACAAATTTTAAGTCTACTGAAATATGTAGAATTTAAACATCTAATAAATAACTCGAGATCCTAAAAAGATTACCCATTGTTCAAAGTGCATAAATTGGATCTTCAGCCAAGTTCCCAAGAATATTTAAATTTACTCTTCCCTTAAACTCTTCATTGGTTGCATCAGTCGTGAATATTGATGGCATGCATAAAACAGAATCGAACGGATAATGTGTCAATATATCAACATCAGTTTGAAGCCCTAAGAAAACATTCAGCACACACAGCTTTTATAAAAACTCCATGAAGTCAAAAGAATAGAATCTTGCAAGCACCAGATGCACTCCTCCCCATTCTCCAAGTTGGTTCATTACTTGTCTTCCTTTTGCAACAAGAGAGGTCCAAGAAATAAAAATGATACAGGCTTTGGAGAGGACTTCAAATACAACTGAAACTCATTCATTTCTTTCACATAGTGATAAGCCTCAGCAACGCTTGGCTTCTGGTGTAAATATATCCAAAAACAATTCCAAACAAGTTGTCTGCCACAAGATTTTAAGCTAACTCTAAATTGTCCACTTATTATTTGGGCCCTAGAAGAGTGCAACATCTCATGCCTATACAGTCCCTTTAGGTATGAATAAAAAACAATTATCCAAAGCTGCTGCAATGAAGAATGCCTTTTTAATGTTAAAAGCAAAACTGAAGCTTATATATCTATTTCTTGAGAACTCAAAATAGATGATTGGCAATCAGCTATATATTTCATGCATATAATATCTGATGTCTCAAATGCCTAACAAAATTAGACTAATGGTCTTCTCCTTCCAGAAATATGATCACTTAAGACCATGTCATTCTTTAGAGAAATATAACCATGCACTTATTAAATTGCTTTTATGTTTAAAAAATTTTTCTTACGGCAGAAAATATTGCATATCTTCTATCTATTGTTTCTGATTTATTTTCAAAGAAAACAATGCAAAGGTTCCATATTAGTAAGGTGAATTTGTGCTTAACCTGTATGAGTTATGTGCTCAAGCTTAAGATAAGGGTAATATGTATCCATAAGAAACTTCAAATTCAAGGAAATTGGTAACTCATATATATATATATATATATATATATATATACTGGAAAGCTGAGTGATAAAGAATTTAAGCAGTGTTGCATTTTGGATGTCGAATCATGTCATTTACTCAAGAAGGCACAGCAGACTTAAGCAGTCACTCGATTGAACCAAGTGACAAATGACAGTGTAAGCAAAACAAGTTGAATAAGACTTGTAAACAAGGACGAAACCATACTAATCTGTGACCTAAAAATGCACCGGCTACAAATAAATGGATCAAGTGGAAGATCATAAGCAAAAAAATTGGAAGCCAGCTACTAGACTCAGAAGTTAATAACCTATTGGCAGGATAATTGACATCTTATCCTTCTGTTTGTCTGCAAACAGAAATCTTAATCAAGTTTAGAACCAAAAAATCATAAACGTTTTTCCTAGACTAAGTTCAACAGATGGAAACAGTGTTGCGTGCATAATTTTGCCATTATTCTCACAAATGAAGACCATCAGCATTACACTTCATTTCCAAAAATTTATCATGTTTAAAACAGTAAACAACTTTAGTTTGTTTGTTTTTCCCCCCTCAATACCTAATGCATTTGAACAACACAACATGCCTGTGCCTACCTTTTGCATGGCTCACCCAGTTCTCCAAACTTCATCAGTTTTATCAATTAGTCGCCATCCCATTCGCCGTTTACTTATGCTTAATCATTCAAACATCTCTTTCTTTAGAAACCAATTCCGTAACATTCCTACTCTTCATCTTAAACCAAACAATTACAGCAGCGAACACATTATACCAGTAATTCAAGTCCGCTACAGTCTTATTCACTTACAAATACCCCAAGTTCCCAAACTTGCCCAGAATTTAAGAATCCCATAAAACCAAGTTCACTAAACCAATTTAACCGTCCTGATTCTCAAGTCAGCATGAATTTTCTTTATATCTAAAATGTCCTTATTTTGACATTATTCCAGAGAACTGACAAGAGACAAACCCAGCAGAATTCATTACCTTTTCAAGAATTGACATGGCTTCTTTTGTTGCACTCTTCTCCCTCTCTACATAACAAAGGAAGCATTTTTATCAATCACCACACTGCCCAGGCTATCCCAAACAATCAAATTGAAAATTTTCAAAAACCCAGAATGCAAATTACATAAATAAATGCAAATAAAGTACAAAAATAACAAAAAAAGAGCATAACTTTCGGGACAGAAGAGATGGGATGAGAGGCCTTACTGATGGGGCAGGTGATGAGGAATCCGGAGTGGGAATGACTGAGGAGAGAAGAAGGGGCGTTGTAGTCAAAACGAGGAATGGTGATCACAGCAGAGTGCTGCTCCCAGGGCTTCAGCTCCTCCTTGGTTTTCAGTTCCACTTTCATTGCTTCTTCTTCCAATTCTTTTGCTTTTTCTTCTGTTTTTGCTGTCACAAGTTTTTCAGCCATTCTTTTCTGAGTCTATCGGTGTCCATTCCCAGTATTATTGAGTTAATGGATTGTAATTTGTAATGCAAATGAGATTTATATTTATATTTCGCCCCCTCTTTTGTATGGCAAATGAGGTATTATACCCTAGTTCTTCCACTTACTTTACTAATAAAATGTGATTTATACTAAATGATTTAGGCCCTCTTTGATAATCCAATTCAGCACTTAAATTTAATGAGTTCAGATCTGAACATCTTGAGACACATTTGACAACCAAAAATAGAATGTCTAAATTAATTAAGTAACGTTGAATTTTCTAGACAAAACTTACTCTCAAATATAAGTGATAAGTTATTCATTTACTCTAAAATACACTCAAATATATTGGATTTAGCGTGCGTTTGATAAAATTGAAATTTGAAATTTGAATCGCAAATTTGAAATATGAATCTATTAAATTATTGAATTGTTAAATACTAATGTGATACATTTAAATGTATATCACATTAAGTGATAAGTGAATAACTTATCACTTATTTTTTAGAGTAAGTTTTGCTTAGAAAATTCAGTATCATTTTATTTTTTGAAGCAAGTTTTGCCTAGAAAATTTAGCATCATTTAATTAATTTAGATGTGCAATTTTTGATTATCAAATACGTCTGAACATGTTAATATCTAAATCCATTAACTTTAAGTGCTGAATTGGATTATCAAATGGGGCCTAATAACAATTCAACCACTTAACTTAATGGAATTCGGACTTCAGGCTTCAGTTTTCAAATTTTAATTTTATCAAACACACCCTTCTTTTATCCAAATTCTACCAAACAGAATTTTTCTACAAATTACCACCCTCACAATTCACAAAGTCATTTTAACAATTGAATCTGTTAACTGATGTCAGTCCGTTTGGACCGTTGTGTGATATCAAAGGTGAAAAAAAATCACATGTGTGCACAAAAATAAAACAAAAAAAAGGTGTAGATTTTTCTTTTGGAAAAAGGGAGAATTGTAGTTTTAGTCTCTAATTTTTAGCATATGTGCTAAATTAGTCTCTAATGTTTCCACCAAAATAAATTTGGTTCTCAAAGTTTTTGGTAGTAGGTACATTCAACAATGATGAAAACTCAATAATGACTAGTGGTCAAAATTTAATTACTGTTATTTAACAATTTTTGACTTTGTACTTTTGAACCCTAATGTTTGAAATTTTAATCATTTTAGTCGCTTAAGTTTTCAATAGTGATATTGAGGATATTAGGATAAAATAAGATAAGAATTACACTGCAATTGTCTTAAATGGGTACTAGCAATTCTAATTAAACTTTTTTATGTTTTTACTTCATTTATTCATGCCACTAATGTCTCATATACTTCTTCCCTTTGGTATAATTGGTCTCAAATTTGGTATTATATATGTAATTATTGTTTTATACTATTAGTAATTAACTGATAATTAACCCATAATGAGTAAAAGCACTTCATATTAGTATCTATGATTGCTAGTTTTTATAACAATTCCTAACTATAACAATTTAAGGCCTATATGCACAAACCATGCAAGAACTGGCATGAAAGATAATAAATTTTATATTAATACGAGAATTTTCCTTTTTTATTTTATATATTATGTATATAACTATATATTGTCATTTGATTGTAACTTATTCAAAAAATAATAATAAAACTCTTTAAGTTCAACGATGTTATTATCTCGATATAAAGTGTTTTTATGAAATTTATAGGGATTTAGGATGACATTTGTCAAATCTTTAATTCAATTCACACCTTTTTTTTTCTTTTTAAAACTCCTAACAATAACTAGAAACTTAAGAGACCATATTGATTGAAACTTAAAAAATTAGGGACTAAAAATGTAAAGTTAAAATCAGAAAATTTAGAGACCATATTTGTTTTGCTGATACATTAGAGACCAGTTTGATCTACAAGTCAAACATTGAGAATCAAATTTGTGTTTGTCCCTTTGGAAAATTTTGAGAAGTAGTAATAGAAAGATTTAAATTCTTAAAGACATATAAGTTTTGGCAAATTCACATATTCCTAATATCTAATAAAACACATGTCGTAACTGAAATTACCAAATTAACCTATCCAACCAAGCAAGCCCCCACTCTAATCATCTGATCCCCATATTCCCTTTCTTACCCATTTTGAGAGGGAAATGAATTAGCATCAAAATCTGTGGCAATCCTTCTAGGACTATTACTGGGGCCGAGTCAGTTTGAACTCGGCTCCAAGAAAAAGTCTAATGCGCCTGACCTTTCATTGAGTTGGGTTAAAATTGGGTTTAAATATTAGTCCCGAATTAAATATGAGCAGAGTTTGGATCTTATTAGGGTCAAATCCGATATAGGCTTGACCCTTTAATATGCACATATATATATAATTATATATAATATATTTATATTTTGATATATATATAAGGAATATTAAATATACAAAATTATGTCAAAAGATTTAGAAAGACAAATCTCAGTATGAGCAAATTGAGGACCTTTGAAGATGTATTGACTGTTGATCGTGTTTTATTATTATTTTCTATGTACATTGGATATATTATTGTTGAAAAATTCTTGGTTTTATATACTTTTTAATGAACTGTTACTGGTTCTTATATAGTTTTAATGTTGTGGTTCTGCAGATATCAAATTAGTTTAAAACTTAATAATTATAGTAATTATATTAAGGAAGTTAAGGAGTTATAAGTGAGCTTGAGTTAAGTCAAAATTAAACTTATAATCTGAATATTTTGTAAGTCAAGTATGAGTTTCATATTGATCACTTCAAATCTCATAATTCGAAACCCAAAAATGGTACTAACGATATGAGCCAAATCTGAGTTTGTTAAACCTCACTTCACTTCAGATGGCCCAATGACAAGCCTAAATCCTTCCCTTTTTTGATTTAAATGAAATTAAATTTAAACCTATAGTTTAGTACTCATATTCTTTTGTACCCAAACAACCTTTTGACCTTTGAAAAAAATTACCCAAAATACTACAAGTTATCTTCACCTTGATTAGAATTATGTCAAGTAATCATGAGAGTCAAGTCACATAATCGATTTTGTTGTCTAGGTTCTATTTTTCTTTTTTAGTTTTTGTCATTCTAACTGCAAAAAAAGGTTCCTAATCACAATACTACTATGATTGATCATGGAAGTATATTGTTTGGATTGCATTTTCTGGAAGGGTATATTGTAACACTTTTTCAGATGTGATTTATATGAAGTAAAAAGATCATTGAAAAATGTATCAAGGAAATATTCCCAAAAAACATGAGATTTTTGGCCAGAGAATGGCAATCTAAAAAAGCCAGTATATTGGCATACTAGTGCAAATTGATTTCTTTTCTACAAATATATTATTTTTTATAACTTAAACTATCCCAAAAAAAAGATCTCTAATCAAAATATTGAATTTTTATGTTCAAACTTGTAACATACATGTTTCTAACAAAACAAGAAAAAAAAATGAAAATGTTCAATCTTTAAAAGTTGGGTAAAATACAAAAAAGTCCCTCGTGGTTAAGCTAACCTACGGAAAAGTCCATTATGATTTCGAATCATACATTTCGACCTCTCATAGTTTGAAATAATTTGAAACAACAACGGAAATCGTCAAAACCAGCTGAGGTAGACGAAATGACATAATTACCCTAATATATATATAAGCAATAAAAGACCTTTTAACAACCATCCTATTAAGTAAACTTACGGAAAAACCCCCTGTGATTAAGCCAATCTATGAAAAAAGCCCCTTATGGTTACATGTAGTTTTTATTTATTTATTTATTTTGTGCATAGGAATAAGATAAGCTATATTTGGAAGTTTTATTTATTTATTTTATGTATAGAAATAAGGTGATTTTTATTTAAGAATTTTTATTTATTTATTTTATATATAGAAATAAAGGTGAGTTGTATTGGGAGTTTTGGATTGTTTTTGAAAATTTTATGAGTTCTAAGGTATTTAATAGGTATGTCAACTAAAATTTTGAATTAAAAAAATTATTTTTCAAGTCAAGGAATCTCAAACTCATTAATTTAAATGACTTTTGCCGATTTTCACATTAATTCAAAATCACGAGATATTTTTTTTATGATTTGAAACCATAAGGGCTATTTTTGTAGGTTTGATAAATCACAGGGGGCTTTTCTGTATTATAACTCTAAGAGTATAATAAGTATGTCAATTGAAAATTTATTTGTTTCCAGTACAAATACTCGCAAAAGAAGCGCATGTATTTTAAACCCGTTAATTCAAATGATTTCCATTATTTTTTTAAATTAGTTCAAACCATGAGATATCGGAGTATATGTTTAGAAACTATAGGGGATTTTCTATATGTTTACTCGATCTCAAGGGGCTTTTCTATATTTTACCCAATAGTTAATGGCGTAATTCAATTAACCGCAAATTTGGATGGTTCTCCAGCCAGCCTGCGCCACTGCCAGTTCTAACTTCTAACGTGTCTTTGAACTTGATATCCAATCCTTTTCCACATAGGAAATCATAATCCTAATCCTTCCTTAGTTTGGTAATAGTCCTTTCTCCTCTTAGGAATTGGAGCAATTTCTCCTACGCCTATATATAAATACACGTTACGATTCTTCCAACTTCCTCACAGAAACTCCTTCCATTTTTTTCACTGATAAACAACCCTCCAACGCCCCTTCCCACAACCATGGTTTTTCAGCTTCCCACAACCGTTTCCAGCCACCACAACCCTGTTTTGCAGCCGAACGAATGTTCATCTACTTTGTTCCAAACTATCGCAGCTCCTGCCTCCGTCGTTTGGGCTCTGGTTTCCGACTTTGAAAATCCTCAACGCTACAAGCCATTCGTGAGATCCTGCAGAATCATAGATGGCCAGGCGAACCAAGTCGGATGCTTACGCCGTGTGGATGTCGCGTCAGGACTTCCAGCCTCCTATAGCATCGAGCGGCTCGAGATTCTTGATCATGATCAGCGCATCTTCGGGTTCAGCATTGTCAGCGGCGACCACCGGTTGTCGAACTATCGCTCGATCATGAGCCTACACCCCAATGGCGGCAATGAGACGGTGGTTGTGGAGACTTACGTGATTGATGCGGCCGAGGCCAACACGAAAGAAGAGACGTGTGCCTTTGTGGATACGATCGTGAAACTGAATTTGCGGACCCTGTCCAGAGTTGCTGAGGATTTGGCGGGCAAAGCGCAACAACAGGTTTGAAAATCTCAAATTCTTTCACTGGTTTATCTGATTATTAGCTAAGTAATTAGGCTAGTAGTAGCTAGGAAGAGAATCAGAAATTTCAAAAAACAATGAAAAAACCAAAAAGACAAAAAAATTTTAAAAATTAAAAAAAAAAGATTTTGGTTTCCTCTTTTTTTTTCTTTTTTATTTGCTAAAAAAACATTGAAAAAATCAAAAAATCCAAAAAAGCAAAAAAGATTTGGCTTCTTCTTTTTCGTTTACCTTTCTTTGGTAGGAAAAGAATTTTCAAAAAAAATTGAAAAATCAAAAAAGTGAAAAAAGATTTTCGTCTCTTTTTTTTCTTTTTTATTTGCAAGCAAAGAACAAAAAACATTGAAAAAAACAAAAAAGACAAAAAAATCCAAAAATCCAAAAAAGCACGAAAATATTTTGGCTTCTTTTTTTTTGTTTACTTTTCTTTGGTAGGAAAAGAATTTTCAAAAAAAATTGAAAAATAAAAAAAGTGAAAAAAGGTTTTCGTCTCTTTTTTTCTTTTTTATTTGCAAGCAAAGAACAAAAAACATTGAAAAAAACAAAAAAGACAAAAAAAATCCAAAAATCCAAAAAAGCACAAAAATATTTTGGCTTCTTTTTTTTTTCGTTTACTTTTCTTTGATAGGAAAAGAATTTTTAAAAAAATAGAAAAAAAAAAGTGAAAAAAGATTTTCGTTTCTTTTTTTCTTTTTTATTTGCAAGCAAAGAACAAAAAACATTGACAAAAACAAAAAAGACCAAAAAAATAAAAAAAATCCAAAAAAGCACAAAAATATTTTGGTTTCTTTTTTTTGTTTACTTTTTTTAGTAGAAAAAGCACTTTTTTAAAAAAAGAAAAAATTAAAAAATGATTATGGTTTCCTTTTTACTTTTTTATTTGCAAGTAAAGAACGAAAATTGAAAAAAAAATCCAAAAAACTGAAGGATTTTGGTTTCTTTATTCCTTTACTTTTTTATTAGTAGGGAAAGAATTTAAAAAAAAGAAAAAATTTAAAAAATGAAAAAAAGGCATTGAATGCCTTTTTTTCCCTCAAAAATAGAAAATTCGCTTAGCTCTACCTAACACGTATCTATCAACTATGCATGAGGTGTTATTGCTTTCAAAAGAAAAAAAGGATAATGCATAATTTAAATCTGCCACTCTAATGTCTCATAAATACTCTACACGATCAATAATTAAATTTCTGTCCTTTTGTTAATTAAACAGCTCTTGATTCTTTTTTGCCCTATTTAGCCTGCCTATAAACGCTATCTTCTTAACTTTTTAACTGTTTGTGTACATTTTAATAGCTACTGATGATCAGTTGAGTTCCTATTAGTATGTCTAAGTGAGTTCCCTATAAATGTGCCTAAATAGCCGAGGTGAAAATGATGGGTACTTCCACTTTCAGGCATCAAAGTTAGCTATACTTGGGAATCTGTCTAAAGCTACTTCACACACATTTGCACGTATAACAAATAGCCCTGTAATTGTGTGATAATGCGACGGTGTAGCTTTTGATGTCAATGAAACACCAATTGGCCTCTTTCCATTTCTATCTTGGCTTAGAAACTGAAAGAAGTACAAGTTAAAAAACTTGAAGTCTGCGCCTAGTGATTGGAGTTGACATCTTAATATACTCAATAAGTTGGTGAGGCGATAAAGCAATCAGGGGCAGGTTAGTGCCATGTATCTGTTGTGGTTCCCTGTTCGGTTGTTGCAGAGTAAGCCAAGTCGGGAGTCTCGCTATACCAAATAATAAGTGAGGGTGCAGCTGTGGTTCCCATGCCAAACATCTCCTGAGTGAGCCAGTTGGATTCTCAGGAGACCTAAAAATGAATAAGTGCAAAAAGAGCACAAAATAGCACCAAAAAAAAGGTGCTTCTGAAAAAAATTGGGATTGCAATTGCCACAAGAGGGACAGCTTTGCAGTCGAAAAACAAAATCTATTAACAAGCTGCAGCCAAGTCCTTGCACTCACACAGCGAGGGACAATGGGGGGAACCCCACCGCGACTATAGTGCAGGCCAACCACTGTCGTTACCATTGTTAACGCCCTGGTTCTGGTGAGCAATCCTAGATCTCACTTGGACCTTCGACTTTTAGGTATATTGGGATTTTAAACCAAAAAACTTGGTTGCGGATGGAAAGTTAAGACGAGTCTTTTGGACGTTTTTAACCCAACTCCTGTGAGTACGCCATCTTTCTTTAATATAATTGTCATATGGGCCAATTAGTGTTGAATTCATATCAAATTGTTATGCTTGAACAAATTCCCTTTACTAGGCTAGATGACATTTCATCCCTCACACATGCTGAAGACTGGGAATTAACCAATTATTGCTATTTGATACAGCCTGCTCTACATGTTTTTGTGTGGGAGTATTCGTCTAGTTTTCCTCGCATTCAATGGCATAGGGGGTATTCATTGTCCAAGGTGACTTGTCTATGATCGTGAAGAGATGGATTATCATGCTTGGCACTAGAGACATGAAGTTTTTTAACTCCACCTGTGTTGACACAATACATCACACAGCCGGTCCCAAGTCCGGATGAAGGAGGAGGGATTTTTTTTATGCTTTAGAAGGCAGCTCTTAGCGTACGTTCTCAAAATCCCTCTGTGCAGATTATCTATGAAAGGTTGGTGAATGCGAGTTTTTTTGTTTCATTCTTCTTGGTAGTGCTGAATTTCTGGTCTTCATTTCATAGTTGATCTGGATTTTAGCATCTATCCTGGGTTATGATCCAATCACATTTCTTTCATTCTTTTACTTTGCTTTGTTTTACAACCACACTTTACTTTTTCAGAGTTTGTATACTTGTTCACATACTTTAATTTTGTATTGTTACAGTTTAATTAAATGAACAAGCTTTTATAGAACTCGTGGGCTCACATATGGATTTAAGTCCTGTGTGTAGATTAGAAACTCTGTGAGTGGAAAGTATGTCTTTCTGGCAATGTTATTGATTTTGGAATTTGTGGCAGGGTCTCCTGGCTGTTTGGTGATAGCCTGCAGACGCAGTTCTTTGCTTTTCAATCAACAGTTCAAATTTTCCTCAATTATGATGGTTTTATGTGATTAAAGATGATAATGCAAATATAGTAGTGGGCCATTCCTTGACCAGTACATAAACTGATTATTGTATACCAGCATTTTTATAGAGCTTTAAGAAATTTTCAGAATTAACTTGACAGTTCACTGATTTGACATAGCCAAATTGCAGATTGAAGGGGGCAAGATTTTGTTGTTCAAATCATCAACTTGATCTACTAGCTAGTAGCTTATTTTCAAACCTGCACTGAGAGTTTTCTTTCAGTCCAAAACTGAGCCCCTTTTTAGTACTAGTACACACAAATTATGGCCATTTTCCAGCTCCAATAGTCCCAAAAAAGTTCATATGCCAATGTCACAAATCTCATGCATAAAATGCAGGCTTTAAAAGAACTATTTGACCAAATAAACTATTCAAATACTCAGAACACTTGTAACAAACATGGGAATCATTACTCTTAACAAAATGTTTTAGTCTAGCTGCAATATTGGGCCAAACTATTTATAAATAAAACCAAACATTACAAGATTTTCCAATGACTACTTCTTTATTAACTTCTTGGAAGAAGAACAGTGAAGCCAACGGATACTCCAAAGAGGAGGATGAGCAGGCTAGCGAAGTTGACCATCAATGCTTCTTGCCCTCTTCTTAAGCCCGTGAAGATGAATTTCTCAATTAAGCCGGTCACAGCACTCAATATTGCCATGAAAAATATAACCATGCCAAGCAGGACATGCCATGGTGCAAAATTTGCTCTAGTTGTGGAGTCTCTGGCTCAGAACCAAAAGGTAAAGAAGCCAAACAGCCACTGACAAAAAAACTTCAGAATCTTCCATTAGATTCTGGCTCTAGTTGTTTTAATAAACTTGTTCTTATTTTTTCATGCATACAAGTCGTATTACCTGTTCTTACAGACAAATCCCCACCCTCTTCATTTTTTTGTAGATTTGCAGGTTGTCATACATGTTAATTTATCTGTACGAGCATGTGTATAAACTAAAATACCAGACTTAAACTATTACCAGGTTCTCCAAAGTCATCGGCCGCATCTTTCCTCTCCAAACTGTTGCCAAGTTCCTCCTCTGTACTTACAGATATTCTCCTCTTCTTAGCTGACATATTCTCATCCAAACTTTCAGAACCTTCAGCATTTAGAATACTCAAAGATCTGACATACTGCAAAGCATATTTAATCATACAACTGGTCAACATCTCACAGAACATAAACGCAACTTGAATTAACTTATTTAGTTTTACATACACAACAAGGTATGTAAGAAAATGTACTGCAATTACAGGTAACAAGACACCAAGCTGATTTCCACACTTTACACCCTCTAGATGCAAGCAGATTTCCCATTGAGATAGTTCAGATATATGAAATTGGATGAATCAATCAGATCATCTATAAAAAAATTAAAAAAAAAAGAAAAGATGGTGAAGAAATATCATGCATGCTGATTCTGCACAAGTTCAGTGGCATAAGTATATAAAAGCCATAGGCTATTATCTTCAAGAATTACATTTCATTAAACTGCAATTTCTCTACTAATAATCATATCAAACAATTATGTCAGAATTGCTCCCAAACTCGAGTATTCTGCCCCTGGACCATCTGTTGTACAATAAATTTCTGATTATCCTTGTGCTAATTGTTACTCTTTTAACCAAGATTTCATAAATTAATACAGCTATCAAGATAGAACCGGGTTAGCAAAAAAGTTGTAGAAAGAAGCATTGTTCTAAGATCAGAACTGCTAAAAGTCAATCAAATTTTGAAAAAAAATTAATGAAAAGAAAAAGTAAAGAATGACGATAGATCACCACCGGCTAGCCAGACTCACTTCATTTCTCCACTATTTTCCAAGAGAAAACAGTTTACATAGAATAGCCAGTAAGAAAAGATTATCTATATTTGACACATAATTCTATTATCTCCATAGGAGGATTCAGAGGGATTCTCATCTTTAAAAGTCAATAGTTCGATTTGGTAGCAGATATTTCTGTTCTCATGGAATTCTTCAGGTTTCAATCAGCAATCAGGATATAAAAGTCTTCTATAGCTGCAACTGATGGAAGTAGAAGAATACAGATAGTTATTGATGCATATGAAAATAACATGAGATTTGGAGAATATGCAAGGTTGTCCACTGTAGGAGTGATGTATCAGATCTCTATGTTGGCAGTTTGAAAAGGAGAACTGGTACAAAATAGTATCCCCATGGACGCAACGGTTTCTAAATTTCTTCTTCCCTACTTCTGTTCTAATTTTCTGCACCGATTGTATCCTAGAGCCCTATTTAGTGCACAAATTCAGCAACTCAATATTCCAACAACATAGAGCATGCTTCAAGCTTAAGACCCATGCCCAGATAACAAAGCACTTCCCCAGCTTTTGAAATCCATTAGAAGTACACTAAAATAGCTTCTGACTTACACAAGCTGCTGATCAGTAAATATGTCCCGAACTCTTTTAACTAATAGTCCTAAAAGCAGCAAACTCATTCACACAAAATTTGAACACAAGCTTTTAACACTGAATGTTATTTGACAGTGGGGAAGACAGGTTGAACTCTTACTTTCACATTGGTGTATATTCAAGGATGGGAAAAGAAACTACCGCATGCAATGGAAGATGAGAGTAAAATGTCAGGAAGAAAGCCACATATGACACAAAGGTTTAGGATATCACTTCCAAGGCAAAGATGCATAAAAAATTCACCAGTGAATAACTTAAATAACTCCTTCATGGATGGCCTAACAAACCTGGGTCTGTGGGGTGGGTGTACAATAGTACATGCAATATGTACTGGGCTTCAGCTCAGCCCTGGGGACCAGAATATCTTATGACAGGAAATTGAGGTGATGAATCCCAACATTCCAATTAAAAGCCCTTCCAACAAAGTCAACGAATAAGCCTATGGTCTCAAACAATGGCCGAAGTGCCCTCCACTGTCAGTTTACCCAATACCCATAAGCTACTAAAGCACCATAAATTTTAAGTCTACTGAAATATGTAGAATTTAAATTTTTAATAAATAATCGAGATCCTAAAAAGATTACCCATTCTTCAAAGTGGGTAAATTGGATCTTCAGCCAAGTTCCCAAGAATATTAAAATTTACTCTTCCCTTAAACTCTTCATTGGTTGCATCAGTCATGAATATTGATGGCATTCATAAAAAACGAATGGAACGCATAATGTATCAATATATCAACATCAGTTTGAAGCCCTAAGAAAACATTCAGCACACACAGCTTTTATAAAAGCTCCGTGAAGTCAAAAGAATAGAATCTTGCAAGCACCAGATGCACACCTCCCCATTCTCCAAGTTGGTTTATCATTTGTCTTCCCTTTGCAACGAGAGAGGTCCAAGAAATAAAAACGATACAGGATTTGGAGAGGACTTCAAATATAACTGAAACTCATTCATTTCTTTCACATAGTGATAAGCCTCAGCAACGCTTGGCCTCTGGTGTAAATATATCCAAAAACAATTCCAAACAAGTTGTCTGCCACAAGATTTTAAGCTAACTCTAAATTGTCCACTTATTATTTGGGCCCTAGAAGAGTGCAACATCTCATGCCTATACAAGTCCCTTTAGGTATGAATGAAAGACAATTATCTAAAGCTGCTGCAATGGAGAATCCCTTTTTGATATTTAAAGCAAACTGAAGCTTATATATCTATTTCTTGAGAACTCAAAATAGGTGATTGGCCATCAGCTATATATTTCATGCATATAATATCTGATGTCTCAAATGCCGAACAAAATTGGACTAATGGTCTTCTCCTTCCAGAAATATGATCACTTAAGACCATGTCATTCTTTAGAGAAATATAACAATACACTTATTAAATTGCTTTTATATTTAAAAAATTTTTCTTACGGCAGAAAATATTGCATATCTTCTATCTATTGTTTATGATTTATTTTCAAAGAAAACAATGCAAAGGTTCCGTATTAGTAAGGTGAATTTGTGCTTAACCTGTATCAGTTATGTGCTCAAGCTTAAGCCAAGGTTACTATGTATCCATAAGCCTCTTCAAATTCAAGGAAATTGGTAAGTCATATATATATATATATATTCTGGAAAGCTGTGAGTGATTAACCAGTGCTGCATTTTGGATGTCGGATCATGTCATTTACTCAAGAAGGCACAGCAGACTTAAGCAGTCACTTGATTGAACCAAGTGACAAATGACAGTGTGTAAGCAAAACATGTTGAATAAGACTTGTAAACAAGGACTAAACCATACTAATCTGTGACCCAAAAATGCACAGGCTACAAATAAATGGATGAAGTGGAAGATCATAGGAAAAAATATTTGAAGCCAGCTACTAGACTCAGATGTTAATAACCTATCGGCAGGATAATTGACATCTTATCCTTCTGTTTGTCTGCAAACTGAAATCTTAATCAAGTTTAGAACCCAAAAATCATCAACGTTTTTCCTAGACTAAGTTCAACAGATGGAAATAGTGTTGCGTGCATAATTTTGCCATTATTCTCACAAATGAAGACCATTAGTATTACACTTCATTTCCAAAAAGTTATCACGTTTAAAACGGTAAACAACTTTAGTTAGTTTGTTTTTCCCCCATCAACACCTATTGCATTTGAACAACACAACATGCCTGTGCCTACCTTCTGCATAGCTCACCCAGTTCTCCAAACTTCATCAGTTTTATCAATTTGTTGCCATCCCATTTGCTGTTTACTTATGCTTAATCATTCAAACATCTATTCCATAAAATTGCTACTCTTCATCTTAAACCAAAACAATTACAGCTGCAAACACATTACACCGGTAATTCAAGCCCGCTACAGTCTTATTCACTTACAAAAACCCCACGTTCCCAACCTTGCCCAGAATTTAAGAATCCCATAAAACCAAGTTCACTAAACCAATTTAACTGTCCTGATTCTGAAGTCAGCATGAATTTTCTTTATGTCTAAAATTTCCTTATTGTGACATTATTCCAAAGAACTGACAAGAGACAAAACCAGCAGAATTCATTACCTTTTCAAAAATTGACATGGCTTCTTTTGTTGCACTCTTCTCCCTCTCTACATAACAAAGGAAGCATTTTTATCAATCACCACATTGCCCGGACTATCCCAAACAATCAAATTGAAAATTTTCAAAAAACCCAGAAGCAAATTACATAAATAAATGCCAATAAAGTACAAAAATAACAAAAAAAACATAACTTTCTGGACAGAAGAGATGGGATGACAGGCCTTACTGATGGGGCAGGTGATGTGGAATCCGGGGTGGGAATGACCGAGGAGAGAAGAAGAGGCGTTGTAGTCAAAACGAGGAATGGTGATCACAACAGAGTGCTGCTCCCAGGGCATCAGCTCCTCCTTGGTTTTCAGTTCCAATTCTTTTGCTTTTTCTTCTGTTTTTGCTGTCACAAATTTTTCAGCCACCAATTTTTCAGCCACTCTTTTTTGAGTCTATCGGTGTTTCATTCCCAGTATTATTGAGTTAATGGATTGCAATCTGTATGGCAAATGATATTTATATTTATATTTCGCCCCCTCTTTTGTATGGCAAATGAGGATTTATACCCTAGTTCTTCCACTTACTTTACTGATAAAATGTGATTTATACTAAATGATTTAGGCCTTGTTTGATAATCTAATTTAACACTTAAACTTAATGGATTCAGATCTGAACATCTTCAGATGCATTTGATAACCAAAAATAGAATGTCTAAATTAACTAAGTGACATTGAATTTTTTACGCAAAACTTGAAATATTAAATTTGAAGTTTGAATCGGTTAAGCTATTAAATTGCTAAGTACTAAATGTGACACATTTGAGTGTATATCAAAATGAAATATTAAATTTAAAGTTTGAATCCAATAATTTATTGAATTGTTAAGTACTAAATGTAATACATTTGAGTGTATATCACATTAAGTGATAAATGAATAACTTACCACCTATTTTTTGGAGCAAGTTTTACCTGGGAAATTTAGTGTCATTTTATTTTTCGAAGCCAATTTTGCCTAGAAAATTCAGTGTCATTTAATTAATTCAGATGTACAATTTTTTGGTTATCAAATGCGTTTGAATATGTTAATATCTAAATCCATTAACTTTAAGTGTTAAATTGAGTTATCAAATAGGGGTTAATACTTAACAATTCAACAACTTAATTTAATGGAATTCAGACTTCAAACTTCAATTTTCAAACTTTAATTTTATCAAATGCACTCTCCTTTTACCCAAATTCTACCAAACACGATTTTTCTACATATTACCACCCTCACAATTTACAAAGTCATTTTAACAATTGAATCTATTAACCGATGTCAGTCGGTTTGGACCATTATGTGATATCAAAGGTGAAAAAATCACATGTGTGCATAAAAATAAAACCAAAAAAAGGTGTAGATTTTTCTTTTGGAAAAAGGGAGAATTGTAGTTTTAGTCTCCAATTTTTAGATTAAGCGCTAAATTAGTCTTTAATGTTCCTATCAAAATAAATTTGGTTCTCAAAGTTTTGGTAGTAGGTACATTCTACAATGACGAAAAATCAACAATGACTAATAGTCAAAATTTAATTATTGTTATTTAACAATTTTGACTTTGTACTTTTGGATTGAAATTTTAATCATTTTAGTTGCTTAAGTTTTCACATAGTGATATTGAGGGTATTAGGACAAAATAAGACGCGAATCACAACGCAATTGTCTTAAATTGGTGCTAGCAATTCTAATTAAACTTTTTTATTTTTTACTTCATTTATTCATGCCACTAATGTCTCATATACTTCTTCCCTTTGGTATACTTGGTCTCAATTCTCAAACTTAGTATTATATATGTAATTATTGTTTTATCCCTTTCTTACTCATTTTGAGAGGGAAACGGATTAGCATGAAAATTTGAGGCAATCCTTCTAGGACCATCAATGGGGCTGAGTCAGTTTGAACTCGGCTCCGAGAAAAAATCTAATGAGTCTAACCTTCATTGAGTTGGATTGAAATTGAATCTAAATATTAGTTCCAAATTAAATGTGAGCAGAGTTTGGGCCTTATTAGGGTCAAACCCGATATAGGCTCAACCCTTTAATATGCATATATATATATATAATATTCATAGTTTGATATATATAATTATATATCTAAATATATAATACGAATACTTATGTGTTATTTGTCAAAATATATTAATATATATATATGCACGTAATATTACATGTACAAAATTATGTCAAAAGATTTAGAAGGACAAATCTTAGTATGAGCAAATTGAGGACCTTTGAAGATATATTAACTATTGATCATGTTTTATTTCTATTTTCCATGTACATTGAATTAATTGGATATATTATTGTTGAAAAATTCTTGGTTTATATACTTTTTAATGAATTGTTACCGATTCTTGTATAGTTTTAATGTTGTGGTCCTATGGATATTAAATTAGTTTAAAACTTAATAATTATGGTAATTACATTAAGGAAATTAAGGAGTTATAAGTGAGTTTGAGTTAAGTCCGAATTAAACTCACAATCTGAATATTTTGTGAGTCAAGTACGAGTTTCATATTTATCAATCCAAAACTCATAATTCGAAATCCAAAAGTGGTACTAACTACTAACTATAAAAGCGAACCTGAGTTCGTCAAACCTCGATTCAAATGGCCCAATTGACAGGCCTAAGTCCTTCCCTTCTTTTGATTTAAATGAAATTAAATTAAAACCTATAGTTTAGTACTCATATTCCTTTGTACCCAAACAGCCTTTTGACCTTTGAAAAAAATTACCCAAAATACTACAAGTTATCTTCACCTAGATTAGAATTATTTCAAGTAATCTTGAAAGTCAAGCCACATAATCGATTTTGTTGTCTAGGTTCTATTTTTCTTTTTTAGTTTTTTATTCTAATTGTAAAAAAAAGGTTCCTAATCGCAATACTACTATGATTGATCATGGAAGTATATTGTTTGGATTGCATTTTCTGGAAGGGTATATTGTAATACTTTTTTAGATATGATATATATAAAATAAAAAGTTCATTGAAAAATGTATCAGGGAAATATTCCCAAAAAAATGAGATTTTTGTCCAGAATGGCAATCCAAAAAAAGCCAGTATATTGGCATACTACTGCAAATGGTCCTCTTTTCTACAAATATATTATTTTTTATAACTTAAACTATCCAAAAAAAAGATCTCTAATCAAAATATTGAATTATTATGTTCAAACTTGTAACATATACGCTTCTAATAAAACAAAAAAAATAATGAAAAGATCAATCTTTAAAAATATTACCCATGAAAGATAGAAGCAATTGATAAAATTCAGGAATTCTTCCAGACTTGTGGTTTTCAAATATCATTGATTTCCTCTAGTTTCATGTGATCTAGTAGGCCCTTGCAATTTTAATCTTTTGCCATTGCTAGAAAATGTACAATGGTAGGGAAAGAACGGTTTTGGTAGTGAAGAAAGAGGCAAAGGAACTCTTTTATAGCAACTGTGAAGCTTTAGGGCAATTGCAGTAGTTAACGAATAGACACAACTGATAAATGGGCAATATTGCCTTTTTACACAGTAAAAAGAAGAGAAAGAGTGCGCGAGACCTTTTTTTTGGGAATGCTAATATTATTTGCCTTTTGAAAACTCTAAATTTGGGAAAGAATGGTTTCAACTTTCCTTCTCTCATTTGTTGCTATTGAGAGAACTCCAATAGGTACCACCTTGTTACACAATATGAAGGGTCGTTTTTAGGTTCTTCTTATCGTTTGCATTGTAAGTATTGAACCTGTAGTTAAAACTCTACTAGATTTTGATTAGTTGGGATTTACAATGTGTTCATGCGTTCTTGATTATTGGGTTTCTTTCTGTGCATCATAAGTCATGATTCTGATAAGAAGGTTTAGTTCGATTACTTTTGAGGCTAGGTATGCAAGTTTTAGTAGGGTTTATTGAAGAAGTCTTTTCTTTTTAATTGAGATTGGCAGTTCAGAAAATTGATGAAAAAAACTTAAGCCTAACACAAATAGAAGTTATTCAAACATTTCCCTTCTTTCCATTTTTAAATGAAGTTCTTTCTCCGCATGTAAAGAAAGAAAAAATAAGTTCAAGAAGGATGTTTTCGATTGTTTAAATAATCAATTCAAAAGGTTTATTCTTTCGAGAAACTCAGAGAAGAGATAGTGAAACAAGGGAAAAATGCAGTATTGATCCCTAATGTTTAGCTTGTGCACCAAAATGATCCTTAATATTTTGACCCCAAAAAAAAATCTTGTCCACAAAGTTTGTGGTTTTAGACAAATATTGAACAATTGATGAAAAATTCCAATGACTAATGGCCAAAATCGAATTGTTTTAATCCATTGACAGGCATAACTAACCCATGACCACAATCTCATCGTCAATTCCTTCAAAAGCATCTTCATTCAAATTTGTTGGTCAATGTCATCATTATTTTGCAGATTCTGTGCCTAAAAACTCAAATGCTAAACACTGTTAGAAATTGTATGAAGTTACAAGCATTGCTCATTTTAGAGTTGGAAGCCAGACTTCAGTTTCAGATTATGATTTTGAACATCTTTTTGATCTCATAATTTCCGTGCCAGAAGAAAAAGACGCTTGAAGCTAGTTTCTTGATAGTAAATTCACATATGAAAACTTTTCAGCGGAATAAGAAAATGCCTCATCTTATAATCTGGTATTTATAGTGCTGCATTGCAAAAACAAGTTGCAAACAAGATCGATAACTAGGATAAAAGGTAATAACTATGTACTTTATGTGGTTTTGTCTATCACCACATGATTCTTTTAAAGTCTAACCTTTCAAAATATTCACAGAATCCCCACTATAATTTTATGCAAAGTAAAAATTTGACATAAAGGAGTTTTCATAGAATCGTTATTTGAAATGCTTGTATTGCCCTTACTCAAGTATGGAATAAATTTTTGGGGGGAGGGGGGAGGGGAAGGGGAGAAACAACTTTTAGTAAAATTATAGGAAATTTTGTGGACATACATGAAATAGTAGGACGATTAAATAAATATTATAACTTCATTACAACGCTCTCTTAGAGTGCGTTTAGCTCATTCGATATGATGGGAGTTACTTTCTGTTTATTTTCAATTTTATATAAAACTATATAGATTTATATGATTATGTGATCATATATGAAATCAGAGAGAGAGAGAGGGGAAGGACTTTTATGCAAAAAAGCACGTTCTCATGTGCAAGTTCTTCTGCAACTGCCCATGGTAAGTTTTCCTCAAATACATTACAAATAGTTCAGTTTCCAATTTCCATTGGCATTTGAAATGAAATATGATGTGGTTATAATTTGTATCGTCTTTTCCTTGTCAACCTTTTCTTTTCAGCTGGTTTTTATTTAGAATCTTTGCTACACATTTGGAAGCCAATCAAAACAACATAGAAGGGAAGTTGAACATTTCTCAAGAATATTGTTAGATTGACTATGACAAATACCTTGCTTTCCAACTTAACTAATCAAAATTTTATCATTGCCTTTCTTAGCATGAGAATATGTGTATTCTAATATGCTTGGTCCATTTCTTAGGTTATGCTCAATATGCTTTTCGTCTGTGTTTTAAAACTCGGACCGGACCGGCCAGTTCAACCGGTCGAACCGGGAACCGGCCGTGTGTCCGGTCCGAGTTATACCAAAAAACCGGGAAAGTAAAAACCCGGTCAAATCCGGTCAAGATCCGGATTTGACCGGGAAAAAACCGGATTTCCGGTTCAAACAGCATTTTTTTAAAAAAAAACTCAAACTTTTTCAATATTATATTTTGACCCCTAGATTGTTAAAAATTATTAATATACCTCAAATATTTCATACTTTATCAATGTTTTCTTAAAGTTTGGTGTTATTTTTTAATTAAGTCCATAATTTTAATTCTAAACTTGTTAATACTTATTAAATAATATAAATTGCTACTTGATTGTTCTAATTTCTTTGTATTTTCTTGTTAAATATATTTGAAACATCAAATATATATGAATATACCTTTATTAATATTAACATGTTATTAGGTATTTTACATATAATATTTTAATTTTTAAATAATTTTTATTTATGACGTCATCCGGTTCAACCCCTATCGAACCCGGTTGAACCCATTGACCCCTGACCCCTGAGCTTGACCGAGTCGATACCCGGTCCGGTTCTGAAAACATAGCTTTTCGTTGCAGGTAGGCAAACCTTTCTTTGTTTCATGACAATGACTTTATGTTACTTTGCAAGTATTATCGAAATGCCAATTTCAAAAACGATCTTCTTTGAAATTAGTATGGTTCTTGGATTGGCTAGATCATGTAAAATGCATCCTTTATAGATTAAAAAAGAAGGCTTATTTTTTCCTAATGCTTGAAAGTGAGAAGAGATAAAGGAAAAGAGGCAAATCAAGGACTTCACCTTTACCTAATTATCGTCCCTACCAAAGTAAGCTGGATTTTGGGGACGGCATATTCTTTTTTTTGTCTATTAGTTTTACTTAGAATCATAACTAGCCGTTTCTTTTTGGAGCAAATTAAGAAAATATTGCAAGGGAACTGAACATTATTTGAAGATTGTTAGATTCCATAAGACAAATACCTTCCTTTCCAATTTAAACTATCTAATGAAATCCAAAATTTTCTCTACACCTTTCTTGGCTCAACAGAATAGTTATTCTTTACCTATTTTTTCAGTTATGCTCTATATACTTTTTCTTTTGAGTAGACAGACATTTCACTTTTTGATTTGAACAAACAAAACTCATCCTCTATCCCACAAAGGGCAAAAAAAAAATCATACGTTCCCAAATTCATATCATTCTTGAATAGTTGTTCTTTCAAATTCATATAATTTTAGAATTTGTTAGCTCATATAAACCGCATCCTCTATACGACAAAAGAAAGAAAGAAAAAGAAAAACAGCATATTTTCTGAAATTTGGAACAACTCTCAAAATTTGTTGATAAGAAAACCGATTCTTGAGAAATTTGATTGAGCATTATGGCTGAGAGTGTTGTAGGTTTTTTGATTAACCAGCTCTCAACCTTGCTTTCCCAAGAGATCACACTTTTGGGGGGGCTTAAATCAGATGTTCAGTTCATCAAAGATGAACTCCAGAGCATGAAGGCTTTCCTCGGAGAAGCTGAAGCAAAGGAAGACAATGATTCTCAACTCCGAGCATGGCTAAAGCAGGTTCGAGAAGTTGCTTATGATACAGAGGATGTTCTCGATGATTTTACCTTTCGCTTTGCTCGTGGTTACATGGATGGATTCTGTGGCAAGGTTGGAAAGATCTATAACTCAATGAAGAATCTGAAAGCTCGCCATCAAATTTCTTTGGAGATAAAAGACATCAAGGCCAGAGTTGGAGACATTTCAGAAAGGCATCGGAGGTACCAGTCCCAATATGGTACTCAAGAAAGAGGCTTCAGCTCTTCCCGTCAGGTGAATGCAGATTTTGACATTCGTGCTCAATCACTCTTCATTGAAGAAGCTCAACTTGTTGGGATTGATAAGCCAAAAGCAGAGCTCATCTCAAAAATCCTTGATGACCATTCCCAATTGAAAGTAGTTTCGGTTGCGGGAATGGGGGGACTCGGCAAGACTACCCTGGTGAAAAAAGTCTATGATGACGCTGCAGTGAAGAAACAATTTTTCAGAGCCATGCCTGGATAACTGTTTCTCAAAATTTTCAGTTCAGGGACATCATCAAGAACCTGATCCGACAGTTGTACAAAGAAATCAGACAGCCGGGCCCTCCCGAAGTGGAATCCATGGATGTTCTTATGCTGAGTGAATTTGTCAGAGACTTCCTCCGAGGAAGAAGGTACATCCTTGTCCTTGATGATGTGTGGAGTATAGATGCCTGGGAAGCTATCAAATGTGTATTGCCTGACTGCAATATCAGTAGTCGTGTTGTACTGACAACGCGAATAGCTGATGTAGCTTCTGCATCCTGTTTAGGATCACTTGACTTCGTCTATAAGATGGAGCCTCTTTCTGATAAAGAGTCTTGGACTCTGTTTTGCAATAGAACATTTCAGAGCAATGACTGTCCTCCAAATCTAGAAGAAGTTGCTAAAAAAATACTGAAAAAATGTGAGGGCCTACCACTTGCAATTGTTGCAATAGGTGGTGTTTTGGCTCTTAAGGACAAGGAAAAGACAGATGAATGGGAGATGATTCTTCATGGTTTTGGTGGCGAGGCAGATGGCAGTGGTAAGCTTGACAGGATCAAAAGGGTACTCTTACTTAGCTACAATGATTTGCCTCACTATCTTAAAAGTTGCCTATTATATCTAAGCATCTACCCTGAAGATTATCCAATTGATGTGGATGCTATGCTTCTTAAATGGATTGCACTAGGATTTGTAGAAGAGAATGAAGGGATAACATCCACTGATATTGCTATGAGATATATGAAAGAACTCATCAACAGAAGCTTGGTCCAAGTTAAATCCACATTGGACGATGGCAGATTGATTACATGTGGTCTCCACGATTTTATGCGTGAAATCCTTGTTTCAAAGTCCAAAGAGCAGGACTTCACGACTGTAGCCACCAGATATTACTCAAGATGGCCAGAAAAAGTTCGACACCTAGCAATCCACAACTTCACTGATAATCCACAAGAATTTAGTAGCTTAAAGTGTCTTCGGTCTGTGGTAATATTTGAGTGTGAAGATCCTCTCACAACTACATTTTTATCCAAGTTTTTACATGGCAATCCCAAGTTGCTAAAGGTGTTGGATTTGGATGGAGCTGAATTGGACAGCATCCCAAAGCAAGTCTTCAAACTATTTCATCTCAAGTATCTTAATCTTGCAAGTACTGGAGTTAAAATTATTCCAAAATCTATTGGGAAGCTTCAAAACCTTGAAGCTATAAATCTGGTAGGAACCAATGTAACTGAGTTGCCGGTAGAAATTCTAAATCTAAGAAAACTCCGTTCTCTTCACTTAGGTAGAGTGGGTGATTATTCAAATGAGTATGCAATTGGGGGCTGTAAATGTCCACTTGGAATTGGAAAGCTTATTTGTTTGGAGGAGTTGTATGGTATAGAAGCAGACAGTGATAAAATAGTAAGGGAGGTTGGAAAGCTAACGCAATTGCGACGATTAGCCATCACAGAGCTGAGAAGAGAAGATGGACAGGAGTTGCTCTCCTCCCTCTTGAGGCTGACCAACCTTCGAGATTTGATCATCTCCTGTATTAAAGAAGATGAGACCCTTGATCTCCAACATTCCGTCTCTCCAAAGCTTGAATTCCTCACATTTCTGAAATTGAAGGGGCGTTTAGAGAAAGTACCGCAATGGGTGACATCACTTCAATCCTTGAGAACATTACATTTGGACAATAGTAGGTTGAGAGAAGATGAGAATGTAATAGGCTCCCTGGGACATTTGCCCAATCTGGTATCACTTAGTCTCTATCGTGCTTATGAAGGGGAGACATTATGTTTCAAGGTTGGAGGATTCAGAAAACTCCAGCGCTTACAGCTTGTGCAATTAACAAGACTGAAATGGGTGAGAGTGGAAGAGGAATCAATGCCAAGTCTCATAAGTTTGCAGTTAGGTGCTTGCAAACTGATGCAGGAGTTGCCTTCGGGCATCCAAAACTTGACCAGACTTGAATATCTTGGATTTTTTGAAATGTCTGATGAGCTAGTGCACAAAGTACGGAATTTGGATAAACAAAGTGAAGATTATCAGACAATTTCTCATATCCCTCAAGTTTTTTTTGGTCACTGGATTGATGGTCATTGGGAATGGACGTTCCTCTAAGAGAAGAGAAGCTAAGAGACAACTCTTTGCAACTTTCAACATTAATTGATATTCAGTTAACTCATCTCTTCTATAAGTCGCAGGTTGTTTACTAGCTTTTCCTTTTATTTCATTGGGTTCTCGTTTACTTTTTCCTTTCTACTGCTTACTACATTTGTATCAAATCATATCATGAAACACCCTCAATTCCTCGAAATAGTGTGTGTTCATATATCGATTTAGATTTCCTTTTAGACATTTCTTAGACTTGAGGATTACAAGAATTTGATTGCCTTTCTGACACCAACTTTCTCCTCTGCCGGTGGTTTCATTTAGCCTCATGGCTATAATATTTACAGCCAATTGATTGAAACAGCATAAAATGGAATTCTAAATTAAACTATGGTTTGATTGATTAAGGTGTCCTCCTGGCTTCTACTTTTTAATTGGCATCGAGGATTTTGACTATATGATCATTCTTTTTCATGTATTTTGGTATTTCCACATAATTTTTGCAAGGATTTTGTTCTTTCTAGCGTTTGATATGTTTGCAAGGATTTTTTGGCTTCTACTTTTCAATTCTCTTAACAATTATTGCTACTTTTTAATTGGCATCGAGGATTTTGACTGTATGATCAATTCTTTTTCATGTATTTTGGTATTTCCACATAATTTTTGCAAGGATATTAGTTCGTTCCTGTTATTTTCTCTTAGTGCTATAAGTCAAATACTTTGGGACTTAAATGAACAATGAAATAAGTCACAGGAAAAAAATAGTGGTAAATAGTGGTAACAAATTTTTTGAGTTGGTGATTAGATGCACTTCATTTCCTTATTTTGGCCTATCAAATTAATATATTTGTTAATTTTTTGGGTCCAATAAGTCAAGAAAAAGACAAAAATGGAATTCAACAAAAAATATTTTTTTTGACCAGAATTTAAAATATTGGCCTATCAAAGTAATATATTTATTTTTGTAGCAGATATCTTGTATAGCTCCAGCCAAATTTTGAAATGTGGATTTGGTGATTAGAACATGAAAATTGACCATTTTCTTGCACAGTGTCAAATCTAGATTTAAAAGTAGAAGTTCTGATTGCAAGAAATTAATTGTATTCAATTCATTATTAAAAATAAAATCCAAACTACACTCGATGTCAGTTAGAATTATTTTCTTTTTCCCTTCTAAATATTCAACTGGACTTGCTGGACTCTGCTTCCTTAAAATCAGATTCATTTAGAATTCAAGCTCAGTAAAGCTTCTATTTTAAATATTTAAGTGGAGTGGATTTTCTGGAAATGAAGTGAAAAGAACCGCAGCAAATGCTTATTCTTGTCATCTACTTGAGTTCACCAATGTACTAATATGCTTGTTCCTGTCATCTACTTCTGGTCAGGCAATCCCTTTGACTTTACTACAGAACGGAGCAGGTCATTCAAATAAACTCCTGTCAAATAGTACATGATAGGGAAAAACACTGATGCCGAAAGATGTGAACAAGTAATTCCCTTCCACGCACAAGGGGATACTAATGAACCAATCGCGATCCTCGACGAACCTTGAACACTTTTGTCAATTTCCGCAGCAAAACACACACTAACAACTTGATCCCCTGCACCGATAGGAAACAGGATGTGGCGCTGAGGGTCAAATTTTTGTTCCAATGGAGGGAAAGAGAGAGATCCTTCAACAGGAGGTTCACCAAAAGGAAATTTACAACTCAGAGGATGCCATTGGGATTGGTTAGATGACAGATCCAAATACTCGCCCCATGGATCGTCTACCTCATTTCATAAGGACATAGATTTTGCTACCACTGATTGCTTGGTGAGTATGCAAAAATCTGCAAGCAATCAAGGGAGGAACTTTGAACCACCCATTCTCAGGCTTGGAGGTGTCGTTGAAGTAAACCGCGTGATCCTCTTCATCATCAGGCTTCATGACATATTACAACCATCTTCAGTAGGTGAAAATAGAATCCTCCCAGGCCATAAATCAGGGATCTACAGGAACCAAAAGTTACCCTTAAGCTTAAAGCCAGCATTTGCTTCTCGAGTTTCCAAGCACAGAGTTTACCACCACCACCAGCCTGTGATAAGTTGACTACATACCAAACCAACTCAAGTTCTCTGGCAAACCGACTACAGACCAAAATTGGTACATAGTTTAAGTTCCTTGTTTTTCGGTTTTATGTTTTAATCCTCTCTGAATAGAGGAAGCACAATCATATTTTGTTTGATATTCAAGCTAATTAATGAGCAATATGTCCTTTATCTTAGTGCATTTTGATACTTATTTTTTAAACATGATTTCTGTAATTTTGATAATCAAGCCCTAGCTAGCTGAATGTAGTGTGTGATCCAAGATATTCTGCTTCACTATCTACCCTAACGGGGAAGTTAAGACACCATAATATCTACATGTTTTTTTGTAAGTACCAAATTACAGTATCTTTCTGGTTCCTTCATCACTTCTGTGATTAAGAAAAGAATTGTTTATTGTTCTTCTCCAGTTCACACACCATACATCAATATGGGGCTGTTGAAAGACAGAATAGAACACGATTACTTAAAACTTGTACAACTTTTTTAGAGTACAATCTGTTCATTCATTCTAACAGCTAGTTGTCCAATGAAACACACCTATCTATTCGTTTTTACAAGGGAAATCCCATTTCATCTTTTGTCCACTGCTAATATTTTGGATTGCACAAGTTTTCTCCAGCAATTCTTTGTAACTTGCAATCCTCCAAATCTTGCCTTGAAATCATCTCTTCTATTAAGAAGCCAAAACCTTCACAGATACATACCTCTCACATAAACTATTTGTAGCAAACTGGGTACGCAGAATACTTTTGCTAAAGGTGGGTTAGGGGAAGAATTCTCGCATATGGGCAGTATTAGAGGCTTTTACAAAGTCAAACTAGGCTAAATACGTATGTCAGAGGGATGCAGCTATCATGCAGCTTGATCCTCGTTAGCAGAAAAACCATGCTCCTTTGGTATACTAAACAACAAAAAAAAGTAAAGATGTTTAGCATATACAGTATGGTTGATTCGGAAGTCCTTTGGTACACTAAACAACAAATGATCAGACATCCGAGTTCATCAATTTCCCAAATGCCAACCATGAATATGTGCAATTTCAGAACTGAACTCAAAAAACCTTCCTCACCACGGACCACTACATATGCACATCTACTTCTGATTGAGGGAATACTACATCAATAGCGTCAATATAGAAATGAACATGCTCCCCTACCTCGAGTTCAAGACTTTTGTCTAATACAATATTGGGAACAAAACAAGATTCCTTCTTCATCTCCTTCCTATAAAGAAGTATCATCTTCCTTCTTCCCCTCCCGAAGAGGGGTAGCAGAATGCTCCTCCTCCTCAAGCGGTGAAAAACCATGTTCCTTGGGTACACTAAACAGCAAAAATAGTAAAGATGTTTAGTATATACAGTATGGTTGATTCGGAAGCATAGAAATGAGCAACACAAATAAAGATGTTTCTAGTAGCTTATTTTCAAACCTGCACTTATAGTTTCGTTCAGTCCAAAACTGAGCCCCTTTTTAGTACTAGTACGCAAAAATGATGGCTATTTTCCTGCTCAATAGTCCCAAAATCCTTCTGTGCATATTATATATGAAAGGTTGGTGAATGCGAGTTTTGCTTCTTTTTTTTTTTTTTCATTCTTCTTGGTAGTGCTGGATTTTACATCTATCCCGGGTTATGATCCAATCATATTTCTTTCATTCTTTCATTTTGCTTTGTTTTACAACCGCACTTTACTTTTTCAGAGTTTGTATACTTGTTCACATAAATCTGTTATGTTTTAGAGCAGCTAATGAACTGCTTTTACTGTAAGTAATCAACATGCACTACTATGTTTGGCACTGGAAATTGACGGGAACTTTTAAGCTGGTTCTCTTCTGTTCATTGAGTCACCTGAATTGTGTTGGAATATGTTCTTAAGCTCGCTGTTGCAAAGGTAATGAACTTTGTTTTATCTCGTGCTGATCTTTCATACATGTTTAGTTATAACGGCAAAATATGATATGAAAAAAAGGTTACACTACTGATACTTCAGACACAAGTTGTACTATTTGGTGTGGCCAAAATCTGACTGTAGAGTGGCTTTCATATCTTGAATTTCTTTCCCAAATTCGTGTGCTATAGGTAGATTTGCAGTACCATTTTAGTTAGAATAGATGTTTAGAGCAAAGTGATGCTGATTACTTTTTAATTTTGCAATTCTTGGCAGGGATAATTCTATGGGATCAGTCTAATGCAATTTTGTATTGTTACAGTTCAATTAAATGAACAAGCTTTTATAGAACTCGTGGGCTCACATATGGATTTGAAGTCCTGTATAGATTAGAAACTCTGTGAGTGGAAAGTATGTCTTTCAGGCAATGTGATTGATTAGAAACTCTGTTGGTGATAGCCTGCAGACCTGGTTACAACTGCATCTTTGGTGAAAATCTCCATATAGTTTTTTGCTTTTCAACCAACAGTTCAAATTTTCCTCAATTATGATGGTATTATGTGATTAAAGATGATTATGCAAACAGGGTATCTAATGCAAGATCAAAACTCTCATTCAACTACTTGCAGAAGATTTATATATTTCTAGGCATTGTTTTGGTGCTGGATATGACCCATGAACTATATAGTGTACTCAGCCGAATTCAAAGAGAAGAGTGTGATTACTCTACCCAGATTCAGGAAAAGAAAATATTGTAAATCAGGTCGTAATGCTCATTGGTCTCAAGTACTGAAAAATGTTCGCAGATACATAGGCTCAAGCTTATGGGCCATTCCTTGACCAGTACATAAAATTTCAGAATTAACTTGACAGTTTACTGATTTGACATAGCCAAATTGCAGATTGAAGGGGGCAAGATTTTGTTGTTCAAACCATCAACTTGATCGATTAGCTAGTAGCTTATTTTCAAACCTGCACTTTTTAGTACTCGTACACACAAAATGATGTGATGGCCATTTTCCAGCTCCAATAGTCCCAAAAAAGTTCATATGCCAATGTCACAAATCTCATGCATAAAATGCAGGTTTTAAAGAACTATTTGACCAAATAAACTATTCAAATACTCAGAGCACTTGTAACAAACCTGGGAATCATTACTCTATGTACGGCGATCCGATCCAAGTGAACAAATAAAAGATTAAACAATGTTTTAGTCCGGCTGCAATATTGGGCCAAACTATATATAACCAAACATTACAAGATTTTCCAATGACTACTACTTTAATAACTTCTTGGAAGAAGAACAGTGAAGCCAACAGATGCTCCAAAGAGAAGGATGAGCAGGCCAGTGAAGTTGACTATCAATGCTTCCATTAACCGGTCACAGCACTCAATATTGCCATGAAAAATATAACTATGCCAAGAATCTTCCATTAGATTCTGGCTCTACTTGTTTTAATAAACTTGTTCTTATTTTTTCATGCATACAAGTCGTATTACCTGTTCTTACAGACAAATCGCCACCCTCTTCATTTTCTTTGTAGATTTGCAGGTCATCATACATGTTAATTTGCATTATCTGTACGAGCATGTGTATAAACTAAAACACCAGACTTAAACTATTACGAGGTCCTCCAAAGTCATCGGCTGCATCTTTCCTCTCCAAACTGTTGCCAAGTTCCTCCTCTGTACTTACTGATATTCTCCTCTTCTTAGCTGACATATTCACATCCAAACTTTCAGAACCTTCAGCATTTAGAATACTCAAAGATCTGACATACAGCAAAGCATATTAAATCGTACAACTGGTCAACATCTCACAGAGCATAAACGCGACTTCAATTAACTTATTTCGTTTTACATACACAACAAGGTATGTAAGAAAATGTGCTGCAATTACAGGTAACAAGACACCAAGCTGATTTCTACACTTTACACCCTTTAGATGCAAGCAGGTTTCCCATTGAGATAGTTCAGATATATGAAATTGGATGAATCAATCAGATCATCTATATAAAAAAAAAAAGATGGTGAACAAATATCATGCATGCTGATTCTGCACAAGTTCAGTAGCATAAGTATATAAAAGCCATAGGCTATTGTCTTCAAGAATTACATTTCATTAAACTGCAATTTCTCTACTAACAATCATATCAAACAATTATGTCAGAATTGCTCCCAAACTCGAGTATTCTGCCCCTAGACCATCTGTTGTACAATCAATTTCTGATTATCCTTGTGCTCATTGTCACTCTTTTAACCAAGATTTCATAAACTAATACAGCTATCAAGATAGAACTGGGTTAGCATTCTTCTAAGATTAAATCAAATTTTGTACAAAATTAATGAAAAGAAAAAGTAAGGAATGACAATAGATCACCACCGCAAGAAAACAGTTTACATAGCATAGCCAGCAAGAAAAGATTGTCTATATTTGACACATAATTCTGTTGTCTCCATAGGACGATTCAGAGGGATTCTCATCTTTAAAAGTCAATAGTTTGATTGGTCGCAGATATTTCTGTTGTCATGGAATTCTTCGGGTTTCAATCAGCAATCAGGATATAAAAGTCTTCTATACTTGCAACTGATGGAAGTAGAAGAATACAGATAGTTATTGATGCATATGAAAATAACATGAGATTTGGAGAATATGCAAGGTTGTCCACTGTAGGAGTGATGTATCAGATCTCTATGTTGGCAGTTTGAAAAGAAGAACTGGTACAAAATAGTATCCCCATGGACACAACGGTTTCTAAATTTCTTCTTCCCTACTCCTGTTCTAATTTTCTGCACCAATTGTATCCTAGAGCTCTATTTAGTGCGCAACTTCAGCAACTCACTATTCCAACAACACAGAGCATGCTTCAAGCTTAAAACCCATGCCCAGATAACAAAGCACTTCCCCAGCTTTTGAAATCCATTAGAAGTACACTAAAATAGCTTCTGACGTACACAGGCTGCTGATCAGTAAAAATGTCCTGAACTCTTTTACCTGATAGTCTTAAAAGCAGCAAACTCATTGATACAAAATTTGAACACAAGCTTTTAACACTGAATGTTATTTGACAGTGGGGAAGATAGGTTGAACTCTTACTTTCTCATTGGTGTATATTCAAGGACAGGAAAAGAAACTACCACATGCAAGGGAAGATGAGAGTAAAAAGTCAGGAAGAAAGCCACATATGACACAAAGGTTTAGGACATCACTTCCAAGACAAAGATGCATAAAAAATTCACCAATGAATAACTTAAATAACTCCTTCATGGATGGCCTAACAAAACTGGGTCTGTGGGTGTGTGTACAGTAGTACATGCAATATGTACCAGGCTTCAGCTCAGCCCTGGGGACCAGAATATCTTATGACAGGAAATTGAGGTGACGAATCCCAACATTTCAATTAAAAGCCCTTCCATCAAACTCAATGAATAAGCCTATGTTCTCAAACAACGGCCGAAGTGTCCTTCACTGTCAGTTTACCCAATACCCATAACACGTACAATATCCATAAGCTACTAAAGCACCATAAATTTTAAGTCTACTGAAATATGTAGAATTTAAATTTTTAATAAATACTTGAGATCCTAAAAAGATTACCCATTCTTCAAAGTGGATAAATTGGATCTTCAGCCAAGTTCCCAAGAATATTAAAATTTACTCTTCCCTTAAACTCTTCATTGGTTGCATCAGTCGTGAATATTGATGGCATTCACAAAAAAAGAATGGAACGCATAATGTATCAATATATCAACATCAGTTGGATGCCCTAAGAAAACATTCAGCACACACAGCTTTTATAAAAACTCCGTGAAGTCAAAAGAATAGAATCTTGCAAGCAACAGATGCACACCTCCCCATTCCCCAAGTTGGTTCATTATTTGTCTTCCCTTTGCAACAAGAGAGGTCCAAGAAATAAAAACGATACAAGCTTTGGAGAGGACTTCAAATATAACTGAAACTCATTCATTTCTTTCACATAGTGATGAGCCTCGGCAACGCTTGGCTTCTGGTGTAAATATATCCAAAAACAATTCCAAACAAGTTGTCTGCCACAAGATTTTAAGCGAACTCTAAATTTTCCACTTATTATTTGGGCCCTAGAAGAGTGCAACAGCTCATGCCTATACAAGTCCCTTTAGGTATGAATGAAAGACAATTATCTAAAGCTGCTGCAATGAAGAATGCCTTTTTAATGTTAAAAGCAAACTGAAGCTTATATATCTATTTCTTGAGAACTCAAAATAGATGATTGGCAATCAGCAATATATTTCATGCATATAATATCCGAGGTCTCAAATGCCTAACAAAATTGGACTAATTGTCTTCTCCTTCCAGAAATAAGATCACTTAAGACCATGCCATTCTTTGGAGAAATAGAACGATACACTTATCAAATTGCTCTTATATTTAAAATTTTTTATTTATGGCAGAAAATATTGCATATCTTTGATCTATTGTTTCTGATTTATTTTCAAAGAAAACAATGCAAAGGTTCCGTATTAGTAAGGTGAATTTGTGCCTAACCTGTATGAGTTATGTGCTCAAGCTTAAGCTATGGTTACTATGTATCCATAACCCTCTTCAAATTCAAGGAAATTGGTAACTCATATATATATATATATATATATATATATATATATATATATATATATATATATACATACATACATACTGGAAAGCTGTGAGTGATAAAGAATTTAACCAGTGATGCATTTTGGATTTTGAATCATGTCATTTACTCAAGAAGGCACAGCAGACTTAAGCAGTCACTCGATTGAACCAAGTGACAAATGACAGAGTGTAAGCAAAAAATGTTGAATAAGACTTGTAAACAAGGACTAAACCATACTAATCTGTGACCTAAAAATGCACTGGCTACATATAAATGGATAAAGTGGAAGATCATATGCAAAAAAATTTGAAACCAGCTACTAGACTCATATGTTAATAACCTATTGGCAGGATAATTGACATCTTATTCTTCTGTTTGTCTGCAAACGGAAATCTTAATCAAGTTTAGAACCTAAAAATCATAAACGTTTTTCCTAGACTAAGTTCAGCAGATGCAAATAGTGAGGCGTGCATAATTTTGCCATTATTCTCGCAAATGAAGACCATAAGCATTACTCTTCATTTCCAAAAATTTATCATGTTTAAAATGGTAAACAACTTTGGTTTGTTTGTTTTTCCCCCCTTAATACCTAATGCATTTGAACAACACAACATGCCTGTGCCTATCTTCTGCATAGCTCACCCAGTTCTCCCAACTTCATCAGTTTTATCAATTAGTCGCCCTCCCATTCACCGTTTACTTATGTTTAATCATTCAAACATCTCTTTCTTTAGAAACCAATTCCGTAACAATGCTACTCTTCATCTTAAACCAAAACAATTACAGCAGCGAACACATTGTATCAGTAATTCAAGTCCGCTACAGTCTTATTCACTTACAAATACCCCAAGTTCCCAACCTTGCCCAGAATTTAAGAATCCCATAAAACCAAGTTCACTAAACGAGTTTAACCGTCCTGATTCTCAAGTCAGCATGAATTTTCTTTATATTTAAAATCTCCTTATTTTGACATTAATCCAGAGAACTGACAAGAGAATTCATTACCTATTCCAGAGAATTCATTACCTTTTCCAGAATTGACATGGCTTCTTTTGTTGCACTCTTCTCCCTCTCTACATAACAAAGGAAGCATTTTTATCAATCAACACACTGCCCAGACTATCCCAAACAATCAAATTGAAAATTTTCAAGAACCCAGATGCAAATTACATAAATAAATGCCAATAAAGTACAAATATAACAAAAAAGAAGGAACATAACTTTCTGGACAGAAGAGATGGGATGAGAGGCCTTACTGATGGGACAGGTGATGAGGAATCCGGAGTGGGAATGACTGAGGAGAGAAGAAGAGGCGTTGTAGTCAAAACGAGGAATGGTGATCACAGCAGAGTGCTGCTCCCAGGGCTTCAGCTCCTCCGTGGTTTTCAGTTCATTGCTTCTGTTGCCAATTCTTTTGCTCTTTCTTCTGTTTCTGCTGTCCCACGTTTCATTTCCAGTATTATTGAGTTAATGGATTGCAATTTGTTTGGCAGATGAGATTTATATTTATATTTCGCCCCCTCTTTTGTATGGCAAATGAGGTTTTTTACCCTAGTTCTTCCACTTTACTAATAAAATGTGATTTATTCTAAATGTTTTAGACCCTCTTTGATAACCCAATTCAGTATTTAAACTTAATGGATTCAGATTTGAATGTCTTCAGACGCATTGATAATCAAAAATAGAATGTCTAAATTAATTAAGTGACATTGAATTTCTTAGGCAAAACTTGCTCTCAAAATAAAATATTAAATTTGAAGTTCGAATTCATTAAGTTATTAAATTGTTAAGTATTAAATGTGATACATTTGAGTGTATATCACATTAAGTGATAAATGAATAACTTATCACTTATTTTTTGGAACAAGTTTTGCCTAGAAAATCGGTGTCATTTTATTTTTTGAAGCAAATTTTGGCTAAAAAATTCAGCATCATTTAATTAATTCATATGTGTAATTTTTTGTTATCAAATGCATTTAAATATGTTAACATCTGAATCCATTAACTTTAAATGTTGAATTGAGTTAAAACAGTGCTTAATACTTCACAATTCAACAACTTAACTTAATGGAATTCAAATTTTAGACTTCAGTTTTCAAACTTTAATTTTATCAAACGCACCCTCCTATTACCCAAATTCTACCAAACAAAATTTTTCTACATATTACCACCCTCACAATTCACAAAGTCATTTTAATAATTGAATCTATTAACTGATATCAGTCGGTTTGGATCATTTTGTGATATCAAAGGTGAAAAAAATCACATGTGTGCACAAAAATAAAACCAAAAAAAAGGTGTAGATTTTTCTTTTGGAAAAATGGAGAGTCGTAGTTGTAGTCTCCAATTTTTAACATACGCACTGAAATAATCTCTAATGTTTTGATCAAAATAAATTTGGTTCTCAAAGTTTTTGGTAGTAGGTACATTCAACAATGGTGAAAACTCAACAATGACTAACGGTCAAAATTTAATTACTGTTATTTAACAATTTCGACTTTGTACTTTTGGACCCTAATGTTTGAAATTTTAATCATTTTAGTTGCTTAAATTTTCAATAGTGATATCGAGGGTATTAGGATCAAACAAGATGCGAATTACAACACAATTGTCTTAAATTGGTACTAGCAATTCTAATTAAACTTTTTTATTTTTACTGCATTTATTCATGCCACTAATGTCTCATATACTTCTTCCCTTTGGTATAATTGGTCACAAATTTGGTATTATATATGTGATTATTGATTTATACAAGTAGTATTATCTGATAATTCACCCATAATGAGTAAAAGCACTTCATATTAGTTTTTATGTTTGCTAGTTTTTATAATTACAATTCCGAACTATAACAATTTAAGGCCTATATGTATAAGTCACGCAAGAACTAGCATGAATGATAATAAATTTTATATTAATACTAGAATTTTCCTTTTTTTTTATATATTATGTATATATTGTCATTTGATTGTGACTTATTCAAAAAAAAATCTTTAAGTTCAACGATGTTATTATGTTGCTATAAAGTGTTTTTATGAAATTTTATAGGAATTTTGGATGACATTTGTCATAAATTTAATTCAATTCACACCTTTTTTTTCATTTTAAAACCCCTAACTATAACTAGAAACTTAAGAGACCATATTGATTGAAACTTCAAACATTGGGGACTAAAAATGTAAAGTTAAAATCAGAAAATTTAGAGACCAAATTTGTTTTGGCTGATATAGTATGGACCAGTTTGATATATAGGTCACACATTGAGAGTCAAATTTGTGTCTCTCTTTGGAAAATTTTGAGAAGTAGTAATAGAAAGATTTAAAATTCAGTATAAGTTTTGGCAATTTCACATATTCCTAATATCTAATAAAACACATGTCATAATCAAAATTACCAAATTAACCTATCCAACCAAGCAAGCTCCCACTCTAATCATCTGATCCCCAAATTCCCTTTCTTACTCATTTTGAGAGGTAAATGAATTAGCACAAAAATCTGAGGCAATCCTTCTAGGACTATGAATGGGGCGAGATCAGCTTGAACTTGGCTCCAAGAAAAAGTCTAATGAGCCTGACCTTTCATTGAGTTGGATTGAAATTGGGTCTGAATATTAGTTCGAAATTAAATGTGAACAGAGTTTGGACACTATTAAGGTCAAACCCGATATAGGCTCAACCCTTTAATATGCATCTATATATATAATATTCATATTTTGATATACATAATTATATATCTAAATTTATAATACTAATACTTATGAGTTATTTGTCAAAATATATTAATATATATAAGGAATATTAAATATACAAAATTATGTCAAAAGATTTTAGTACGAGCAAATTGAGGACCTTTGAAGATATATTGACTGTTGATCATATTTTATTACTATTTTCCATGTACATTGAATTAATTAGATACATTATTGTTGAAAATTTCTTGGTTTATATATTTTTTAATGAACTGTTATGGGTTCTTGTATAGTTTTAATGAACTGTTATTATTAGTTTAAAACTTAATAATTATAGTAATTATATTAAGGAAATTAAGGAATTATAAGTGATCTTAAGTTAGGTCTGAATTAAACTCACAATTTGAATATTTGTGAGTCAAGTATGAGTTTCACATTTATCAATCCAAAACTCATAATTCGAAACCCGAAAGTAATACTAACTATAAAAGCGGAACCTAAGTTTGTTAAACCTCGCTTCAAATGGCCCAACTGACAGGCCTAAATCCTTCCCTTCTTTTGATTTAAATGAAATTAAATTTAAACCTATAGTTTAGTACTCATATTCTTTTGTACCCAAACAGCCTTTTGACCTTTTTTTTTGGCATTAATCACAGGTGTTCGCATTCGTTTTACAGTCTGCGACTAATCCTGTTCGAGCCGCGTCGGGTCCTTTGTAGGGAGAAACTCTCCCAACGTTGTTTTTTCCATCCCCATGGGTTTCGATCCCAATACCTCATGGTTAAGGGATGCAAGCCCCTTCCACTTGTGTCAACATCCGTTGGTGTCTTTTGACCTTTGAAAAACATTACCCGAAATACTACAAGTTATCTTCACCTTGATTAGAATTATTTCAAGCAATCATGAAAGTCAAGTCACATAATCAATTTTGTTGTCTAGGTTCTATTTTTATTTTTTAGTTTTTTTATTCTAACTGTAAAACAAGGTTCTTAATCACAATACTACTATGATTGATCAAGGAAGTATATTGTTTGGTTGCATTTTTTGGAAGGATATATTGTAACACTTTTTTAGATGTGATGTATATGAAGTAAAAAAATCATTGAAAATGTGTCAAGGAAATATTTTCGAAAAACATGAGATTTTTGTCCTGAGAATGGCAATCCAAAAAACGCCACTATATTTGCATACTACTGCAAATTGACCTCTTTTCTACAAATATATTATTTTTTATAACTTAAACTATCCAAAAAAAAAGATCTCTAATCAAAATATTGAATTGTTATGTACAAACTTGTAACATTTATGCTTTTAATAAAACAAAAAAATAATGAAAAGATCAATCTTTAAAAATATTACCTATGGAAGATAGAAGCAATTGATAAAATTCAGGAATTCTTCCAGACTTGTGGTTTTCAAATATCATTGATTTCCTCCAGTTTCACGTGATCTAGTAGGCCTTTGCAATTTTAATCTTTTGCCATTGGTAGAAATGTACAATGGTAGGGAAAGAATGGTTTTGGTAGTGAAGAAAAAGGCAAAGGAACTCTTTTATAGCAATCGTGAAGCCTTAGGGCAATTGCAGTAGTTGACGAATAGACACAACTGATAAATGGGTAATATTGCCTTTTTACACAGTAAAAAGAAGAGAAAGAGTGCATGAGACTTTTTTTTTGGGAATGCCAGTATTATTTGCCTTTTGAAAACTCCAATTTTGGGAAAGAATGGTTTCAACTTTCCTTCTCTCATTTGTTGCTATTGAGAGAACTCCAATAGGCACCGCTGTGTTACACAATAGGAAGGGTTGTTTTTAGATTCTTATTATTGTTTGCATTGTAAGTATTGAACCGATAGTTAAAACTCTACTAGATTTTGATTAGTTGGGAATATTTAATATATATGAGACTAGAACCAGCAATACCCAATAAGAATTGAGAATACTGCGACGGAGTCCCATGAGACCCAATCTTTTGAGTTTTTATAACAAATAATTTTATTTCCACAAAATTTTTTCTGAATAATCACATTTTTAAATTATATGTTTAATGTACGTGAACTTCCGTGGTACAACACTAGCTCTTTTCCTCCTCTTTTTTCCTGTACTTTTAGAATCTTTAATCCATGTGTTTTTACTTAAGAGAATTTTTTTAAGCAAATGAGGAGCATTCAGTGTAACGAAGTAAAATTCACTCGGAACTTTATTTATGCAAGATGAATTCTTAATAACTAATACATAGCATTTTGTACAAAGTTCTTGTTGGTTAGAAAAAATTATTGTTATGTTAATCTTGATTGTAGAGTGATTATGATAAAAATTTATTCAACTTTGTATGATGAAATGCCTAGTAATTTTTCTTTTAGCTTGATGAAATGCTTAGTAGACAAAAATTTGAAATTTAGAATATGGATTTCTTTGGTAGGTTTTACAAGTGGTGCGGATATCTTATTGTATTCTACAATTATTAACCAATTTAGTTATATCCAAAACAATTCATTTGAGCAACTAGTGGAAAAAAAAAATAGGGGTACGGTATTTGTCTGAATTGATTCTTCCAGTGGAGAATGCTTCAAGAAAGCAGGGATGTAAAATGGGTAAATTATTTGAAGTATTAGTTCGTTCCTATTGTTTTCTCTTATCCTAGTTCGTATATACTCGTAGAATATATGTTCTTACGTGTCATTCCAAAAAACATTCGTATTTCCTGCATTTCAAAAATATTTTGAAAAATACTTATACTTTTCAATTAACCATACAAAACACGTAATAAACTTTTGTAATGCATCATCTTTGCAAATTATACTTCAATTTAAAAAATTTTAAAATTTGAGTAATGATAATGACATGTTTATGAGTTATATACAAACAAGAGTCACATATAACAAAATAACTGTAGATTATACATATTTAAGCAATATGGTAACAAAATTAATAAATGTAACATCTCATACATGAAAATAATTTTAAGATTGGTATAAGAGAGCAGCATATTCTTTGAAAACTATAGTAAATTCATCCATATTTTTAGTTTTGTAACTTTCAAATATGTTCATACTATTTATGTACAAATTTATATGAGTAATTTTCCCGAACACATATTTTTATGCTGAATTTTAATCATACTTTTGAGAAAAAAAAAAACTCGTCTAATATGTATACAAATAGCATCTCGTATTATATCTATCCTGTAGTTTATCAACTATGCTCTTAGTGCTGTAAGTAAAATGTGTTGGGACTTAAATGAACAATAAAATAAGTCTAGTTGGTATTAGAGATGAAAACGAGCCGAATCGAGGTTGAGTAGTGCTATACTCAAACTCAACTGAATCTCGAACTCGATAGGTGATACTGGTACTTGAACTCAAGTTCAAACTCATTTGAGCAACTAATATATGGCTTGAGCTCGACTTGTGAGGAAATTGTTTAAGCTCGAACTTGATTCGATAAGGCTGGAGTACTTATCAAGCCAAATCGAGCCTTATCAAGCTCGAGTACTCACAGAAAGAACGAGTCTCCAAGCTCAAAAATCTTGGAAAAATAATCAGTTAATAACATAGCCTGATTCAATATGAAATTTGTGAACTGATCCTAGAAAATCTCTTATCACCGAAAGAACAAGTTTCTAAACTCAAAAATCCTGGAAAAACAACCTATCTATAACATAGCCTGATGCAATATAAAACTTTTGAATCGATCGTACAAAATCTCTTACATATATATATATATATAGGATTTAAGTTTGGGTTTGGGTTTAAGTATGGATCATACAAAATCAAACCTTACTCAAATGTATAATTCTTTTATAGGGCATGGCTCTGAGTAGGGTATGAATTTAAAAACTTAAATCCAAACCTAAAATAAATATGGTGGATTTGGATTGGATCTGAATAATATCCGACTCATTGACATGTCAGATAAAAAATTTCTGTAGAACAATAAATTAGAAAGACACGCCTGGAAGCTGTGAGAAGTTCATTCCCAATGAATCCTCTACGGGGTTGGAATATATATCATTAAAAGTTAACTATATATCTTCACTTGAGGGTCTAGCTTCAAAAATCACATTGTTCATAGGTTAGGACATGCCCAAGCTGTATATAAGAATTCTCGGCATGGATCATAGGTAGAGCTGTTAAACTTTACGAGTAGCTCGAAAGCTCGTTAGAGCTCGGCTCGATAAGGCTCGAGCTCGGCTCGTTAGTTGCGGTAAACGAGCCGAGCTCGAGCTAGAAATGTGCTCGTTTAGTTAACGAGCCGAGTAAGCTCGGCTCGTTTGATATTCGAGTAGCTCGTTAGAGCTCGTTAATAAAGGGCATATTTGTCATTTTAGAAGTCAAAAGTATAAAAATTAAAAATTATAGATTTTTATTGAGGTTAATTTGCACGAGCTCGAGCTCGAGCTCGTAAGCTCGACTCGTTTGTGATAAACGAGTCGAGCTCGAGCTCGAACTCGAGCCACATGTACATTTGACGAGCCGAGTTCGAACACATTTTAAAGCTCGTTTGCCTAACGAGCTCGAGTTGAGCTCGACTCGAATTAAGCTCGAGTCGAGCTCGGCAGCCAAATACTCGGCTCGACTCGGCTCGATTAACAGCTCTAATCATAGGCAGACTAAACGGGAGAGTAGTGGAAGCTCAACTGCATTAACAGAAAGAATTTGGGCAAATTCCACTTTACCCCCTTGTGGTTTAGCATTTTTTCACATAACCCCCTATCATTTCAAAAGTTATATATAACTCCCTCATGGTTTGGATTAAAATGCCAAAGTGACGGGAATGATCATTCGTAACGGAGTCACCTCAAATGTCAAAAATACTCTTATGTAAAGTTGAAAATTATTTATTAACCAAGGGGGGTTATGTGTATATTTTGAAATCATAGGGGGGTTATATGGTAAAGTATTAAACTATAAGGGGGTTATATAGTAAAATATAAAAATCATACGGGATTAGTGTGTCATGTACTTATAAGGGTAATTTCGACATTTCTAGAAGTTCCGTTACGAATGATTATTTCCGTTACTTTGACACTTTAATCCAAACCATGAGGGGGTTATGTATAGCTTTTGAAACCATAGGGGGATTATGTAAAAAAATACTAAATCACAGGGGGGTAAAATGTAATTTGCCCAAAGAATTTTTATAGAAAAAAATCAAATAGCTTTTTATGCTATTTAGATGGAATCAAAAGAGGAAATCAAACAATAGTTATACCTTCCATTTGATCAGAGGGTTGGTACACCGGTGCAAGAGAAGAAGAACTCCTATGCTGAGATTCTGCATTATCCTTAGATGTTGAAGCAAATCCAAAGGACAGGCTATCGAATGTAGTAGCTACATTATGAGACAGTGTTCTATGTAGATTCTGATTATGGAGTTGAAGTTTGTCAACGCCTACTATATTACTGCCGTGACTATGAGTGGCAAGTAGTTCAGAACCAGGCGTCCAAACACGTGTCTCAACGTGACCTAGTGGTGTCGTAGTAATATAACTTTGCCGCTTTCTTTTTACTTTCTAATCTGTGCTACAACTGAAGAACCTGAGTTTTCAACCTACCTGGTTTGCTTTTTTAGAGCATAGGATTCCCTACACAAAATTTATCACACACAAACAAAATAAATCCGCAACCACTAAAAGTGTGATACTTTAATCTCCAACAGGACATGATATAATTACCACTGTCAATTAAAAAGACTAAATCTTATATACACAAACGTTACATGCATTATCATTATTGGATTTATAATACATGTGTAAAAGTTGAATTTCAAATTTAAATTTTGCACGGTTATTATTTGTCCAAAACTGATAGTATATACATCATCAGTATAAAAGAGATAAATCCAAAAAAAATATGCAAACAAGCCTCACACTTCTAGCTTTCTTCACTCAGCCAAAATGGCAAAACAAAGACTCACGTGCAAACCATAACCAAATGGAGGACGACAAAAGTCACTGGAAAAGTTCCTTAGCCACTTTGTATATATGTACATGTCTCTGTCTGTGTATATATATAATAAATAATTGAAAGTTCTATGTAAGGCTAAAGATGTGTACATTTGTCAATTATTAGAGTTCTATAATATGTCAAACAACTATTGTTAACATTTACAATTTGTCGTATAAGCGTTAGCATCCTACTTAATTATTGGAGGAATAAGCTTGTACACAGAGAGCCATTGGTTCGTGCATGACTTTTCCTTAAGTTAATATTTGCCCCTTGCTTTATAAAATTATTTCTGGTAGCTGAAATTTGAAAAAGAAAAAACAAAGGTATGTTTGTTTGGTATTAGCGGATGAATAGAACGAATATGGCGAGACTTGAGTCAACTACGGATGTCAGATACTTTTGAGAATCTCCTCTTTTCTGTTTTTCTTTTTTCAAAAACTAACATTTATTAAAATTTATGAATAATAAGTATTATCTTCATAGAATTGGGAGTACCATTCCAATAATAAATTGTGAATATAGGGCATTTGAACATTGAGAAGCTTGTCATACGTCCACATTTTTTGTGATTATAGTGGCGTGGCCTATGGATCAAAACATGGCTAGCGCAAGGGAGTGCCAAGGAAGGATGGAAGGGTTCAGTCACTATTTCCGATGGTATATTCATGTATGGATTGAAGAGGAATTGAAAGACAGAAGATAGTGCTAATGGGGGAAGAGCAACTTGATTTAATCAAATTTTTTTTAAAAAAAATTGAATTGCAAAGTGAAATGGAGGAGAATTTTATGTCGATCATGCCTAATAATTATTTCCGAACCAATGAAAAGGTTCCATGAGAACATTCAAGGGTTCCACCTGATTTTATATAACATGTCAAGTGGATTTCACTTAACATGTAAATTAGTAAGTGAAATCCTCGTATATCCACTTGGAACTTTTCTATTGTTCCCGGATCATGTCTAATAATTGTTTCGAACAGACATAAAATTCCTCGTGAAGCAAATGATAAGTTTTTAGTTTACTCTTCAAACCCAATTCAAACATTTAATTGTAAAAGAAAAAAGAAAAATAGTAAATCGGTTCCAGAGTTTGGATTTTACTGGTTGTGGCCGGTTTCATAAGCTCTATGAATCATCCGACATATTAACCACTAAGGTGTTAAAAATAGGAAAGAGATGCCAAAATAGTAGTTGAAAAAGCAGCCAGCTTGAAGGTATAGCGTGGACTAAGTAGAAGTTAATTGTCAAATGAGCATATGAATCAACTTGGCCATAGCAAACATATACTTAAGCTCTGAGAGCAACAATTAGTAGAAAATATCGATCTTTGAAAGGCAAATTAAACTTTACCCTCCCGTGGTATAGCTAATTTTTACATAACCCCCTATAGTTTTAAAAGCTATGTATAATCCCTTATAATTTGGATTAAAGTGTCAAAGTGATAGAAATGATCATCTGTAACGGAACCTATAAAAATGTCAAAATTACTTTTGTTTAAAAACTAAAATAGTTGGAGTGACTAAAATATATAAATATAATATGCATGACACTCTAATCTCGTATGATTTTTATATTTTAGTATGTAACCCCTTTATGGTTTAGTGTTTTACCATATAACTCCGTTATTATTTTCAGTAGATATATAACTCCCTGTGGTTAATAAATAATTTTCAACTTTACATTGGGATATTTTTTATATTTCAGTTGACTCCGTTATGGATTGTAAATTGCGTTATTTTGAAACTTTAATCCAAACTATGAGGGGGCTATGTATAGCTTTTAAAATCATAGGGGAGTTATGTAGAAAAAATACTAAACTATAGGGGAATAAAGCGTAATATGTCCATCTTTGACACTAAAACTAATGATTCACTACACTCGTAGCATGAGTCTCTTCCAATTGTTGTCTACCACTTCTGTATATATCTCATTTTTCAGTCATTTAAAGAAATATGGGCACATTTAATTTTAATAACTTTTCCAGTGATATATTGTCCCTTTTCAATGCCAACATTTTTTTAAAAAAAAAATTTTCACAAACAATTATGAGAAATTGTTAAAAAGAGTAAATTGATTTGATATTGTCATGATCGTTGATCCAAAGGTTCATAGCATTTGGTAACTTCAGTCGATTTCTTTTTTCTTTTCCATTGGGCAACCATGTCATGTCCAGCTAATTTCTGACCTTACAAGATAACTAATTTCTGACCTCTTCATGAGTTTGATTGAGCATTCATTTGGGACCGCAGGCATCCAATGACTGAGTCGTCCAATTGAAGATCAATATGCTTGTACAGGGAAATCCACTTGCAAAAATTAATGGGAAACTTTTGACCATGGACCATGGAGTCTATTTCATTGTCCCTTGCATTATTGGAAGATACAGCATCGCAACCATTCCTTTTTCCATTGACCATTTGCCACTGTGAAGTCTTGGCCTGTCGGCTTAGGATAAGAATCCAAGACCTCCAATGGTTGGTTAAAAGAAATCCGTGAAATATTTATTTCTCTTGTTATATTAGGAAATGGTTAGTACAAAGATTATTCTTATTTGAAAAGATATGAAGGGGACAGTTTTACAATATTTTTTCAACGACCTTGCTTTTTCTGCTTGATCAAAGATTATTCTTATTTGAAAAGATTGAAAAAAATATATACAAAGAAAACAAAAAACTGCCCTTTTCATTAATTGTAGGCAGCATGCGAGCCTTGCTTTTTCTGCTTGTAGAGCACATTAATAGGTGATCGAAAATAATTGTACTACCAAAGTGCCAAATAAAACTCATTGTCTATACTACCAAAAAAAAAATGCATATGTTCCCAAATTCATATCATTCTTGAATAGCTATTCTTTCAAATTCATATAATTCTAGAATTTGATTGCTCATATAAAACACATCCTCTATACTACAAAAGAAAGAAAAGAAAAACAGAAAAACAGCACATTTTCTGAAATTTGGAACAACTCTCAACCTTGAGAAACTTGATTGAGCATCATGGCAGAGAGTGTTGTAGGTTTTTTGATCAACCAGCTCTCAACCTTGCTTTCCCAAGACATCACACTTTTGGGGGGGCTTAAATCAGATGTTCAATACATCAAAGATGAACTCGGGAGCATGAAGGCTTTCCTCAGAGAAGCTGAAGCAAAGGAAGACAGAGATTCTCAACTCCAAGAATGGCTAAAGCAGGTTCGAGAAGTTGCTTATGATACAGAGGATGTTCTCGATGATTTTACCTTCCGCTTTGCTCGTGGTTACATGGATGGATTCTATGGCAAGGCTGGAAAGATCTATAACTCAATAAAGAATCTAAAAGCTCGCCATCAAATTTCTTTGGAGATCAAAGACATCAAGGCCAGAGTTGGAGAGATTTCAGAAAGGCATCGGAGGTACCAGTCCCAATATGGTACTCAAGAAAAAGGCTTCAGCTCTTCCCGACAAGCAAATGCTGATTTTGACATTCGTGCTCAATCACTCTTCATTGAAGAAGCTCGACTTGTTGGGATTGATAAGCCAAAAGCAGAGCTCATCTCAAAAATCCTTGATGACCATTCCCAATTGAAAGTAGTTTCGGTTGTGGGAATGGGGGGACTCGGCAAGACTACTCTGGTGAAAAAAGTCTATGATGATGCTGCAGTGAAGAAACGATTTCAGAGCCATGCCTGGATAACTGTTTCTCAAAATTTTCAGTTCAGTGACATCATCAAGAACCTGATCCAACAGTTGTACAACGAAATCAGACAGCGGGTCCCTCCCGAAGTGGAATCCATGGATGTTCTTATGCTGAGTGAATTTGTCAGAGACTTCCTCCGAGAAAGAAGGTACATCCTTGTCCTTGATGATGTGTGGAGTATAGATGATTGGGAAGCTATCAAATGTGTATTGCCTGACTGCAATATCAGTAGTCGTGTTGTACTGACAACGCGAATAGCTGATGTAGCTTCTGCATCCTGTTTAGGATCACTTGACTTCGTCTATAAGATGGAGCCTCTTTCTGATAAAGAGTCTTGGACTCTGTTTTGCAATAGAACATTTCAGTGCAATGACTGTCCTCCAAATCTAGAAGAAGTTGCTAAAAAAATACTGAAAAAATGTGAGGGCCTACCACTTGCAATTGTTGCAATAGGTGGTGTTTTGGCTCTGAAGGACAAGGAAAAGACAGATGAATGGGAGATGATTCTTCATGGTTTTGGTGGCGAGGCGGATGGCAGTGGTAAGCTTGACAGGATCAAAAGGGTACTCTTACTTAGCTACAATGATTTGCCTCACTATCTTAAAAGCTGCCTATTATATCTAAGCATCTACCCTGAAGATTATCCAATTGATGTGGATGATATACTTCGGAAATGGATTGCACTAGGATTTGTAGAAGAGAAAGAAGGGATCACATCCACCGATATTGCTATGAGTTATATGAAAGAACTCATCAACAGAAGCTTAATCCAAGTTAAATCCACATGGCCCGATGGTAAATTGATTAAATGTGGTCTTCATGATTTTCTACGTGAAATCATCGTTTCAAAATCCAAAGAGCAGGGCTTCACGACTGTAGCCACCAGATATTACACAAGATGGCCTGAAAAAGTTCGACACCTAGCAATCCACAACTTCGCTGATAATCCACAAGAATTTAGTAGCTTAAAGTGTCTTCGGTCTGTGGTGATATTTGGGTATGAAGATCCTCTCACAACTACATTTTTATCCAAGTTCTTACATGGTGTTCCCAAGTTGCTAAAGGTGTTGGATTTGAATGGAGCTGAATTGGACAGTATCCCAAAGCAAGTCTTCAAACTATTTCATCTCAGGTATCTTAATCTTGCAAGAACTGGAGTTAGAATTATTCCAAAATCTATTGGGCAGCTTCAAAACCTTGAAGTTATAGATCTGACAGGACCCAATGTAACAGAGTTGCCTGTGGAAATTCTAAAGCTAAGAAAACTCCGTTCTCTTTGGTTAGGCGGATTGGGTGATTATTCAAATGAGTATGCAAATTTGGGCTGTAAATGTCCACTTGGAATTGGAAAGCTAATTTGTTTGGAGGAGTTGCATGGTATAGAAGCAGACAGTGACAAAATAGTAAGGGAGGTTGGAAATTTAACGCAATTGCGAGGATTAGCCATCACAAAGCTGAGAAGAGAAGATGGGAAGGAGTTGCTCTCCTCCCTCTTGAGGCTGACCAACCTTCGACGGTTGTCCATCTCCTGTAATGAAGAAGATGAGACCCTTGATCTCCAACATTCCGTCTCTCCAAAGCTTGGATTCCTCACATCTCTGAGATTGAAGGGGCGTTTAGAGAGACTACCACAATGGTTGACATCACTTCAATCCTTGAGAACCTTACAGTTGGCCAATAGTAGGTTGAGAGAAGATGAGAATGTAACAGGCTCCCTCGGACATTTGCCCAATCTGGTAGCACTTTCTCTCTATCGTGCTTATGAAGGGGAGACATTATGTTTCAAGGTTGGGGGATTTCAAAAACTCCAGGAGTTAGAGCTTGGGCAATTAACAAGACTGAAATGGCTGAGAGTGGAAGACGAATCAATGCCTAGGCTCATAGATCTGCGCTTAGGTGATTGCAAACAGATGCAGGAGTTGCCTTCGGGCATCCAAAACTTGACCAGACTTGAATTTCTTGGGTTTTATGAAATGTCTGATGAGCTAGTACACAAAGTACAGAACTTGGATAAACAAAGTGATGATTATCAGACAATTTCTCATATCCCTCAAGTTTGCACTGGTCACTGGATTAATGGTCGGTGGGAAGAGAAGCTCCTCTAAGAGAAGAGAATCAGTTCTCAATGCTACTGGTATCCAGTTAACTCATCTCTTCAAAGTACGAGGTCGCTAACCAGCTTTTCCTTCTGTTTCGTTGAGTTCTCGTTTGCTTTTTCCCTTCTACTGCTTGTCACATTTGTATCAAATCATATCATGAAATATCAATAATCAACATCAATTCCTCAACAATGTGTATGTGTACATATATAGATTTAGATTTTCTTTTCAAAGTTACCTACCTCCATCAAACATAGGGCAGGTCTTTATTCCAAGTCCTATATAATACGCTGTTGGAACAGTTTACTTATAATAGTTAGGGAAGAGTTTTTAGAGTTTTTTCCGTTGAATTTAATTCAGGTTTTGAATCGTGAGTATTATAATTGGGACTGTTTATTCATAAATTTGCATGTGGTTTTTTGGTACTTAGAGTTGGATTTATTTAAAGTGTTAGTTTAAAGTGAAAGTAAAGTTTAAAAATCTCTGGTATGATTGTATCAGTATTACGCCTCAGTAGTACAGCTGAGCAAAGGAGAAAAGAAGGGAAAGATACCGTGAAGGACGGGTGTATGGAAAGGGGTTCCCACACCAGGTGACTGATGTGTAGGCTTCTGTTTATCTCAGCCGTTGGATTGGATGAAAACTGGGGTGTCCTTATCAATAATTATTTATTCAGCTACCACTATATTACAACTTTTGACTTTCGCCAATAATGAAAATCATGTGTAACTGAGTTTAAAGATCATGAAAAATCATATAATTGAGTAACTTTAACCATTAAATTTGGGCTAAAGAACTGGGGTAAGTAAAAGGGAGGATTGCAGGGATGGGATAGGCTTAGCCTCTTATATTGGCCAAAGATAACCGATAGTCTTACAACTCATACGGTGATACAGATGATCTACAAGTAGTGATATAGATTATCTACGATGATCTACAAGTAGTGACATAGATGATCTATGAGTACCAAGCAAATATTTAAATATTGATCTATCTAACGGATGCTCATAGTGCACTCGTTAAGATATGATAAGATATATTTCAGGTGTTATATTTTTAATAATATAATATTAATTTGGAAAAGTAAATAAATATAAGGGATGGTAGGCAAGATAAAATAGAAAAATTATATAAATATAAAGGAGAATAATAATTATTAGTATATATATATATATATATATATATATATATATATATGGTAGGTTAAGTGGATGCTACGTGTCGTTCGAAAAACCCTAATATAAGACTTGGAATAAACGAAATAGAGCAGGTCTTTATTAAGAAGGCAGTCTTCATTAAGTTAATACTGAAGTGTACGAAGCATAAAAGATGAAGTTAATGAAATTAGTGAAGCTTCGATGACACCCTTCAAAGTCCAAACTTGAGGGTTCAACTGCATGTTTTTTTCCTTCTAAATTCTCAATTTGTATGTATATTTTTCTCAAATGCATGCCTGTAGAATATATATGATTTTATTCTTCAGAAAGTTTCTCAATTGTGGACTTGCAACTGAAAAAAAAATTCAAAAAATAAGGGATATATAAATAGAAAACATGCAAAAATAGTATCATAAAACACTATTTAAGCTTATTTATTTTAGCTTATTTACAACTTATTCCTTTCTATTGAAGTGAAATTACAGTAATTAGAATACATTGCTTGCATCTTTGATCTTTCTCGACCTGTACTCATGCATAGGTTTTCTCTATCACACAAAAAGTTGCAATCAAGAAACATAATAAAAAAAAAGACATTGACTTGAAAGAGAAATATAGAAAACAAAATAAAACCCAAAGGGAAAAAAAAAAGGAAGAAAGTGAAGGGTTTTATGTAGAAGATCATGTTCTTGTATCAAAATTTGCCATGATTTATCCAAAACATTACACTCCCATTTTCTGTTGGCAATTTAAATGTAGTATGATGTGCTCGTTATCATACCAAATTCGTACACTTCAAGATTGTAAGAATTTGATTGTCATTCTCATGACAATCTCAAGATTGTCTTTCCATGCCAACTTTCTCCTCTGCCGCTGGTTTCATTGAGCCTCATAGCTATAATTTTTAGAGACAATTAATTGGAACAACACAAAATGGGATTCTAAATTACCCAGGAATGTATTGTTGGATTGTCTATGAGAGATACCTTTTTTTCCAACTTAGTAAACCAAAATTTCATCTATGTCATTCAAAGCATAACAGGATATTTATTCTTATTTAGAAAGTGCACGTGCTCCAAACTTGTTTGAATTATGATCAACTAAGATTAGCTATTTTGATTTTATGAAATCAAAGTATAATGAATAAATAATAACATTACAAGTAAAAAAAAAAAGCAAATTTCATGGAATTAAAAGATGATAAACCAAAATTGATGGAATGACATTGCCCGAGCTATGGTTTGATTGAGTAAGGTGTCCTCATGGCTTTTACTTTTTAATCCTCCTAACAATTATTGCTACATTTTAATTGTCATCGAGGATTTTTCTTAGTGATTTTGTGAAATGTAAGGGATGAAAAAATTCATTTTATTAAATGTGAAGGATTATCAATCAGATTATGTGAAATATGATTTGACAATTTTTTCCCTCAAACATGATCACTTGCAGGGCACGTGGTGAATTTCGAAAAAAATTAGTTGGAAACCTAGGTAGGGACAAAATTTAACTAATATGAATTTATAAAAAACGTAAAATTACTTTTTTAGAATGAGAGACAGAAAAAATCATTTTACAAAAATATGAGTAACGATTTCAATGATTTTCCCTATCAATTATATTAATTGCATTTTCCGGATTCGTTGTACCCAAATGCTTATGAGTACAGGCTTCTACCAGTATACGATGAATATATAAAAAGAAAAATAATGTTGTTCTTTTCATTTTTTTCCTAGCACATTATAATGTTTCCTATATATATAAAAAGGAGTTTGTAAGTGATTATTGAAAAATTTTCATCTGTTATCTTTAGAGATAATTTAGGTAGGAAAAAAAATCAAATACAAGTGATTAAGCCAAACGTGCAACATTATAATGTATAGTTGAGTTGGGTTTGACTATTGTGTCCTCCCATTTACAATTGGCTTATATTCCACGTGATTATCAAGCATTTAAGTGGTGTTTAAACCATTTACAAATGTAATTGCAATACTCTCCATCTTCTTTTATAATTGTTGGGTAACTTTTATAACTACAATAATAGAGGGTCTTAATGCTAAAGATGGTTGGTTCAAGAAGCACTTAATAATGAACATGATTGATTTTGGTTCATATTTTCAATCCATTACAAGTATAATTGTAGTGCTCTTCAACTTGATAATAATTGAGGCTTTTAATACTGAAGAATGTTGCTTCAAGTGCATGTGCTCAATTTTTTGTTGTGGGTGTTTAGACAGGTATGCTCATTTACTTTCTCTCTTTCTGGAGTTTTGGATGTTTAGCTAATATAATAAAAACTGTGAGTTTTCTACTGCAATATTTTCTCAATAGCTATTGTGTGAATATGGAAATTTCATTACGGAATACTTGATACATACATATGAATATCCATAGGAAACTTTTTATATCTTTTAACTATATATTTCCAAAATCCGATGTTCGTGGCTGTAGGTGGTTAAACTGTGACTAAAGATTATCTATTGACTACAATTTCATGACCAAGGTAGGATCTAAATTTAACCTTATAGTTTAAGTATGTTAATTGTTGATTGAATATGGCTATGATTATGTTATAATGGTATAGGGACAAGGATAATGATATTTTTGTTATTGTTATTATGGTATGGTGTGATTATCTACTACATCCCTATTTCTTTTACTTATAAATTTTTTTCCTTTATAAGTTTGTTGATTTGGCCAATTTACTTATAATTTCATGCACTTCAACTGATTCAATTAAACTAATTACCATGCAGTTCTAATTAAATCAATTATCACATAGGTCAAAACTCCCGTGCTTAGCGCGGCTTTCCCCCTAGTAGTACTAATTTTATGCTCTTTTTTTTTTGTCTTAACGGCATATGTCTAACGTACTCCTACTCCTATGGAGCGGGAGAGAGGGGAATCTACTTTATGAGAAGGTCCAACTGAGTTGAGGGAACTTGACGGAGATTGAACCACCATCAGATCAGACGGGTGCACCACACACTCATATAGATTTAAAACAAATCTCATATTGAGACACGTTGATGGGAGGTAAGGTTTAAATCCTTAACTTCCCACCCCACAATTAATGTGGTGGCCAACATTATGCTCTTTTTGTTCACTTCAACATTTTGTTCAACATCAGCGCTAACTTCAGGTTTGGTCATCACTGATTCGGGGACGAAATCCTACCGCTGAACGTCCCACATGAGTAGTTTCACTTCACAAGGACATTCAATTGACTTTGAGCACCTTTCTCTTTCGCAATTGCCAAGCACCCCAAGACATTGCGCATCTTGGCCAATAAGACTCCGTTAGTGCTATGATTTTTTGGGAAACCTCGTGAGAATGTTCAACTGTCTAATCTTCCGTTGATTGGTTCTTGGAAAATTTTAGAAATTTCAGAAGCCGATAGAGCATCAAAAGGAAACTATGGGTAGGATATTAATCTGAATTGATTTTTTTCTGGTAGGATATTAATATGGGTAGGTATACTTGAAGAAAGAAGGGATGTAATACGTGCAAATAATTTGAAGATGTTAGTTTGTTCCGGTTGTTTTCTCTTAGTCCTAGTTAGGAGGCATTTGTAGTATACTTATATAATACTTATTCTTACGTCTCATTCAAAAAACTCCATATTTCCTAGATTCAAAATACTTTGAAAAATGCTCATACTTTTCAATTAACTAGACGAAACATGTAATAAATTTTTGTTATGTATTATACTTCGTGAATTATATTTCAATTTTTTAAAAAAATTAAAATTTAATGATAATGACATGTTCATGAGTTATATACAAAATAAGAACAACATATAATGTAACAATTGTAGATTTATACATATTTAAATAATATGATAACAAAATTTTAATAAATTTAACATCTCATATATTAAAATAAGTTTAAGATTAGTATAGAAGTGGCATATTCTTTGAAAATTATAGTAAATTTATCTATATTTTTAGTTCCATAATTTTCAAATATGTTCGTACTATACACATACAAATTTATATGAGTAATTTTGCCGAACACGCCAAATTTTTAATTGTACTTTTGAAAATAAATCTTGTATAATAGGCATACATATACCTCGTATTATACCCATACCATATTTTACAATCTATGCTCTTAATGCTATAAGTAAAATACGTTGGAACTTAAATGAACAAATTGACTATATATCATCATTTGAGGATCTAGCTTTCAAAAATCACATTGTCCATAGGTTAGGACATGCCCATGGCTGGTCTAGTGCACACTGCACAGTGCTTTGTAAATATATTTTAACATGCCCTAAGGGTTTAGCACTAATTGGACAAGCTTACCAAGTCAGATATTAAACAAATTAACTAGATTTTTAATTAGCGAAGCTCTACCATCTTTAATTATGTCCTTGGGATGAATATTTAAGGGTTGGAAGTTGGATTAATCCAAAATGCACAGAAGTTAGCTCAAAATACCACCTGCCCCAACAAACATTAATGAGCAAGAAATTCAAAAAAAAAAGAAGAAAAAGAAAAAAGAGACCCTTAAAAATGAGAGATTTATGGCTAAATCCATCCTCATCCATAGATTGTGACAAAAAAAATTAATAAATCTCTTGATTCACTCCATTCCTTGACTAGTTTCGGAATTGTAGTGTCTAAACAAACTGTGTCTATTACTTATATTAATTGTATTGTTTGGATTAAATGCCTATGAATACAGGCATGTGTGATTTGCATAATGTAAAAATGACCATTGTTCTTTTCATTTGTTTTTTTCTCGTGGTATCGGTGCAAATGAAGAGATTCTAACACATTGTTTAACGTTTAGTACTAAGTTTATGCTCTTTTTTTTTTTTTTTTGTTTACTTCAACATTTTGTTCGTCAGCGCTTACTTCAGGTTTGGTCATCACTGATTCAGGGACGAAATCCTACCGCTGAATGTCCCACATGAGTAGTTTCACTTCACAAGGACATTCAATCGACTTTCAATCGCTGAATGTCCCACATGAGTAGTTTCACTTCACAAGGACATTCAATCGACTTTGGCCACCTTTCTCTTTCGCAATTTCCAAGCACCCTAATACATTGCGCATCTTGGCCAATAAGAATCCATTAGTGCTATGATTTTTTGGGAAACCTCATGAGAATGTTCAACTGTCTAATCTTCCGTTGATTGGTTCTTGGAGCATTTTAGAAATTTCAGAAGCCAATAGAGCATCAAAAGGAAATTGCAGCGACAGGGCTGCTTGCCAGTTTCAATACTTTTTCCTCTATAAATTAACCGTGCACGAAGCTGCAGCCTATAGGCACATTTCTGCATCTGTTCAGCTCATCAATTTACGGTTTCCATCCAATTTTGCAGCAGTAGTCTACTATCCTAGAGTTGGAAATGGATGTGAAAAGCAAGATTTTGATCATTGGGGGCACTGGAAACATCGGGAAATATTTAGTGGAAGCGAGCGCAAAAGCAGGGCACCCAACGTTTGCACTGGTCCGAGAAAGCACAATTTCAGATCCTAAGAAGGCAGCCATCATCGAGAGTTTCAAGAGTTTGGGAGTCATATTTCTTCATGTGTGCTGTTATTTCTTTCTTCGTTGTCTAAATACTGTGTCAATTTTTTTTCAAGAAATTATAGAAACTGACATGTACGTATGGACTGAACAGGGAGACCTACACAATCATCAGCAGTTGGTAAATGCAATCAAACAAGTTGACATAGTGATCTGTGCAGTCGGGGGAGATTTGGTAGCTCATCAAGTTAAGATTATTGCAGCAATTAAAGAAGCTGGTAACATCAAAGTAAGCACAATACAGTGTTACAAATTCTTTCTTGACTTTTTATCTTTTGCGTTTATCCCTTTGTGAGTTGTGACTTCCATATTACTAAAGAAGGAGCTGTATTTGGTTTCAGAGATTTTTACCTTCTGAATTTGGGGTTGATGTGGATCGTGCGCATGCTGTTGAGCCTGCTGCTAGCTTAAGCAGGACCAAGGCTGAGATCCGCAGAGCTATTGAGGCAGAAGGGATACCTTACACTTACTTAGTATCTAACGGATTTGCTGGTTACTTGAATTATATCCTCAACAACTTTGGAGACTCTTTCTCTGCAAGTCCTCCCAGAGACAAAATTGTCATTCTTGGTGATGGAAATCCGAAAGGTATCCAAAAGAAGCTTGTCTGCTGCGTTTCTTGATTGGTTTAGAGTTCATCGTTCTTAATTTTTTTCTCAATTTTATGTTTCGTTGCAGTTGTTTTCACCAAGGAAGAAGACATTGCTGCGTACACCATCGAAGCAGCAGATGACCTAAGGACTCTGAACAAGAGTGTGTACATTACACCCCCTGACAACACTTTGTCCTACAACGAAATAGTATCATTGTGGGAAAAGAAAATTGGCAAGACCCTCGAAAGGATCTACGTTCCAGGGGATGAAGTTCTTAAGAAAATTCAAGGTCATCTAACAATAAGAAGAAAGTGCACATGTTGTTAATACAATAGCATCTACTACTATTAACACCTATTCCACGTTCTAATCAAATTGCTTTCTTTTCTTGTATCTTTCGCAGAGGCTTCAATGCCATTAAAATTGCTCCTGTCTTTGGCATACACATTTTTCGTGAAGGGAGAAATAGCCAACTTTGAGATCAAGGCTTCTTTTGGCATGGAGGCAACGGAGCTCTATCCTGATGTTAAATACACCACACTTGATGAGTACCTCAGCCAGTTTGTATCAAATTAGCTTAGATGCTTTCAGATTAGCTCTACCAGATTTTTGCAGCAGTTTCTTGTGTGCTACTAGATTTTGTTCTTCTTCCAGATGAGGATTGTCATGAATGTGATTGAAATAAAATCTGCCCTTAATTTGTATCCTGTCTTTTGTGTACTTGGGTTGAATTCTTCCAACTTGAAATCATCATCTGGTTGCCTCTGAGCATCCTTTCTTCATACTTACAACTACATAGTCGAGAAAGTTGGATAACGGTGCTAACCACCTGCCTTATGATTTGGATCCCTTTTTGGCCGCAGCTAAATTCCGGACAATGTAAGACAAATCATATGCTCCTCGTCTCCTTGGTCCCGGAATTGCAGAAAATATTGAGATACACAGGCATAGTTGTGCTCTTTTGAGACCTGAGTTTTCAGGAAGTGGACCATTTCTCATCTAAACAGTTGCCTAAGGCCAAATTATCACAAGAAGCACACAGAAAACAAATTTGTAGCTATTTTGAACTCTACTAACTTGCGAATTTGAGTCAAAAGTCTTGTGCTTGATCTTGATGTTTCTCCACAGTCGCGATTTGATTTGGATTTCTATTTTTTTTTTTATAAATTTTGAGATTGTATGTTATAAAAAAAGATCAACATGAAACATGTTTTGAAGTTGTAACCTATTTGTTTAGGAATTAAGATTTCTTCACCAAAACAAAAAAGAATATGTCATTACTAAGCTATTAAAGTCATGATTAAGTTTCCCATCACCTAAAAAATGATATATAAAAAATAATTTGAGAGCATGAGAGCATGTGTATTCGTTTTGTGCTGATAAAAAAAACTAAAAATGAACCCCCCAAAAAAAACAATACCAAAAAACCCCACAAAAAAAAACTAAATATAATAGCAAAAGGTGATATTCATACGTTCCCTGTGGTTAAGCACTCTTTAAGGTACACGGTTTGTAGCTACACATCCTCATGCTTATTCTTGTCATCTACCTCTGTTTGAGTAAATACTGCAGCAACAGGGTCAATACAGAAATTAACATGCTCCCCAGGCTTGATCTCAAGTCACTCATCTAGTTCCTTGTTGGTAGAAAAACCATGTTCCTTTGGTATACTAAACAGCAAAAATAGCAAAGATGTTTAGTATATACAGTATGGTTGATTCGGAAGTCCTTTGGTACACTAAACAGCAAATGATCAAACATCCGAGTTCATCAATTTCCCAAATGCCAACCATGAATACGTGCAATTTCAAGTCAAAAAACCTTCCTCACCACGGACCACTACATATGCACATCTACTTCTGATTGAGGGAATACTACATCAACAGCGTCAATATAGAAATGAACATGCTCCTCTACCTCGAGTTCAAGACTTTCGCCTAATTCAATGATGGAAACAAAACAAGATTCCTTCTTCATCTCCTTCCTATAAAGAAGTATCATCTTCCTTCTTCCCCTCCCGAAGAGGGGCAGCAGAATGCTCCTCCTCAAGCGGTGAAGTGGTGAACACACTCAACCTAGCACAATGTGGTGGTTTTTGCCCCACAGTTGCGAGCCAAAGGGTAGCATTGGACTATGACCATGATATTGAGAAGGAAAATAATGGTCAGGCAATCCCTCAACTTTACTACAGAATGGAGCAGGTCCTTCAAATAAACTCTTGTCAAATACACGATAGGCAAAAACACTGATGCCGAAAGTTTTGAACAAGTAATTCCATTCCACACAAAAGGGATAATAATGAACCAATCGCGATCGTCGACAAACCTTGAACACTTTGTCAACCTCCGAATCGTAACATACAAGAGCAACTTGATCACCAGCACCGATAGGAAACAGGACGTAGTGCTGAGAGTCAACTTTTTGATCCAAGGGAGGGAAGGAGAGATCCTTCAATGGGAGGTTCACCAACAGGAAATTTACAACTCAGAGGATACCGCTAGGGTTGGCTAAATGACTGATCCAAATACTTGCCCCATGGATTGCCTACCTCATTTCCTAAGGACACAGATTCTACTACCCCTGATTGCTTGGTGAGTGGGCAAAAATCTCCGTGTGCAATCAAGGAAGGACCTTTGAATCACCCATTCTCAAGCTTGGAAGGGCTTGGAGGTGTCATAAAAGTAAACTGTGCAATCCTCTTAATCTTTAGGGATCCACAGGAACCAAAAGTTACCTCTAAGCCTAAAGCTGGCATTTAATTCTCGATTTTCCGAGCGCGGAGTTTACCACCACCAGCGGTCTGTGATAAGTTGACTACATACCAATCCAACTCAAATTCTCTGCCAAACCGACTACATACCAAAATTGGTACATAGTTTACGTCCTTCAATTTTTTGGTCAAACTTATGTTTTAATCCTCTGTGAATAGAGGAAGCACAATCATATTTTTTTTGCTTTTCAAGTTAATTAATGAACAGTATGTCCTCTATTCTTAGTGCATTTTGATACCTATTTTCTAAACATGATTTCTGTAATTTTGATACTCATAGATAACTAAATAATCAAGCCCTAGCTAGCTAAATGTACCGTGTGATCCAAGATATTTTGCTCCACTATCTACCTTAATGGGGAAGTTAAGACACCATAATATCTACATGTTTTTATTGTAAGTACCAAATTACAATATCTTTCTTATTCTTTCATCACTTTTGTGATAAAGAAAAGAATTGTTTGTTGTTCTTCTCCAGTTCTAACACTGTACAACAAAATAGGGCTGTTGAAAGAAACAATAGACAGTAAAATAACATGAGTTCTTAAAACTTGTACGACTTGTTTAGAGTACATTCTGTTCATGCAATCACAATTAATTTTCTAATGAAATGAAGCTAATTAATTTTCTCTGCCTTCTAATATTTTGGATTGCACAATTTTTCTCCAGCAATTCTTTGTAACTTGCAATCCACCAAATCTTGCCTTGAACTCTACTCTTGTATTAAGAAGCCAAAACTTTCACAGATACACACCTCTCACCTAAACTATTTGTAGCAAACTGGGTGGGTACACAGAAAATTTTTGCTATAGGTTTTTTTTTTTTTTAAGAAGAGGAGGGGGGGGGGGGGGGGGGTGTTGAGAGTTTATGCGTATGGGCAGTAATAGAGCCTTACACAAACTCAAACTAGCCTAAATAAGTATGTCACAGGGATGGAGCTATCATAAGGTATTTTTTTTACCCTTCCCCTTCTATTAACTTCTCATTCCCTTTCTTTATAGTAACATATTTTTTTTAACTAAACTTGTTCTTATTATTTCACGCATATAAGTCATATTACCTATTCTTCAGACAAATCCCCAGCCTCTTCATTTTCTTTGTAGACTTACAGGTACTTATATATATATATATATATATATATATATTTGAGGGATTTGCAGGTAGTTATACATTATAATTTGCATTATCTGTAGAAGCATGTGTATAAACTAAAATACCAGACTTAAACTATTACCAGGTTCTCCAAAGTCATCGGCCGCATCTTTCCTCTCCATACTGCTGCCAAGTTCCTCGTCCGTACTTACTGATATTCTCATCCCTTTACCTGACATATTCGCATCCAAACTTTCAAAACCTTCAGCATTTAGACCACTCAAAGACCTGAAATACTGCAAAGAGTATTTAACCATATAACTGGTCAACATCTCACAGAACATAAATGTGACTTAACTTGAATTAACCTATATAGCTTTACATACACAACACACGTAAGAAAATGTACTGCAGTTAGGTAACAAGACACTAAGCTGATTACTACACTTTACACCCTCTAGATGCAAGCAGGCTTTCCCACTGAGATACTTCATACATATGAAATTGGATGAACCGATCAGACCAACTAAACCCCAAAAAAAAAGTATGATGGTGAAAAATATCATTCATGCTGATTCTGCACAAGTTCAGTTGCATAAGTATATAAAAGCCAAAGGCAATTGTCTTCAATAAGTGGATTTCATTTAACTGCAATTTCTCTATTAACAATCACATCAAACAATTATGTCAGAAATGCTCCCAAACTCGAGTATTCTGCCACTAGACCATCTGTTGTACAATCAATTTTTGATTTGTCCTTGTGCTAATTGTCACTCTTTTAAACAAGAATTCATAAATTAATACAGCTATTAAAATGGAACCTAATTAGAAAAAAAGTTCTAATGCAAGATGCATTGTTCTAAAATCAAAAGTGCTAAAAGTCAATCAGATTTTGTACAAATTAATGGAAAAAAAAACCATAAAGAATGATGATAGATCACCATCAGCTAGACCAGACGCCATTTTTCTGCCAGTTTTCATGAGAAAACCATTTACCAAGAATAGCCAAGCATAAAAAATTCACCAATGAGTAACTTTAACTCCTTCATGGATGGCCTAACAAACCAGGGTGTCTGGGTACGTGTACGGTGGAAGATGCAGAATGTACTGGGCTTCAGCTGCAGGGACCAGAATATCTTATGGCAGGAACTTGGGGCAACGAACCCCAACATTTCAATTAAGAGCCCTTCCATCCCAACATTTCCATTAAGAGCCCAGGGTCCCAAACAACGACCGAAGTGTTGTCCACTGCCAGTTTGTCAAACACTCTCAAACACGTAACTACCTATAAGCAACTGAAACACCACAAATTTTAAGTCTACTGAAATACGTAAAACTTAAACTTCTAATGAATACCTCAAGATCCTAAAAAGGTTACCCATTGTTCGAAGTAGGTAAACTCAATATTCAGCCAAGTTCCCATGATTGTGTAGATCTAATCTTCCCTTAAACTCTTTATTGGTTACATCAGTCGTGAATAGAATGTCCTAAGAAAACATTCAGTTGCAGCCCTAAGAAAACAATCAGCACACACAGCTTTTATAAAAACTCCATTAAGTCAAAGAATAGAATGTCGCAAGCACCAGATGCACAACTTCCCATTCTCCTAGTCGGTTCACTCTTTGCCTCCCTTTTGCAACACATAAAGGTCCAAAAAATAAAAATGATACAGGCTTTGCAGAGGACTTCAAATATAACTGAAACTCATTCATTTCTTTCACATGGTAATAAGCCTCAGCAATGCTTGGCTTTTGCTGTAAATATATCCAAAAACAATTCCTAAATCATCTGCCACAAGTTTTTAAGCTAACTCTAAATCATCCACCTATTATTTGGTTCCTTATAGCCCTAGAATGGTGCAACATCTCATGCTTATACAAGTTCCTTTAAGTATGAACAAAAGACAATTATCCAAAGCTGCTGCAACGAAGAATGCCTTTCTATTGTTAAAAGCAAAAATGATGCTTACATATCTACTTCTCAAGACCTCATGCTACATGACTGGCAATCAGTGGAGTATATAATACATGCACGTAATATCTGATGTCTCAAATCACTTACAAAATTGGACTCATGGTTTCCTCCTCCAAGAATTGTGATCACTTAAGACCATGTCATTCTCTAGAGAAATATAATCATACCCTTATTAATTTGCTTTTATATTTATAAATTTTTTCTTACACTAGAAAATATTGCATATCTTATATCTATTGTTTTTGTTTTATTTTCAAAGAAAACAATGCAAAGCTTCCGTATTAGTACGGTGAATTTCTTCTTAACCGAAATGAGTTATGTACAAGCTTAAGCTAACTATGTATCCATAAGCCTCTCCAAATTTTGAGGAAAATGGTAACTAATTCATATATATACACTGGAAAGATATGGGTGATAAAGAACTTAACCAGTGTTGCATTTTGGATGATGAATCATGTGTTGGAGAAATCGGGTAATTTCCCACTCAAAATTCAACTAGTAATCAAACCGATTCAGTAATTCCCAGGAAAGATTGTCAAACAATCTCCTTAGACAGAATTACCATTCCAAGTAAATTCCCAGGAAAGGCTGGAGGGGTCACAAGCGGTCCCACTTAAAACCCAGTCTCCTAGACAGAATTTACGTGCACGGTATATTATCACAACTAGACCCGTGTATACATAAATAATAGGTAAACACGAATAATAAAAATACACTCAAATGAATCGTATAAAACAATACAAATAAATCCGACAAATATATTAAATACTATACTACAATTGAAAAGAAACTACTAAATAAATGCGGAATAAATAAAAGAGATAAGGAAAGAACGCACCGAAAAATTGATAACGGAGTTCGGCCAATTTTGCCTACTCTCCGAGCACCACTCAACAGCCTGCTCTTATAATTTAGGAGAAGAAAGAATTACAAGAGAATCACAAAAATCCTTATTGGTGTAATTCTCTTGTTTTTGGTACATCTTCAATTGAAGAAGAAGTGCTTATTTATAACTAATAATCACCTCCCTTCAAAGCTAAACCACCGATGTGGGATTTAGAAAAATTAGGCCAAAGAAATAAAGTCAACAAATGTTGGCTTGTAAAAGTCAACAAGTGTGGCTTTGAATTCAACAAATCTCCACCTTGGCATAATTTCTAATCCCACAAAAATACAAATCTTCTCCCACAAATAACAACGGTCCTTGCGGTGCTTCCAAATTTGCGCCTTCAGGCGCCAACTCAAATGTGCAGGATGTTGACCAAGTCTAAACAATGTTCAAACTTGGACCTTGTAACCACCTTGGTCAGCATATCTGCAGGATTCTCCGCAGTCGAATCTTCTGGAGAAAAATCTCCTCTTCTTCGAGAATTTCCCGCACAAAGTGATAGCGAACATCAATGTGTTTCGTTCTTGCGTGCAAGACCTGGTTCTTTGCTAAGTGAATAGCACTTTGACTGTCAACAAAACACGTTAATGTGTTTTTGACCGACTCCCAAAGTCTTTCAAGCAATCCTTGAAGCCAAATTGCCTCCTTTACAGCTTCCGTAATCGCCATATACTCTGCCTCCGTTGTTAGACAAAGCCACCGTTGACTGCAAAGTAGATTCCAACTAACTGGTGCCTTGGCAAATGTGAACAAGTAGTCAGTTGTAGAACGTCGCTTATCCAAATCACCTGCATAGTCAGAGTCATAATATCCAACTACACATTGACCAAGTGATTCATCCTGCTCAAAAACTAATCCAACATCTACGTATTTTGGATATACCGTAGAATCCATTTCACAGCTTGCCAATGACCCTTGCCCGGATCATGCATAAACCTGCTCACCACACTAACTGCCTGTGAAATGTCGGGTCTCGTACACACCATTGCATACATCAAGCTACCAACTGCATTAGCATACGGGACTTTCGCCATGTATGCTCGTTCTTCATCCGTCTTTGGAGATAATAGGCTACTAAGTTTCAAATGAGGAGCAAGGAGTACTTACAGGTTTTGAATCTCCATTCATACCAAAACGCTTGTAGTACCTTATTCAAATACTGCTTCTGTGTCAGACAAAGCTTGCCTCTCGTTCTATCCCTACTTATCTCCATGCCGAGAATCTTCTTGGCTTCTCCCAAATCCTTCATCTCAAACTCTTGCTCAACTGAGCCTTCAATTTGTCAATTTCAAACTTGGCTCTTTGACGCTATCAGCATATCATCAACGTACAAGAGTAAGTAGATGTAGGAATCATCTCGTAACTTGCGCAAATATACACAATGATCGTATTTGCTTCTTGTGTACTTCTGACCCATCATGAACTGGTCAAATCGTTTGTACCATTGTCTCGGTGATTGTTTCAATCCGTACAACGATTTGCTCAGTTTACAAACCCAATTCTCTTTACCAGCAACTTTGAATCCATCTGGTTGAGACATATAGATTTCCTCCTTCAAGTCACCGTGAAGGAACGCGGTCTTCACATCAAGTTGAGCTAGCTCCAAATTCAACTGCGCTACCAAAGCCAACAAAATTCTAATAGAGGAATGTTTAACAACTGGAGAAAATACCTCATTATAATCAACTCCCTCCTTCTGAGCGTAGCCTTTAGCCACCAATCTTGCTTTGTAGCGAACATTATTCTTGTCAGGAAATCCTTCTTTCTTTGCAAATATCCATTTGCATCCAATTGCCTTCTTACCCTTCGGTAGTTGTGTCAATTTCCACGTCTCGTTCTTCTGAAGCGATTGCATCTCTTCTTCCATAGCATCTTTCCATCTATCATTTTCTGTACTTCGAACTGCTTCGAAAAATGTGGATGGAACATCCATCAACAACTGGAAGTGCATAGGCCACCATATCAGCAAAACGAGCAGGTTTTTGAATTTCTCGTCTTGGCCTATTTACGGCAATTGACTCTTGCTGCTGTGGAGGTTCTTGGGTAGAAACCTCTTCCTCATCTGACTCCTCTTCTGCCATGGGAGAGTCACTGATGGTGCTGTTTGTTGGGCTCACCATTATTTGCTCAAACTCCACCTGTTTCGGCGTACACTCCACCTGTTGCGGAGTACCACTGGTCCCTTCTTGTATTACATTTTTCAACATGGCAGATTCATCAAAAGTAACATCCCTGCTAATAATGGTCTTCTTTGCTTCTAGACACCACAAACGGTATCCCTTAACCCCAGCATTAAAGCCCATAAAGAGAGCCTTCTTTGCACGTGGATCCAATTTTGATTCATTTACATGATAATATGCAGTAGAACCAAAAATACGTAAAGAATCATAATCTGTTACAGGTTTTTCAGACCATACCTCTAATGGAGTCTTGCCACCTATTGCAGACGATGGCAAACGATTGACGAGATGTTGAGCGTATGTCACAGCCTCGGCCCAAAACTTTCTACTTAACCCAGCATTAGACAGCATGCAACGTACTTTCTCCACTAGTGTCTTGTTCATACGCTCTGACACTCCATTCTGCTGCGGTGTTCTTCTAACTGTGAAGTGCCGAACTATGCCACACTCTTGGCATATCTTCTGGAAGGGATCACTCTTGTATTCTCCACCGTTGTCTGTTCGGAGAATCTTGATCTTTCTTCCCGTCTGATTTTCAACCTGGGCTTTCCATTTAAGGAAAATCCCTAGCACCTCATCCTTGCTCTTCATAGTAAACACCCAAACTCTTCTGGAAAAATCATCAATAAAAGTGACAAAATAGTACCTGCCACCAAGGGATGGAGTTTTGGCAGGTCCCCACACATCTGAGTGCACATAATCCAAAACACCCTTGGTATTATGGATGCTTGTGCCAAATTTCACTCTTCTTTGTTTTCCCAGAACACAATGCTCACAAAATTCTAATTTGCAAGCTTTTGTACCTTTCAACAATCCTTGCTTGGCAAGATTTTGCAAGGATTTTTCACCAGCATGTCCCAATCGCATGTGCCACAATTTGTTGCCTCCGCATCCTTCTTGCTACTGGAAGACGTTGCTGCTGCTGCTGTCCCAATAACTGTACTACCTTGGTAGTAATACAGATTATTCTTTCCTCACACCTTTCAAACATCACAAGTGCTCCCGAAGTTACTTTAAGAATTCCATCTCGCATCTTCACTTCCAGACCTTTTGACTCCAAGAGTCCCAAGGAGATGAGATTCCTTTTCAAATTCGGCACGTATCGAACATCTTTCAAGATTCTGGTGGATCCATCATGATTACGCAGCTTGATTGAACCTATCCCAACTGTTTTACATGGAATGTCATTTCCCATGTAAACAACTCCACCATCAAGTTCTTCAAATTCGAAGAACCAATCTCGCATGGGAGACATATGATAGGTGCAACCTGAATCCAAAATCCACTCATCTGAATGGGATGTTAAAGGTGATACAGCCAAAGAGAAATCTGATTCCGCATCACTTTTGCACTCTGCAACATTTGCGTCTTGTGGAGCTTTCCCTTTCTTCTTCAATTTTGGACAGTCTTTCTTCCAGTGCCCTTTCTCACGCAGAAAGCACACTCATCTTTGGCAATTCTACTTTTCGATTTGGACCTTCCTCTTCTCCCCTTTGATTGGCTTTGTTGACGACCTCTTGCCACTAATGCTTCATCTGCTGTAGCTACTTTCTTCTTCATTTTATCCTGCTTTCTCAATTCACGACTATACAAAGCAGAACATACAGCATCTAAAGACACATTTTCCTTCCCATGAAGTAACGTAGTTTCCAAATGTTCAAATTCATCAGGAAGGGATGATAACAACATCAAAGCCAAATCTTCATTTTCAAATTTACATCTAAATTAAACAGGTCTCTACTAATTGATTAAACATAGTGATGTGTTCATTCATAGTAGTACCTGGTTGGTAATCGAATCGGAACAATCTCTTCTTCATAAGGAGTTTATTCTGACCACTCTTTTTCAGAAATTTCTCCTCCAATGCCCTCCACAATTTCCATGCAGAAGTCTCGTTCTTGAAAGCATACTTTTGCTCTCTGGACAAACACGATCGAATAGTTCCGCATGCCAACCGATTTATGGTACTCCACTCCTTCTCTTCTATGTCATCTGGTTTCTTTTCTTCAATGGCAATGTCAAGACCCTGTTGGAAAAGGGAATCCATGACCTCGCCTTGCCACATGCCGAAATGGCCAGTACCGTCAAATGTCTCCACCGCCACCTTCAAAACTTGACATTGGAATCCTCGACCATGTGGACGAGGAAGCCGATGCCCCAGATATAATTCTTGACGTGGAATCGTTTGATGCCATTACAGACTCAAATAATTAGTATTCAATATATAAAAAATACAAACAGGGCCAAAGGACGAACCTTCGGCTCTGATACCACTTGTTGGGGAAACCGGTAATTTTCCCACTCAAAATTCAACTAGTGATTAAACCGATTCAGTAATTCCCAGGAAAGATCGTCAAATCAATCTCTTAGACAGAATTACCATTCAAAGTAAATTCCAGAAAGGTGGAGGGTCACCAAGGCGGTCCCACTTAAAACCCAATCTCCTAGACAGAATTTACGTGCACGGTGTATTATCACAACTAGACCCGTGTATACATTAAATAATACGTAAACACGAATAAAAAATACACTAAATGAATCGTATAAAACAATACAAATAAATCCGACAAATATATTGAATACTATACTACAATTGAAAAAGAAACTACTAAATAAATGCGGAATAAATAAAAGAGATAAGGAAAGAACGCACCCGAAAAAATTGATAACGGAGTTCGGCCAATTTTGCCTACTCTCCGAACACCACTCAAACAGCCTGCTCTTATAATTTAGGAAGAAGAAAGAATTACAAGAGAATCACAAAAATCTTATTGGTGTAATTCTCTTGTTTTTGGTACATCTTCAATTGAGAAGAAGAAGTGCTTATTTATAACTAATAATCACCTCCCTTCAAAGCTAAACCACCGATGTGGGATTCTAGAAAAAATTAGGCCAAAGAAATAAAGTCAACAAATGTTGGCTTGTAAAAGTCAACAAGTGTGGCTTTGAATTCAACATCATGTCAGTTACTCAAGAAGGCACAGCAAACTTAAATGGGAGTCAGTTGATTGAACCAAGTTGACAAATGACAGAGTGAGCCAATGCAAGGGGAAAAAGACATGTTAAACAAGGAATAAACCATACTAATCTGTGACCAAACGATGCACTAATTTACAAATAAATGGACGAAGTGGAAGTTAATAAGCAAAAAAAATTTCAAAGCCAGTTACTAGACTCAGATGTTAATAACCTATTGGCAGGATGATTGACATCTTATCCTTTCGTTTGTCTTGCCAACTGAAAATCTTAATCAAGTTTAGAACCCAAAAATCATAACAGAAGGAAACTGTTGTCGACTACATTATTTTCTCAGTTTTTCTCTCAAATGAAGGCTATTAGCATTACACTTCAGTTCCCAAACACTTCTCACATTTAAAACAGTAAAACAACTTTAATTTGTTTGTTTTTCCCCCCTCCTTAATACCTAACACATTCGAACAACACAATATGTCTGTGGCCTACCTGCTGCATAGCTCACCCACTTCTCCAAACTTCATAAGTTTTATATATTAGTCGCCATTCCCATTCGCTGTTTACTTATGCTTGATAATTCAATATCTCTTTGTTTAGAAACCAAATTCCATAACACTGCTGCTTTTCATCTTACACCAAACATTTACAGCTGCAAACACATTACACAGGCAATTCAAGTCCAATACAGTCTTGTTCACTTACAAATATCCCCAAGTTACCAAACTTCGCCAGAAAATTAAGAATCCCACAAAACCAACTTCAGTAAACCAATTCAACTGTCCTGATTCTTAAGTCAGCATGAATTTTCTTTATGTCTAAAATTTCCTTATTTTGGCATTGAAAACTGGAAAGAACTAAAACAGCAGAAGTTATTACCCTTTCAAGAATTGAAGTGGCTTCTTTTGTTGCACTCTTTTCCCTCTCCGCATAACAAAGAAAACATTTTTCTTTCCAATCACCATATTGCCCATACTAACCCAATTAATGAAATTCCAAATTTTCAAAAACCCAGATGCAAATTCCATAAATAAATGCGACTGGAGTATGAAAATAACAAAACAGAAAATTAAAAAAAAAAAAACTTTCTGCATAGGAGGGACGGGAAGAGAGGCCTTACTGATGGGGCAGGAGATAGGAAGCCGGAGTGGGAATGATTGAGGAGAGAAGAAGGGGCGTTGTAGTCAAAACGATGAATTCTGATCATTCATAACAGAGTTCTGCTCTCAGGGCTTCAGCTCCTTCTTGGTTTTCAGTTTCACTCTCACTGCTTCTTCTGCTCCTCTGTGTTGTCCGAAGCTTTTTCAGCAATTTTTATGAGTCTACAGGCCAGGGTATGTTTCATTTCCAGTATTTATCTCACCCCCGGGCCCCCTTCAATTTTGGGTATAAACGAGTTTTTATAAGACAAGTTTTTTGTCAAGTTTATCTGCTACAAGTTTTTTAAAAACTTTAGTTACAGTAATTTCAAAAATTTTTTAAAATTTTTAAATTATACATTTCAAAATATTCAATAAAAAAACACTTCAAAATTTTTTTAAAAAACTTCTACAGTAAGTTACAGTAAAGTTTTAGACAAATACTCAAAAAACTCACTTGCAAAACGAGGCCTAAAGTTTACTAAAAGCATACTACTGTTTAATTCTTAAATTTTTTAGCCAAGTTCTAACCCTAAAGAATTCCTTACTCAGCATTAGCATAAGCAGGGATCTTTTCAGTTTATTCTTGGCATGAAGCAATTTTATTTGTTTGGTTGAAGGTAGATTTTAAATCTTTAAAGGGCGCGGGGAGGAGTGGTGGGAACAGGGGAATAGCAAATGAGTCAAATAAAAAACTCTTAAAATCACCTGGGAAGAGGGATGGGTTGGAGGAAACTTCACTCATCTCTAGTAAATTCTTTTTCTATTTTTCGTAGTGCATATCTGAATGCACGACACGCGTTTTTTATTTATTAACAAGGGTTAGGATTAGTCAAATTTAAAATGATCACGTTTCATTCTATTAAATAAAAACATATGTTATACATCCAGTTATGTATTGTGAAAAAGTGGAGAGAGATTCCACTAAAGGGAAGTCAAATCTAGTACGAAGAAGGAAGTATAAATGAGGTATTTTGAGTTCGAAACTTTTCACTTACATTTAAAAAAATTCCTTAAAGTCACCCAATTGATAGGTTGCAATTTTTGTTATTAAATTTATGAATGTTTTCCCCCTTGTTTTTAGCCAAATATTGTATTAATTGGTGGATTCTACTTATATTTAGTAATTGGTGATGGTTGTAGGGATCTAAAGCAAAAGGAAGTTAAAAATGTAATTTTTAATGGAGCTTCTATGCAAATTAGCATGACCCATCAAAGTCTAAATTTGCATGTTTGGAAAGTTTGGAATTTGACACGTGGTCTCTAATTTTAAATTGAAGTCGCAATAATCAAACTTTTGACCAAATGGATAGTCTTTCTATTTTTATTAGGATACCAGTTTATCTATCTTTTAGCACCTTTTGAAATAGGCTGGTTAATCTTATTAGGATGTAGACTTTGCTTAGGAGAAGTAGCTGTGGCAGAGATAGGGAACGAAGCAAGCAACAAAACATCATCGTTGTCATTCTTTTCTTTCATGAAAAAGCCAGATTATCGCAAGACTCTTTGCTTTTCTCGTAAGAAGAAACGAGAAACAATTCTTCTTTTTCTTTTCCTCTGGACTTCATCACATATTGGAAGAATGGCCGTGGAAATTACTTCTACTATTTCCCGTGTGATTTCTTCTGTGGAGATGAACTAAGTTTTTTATTCTAGTCAAGAAATAACGGAGGATTTGGTTTAACTAAAATTATGAGATCAAATTGATTACATTTATTTATTGTATTTAGTGGTATTTGTATGTTCCGTGGTTTAAGTTCTTATGCCTATTATGTTATTTGAATATCAATGGTCCGGTATTTGAATTAATCTAATAACCTAAAACTAATTAGCGCAGTTAAATCCGTAATTGTTTAATTACTTTAAACTAGTGGTAACTGACATGATTGGATTTGTGTTAGGGGAACATATGGGCTAATTTAAAATAAACAATAACCCTCGTAGTATGTTATTTGGTTAGAATCAGGCTTCTCTAATTATTAAGGCAATTGAAAAATTGAACTTTAAGGTCATACCTAGGATTATTTCTTCATTAGGATAGTGGTTAACGGTCGTACCTTAATCACCAATACTGTAAGGAGAAATTGATTGTTATCGCTTGTTTGGCAATTATAACTTGTTTATCAATGAGTAAATGAAATTATTATTGCATCAGTGATTAATAGAGTGAACCATTTTTGAAGTTATTTCTTGGCTAGAGTTTGTTTATTATTGATTCAATTTCAATTAATTATAATCTAGTCCTTTTTATTTAAGTTGTTTAATCATTCCCAATTTTATAAAAATTTCCCGTACTCTGGGCTCTAGAAGAAACGAATTTTTTCCAGTTCCTGTGGATTCGACCCTACTCACCGCTACATACACAATTTATATTTTACTCGAGTAAGTATTTATTATTGTACAGATTCGACACCTGTCATTGACTAAGCTCCATTTCCACAAATCCTGTCTCATGTCCTTGATCACTTTTAATATGTAAAACCATATGCATGATCCTAATTCAAAATAGTAAGGTACAGCATAGAACAACTCAATGGAAAGCTTATGATTTACCCATTTAAACACTAGGAAATTTTGCAAAAAATTGAAATTTAAAAAAAAATGAAAAACTTTGAACTATGTTACTAACTTTACCAAAATTTTTTGGTGCAAGTTATTCCTAAGAAATTCAGTGTCATTTAATTAATTTAGATGTGTAATTTTTGGTTATCAAATGCGTGTGAACATGTTATTATCTAAATCCATTAACTTTAAGTGCTGAATTGAATTATCAAATAAAGCCTAATATTTAACAATTCAATAACTTAACTTAATGGAATTCAAACTTCAGACTTCAATTTTCAAATTTTAATTTTATCAAACGCACCCTCCTTTTACCCAAATTCTACCAAACAAAATTTTTCTACATATTAACACCCTCACAATTCACAAAGTCATTTTAGCAATTAAATCTATTAACTAATGTCAATCGGTTTGGATCGTTGTGTGATATCAAAGGTGAAAAAAATCACATGTGTGCAAAAAAAAAAGGTGCAGATTTTTCTTTTGGAAAAACGGAGAATTGTAGTTTTAGTCTCCAATTTTTAGCATATGTGCTAAATTAGTCTCTAATGTTCCGACCAAAATAAATTTGGTTCTCAAAGTTTTTGGTAGTAGGTACACGCAACAATGACGAAAACTCAACAATGACTAACGGTCAAAATTTGATTGTTGTTATTTAACAATTTTGATTTTGTACTTTCAGACCATAATGTTTGAAATTTTAATCATTTTAGTTGCTTAAGTTTTCCATAGTGGTATTGAGGGTATTAGAAATAAGATGCGAATTACAACACAATTGTCTTAAATGGGTACTAGCAATTCTAATTAAACTTTTTATTTTTTACTTCATTTATTCATGCCACTAATGTCTCGTATACTTCTTCCCTTTGGTATAATTGGTCTCAAATTCGGTATTATATATGTAATTATTGTTTTATTCTATTAGTAATTCATTGATAATTAACCCATAATGAGTAAAAACACTTCATATTAGTATTTATGTTTGCTAGTTTTTATAACAATTCCTAACTATAACAATTTAAGGCCAATATGCACAAGCCATGCAAGAACTAGCATGAATGATAATAAATTTTATATTAATACTAGAATTTTTCCTTTTTAAATTTTATATATTATGTATATATTGTCATTTGATTGTAACTTATTCAAAAAAAATCTTTAAGTTCAACGATGTTATTATGTTGATATAAACTGCTTTTTTGAAATTTTATAGGAATTTAGGATGACATTTGTCATATATTTAATTCAATTCACATCTTTTTTTTTTCATTTTAGAACCCTTAACTATAACTAGAAACTTAAGAGACCATATTGATTGAAACTTCAAACATTAGGGACTAAAAATGTAAAGTTAAAGTCAAAAAACTTAGAGACCAGATTTGTTTTGGTTGATACATTAGAAAACAATTTGATATATAGGTCAAACATTGAGAATCAAATTTGTGTTTCTCTCTTTGGAAATTTTTGAGAAGTAGTAATAGAAAGATTTAAAATTCTTAAAGATAGAAGTTTTGGCAAATTCACATATTCCTAATATCTAATAAAAAACATGTCATAATCAAAATTACCAAATTAACCTATCCAACCAAGCAAGCCCCCACTCTAATCATCTGATCCCCAAATTCCCTTTCTTACTCATGTTGAGAGGGAAATGAATTAGCACAAAAATTTGAGGCAATCCTTTTAGGACTACCAATGGGGTCGAGTCAATTTAAATTCAGCTCTGAGAAAAAGTCTAATGATCTTGACCTTTCATTGAGTTGGGTTAAAATTGGATCTAAATATTAGTCCCGAATTAAATGTTAGTAGAGTTTGGATCTTATTAGGGTCAAACTCGATATATGCTCCACCCTTTGATATGTAGCTATATATATAATTATACATAATATATTCATATTTTGATATATATATATATATATATATATATATCTAAATATATAATACTAATGCTTATGAGTTATTTGTCAAAATATCTTACTATAAGATAAACAAAAGGCTATAGTTACTGTAGCAGTCCCCTTTGCTGACATGTGGCACTTTATGTGAATTTTGAGCTTTCTCTTTTGCTTTCTTTATGGATTTGGCATTGCTTTAAATGTGCTCAATGACCCAAATTAGATTGCATTTTTCATTTCTTTATAAGGTTGAATTATTTTTAGTAGACTTTTCAATCTCTATATTTTGAACATATAAAATTCAATTAGAATTTATATTTATTTCTATTTACATTAACATTTCAACTTATATTTGATAAAATAACCTTAAGATTTAATTATTTTTATTCGAGTTTTCAACCTTATCATTTAAATTTAGATTTGTCAAAATAAGTTATCATTTAAAGTTAATGCAAAGCAAAAGATTATTTAAAATTTATTCTATCCTATAATAAGGAACAATATTATTATTTCTACTCAATGCAATCTACATTTTTCTGTGTCAATTTTATTTTCATTTGTTCATGTTCAAATATTTAATAACATTTGACTTTATGTTTATTCATATTTTTTTGTCTGAATTTTGTGCTTTCTCTTTTGCTTTCTCTATGGACTTGCATTGCTTTAAATGTGCTCAATGATCCAAATTCAATTGTATTTACCATTTCTTTATAAGGTTGAATTATTTTGAGTAGGCTTTTCAATCTCTATATTTTGAACATATATAATTCAATAAGAATTTATATTTATTACTACTTACATTAACATTTCAACTTATATTTGACAAATTAACTTTGAGATTTAATTACTTCTATTCGAGTTTTCAACCTTATTATTTAAAATTATATTTGTCATAATAAGTTATCATTTAAAGTTAATGTAAAGCAAAAGATTATTTAAAATGTATTCTATCCTATTATAAAGAACAAGATTATCATTTTTGCTTAATGCAATGTACATTTTTCTGTATCGATTTTATTTTGATTTGTTCATGTTCAAATATTTAGTAACAGTTTACTTTATATTTATTCATGTTTTTATTGTCATTTAAAGTTATTCAGTTGAACTAACATATTGCCACTTAATATATTCCAAGGAAACAAATTCATGTGCTTTGTTAAGAAAGCAACTCCAAGAGAAAAAGCAATCAAAGGAACAACTTTTAAGATTGTCAAAAGTTATGAAGCTGAACAAGTCCCAACTGGCTAGCAGACTTAAATGAACCTTCACAATGATTATGCATAAAATTAGTTTCCAACAATATAATGCTTATGTGCCTCAGAACTGAACTACTTATGTTTTAATTTAATTATCTTGTATCTATTTATTGTTTGTGTTAATGTACTTCGACTTGGTTGCTTTGACTTGCTACCTACATATGTTTTAATTCTGCTGTCTTGTATTTGTCTATCCTTTATGTTAATGTACTTCAATTTAATCTCTTTTGCCTTGAAAAGCAAATTTACTAATAAGCTATAAATCCAATTCATATATGGATGTCCCTCTATCAAACACAAAAAACTTCTGCAAAAATGCTAACCATTATTAATCCTACTGTTTTTCAATTTCTCTGCGTATATTTCCTGAACATATTATACATATAATTTTAAAACCAAAAGTATCTAAGTATATTATTAATTTGTACACTGAATTAAATTTGTTAAATGAAAAATGTAGACAATTATAAATCCAGTGACAATGACAAAAAAAATGTATATTTGAAAGCTATCATTAAAAGAGGAAAAAAAAAGCATTTTAATGAAATGTAATAAAGACATATATATTTTTCTCATCAAATTTGCATGCTATACTTGGTGGTAATTTCAGTTAGCATTAATGACTCATATTTTAACCAAATATTAATGTATTAATGACTCAAAAGAAAATTGACAAAAAAATGACAAAGTTCATTTGTTCAAATTTAAATATTGATAATCCAATTTCTCTCCATTTCAGTAATATACATACGTTACGTATACTTTCACACTTGACACTCTACTGACAAATATTCCATCAAATTTTGCTAACCTTAAACGCTTCAAGGTGGGCATTGGCGGTGCGTAACACAGCCAACCCTTACTAGTGTGTATATATATATATATATATATAAGGAATATTAAATATACAATATTATGTCAAAAGAATTAGAAGGACAAATCTTGGTATGAGCAAATTGAGGACCTTTGAAGATGTATTAACTGTTGATAATGTTTTACTACTATTTTCCATGTACATTGAATTAATTGGATATATGATTGTTGAAAAATTCTTGGTTTTATATAGTTTTTAATGAACTGTTATTGGATCCAGTCTAGTTTTAATGTTGTGGTTCTGTAGATATTAAATTAGTTTAAAACTTAATAATTATAGTAATTATAGTAAGGAAATTAAGGAGTTATAAGTGAGCCTGAGTTAAATCAAAATTAAACTTATAATTCGGATATTTTGTGAGTCAAGTATGAGTTTCGTATTTATCACTTCAAATCTCATAATTCGAAACCCAAAAGCGGTACTGACTATATAAGCCAAATCTATGTTTGTTAAACCTCACTTTAGATGGCCCAATGACAAGCCTAAATCCTTCGTTTTTTTTATTTAAATGAAATTAAATTTAAACCTATAGTTTAGTACTCGTATTCTTTTCTACCCAAACAGCCTTTTGACCTTTGAAAAAAATTACCAAAAATACTACAAGTTATCTTCACCTTGATTAGAATTATGTCAAGTAATCATGAGAGTCAAGTCACATAATCGATTTTGTTGTCTAGGTTCTATTTTTCTGTTTTAGTTTTTTTATTCTAACTGCAAAAAAAGTTCCTAATCGCAATACTACTATGATTGATCATGGAAGTATATTGTTTGGATTGCATTTTCTGGAAAGCGTATATGGTAACACTTTTTTAGATGTGATTTATATGAAGTAAAAAGATCATTGAAAAATGTATCAAGGAAATATTCCCAAAAAACATGAGATTTTTGTCTAGAGAATGACAATCCAAAAAAGCCAGTATATTGGCATACTACTGCAAATTGACCTCTTTTCTACAAATATATTATTTTTTATAACTTAAACTATCCAAAAAAAAAAAGATCTCTAATCAAAATATTGAATTGTTATGTTCAAACTTGTAATAAAACAAGAAAAAAAAATGAAAAAGGTCAATCTTTAAAAGTAGGGTAAAATACAAAAAAGTCCCCCATGGTTAAGCTAACCTACGGAAAAGTCCTTTATGATTTCAAATCATACATTTCTACCTCTCATGTTTGGACTAATTTGAGACAGTAACGGAAATCATCAAAACTAGTGGAGACAGATGAAATGAAACAATTATCCTAATATATATAAGCAATAAAAGACCTTCTAACAACCATCCTATTAAGCAAACTTATGGAAAAATCCCTTGTGATTAAGCCAATCTATGGAAAAAGCCCCCTATGATTACATGTAGCTTTTATTTATTTATATATTTATTTTGTGCATAGGAATAAGATAAGATGTAATTGGAAGTTTCTATTTATTTATTTTATGTACAGAAATAAGGTGAGTTTTATTTGAGAACTTTTATTTATTTATTTTATATATAGAAATAAAGGTGAGTTGTATTTGGGAGTTTTGGGTTGTTTTTGAAAATTTTATAAGTTCTAAGGTGTTCAACAGGTATATCAACTAAAAATTTGATTTAAAAAATTTATTTTACATGTCAAACAACCTCAAACTCATTAATTTAAATGATTTTTTGCCGATTTTCACATCAATTCAAAACCACGAGATATTAGATTGTAAGATTTGAAACCATAAGGGCATTTTCTGTAGGTTTGATTAATCACATGAGGCTTTTCTGTATTATAAGTCTAAAAGAATAATAGGTATATCAATTGAAAATTTATTTGTTTCCAGTACAAATACTCGTGAAAGAAGTGCATGTATTTCAAACCCTTTAATTCGAACGATTTGCATTGCGTTTTAAAATTAGTTCAAACTATGAGGTACCGGAGTATAAGTTTAGAAACTATAGGGGGGTTTTCTGTATATTCACTTAACCTCAAGGGGCTTTTCTATATTTTACCCCATTGTTAATGGCGTAATTCAATTAGCCCAAATTTGGTTGGTTCTCCAGCCAGCCTGCGCCACTGCCAGTTCTAACTTCTAACGAGTCTTTATATTGAACATGATATCCAATCCTTTTCCACAAAGGAAATCATAATCCTAATCCTTCCTTATTTTGGTAATAATCCTTCTCCTCCTTTTAGGAATTGGAGCAATTTCTCCTTCGCCTATATATAAATACACGTTACTATTCTTCTAACTTCCTCACAGAAACTCCTTCCATCGTTTTCACTGAAGATATTATTGAAAAATTTTCCTGCAACCATGGTTTTCCAGCTTCCCACAACCGTTTCCAGCCACCACAACCCTATTTTGCAGCCGAACGAATGTTCATCTACTTTGTTCCAAACTATCGCAGCTCCTGCCTCCGTCGTTTGGGCTCTGGTTTCCGACTTTGGAAATCCTCAACGCTACAAGCCGTTCGTGAGATCCTGCAGAATCATTGATGGCCAGGCGAACCAAGTCGGATGCTTACGCCGTGTGGATGTCGCGTCAGGGCTTCCAGCCTCCTATAGCATTGAGCGGCTCGAGATTCTTGATCATGATCAGCGCATCTTCGGGTTTAGCATTGTCAGCGGCGACCACAGGTTGTCGAACTATCGCTCGATCATGAGCCTACACCCCAATGACGGCGATGAGACGGAGGTTGTGGAGACATACGTGATTGATGCGGCTGAGGCCAACACGAAAGAAGAGACGTGTGCCTTTGTGGATACGATCGTGAAACAGAACTTGAGGACCCTGTCTAGAGTTGCTGAGGATTTTGCGGGCAAAGCGCAACAACAGGTTTGAAAATTTCAATTTCTTTCACTGGTTTATTTGTTTATTAGCTAAGTAATTAGGCTAGTAGCTAGGAAGAGAACCGGAAATTTCAAAAAACAATGAAAAACAAAAAAGACAAAAGAAAATTAAAAAATTAAAAAAAAAGATTACGGTTTCTTCTTTTTTTTTTCTTTTTTATTTGCTAAAAAAATATTGAAAAAATAAAAAATCCAAAAAAGAAAAAAAAATTTTGGCTTCTTCTTTTTCGTTTACTTTTCTTTGGTAGGAAAAGAATTTTCAAAAAAATTGAAAAATCAAAAAAGCGAAAAAAGATTTTCGTCTCTTTTTTTCTTTTTTATTTGCAAGCAAAGAACAAAAAACATTGAAAAAAAAAGACAAAAAAAATCCAAAAATCCAAAAAAGTACAAAAATATTTTGGCTTCTTTTTTTTCGTTTACTTTTCTTTGGTAGGAAAAGAATTTTTAAAAAAATTGAAAAATAAAAAAAGTGGAAAAAGATTTCGTTTCTTTTTTTTTTCTTTTTTATTTGCAAGCAAAGAACAAAAAACATTGACAAAAACAAAAAGAACCAAAAAAAATCCAAAAATCCAAAAAAGCACAAAAATATTTTGGTTTCTTTTTTTGTTTACTTTTTTTAGTAGAAAAAGCATTTTTTTAAAAAAAAGAAAAAATTGAAAAATGATTATGGTTTCCTTTTTACTTTTTTATTTGCAAGTAAAGAACAAAAAATTGAAAAAAAAATCCAAAAAACTAAAGGATTTTGGTTTCTTTATTCCTTTACTTTTTTATTAGTAGGGAAAGAATTTAAAAAAAAAAAAGAAAAAATTTAAAAAAGGCATTGAATGTCTTTTTTCCCCCCAAAAATAGAAAATTCGCTTAGCTTCACCTAACACGTATCTATCAACTATGCATTAGGTGTTATTGTTTTCAAAAGAAAAAAAGGGTAATGCATAATTTTAAATCTGCCACTCTAATGTCTTATAAATACTTTACACGATCAATAATTAAATTTCTGTCCTTTTGTTAGTTAAACAGCACTTGATTCTTTTTTGCCCTATTTAGCCTGCCTATAAACGCTATCTTCTTAACTTTTTAACTGTTTGTGTACATTTTAATAGCTACTGATGATCAGTTGAGTTCCTATTAGTATGTCTAAGTGAGTTCCCTATAAATGTGCCTAAATAGCAGAGGTGAAAATGATGGGTACTTCCACTTTCAGGCATCAAAGTTAGCTATTCTTGGGAATCTGTCTAAAGCTACTTCACACACCTTTGCACGTATAACAACTAGCCTTGTAATTGTGTGATAATGCGACGGTGTAGCTTTTGATGTGAATGAAATAGTAATTGGCCTCTTTCCATTTCTACCTTGGCTTAGAAACTGAAAGAAGTATGAGTTAAAACTTGAAGTCTGCGCCTAGTGATTGGAGTTGACATCTTAATATACTTAATAAGTTGGTGAGGCGATAAAGCAATCAGGGGCAGGTTAGTGCCATGTATCTGTTGTGGTTCCCTGTTCGGTTGTTGCAGAGTAAGCCAAGTCGGGAGTCTCGCTATACCAAATAATAAGTGAGGGTGCAGCTGTGGTTCCCATGCCAAACATCTCCTGAGTGAGCCAGTTGGATTCTCAGGAGACCTAAAAATGAATAAGTGCAAAAAGAGCACAAAATAGCACAAAAAAAAAGGTGCTTCTGAAAAAAATTGGGATTGCAATTGCCACAAGAGGGACAGCTTTGCAGTCGAAAAACAAAATCTATTAACAAGCTGCAGCCAAGTCCTTGCACTCACACAGCGAGGGACAATGGGGGGAACCCCACCGCAACTATAGTGCGGGCCAACCACTGTCGTTACCATTGTTAACGCCCTGGTTCTGGTGAGCAATCCTAGATCTCACTTGGACCTTCGACTTTTAGGTATATTGGGATTTTAAACCAAAAAACTTGGTTGTGGATGGAAAGTTAAGACGAGTCTTTTGGACGTTTTTAACCCAACTCCTGTGAGCACGCCATCTTTCTTTAATATAATTGTCATATGGGCCAATTAGTGTTGAATTCATATCAAATTGTTATGCTTGAACAAATTCCCTTTACTAGGCTAGATGATATTTCATCCCTCACACATGCTGAAGACTGGGAATTAACCAATTATTGCTATTTGATACAGCCTGCTCTACATGTTTTTGAGTGGGAGTATTTGTCAATTTTTCCTCGCATTCAATGGCATAGGGGGTATTCATTGTCCAAGGTGACTTGTCTATGATCGTGAAGAGATGGCTTATCATGCTTGGCACTAGAGACATGAAGTTTTTTAACTCCACCTGTGTTGACACAATACATCACACAGCCGGTCCCAAGTCCGGATGAAGGAGGAGGGATTTTTTTTTATGTTTTAGAAGGCAGCTCTTAGCGTACGTTCTCAAAATCCTTCTGTGCAGATTATATATGAAAGGTTGGTGAATGCGAGTTTTTTTGTTCCATTCTTCTTGGTAGTGCTGAATTTCTGGTCTTCATTTCATAGTTGATCTGGATTTTAGCATCTATGGCGGGTTATGACCCAATCACATTTCTTTCATTCTTTTACTTTGCTTTGTTTTACAACCGCACTTTACTTTTTCAGAGTTTGTATACTTGTTCACATAAATCTGTTGTGTGTTAGAGCTGCCAATGAACTGGTTTACTGTGAGTAATCAACATGCACTAGTACGTTTGGCATTGGAAATTGACAGGAGCTTTTAAGCTGGTTCTCTTCTGTTCATTGAGTCACCTGAATTGTGTTGTAATATGTTCTTAAGCTCACTTGCTGTTGCAAAGGTAATGAACTTTGTTTTATCTCATGCTGATCTTTCATACATGTGTCGTTTATATCGGCAAAATATGATACGGAAAAAAGGTTACGCTACTGATACTTCAGACACAAGTTGTACTATTTGGTGTGGCCGAAGTCTGACTGTAGAGTGGCTTTCATATCTTGAATTTCTTTCCCAAATTCGTGTGCTATAGGTAGATTTGCAGCACCATTTTAGTCAGAACAGATGTTTAGAGCGAAGTGATGCTGATTACTTTCTAATTTTGCAATTCTTGGCAGGTATAATTCTATGGGATCAGTCTAATGCAATTTTGTATTGTTACAATTTTATTAAATGAACAAGCTTTTATAGAACTCGTGGGCTCACATATGGATTTGAAGTCCTGTGTGTAGATTAGAAACTCTGTGAGTGGAAAGTTTGTCTTTCTGGCAATGTTATTGATTTTGGAATTTGTGGCAGGGTCTCCTGGCTGTTGGTGATGGCCTGCAGACGTGGTTACAACTGCATCTTTGGTGAAAATCTCCATATAGTTCTTTGCTTTTCAATCAACACTTCAAATTTTCCTCAATTATGATGGTTTTATGTGATTAAAGATGATAATGCAAACAGGGTATGTGAACTATTGTATACTAGGCCGAATTCAAAGAAAAGAATGTGATTCAGGAAAAGAAAATATTGTAAATCAGGTCTTAATGCTCATTGGTCTCAAGTACTGAAAAATGTTCACAGATATATATATATATATATATATATATATATATATATATATATATATAGGCTCAAGCTTATGGGCCATTCCTTGACCAGCACATAAACTGATTATTGTATACCAGCATTTTTATAGGGCTTTAAGAAATTTTCAGAATTAACTTGACAGTTTACTGATTTGACATAGCCAAATTGCAGATTGAAGGGGGCAAGATTTTGTTGTTCAAACCATCAACTTGATCTACTAGCTAGTAGCTTATTTTCAAACCTGCACTTTTTAGTACACACAAAATGATGTGATGGCCATTTTCCTGCTCCAATAGTCCCAAAAAAGTTCATATGCCAATGTCACAAATCTCATGCATAAAATGTAGGCTTTAAAAGAACTATTTGACCAAATAAACTATTCAAATACTCAGAACACTTGTAACAAACATGGGAATTATTACTCTAACAAAATGTTTAGTCTAGCAGCAATATTGGGCCAAACTATATATAAATAAAACCAAACATTACAAGATTTTCCAATGACTACTTCTTTATTAACTTCTTGGAAGAAGAACAGTGAAGCCAACAGATACTCCAAAGAGGAGGATGAGCAGGCTAGCGAAGTTGACCATCAATGCTTCTTGCCCTCTTCTTAAGCCCGTGAAGATGAATTTCTCAATTAAGCCGGTCACAACACTCAATATTGCCATGAAAAATATAACCATGCCATGGTGCAAAATTTGCTCTAGCTGTGGAGTCTCTGGCTCAGAACCAAAAGGTAAAGAAGCCAAACAGCCACTGACAAAAAAACTTCAGAATCTTCCATTAGATTCTTGCTCTAGTTGTTTTAATAAACTTGTTCTTATTTTTCCATGCATACAAGTCGTATTACCTGTTCTTACAGACAAATCCCCACCCTCTTCATTTTTTTGTAGATTTGCAGGTCGTCATACATGTTAATTTATCTGTACGAGCATGTGTACAAACTAAAATACCAGACTTAAACTATTACCAGGTTCTCCAAAGTCATCGGCCGCATCTTTCCTCTCCAAACTGTTGCCAAGTTCCTCCTCTGTACTTACAGATATTCTCCTCTTCTTAGCTGACATATTCTCATCCAAACTTTCAGAACCTTCAGCATTTAGAATACTCAAAGATCTGACATACTGCAAAGCATATTTAATCGTACAACTGGTCAACATCTCACAGAACATAAACGCAACTTGAATTAACTTATTTAGTTTTACATACACAACAAGGTATGTAAGAAAATGTACTGCAATTACAGGTAACAAGACACCAAGCTGATTTCTACACTTTACACCTTTTAGATGCAAGCAGGTTTCCCATTGAGATAGTTCAGATATATGAAATTGGATGAATCAATCAGATCATCTATAAAAAAAAAGAAAAAGAAAAAAGAAAAGATGGTGAAGAAATATCATGCATGCTGATTCTGTACAAGTTCAGTAGCATAAGTATATAAAAGCCATAGGCTATTATCTTCAAGAATTACATTTCATTAAACTGCAATTTCTCTACTAATAATCATATCAAACAATTATGTCAGAATTGCTCCCAAACTCGAGTATTCTGCCCTGGACCATCTGTTGTACAATAAATTTCTGATTATCCTTGTGCTAATTGTCACTCTTTTAACCAAGATTTCATAAATTAATCCAGCTATCAAGATAGAACCGGGTTAGCAAAAAAGTTGTAGAAAGCAGCATTGTTCTAAGATCAGAAGTGCTAAAAGTCAATCAAATTTTGAAAAAAAATTAATGAAAAGAAAAAGTAAAGAATGACAATAGATCACCACCAGCTAGCCAGACTCACTTCATTTCTCCACTATTTTCCAAGAGAAAACAGTTTACATAGAATAGCCAGTAAGAAAAGATTATCTATATTTGACACATAATTCTATTATCTCCAGAGGAGGATTCAGAGGGATTCTCATCTTTAAAAGTCAATAGTTCGATTTGGTAGCAGATATTTCTGTTCTCATGGAATTCTTCAGGTTTCAATCAGCAATCAGGATATAAAAGTCTTCTATAGCTGCAACTGATGGAAGTAGAAGAATACAGATAGTTATTGATGCATATGAAAATAACATGAGATTTGGAGAATATGCAAGGTTGTCCACTGTAGAAGTGATGTATCAGATCTCTATGTTGGCAGTTTGAAAAGGAGAACTGGTACAAAATAGTATCCCCATGGACGCAACGGTTTCTAAATTTCTTCTTCCCTACTTCTGTTCTAATTTTCTGCACCGATTGTATCCTAGAGCCCTATTTAGTGCACAAATTCAGCAACTCAATATTCCAACAACATAGAGCATGCTTCAAGCTTAAGACCCATGCCCAGATAACAAAGCACTTCCCCAGCTTTTGAAATCCATTAGAAGTACACTAAAATAGCTTCTGACTTACACAAGCTGCTGATCAGTAAAAATGTCCTGAACTCTTTTAACTAATAGTCCTAAAAGCAGCAAACTCATTCATACAAAATTTGAACACAAGCTCTTAACACTGAATGTTATTTGACAGTGGGGAAGATAGGTTGAACTCTTACTTTCTCATTGGAGTATACTCAAGGACAGGAAAAGAAACTACCACATGCAATGGAAGATGAGAGTAAAAAGTCAGGAAGAAAGCCACATATGACACAAAGGTTTAGGACATCACTTCCAAGACAAAGATGCATAAAAAATTCACCAATGAATAACTTAAATAACTCCTTCATGGATGGCCTAACAAACCTGGGTCTGTGGGGTGTGTGTACAACAGTACATGCAATATGTACTGGGCTTCAGCTCAGCCCTGGGGACCAGAATATCTCATGACAGGAAATTGAGGTGATGAATCCCAACATTCCAATTAAAAGCCCTTCCATCAAAGTCAACGAATAAGCCTAAGGTCTCAAACAATGGCCGAAGTGTCCTCCACTGTCAGTTTACCCAATACCCATAAGCTACTAAAGCACCATAAATTTTAAGTCTACTGAAATATGTAGAATTTAAATTTTTAATAAATAATCGAGATCCTAAAAAGATTACCCATTCTTCAAAGTGGGTAAATTGGATCTTCAGCCAAGTTCCCAAGAATATTAAAATTTACTCTTCCCTTAAACTCTTCATTGGTTGCATCAGTCGTGAATATTGATGGCATTCATGAAAAACGAATGGAACGCATAATGTATCAATATATCAACATCAGTTTGAAGCCCTAAGAAAACATTCGCACACACAGCTTTTATAAAAACTCCGTGAAGTCAAAAGAATAGAATCTTGCAAGCACCAGATGCACAGCTCCCCATTCTCCAAGTTGGTTTATCATTTGTCTTCCCTTTGCAATGAGAGAGGTCCAAGAAATAAAAACGATACAGGCTTTGGAGAGGACTTCAAATATAACTGAAACTCATTCATTTCTTTCACATAGTGATAAGCCTCAGCAACGCTTGGCCTCTGGTGTAAATATATCCAAAAACAATTCCAAACAAGTTGTCTGCCACAAGATTTTAAGCTAACTCTAAATTGTCCACTTATTATTTGGGCCCTAGAAGAGTGCAACATCTCATGCCTGTACAAGTCCCTTTAGGTATGAATGAAAGACAATTATCTAAAGCTGCTGCAATGGAGAATGCCTTTTTGATATTAAAAGCAAACTGAAGCTTATATATCTATTTCTTGAGAACTCAAAATAGGTGATTGGCAATCAGCTATATATTTCATGCATATAATATCTGATGTCTCAAATGCCGAACAAAATTGGACTAATGGTCTTCTCCTTCCAGAAATATGATCACTTAAGACCATGTCATTCTTTAGAGAAATATAACGATACACTTATTAAATTGCTTTTATATTTAAAAAATTTTTCTTACGGCAGAAAATATTGCATATCTTCTATCTATTGTTTATGATTTATTTTCAAAGAAAACAATGCAAAGGTTCCGTATTCGTAAGGTGAATTTGTGCTTAACCTGTATCAGTTATGTGCTCAAGCTTAAGCTAAGGTTACTATGTATCCATAAGCCTCTTCAAATTCAAGGAAATTGGTAAGTCATATATATATATATATATGTACTGGAAAGCTGTGAGTGATTAACCAGTGCTGCATTTTGGATGTCGGATCATGTCATTTACTCAAGAAGGCACAGCAGACTTAAGCAGTCACTTGATTGAACCAAGTGACAAATGACAGTGTGTAAGCAAAACATGTTGAATAAGACTTGTAAACAAGGACTAAACCATACTACTCTGTGACCCAAAAATGCACAGGCTACAAATAAATGGATGAAGTGGAAGATCATAAGAAAAAAAATTTGAAGCCAGCTACTAGACTCAGATGTTAATAACCTATCGGCAGGATAAGTGACATCTTATCCTTCTGTTTGTCTGCAAACTGAAATCTTAATCAAGTTTAGAACCCAAAAATCATCAACGTTTTTCCTAGACTAAGTTCAACAGATGGAAATATTGTTGCATGCATAATTTTGCCATTATTCTCACAAATGAAGACCATTAGCATTACACTTCATTTCCAATAAGTTATCACGTTTAAAACGGTAAACAACTTTAGTTTGTTTGTTTTTCCCCCATCAACACCTATTGCATTTGAACAACACAACATGCCTGTGCCTACCTTCTGCATAGCTCACCCAGTTCTCCAAACTTCATCAGTTTAATCAATTTGTTGCCATCCCATTTGCTGTTTACTTATGCTTAATCATTCAAACATCTATTCCATAAAATTGCTACTCTTCATCTTAAACAAAAACAATTACAGCTGCAAACACATTACACCGGTAATTCAAGCCCGCTACAGTCTCATTCACTAACAAGAACCCCAAGTTCCCAACCTTGCCCAGAATTTAAGAATCCCATAAAACCAAGTTCACTAAACCAATTAACCGTCCTGATTCTGAAGTCAGCATGAATTTTCTTTATGTCTAAAATTTCCTTATTGTGACATTATTCCAAAGAACTGACAAGAGACAAAACCAGCAGAATTCATTACCTTTTCAAAAATTGACATGGCTTCTTTTGTTGCACTCTTCTCCCTCTCTACATAACAAAGGAAGCATTTTTATCAATCACCACACTGCCCGGACTATCCCAAACAATCAAATTGAAAATTTTCAAAAAACCCAGAAGCAAATTACATACATAAATGCCAATAAAGTACAAAAATAACAAAAAAAAACATAACTTTCTGGACAGAAGAGATGGGATGAGAGGCCTTACTGATGGGGCAGGTGATGAGGAATCCGGAGTAGGAATGACTGAGGAGAGAAGAAGAGGCGTTGTAGTCAAAACTGTTGAAATGTCAAGCCAAAATGCTTGACTTTGTGGCATGAAATTTCTACATTTGCTGCATCCCACATCGGAGGCTTGCAGAAGGAAGCCTCCCCTTACTTCCTATAAATATAGGAGGTTTGTGGTGAAGTGAAGTGCACCACTCAAGAGAGTTATATGGGCTATTAGTTTCTTGAGTCATTTAGCCCATTTATAGTCAAATATTTTAGGCTCTCTTGTTTTGAGTTTAGAAATATTTCCTAACTCTTTTATAGTGCCTTATTGGCCTAAAAACCACTTTCCTACGGCTTTTGTATTTCTTTTTCATAGTAGAAATATTGCTCCTCCTCCGCCCGTGGACGTAGGTCAATTTGACCGAACCACGTAAATTTCTGTATCTTTATTTTGCTTTGTTATTTATCTTTATTGGGTTGCCGCAACCCTTTTATATGGTCGGTTTTACCGCCTAATCTTTATATGGCCGGTGTCTACCGCCTAATCTTTATATGGTCGGTTATACCGCCTATTTTATTCTAATTTTAGTTTGTTTATTCTTGAGTCAATCCTTACAAACTGGTATCGGAGTTGGTTAATATATTTTGCCCGACAGATTCATCTGGTGGGGCCCGCTCACATTGTGGAGCCCGCTCACATTGTGGAGCCCATTTATCCTGGGGGGCCCGCTTATCCTGTGGGGCCCACTCACGAGATTTGCGTATTTGTTTAACCAGTTTTTCGAGACAAACTTCAAGTTACAGATTTTGTGGCAACAATGACGATAATAAAGACGGTTGTCGAGAAATTCGACAGGAATGTCAACTTCGGAATGTGGCAGTTCAAGATGGAGGCCATTTTTGTACAAGACGGAGTTGATTTGGCAATACAAAAAGTAGAGAAAAAGTCAGAAGCTGTGAAGGATGCGGATTTCGCCGAAATGGAGAAGAAGGCCAGATCTAGCATAATTTTAAATCTCTTCGATAAAGTATTGCGTGAGGTAACAATGGAGACTTCAGCCAAGACTATGTGGGACAAATTAAAAGCCTTGTATATGAAGAAAACAGTCGAGAATCGACTATATCTGAAACAGAGTTTATATATGCTTCGGATGACTGAAGGTACATCTATACTCTCCCATCTTGATAAATTTGATTCCATTATTATGGATTTGGAGAATATACATTCGAAAATTGATGATGAAGATCAGGCCCTTTTACTTTTGTGTTCCCTTCCCCATTCCTTTAAACATTTCCGTGATACTATGATTTATGGAAAAGAAACAAATTCGTATCGAGAAATTAAATCTGCATTGAAATCTAAAGAGCAGATAGATAGGGATATTACTGTAGAAACTAGTGGGAGTCAAGTTGATGGCTTGTTTGTTCGGGGTAGATCTGAAAAGAGAAACACAGAAAATAGAAGTAGATCCAAATCCAGACATAAAAATGTGGTGTGCAATTATTGTAAAAAGAAGGGTCATGTTATCTCTGATTACTTTAAATTGAAAAATAAAGAAAGCAAAAGGAGAAAAAGAGTGAGACCACCGAGGCCAGTATTGCAGTTGATGAGAATGATGGAACCATTTTCTGCGCAACGGAAAATAATTTTAGATCTAACAATGAGTGGATCATAGAGTCGGGTTGTTCATATCATATGTATCCCAATAGGAACTGGTTTTCAACATATGAATCAACTGAAGGTGGAGTTGTCTTAATGGGCAACAACGCTGCTTGTAAAGTTGTTGGTAAATGTACAATCCGGATTAAAATGTACGATGGTATTGTGAGCACACTCACAAATGTTAGACATGTTCCAGATTTGAAGAAAAATCTCATCTCTTTGGGCACTCTTGAGTCTATTGGGTGCAGGTACTCAGGTGGAGGTGAAGTTCTCAAAATCACTCTTGGTGCTCTTGTTGTTATAAAGGCACATAGATCTAGTACTTTATATATTTTGTAGGGATCTACTATTACCGGTGCTGCTGCTGTTTCAACATCATTTTTGTCAGATACCGACATTACCAAATTATGGCATATGCGTTTGGGGCACATGAGCGAAAAATGCTTGAGCATACTAAGCAAAAGAGGACTTCTTTGTGGTGAAAGTACCGGGCCATTGGAATTCTGTGAACACTGTATTTTTGGGAAGTAGAAAAGAGTCAGCTTCAGTTCACCAACAATTCACAAGACCAAAGGTACTCTTGATTACATTCATTCAGATTTATGGGGTCCTTCTCGTGCTCCTTCTAAAGGTGGTGCCAAGTACATGTTGACTTTCATTGATGATTATTCAAGAAAAATTTGGGTATATTTTCTTAAGCATAAAAATGATGTTTTCCTAACTTTCAAGCAATGGAAAATTTTGATTGAGAAACAAACAGGAAAACATATTAAGCGGTTGAGAACAGATAATGGTATGGAATTTTGTGAAGGCGAATTTGATAGATTCTGTAAAAAATGAAAGAATTGTTCGGCATCGCACTGTCAGAATGACGCCTCAACAAAATGGTGTAGCCGAACATATGAACAGAACACTTTTGGAGAGAGCAAGATGTATGATCTTCAATGCTGGGTTGACAAACGACTTTTGGGCAGAGACGATCAATATGGCCTGTTATATTGTCAACCGTACTCCTTCTGCATCTCTAAATTTCAAAACTCCTGAGAAAATTTGTTCAGGTACTCCTGCTGATTACTCCAATTTAAAAGTTTTTGAGTGTCCAGCATACATGCACGTGTATGATGGAAAATTAGAGATTAGGGCTAAAAAATGCATTTTTCTTGGGTATGCTTATGGGGTGAAAAGATACAGATTATGGTGTCCTGATCCCAAATCTCCAAAATTTGTAATCAATAGAGATGTTATTTTTGATGAATTATCTATGTTATCTTCCAAGAAGGAGTCTTCTAGTCCTTGTACTACTGATAGTACGCAGAAGCAGGTAGAGCTTGATATTGGCAGTTCTAATCCTTTTTCATCCAAATCTTCTATTCAATAAGTGCCAGTAGATGCACCTGAATCTACTGTTGAAGATAATTCAGAGGAAGAAGAGTATTCCATAACCAGAGATAGACCAAGGAGAGACATTCGACCACCACAAAGATATGCAAATTTAGTTGCATATGCTTTGTCTGTTGCAGAAGAAACTGATGCAGTTGGTGAGCCTTCCACCTATTCAGAAGCAGTTTCTTGTGATGATTCTGCAAAGTGATTGATTGCGATGAATGAGGAAATTGAATCTCTTCATCAGAATGGAACTTGGGTTCTTGTAAAGCCGCCGTCAGATAAGAAAATTGTTGGATGCAAATGGATTTTCAAAAAGAAGGAAGGTATTTCAGGGGTTGAGAATGCAAGGTATAAAGGACGATTGGTTGCAAAGGGCTATAGTCAGGTACAAGTGTTGATTTTAATGATGTATTCTCACCTGTTGTTAAACATAGCTCTATTCGTATTTTGCTTGCTTTAGTTGCCATGTATGATTTGGAGTTGGAGCAGTTGGATGTTAAGACAACTTTCTTACATGGCGAACTTGAAGAACAAATTTATATGAAACAACCCCAGGATTTTGAGATTGAAGGTAAGGAAGACCATGTTTACTTGTTGAAGAAATCCTTATATGGATTGAAACAGTCTCCAAGACATTGGTATAAGAGATTTGATTCCTTTATATTGGGTCATGGTTATTCAAGGAGCATGTATGATAGTTGTGTTTACTTCCGGAAGTTAAATGATGGTTCTTTCATTTACTTATTACTGTATGTTGATGACATGCTCATTACTGCCAAGAATTTGTCAGAAATTCACACTTTGAAACTGCAGTTAAATAGTGAATTCGAAATGAAGGATTTGGGAGCAGTTAAGAAAATTCTTGGTATGGATATTAAATGAGATAGAGGAGCAGGAAAGTTGTTCCTGACCCAAAAAAATTACCTGAAAAAAGTCTTGGAACGTTTTGGCATGAAAAATGCTAAACCTGTAAGTACTCCTCTTGCATGCCATTTTCGGTTATTTGCTGCTCAATCACCACAATCAGATGAAGAGGAAGATTATATGGTACGGGTTTCTTATTCCAGTGCAGTCGGCAGTATTATGTATGCAATGATTTGTACTCGTTCAGATATCTCACATGCAGTCAGTGTTGTTAGCAGATATATATCTTGCCCTGGTAAAGAACATTGGCAGACTGTGAAGTGGATTCTCAGATACTTGCGAGATACTTCAAATGCATGTTTGGAGTTTGGAAGAAATAATAACACTTTGATTGGTTTTGTAGATTCAGATTACGCCGGAGATCATGACAGAAGAAGATCGGTTTCAGGCTACGTATTCTGCATTGGGGGTTGTACTGTTAGTTGGAAAGCTACTCTACAACCTGTCGTAGCTGTGTCTACTACAGAAGCAGAATATATGGCTGTGACCGAGACAATCAAAGAAGTCTTGTGGTTGAAGAGTTTATTTAGCGAACTTAGTCTACATCAAGGTGTTACTGTTGTTCACTGTGATAGTCAAAGTGCTATACACTTGACTAAAGATCAGATGTATCATGAGAGGACGAAACATATTGATGGGAAGTATCACTTCATACAGGATATCATTGCTGAAAGAAAGGTCCTTGTTCAGAAAATCAATACCAAGGACAATCCAATCGATATGTTTACAAAGTCTCTTCCACCTTACAAGTTCAAGCAGTGCTTAGACTTGATTGGTATTCATTGTTCATGATTTGGCCCGTTAGGGTTTATGTGGAGAAGGTGGAGCAATTTTGTTACTGTCGATGGTGGGAATAGAAATTATGCCAATGTGGAGATTTGTTGAAATGTCAAGCCGAAATGCTTGACTTTGTGGCATGAAATTTCTACATTTGCTGCATCCCACATCGGAGGCTTGCAGAAGGAAGCCTCCCCTTACTTCCTATAAATATAGGAGGTTTGTGGTGAAGTGAAGTGCACCACTCAAGAGAGTTATATGGGCTATTAGATTCTTGAGTCATTTAGCCCATTTATAGTCAAATATTTTAGGCTCTCTTGTTTTGAGTTTAGGAATATTTCCTAACTCTTTTATAGTGCCTTATTGGTTTAAGAACCACTTTCCTACGGTTTTTGTATTTCTTCTTCATAGTAGAAATATTGCTCCTCCTCCGCCCGTGGACGTAGGTCAATTTGACCGAACCACGTAAATTTCTGTATCTTTATTTTGCTTTGTTATTTGTCTTTATTGGGTTGTCGCAACCCTTTTATATGGTCGGTTTTACCGCCTAATTATTATATGGCCGGTGTCTACCGCCTAATCTTTATATGGCCAGTGTCTACCGACTAATCTTTATATGGTCGGTTATACCGTCTATTTTATTCTAACTTTAGTTTGTTTATTTCTGAGCCAGTCCTTACAAAAACGAGGAATGGTGATCACAACAGAGTGCTGCTCCCAGGGCTTCAGCTCCTCCTTGGTTTTCAGTTCCAATTCTTTTGCTTTTTCTTCTGTTTTTGCTGTCACAAATTTTTTAGCCACTATTTTTTGAGTCTATCGGTGTTTCATTCCCAGTATTATTGAGTTAATGGACTGCAATCTGTATGGCAAATGATATTTATATTTATATTTATATTTCGCCCCCTCTTTTGTATGGCAAATGAGGATTTATACCCTAGTTCTTCCACTTACTTTACTGATAAAATGTGATTTATACTAAATGATTTAGGCCTTGTTTTATAATCCAATTTAACACTTAAAGTTACTGGATTCAGATCTGAACATCTTCATATGCATTTGATAACCAAAAATAGAATGTCTAAATTAACTAAGTGGCATTGAATTTTTTACGCATAACTTGAAATATTAAATTTGAAATCTGAATCGGTTAAGCTATTAAATTGCTAAGTACTAAATGTGACACATTTGAGTATTTATCAAAATGAAATATTAAATTTAAGGGAAAATCGTTCAAAACGTCCTTCACATTTTACAAGATAACTTTTTTCGTCCCTTATTTTTAAAAATGTAATTTTACGTCCCTTACAAATTCACATTGACCAAATTTGGTCCTTATCTAGGTTTTCGACTAGTTTTTGGCCGGAATACATTTGAATGTATATCACATTAAGTGATAAATGAATAACTTATCACCTATTTTTTGGAGCAAGTTTTACCTGGGAAATTTAGTGTCATTTTATTTTTTGAAGCCAATTTTGCCTAGAAAATTCAGTGTCATTTAATTAATTCAGATGTACAATTTTTTGGTTATCAAATGCGTTTGAACATGTTAATATATAAATCTATTAACTTTAAGTGTTAAATTGAGTTATCAAATAGGGGTTAATACTTAACAATTCAACAACTTAATTTAATGAAATTCTGACTTCAAACTTCAATTTTCAAACTTTAATTTTATCAAATGCACTCTCCTTTTACCCAAATTCTACCAAACAGGATTTTTCTACATATTACCACCCTCACAATTTACAAAGTCATTTTAACAATTGAATCTATTAACCGATGTCAGTTGGTTTGGACCATTATGTGATATCAAAGGTGAAAAAAATCACATGTGTGCACAAAAATAAAACCAAAAAAAGGTGTAGATTTTTCTTTTGAAAAAAGGGAGAATTGTAGTTTTAGTTTCCAATTTTTAGATTAAGCAGTAAATTAGTCTTTAATGTTCCGATCAAAATAAATTTGGTTCTCAAAGTTTTTGGTAGTAGGTACATTCTACAATGATGAAAACTCAACAATGACTAATAGTCAAAATTTAATTATTGTTATTTAACAATTTTGACTTTGTACTTTTGGATTGAAATTTTAATCATTTTAGTTGCTTAAGTTTTCACATAGTGATATTGAGGATATTAGGACAAAATAAGACGTAAATCACAACGCAATTGTCTTAAATTAGTACTAGCAATTCTAATTAAACTTTTTTATTTTTTACTTCATTTATTCATGCCACTAATGTCTCATATACTTCTTCCCTTTGGTATACTTGGTCTCAAACTTAGTATTATATATGTAATTATTGTTTTATCCCTTTCTTACTCATTTTGAGAGGGAAACGGATTAGCATGAAAATTTGAGGCAATCCTTCTAGGACTATCAATGGGGCTGAGTCAGTTTGAACTCGGCTCCGAGAAAAAGTCTAATGAGTCTAACTTTCATTGAGTTGGATTGAAATTGGATCTAAATATTAGTTCCAAATTAAATGTGAGTAGAGTTTGGGCCTTATTAGGGTCAAACCCGATATAGGTTCGACCTTTTAATATGCATATATATATATATATATATATATATATATATATATAATATTCATAGTTTGATATATATAATTATATAGCTAAATATATAATACTAATACTTATGAGTTATTTGTCAAAATATATTAATATATATATATACGTAATATTACATATACAAAATTATGTCAAAAGATTTAGAAGGACAAATCTTAGTATGAGCAAATTGAGGACCTTTGAAGATATAATAACTATTGATCATGTTTTATTTCTATTTTCCATGTACATTGAATTAATTGGATATATTATTGTTGAAAAATTCTTGGTTTATATACTTTTTAATGAATTGTTACCGATTCTTGTATAGTTTTAATGTTGTGGTCCTATGGATATTAAATTAGTTTAAAACTTAATAATTATAGTAATTTCATTAAGGAAATTAACGAGTGATAAGTGAGTTTGAGTTAAGTCTGAATTAAACTCACAATCTGAATATTTTGTGAGTCAAGTACAAGTTTCATATTTATCAATCCAAAACTCAAAATTCGAAATCCAAAAGTGGTACTAACTACTAACTATAAAAGCGAACCTGACTTTGTTAAACCTCGATTCAAATGGCCCAATTGACAGGCCTAAGTCCTTCCCTTCTTTTGATTTAAATGAAATTAAATTAAAACCTATAGTTTAGTACTCATATTCCTTTGTACCCAACCAGCCTTTTGACCTTTGAAAAAATTACCCAAAATACTACAAGTTATCTTCACCTAGATTAGAATTATTTCAAGTAATCTTGAAAGTCAAGTCACATAATCGATTTTGTTGTCTAGGTTCTTTTTTTTTTAGTTTTTTATTCTAATTGTAAAAAAAAAAGGTTCTAATCGCAATACTACTATGATTGATCATGGAAGTATATTGTTTGGATTGCATTTTCTGGAAGGGTATATTGTAATACTTTTTTAGATATGATATATATAAAATAAAAAGTTCATTGAAAAATGTATCAAGGAAATATTCCCAAAAAACATGAGATTTTTGCCCAAAATGGCAATCCAAAAAAAGCCAGTATATTGGCATACTACTGCAAATTGTCCTCTTTTCTACAAATATATTATTTTTTATAACTTAAACTATCCAAAAAAAAAGATCTCTAATCAAAATATTGAATTGTTTTGTTCAAACTTGTAACATATATGCTTCTAATAAAACAAAAAAAATAATGAAAAAGATCAATCTTTAAAAATATTACCTATGAAGATAGAAGCAATTGATAAAATTCAAGAATTCTTCCAGACTTGTGGTTTTCAAATATCATTGATTTCCTCTAGTTTCATGCGATCTAGTTGGCCCTTGCAATTTTAATCGTTTGCCATTGCTAGAAAATGTACAATGGTAGGGAAAGAACGGTTTTGGTAGTGAAGAAAGAGGCAAAGGAACTCTTTTATAGCAACTGTGAAGCTTTAGGACAATTGCAGTAGTTAACGAATAGACACAACTGGTAAATGAGCAATATTGCCTTTTTACACAGTAAAAAGAAGAGAAAGAGTGGGCGAGACTTTTTTGTTGGGAATGCTAATATTATTTGCCTTTTGAAAACTCCAAATTTGGGAAAGAATGGTTTTAACTATCCTTCTCTCATTTGTTGCTATTGAGAGAACTCCAATAGGTACCACCTTGTTGCAAAATATGAAGGGTTGTTTTTAGGTTCTTCTTATTGTTTGCATTATAAGTATGGAACCTGTAGTTAAAACTCTACTAGAATTTGATTAGTTAGGATTTACAATATGTTCATGCGTTCTTGATTATTGGGTTTCTTTCTGTGCATCATAAGTCATGATTCTGATAAAAAGATTTAGTTCGATTACTTTTGAGGCTAGGCATGCAAGTTTTAGTAGGGTTTATTGAAGAAGTCTTTTCTTTTTAATTGAGATTGGCAGTTCAGAAAATTGATGAAAAAACCTTAAGCCTAACACAAATAGAAGTTATTCAAATATTTCTCTTCTTTCCATTTTTGAATGAAGTTCTTTCTTCACACGTAAAGAAAGAAAAAATAAATTCAAGAAGGATGTTTTTTATTGTTTAAAAAATCAATTCAAAATGTTTATTCTTTTGAGAAAATCAAAGATGAGATATTGAAATAAGGAAGAAACGTAGTTTTGGTCCCTAATGTTTAGCTTACGCACCAAAATGATCCTTTATATTTTGACCCAAAAAAAAAATGTTCTCCACAAAGTTTGTGGTTTTAGGCAAATATAGAACAATTGATTAAAAATTCCAATAACTGACGGCCAAAATCAAATTGTCTTAATCCATTGGCAGGCATAACCAACCCCTGGCCACAATCTCATTGTCCGTTTCTTCAAAAGCATCTTCATTCAATTTTTTTTCTTTTAATCTTTAGCAACTTGTTGGTCAATGCCATCATTATTTTGCAGATTCTGTGCCTAAAAACTCAAATGCTAAACACTGTTAGAAATTGTATGAAGTTACAAGCATTGCTCATTTTAGAGTTGGAAGCCAGACTTCAGTTTCAGATTATGATTTTGAACATCTTTTTGATCTCATAATTTCCGTGCCAGAAGAAAAAGACGCGTGAAGCTAGTTTCTTGATAGTAAATTCACATATGAAAACTTTTCAGCGGAATAAGAAAATGCCTCATCTTATAATCTGGTATTTATAGTGCTGCATTACAAAGACAAGTTGCAAACAAGATCGATAACTAGGATAAAAGGTAAATAACTATGTACTTCACGTGGTTTTGCCTATTATCACATGATTCTTTTAAAGTCTAACCTTTTAAAATATTCACAGAATCCCCAGTATAATTTTATGCAAAGTAAAAATTTGACATAAAGGAGTCTTCATAGAATCGTTATTTGAAATGCTTGTATTACCCTTGCTCAAGTACGGAATAAATTTTGGGGGGAGGGGAAGGGGAGGAACAACTTTTAGTAAAATTATAGGAAATTTTGTGGACATACATGAAATAGTAGGACGATTAAATAAATATTATAACTTCATTACAACGCTCTCTTAGAGTGCGTTTAGTTCATTCAATATGATTGGAGTTACTTTCTGTTCATTTTCAATTTTATATAAAACTGTATAGATTTATATGATTATGTGGTCATATATGAAATCGAGGAAGGACTTTTATGCAAAAAAGCACGTTCTCATATGCAAGTTCTCCTGCAACTGCCCATAGTAAGTTTTCCTCAAATGCACTCCAAATAGTTCAGTTTCCAATTTCCATTGGCATTTGAAATGAAATATGTTGCGGTTATAATTTGTATCATCTTTTCCTTGTCAACTTTTTCTTTTCAGCTGGTTTTATTTAGAATCTTAGCTATACATTTGGAAGCCAATCAAAACAACATAGAAGGGAAGTTGAACATTTCTCAAGAATATTGTTAGATTGACTATGACAAATACCTTGCTTTCCAACCTAACTAATCAAAATTTTATCATTGCCTTTCTTAGCATGAGAATATGTGTATTCTAATATGCTTGGCCCATTTCTTAGGTTATGTTCAATATGCTTTTCGTTGCAAGTAGGTAAACCTTTCTTTGTTTCATTACAATGAATTTATGTTACTTTGCAAGTATTACCAAAGTGCCAATTTCAAGAACGATCTTCTTTAAAATTAGTATCATTATTGGATTGGCTAGATCATGTAAAACGCATCCCTTATAGCCCAAAAAAATGCATATTTTTGTCCCAAAACTTGTAAGTGAGAAGAGATAAAGGGAAAGAGGCAAATCAAGGACTTTACCTTAACCTAATTATCGTCCCTACCAAAGTAAGTTGGATTTTGGGGACAGCATATTCTTTTTTCTGTCTATTAGTTTTACTTAGAATCATAACTAGCCGTTTCTTTTTGGAGCAAATTAAGAAAATATTGCTAGGGAACTGAACATTATTTGAAGATTGTTAGATTCCACAAGACAAATACCTTCCTTTCCAATTTAAACTATCTAAAGAAATCCAAAATTTTCTCTAAGCCTTTCTTAGCTCAAGAGAATAGTTATTCTTTACCTATTTTTTAAGTTATGCTCTATACACTTTTTCTTTTGAGTAGACAGACATTTCACTTTTTGATTTGTACTACCCAAGTGCCAAACAAAACTCATCCTCTATACCACAAAGGGCAAAAAAAAAATCATTCTTGAATAGTTGTTCTTTCAAATTCATATAATTTTAGAATTTGTTAGCTCATATAAACCGCATTCTCTATACTACAAAAGAAAGAAAGAAAAAGAAAAACAGCATATTTTCTGAAATTTGGAACAACTCTCAAAATTTTTTTGATAAGAAAACTGATTCTTGAGAAATTTGATTGAGCATTATGGCTGAGAGTGTTGTAGGTTTTTGATTAACCAGCTCTCAACCTTGCTTTCCCAAGAGATCACACTTTTGGGGGGGCTTAAACCAGATGTTCAATTCATCAAAGATGAACTCGGGAGCATGAAGGCTTTCCTCCGAGAAGCTGAAGCAAAGGAAGACAATGATTCTCAACTCCAAGAATGGCTAAAGCAGGTTCGAGAAGTTGCTTATGATACAGAGGATGTTCTCGATGATTTTACCTTCCGCTTTGCTCGTGGTTACATGGATGGATTCTGTGGCAAGGTTGGAAAGATCTATAACTCAATAAAGAATCTGAAAGCTCGCCATCAAATTTCTTTGGAGATAAAAGATATCAAGGCCAGAGTCGGAGAGATTTCAGCAAGGCATCAGAGGTACCAGTCGCTATATGGTACTCAAGAAAGACGCCTGAGCTCTTCCCGTCAGATGAATGCAGATTTTGACATTCGTGCTCAATCACTCTTCATTGAAGAAGCTCGACTTGTTGGGATTGATAAGCCAAAAGCAGAGCTCATCTCAAAAATCCTTGATGACCATTCCCAATTGAAAGTAGTTTCGGTTGTGGGAATGGGGGGACTCGGGAAGACTACCCTGGTGAAAAAAGTCTACGATGACGCTGCAGTGAAGAAACAATTTCAGAGCCATGCCTGGATAACTGTTTCTCAAAATTTTCAGTTCGGTAACATCATTAAGAACCTGATCCAACAGTTGTACAACGAAATCAGACAGCCGGTCCCTCCCCAAGTGGAATCCATGGATGTTCTTATGCTGAGTGAATTTGTCAAAGACTTCCTCCAAGATAGAAGGTACATTCTTGTCCTTGATGATCTGTGGAGTATAGCTGCCTGGGAAGCTATCAAATGTGCATTGCCTCATTCCAATACAGCTAGTCGTGTTGTATTGACAACACGAATAGTTGATGTATCTTCTGCGTCCTGTTTAGGATCTCTCAACTTCGTCTATAAGATGGAGCCTCTTTCTGATAGAGAGTCTTGGACTCTGTTTTGCAATAGAACATTTCAGAGCAATGACTGTCCTCCAAATCTAGAAGAAGTTGCTAAAAAAATACTGAAAAAATGTGAGGGCCTACCACTTGCAATTGTTGCAATAGGTGGTGTTTTGGCTCTGAAGGACAAGGAAAAGACAGATGAATGGGAGATGATTCTTCATGGTTTTGGTGGTGAGGTAGATGGCAGTGGTAAGCTTGACAGAATGAAGAGGGTAATCTTAGTTAGCTACAATGATTTGCCTCACTATCTTAAAAGCTGCCTATTGTATCTAAGCATCTACCCTGAAGATTATCCAATTGATGTGGATGATATACTTCTGAAATGGATTGCACTAGGATTTGTTGAAGAGAAAGGAGGAATAACATCCACCGATATTGCTATGAGTTACATGAAAGAACTCATCAACAGAAGCTTAATCCAAGTTAAATCCACATTGGACGATGGCACATTGGATGAATGTGGTCTTCACGATTTTGTGCGTGAAATAATTGTTTCAAAATCTAAAGAGCAGAGTTTCACGACTGTAGCCACCAGATATTACACAAGATGGCCTGAAAAAGTTCGACACCTAGCAATCCACAACTTCACTGATAATCCACAAGAATTTAGTAGCTTAAAGTGTCTTCGGTCTGTGGTAGTATTTGGGTATGAAGATCCTCTCACAAGTACATTTTTATCCAAGTTTTTACGTGGTGGTCCCAAGTCGCTAAAGGTGTTGGATTTGGATGGAGCTGAATTGGACAGCATCCCAAAACAAGTCTTCAAACTATTTCATCTCAGGTATCTTAGTCTCAATGGAACTGGAGTTAAAATTATTCCAAAATCTATTGGGAAGCTTCAAAACCTTGAAGCTATAAATCTGGATGGAACCAATGTAACAGAGTTGCCTGTGGAAATTCTAAAGCTAAGAAAACTCCGTTTTCTTTGGTTAGGCGGATTGGGAGATTATGCAAATGAGTATGCAATTGGGGGCTGTAAATGTCCACTTGGAATTGGAAAGCTTATTTGTTTGGAGGAGTTGTATGGTATAGAAGCAGACAGTGATAAAATAGTAAGGGAGGTTGGAAAGCTAACGCAATTGCGACGATTAGCCATCACACAGCTGAGAAGAGAAGATGGAAAGGAGTTGCTCTCCTCCCTCTTGAGGCTGACCAACCTTCAAGAATTGGCCATCTCCTGTAGTAAAGAAGATGAGATCCTTGATCTCCAACTTGCCGTCTCTCCAAAACATGAATTCCTCACATGTCTGAGATTGCAGGGGCGTTTAGAGAGAGTACCGCAATGGGTGACATCACTTCAATCCTTGAGAATCTTACGGTTGGTAAATAGTAGGTTGAGAGAAAATGAGGATGTAATAGGCTCCCTCGGACATTTGCCCAATCTGATGTCACTTAGTCTCTATGGTGCTTATGAAGGGGAGACATTATGTTTCACGGTTGGAAGATTTCAAAAACTCCAGCACTTAGAGCTTGGGCAATTAACAAGACTGAAATGGGTGAGAGTGGAAGAGGAATCAATGCCTAATCTCAGAGATCTGCGCTTAGGTGATTGCAAACTGATGCAGGAGTAGCCTTCGGGCATCCAAAACTTGACCAGACTTGAATATCTTGGGTTTTATGAAATGTCTGATGAGCTAGTGCACAAAGTACGGAATTTGGATAAACGAAGTGAAGATTATCAGACAATTTCTCATATCCCTCGGGTTGTCATTGGTCGCTGGATTGATGGTCGGTGGGAAGAGAAGCTCCTCTAAGAGAAGAGAGCTAAGAGACAACTCTTTGCAGCTTTCAGCATTAATTGGTATTCAGTTGACTCATCTCTTCTATTGGTCTCAGGCTGCTTAATAGCTTTTCGTTTTATTTCATTGAGTTCTCGTTTACTTTTTCCTTTCTACTGCTTACTATATTTGTATCAAATCATATCATGAAACACCCTCAATTCCTCGAAATAGTGTGTGTTCATATATCGATTTAGATTTCCTTTTAGACATTTCTTAGACTTGAGGATTACAAGAATTTGATTGTCTTTCTGACACCAACTTTCTCCTCTGCCTCATGGCTATAATATTTACAGCCAATTGATTGAAACAGCATAAAATGGAATTCCAAATTAAACTATGGTTTGATTGATTAAGGTGTCCTCCTGGCTTCTACTTTTTAATTGGCATCGAGGATTTTGACTGTATGATCAATTCTTTTTCATGTATTTTGGTATTTCCACATAATTTTTGCAAGGATGCAACATGGGTAAATTATTTGACACCTATTAGTTCGTTCCTGTTAGTTTCTCTTAGTGCTATAAGTCAAATACTTTGGGACTTAAATGAACAATGAAATAAGTCACAGGAAAAAAATAGTGGTAACAAATTTTTTGAGTTGCTGATTAGATGCACTTCATTTAGATTTTCCTTATATTGGGCTATCAAATTAATATATTTGTTAATTTTTTGGGTCCAAGAAGTCAAGAAAAAGACAAAAATGGAATTCAGCAAAAAATATTTATTTTGACCAGAATTTAAAATATTGGCCTATCAAAGTAATATATTTATTTTTGTAGCAGATATCTTGTATAGCTCCAGCCAAATTTTGAAATGTGGATTTGGCGATTAGAACCTGAAAATTGACCATTTTCTTGCACAGTGTCAAATTCACATTTAAAAGTAGAAGTTCTGATTTGCAAGAAATTAATTGTATTCAATTCATTATTAAAAATAAAATCCAAACTACACTCAATGGACTTGCTGGAAACTTAGAATTTCTTTTTTATTTAGTGTTCAACCGAACTCTGCTTCCTTAAAATCAGATTCATTTAGAATTCAAAATCAGGCTCAGTAAAGCTTCTATTTTAAATATTTAAGTGGAGTGGATTTTCTGGAAATGAAGTGAAAAGAACCGCAGCAAAAGCATCTTGACAAGCTGCACCATTAACAAGGAGATTCATACAACAACATGCTTATTCTTGTCATCTACTTGAGTTCACCAATGTACTAGTATTACAGAATAGATAGATACACATCCTCATATGCTTGTTCTTGTCATCTACTTCTGGTCAGGCAATCCCTTTGACTTTACTACAGAACGGAGCAGGTCATTCAAATAAACTCCTGTCAAATACATGATAGGGAAAAACACTGATGCCGAAAGATGTGAACAAGTAATTCCCTTCCACGCACAAGGGATCCTCGACAAACCTTGAACACTTTTGTCAATTTCCGCATCAAAACACACTAACAACAGGATGTGGCGCTGAGGGTCAAATTTTTGTTCCAATTGAGGGAGAGAGAGATCCTTCAACAGGAGGTTCACCAAAAGGAAATTTACAACTCAGAGGATGCCATTGGGATTGGTTAGATGACAGATCCAAAATTACAATATCTTTCTGATTCCTTCATCACTTTTGTGATTAAGAAAAGAATTGTTTATTGTTCTTCTCCAGTTCACACACCATACATCAATATGGGGCTGTTGAAAGACAAAATAGACAATTGAAATAACACGATTACTTAAAACTTGTACAACTTTTTTAGAGTACACTCTGTTCATTCATTCTAACAGCTAGTTGTCCAATGAAACACAGCTATCTATTCGTTTTTACAAGGGAAATCCCATTTCATCTTTTGTCCACTGCTAATATTTTGGATTGCACAAGTTTTCTCCAGCAATTCTTTGTAACTTGCAATCCACCAAATCTTGCCTTGAAATCATCTCTTCTATTAAGAAGCCAAAACCTTCACAGATACATACCTATGTCTAAATACGTAGGCAATCATGCAGCTTAACCATGAATATGTATGTCAAAACCTTAACTAGGCTAAATACGTATGTCAGAGGGATGCAGCTATCATGCAGCTTGATCCTCATTAGCAGAAAAACCATGCTCCTTTGGTATACTAAACAACAAAAAAAAGTAAAGATGTTTAGCATATACAGTGTGGTTGATTCGGAAGTCCTTTGGTACACTAAACAACAAATGATTAAACATCCGAGTGCATCAATTTCCCAAATGCCAACCATGAATATGTGCAATTTCAGAACTGAACTCAAAAAACCTTCCTCACCACGGACCACTACATATGCACATCTACTTCTGATTGAGGGAATACTACATCAATAGTGTCAATATAGAAATGAACATGCTCCCCTACCTCGAGTTCAAGACTTTTGTCTAATACAATATTGGGAACAAAACAAGATTCCTTCTTCATCTCCTTCCTATAAAGAAGTATCATCTTCCTTCTTCCCCTCCCGAAGAGGGGTAGCAGAATGCTCCTCCTCCTCAAGCGGTGAAGTGGTGAAAAACCATGTTCCTTTGGTATACTAAACAGCAAAAATAGTAAAGATGTTTAGTATATACAGTATGGTTGATTCGGAAGTATAGAAATGAGCAACACAAATAAAGATGTTTCTAGTAGCTTATTTTCAAACCTGCACTTATAGTTTCATTCAGTCCAAAACTGAGCCCCTTTTTAGTACTAGTACACACAAATGATGGCCATTTTCCTGCTCAATAGTCCCAAAATCCTTCTGTGCAGATTATTTATGACAGGTTGGTGAATGCGAGTTTTGCTTGACCAGTACAAGCTTATGGGCCATAGTTGATTAGCTCTACCTAACACGTATCTATGGGCAATAACACGTATCTATGAGCCATAAGCTTATGTTTAGATACGTGTCAGGTCGTAATGCTCATTGGTCTCAAGTACTGAAAAATGTTCACAGATATATAGGCTCAAGCTTATGGGCCATTCCTTGACCAGTACATAAACTGATTATTGTATACCAGCATTTTTATAGAGCTTTAAGAAAATTTCAGAATTAACTTGACAGTTTACTGATTTGACATAGCCAAATTGCAGATTGAAGGGGGCAAGATTTTGTTGTTCAAACCATCAACTTGATCTACTAGCTAGTAGCTTATTTTCAAACCTGCACTTTTTAGTACTAGTACACACAAAATGATGTGATGGCCATTTTCCAGCTCCAATAGTCCCAAAAAAGTTCATATGCCAATGTCACAAATCTCATGCATAAAATGCAGGTTTTAAAGAACTATTTGACCAAATAAACTATTCAAATACTCAGAGCACTTGTAACAAACATGGGAATCATTACTCTAGGTACGGCGATCCGATCCAAGTGAACAAATAAAAGATTAAACAATGTTTTAGTCCAGCTGCAATATTGGGCCAAACTATATATAACCAAACATTACAAGATTTTCCAATGACTACTACTTTAATAACTTCTTGGAAGAAGAACAGTGAAGCCAACAGATGCTCCAAAGAGAAGGATGAGCAGGCCAGTGAAGTTGACTATCAATGCTTCCATTAACCGGTCACAGCACTCAATATTGCCATGAAAAATATAACTATGCCAAGAATCTTCCATTAGATTCTGGCTCTAGTTGTTTTAATAAACTTGTTCTTATTTTTTCATGCATACAAGTCGTATTACCTGTTCTTACGGACAAATCCCCACCCTCTTCATTTTCTTTGTAGATTTGCAGGTCGTTATACATGTTAATTTGCATTATCTGTACGAGCATGTGTATAAACTAAAACACTAGACTTAAACTATTACCAGGTTCTCCAAAGTCATCGACTGCATCTTTCCTCTCCAAACTGTTGCCAAGTTCCTCCTCTGTACTTACTAATATTCTCCTCTTCTTAGCTGACATATTCACATCCAAACTTTCAGAACCTTCAGCATTTAGAATACTCAAAGATCTGACATACAGCACAGCCTATTAAATCGTACAACTGGTCAACATCTCACAAAACATAAACGCGACTTGAATTAACTTATTTTGTTTTACATACACAACAAGGTATGTAAGAAAATGTGCTGCAATTACAGGTAACAAGACACCAAGCTGATTTCTACACTTTACACCCTTTAGATGCAAGCAGGTTTCCCATTGAGATAGTTCAGATATATGAAATTGGATGAATCAATCAGATCATCTATATAAAAAAAAAAGATGGTGAACAAATATCATGCATGCTGATTCTGCACAAGTTCAGTAGCATAAGTATATAAAAGCCATAGGCTATTGTCTTCAAGAATTACATTTAATTAAACTGCAATTTCTCTACTAACAATCATATCAAACAATTATGTCAGAATTGCTCCCAAACTCGAGTATTCTGCCCCTAGACCATCTGTTGTACAATCAATTTCTGATTATCCTTGTGCTTATTGTCACTCTTTTAACCAAGATTTCATAAACTAATACAGCTATCAAGATAGAACCGGGTTAGCATTCTTCTAAGATCAAAAGTGCTAAAAGTAAATCAAATTTTGTAAAAAATTAATGAAAAGAAAAAGTAAGGAACGACAATAGATCACCACCGCAAGAAAACAGTTTCCATGAGAAAACAGTTTACATAGCATAGCCAGCAAGAAAAGATTATCTATATTTGACACATAATTCTGTTGTCTCCATAGGAGGATTCAGAGGGATTCTCATCTTTAAAAGTCAATAGTTTGATTGGTCGCAGATATTTCTGTTGTCACGGAATTCTTTGGGTTTCAATCAGCAATCAGGTTATAAAAGTCTTCTATACTTGCAACTGATGGAAGTAGAAGAATACAGATAGTTATTGATGCATATGAAAATAACATGAGATTTGGAGAATATGCAAGGTTGTCCACTGTAGGAGTGATGTATCAGATCTCTATGTTGGCAGTTTGAAAAGGAGAACTGGTACAAAATAGTATCCCCATGGACACAACGGTTTCTAAATTTCTTCTTCCCTACTCCTGTTCTAATTTTCTGCACCAATTGTATCCTAGAGCTCTATTTAGTGCGCAACTTCAGCAACTCACTATTCCAACAACACAGAGCATGCTTCAAGCTTAAGACCCATGCCCAGATAACAAAGCACTTCCCCAGCTTTTGAAATCCATTAGAAGTACACTAAAATAGCTTCTGACGTACACAGGCTGCTGATCAGTAAAAATGTCCTGAACTCTTTTAACTGATAGTCTTAAAAGCAGCAAACTCATTCATACAAAATTTGAACACAAGCTTTTAACACTGAATGTTATTTGACAGTGGGGAAGATAGGTTGAACTCTTACTTTCTCATTGGTGTATATTCAAGGACAGGAATAGAAACTACCACATGCAATGGAAGATGAGAGTAAAAAGTCAGGAAGAAAGCCACATATGACACAAAGGTTTAGGACATCACTTCCAAGACAAAGATGTATAAAAAATTCACCAATGAATAACTTAAATAACTCCTTCATGGATGGCCTAACAAAACTGGGTCTGTGGGTGTGTGTACAGTAGTACATGCAATATGTACCGGGTTTCAGCTCAGCCCTGGGGACCAGAATATCTTATGACAGGAAATTGAGGTGACGAATCCCAACATTTCAATTAAAAGCCCTTCCATCAAACTCAATGAATAAGCCTATGTTCTCACACAACGGCCGAAGTGTCCTTCACTGTCAGTTTACCCAATACCCATAACACGTAAAATATCCATAAGCTACTAAAGCACCATAAATTTTAAGTCTACTGAAATATGTAGAATTTAAAATTTTAATAAATACTCGAGATCCTAAAAAGATTACCCATTCTTCAAAGTGGGTAAATTGGATCTTCAGCCAAGTTCCCAAGAATATTAAAATTTACTCTTCCCTTAAATGCTTCATTGGTTGCATCAGTCGTGAATATTGATGGCATTCACAAAAAAAGAATGGAACGCATAATGTATCAATTTATCAACATCAGTTGGACGCCCTAAGAAAACATTCAGCACACACAGCTTTTATAAAAACTCCGTGAAGTCAAAAGAATAGAATCTTGCAAGCACCAGATGCACACCTCCCCATTCCCCAAGTTGGTTCATTATTTGTCTTCCCTTTGCAACAAGAGAGGTCCAAGAAATAAAAACAATACAAGCTTTGGAGAGGACTTCAAATATAACTGAAACTCATTCATTTCTTTCACATAGTGATGAGCCTCGGCAACGCTTGGCTTCTGGTGTAAATATATCCAAAAACAATTCCAAACAAGTTGTTTGCCACAAGATTTTAAGCGAACTCTAAATTTTCCACTTATTATTTGGGCCCTAGAAGAGTGCAACAGCTCATGCCTATACAAGTCCCTTTAGGTATGAATGAAAGACAATTATCTAAAGCTGCTGCAATGAAGAATGCCTTTTTAATGTTAAAAGCAAACTGAAGCTTATATATCTATTTCTTGAGAACTCAAAATAGATGATTGGCAATCAGCTATATATTTCATGCATATAATATCTGAGGTCTCAAATGCCTAACAAAATTGGACTAATGGTCTTCTCCTTCCAGAAATATGATCACTTAAGACCATGCCATTCTTTGGAGAAATAGAACGATACACTTAACAAATTGCTCTTATATTTAAAAATTTTTATTTATGGCAGCAAATATTGCATATCTTTGATCTATTGTTTCTGATTTATTTTCAAAGAAAACAATGCAAAGGTTCCATATTAGTAAGGTGAATTTGTGCCTAACCTATATGAGTTATGTGCTCAAGCTTAAGCTAAGGTTACTATGCATCCATAAGCCTCTTCAAATTCAAGGAAATTGGTAACTCATATATATATATATATATATATATATATATATATATATATATACTGGAAAGCTGTGAGTGATAAAGAATTTAACCAGCGATGCATTTTGGATGTCGAATCATGTCATTTACTCATGAAGGCACAGCAGATTTAAGCAGTCACTCGATTGAACCAAGTGACAAATGACAGAGTGTAAGCAAAAAAAGTTGAATAAGACTTGTAAACAAGGACTAAACCATGCTAATCTGTGACCTAAATATGCACTGGCTACATATAAATGGATAAAGTGGAAGATCATATGCAAAAAAATTTGAAACCAGCTACTAGACTCATATGTTAATAACCTATTGGCAGGATAATTGACATCTTATTCTTCTGTTTGTCTGCAAACGGAAATCTTAATCAAGTTTAGAACCTAAAAATCATAAACATTTTTCCTAGACTAAGTTCAACAGATGCAAATAGTGATGCGTGCATAATTTTGCCATTATTCTCGCAAATGAAGACCATTAGCATTACTCTTCATTTCCAAAAATTTATCATGTTTAAAACGGTAAACAACTTTGGTTTGTTTGTTTTTCCCCCCTTAATACCTAATGCATTTGAACAACACAACATGCCTGTGCCTATCTTCTGCATAGCTCACCCGGTTCTCCCAACTTCATCAGTTTTATCAATTAGTCGCCATCCCATTCACCGTTTACTTATGCTTAATCATTCAAACATCTCTTTCTTTAGAAACCAATTCCGTAACAATGCTACTCTTCATCTTAAACCAAAACAATTACAGCAGCGAACACATTGTACCAGTAATTCAAGTCCGCTACAGTCTTATTCACCTACAAATACCCCAAGTTCCCAACCTTGCCCAAAATTTAAGAATCCCATAAAACCAAGTTCACTAAAATCTCCTTATTTAAAATCAGCATGAATTTTCTTTATATTTAAAATCTCCTTATTTTGACATTATTCCAGAGAACTGACAAGAGAATTCATTACCTATTCCAGAGAATTCATTACCTTTTCCAGAATTGACATGGCTTCTTTTGTTGCACTCTTCTCCCTCTCTACATAACAAAGGAAGCATTTTTATCAATCACCACACTGCCCAGACTATCCCAAACAATCAAATTGAAAATTTTCAAGAACCCAGATGCAAATTACATAAATAAATGCCAATAAAGTACAAAAATAACAAAAAAGAAAGAACATAACTTTCTGGACAGAAGAGATGGGATGAGAGGCCTTACTGATGGGGCAGGTGATGAGGAATCCGGGGTGGGAATGACCGAGGAGAGAAGAAGAGGCGTTGTAATCAAAACGAGGAATGGTGAACACAACAGAGTGCTGCTCCCAGGGCTTCAGCTCATGCTTGGTTTTCAGTTCCACTTTCATTGCTTCTGTTGCCAATTCTTTTGCTCTTTCTTCTGTTTTTGTTGTCCCACGTTTCATTTCCAGTATTATTGAGTTAATGGATTGCAATTTGTTTGGCAGATGAGATTTATATTTATTTTTGGGATAATTGCAGAAACCTCCCCTGAGGTTTCTGACATTTGCACTGACCTCCCCTATAGTTTGAAAAATTACACTGACCTCCCTGAGGTTACTAATCCTTTGCAAATTCAGTCCAAACGATTAAAATATTATTTTAGGGAGTGAAATTAGAATTTTTTTACCAAATTTGTCATTTGTACTACATGTCCAATGAATGACAAAATATTACAAATCAATTAACAATTAATAAACTTTAAGGAGTATAGTTTATAGGCAAATACGCATTACCTATTTAAAGTACCGGCTCTTTATAGGTATTTTACTTACGCTCAAATACATATTTGTATTTACTTTCAAATATTTAATTTTTGTTAAATACAAAAACTACCAATCTCTCTTCCGTAAAAATATCAATATAACACTTTTTCAATTTTAGTTACAAACATTTATGTATTTAACATAAATTAAATGATTCAGGATAAAATACCCATAAAGAGCCAATACTTTAATCATGTAATGGATGAAAGCCATAAAGAATTAATACTTTATGGGCCATTTCTTTTTTCTAAAAATATTTAATTTATATTAAATAAATAACTTACTGATTTTCTTTTTGTAAGAATATTACTGTAACACTTTTTGAATTTTACTTACAAACATTAATATATTTATCATAAATTAAATGTTTGAAAGTAAAATATCCGTAAAAAGTCGGTACTTTAAATGAGTAATGCGTGTTTACCTATAAAGAGCCAGTAACTATTTAAAATACCGGTTCTTTAAGGGTATTTTACTTTCAAACATTTAATTTAATACAAATATTTACGCTCAAATACAGATTTATATTTACTTTCAAATATTTATTTTTTGTTAAATACAAAACCTACCAATCTCTCTTCCGTAAAAATATTAATATAATACTTTTTCAATTTTAGTTACAAACATTTATATATTTAACATAAATTAAATGATTCAGGATAAAATGCACATAAAGAACCAATATTTTACTCATGTAATGGATGAAAGCCATAAAAAATTAATATTTTATGGGCCATTTATTTTTTAAAAAAATATTTAATTTATATTAAATAAATAACCTATCGATTTCCTTTTTGCAAGAATATTACTATAACAATTTTTGAATTTTACTTACAAATATTGATATATTTATCATAAATTAAATATTTGAAAGTAAAATACCCGTAAAGAGTCGGTACTTTAAATGAGTAATGCATGTTTGCCCATAAATTATACTCCTTAAAATTTATTAATTGTTAATTGATTTATAGTACTTTGTCATTCATTTGATATGTAGCACAAAGGGTAAATCTGGTACAAAATTCTAATTTCACTCTCTAAAATAATATTTTAATCGTTTGGACTAAATTTGCAAAAGATTAGTAACCTCAGGGGAGGTCAGTGTAATTTTTCAAACCACAGGGGAGGTCAGTGCAAATGTCAGAAACCTCAGGGGAGGTTTTTGCAATTATCCCTTTATATTTCGCCCCCTCTTTTGTATGGCAAATGAGGTTTTTTACCCTAGTTCTTCCACTTTACTAGTAAAATGTGATTTATTCTAAATGTTTTAGACCCTCTTTGATAACTCAATTCAGTATTTAAACTTAATGGATTCAGATTTGAATGTCTTCAGACGCATTGATAATCAAAAATAGAATGTCTAAATTAATTAAGTGACATTGAATTTCTTAGGCAAAACTTACTCTCAAAATAAAATATTAAATATGAAGTTTGAATCCATTAAGTTATTGAATTGTTAAGTATTAAATGTGATACATTTGAGTGTATATCATATTAAGTGATAAATGAATAACTTATCACTTATTTTTTGGAACAAGTTTTGCCTAGAAAATCGGTGTCATTTTATTTTTTGAAGCAAATTTTGGCTAAAAAATTCAGTGTCATTTAATTAATTCAGATGTGTAATTTTTTATTATCAAATGCGTTTAAATATGTTAATATCTGAATCCATTAACTTTAAATGTTGAAATGAGTTAAAACACTTCACAATTCAACAACTTAACTTAATGGAATTCAAATTTTAGACTTCAGTTTTCAAACTTTAATTTTATCAAACGCACCCTCCTATTACCCAAATTCTACCAAACAAAAATTTTCTACATATTACCACCCTCACAATTCACAAAGTCATTTATCTAATTGAATCTATTAACTGATGTCAGTCGGTTTGGATCATTTTGTGATATCAAAGGTGAAAAAAATCACATGTGTGCACAAAAATAAAACCAAAAAAAAGGTGTAGATTTTTCTTTTGGAAAAATGGAGAGTTGTAGTTGTAGTCTCCAATTTTTAACATACGCACTGATATAATCTCTAATGTTTTGATCAAAATAAATTTGGTTCTCAAAGTTTTTGGTAGTAGGTACATTCAACAATGACTAACGGTTAAAATTTAATAACTGTTATTTAACAATTTTGACTTTGTACTTTTGGACCCTAATGTTTGAAATTTTAATCATTTTAGTTGCTTAAATTTTCAATAGTGATATCGAGGGTATTAGGATAAAACAAGATGCGAATTACAACACGATTGTCTTAATTTGGTACTAGCAATTCTAATTAAACTTTTTTATTTTTACTGCATTTATTCATGCCACTAATGTCTCATATACTTCTTCCCTTTGGTATAATTGGTCACAAATTTGGTATTATATATGTGATTATTGATTTATACAAGTAGTAATTAACAGATAATTCACCCATAATGAGTAAAAGCACTTCATATTAGTTTTTATGTTTGCTAGTTTTTATAATTACAATTCCTAACTATAACAATTTGAGGCCCATATGCACAAGTCATGCAAGAACTAGCATGAATGATAATAAATTTTATATTAATACTAGAATTTTCCTTTTTATTTTATATATTATGTATATATATTGTCATTTGACTGTAACTTATTCAAAAAAAAAACTCTTTAAGTTCAACGATGTTATTATGTTGATATAAAGTGTTTTTACGAAATTTGATAGGAATTTAGCATGACATTTGTCATATATTTAATTCAATTCACACCTTTTTTTTCATTTTAAAACCCCTAACTATAACTAGAAACTTAAGAGACCATATTGATTGAAACTTCAAACATTGGGGACTAAAAATGTAAAGTTAAAATCAGAAAATTTAGAGACCAAATTTGTTTTGGCTGATATATTATGGACCAGTTTGATATATAGGTCAAACATTGAGAGTCAAATTTGTGTCTCTCCTTGGAAAATTTTGAGAAGTAGTAATAGAAAGATTTAAAATTCAGTATAAGTTTTGACAGATTCACATATTCCTAATATCTAATAAAACACATGTCATAATCAAAATTACCAAATTAACCTATCCAACCAAGCAAGCTCCCACTCTAATCATCTGATCCCCAAATTCCCTTTCTTACTCATTTTGAGAGGGAAATGAATTAGCACAAAAATCTGAGGCAATCCTTCTAGGACTATGACTGGGGCGAGGTCAGCTTGAACTTGGCTCCAAGAAAAAGTCTAATGAGCCTGACTTTTCATTGAGTTGGATTGAAATTGGGTCTGAATATTAGTTCAAAATTAAATGTGAACAGAGTTTGGACACTATTAAGGTCAAACCCGATATAGACTCAACCCTTTAATATGCATATATAGATATATAATATTCATAGTTTGATATATATAATTATATATCTAAATTTATAATACTAATACTTATGAGTTATTTGTCAAAGTATATTAATATATATAAGGAATATTAAATATACAAAATTATGTCAAAAGATTTTTAAGGACAAATCTTAGTACGAGCAAATTGAGGACCTTTGAAGATATATTGACTATTGATCATCTTTTATTACTATTTTCCATGTACATTGAATTAATTGGATACATTATTGTTGAAAATTTCTTGGTTTATATATTTCTTAATGACCTGTTACTGGTTCTTGTATAGTTTTAATGTTGTGGTCCTGTGGATATTAAATTAATTTAAAACTTAATAATTATTGTAATTATATTAAGGAAATTAAGGAATTATAAGCGATCTTAAGTTAGGTCTGAATTAAACTCACAATTTGAATATTTTGTGAGTCAAGTATGAGTTTCACATTTATCAATCCAAAACTCATAATTCGAAACCCGAAAGTGATACTAACTATAAAAGCGGAACCTAAGTTTGTTAAACCTCGCTTCAAATGGCCCAAATGACAGGCCTAAATCCTTCCCTTCTTTTGATTTAAATGAATTAAATTTAAACCTATAGTTTAGTACTCATATTCTTTTGTACCCAAACAGCCTTTTGACCTTTTTTTTTTTGGTATTAACCACAGGTGTTCGCATCCATTTTACGGTCTGCGACTAATCCTGTTCAAGCCACGTCGGGCCCTTTGTAGGGGGAAACTCTCCCAACGTTATTTTTTCCATCCCCATGGGTTTCGAACCCAATATCTCATGGTTAAGAGATGCAAGCCCCTTCCACTTGTACCAACATCTGTTGGTGCCTTTTGACCTTTGAAAAACATTACCCGAAATACTACAAGTTATCTTCACCTTGATTAGAATTATTTCAAGCAATCATGAAAGTCAACTCACATAATCAATTTTGTTGTCTAGCTTCTATTCTTATTTTTTAGTTTTTTTTATTCTAACAGTAAAAAAAGGTTCCTAATCGCAATACTACTATGATTGATCATGGAAGTATATTGTTTGGTTGCATTTTTTTGGAAGGGTATATTGTAACACTTTTTTAGATGTGATGTATATGAAGTAAAAAATTCATTGAAAATGTGTCAAGGAAATATTTTCGAAAAACATGAGATTTTTGTCCTGAGAATGGCAATCCAAAAAACGCCACTATATTTGCATACTACTGCAAATTGACCTCTTTTCTACAAATATATTATTTTTTATAACTTAAATTATCCAAAAAAAAGATCTCTAATCAAAATATTGAATTGTTATGTACAAACTTGTAACATATATGCTTCTAATAAAACAAAAAAAATAATGAAAAAGATCAATCTTTAAAAATATTACCTATGGAAGATAGAAGCAATTGATAAAATTTAGGAATTCTTCGAGACTTGTGGTTTTCAAATATCATTGATTTCCTCCAGTTTCACGTGATCTAGTAGGCCTTTGCAATTTTAATCTTTTGCCATTGGTAGAAAATGTACAATGGTAGGGAAAGAATGGTTTTGGTAGTGAAGAAAAAGGCAAAGGAACTCTTTTATAGCAATCGTGAAGCCTTAGGGCAATTGTAGTAGTTGACGAATAGACACAATTGATAAATGGGCAATATTGCCTTTTTATGCAATAAAAAGAAAAGAAAGAGTGCGTGAGACTTTTTTTTTTGTGGGAATACTAATATTATTTACCTTTTGAAAAATCCAATTTTGGGAAAGAATGGTATCAACTTTCCTTCTCTCATTTGTTAATATTGAGAGAACTCCAACAGGCACCGCTTTGTTACACAATATGAAGGGTTGTTTTTAGATTCTTCTTATTGTTTGCATTGTAAGTATTGAACCTATAGTTAAAACTCTACTAGATTTTGATTAGTTGGGAATATTTAATATATATGAGACTAGAACCAGCAATACCCAATAAGAATTGAGAATACTTGGGTACTGCGATGGAGTCCCATGAGACCCAATCTTTTGAGTTTTTATAACAAATAATTTTATTTCCACAAAATTTTTTCTGAATAATCACATTTTTAAATTATATGTTTAATGTACGTGAACTTCCGTGATACAACACGTGTTTCTACTTAAGAGAGTTTCTACACGTGTTTCTACACGTGTTTAACTAGCTCTTTTCCTCCTCTTTTTTCCTGTACTTTTAGCATCTTTAATCCATGTGTTTTTACTTAAGAGAGTTTTTTTAAGCAAATGAGGAGCATTCAGTGTAACGATGTAAAATTCACTCGGAACTTTATTTATGCAAGATAAATTCTTAATAACTAATACATAGCATTTTGTACAAAGTTCTTGTTCGCTAGAAAAAATTATTGTTATGTTAATCTTGATTGTAGAGTGATTATGATACAAATTTATTCCATTCAGTATGATGAAATGCCTAGTAATTTTCCTTTTAGCTTGATGAATTGCTTAGTAGACAAAAATTTGAAATTTAGAATATGGATTTCTTTGGTAGGTTTTACAACTGGTGCGGATATCTTATTGTATTCTACAATTATTAACCATTTTAGTTATATCCAAAACAATTCATTTGAGCAATTAGTGGAAAAAATAAAAAAAAATAGGGGTAGGATATTTGTCTGAATGGATTCTTCCAGTGGAGAATGCTTCAAGAAAGTAGGGATGTAAAATGGGTAAATTACTTGAAGTATTAGTTCGTTCCTATTGTTTTCTCTTATCCTAGTTCGTATATACTAATATTATACTCGTAGAATATACATTCTTACGTATCATTCCAAAAAACATTCGTATTTCCCGCATTTCAAAAATATTTTGAAAAATACTTATACTTTTCAATTAACCATACAAAACACGTAATAAACTTTTATAATGTACCATCTTCGCAAATTATACTTCAATTTAAAAAATTTTAAAATTTGAGTAATGATAATGACATGTTTATGAGTTATACACAAATAAGAGTCACATATAACATAATAACTGTAGATTATACATATTTAAGCAATATGGTAACAAAATTAATAAATGTAACATCTCATACACGAAAATAATTTTAAGATTGGTATAAGAGAGCAGCATATTCTTTGAAAACTATAGTAAATCTATCCATATTTTTAGTTTTGTAACTTTCAAATATGTTCATAGTATTTATGCACGAATTTATATGAGTAATTTTCCCGAACACGTATTTTTATGCTGAATTTTAATCATACTTTTGAGAAAAAAAACTCGTCTAATATGTATACAGATAGCATCTCATATTATATCTGTCCTGTATTTTATCAACTATGCTCTTAGTGCTGTAAGTAAAATGTGTTGGGACTTAAATGAACGATAAAATAAGTCTAGTTGGTATTAGAGATGAAAACGAGCAGAGTCAAGGTTGAGTAGTGCTATACTCAAACTCGACTGAATCTCGAACTCGATAGGTGATACTGGTACTTGAACTCGAGTTCAAACTCGTTTGAGCAACTAATATATGGCTTGAGCTCGACTTGTGAGGAAATTGTTTAAGCTCGAACTTGATTTGATAAGGCTGGAGTACTTATCAAGCCAAATCGAGCCTTATCAAGCTTGAGTACTCATAGAAAGAACGAGTCTCCAAGCTCAAGAATCTTGGAAAAACAATCAGTTAATAACATAGCCTGATTCAATATGAAATTTGTGAATTGATCCTAGAAAATCTCTTATCACTGAAAGAACAAGTTTCTAAACTCAAAACTCCTAGAAAAACAATCTATCTATAACATAGCCTGATGCAATATAAAACTTTTGAATCCACAAAATCTCTTATATATATATATATATAGGATTTAAGTTTGGGTTTGGGTTTGGGTTTAAGTATGGATCATATAAAATCAGACCCTACTCAAATGTATAATTCTTTTATAGGGTATGGCTCTAAGTAGGGTATGAATTTAAAAACTTAAATCCAAACCCAAAATAAATATGATGGATCTGGATTGGATCTGAATAATATCCGACTCATTGATATGTCTGATAAAAAATTTCTGTAGAACAATAAATTAGAAAGACACGCTTGGATGCTGTGAGAAGTTCATTCCCAATGAATCCTCTACGGGGTTGGAATATATATCATTAAAAATTAACTATATATCTTCGGTTGAGGGTCTAGCTTCAAAAAGCACATTGTTCATAGGTTAGGACATGCCCAAGCTGTATATAAGAATTCTCGGCATGGATCATAGGCAGACTAAATGGGAGAGTAGTGGAAGCTCAACTGCATTAATAGAAAGAATTTCTATAGAAAGAATCAAATAGCTTTTTATGCTATTTAGATGGAATCAAAAGAGGAAACCAAACAATAGTTATACCTTCCATTTGATCAGAGGGTTGGTACACCGGTGCAAGAGAAGAAGAACTCTTATGCTGAGATTCTGCATTATCCTTAGATGTTGAAGCAAATCGAAAGGACAGGCTATCTAATGTAGAAGCTACATTATGAGACAGTGTTCTATGTAGATTCTGATTATGGAGTTGAAGTTTGTCAACGCCTACTATATTACCACCGTGACTATGAGTGGCAAGTAGTTCAGAACCAGGCGTCCAAACACCTGTTTCAATGTGACCTAATTGTGTCTTAGTAATATAACTTTGCCGCTTTCTTTTTACTTTCTAATCTGTGCTACAACTGAAGAACCTGAGTTTTCAACCCACTTGGCTTGCTTTTTTAGATCATAGGATTCTCTACACAAAATGAATCAGACACAAACAAAATAAACCCGCAACCACTAAAAGTGCGATACTTTAATCTCCAACACGACATGATATAATTACCACTGTCAATTAAAAAGACTAAATCTTATATACACGGACGTTATATGCATTATCACTATTGAATTTATGATACATGTATAAAAGTTGAATTTCAAATTCAAATTTTGTACAACTATTATTTGTCCAAAACTGACAATATACACATTATCAGTGTAAAAGAGAATAATCCAAAAAAAAATATGCAAACAAGCCTCACACTTCTAGCTTTCTTCACTCAACCAAAATGGCAAAACAAAGACTCACGTGCAAACCATAACCAAATGGAGAACGACGAAAATCACTGGAAAAGTTCCTTAGCCACTTTGTATATATGTACACGTCTCTGTGTGTGTGTATATATAATAAATAATTGAAAGTTCTATGTAAGGCTAAAGATGTGTACATTTGTCAATTATTTGAGTTCTATAATATGTCAAACATCTGCTGTTAACATTTACAATTTGTCGTATAAGCATTAACATCCTACTTAATTATTGGAGGAATAAGCTTGTACACAGAGAGCCATTGGTTCGTGCATGACTTTTCCTTAAGTTAATATTTGCCCCTTGCTTTATAAAATTATTTCTGGTAGCTGAAATTTGAAAAAGAAAAAACAAAGGTATGTTTGTTTGGTATTAGCGGATGAATAGAACGAATATGGCGAGACTTGAGTCAATTACGGGTGTCAGATACTTTTGAGAATCTCCTCTTTTCTGTTTTTCTTTTTTCAAAAACTAACATTTATTAAAATTTATGAATAATAGTTTTATCTTCATGGAATTGGGAGTACCATTCCAATAATAAATTGTGAATATAGGGCATTTGAACATTGAGAAGCTTGTCATACATCCACATTTTTTGTGATTATAGTGACCTGGTCTATGGATCAAAACATGGCTAGCGCAAGGGAGTGCCAAGGAAGGATGGAAGGGTTCAGTCACTATTTCCGATGGTATATTCATGTATCGATTGAAGAGGAATTGAAAGACAGAAGATAGTGCTAATGGGGGAAGAGCAACTTGATTTAATCAAATTTTTTTAAAAAAATTTGAATTGCTAAGTGAAATGGAGGAAAATTTTATGTTGATCATGCCTAATAATTGTTTCCGAACCAATGAAAAGGTTCCATGAGAACATACAAGGGTTCCGCCTAATTTTATATAACATGTCAAGTGGATTTTACTTAACATGTAAATTAGTAAGTGAGATCCTCATATATCCACTTGGAACTTTTTTATTGTTCCCGGATCATGTCTAATAGTTGTTTCGAACATACATAAAATTCCTCGTGAAGCAAATGATAAGTTTTTAGTTTACTCTTCAACCCCAGTTCAAACATTTAATTGTAAAAGAAAAAGAAAATTAGTAAATCGGTTCCAGAGTTTGGATTTTACTGGTTGTGGCCGGTTTCAGAAGCTCTATGAATCATCCGACATATTAACCACTAAGGTGTTAAAAATAGGAAAGAGATGCCAAAATAGTAGTTGAAAAAGCAGCCAGCTTGAAGTTATGCGTGGACTAAGTAGAAGTTAATTGTCAAATGAGCATATGAATCAACTTGGCCATAGTAAACATATACAAAAGCTCTGAGAGCAACTATTAGTAGAAAATATTGATCTTTGACGGGCAAATTAAACTTTACCCTCCCGTGGTATAGCTAATTTTTACATAATTTCCTATAGTTTTAAAAGCTATATATAATCCCTTATAATTTGGATTAAAGTGTCAAAGTAACGGAAATGATCATCCGTAACGAAACCTATAAAAATGTCGAAATTATTTTTGTGTAAAAACTAAATTAGCTGGAGTGACCAAAATATATAAACATAATATGCATGACACTCTAACCTCGTATGATTTTTATATTTTAGCATATAACCCTTTTATGGTTTAGTGTTTTACCATATAAACCCCTAATGATTTTCAATATATATACATAACCCCCTGTGGTTAATAAATAATTTTCAACTTTACACGGGGATATTTTTGATATTTCAGTTGACTCCGTTATGGATTGTAAATTCCGTCATTTTGACACTTTAATCCAAACTATGATGGGACTATGTATAGCTTTTAAAATCATAGGAGAGTTATGTAAAAAAAATAATAAACCACAGGGAAATAAAGCGTAATTTGCCCATCTTTGACACTAAAACTAATGATTCACTACACTCGTAGCATGAGTCTCTTCCAATTGTTATCTACCACTTCTGTATATATCTCATTTTTCAGTCATTTAAAGAAATATGGGCACATTTAATTTTAATCACTTTTCCAGTGATATATTGTCCCTTTTCAAGGCCAACATTTTTTTTTAAAAAAAATTTCACAAACAATTATGAGAATTTGTTAAAAAGAGTAAATTGATTTGATTTTCACTTTTTTCTTTTCCATTGGACAACCATGTCATGTCCAGCTAATTTCTGACCTTACAAGATAATATCTTGTAAGGTCATGTAAGGTCAGAAATTATCTTGTAAGATAATATGTTGTAAGGTCAGAAATTAGTATTATATCTTGTAAGGTCATGTAAGGTCAGAAATTATCTTGTTAAGCTAATATCTTGTAAGATCAGAAATTAGTATTATATCTTGTAAGGTCATGTAAGGTCAGAAATTATCTTGTAAGGTCAGAAATTAGTATTATCTTGTAAGGTCAGAAATTAGCTGGACATGACCTTACAAGATATTGTAGAACCAAGAATCGAAAGTTGAATGTGACTTTTTTGTTTTTTCCTTTCAAAGCCAACTTCAGTGGACTAATTTCTTAGAATATAGGTAAAAAAAAAAAATTGTCCGCCAAATGTAGCTCCGACATTCTCTTGTTACAAAACTATAGCTTCCGTACCTAATCAATACAGTAGCAAATATTTTTTTTAAAAGTGTCAGGCTATCATGCTGATTGTGCATGGAAGCCCGCGGGTGATTTTTTTTTTTTTAAAAAACCATCTACTGTGCACAATCAACATGATAGCAGGCAGCAGATAATTTATTTTTAAAAGTGTCAGGCTACCCTGCAGCGGAATTGATGATTCGGTTGTACACATTATGCTACTCCGGTAAAATTTTTCAATCATTTCCTCCAAATAAAAAAAAGGAAAAAAACATTCAATCAATTAAAGTGTTCTCGACTCACGGGACGTGGTCATTATTGACGGTTGCCTTGGGCATTTAACGTCATTAATAACTTCGTTGAAGGCGGCCCCTACTAGTCTCCCTTCGCTGAACGTGGTCTTGCTTTGGGCATCCACCGTCATTAAGGAACTTGTCTTTCCTACACTCAAATCTTCTCTATTTTTTTTTTATAATCCGGAATATGTCCCGATTCAAATTCTTAGGATTCGAGCCGACATACCAAATCGAAGGAGTGTGCCACGATCCCACGCAGCGACCCCGGACGAGTCATAGGGATTCAAGTCCATGATAAGAAATCTTTTCTTTACCTTGGTAAAGAATGAAATTATATGATTCTAAGTTGAGAAACGGCAGATAACCTCACAAATTAAGTCCTATCTAGTTGAACTCCATTCATGTAATTCCTATGATTATTATTGTTACTCCTTGAATGTAAATTTGAATTTGTCAATTAGTAGAACTAAGTTGATGATTCTACAAAAACTGTATGAATTTAGTAATAAGAATTATAGGAATCTATTTGAACTGGATAGAATTTAACTTTTAAAACTCCTAGTCTACTGAAAGTTAATCAAATTCTCTCTCTTTTTCTCTCTCATAGTCTACAACATCTTAATCATTTTTATTAGTATTTTTCCTCATAAAAATTCAAAAATCATCATGAAATTAAAGAATACCTCCAGAATCCAAATATTTTGTCAAACAAAATCCAAGAAAAAAACATTGATCAGAAAATTCAAATAAAATTTATAATGTCCCCTATAAACTTTTTGAAATCTAATTAAACCCATTTCGGAGAGATATCCATCTATCAATCAAAATTAAAATGGGTACAAATGACAAGTTTGGGAGATGTAATATCTCCATTTACCAATCATCTTCGTCTTTCCATATCTCACTCCCTAAAATCTTCTTCATTATTCCTCATCTTCTTCACCAAAATCCCAAAATAAGGAAGAAGAGGAGGCCTGGGGGTTTTGCAGGAATGGTGTTGGTGAATGGATAGTGAAGACCATAGGTTAATAAATCCATAGGTTAATAAATCCATAGGTTAATAAATCCATAGTTAATAAATATAATGAAGATTTCGACTAATGTTTTTATTGAGATATATGTTAGAACAAGGCCTTATTCATTAGAAGAGTTAGACAGAGAGCAAAAGGGGACAAAAGGCAGGACAAAGGAGCAATTTAGCTTCTTAGACAGAGACTGAATGGAACACATAAGGATTGGCTGTCCGAACATCAGTCAGAAATGATCAGAAGATTTTAGTCCTCTTTTTTTTTTTTCCCCTTTTTTACGGACAGCAAGGTAGCAGCCGGTCTTTTGAAAAAAAATTTTGGCATGAGGCTACCGTGCACCTGACACTTTTAAAAATAAATTATTTGCTGCCTTACAGCATAGTAGCAGGAGGCCTTTTCTAAAAAAAAAAAATTCGCCTGCCGGCTATAATTTTGTACCAAGACAATGGCAGAGTTACATTTGGCGGATAAATTTTTTTTTTTTTTTTTTTTTACCTATCCTAAGAAATTAGCCACTTCAGTGTGATGATGAGGAAACGTGTGTGTGAAATAATGTCTCTTGTTCAATGTGGCCATGCAACCATTCCTTTGGTTTACATTTGCCACTTACAATTTTTATTATCGAACATGAATATTACTCTAGTTTTTGGAACCTGAAGCAATTATAATAGAACGACTTTGGCCAAGAACACTGACAATTGTAGTTGACACTCAGAATTAAAAAAAAAAAAAAACAGCATATGAACTTATAAGGAAATAGAATGATAGGGTGTTAATTGTTAGTAATTTTATTATTAATTTTCCTCTTTGTCTTTGTCAAATATTATTTTAATTGTTAATATCTACTTATATTTGGTATTTGAACTCAATCTACGGGAAGTGAAACTCAAAAGTGCTAAAAAGGGGACCTATTGGAGAAAATTGCTCCACGTGGGAGACTTCAAAAAGCTTCACGAATCTGGCCCACAGGGTACTAAGCAACGGACTCCCTTTTCCTTTTGTTGACGAAGAGTCGCTGATTAGGAGTCCTCCTACCAAGAGGAAACGAAATACAAGGCAGAGCTTTCTTTGGAGTACTTGGACTCTCAATTCGTGGGGACTGCGAGAAAAAAGCATTAGTCACTTTTGGCTCTTAGGAGACAAACGTACAGGGGAATAGGATAGCTTTTAGCAATAGTTTAGTTTTCTTTCTTTTCCCTTTGATGCGTGCCTTGTGTTCGACAATAGTCCCGAATAGGAAACTGCTTTGACTTCTTGATTATTAGCGAAGAAATATGATGTTCTTGAACTCAATTGAATTGCGTGGCGATTTTCTCATGAGGCGTGGCTAAGCCTTTCGACTAGTCAAGGATCAACTCGACGGCGCAGTTTCGAATATCTGTGAGATCTAATTAGTTTTCACGTGTTGCTTAATTTGTTAATATTTGCACGTTGTCTACTTGAATTTTCATGGGCTTATTTTGTTAGTTGGATGTCAAGGGCCCGATGTTCAATGCGACTTATTAATCTCCTGCCAAATTAGTCAATTAAATCCGTAATTGTTTAATCGATTAATATCAGTGGCAACTAGCGTCTTATTCACTACGGGAATGTGCAATCTGATTTAAATAACCCTCGTAGCGTGTTATTGATCAGAGTTAGGCTTTTCTAATTTTTAATGCAATTGGAGAATTAATTCCTACAGTTGTACCTAGGAGTATTTTCTAGTTAGGGGTAATCAACGGTCGTACCTTGGTTATCAATAAATTAAGGAAAGGCTGGTCGTCAGAGCGTGTCGGCGACTATAACTAACCTGTTAATAAAATTAAGTGAACCTCCCTTACATCAATGATCGGATGAATGGACTGTGTCTGAGATATTGTATCCTTGGCTAGAATTTATCTACTCTTGATTTAATTCCTGTCTACATACGTGCTAGTTAATTATTCGTTTTTAGTTGAATTGCTTAATTATTTGTGGCTTTACTCCGATAAAACCCCCCATTGTCAATTGGAACTTCAAAGAGACAAATATCTCTGGTCCCTGAGGAGACGACCCTACTTGCCACTGTCTACTTGTTAGAATAGTTTGTCAGCTAATTAATTCTGGTATATCGGATTAAGCAAACTCTTCGGGAACAGGGTGAATCAAGTAACCCATTGAACACCTAGAGTCCCTGCTCCAATACCTAGAGTTGATTATTGACTGCTTTAGTGGTAATTAGATTTTTATTATTATTATTACACAGGTTCGGCACCTATCATAAAACATGATGCTTCATGAGTTTGATTGAGCATTTACTTGGGACCGCAGGCATCCGATGACTGAGTCGTCCAAGTGAAGATCAATATGCTTGTACAGGGAAATCCACTTGCAAAAATTAATGGGAAACTTTTGACCATGGACCATGGATACTATTTCATTGTCCCTTGCATTATTGGAAGATACAGCATCACAACCATTCCTTTTTCCATTGACCATTTGCCACTGTGAAGTCTTGGCCTGTCGGCTTAGGATAAGAATCCAAGACCTCCAATGGTTGGTTAAAAGAAATCCGTGAAATATTTATTTCTCTTGTTATTTTAGGAAATGGTTATTTTGAAAATATATGAAGGGGACAGTTTTATAACTCATTACATAATTATTCAATGACCAATATTGAAAAAAATACACAAAGAAGACAAAAAAACTGCACTTTTCATTAATTGTAGGCAGCATGCGAGCATTGCTTTTTCTGCTTGTAAAGCGCATTAATAGATGACCGACAATAATTGTACTGTCAAAGTGCCAAATAAAACTCATCGTTTATACTACCAAAAAAAAATGCATATAAAATTCATATCATTCTTGAATAGCTATTCTTTCAAATTCATAAAATTCTAGAATTTGATTGCTCATATAAACCACATCCTCTATACTACAAAAGAAAGAAAAGAAAAAAAAAAAAAGAAAAACAGCTCTCAAAATTTGATTGAGCATCATGGCAGAGAGTGCTGTAGGTATTTTGATTATACAGCTCTCAACCTTGCTTTCCCAAGAGATCACATTTTTGGGGGGGCTTAAATCAGACGTTCAATTCATCAAAGATGAACTCGAGAGCATGAAAGCTTTCCTCAGAGAAGCTGAAGCAAAGGAAGACAATGATTCTCAACTCCGAGCATGGCTAAAGCAGGTTCGAGAAGTTGCTTATGATACAGAGGATGTTCTCGATGATTTTACCTTCCGCTTTGCTCGTGGTTACATGGGTGGATTCTATGGCAAGGCTGGAAAGATCTATAACTCAATAAAGAATCTAAAAGCTCGCCATCAAATTTCTTTGGAGATAAAAGACATCAAGGCCAGAGTTGAAGAGATTTCAGAAAGGTATCGGAGGTACCAGTCCCAACATGGTACTCAAGAAAGAGGCTTCAGCTCTTCCCAACAGGCTAATGCTGATTTTGACATTCGCGCTCAATCACTCTTCATTGAAGAAGCTCAACTTGTTGGGATTGATAAGCCAAAAGCAGAGCTCATCTCAAAAATCCTTGATGACCATTCCCAATTGAAAGTAGTTTCGGTTGTGGGAATGGGGGGACTCGGCAAGACTACCCTGGTGAAAAAAGTCTATGATGACGTTGCAGTGAAGAAACAATTTCAGAGCCATGCCTGGATAACTGTTTCTCAAACTTTTCAGTTCAGTGACATCATCAAGAACCTGATCCAACAGTTGTACGACGAAATCAGACGGCCGGTCCCTCACCGAGTGGAATCCATGGATGATAATATGCTGATTGAATTTGTCAGAGACTTCCTCCGAGAAAGAAGGTACATTCTTGTCCTTGATGATGTGTGGAGTATAGATGCCTGGGAAGCTATCAAATGCGTATTGCCTGACTGCAATACTGCTAGTCGTGTTGTATTGACAACACGAATAGCCAATGTTGCTTTTGCGTCCTGTTTAGGATCTCTTGACTTCGTCTATAAGATGGAGCCTCTTTCTGATAAAGAGTCTTGGACTCTGTTTTGCAATAAAACATTTCAGTGCAATGACTGTCCTCCAAATCTAGAAGAAGTTGCTAAAAAAATACTGAAAAAATGTGAGGGCCTACCACTTGCAATTGTTGCAGTAGGTGGTGTTTTGGCTCTGAAGGACAAGGAAAAGACAGATCAATGGGAGATGATTCTTCATGGTTTTGGTGGCGAGGTAGATGGCAGTGGTAAGCTTGACAGGATCAAAAGAGTACTCTTACTTAGCTACAATGATTTGCCTCACTATCTTAAAAGCTGCCTATTGTATCTAAGCATCTACCCTGAAGATTATCCAATTGATGTGAATGATATACTTCTGAAATGGATTGCACTAAGTTTTGTAGAAGAGAAACGAGGAATAACATCCACCGATATTGCTATGAGATATATGAAAGAACTCGTCAATAGAAGCTTAATCCAAGTTAAATCCACATTCGACGATGGCAGATTGGAGACATGTGGTCTCCACGATTTTGTGCGTGAAATCCTTGTTTCAAAATCTGAAGAGCAGAGTTTCACGACTGTAGCCACAAAATGGCCTGAAAAAGTTCGACACTTAGCAATCCACAACTTCACTGATAATCCACAAGAATTTAGTCGTTTAAAGTGTCTTCGGTCTGTGGTAATATTTGGGTATGAAGATCCTCTCACAGCTACATTTTTATCCAAGTTCTTAAGTGGTGATCCCAAGTTGCTAAAGGTGTTGGATTTGAATGGAGCTGAATTGGACAACATCCCAAAGCATGTCTTCAAACTATTTCATCTCAAGTATCTTAATCTCAAGGGAACTGGAGTTAAAATTATTCCAAAGTCTATTGGGAAGCTTCAAAACCTTGAAGCTATAAATCTGGAAGGAACCAATGTAACAGAGTTGCCTGTGGAAATTCTAAAGCTAAGAAAACTCCGATCTCTTTGGTTAGGCGGATTTGGAGATTATTCAAATGACTATGCAGTTTGGGGCTGTAAATGTCCACTTGGAATTGGAAAGCTTATTTGTTTGGAGGAGCTGTATGGTATGGAAGCAGACAGTGATAAAATAGTAAGAGAGGTTGGAAAGCTAACGCAATTGCGACTATTATTTATCACAGGGCTGAGAAGAGAAGATGGAAAGGAGTTGCTCTCCTCCCTCTTGAGGCTGACCAACCTTCGAGGGTTGTCCATCTCCTGTATTAAAGAAGATGAGATCCTTGATCTCCAACATTCCGTCTCTCCAAAGCTTGAATTCCTCACACGTCTGAGATTGAATGGGCGTTTAGAGAGAGTACCGCAATGGGTGACATCACTTCAATCCTTGAGTCTCTTACAGTTGGCCAATAGTGGGTTGAGAGAAGATGAGAATGTAATAGGCTCCCTCGGACATTTGCCCAATCTGATATCACTTTCTCTCAATCGTGCTTATGAAGGGGAGACATTATGTTTCAAGATTGGAGGGTTTCAAAGACTCCAGAACTTACAGCTTATGCAATTGACAAGACTGAAATGGGTGAGAGTGGAAGAGGAATCAATGCCTAGTTTCAGAAATCTGGAATTAATTGGTTGTAAACTGATGCAGGAGTTGCCTTCGGGCATCCAAAACTTGACCAGACTTCAACATCTTATGTTCCTTGATATGTCTGATGAGCTAATGCACAAAGTACAGAATTTGGATAAACGGAGTGAAGATTATCAGACAATTTCTCATATCCCTCGAGTTGTTATTGGTCACTGGATTGATGGTCGGTGGGGAGGCACGTTCCTCTAAGAAAAGAGAAGCTAAGAGACAACTCTTTGCATCTTTCAACATTAATTGATATTCAGTTAACTCATCTCTTCGAAGTAATTGATATTCAGTTAACTTATCTTTCAACATTAAGTCGCTTACCAGCTTTTCCTTCTGTTTCGTTGAGTTCTCGTCTGCCTTTTCCCTTCTACTGCTTGTCATATTTGTATCAAATCATATCATGAAAAATCAATAATCAACATCAATTCCTCAAAAATGTGTATGTGTACATATATAGATTTAGATTTTCTTTTCAAAGTTACCTCCATCAAACATAGAGCTTAATGTGGGACGGTCTCTCAAGTTTTGATAAGTCAAAAAAAGAGTAGTAAATAAATAATAAATTGAAATAATATATTCATCTCGTACATCAAACTATTTAAGTACAAAAAATTAAACTTCTATTTTTAAGTTCAATATATGATTGGGGTTGATACAAATACATCTCTCGCATATCTTATAAATTACTTTTTTGTTTTTGGGTCAATCCACATTTTTGTTTCTTCTTTCTTTTGCAAGTGTGGTCCAAGTAGGGCGAGTCAAGTAGTACTAATTTTTGTACTAATATTCTTTTGTAAGTTGGCTGGAGTATTGAGATTTGGCCATTGTAGTGTCCTTATCAATAATTATTTATTCAGCTACCACTATATTACAACTTTCGACTTTCGCCAATAATGAAAATCATGTGTAACTGAGTTTAAAGATCATGAAAAATCATATAATTGAGTAACTTTAACCATTAAATTTGGGCTAAAGAACTGGGGTAAGTAAAAGGGAAGCTTGCAGGGATGGGATAGGCTTAGCCTCTTATATTGGCCAAAGACAACCGATAGTCTTATAACTCATATGGTGATACAGATGATCTACAAGTAGTGATATAGATTATCTACGATGATCTACAAGTAGTGACATAGATGACCTACGAGTACCAAGCAAATATTTAAATATTGATCTGTTTGACGGATGCTCACAGTGCACTCGTTAAGATATGATAAGATATATTTCAGGTGTTATATTTTTAATAATATAATATTAATTTGGAAAAATAAATAAATATAAGAAATGGTAGGCAAAATTAAATAGAAAAATTATATAAATATAAAGGAGAATAATAATTGTTAGTATATATATATATATATGGTAGGTTAGGTGGATACTACGTGTCATTCGAAACACCTTAATATAGGACTTGGAATAAACGAAATAGAGCAGGTCTTTATTAAGAAAGCAATCTTCATTAAGTTAATACTGAAGTGTACGAAGCATAAAAGATGAAGTTAATGAAATTAGTGAAGCTTCGATAACACCTTTTCAAAGTCCAAACTTGAAGGTTCAGTTGCATTTTTTTTTCCTTCTAAATTCTCGGTTTGTATGCATATTTTTCTCAAATGCTTGACTGTAGAATATATATGATTTTATTCTTCAGCTAGTTTCTCAATTGTGGATTTGCAAATGAAACAATTATTCAAAAAAATAAGGGATATGTCAATAGAAAACATGCAAAATAATATCATAAAACTGTTTAAACTTATTTACAACTTATTCCTTTCTAACGAAGTGAAATTACAGTCACCTTACTCAAAGGAACTTATAATACTTTTCTCTATCACACAAAAAGTTGCAATCAAGAAACATAATAAAAAAATAATAATAAGACCACCGACTTGAAAAGAGAAATATAGAAAACAAAACAAAACCCAGAAGGTTTCATGTAGACAATCATGTTATTGTATCAAATTTTGCCATGATTTATCCATTTTTTGTTGGCAATTTAAATGTGGTATGATGTGCTTGTTATCATATGCCAAATTCGTACACTTCAAGATTGTAAGAATTTGATTGTCATTCTCATGACAATCTCAAGATTGTCTTTCCATGCCAACTTTCTCCTCCGCCGCTGGTTTTATTTAGCCTCATAGCTATAATTTTTAGAGACAATTAATTGGAACAACACAAAATGGGATTCTAAATTACCCAGGAATGTATTGTTGGATTGTCTATGAGAGATACCTTTTTTTTCCAACTTAGTAAACCAAAATTTCATCTATGTCATTCAAAGCATAACAGGATATTTATTCTTATTTAGAAAGTGCACGTGCTCCAAACTTGTTTGAATTATGATCAACTAAGATTAGCTATTTTGATTTTATGAAATCAAAGTATAATGAATAAATAATAACATTACAAGTAAAAAAAAAAAGCAAATTTCATGGAATTAAAAGATGATAAACCAAAATTGATGGAATGACATTGCCCGAGCTATGGTTTGATTGAGTAAGGTGTCCTCATGGCTTTTGCTTTTTAATCCTCCTAACAATTATTGCTACATTTTAATTGTCATCGAGGATTTTTCTTAGTGATTTTGTGAAATGTAAGGGATGAAAAAATTCATTTTATTAAATGTGAAGGATTATCAATCAGATTATGTGAAATATGATTTGACAATTTTTTCCCTCAAACATATCACTTGCAGGGCACGTGGTGAATTTCGAAAAAAATTAGTTGGAAACCTAGGTAGGGACAAAATTTAACTAATATGAATTTATAAAAAACGTAAAATTACTTTTTTAGAATAAGAGACAGAAAAAATCATTTTACAAAAATATGAGTAACGATTTCAATGATTTTCCCTATCAATTATATTAATTGCATTGTCCGGATTCGTTGTACCCAAATGCTTATGAGTACAGGCTTCTACCAGTATACGATGAATATATAAAAAGAAAAATAATGTTGTTCTTTTCATTTTTTTCCTAGCACATTGTAATGTTTCCTATATATATAAAAAGGAGTTTGTAAGTGATTATTGAAAAATTTTCATCTGTTATCTTTAGAGATAATTTAGGTAGGAAAAAAAATCAAATACAAGTGATTAAGCCAAACGTGCAACATTATAATGTATAGTTGAGTTGGGTTTGACTATTGTGTCCTCCCATTTACAATTGGCTTATATTCCACGTGATTATCAAGCATTTAAGTGGTGTTTAAACCATTTACAAATGTAATTGCAATACTCTCCATCTTCTTTTATAATTGTTGGGTAACTTTTATAACTACAATAATAGAGGGTCTTAATGCTAAAGATGGTTGGTTCAGGAAGCACTTAATAATGAACATGATTGATTTTGGTTCATATTTTCAATCCATTACAAGTATAATTGTAGTGCTCTTCAACTTGATAATAATTGAGGCTTTTAATACTGAAGAATGTTGCTTCAAGTGCATGTGCTCAATTTTTTGTTGTGGGTGTTTAAACAGGTATGCTCATTTACTTTCTCTCTTTCTGGAGTTTTGGATGTTTAGCTAATATAATAAAAACTGTGAGTTTTCTACTGCAATATTTTCTCAATAGCTATTGTGTGAATATGGAAATTTCATTACGGAATACTTATACATACATATGAATATCCATAGGAAACTTTTTATATCTTTTAACTATATATTTCCAAAATCCGATGTTCGTGGCTGTAGGTGGTTAAACTGTGACTAAAGATTATCTATTGACTACAATTTCATGACCAAGGTAGGATCTAAATTTAACCTTATAGTTTAAGTATGTTAATTGTTGATTGAATATGGCTATGATTATGTTATAATGGTATAGGGACAAGGATAATGATATTTTTGTTATTGTTATTATGGTATGGTGTGATTATCTACTACATCCCTATTTCTTTTACTTATAAATTTTTTTCCTTTATAAGTTTGTTGATTTGGCCAATTTACTTATAATTTCATGCACTTCAACTGATTCAATTAAACTAATTACCATGCAGTTCTAATTAAATCAATTATCACATAGGTCAAAACTCCCGTGCTTAGCGCGGCTTTCCCCCTAGTAGTACTAAGTTTATGCTCTTTTTTTTTTGTCTTAACGGCATATGTCTAACCTACTCCTACTCCTATGGAGCGGGAGAAAGGGGAATCTACTTTATGGGAAGGTCCAACTGAGTTGGGGGAACTTGACGGAGACTGAACCACCATCAGATCAGACGGGTGCACCACACACTCATATAGATTTAAAACAAATCTCATATTGAGGCACGTTGATGGGAGGTAAGGTTTAAATCCTTAACTTCCCACCCCACAATTAATGTGGTGGCCAACATTATGCTCTTTTTGTTCACTTCAACATTTTGTTCAACATCAGCGCTAACTTCAGGTTTGGTCATCACTGATTCGGGGACGAAATCCTACCGCTGAACGTCCCACATGAGTAGTTTCACTTCACAAGGACATTCAATTGACTTTGAGCACCTTTCTCTTTCGCAATTGCCAAGCACCCCAAGACATTGCGCATCTTGGCCAATAAGACTCCGTTAGTGCTATGATTTTTTGGGAAACCTCGTGAGAATGTTCAACTGTCTAATCTTCCGTTGATTGGTTCTTGGAAAATTTTAGAAATTTCAGAAGCCGATAGAGCATCAAAAGGAAACTATGGGTAGGATATTAATCTGAATTGATTTTTTTCTGGTAGGATATTAATATGGGTAGGTATACTTGAAGAAAGAAGGGATGTAATACGTGCAAATGATTTGAAGATGTTAGTTTGTTCCGGTTGTTTTCTCTTAGTCCTAGTTAGGAGGCATTTGTAGTATACTTATATAATACTTATTCTTACGTCTCATTCAAAAAACTCCATATTTCCTAGATTCAAAATACTTTGAAAAATGCTCATACTTTTCAATTAATTAGACGAAACATGTAATAAATTTTTGTTATGTATTATACTTCGTGAATTATATTTCAATTTTTTAAAAAAATTAAAATTTAATGATAATGACATGTTCATGAGTTATATACAAAATAAGAACAACATATAATGTAACAATTGTAGATTTATACATATTTAAATAATATGATAACAAGAATTTAATAAATTTAACATCTCATATATTAAAATAAGTTTAAGATTAGTATAGAAGTGGCATATTCTTTGAAAATTATAGTAAATTTATCTATATTTTTAGTTCCATAATTTTCAAATATGTTCGTACTATACACATACAAATTTATATGAGTAATTTTGCCGAACACGCCAAATTTTTAATCGTACTTTTGAAAATAAATCTTGTATAATAGGCATACATATACCTCGTATTATACCCATACCATATTTTACAATCTATGCTCTTAATGCTATAAGTAAAATACGTTGGAACTTAAATAAACAAATTGACTATATATCATCATTTGAGGATCTAGCTTTCAAAAATCACATTGTCCATAGGTTAGGACATGCCCATGGCTGGTCTAGTGCACACTGCACAGTGCTTTGTAAATATATTTTAACATGCCCTAAGGGTTTAGCACTAATTGGACAAGCTTACCAAGTCAGATATTAAACAAATTAACTAGATTTTTAATTAGCGAAGCTCTACCATCTTTAATTATGTCCTTGGGATGAATATTTAAGGGTTGGAAGTTGGATTAATCCAAAATGCACAGAAGTTAGCTCAAAATACCACCTGCCCCAACAAACATTAATGAGCAAGAAATTCAAAAAAAAAAAGAAAAAGAAAAAAGAGACCCTTAAAAATGAGAGATTTATGGCTAAATCCATCCTCATCCATAGATTGTGACAAAAAAAATTAATAAATCTCTTGATTGACTCCATTCCTTGACTAGTTTCGGAATTGTAGTGTCTAAACAAACTGTGTCTATTACTTATATTAATTGTATTATTTGGATTAAATGCTTCTATCAGTATATGATGAAATATAAACAAAATGTTGTTCTTTTCATTTGTTTTTTTCTCGTGGTATCGGTGCAAATGAAGAGATTCTAACACATTGTTTAACGTTTAGTACTAATTTTATGCTCTTTTTTTTTTTGTTTACTTCAACATTTTGTTCGTCAGCGCTTACTTCAGGTTTGGTCATCACTGATTCAGGAATGAAATCCTACCGCTGAATGTCCCACATGAGTAGTTTCACTTCACAAGGACATTCAATCGACTTTGGCCACCTTTCTCTTTCGCAATTTCCAAGCACCCTAATACATTGCGCATCTTGGCCAATAAGAATCCATTAGTGCTATGATTTTTTGGGAAACCTCATGAGAATGTTCAACTGTCTAATCTTCCGTTGATTGGTTCTTGGAGCATTTTAGAAATTTCAGAAGCCAATAGAGCATCAAAAGGAAATTGCAGCGACAGGGCTGCTTGCCAGTTTCAATACTTTTTCCTCTATAAATTAACCGTGCACGAAGCTGCAGCCTATAGGCACATTTCTGCATCTGTTCAGCTCATCAATTTACGGTTTCCATCCAATTTTGCAGCAGTAGTCTACTATCCTAGAGTTGGAAATGGATGTGAAAAGCAAGATTTTGATCATTGGGGGCACTGGAAACATCGGGAAATATTTAGTGGAAGCGAGCGCAAAAGCAGGGCACCCAACGTTTGCACTGGTCCGAGAAAGCACAATTTCAGATCCTAAGAAGGCAGCCATCATCGAGAGTTTCAAGAGTTTGGGAGTCATATTTCTTCATGTGTGCTGTTATTTCTTTCTTCGTTGTCTAAATACTGTGTCAATTTTTTTTCAAGAAATTATAGAAACTGACATGTACGTATGGACTGAACAGGGAGACCTACACAATCATCAGCAGTTGGTAAATGCAATCAAACAAGTTGACATAGTGATCTGTGCAGTCGGGGGAGATTTGGTAGCTCATCAAGTTAAGATTATTGCAGCAATTAAAGAAGCTGGTAACATCAAAGTAAGCACAATACAGTGTTACAAATTCTTTCTTGACTTTTTATCTTTTGCGTTTATCCCTTTGTGAGTTGTGACTTCCATATTACTAAAGAAGGAGCTGTATTTGGTTTCAGAGATTTTTACCTTCTGAATTTGGGGTTGATGTGGATCGTGCGCATGCTGTTGAGCCTGCTGCTAGCTTAAGCAGGACCAAGGCTGAGATCCGCAGAGCTATTGAGGCAGAAGGGATACCTTACACTTACTTAGTATCTAACGGATTTGCTGGTTACTTGAATTATATCCTCAACAACTTTGGAGACTCTTTCTCTGCAAGTCCTCCCAGAGACAAAATTGTCATTCTTGGTGATGGAAATCCGAAAGGTATCCAAAAGAAGCTTGTCTGCTGCGTTTCTTGATTGGTTTAGAGTTCATCGTTCTTAATTTTTTTCTCAATTTTATGTTTCGTTGCAGTTGTTTTCACCAAGGAAGAAGACATTGCTGCATACACCATCGAAGCAGCAGATGACCTAAGGACTCTGAACAAGAGTGTGTACATTACACCCCCTGACAACACTTTGTCCTACAACGAAATAGTATCATTGTGGGAAAAGAAAATTGGCAAGACCCTCGAAAGGATCTACGTTCCAGGGGATGAAGTTCTTAAGAAAATTCAAGGTCATCTAACAATAAGAAGAAAGTGCACATGTTGTTAATACAATAGCATCTACTACTATTAACACCTATTCCACGTTCTAATCAAATTGCTTTCTTTTCTTGTATCTTTCGCAGAGGCTTCAATGCCATTAAAATTGCTCCTGTCTTTGGCATACACATTTTTCGTGAAGGGAGAAATAGCCAACTTTGAGATCAAGGCTTCTTTTGGCATGGAGGCAACGGAGCTCTATCCTGATGTTAAATACACCACACTTGATGAGTACCTCAGCCAGTTTGTATCAAATTAGCTTAGATGCTTTCAGATTAGCTCTACCAGATTTTTGCAGCAGTTTCTTGTGTGCTACTAGATTTTGTTCTTCTTCCAGATGAGGATTGTCATGAATGTGATTGAAATAAAATCTGCCCTTAATTTGTATCCTGTCTTTTGTGTACTTGGGTTGAATTCTTCCAACTTGAAATCATCATCTGGTTGCCTCTGAGCATCCTTTCTTCATACTTACAACTACATAGTCGAGAAAGTTGGATAACGGTGCTAACCACCTGCCTTATGATTTGGATCCCTTTTTGGCCGCAGCTAAATTCCGGACAATGTAAGACAAATCATATGCTCCTCGTCTCCTTGGTCCCGGAATTGCAGAAAATATTGAGATACACAGGCATAGTTGTGCTCTTTTGAGACCTGAGTTTTCAGGAAGTGGACCATTTCTCATCTAATCAGTTGCCTAAGGCCAAATTATCACAAGAAGCACACAGAAAACAAATTTGTAGCTATTTTGAACTCTACTAACTTGCGAATTTGAGTCAAAAGTCTTGTGCTTGATCTTGATGTTTCTCCACAGTCGCGATTTGATTTGGATTTCTATTTTTTTTTTATAAATTTTGAGATTGTATGTTATAAAAAAAGATCAACATGAAACATGTTTTGAAGTTGTAACCTATTTGTTTAGGAATTAAGATTTCTTCACCAAAACAAAAAAGAATATGTCATTACTAAGCTATTAAAGTCATGATTAAGTTTCCCATCACCTAAAAAATGATATATAAAAAATAATTTGAGAGCATGAGAGCATGTGTATTCGTTTTGTGCTGATAAAAAAAACTAAAAATGAACCCCCCAAAAAAAACAATACCAAAAAACCCCACAAAAAAAAACTAAATATAATAGCAAAAGGTGATATTCATACGTTCCCTGTGGTTAAGCACTCTTTAAGGTACACGGTTTGTAGCTACACATCCTCATGCTTATTCTTGTCATCTACCTCTGTTTGAGTAAATACTGCAGCAACAGGGTCAATACAGAAATTAACATGCTCCCCAGGCTTGATCTCAAGTCACTCATCTAGTTCCTTGTTGGTAGAAAAACCATGTTCCTTTGGTATACTAAACAGCAAAAATAGCAAAGATGTTTAGTATATACAGTATGGTTGATTCGGAAGTCCTTTGGTACACTAAACAGCAAATGATCAAACATCCGAGTTCATCAATTTCCCAAATGCCAACCATGAATACGTGCAATTTCAAGTCAAAAAACCTTCCTCACCACGGACCACTACATATGCACATCGACTTCTGATTGAGGGAATACTACATCAACAGCGTCAATATAGAAATGAACATGCTCCTCTACCTCGAGTTCAAGACTTTCGCCTAATTCAATGATGGAAACAAAACAAGATTCCTTCTTCATCTCCTTCCTATAAAGAAGTATCATCTTCCTTCTTCCCCTCCCGAAGAGGGGCAGCAGAATGCTCCTCCTCAAGCGGTGAAGTGGTGAACACACTCAACCTAGCACAATGTGGTGGTTTTTGCCCCACAGTTGCGAGCCAAAGGGTAGCATTGGACTATGACCATGATATTGAGAAGGAAAATAATGGTCAGGCAATCCCTCAACTTTACTACAGAATGGAGCAGGTCCTTCAAATAAACTCTTGTCAAATACACGATAGGCAAAAACACTGATGCCGAAAGTTTTGAACAAGTAATTCCATTCCACACAAAAGGGATAATAATGAACCAATCGCGATCGTCGACAAACCTTGAACACTTTGTCAACCTCCGAATCGTAACACACAAAAGCAACTTGATCACCAGCACCGATAGGAAACAGGACGTAGTGCTGAGAGTCAACTTTTTGATCCAAGGGAGGGACGGAGAGATCCTTCAATGGGAGGTTCACCAACAGGAAATTTACAACTCAGAGGATGCCGCTAGGGTTGGCTAAATGACTGATCCAAATACTTGCCCCATGGATTGCCTACCTCATTTCCTAAGGACAGAGATTCTGCTACCCCTGATTGCTTGGTGAGTGGGCAAAAATCTCCGTGTGCAATCAAGGAAGGACCTTTGAATCACCCATTCTCAAGCTTGGAAGGGCTTGGAGGTGTCGTAAAAGTAAACTGTGCAATCCTCTTAATCGTCAGGCTTCATGACATAATTAGAACCATCTTCAGCAGGGTGAAAATTGAATCCTACTAAACCATAAATTAGGGATCCACAGGAACCAAAAGTTACCTCTAAGCCTAAAGCTGGCATTTAATTCTCGATTTTCCGAGCGCGGAGTTTACCACCACCAGCGGTCTGTGATAAGTTGACTACATACCAAGCCAACTCAAATTCTCTGCCAAACCGACTACATACCAAAATTGGTACATAGTTTAAGTCCTTCAATTTTTTGGTCAAACTTATGTTTTAATCCTCTGTGAATAGAGGAAGCACAATCATATTTTTTTTGCTTTTCAAGTTAATTAATGAACAATATGTCCTCTATTCTTAGTGCATTTTGATACTTATTTTCTAAACATGATTTCTGTAATTTTGATACTCATAGATAACTAAATAATCAAGCCCTAGCGTGTGATCCAAGATATTTTGCTCCACTATCTACCTTAATGGGGAAGTTAAGACACCATAATATCTACATGTTTTTATTGTAAGTACCAAATTACAATATCTTTCTTATTCTTTCATCACTTTTGTGATAAAGAAAAGAATTGTTTGTTGTTCTTCTCCAATTCTAACACTGTACAACAAAATAGGGCTGTTGAAAGAAACAATAGACAGTAAAATAACACGAGTTCTTAAAACTTGTACAGCTTTTTTAGAGTACATTCTGTTCATGCAATCACAATTAATTTTCTAATGAAATGAAGCTATCTGTTAGTTTTTTAGAGGGAAATCCCATTTCATCTTTTCTCTGCCTTCTAATATTTTGGATTGCACAATTTTTCTCCAGCAATTCTTTGTAACTTGCAATCCACCAAATCTTGCCTTGAACTCTACTCTTGTATTAAGAAGCCAAAACTTTCACAGATACTCACCTCTCACATAAACTATTTGTAGCAAACTGGGTGGGTACACAGAAAATTTTTGCTAAAGGTTTTTTTTTTTCAAGAAGAGAGGGGGGGGGGGGGGGGGGGTTGAGAGTTTATGCGTATGGGCAATAATAGAGCCTTACACAAACTCAAACTAGCCTAAATAAGTATGTCACAAGGATGGAGCTATCATAAGGTATTTTCTTTACCCTTCCCCTTCTATTAACTTCTCATTCCCTTTCTTTATAGTAACATATTTTTTTTAATAAACTTGTTCTTATTATTAACTTTATTATTTCATGCATAAACAAAAGGCTATAGTTACTGTAATAGTCCCCTTTGGTGACACGTGGCACTTTGTGTGAATTTTGGGTTTTCTCTTTTGCTGACATTGCTTTAAATGTGCTCAATGACCCAAATTAGATTGCATTTTTCATTTCTTTATAAGGTTGAATTATTTTTAGTAGACTTTTCAATCTCCATATTTTGAACAGATATAATTCAATTAGAATTTATATTTATTTCTATTTACATTAACATTTCAACTTATATTTGACAAATTAACTTGAGATTTAATTATTTCTATTCGAGTTTTCAACCTTATCATTTAAAATTATATTTGTCAAAATAAGTTATCATTTAAAATTAATGTAAAGCAAAAGATTTTTTAAAATTTATTCTATCCTATTATAAAGAACAAGATTAATATTTTTGCTTAATGCAATGTACATTTTTCTGTATCAATTTTATTTTGATTTGTTCATGTTCAAATATTTAGTAACATTTGACTTTATGTTTATTCATGTTTTTATTGTCATTTAAAGTTATACAATTGAACTAACATATTGCCACTTAATATATTCCAAGGAAAAAGTTTCCTGTGCTTTGTTAAGAAAGCAACTCCAAGAGAAAAAGCAATCAAAGGAACAACTTTTAAGATTGTCACAAGTTATGAAGCTGAACAAGTCCCAGCTGGCCACCAGACTTAAATGAACCTTCACAATGATTATGCATAAAATTAGTTTCCAACAATATAATGCTTATGTGCCTTAGAGAACTGAACTACTTGTGTTTTAATTTAATTATCTTGTATCTATTTATTGTTTGTGTTAATGTACTTCGACTTGGTTGCTTTGACTTGCTAGCTACATATGTTTTAATTCTGTTACCTTGTATTTATCTATCCTTTATGTTAATGTACTTCAATTTAATCTCTTTTGCCTTGGAAAGCAAATTTACTAATAAGCTATAAATCCAATTCATATATAGATGTCCCTCTATCAAACACAAAAAGCTTCTGTAAAAATGCTAACCATTATTAATCCTACTATTTTTCAATTTCTCTGTGTATATTTGGTGAACAAATTTACATATAATTTTAAAACCAAAAAGTATATAAGTATATTATTAATTTATACACTGAATTAAATTTCTTAAATGAAAAATGTAGACAATTCTAAATCCAGTGACAATGACAAAAAAAATTTATATTTGAAAGCTATCATTAAAAGAGGAAAAAAAAACATCTTAATGAAATGTAATAAAGACATATATATTTTTCTCATCAAATTTGCATGCTATACTTGGTGGTAATTTCAGTTAGCATTAATGACTCATATTTTAACTAAATATTAATGTATTAATGACTCAAAAGAAAATTGACAAAAAAATGACAAAGTTCATTTGTTCACATTTAAATATTGATAATCCAATTTCTCTCCATTTTAGTAATATACATACTTTACGTATACTTTCACACATGACACTCTACTGACAAACATTCCATCAAATTTTGCTAACCTTAAACGCTTCAAGGTGGCCAACCCTTACTAGTATATATATATATAAGGAATATTAAATATACAAAATTATGTCAAAAGAATTAGAAGGACAAATCTTGGTATGAGCAAATTGAGGACCTTTGAAGTTGTATTAACTGTTGATAATGTTTTACTACTATTTTCCATGTACATTGAATTAATTGAATATATGATTGTTGAAAAATTGTTGGTTTTATATACTTTTTAATGAACTGTTACTGGATCCTGTATAGTTTTAATGTTGTAGTTCTGTGGATATTAAATTAGTTTAAACTTAATAATTATAGTAATTATAGTAAGGAAATTAAGGAGTTATAAGTGAGCTTGAGTTAAATCTGAATTAAACTTATAATCCGGATATTTTGTGAGTCAAGTATGAGTTTCGTATTTATCACTTCAAATCTCATAATTCGAAATCCAAAAGTAGTACTAACTATATAAGCCAAATCTATGTTTGTTAAACCTCACTTCAGATGGCCCAATGACAAGCCTAAATCCTTCGCTTTTTTTGATTTAAATGAAATTAAATTTAAACCTATAGTTTAGTACTCGTATTCTTTTGTACCCAAGCAGCCTTTTGACCTTTGAAAAAAATTACCAAAAATACTACAAGTTATCTTCACCTTGATTAGAATTATGTCAAGTAATCATGAGAGTCAAGTCACATAATCGATTTTGTTGTCTAGGTTCTATTTTTCTGTTTTATTTTTTTTATTCTAACTGCAAAAAAAGTTCCTAATCGCAATACTACGATGATTGATCATGGAAGTATATTGTTTGGATTGCATTTTCTGGAAAGGGTATATTGTAACACTTTTTTAGATGTGATTTATATGAAGTAAAAAGATCATTGAAAAATGTACCAAGGAAATATTCCCAAAAAACATGAGATATTTGTCTAGAGAATGGCAATCCAAAAAAAGCCAGTATATTGGCATACTACTGCAAATTGACCTCTTTTCTACAAATATATTATTTTTTATAACTTAAACTATCTAAAAAAAGGATCTCTAATCAAAATATTGAATTGTTATGTTTAAACTTGTAATAAAACAAGAAAAAAAATGAAAAAGTTCAATCTTTAAAAGTAGGGTAAAATACCAAAAAGTCTCCCATGGTTAAGCTAACCTACGGAAAAGTCCTTTATGATTTCGAATCATACATTTTGACCTCTCATGTTTGAACTAATTTGGGACAGCAATGGAATTCGTCAAAACTAGTGGAGGCAGACGAAATGACACAATTATCCTAATATATATAAGCAATAAAAGACCTTCTAACAACCATTCTATTAAGCAAACTTATGGAAAAATCCCTTGTTATTAAGCCAATCTATGGAAAAAGCCCCCTATGGTTACATTTAGCTTTTATTTATGGGATAATTGCAGAAACCTCCCCTGAGGTTTCTGACATTTGCACTGACCTCCCCTGTGGTTTGAAAAATTACACTGGCCTCCCCTGAGGTTACTAATCCTTTGCAAATTTAGTCCAAACGATTAAAATATTATTTTAGGGAATGAATTAGAATTTTGTATCAGATTTGCCATTTGTGCTACATGTCCAATGAATAACAAAGTACTATAAATCAATTAACAATTAATAAACTTTAAGGAGTATAATTTATGGGCAAACACGCATTACTCATTTAAAGTACCGGCTCTTCACGGGTATTTTACTTTCAAACATTTAATTTATGATAAATATATCAATATTTGTAAGTAAAATTCAAAAAGTGTTACAGTAATATTCTTGCAAAAAGAAAATCGGTAGGTTATTTATTTAATATAAATTAAATATTTTTTAAAAAAAGAAATGGCCCATAAAGTATTAATTTTTTATGGCTTTCATCCATTACATGAGTAAAGTATTCGCTCTTTATGCGCATTTTATTCTGAATCATTTAATTTATGTTAAATACATAAATGTTTGTAACTAAAATTGAAAAAGTGTTATATTAATATTTTTACGGAAGAGAGATTAGTAGGTTTTGTATTTAACAAAAATTAAATATTTGAAAGTAAATACAAATCTGTATTTGAACTTAAATATTTGTATTAAATTAAATGTTTGAAAGTAAAATGCCCATAAAGAACCGGTACTTTAAATAGTTACCGGCTCTTTATGAGCAAATACGCATTACTCATTTAAAGTACCAGCTCTTTACGGGTATTTTACTTTCAAACATTTAATTTATGATAAATATATCAATATTTGTAAGTAAAATTCAAAAAGTGTTACAGTAATATTCTTGCAAAAAAGAAATCGGTAGGTTATTTATTTAATATAAATTAAATATTTTTTAAAAAAAGAAATGGCCCATAAAGTATTAATTCTTTATGGCTTTCATCCATTACATGAGTAAAGTATTGGCTCTTTATGGGCATTTTATTCTGAATCATTTAATTTATATTAAATACATAAATGTTTGTAACTAAAATTGAAAAAGTGTTATATTAATATTTTTACGGAAGAGAGATTGGTAGTTTTTGTATTTAACAAAAATGAAATATTTGAAAGTAAATACAAATCTGTATTTGAGCATAAGTATTTGTATTAAATTAAATGTTTGAAATTAAAATACCCATAAAGAGCCGGTACTTTAAATAGGTAATGTGTATTTGCCTATAAACTATACTTGTTAAAGTTTATTAATTGTTAATTGATTTGTAGTACTTTGTCATTCATTGGACATGTAGTACAAAGGACAAATTTGGTACAAAATTCTAATTTCACTCCCTAAAACAATATTTTAATCGTTTGGACTGAATTTGCAAAGGATTAGTAACCTCAGGGGAGGTCAGTGCAAATGTCAGAAACCTCAGGGGAGGTTTCTGCAATTATCCCTTTATTTATTTATTTATTTTGTGCATAGGAATAAGATAAGTTGTATTTGGAAGTTTCTATTTATTCATTTTATGTATAGAAATAAGGTGAGTTTTATTTGAGAATTTTTATTTATTTATTCTATATATAGAAATAAAGCCGAGTTGTATTTAAGAGTTTTGGGTTGTTTTTGAAAATTTTATGAGTTCTAAGGTGTTTAATAGGTATATTAGCTAAAAATTTGAATTAAAAAATTATTTTTCATGTCAAGCAACCTCAAACTCATTAATTTAAATGATTTTTTGCCGATTTTCACATTAATTCAAAACCACGAGATACTGGATTGTAAGAGTTGAAACCATAAGAGCATTTTCTATAATTTTGATTAATCACATGGGGCTTTTCTGTATTATGACTCTAAAAGTATTATAGGTACATCAATTGAAAAGTTATTTGTTTCCAGTACAAATACTCGTAAAAGAAACGCATGTATTTCAAACCCTTTAATTCAAACAATTTTTATTGCTTTTTTAAATTAGTTCAAACTATGAGGTATCGGAGTATATGTTTAGAAACTATAGGGGTTTTTTCTGTATATTCACTTAACCTTAAGGAACTTTTCTATATTTTACCCAATTGTTAATGGTGTAATTCAAATTAATCCAAATTTGGATGGTTCTCCAGCCAGCCTGCCACTGTCAGTTCTAACTTCTAACGAGTCTTTATTTTGAACCTGATATCCAACCTTTTCCACATAGGAAATCATAATCCTAATTCTTCCTTATTTTGGTAATAATCCTTTCTCCTCTTAGCAATTGGAGCAATTTCTCCTATGCCTATATATAAATACACGTTACTATTCTTCTAACTTCCTCACAGAAACTCCTTCCATCGTTTTCACTGAAGATTGTTCAGAAATTTTCCCATGATAAACAACCCTCCTTTTCAGCTTCCCACAACCATGGCTTTTCAGCTTCCCATAACTGTTTCCAGCCACCACAACCCTGTTTTGCAGCCGAACGAATGTTCATCTAGTTTGTTCCAAACTATCGCAGCTCCTGCCTCCGTCATTTGGGCCCTGGTTTCCGACTTTGAAAATCCTCAACGCTATACGCCGTTCGTGAGATCTTGCAGAATCATAGATGGCCAAGCGAACCAAGTCGGATGCTTACGCCTTGTGGATGTCGCGTCAGGACTTCCAGCCTCCTATAGTATCGAGAAGCTCGAGATTCTTGATCATGATCAGTGCATCTTCGGGTTCAGCATTGTCAGCGGCGACCACCGGTTGTCGAACTATCGCTTGATCATGAGCCTACACCCCAATGGCGGCGATGAGACGATGGTTGTGGAGACTTACGTGATTGATGCGGGCAAGGCCAACACGAAAGAAGAGACGTGTGCCTTTGTGGATACGATCGTGAAACTGAACTTGAGGACCCCTTCCAAAGTTGCTAAGGATTTGGCAGGCAAAGCGCAACAACAGGTTTGAAATTTAAATTTCTTTCACTGGTTTATTTGTTTATTAGCTAAGTAATTAGGCTAGTAGCTAGGAAGAGAATTAGAAATTTCAAAAAAACAATGAACAAACAAAAAAGACAAAAAAACAAAAAGATTTTGGTTTCCTCTTTTTTTTCTCTTTTTTTATTTGCTAAAAAAACATTGAAAAAAACAAAAAAGACAAAACAAAAAAACAAGATCTTGGTTTCCTCTTTTTTTCTTTTTTTATTTTCTAAAAAAACATTGAAAAAACAAAAAAGACAAAAAAATCCAAAAATCCAAAAAAGCAAAAAAGATTTTGGTTTCTTTTTTCGTTTACTTTTTTTTTAGGAAAAGAATTTTCAAAAAAAATTGAAAAATTTTAAAAATGAACAAAGATTTTTGTTTCTTTTTTATTTGCAAGCAAAGAACAAAAAACATTAAAAAAAAAGACCAAAAAAAAACCAAAAGCACAAAAATATTTTCGGTTCTTTTTTTGTTTAATTTTTTTAGCAGGAAAAGAATTTTTTTATAAAAAAAAAGCAAAAAAAATTGAAAAATGATTTTGGTTTCCTTTTTACTTTTTTATTTGCAAGTGAAGAACGAAAAATTGAAAAAAAAATCCAGAAAAACACAAAAGGATTTTGGTTTCTTTATTCCTTTACTTTTTTATTAGTAGGGAAAGATTTTTTAAAAAAAATGGGAAAAAAGGCATTGAATGTCTTTTTTTTCCCAAAAATAGAAAATTCGCTTAGTTCTACCGAACACGTATCTATCAACTATGCATGAGGTGTCATTGTTTTCAAAAGAAAAAAAGGGTAATGCATAATTTTAAATCTGCCACTTTAATGTCTCATAAATACTCTACACGATCAATACTTAAATTTCTGTCCTTTTGTTAATTAAACAGCACTTGATTCTTTTTTGCCCGATTTAGCCCGCCTAAAAACGCTATTTTCTTAGCTTTTAACTGTTGTGAACATTTTAATAGCTACTGATGATCACTTGAGTTCCTATTAGTACTGATCACTTGAGTACTTATTAGTACGTCTGAGTGAGTTCCCTGAAAATGTGCCTAAATACCAGAGGTGAAAATGATAGGTACTTCCACTTTCAGGCATCAAAGTTAGCCATACTTGGGAATCTGTCTAAAGCTACTTCACACACCTTTGCACTTATAACAACTAGCCCTGTAATTGTGTGATAATGCGACGGTGTAGCTTTTGATGTGAATGAAGTACTAATTGGCCTCTTTCCATTTCTACCTTGGCTTAGAAACTGAAAGAAGTATTAGTTAAAACTTGAAGTCTGCGCCTAGTGATTGGAGTTGACATCTTAATATACTTAATAAGTTGGTGAGGCGATAAAGCAATCAGGGGCAGGTTAGTGCCATGTATCTGTTGTGGTTCCCTGTTCGGTTGTTGCAGAGTAAACCAATTCGGGAGTCTCACTATACCAAATAATAAGTGAGGGTGCAGTTGTGGTTCCCATGTCAAACATCTCCTGAGTGAGCCAGTTGGATTCTCAGGAGACCTAAAAATGAATAAGTGCAAAAAGAGCACAAAATAGCACCAAAAAAAAGGGTGCTTCTGAAAAAATTTGGGATTGCAATTGCCACAAGAGGGACAACTTTGCAGTCAAAAAACTAAATCTATTAACAAGCTGCAGCCAAGTCCTTGCACTCACACAGCGAGGGACGATGGGGGGAACCCCACCGCAACTATAATGCAGGCCAACCACTGTCGTTACCATTGTTAACGCCCTGGTTCTGGTGAGCAATCCTAGATCTCACTTGGACCTTCGACTTTTAGGTATATTGGGATTCTAAACTAAAAAACTTGGTTGCGGATCTAAAGTTGAAACGAGTCTTTTGGACAGTTTTAACCTAATTCCTGTGAGCACATCATCTTTCTTTAATATAATTGTCATATGGGTCAGTTAGTGCGGAATTCATATCAAATTGTTATGCTTGAACAAATTCCCTTTACTAGGCTAGATGACATTTCACCCCTCGCACATGCTGAAGACTGGGAATTAACCAATTACTGTGATTTGATACAGCCTGCTCTACATGTTTTTGAGTGGGAGTATTCGTCAATTTTTCCTCGCATTCAATGGCATAGGGGGTATTCTTTGTCCAAGGTGATTTGTCTATGATCGCGAAGAGATGGCTGGTCATGCTTGGCACTAGAGACATGAAGTTTTTTAACTCCACCTGTGTTGACGCAATCCATCACACAGCCGGTCCCAAGTCCAGACGAAGGAGGAGGGATTTTTTAGTACTTTAGAAGGCAGCTCTTAGCATACGTTCTCAAAATCCTTCTGTGCAGATTAAATGAAAGGTTGGTGAATGCGAGTTTTTTTTTTTTTTCATTCTTCTTGGTAGTGCTGAATTTCTGGTCTTCATTTCATAGTTGATCTGGATTTTAGCATCTATCCCGGGTTATGATCCAATCACATTGCTTTCATTCTTTTACTTTGCTCTGTTTTACAACCGCACTTTACTTTTTCAGAGTTTGTATGCTCGTTCACATAAATCTCTTACGTGTTAGAGCTGCCAACGAACTGCTTTTACTGTAAGTAATCAACATGCACTACTACGTTTGGCATTGGAAATTGACAGGAACTTTTAAGCTGGTTCTCTTCTGTTCATTGAGTCACCTGAATTGTGTTGTAATATGTTCTTAAGCTCACTTGCTGTTGCAAAGGTAATGAACTTTGTTTTATCTTATGCTGATCTTTCATACATGTTTAGGTTATATCGGCAAAATATGATACGAAAAAAAGGTTACACTACTGACACTTCAGAAACAAGTTGTACTATTTGGTGTGGCCAAAATTTGACTGTAGAGTGGCTTTCACATCTTGAATTTCTTTCCCAAATTCGTGTGCTAGCACCATTTTAGTTAGAATAGATGTTTAGAGCATCCTGATTATATCCAAGTTTAACCACCAGGAGTTTCCAGTTAAGAGCAATTAGTAAGAAAAGAGCTACTCTCTTTTCTGTTTCTGTGGGATGGTCTGTTTACAGGGAAGCTTGAGTTGCTGCAATTTGCACTATCCATCTTCAAGCAGCTATACATTTTGATCCATCATCGCATTAATTTCTGCAGTAGCAAACCACATCACCATCTTTCTGAGTAACACAGAATGCTCACTTCAGCTTTGCTTGTGGAGATTATCATCACAAACAAGGTTATCATCATTGACCTCTCTTCCCAGTGTTGGACTTAGCATCCTTTTACCAATGCCTTGACACACAGACGTGGTTTTGAACTAACAAGCATTTGTGGAAGAACTGACACACCAACTGCCACACTCTCATTAGGACCAGAGAGTGGCAGAACCTCAAGCATTACAGCAAGTTGCAAAAAGGTAGATAGAATTAGCACATGAAACTACAACAGCCAGGAAAAGTAAAGGAATTACATGTCTTTAGGTTCGTATTTTAGCTGTTACCTCACAGCACTTCAGATCTACAATTGAATCTGGAACATCATCTTTAACAGCAGCTGCCACAATGCTAAAACATTTGCCACGGTCTAAGAGAACAGATATTTTGGAACCATTTGAAGTTACTCTCACATCCTTCATCTCAGTTTCCTCAATTCCTCTTCTATTGTGCCCAACTGCGAACTGGAATGTCATGAGTGCTTTGAGTTCTTCCAGAAGACATACTATAGACATTTATACAGCATAAAGTCAAATATCTCTCTCATAGGCACTCATATGCGGATGCTCATGCAACAGAATTAATGATCAACCTGCACAAAAATAAACTTCAGGGTATACCTTTACTGGCTGCGCAACTTTGTTCTTTTTATCTTTCAGAAACTGATTGACTAGCTTTGACACAATAGAGTGTATTTCCTTCTCATCTAACCTACAAGTGGCTTGGATAGGGAATATACGGTGGCACCATCTGCATCAGATGATTAAAGATGCAATTAATAACCAAATGCATCACAACCAAAGATATTCTGAAAAAAAGTAAATGTTGAATGAACAGAGAACCAAATAAATGCCAGGTAAAGGAATTGGCTATCACAAAGAAAGTTCTCAAACGTGGACCTCTCTTTGTGTGAGTGCTCTGTGTGAGAATGTACACTTATGAAAGACAATTAGTTTGGGAATACCACTACACTGATTAGTCCTATGTACTATCTCTTCTGTGTCTGTTTCTTCTTTTTTTCCTCCTTTTTATTTTTTTTTCCTGCTTTGGGCACTATTTTCTTTATTCTCTCTTTTTACTTTCCTCTTTGATCCCAAGAAAGGCTATGGGAGAGTTCTTATGCAGATAACAGTTTAGTACGGCAAAAGAAATAAAACCTATCTGCCCCCCAATCCCCTAACACCAACTTTCTCTTTCTTTGCCAGAATTTTTTTTCTAGCAAGCAGTTGCTGTGTCATAAGTTTACGATTTTGATGAGGCTCATGCTTCACTAGGTACACTATCTACTGCTCTCATTTAGTGTGAGAAAGAATTACAAATGTATAGCCACACAAACTCTTCTGAGTAATGCATCAACTATCAGACAACATGCAATTATAGAAACAAAGAAAGCCATAAAATTTCCATAGGTTTCTGTAACATGCTTTTGCTTATCAAGAAGAAGCTTGCAGAAGATAAAATCCTACAGCTAATGAATGTGCTAACTGAAAACTATGCTATAATAGACTGCAAAAGAGGATAGGTTGAGCCAACTCAGAGGATCTTGAGATGTAACGTTGAGTCAGTTGTTTATGCATGCTGACAACAAATTTCTCCACCTACAAAGAAACTCACTATCCAATCGAAGAAACAACATTAAAAGGAAAAAATATGTTGACAATCAGGACTTGAATTCTTTGCACAAAATGGAATCCTAATGATTAGCATTATGTAATTCCCTCGCAAGATATCACTACTAACCTTTGAAAATTAAGCATGATATGGGACTCTAGTAATAAAATGCTACTGCAATAGACTGAGACCAACAAGCAATTTCCTTGATAATCCTAGAATAGCTTAATCTGAAAAACAGATATGAAATAGAGTGACTCAAAATGCTGTAAGCTCATATGTTATAATATCAAATCCATTTAAACAAGCACATACTGTCTAACTTTTCCTGCTTTCTCTTTAGATTCATGGCTTTTATCTTTTGTTGAATATTTGTTTTCCCGTTCTTAATCAAACTATGAACTCCATCTGAAGTTTAGATATACCTAAATGACTAGTGCTTTTGTCAAAACAAAATAAAACTCTCCAAAAAAGGAGTACGACAAGCCAGACAGTTGGATCCCGAAAGATAAATTGTTGCCAAACAAGAAGACAAGGTCCTTGGAAACAGCCGATTGGGAGAAGAAAATCAATAATAATTTAAACAGAAATCACCAGCAAAGTCAACTCCTCCACAATAATTTTGTTTTCCGTATATGATGTAATGTATGATCGCCCTTCTACTGGGAATGGAGGTGGTGGAGAGAGAGAGAGAGGTTGGGTGTCCAATGGACAAGATTCTTTGCCTCAAAAAAAATGAAAAATTAGAGACTTCATCTAGCCTCATCAATCAGGGTTTGGTAGGGGAAAAAGGCAGATTTAGAATGCTGCAACCGTTTTTTGGTTACCTGCTGCCTAACTTCATTGCAATGATGCATTTGTATCCTCAAAGCACCTCAGTCTAAACAATTTCAGCCAGCAATATCAGAGAGTAAGTCTAATACAACAGCAAGTAATTTTGAAAGCAAAACACCATACTCTATGCTGAAATTAATCTGGGAATATTGCAAGTAAAAGAAGAAATAAGAAAAATGTGCATTTGAAGCAACCCTTGAAAACTGCATCTGTGACTTTCCCCTATGATATATTATTTATCTTTTATTTTAAAGCTTCTTAAGATAGTAGATTTGGCGCTGCAACAACAATATACCAGAAATTGCTGTGAACTTGTTGTATGTTGGTTTACTACCATAACCTTCTAGCAATATCTCCACTATGTTATTTCTTTTACATTTTTACCACATTTTCACTTGGTTCTCTTGCTATCAAATAAGCACTTTTTGTCGAACAATATAACCATGTTACAACAAATGCCATACTAATTAGAAGACATTAATTAACATAGAGGTAAAAGAGCAAACATAAGAAGGATTTGTTAAAATATGCCCCAAAATCAAAATATGTGTTACAACTATTTAAAATAAATATTGTAATGCATGTCTTACAATCTCTTGCCAATAAAACGGGCTTTAAGTACAGAGATCTGGGTAAAGCTAAGAACATTCAAGGTAAGAAGTAAGAATCTTACTGTGCTGACTTTAGACTCCCACTTTCCTGCAATGGAATGATGTTTTGCACAATATCAACAACAGTAGGGTCCTCCCCCTTAGGAAAGACGAAGAGAAGTAAACCGCTCCTGGTCAACTTGACTAGCGAAAGTGTATTGCTTGTTTCAGTGTCACTTATATTATCTCTAACTGAATCTGGAAGGAGCGAGTAAGAGTTTTCTGTGCATTTACCTGACATAACAGGTTGTGGTCAGTTATTTCAGAAGACGCAAAGCAAAAGAGTTAGAATTACTATAGTCTACAAGAATTTTGGTCATAAGTGACAATTACCTTTCGCCACAAAAAATCAAAAAGTCGTCACTGATGACCATTATTGACAACATTTCGGTTGTCGCAGGATCGTCACTGAATCTCCGTCGGTAAAAGTATACAGTGACGACAAAGTTTTTTATGACAATCTATGTCGTCAGTAAAAACTGAAAGTATACAGTGACGACCTTAAAATCATTAGTGAATAAAACCTTTTTATGACAACATATGTCATCAGTAAAAGTTATAAATCTAGTGACGACATCTTTTCTTGTCAGTGATGGATGTTGGAACGGTAGTAAGGGTATAGTGGAATTAGTGACAACTTTGTTATCAATAAACCCCTTATCAACTGTGACAACAATCCCTTATCAATGGACAGTTTTGATTGAGTGACAACAACAATTGTCAATAAAGATAGCCTGCTTGGAAAAATACTACTCATTTACAACATTTTACACATGATTTTCCTACTACAATAATATCTAAAAAATGAAAACATTGGCAATGTTTATTAAATAACAAACGTGGGCACCCGTTACAATAGAAAATGCCAGAATAACATATTAAATATTCAAATGTCATAAATAAGTGCAACATCATAGTACAAATAGTTTTATAAGTTTCAGTATAACAAATTTTGGCATATAAGTCAAGACTGCACTAAAAAACATATTCCAAGTCCCAAAACATTTTCTATGCTATCGAAACATTTTTTAAACTTAAGACAGCACTATAACCACAGTTTTTGAGTCGACATGTAAGCCGTACTGCTAATCTTCTTCGAAACCTCCAAAATGAGCAATATATCTGCAACACAGTAGTAAAGTTATTAGTAGACGATAGAAAAATTTAAAACAAGGAAAATTAGTTAAGGAGTCATCAAAAAATAAAGTGAATCATTGGTTTAAGCCTCATCTAGATAGTGACTGTGTAAATAGTAGAAAAAGAGACATTATATGGACAGTTTGGAAAAAGTGTTGGATTGCTTTTATCTACTGGGGCAAATTGTAATCTGCAGGTTGTTTTTGTATTTCTTGCATCAAGCTTTATAAGATCTGACTTCTGTGGCACTGTGGAATGAAGCAGCAGAATGTACTAAAAGTTCTGTAATAGCCCAACGTGCATGTCAGGCTTAATGCCAATGAATAAATGTATACAATGAATAAATGTACATCTTTGAATATCAAATCTCAAATAACTTCGTAACTAATATGTAAAATTATGACTCCAAAATTATGACTGGATAAAGCAATACCTCTTCACTTGAATTTCTGTTGTGCACCTATTTTGAAACAGAAGGCAAGCAATACCACATACAATCTTCAAATCAGAAAAATTACATCACTTCATAAATCAGTATGTTCATTGCCCATTTTACTAAAATGGACTAGATAATTTCTTCTTGAACGTAAAATAGAGCCAAACAAATGGTTTGTAGTTAATTACTTGGTTAGGGATTTTTGTTAATTAAATTTGTAGAGTAGGAAAATTGCTCAACGTATGCAAGAGACTTTATATTCTTTGCTGCAATGCAATAAAGTCTAAAGTAAGTTAGAGAAAAAGATCAGAAGAGGATTCCTGCATCTAAATTGAAAAGCTAACCTGATTAATAAATGAGAATACATATCTGCAAAACTAACCTGCAAGTCAAATTCAATATCCAGTGGTAATGCACCTTTGCACAGAATGTATCTCTGGAAATGGATTAAGAATCGATCAAGTTTTCTCTTTGATGAACCTCGATCAAAATAATGCCCACAAGTTTCAAGAAGTGTGATTACCATCCTGATGCGAAAGCAGTCCTCTGGTGGATTCAATGTATCTTGCTGTTTGCATAGAGCAAAGGTTGTTAACCAGATTGAAACCTGTAAAAAGGTCTCAACAAAATGGTAAAGCAAGCAGCAAATTGTCTAAACTCCAAAGAAAACCAAAAAATTCATATCCTAGGTCATTACCCTTATTTTTCCATGGATGGTATGCCAGCACTTAATGAAATACTCTAAATCTACTGCATTCTGCTTTTAGGCATGCACAAATAAACATATAAAATTAATCCTCCCAACTGAAAATTGTGTTCAGTTTGCTATCTAATGGACACTGAAGATGTTGTAATATCCAAGTAGACAACAAATGCGTGTTCTCGAACCATAATTTCCACTCCATGACTCATGCAAGTAACTATTGGTTTCAATTTGCCCAAAGTTTTGAGAGAGAGAGAGAGAGAGATAGAGAGGTGTGATTACATAAACCTTACAGAGATCCCCAAGCACAGTCATAACATCAAGGTGCTTAGCGAGCGGGAACAGGACAGAAGACATTGAAGCATAAAAGAACACAATGATATAGGGCAAAGGGACCTAACATTTGGCAACTGAAATAAAATTGCCTTAGCAGCTTGTAGACAAGGTACTAGATGTCACATCATGGTAAGAAAACTTGCATTTCTGAACACAGGGCATAGCATGGAGTCATTGACGTGGTCAACAATGTGCTAATTCACTCCAAGCAAGCATCTACCACATATGATTAAATTTTCCGAAACAGATAGTCACTAAACTAGTAACAATCTTACCTCTGCTGTCCCATGACCAAAAACCAGTATCAGGTATAGAGTATCAAAAATAACAGATGAACCCACAAGTTCATAGTTGTACAATTCTCCCAGAAAACGCATGTTGGCAATACGCCTTTGCTGCATCCCATAATCATTCAACTCTAACCCAAGTCTGATGTCCTCCAAAACCTAGAAGGAAACAAGGCTTTCATTTTCTTTCCAATAAAGTGCACAATCATTTTCACATGCATGTATTTTTTCACACTTGAGTCCTAGCTCACGAATTAAGTTTTTATGTATAGTTCACAACTTTTGGGAAAACTAATATCACAATGTTCTAGTTTCACATTCAAATGCTATGCCATCAGCTCATAGACGATGCAAGATTAAGTATTAATGACGGCTTCGTTGCATCTTATAAATGTTCAGTTTTAGCTCTGCTACAACTCCTAATGCAAGGTCACAGTTCATGGATTCTTGCTGCCACTGTTATGACTTCATTCAGTATAGTACTAATAACAAGAATGATCAGAGTTTTCCAAATTGTTCCATCTCTTTCCACTCAAACAAAGCAAGAATGCTGCTTCATATGCTACAACAGTCGACGCAGTTATCCTTAAGGCAAACACATATTTTCCATAATAAGGCAGATAGGAATTAAAATAAGACTGTGTGCAATGCAAAACACGAACTCGTCCTACAAGCTCAATTAGCCACAACCTATGTAGCCACAATTGTTGAGGAATTCAAGGGATCAGGAAAGGACGAAATCTGTGTAGCCACAGCCTGAATATGAGGAGGCTGTTGAAAAAGATACTTGCACGACAGTTAGGATACTATGTTTCCTTTTAACCAGGTCAAGATTAGAGTACTGCTTCAACTCTTATCACTCATTAGGTGTTCAAGTCAAACATAAAAACTCCAAAAGCTAAATGAATAACACAAAACAATGAAACAAAACTAAAAAGGAAAGAACGAAGAAAAATGAAAAAGCATTGCCAACATGATGTCCGAGCAACCAATCTTCTCTACTTTTCAACATCAGTCACATTGTTTACATACAAGCGAAAGCTCATTAATTACAGCATTCGTTAACAAATTTTATAGGTAAAATCAAGTTTCATCTTTTGAGCAAATACAGTAGCAGTAGTAATGCTAAGTTTCATACATTCAACAAATTCTTCAAACTGAATTCTTAATGGGGCCGAAAAAACAAAGATCTTAAAAAGTCCCTCAGGGTCAGAATTCAGGTAATGAAAATACAACATTGCATTTGCCTTCCGCGGCCTATTACGAACCCATACATACCCACAATCCAATCCCACTAAAGCCCTTTATCTTGTACAAGAAAATGTTGACCAAAAATTAATAAGGGTAAAACCCACAAGTAAGCAGAATCCAAAAGGAGGAGATGACTCCATCCATAAATCAAATGAAACCCAAAAAACTGGACTGAAATTTTTGGCAAAAAAATTAATTAGGGCAAAACATTTGGGAGAAAATTAGGGAGGAAAAAGATAATCGGCATACCTTTTTTCGTAGAGAGTTGCTGCTAAATGTGGTCTTCTATTTGATCATTTCTGAGCCAAGATCGATTAGCAGATGGCGAGGAGATGTTTCGACAGAGATGAGGAGCAGTGTGTTATTTGGTTCTACTGTTGGCTGTTGGCTCATGGCTGGTAGTGTTTTGTTCGGTGAATGACTAAACATGGCCACCGATGTATTGGTTTCACCAAGTGTTCAAGTCAATTCCGCGCTTCTCCTCAAACTATTGACTTTGAATGAAATTTCAATTCCTTAGATTTCCCCCTTACTTGTTGAGTACCAAAATTTCAAACAAAGTTTTTTAGTTTCCAACATTTTATTTGAATTAATATTTTACTAATATATTATTACTTGCTACTTTTAAATATTTTTGTGAAAATATTCATAATAGGTAAGAAAATTATGTTGCAATACTACAAGTGGTAAATGCACCTTGGTTTTGCTTCAAATAGTTAATTTTTTTATGACATCAAACAGTTGATCCGATATTAATATTGATATCACTTTCTCAAAATTGTGAACTAAATTACAACTTATTTATCTTTCTTTCCATTATTTTTGCCCAATACTCCAGAATTTTTTTTAGTTATTTTATAATAAGGAGAGATGATTTGTTTCAAATGGTTAATTTCACTTCAAATTATTGCACTAATATTAATTTACATGACAAAATTTGAGTTCCTAACAGTTAAAAAATTCATTAGAGAGCAAATACAGGATAACAATTGCTATAGTGTATCCATATTTTAAATCAGATCGTGACAAGAGAAAGTTGTCACTAACTAGTTCCATTATTATCAGTGACAACAACAACCAAGTTGTCAAAGAAAGGGGAATTATTACTGATAACATCTACATAGTCATCGCTGATGTAGTTTGGCACGATGTGGCGGGAGTCCAATTGTGACGAAAATTCAAGGTCATCACTGATGCCTTTGCTCCTCTCAGTCAATTGTGACAACTTTTCGTGTTGTGGCTAATGGGCCCCATTTTGTGACGACATTTTTTCATCACTGGAAAATGTTGTCACTAATGACCAAATTTCTTGTAGTATATTGTAAAGTTTGAGGAATTTTGCACTAAAATGCTTATGGACGACAAGTGTGCTTTCAAATATTTGTCCTTTATATGATATGTAAGTGGGATGTGGGGATCCTATAGGAATTTCCCCCTTTTGTCCTTGTTCCTTTCACTCTTTTATCCATAAAACCTTATATTATTTCTCATGTTACGAAAGCAAAGAGAACTTGATGCATCCAAATCCAGGAAAAAACTTTTCAAACTTCTTTTTTGTACTTAAAGAAACAGCAAGGAAGACTGCAGAAGTTTGTCATACCAATGTCAGTAAGCTGAAGGAATTGTTAGACTTGCTATTTATTATCCAGAAGCTTGCATTTCTGTCTACTAAAAAAAGATCGCAGGTTTTATTTTCTAATAATGCATTTCAATGGTGCCTAACATCAGTGAAGGTCATTTCATTGGATATTTCTGTGTTACTGTTGAGACCCAGAGGTATGAACTTTCCAATGCCTTCAGTGAAGGTCATTTCATTGGGCATTTCTATTTATAACGACAGTTCAGGACCCAGAGTTATGAACTTTCCAAATTGAAATTATGAAGATGTTTACTTTGTTGCTTGACATTGAATTAGAATAAGAGGACTCAATTTTTGTTTTTTTGTGTTATTTGGCATCTCAAAAATGGAGATTATGAGGTCAATAGCAGGACGTTCTTACTGTTTTCAGTTTATCTTAATTTTTTCCATCATTAATTTTCTTGGATAATGAGTTACTTTTAATTTTTAATAAGCATAGGAAGAATTGAATTATGCTTTTGGTTGAATAGAGAAAAAATCAAGCATTAGCTCATTGTTGCTGCCTCAGAATACTACATGGTTGGTTGACCAAATAGAAGTAACTATTTGTAATTGTCAATGGCTATGGAAGTTATTAGTAACATAGAGGTGAAAAGCAAACAATCTCTCTGATGCACTTCTATGCATAGTATTACCACTAAATAAATACAAGAGGAGTTACCATTTATTACAGCAATGAAAAATTTTACAGAGCCTGATGTTGAGTAGTTGCAGTCCTTGCAATACTTCTAAGAAGTTTGGATTACGTCAAAACAGTCATATTCTTTTCTTGAACACTAACTTTTCGTGCATGTTTAACTTCCAGAATAACTTTAAGTTGCAAAAAGACAGAGAAAGAGAGAATGATTTATAATATTTCAAAAAGACTTATGGGTAGTGGAAATCCATGGTACCGATTTGTTATGTAAAAGATGCAAAACAGAGAGAGTAGACAATGTGAAAAAGAAAAGAATGATAGATTGTTCTGCTCCAGTTCTCAGACCATACAACAGTATGGGGCTGTTGAAAGAAAGAATTGACAATGGAAATAACGCAATTTCTTCTACGTTTTTTAGAGTGCATTCTGTTCATTCATTCATTAGTTTTTGGGAGGGAAGTTCCATTTCATCTTTTCTCTACCTGCTAATAATTTTAATTGTGCCTTGAACTCTACTCTTGTAGTAAGAAGCCAAAACCTTCACAGATACATCTCACAGAAACTATTTGTAGCAAACTGGGTACACAGAAAATTTTTGCTAAAGGCCCAGTCGGGGGTAGGGGGTTGGTGTTTAAGCATATGGGCAGTATTAGAGCCTTTTACAAAGTCAAACTAGGCTAAATAAGTATGTCTCAGGGATGCAGCTATCATAAGGTGTTTTCTTTACTCTTCTCTTTCTATTTACTTCTCATTCCCTGTTTTTATAGTCCCATATTGTTTTAATAAACTTGTTCTTATTTTTTCATGCATACAATTCATATTACCTGTTCTTACAGACAAATCCCCACCCTCTTCATTTTCTTTGTAGATTTGCAGATAGTAATACATGTTAATTTGCATTATCTGTACGAGCATGTGTATAAACTAAAATACCAGACTTAAACTATTACCAGGTTCTCCAAAGTCATCAGCCACATCTTTCCTCTCCAAACTGTTGCCAAGTTTCTCCTCTGTACTTACAGATATTCTCCTCTTCTTAGCTGACATATTCACATCCAAACTTTCAGAACCTTCAGCATTAGAATACTCAAAGATCTGGCATACTGCAAAGCATATTTAATCGTGCAACTAGTCAACATCTCACAGAACATAAACACGACTTCAATTAACTTATTTAGTTTTACATACACAACAAGGTATGTAAGAAAATGTACTGCAATTACAGGTAACAAGACACTAAGCTGATTTCTACACTTTACACCCTTTAGATGCAAGCAGGTTTCCCATTGAGATAGTTCAGATATGTGAAATTGGATGAATCAATCAGATCATCTATAAAAAATTTAAAAAAAAAGAAAAGAAAAGAAAAGATGGTGAAGAAATATCATGCATGCTGATTCTGCACAAGTTCAGTAGCATAAGTATATAAAAGCCATAGGCTATTGTCTTCAAGAATTACATTTCATTAAACTGCAATTTCTCTGCTAATAATCATATCAAACAATTATGTCAGAATTGCTCCCAAACTCGAGTGTTCTGCCCCTAGACCATCTGTTGTACAATCAATTTCTGATTATCCTTGTGCTAATTGTCACTCTTTTAACCAAGATTTCATAAACTAATACAGCTATCAAGATAGAACCTGGTTAGCAAAACAGTTGTAGAAATAAGCACTCTTCTAAGATCAAAAGTCCTAAAAGTCAATCAAATTCTGTAAAAATTAATGAAAAGAAAAAGTAAAGAATGACGATAGATCACCACCAGCTAGCCAGACTCACTTCATTTCTCCACCAGTTTCCATGAGAAAACAGTTTACATAGAATAGCCAGCAAGAAAAGATTATCTATACTTGACACATAATTCTCTTATCTCCATAGGAGGATTCAGAGGGACTCTCATCTTTCAAAGTCAATAGTTTGATTGGTTGCAGATATTTCTGTTCTCATGGAATTCTTCAGGTTTCAATCAGCAATCAGGATATAAAAGTCTTCTATACTTGCAACTGATGGAAGTAGGAGAATATAGATAGTTATTGATCCATATGAAAATAACATGAGATTTGGAGAATATGCAAGGTTGTCCACTGTAGGAGTGATGTATCAGATCTCTACGTTGGCAGTTTGAAAAGGAGAACTGGTACAAAATAGTATCCCCATGGACGCAACGGTCTCTCAATTTCTTCTTCCCTTCTTCTGTTCTAATTTTCTGCACCAATTGTATCCTAGAGCTCCATTTAGTAAACAAATTCAGCAACTCACTATTCCAACAACATAGAGCATGCTTCAAGCTTAAGACCCATGCCCAGATAACAAAGCACTTCCCCAGCTTTTGAAATCCATTAGAAGTACGCTAAAATAGCTTCTGACTTACACAGGCAGCTGATCAGTATAAATGTCCTGAACTCTTTTTACTGATAGTCTTAAAAGCTGCAAGCTCATTGATACAAAATTTGAAAACAAGCTTTTAACGCTGAATGTTATTTGACAGTGGGGAAGATAGGTTGAACTCTTACTTTCTCATTGGTGTATACTCAAGGACAGGAAAAGAAACTACCACCTGCAATGGAAAATGAGAGTAAAAAGTCAGGAAGAAAGCCACATATGACACAAAGGTTTAGGACATCACTTCCAAGATGCATAAAAAATTCACCAATGAATAACTTAAATAACTCCTTCATGGATGGCCTAACAAACCTGGGTCTGTGGGTGTGTGTACAGTAGTACATGCAATATGTACCAGGCTTCAGCTCAGCCCTGGGGACCAGAATATCTTACAACAGGAAATTGAGGTGACGAATCCCAACATTTCAATTAAAAGCCCTTCCATCAAAGTCAATGAATAAGCCTATGGTCTCAAACCACGGCCGAAGTGTCCTCCACTGTCAGTTTACCCAATACCCATAACACATAAAATACCCATAAGCTGCTAAAGCACCACAAATTTTAAGTCTACTGAAATATGTAGAATTTAAACTTTTAATAAATAACTTGAGATCCTGAAAAGATTACCCATTCTTCAAAGTGGGTAAATTGGATCTTCAGCCAAGTTCCCAAGAATATTTAAATTTACTCTTCCCTTAAACTCTTCATTGGTTGCATCAGTCGTGAATATTGATGGCATTCATAAAAAAAAAGAATGGAACGCATAATGTATCAATATATCAACATCAGTTTGAAGCCCTAAGAAAACATTCAGCACACACGGCTTTTATAAAAACTCCATGAAGTCAAAAGAATAGAATCTTGGAAGCACCAGATGCACACCTCCCCATTCTCCAAGTTGGTTCATTATTTGTCTTCCTTTTGCAACAAGAGAGGTCCAAAAAATAAAAATGATACAAGCTTTGGAGAGGACTTCAAATATAACTGAAACTCATTCATTTCTTTCACATAGTGCTAAGCCTCAGCAATGCTTGGCTTTTGGTGTAAATCTATCCAAAAACAATACCAAACAAGTTGTCTACCACAAGATTTTAAGCTAACTCTAAATTGTCCACTTATTATTTGGGCCCCAGAAGAGTGCAACATCTCATGCCTATACAAGTCCCTTTAGGTATGAAAAAAAGACAATTATCTAAAGCTCTTCAATGAAGAATGCCTTTTTAATGTTAAAAGCAAACTGAAGCTTATATATCTATTTCTTGAGAACTCAAAATAGATGATTTGCAATCAGCTATATATTTCATGCATATAATATCTGATGTCTCAAATGCCTAACAAAATTGGACTAGTGGTCTTCTCCTTCCAGAAATATGATCACTTAAGACCATGTCATTCTTTAGAGATATATAACCATACACTTATTAAATTGCTTTTATATTTAAAAAATTTTTCTTACGGCAGAAAATATTGCATATCTTCTATCTATTGTTTCTGATTTATTTTCAAAGGAAACAATGCAAAGGTTCCGTATTAGTAAGGTGAATTTGTGCCTAACCTGTATGAGTTATGTGCTCAAGCTTAAGCTAAGGTTACTATGCATCCATAAGCCTCTTCAAATTCAAGGAAATTGGTAACTCATATATATATATATATATATATATATATATATATATACTGGAAAGCTGTGAGTGATAAAGAATTTAACCAGCGATGCATTTTGGATGTCGAATCATGTCATTTACTCATGAAGGCACAGCAGATTTAAGCAGTCACTTGATTGAACCAAGTGAGAAATGACAGAGTGTAAGCAAAAGAAGTTGAATAAGACTTGTAAACATGGACTAAACCATACTAATCTGTGACCTAAAAATGCACCAGCTACAAATAAATGGATGAAGTGGAAGATCATATGCAAAAAAATTTGAAACCAGCTACCAGACTCATATGTTAATAACCTATTGGCAGGATAATTGACATCTTATCCTTCTGTTTGTCTGCAAACTGAAATCTTAATCAAGTTTAGAACCCAAAAATCATAAACGTTTTTCCTAGACTATGTTCAACAGATGGAAATAGTGTTGCGTGCATAATTTTGCCATTATTCTCGCAAATGAAGACCATTAGCATTACTCTTCATTTCCAAAAATTTATCATGTTTAAAACGGTAAACAACTTTAGTTTGTTTGTTTTCCCCCCCCTCAAAACCTAATGCATTTGAACAACACAACATGCCTGTGCCTATCTTCTGCATACCTCACCCAGTTCTCCAAACTTCATCAGTTTTATCAATTAGTCGCCAACCCATTCGCCATTTACTTATGCTTAATCATTCAAACATCTCTTTCTTTAGAAACCAATTCCATAACAATGCTACTCTTCATCTTAAACCAAAACAATTACAGCAGCGAACACATTGTACCAGTAATTCAAGTCCGCTACAGTATTATTCACTTACAAATACCCGAAGTTCCCAACCTTGCCCAGAATTTAAGAATCCCATAAAACCAAGTTCACTAAACCAATTTAACCGTCCTGATTGTCAAGTCAGCATGAATTTTCTTTATATCTAAAATTCCTTAGTTTGACATTATTCCAGAGAACTGACAAGAGACAAAACCAGCAGAATTCATTACCTTTTCAAGAATTGACATGGCTTCTTTTGTTGCACTCTTCTCCCTCTCTACATAACAAAGGAAGCATTTTTATCAATCACCACACTGCCCAGACTATCCCAAACAGTCAAATTGAAAATTTTCAAAAACCCAGATGCAAATTACATAAATAAATGCCAATAAAGTACAAAAATAACAAAAAAAAAGAACATAACTTTCTGGACAGAAGAGATGGGATGAGAGGCCTTACTGATGGGGCAGGTGATGAGGAATCCGGAGTGGGAATGACTGAGGAGAGAAGAAGAGGCGTTGTAGTCAAAACGAGGAATGGTGATCACAACAGAGTGCTGCTCCCAGGGCTTCAGCTCATGCTTGGTTTTCAGGTCCACTTTCATTGCTTCTGCTTCCAATTCTTTTTCTTCTGTTTTTGCTGTCCCACCTTTCATTTCCAGTATTATTGAGTTAATGGATTGCAATTTGTATGGCAAATGAGATTTATATTTATATTTCGCCCCCTCTTTTGTATGGCAACTGAGGTTTTATACCCTAGTTCTTCCACTTACTTTACTAATAAAATGCAATTTCATACGCATTGATAATCAAAAATAGAATGTCTAAATTAATTACGTGGCACTGAATTTCTTAGGTAAAACTTGCTTCCAAAATGAAATATTAAATCAGAAGTCTGAATCCATTAAGTTATTGAATTGTTATGTATTAAATGTGATACATTTGAGTGTATATCACATTAAGTAATAAATGAATAACTTATCATTTATTTTTTGGAACAAATTTTGCCTAGAAAATCGGTGTCATTTTATTTTTTGAAACAAATTTTGCCTAGAAAATCCAGTGTCATTTAATTAATTCAGATGTATAATTTTTTGTTATCAAATGCATTTGAACATGTTAATATCTGAATCCATTAACTTTCAATGTTGAATTGACTTAAAACAGGGCTTAATACTTAACAATTCAACAACTTAACTTTATGAAATTCAGATTTCAGACTTAATTGAATTGTAGTTTTAGTCTCCAATTTTTAACATATATGCTGAAATAGTCTCTAATGTTCTGATCAAAATAAATTTGGTTCTCAAAGTTTTTGGTAGTAGGTACATTCAACAATGACTAACAGTCAAAATTTAATTACCGTTATATAACAATTTTGACTTTGTACTTTTGGACCCTAATGTTTGAAATTTTAATCATTTTAGTTGCTTAAATTTTCAATAGTGATATTGAGGGTATTAGGATAAAATAAGATGTGAATTACAACACGATTATCTTAAATTGGTACTAGCAATTCTAATTAAACTTTTTTATTTTTTACTTCATTTATTCATGCTACTAAAGTCTCATATACTTCTTCCTTTTGGTATAATTGGTCTCAAATTTCGTACTATATTTTTTTTGTCTCAAATTTGGTATTATATATGTGATTATTGTTTTATACAATTAGTAATTAACTGATAATTAACCCATAATGAGTAAAAGCACTTCATATTAGTTTTTATGTTTGCTAGTTTTTATAATTACAATTCCTAACTATAACAATTTAAGGTCTATATGCACAAGTCATGCAACAACTAGCATGAATGATAATAAATTTTATATTAATACTAGAATTTTCCTTTTTTATTTTATATATTATGTATATATTGTCATTTGATTGTAACTTATTCAAAGAAAACTCCTTAAGTTCAACGATGTTATTATGTTGACATAAAGTGTTTTTATGAAATTTTATAGGAATTGAGGATGACATTTGTCATATATTTAATTCAATTCACACTTTTTGTTTCATTTTAAAACCCCTAACTATAACTAGAAACTTAAGAGATCATATTGATTAAAACTTCAAACACTGGGGACTAAAAATGTAAAGTTAAAATTAGAAAATTTAGAGACAAGATTTGTTTTGGCTGATACATTAGAGACCAGTTTGATATATAGGTCAAACATTGAGAATCAAATTTGTGTTTCTCTCTTTGGACAATTTTGAGAAGTAGTAATAGAAAGATTTAAAATTCTTAAAGATATAGTATAAGTTTTGGCAAATTCACACATTCCCAATATCTAATAAAACACATGTCATAATCAAAATTACCAAATTAACCTATCCAACCAAGCAAGCCCCCACTCTAATCATCCGATCCCCAAATTCCCTTTCTTACTCATTTTGAGAGGGAAATGAATTAGCACAAAAATCTAAGGCAATCCTTCTAGGACTATGAATGGGGCGAGGTCAGCTTGAACTTGGCTCCGAGAAAAAGTCTAATGAGCTTGACCTTTCATTGAGTTGGGTTGAAATTGGGTCTTGATATTAGTTCCAAATTAAATGTGAGCAAAGTTTGGACATTATTAGAGTCAAAACCGATATAGGCTCAACCCTTTAATATGCATATATATATATATATATATATATAATATTCATATTTTGATATATATAATTGTATATCTAAATTTATAATACTAATACTTATGAGTTATTTGTCAAAATATATTAATATATATAAGGAATATTAAATATACAAAATTATGTCAAAAGATTTAGAAGGACAAATCTTAATACAAGAAAATTGAGGACCTTTGAAGATATATTGATTGTTGATCATGTTTTATTACTATTTTCCATGTACATTGAATTAATTGGATACATTATTGTTGAAAAATTCTTGGTTTATATATTTTTTAATGAAATGTTACTAGTTCTTGTATAGTTTTAATGTTGTGGTCCTGTGGATATTAAATTAGTTTAAATATGATGCAAGGATTAAATAAAACCAAGAAAAAGAAATCCTACCTCTTCTATTCTCCACCAATAACCATTCTTTCTTTCTTCCTTTCTTTCACTCTTGTAAACAACGATTCTTTCTTCCTTTCTCTTATTATCTCTTTGCCTTTCCTTTCCTCTTACTTTTTCTATATATCCACATCTCTTTTTATCTTAATGATGACCTACTATAGTATAACCATCTCTATTTACTTAATGAATATGAAACTATTTTACTTGTAGAAGCAGATTTCATTGTCAACTAAAATGAAATGAATATGTTTGTAGTGATGATAAAGAAATAAATAATGCAATTGATAACTAAGACGCCTGGAAGATGAGGGATTAGTGGGAAAATTGTTGGGTTGATTATTATCCTGAAAACATGTATAGGATGTTAAAAAATGCATTTGATTTTCTTTACTTGATTAATATTGTTGGTTGTGGTTTTATTATGGATGGCTTTACTCTATTTTACAATGTTAATATATATTTCTGTGGACGTCGGAGAATTATTCTACTGGTGGTGGTAGGTTAGATTATTATTTGTTTAGCGACAGTGCTAGGCATTGAATTGAAGTTTAGAGTGTGAGTTTAGTTGTTGGTTATCAAAGGAGAATTGATTTTTCAAAAACATTTAGGCTAGGATGATATTACAAGACATATGTTGGGATTTTTGGAGTTGATGAAATTCTTGAACTGTTCAAACTATTTGCTTAGTAGGTTTGTCGCAAGTTTGGAAATAATTAGATTTGGTGTTAGAATTTGAAGTGTTTGTTTGATGGTTGTTGCAAAGTTGAAAGAAAGTGTTGAGGAAACTAGTTTTCTTTTGTTTTTTATAGAACAAGTGTAATTTAGGGTATTTTGAGGAAAAATGTAGCCTGATGGACCTATTTTGTTACCTAAATAGTAAAAGCAAGGGAACTAGGTGTAATTTCCAAAACTTGAGGGGAGCTCTCTTTAATTGTCAGATACTTCAGGGGAGGTTTGTGAAATTATCCCATATATAAAATAAATAATTGAAAGTTCTATGTAAGGCTAAAGATGTGTACATTTGTCAATTATTTGAGTTCTATAATATGTCAAACAATTGTCACCTTTTTGAATGTGTTTGGATTGAGATAATTTGACAAAAAGTAATTTGCTTCACAAATCCCAATCTCCTTTTTATTTTCCCAATTACCTTTTTATCTCACATACATCACATCACAAAAAGTGTTATAATAATTATCTCAAATAAATCAACCAAATAAACTCTTATCCAAACTCTTAGCATTTACAATTTGTCGTATAAGTGTTAGCATCCTACTTAATTATTGGTTCAATAAGCTTGTACACAGAGAGCCGTTGGTTCATGCATGACTTTTCCTTTAATTAATATTTGCCCCTTGCTTTATAAAATTATTCTAGTAGCTGAAATTTGAAAAAGAAAAAAACAAAGGTATGTTTGGTATTAGCGGATGAATAGAGCGAATATCGCGAGACTTGAGTCAACTACGGTGTCAGATACTTTTGAGAATCTCGTCTTTCCTGTTTTTCTTTTTTCAAAAACTAACATTTATTAAAATTTATGAATAATAGTATTATCTTCATAGAATTGGGAGTACCATTCCAATAATAAATTGTGAATATAGGACATTTGAACATTGAGAAGCTTGTCATACATCCACAGATTTTGTGATTATAGTGACATGGTCTATGGATCAAAACATGGCTAGCGCAAGGGAGTGGAAAGTAAGGATGGAAGGGTTCAGTCACTATTGCCGATGGTATATTCATGTATCGATTGAAGAGGAATTGAAAGACAAAAGATAGCGGTAATGGGAGAAGAGCAACGTGAATTAATCAATTTTTTTTTAAATAAAATTGAACTGCTAAGTGAAATGGAGAAAATTTTATGTCGATCATGCCTAATAATTATTTCCAAACCAATGAAATAAGTCCACCTGATTTTATATAACATGTCAAGTGAATTTCACTTAACATGTAAATTAGTAAGTTAGATCCTCATATATTCACTTGGAACTTTTCTATTGTTCCTGGATCATGCCTAGTAGTTGTTTCGAACAACATAAAACTCCTCGTGAAGCAAATGATAAGTTTTTAGTTTACTGTTCAACCCCAGTTCAAACATTTAATTGTAAAAGAAAAAAGAAAAATAGTAAATCGGTTCCAGAGTCTGGATTTTACTGGTTGTGGCCGGTTTCATAAACTCTATGAAACATCCGACATATTAACCCACTAAGGTGTTAAAAATAGGAAAGAGAGGCCAAAATAGTAGTTTAAAAAGCAGCCAACTTGAACTTATAGCGCGGACTAAGTAGAAGTTAATTGTCAAATGAGCATATGAATCAACTTGGTCATAGCAAACATATACATAAGCTCTGAGCGCAATTATTAGTATAAAATATTGATCTTTGATAGGCAAATTACACTTTACTCCCTATGGTATAGCTAATTTTTACATAATTTCCTATAGTTTTAAAAACTATATATAATCATTTGAATTAAAGTATCAAAGTGATGGAAATCGAGAGTTGAATCAAGAATCGAGAGTTGAATGTGACTTTTTTTTTTTGGAACCTGAAGCAATTATAATAGAACGACTTTGGCCAACAACACAGCCAATTGTAGTTGACACTCAGAATAAAAAAAAATGAAAAAACAGACAGCATATGAATTTATAAGGAAACAGAATATGATACCTCATGAGTTTGCTTCATTTATTTGGGACCTCAGGAATCCAATGACTGAATCGTGCAATTGAATATCAATATGCTTTTGACTATGGGAAAGCCACTTGCAAAAAATTAATCGGAAACTTTTGACTATGGACTACTTAATTGTCCTTTGCACTCTGGAAAGCATTATTGGAAGAGACAGCATCACAAAAAGCAGCAATTTGCCACTGTGAAGTCTTGGCGTGCCGACTCTTGAGAAATTTGATTGAGCATCATGGCAGAGAGTGCTGTAGGTTTTTTGATTAACCAGCTCTCAACCTTGCTTTCCCAGGAGATCACACTTTTGGGGGGGCTTAAATCAGACGTTCAATTCATCAAAGATGAACTCGAGAGCATGAAGGCTTTCCTCAGAGAAGCTGAAGCAAAGGAAGACAATGATTCTCAACTCCGAGCATGGCTAAAGCAGGTTCGAGAAGTTGCTTATGATACAGAGGATGTTCTCGGTGATTTTACCTTCCGCTTTGCTCGTGGCTACAAGGACGGATTCTGTGGCAAGGCTGGAAAGATCTATAACTCAATAAAGAATTTGAAAGCTCGCCATCAAATTTCTTTGGAGATAAAAGACATCAAGGCCAGAGTTGGAGAGATTTCAGCAAGGCATCAGAGGTACCAGTCCCTATATGGTACTCAAGAAAGAGGCTTCAGCTCTTCTCGTCAGGTGAATGCAGATTTTGACATTCGTGCTCAATCACTCTTCATTGAAGAAGCTCGACTTGTTGGGATTGATAAGCCAAAAGCAGAGCTCATCTCAAAAATCCTTGATGACCATTCCCAATTGAAAGTGGTTTCGATTGTGGGAATGGGGGGACTCGGGAAGACTACCCTGGTGAAAAAAGTCTATGATGACGCTGCAGTGAAGAAACAATTTCAGAGCCATGCCTGGATAACTGTTTCTCAAAATTTTCATTTCAGCGTCATCATCAAGAACCTGATCCAACAGTTGTACAATGAAATCAGACAGCCGGTCCCTTCCCAAGTGGAATCCATGGATGTTCTTATGCTGAGTGAATTTGTCAAAGACTTCCTCCAGGAAAAAAGGTACATTCTTGTCCTTGATGATGTGTGGAGTATAGATGCCTGGGAAGCTATCAAATGTGTATTGCCTGACTGCAATATCACTAGTCGTGTTGTATTGACAACATGAATAGCTGATGTAGCTTCTGCGTCCTGTTTAGGATCACTTGACTTTGTCTATAAGATGAAACCACTTTCTGATAAAGAGTCTTGGACTCTGTTTTGCAATAGAACATTTCAGAGCAATGACTGTCCTCCAAATCTAGAAGAAGTTGCTAAAAAAATACTGAAAAAATGTGAGGGCCTACCACTTGCAATTGTTGCAATAGGTGGTGTTTTGGCTCTGAAGGACAAGGAAAAGACAGATGAATGGGAGATGATTCTTCATGGTTTTGGTGGCGAGGCAGATGGCAGTGGTAAGCTTGACAGGATCAAAAGGGTACTCTTACTTAGCTACAATGATTTGCCTCACTATCTTAAAAGCTGCCTATTATATCTAAGCATCTACCCTGAAGATTATCCAATTGTTGTGGATGATATACTTTCAAAATGGATTGCACTAGGATTTGTAGGATTTGTAGAAGAGAAAGAAAGAATAACATCCACCGATATTGCTTTGAGTTATATGAAAGAACTCATCAACAGAAGCTTAATCCAAGTTAAATCCACATTGGACGATGGCAAATTGATTACATGTGGTCTTCATGATTTTCTGCGTGAAATCATTGTTTCAAAATCCAAAGAGCAGGACTTCACGACTGTAGCCGCCAGATATGACACAAGATGGCCCGAAAAAGTTCGACACCTAGCAATCCACAACTTCACTGATAATCCACAAGAATTTAGTAGCTTAAAGTGTCTTCGATCTGCGGTAATATTTGGGTATGAAGATCCTCTCACAACTACATTTTTATCCAAGTTCTTAAGTGGTGATCCCAAGTTGCTAAAGGTGTTGGATTTGCATGGAGCTGAATTGGACAACATCCCAAAGCAAGTCTTCAAACTATTTCATCTCAGGTATCTTAATCTTGCAAGAACTGGAGTTAAAATTATTCCAAAATCTATTGAGAAGCTTCAAAACCTTGAAGCTATAAGTTTGGTAGGAACCAATGTAACAGAGTTGCCTGTGGAAATTCTAAAGCTAAGAAAACTCCGTTCTCTTCACTTAGGTGGACTGGGTGATTATTCAAATGATTATGCAATTCGGGGCTGTAAATGTCCACTTGGAATTGGAAAGCTTATTTGTTTGGAGGAGTTGTATGGTATAGAAGCAGACAGTGATAAAATAGTAAGGGAGGTTGGAAAGCTAACGCAATTGCGAGGATTAGCCATCACAAAGCTGAGAAGAGAAGATGGACAGGAGTTGCTCTCCTCCCTCTTGAGGCTGACCAACCTTCGAGAATTGGTCATCTCCTGTATTAAAGAAGATGAGACCCTTGATCTCCAACATTCCGTCTCTCCAAAGCTTGAATTCCTCACACGTCTGGTATTGAAGGGGCGTTTAGAGAGAGTACCGCAATGGGTGACATCACTTCAATCCTTGAGAACCTTACAGTTGAAGAATAGTAGGTTGAGAGAAGATGAGAATGTAATAGGCTCCCTCGGACATTTGCCCAATCTGATATCACTTAGTCTCTATCGTGCTTATGAAGGGGAGACATTATGTTTCAAGGTTGGAGGATTTCAGAAACTCTAGCTCTTACAGCTTGGGCAATTAACAAGACTGAAATGGGTGAGAGTGGAAGAGGAATCAATGCCTAGTCTCAGAGATCTGCGCTTAGGTGATTGCAAACTGATGCAGGAGTTGCCTTCGGGCATCCAAAACTTGACCAGACTTGAATATCTTGGGTTTTATGAAATGTCTGATGAGCTAGTGCACAAAGTACGGAATTTGGATAAACAAAGTGAAGATTATCAGACAATTTCTCATATCCCTCAAGTTTTCATTGGTCACTGGATTGATGGTCGGTGGAGAGGCACGTTCCTCTGAGAGGAGAGAGCTAAGAGACAACTCTTTGCAGCTTTCAGCATTAATTGGTATTCAGTTGACTCATCTCTTCTATTGGTCTCAGGCTGCTTAATAGCTTTTCGTTTTATTTCATTGAGTTCTCGTTTACTTTTTCCTTTCTACTGCTTACTACATTTGTATCAAATCATATCATGAAACACCCTCAATTCCTCGAAATAGTGTGTGTTCATATATCGATTTAGATTTCCTTTTAGACATTTCTTAGACTTGAGGATTACAAGAATTTTTTGAGTTGGTGATTAGATGCACTTCATTTAGATTTTCCTTATATTGGGCTATCAAATTAATATATTTGTTAATTTTTTGGGTCCAATAAGTCAAGAAAAAGACAAAAATGGAATTCAACAAAAAATATTTATTTTGACCAGAATTTAAAATATTGGCCTATCAAAGTAATATATTTATTTTTGTAGCAGATATCTTGTACAGCTCCAGCCAAATTTTGAAATGTGGATTTGGCGATTAGAACCTGAAAATTGACCATTTTCTTGCACAGTGTCAAATCCGCATTTAAAAGTAGAAGTTCTGATTTGCAAGAAATTAATTGTATTCAATTCATTATTAAAAAAAAAAATCCAAACTACATTCGATGTCAGTTAGAATTATTTTCTTTTTCCCTTCTAAATATTCGACTGGACTTGCTGGAAACTTAGAATTTCTTTTTTATGTAGTGTTCAATTGAACTCTGCCTCCTTAAAATCAGATTCATTTAGAATTCAAAATCAGGCTCAGTAAAGCTTCTATTTTAAATATTTAAGTGGAGTGGATTTTCTGGAAATGAAGTGAAAAGCATCTTGACAAGCTGCACCATCAACAAGGAGATTCATACAACAACATGCTTATTCTTGTCATCAACTTGAGTTCACCAATGTACGCAGAATACTTCTGCTAAAGGTGGGTTGGGGGAAGAATTCTCGCATATCGGCAGTATTAGAGGCTTTTACAAAGTCAAACTAGGCTAAATACGTATGTCAGAGGGATGCAGCTATCATGCAGCTTGATCCTCGTTAGCAGAAAAACCATGCTCCTTTGGTATACTAAACAACAACAAAAAGTAAAGATGTTTAGCATATACAGTATGGTTGATTCGGAAGTCCTTTGGTACACTAAACAACAAATGATCAAACATCCGAGTTCATCAATTTCCCAAATGCCAACCATGAATATGTGCAATTTCAGAACTGAACTCAAAAAACCTTCCTCACCACGGACCACTACATATGCACATCTACTTCTGATTGAGGGAATACTACATCAATAGCGTCAATATAGAAATGAACATGCTCCCCTACCTCGAGTTCAAGACTTTTGTCTAATACAATATTGGGAACAAAACAAGATTCTTTCTTCATCTCCTTCCTATAAAGAAGTATCATCTTCCTTCTTCCCCTCCCGAAGAGGGGTAGCAGAATGCTCCTCCTCCTCAAGCGGTGAAGTGGTGAAAAACCATGTTCCTTTGGTATACTAAACAGCAAAAATAGTAAAGATGTTTAGTATATACAGTATGGTTGATTCGGAAGTATAGAAATGAGCAACACAAATAAAGATGTTCCTAGTAGCTTATTTTCAAACCTGCACTTATAGTTTCGTTCAGTCGAAAACTGAGCCCCTTTTTAGTACTAGTACACACAAATGATGGCCATTTTCCTGCTCAATAGTCCCAAAATCCTTCTGTGCAGATTATATATGAAAGGTTGGTGAATGCGAGTTTTGCTTTTTTTTTTTTCATTCTTCTTGGTAGTGCTGAATTTCTGGTCTTCATTTCATAGTTGATCTGGATTTTAGCATCTATCTCGGGTTATGATCCAATCACATTTCTTTCATTCTTTTACTTTGCTTTGTTTTACAACCGCACTTTACTTTTTCAGAGTTTGTATAGTTGTTCACATAAATCTGTTATGTGTTAGAGCTGCTAATGAACTGCTTTTACTGTAAGTAATCAACATGCACTACTACGTTTGGCATTGGAAATTGACAGGAACTTTTAAGCTGGTTCTCTTCTGTTCATTGAGTCACCTGAATTGTGTTGGAATATGTTCTTAAGCTCGCTGTTGCAAAGGTAATGAACTTTGTTTTATCTCATGCTGATCTTTCATACATGTTTAGTTATAACGGCAAAATATGATACGAAAAAAAGGTTCCACTACTGATACTTCAGACACAAGTTGTACTATTTGGTGTGGCCAAAATCTGACAGTAGAGTGGCTTTCATATCTTGAATTTCTTTCCCAAATTCATGTGCTATAGGTAGATTTGCAGCACCATTTTAGTTAGAATAGATGTTTAGAGCAAAGTGATGCTGATTACTTTTTAATTTTGCAATTCTTGGCAGGGATAATTCTATGGGATCAGTCTAATGCAATTTTGTATGGGATCAGTTCAATTAAATGAGCAAGCATTTATAGAACTCGTGGGCTCACATATGGATTTGAAGTCCTGTATAGATTAGAAACTCTGTGAGTGGAAAGTATGTCTTTCAGGCAATGTGATTGATTAGAAACTCTGTTGGTGATAGCCTGCAGACCTGGTTACATCTGCATCTTTGGTGAAAATCTCCATATAGTTCTTTGCTTTTCAATCAAGAGTTCAAATTTTCCTCAATTATGATGGTTTTATGTGGTTAAAGATGATAATGCAAACAGGGTATGTGATGCAAGATCAAAACAACTCATTCAACCACTTGCAGAAGATTTATATGTTTCTAGGCATTGTTTCGGTGCTGGACATGAGCCATGAACTATGCAGTATACTAGGCCGAATTCAAAGAGAAGAATGTGTTTTCTTAGAACTCTACCCAGATTCAGGAAAAGAAAATTTTGTAAATCAGGTCCAAAACTGAGCCCCTTTTTAGTACTAGTACACACAAATGATGGCCATTTTCCTGCTCCAATAGTCCCAAAAAAGTTCATATGCCAATGTCACAAATCTCATGCATAAAATGCAGGTTTTAAAAGAACTATTTGACCAATAAACTATTCAAATACTCAGAACACTTGTAACAAACATGGGAATCATTACTCTAACAAAATGTGTAGTCTAGCTGCAATATTGGGCCAAACTATATATAAATATAACCAAACATTACAAGATTTTCCAATGACTACTTCTTTAATAACTTCTTGGAAGAAGAACAGTGAAACCAACAGATACTCCAAAGAGGAGGAGAGCAGGACAGTGAAGTTGACCATCAATGCTTCTTGCCCTCTTCCTAAGCCCGTGAAGGTGAATTTCTCAATCAAGCCGGTCACAGCACTCAATATTGCCATGAAAAATATAACCATGCCAAGCAGGAATTTCTCAATCAAGCCGGTCACAGCACTCAATATTGCCATGAAAAATATAACCATGCCAAGCAGGACATGCCATGGTGCAAAATTTGCTCTAGTCGTGGAGTCTCTGGCTCAGAACTGGTAAAGAAGCCAAACAGCCACTCACAAAAAAAGTTCAGAATCTTCCATTATATTCTGGCTCTAGTTGTTTTAATAAACTTGTTCTTATTTTTTCATGCATAAAAGTCGCATAACCTGTTCTTACAGACAAATCCCCACCCTCTTCATTTTCTTTGTAGATTTGCAGCTCATCATACATGTTAATTTGCATTATCTGTACGAGCATGTGTGTAAACTAAAATACCAGACTTAAACATGTTAATTTGCATTATCTGCAAGCAGGTTTCCCATTGAGATAGTTCAGAAATATGAAATTGAATGAATCAATCAGATCATCTATAAAAAAATAAAAAATAAAAAAGATGGTGAAGAAATATCATGCATGCTGATTCTGCACAAGTTCAGTAGCATAAGTATATAAAAGCCATATGCTATTGTCTTCAAGAATTACATTTCATTAAACTGCAATTTCTCTGATAACAATCATATCAAACAATTATGTCAGAATTGCTCCCAAACTCGAGTATTCTGCCCCTAGACCATCTATTGTACAATCAATTTCTGATTATCCTTGTGCAAATTGTCACTTTTTTAACCAAGATTTCATAAACTAATACAGCTATCAAGATAGAACCAGGTTAGCAAAAAAGTTGTAGAAAGAAGCATTCTTCTAAGATCAAAAGTGCTAAAAGTCAATCAAATTTTGTAAAAAATTAATGAAAAGAAAAAGTAAGGAAAGACAATGGATCACCACCAGCAAGAAAACAGTTTCCATGAGAAAACAGTTTACATAGAATAGCCAACAAGAAAAGATTATCTATATTTGACACATAATTCTCTTATCTCCATAGGAGGATTCAGAGGGATTCTCATCTTTAGAAGTCAATAGTTCGATTGGTCGCAGATATTTCTTTTCTCATGGAATTCTTCAGGTTTCAATCAGCAATCAGGATATAAAAGTCTTCTATACTTGCAACTGATGGAAGTAGAAGAATACAGATAGTTATTGATGCATATGAAAATAACATGAGATTTGGAGAATATGCAAGGTTGTCCACTGTAGGAGTGATGTATCAGATCTCTATGTTGGCAGTTTGAAAAGGAGAACTGGTACAAAATAGTATCCCCATGGACGCAACGGTTTCTAAATTTCTTCTTCCCCACTCCTATCTAATTTTCTGCACCAATTGTATCCTAGAGCTCTATTTAGTGCGCAACTTCAGCAACTCATTATTCCAACAACACAGAGCATGCTTCAAGCTTAAGACCCATGGTTACAGAATTAAATATAGGAATTTATTTTGAATAGCTTGATTATTGGGATAGCGTAATTATAGGAATAGCTTGATTATAGGGATAGTTTAATTATAGGAATAACTTGATTATAGGGATAGCTTAATTATAGGACTCTACCTGATTGATAGTTAACTTTCCTAACATAGAGGTGTTAGTTCATGTATATATATGTAACATTTTCTCTCAATGAATGTGTGAAATATATTCCATCCAAAACTTCGTTATCATGGTATCAGAGCCCTACCATCAAGGTTAGGGTCTCTGTCCGCTGCCAGAAAATTCATTAGTCATCATTCGGTTCATCTGGTTCTGTATAGGACACATCTGTGTTCTATTCTTCACTCTTATTTTAAAGAGTTCAGATCTGTCCTTTTTTTTTCTGTTAATTCTGAACCCATGACAGAAACGAAATCTGTCATTACGTCTGATGTGGTTCCTGTGATGTCTAAGATCACGGACCACAAACTCAACAATTCTAACTATCTTGATTGGAGTAAAACGGTTCGTCTTTATTTGCGAAGCATTCATAAAGACAATCATCTGACTGATGATCCTCCAGAAGATGGTTCAAGACAGACATGGCTAAGGGAAGATGCTAGATTGTTCCTGCAAATACGGAATTCTATTGATAGTGAGGTAATTAGCTTAATTAATCACTGTGAATTTGTTAAGGAGTTAATGGAGTATTTAGAATTTTTGTATTCTGGTAAAGGGAATATTTCTCGCATATATGAGGTGTGTCAAGCCTTTTATCGTGCAGAGAAACAAGATAAGTCCATCATGACTTATTTTATGGATTTTAAGAAAACTTATGAGGAGCTTAATCTGTTATTACCGTTTAGTTCTGATGTGAAAGTTCAGCAAACTCAACGGGAACAGATGGCAATTATGAGTTTTTTGGCTGGTCTTTCACCTGAATTTGAAGCTGCTAAATCTCAGATTCTTTCGAGTCCTGAGATCTCATCCTTGCAAGATGTGTTTAGTAGGGTGCTTCGCACAGAGAATTCCCAGTCTGTTCAGTCCAGCAGTGCTCTTGTTAGTCAAACTAACAAATATGAATTTGGAAAACAGCAATACAAAGGTGGTGGTAAAGGAATTGACACGCGGGGACAGAATGGAGAAGTGGTTGTGTGTCACTATTGTCATAAGCCGGGTCATATGAAGCGTGATTGCAAGAAATTGCAGTACAGGAATCAGAGAACTCAATCTGCACATATTGCTTCTACCAATGATGCGATTAACCATGAAAAGTCTGTTACGATCTCTGCAGATGAATTTGCTAAATTTTCTCAGTATCAAGAATCATTAAAGTCTTCATCTACTCCCGTAACTGCCATCGCTGAGTCAGGTAAACCAAACACATGCCTTGTGTCCTTGTCCTCCAAATGGGTAATTGATTCTGGTGCCACAGATCATATGACAGGTAATTCTAGTCTATTTTCTACCTTTCAGCCACACACATCTGCACCTACAGTTACCTTAGCTGATGGGTCAAAATCCCGTGTTCTTGGATCAGGCTCAGTTAACCCCACTCCATTAATCTCATTGTCATCTGTCTTAAGTTTGCCTGAGTTGTCTTTTAATCTAATTTCTGTGAGTAAACTTACTCGTGCCCTTAATTGTTCTGCTCAATTCTTTCCTGACTATTGCTTGTTTCAGGATCTTACGACGAAGCAGATTATTGGTAAAGGGCATGAATCTGGAGGTCTTTACATCCTTGACACCCAGATACCAAAGTCCATAGCTTGTTCTGGAATTGTAACTCCATTTGAAACACATTGTAGGCTGGGTCATCCTTCTCTCTCGTTGTTAAAGACACTTTGTTCACAATTTCAGAGTTTGTCTTCATTAGATTGTGAGTCTTGTCAGTTTGCCAAACATCATCGTGTTAATCTGAGTCCTAGGGTCAATAAACGAGCGGATGCTCCTTTTGCATTAGTTCATTCGGATGTCTGGGGACCTAGTCCAGTCATTTCTAAAACTGGATTCAAGTATTTTGTTACTTTTGTTGATGACCATTCTCGTATGACTTGGTTATATTTAATGAAAAATCGGTCAGAGTTGTTTTCTCATTTTTGTGCTTTTTGTGCTGAGGTTAAGACTCAATTTAAGCGTTCTGTACAAATATTGCGAAGTGACAATGCCAAAGAATATTTATTCGTACCTTTTCAATCTTATATGGTGCAAAATGGCATTATTCATCAAACCTCTTGTGTGGATACACCATCCCAAAATGGGGTCGCAGAACGAAAGAATAGACATTTGCTCGAAACTGCAAGAGCCTTATCATTTCAAATGCATGTTCCTAAACATTTTTGGGCTGATGCAGTGTCCACAACTTGCTTTCTAATCAATCGTCTGCCTTCATCTGTTCTGAATGGTGGGACTCCTTATAATACTCTTTTTCCAAATAGATCTTTGTTTCCCATCGAACCTAAAATCTTTGGGTGTACATGTTTTGTCCGTGACTCTCGTCCCCAAGTCACTAAATTAGACCCCAAATCATTGAAATGTATTTTTCTTGGTTATTCCCGTGTCCAAAAAGGATATAGATGTTATTGTCCTAGTCTCGGCAGGTACATTGTGTCAGTTGATGTTACTTTTCTTGAAAATACACCTTTTACCCCATCCTCATCTCATTCATGTCAGGAGGAGGATGATGATTTGTTAATCTATACTGTCACATCTTCAAGTTCTTCCCCTGCTAAACCTCCAATTACTCAGGTATATTCTCGACGACAAAAGCCTCCTGATACATGCCCTGAACCAGTTCCTTCGTTACCAGATCCTGTCTCAAGTGATGATCTTCCTATTGCTCTTCGCAAAGGTAAGCGTCAATGCACTTATCCTGTGTCTTCATGTGTATCTTATAATCATTTACCCACCTCTTCTTGTTCCTTTATTACATCTATTGATTCTATCTCCCTTCCTAAATCTGTTCATGAAGCCCTATCCCATCCCGGATGGCGCAATGCCATGATAGAGGAGATGAATGCTCTAGATGGTAATGAGACTTGGAACTTAGTAAATTTACCTGCAGGGAAGAAGGCTATAGGGAGTAAGTGGGTTTTTGCAGTTAAATTCAATCCTGATGGGTCGGTTGCTAGGTTGAAAGCTCGCCTTGTTGCCAAAGGCTATGCCCAAATCTATGGAGAGGATTATTTTGACACTTTTTCCCCTGTTGCTAAGTTAACATCTGTCAGGTTATTTATTTCTATGGCAGCCACTCATAATTGGTCTTTGCATCAACTAGATATCAAGAATGCCTTTCTTCATGGAGACCTCCAAGAGGAAGTTTATATGGAGCAACCACCAGGGTTTGTTGCTCAGGGGGAGTCTGGGAAGGTTTGTCATCTTCGGAAGTCCTTGTATGGACTAAAACAAAGTCCTCGTGCTTGGTTTGGAAAATTTAGTCTAGCAGTTGAAAGGTTTGGGATGCAGAAAAGCAAATCTGATCATTCTATTTTCTACAAACAGTCTGAAACGGGTATTATTTTGTTGGTAGTATACGTGGATGATATTGTTATCACTGGGAATGATGCTGCAGGTATTTCATCTCTTAAAACTTTTCTCCATAGTCAATTTCAGACAAAGGATTTGGGACTGTTAAAGTATTTTTTGGGTATTGAGGTAGCAAAGAGTAGGAAGGGGATATTCCTGTCCCAAAGAAAATATGTTCTTGACTTACTATCTGAAACGGGAAAATTGGGGGCTAAACCAGCTAGTACCCCAATGATTCCTAACTTGCAGCTCACAAAAGAAGGTGAATTGTTAGAAGATCCTGGGAGGTATAGAAGATTGGTTGGAAAGTTGAATTATCTTACAGTGACTCGTCCAGATATCGCGTATTCAGTTAGTATTGTTAGTCAATATATGTCTAATCCTACTGTTAATCATTGGGCAGCTGTAGAGCACATTTTGTGTTATTTAAAAGGAGATCCTGGACGTGGTATTCTTTATAAAAATCATGGTCATACTAGGATTGAGTGTTTTTCAGATGCTGATTGGGCAGGATCCAAGGCAGATCGGAGATCCACAACTGGATTTTGTGTCTTTGTTGGAGGAAACCTGGTCTCATGGAAAAGTAAGAAGCAGAATGTTGTCTCACGATCGAGTGCAGAGTCAGAATATAGAGCTATGGCACAATCGATTTGTGAAATCATGTGGATAAATCAACTTCTAACTGAAGTAGGCCTCAAAACCTCAATGCCTGCAAAATTGTGGTGTGATAACCAAGCGGCTCTTCATATTGCATCCAATCCCGTATTTCATGAGCGAACAAAACACATCGAAATAGATTGTCATTTTGTTCGTGAGAAAATACAGCAGGGTTTGATTTCTATAGGATTTGTAAGGACTGGAGAACAATTGGGAGATCTCTTTACGAAGGCTCTACATGGGGTTCGAGTTGATTACCTTTGTAACAAGCTGGGCATGAGCAACATCTATGCTCCAGCTTGAGGGGGAGTGTTACAGAATTAAATATAGGAATTTATTTTGAATAGCTTGATTATTGGGATAGCGTAATTATAGGAATAGCTTGATTATAGGGATAGCTTAATTATAGGAATAACTTGATTATAGGGATAGCTTAATTATAGGACTCTACCTGATTGATAGTTAACTTTCCTAACATAGAGGTGTTAGTTCATGTATATATATGTAACATTTTCTCTCAATGAATGTGTGAAATATATTCCATCCAAAACTTCGTTATCACCCAGATAACAAAGCACTTCCCCAGCTTTTGAAATCCATTAGAAGTACACTAAAATAGCTCCTGACATACACAGGCTGCTGATCAGTAAAATGTCCTGAACTCTTTTAACTGATAGTCTTAAAAGCAGCAAACTCATTGATACAAAATTTGAACGCAAGCTTTTAACACTGAATATTATTTGACAGTGGGGAAGATAGGTTGAACTCTTACTTTCTCATTGGTGTACATTCAAGGACAGGAAAAGAAACTACCACATGCAATGGAAGATGAGAGTAAAAAGTCAGGAAGAAAGCCACATATGACACAAAGGTTTAGGACATCACTTCCAAGACAAAGATGCATAAAAAATTCACCAATGAATAACTTAAATAACTCCTTCACGGATGGCCTAACAAACCTGGGTCTGTGGGTGTGTGTACAATAGTACATGCAGTATGTACCCGGCTTCAGCTCAGCCCTGGGGACCAGAATATCTTATGACAGGAAATTGAGGTGATGAATCCCAACATTTCAATTAAAAGCCCTTCCATCAACGTCAATGAATAAGCCTATGGTCTCAAACAACCGCCGAAGTGTCCACTGTCAGTTTACCCAATGCCTATAACACGTAAAATACCCATAAGCTACTAAAGCACCATAAATTTTAAGTCTACTGAAATACGTAGAATTTAAATTTTCAATAAATACACGAGATCCTAAAAAGATTACCCATTCTTCAAAGTGGGTAAATTGGATCTTCAGCCAAATTCCCAAGAATATTAAAATTTACTCTTCCCTTAAACTCTTTATTGGTTGCATCAGTCGTGAATATTGATGGCATCCATAAAAAAAGAATGGAACGCATAATGTATCCATATATCAACATCAGTTTGAAGCCCTATTTCAGCACACAGCTTTTATAAAAACTCTGTGAAGTCAAAAGAATAGAATCTTGCAAGCACCAGATGCACACCTCCCCATTCTCCAAGTTGGTTCACCATTTGTCTTCCTTTTGCAACAAGAGAGTCCAAGAAATAAAAATGATACAGGCATTGGAGAGGACTTCAAGTATAACTGAAACTCATTCATTTCTGTCACATATTGATAAGCCTCAGCAGCGCTTGGCTTCTCGTTTAATATATCCAAAAACAATTCCAAACAAGTTGTCTGCCACAAGATTTTAAGCTAACTCTAAATTGTCCACTTATTATTTGGGCCCTAGAAGAGTGCAACATCTCATGCCTATACAAGTCCCTTTAGGTATGAATCAAAGACAATTATCCAAAGCTGCTGCAATGAAGAATGCCTTTTTAATGTTAAAAGCAAAACTGAAGCTTATATATCTATTTCTTGAGAACTCAAAATAGATGATTGGCAATCAGCTATATATTTCATGTATATAATAACTGATGTCTCAAATGCCTAACAAAATTGGACTAACGGTCTTCTCCTTCCAGAAATATGATCACTTAAGACCATCTCATTCTTTAGAGAAATATAACGATACACTTATTAAATTGCTTTTATATTTAAAAAATTTTTCTTATGCCAGAAAATATTGCATATCTTCTATCTATTGTTTCTGATTTATGTTCAAAGAAAACAATGCAAAGGTTCCATATTAGTAAGGTGAATTTGTGCCTAACCTGTATGAGTTATGTGCTCAAGCTTAAGCTAAGGTTACTATGTATCCATAAGCCTCTTCAAATTCAAGGAAATTGGTAACTCATATATATATACTGGAAAGCTGTGAGTGATAAAGAATTTAACCAGTGATGCATTTTGGATGTCGAATCATGTCATTTACTCAAGAAGGCACAGCAGACTTAAGCAGTCACTCGATTGAACCAAGTGACAAATGATAGAGTGTAAGCAAAACAACCTGAATAAGGCTTGTAAACAAGGACTAAACCATACTAATCTGTGACCTAAAAATGCACCAGCTACAAATAAATGGATGAAGTGGAAGATCATATGCAAAAAAATTTGAAACCAGCTGCTAGACTCATATGTTAATAACCTATTGGCAGGATAATTGACATCTTATCCTTCTGTTTGTCGGCAAACCGAAATCTTAATCAAGTTTAGAACCCAAAAATCATAAACGTTTTTCCTAGACTAAGTTCAACAGATGGAAATAGTGTTACATGCATAATTTTGCCATTATTCTCACAAATGAAGACCATTAGCATTACACTTCATTTCCAAAAATTCATCACGTTTAAAATGGTAAACAACTTTAGTTTGTTTGTCCCCCCCCTCCCCCCCCCCCTTTTCCTTCCAATACCTAATGCATTTGAACAACACAACATGCCTGTGCCTATCTTCTGCATAGCTCACCCAGTTCTCCAAACTTCCTCAGTTTTATCAATTAGTCGCCATCCCATTCCCCGTTTACTTATGCTTAATCTTTCAAACATCTCTTTCTTTAGAAACCAATTCCGTAACATTGCTGCTCTTCATCTTGAACCAAAACAATTATAGCAGCGAACACATTATACCAGTAATTCAAGTCCGCTACAGTCTTATTCACTTCCAAATACCCCAAGTTCCCAACCTTGCCCAGAATTTAAGAATCCCATAAAACCAAGTTCACTAAACCAATTTAACTGTCCTGATTCTCAAGTCAGCATGAATTTTCTTTATGTCTAAAATTTCCTCATTTTGACATTATTCCAGAGAACTGAAAAGAGACAAAACCAGCAGATTTCATTACCTTTTCAAGAATTGACATGGCTTCTTTTGTTGCACTCTTCTCCCTCTCTACATAACAAAGGAAGGATTTTTATCAATCACCACACTGCCCAGACTATCCCAAACAATCAAATTGAAAATTTTCAAAAACCCAGATGCAAATTACATAAATAAATGCCAATAAAGTACAAAAATAGCAACAAAAAAAAAAGAACATAGCTTTCTGGACAGAAGAGATGGGATGAGAGGCCTTACTGATGGGGTAGGTGATGATGAATCCGGAGTGGGAATGACTGAGGAGAGAAGAGGGGCGATGTAGTCAAAACGAGGAATGGTGATCACAGCAGAGTGCTGCTCCCAGGGCTTCAGCTCCTCCTTGGTTTTCAGTTCCACTTTCATTGCTTCTTCTTCCAATTCTTTTGCTTTTTCTTCTGTTTTTGCTGTCACAAGTTTTTCCGCCATTCTTTTCTGAGTCTATCGGTGTTTCATTCCCAGTATCATTGAGTTAATGGATTGTAATTTGTATGGCAAATGAGACTCGTATTTATATTTCGCAAACGAGGTTAATGGATTGAGGTTCTTCCACTAACTTTACTAATATAAAACGTGATTTATACTAAATGATTTATGTACTGTTTGATAACTCAGAGTGTGTTTGGACCGGAGATTATTTGTCCAAATTTATTTGCTTACATCACCATTATAATTTCTAATACAACTTTTTATCCTTTCAATTATCTTTTTATCTCACATACATCACATCACAAAAAGTGTTACAGTAAAAATATCTCAAATAATTTACAATCCATCAATTTCCCACAGTTTAAGGATACGTTTGATAAAACTGGAGTCTAAAAATTGAAATCTAATTTCATTAAATTATTGATTTGTTAAATATTAAGTCAAATATATTTGATTGTATATCACATTCACTGATAAATGAATAATTTATCATTTATTTTTGGAACAAGTTTTGCCTAAAAAATTCAATACCACTTAATTAATTCAAATGTTCAATTTTTTATTATCAAACATATGTAAATATATTAAGATCTGAATCCATTAAATTTAAGTGCTGAATTGGGTTAGTAAACAAGGTCTAAATTAATTAAGTAACATTGAATTTCCTAGGCAAAATTTGCTTCCAAAATGAAAATATAAATTTGAAATTTGAATTCATTAAATTACTGAATTGTTAAATACTAAATGTGATACATTGGAGCCGAGAAAATTCAGTATAATTTTATTTTTTGAAGGAAATTTTGCCTAAAAAATTCAGTGTCATTTAATTAATTTAGTTGTACAATTTTTGGTTATCAAATGTGCCGAACATGTTAATATCTAAATCCATTAATTTTAAGTGTTAAATTGAGTTATCAAATAGAGCCTAATACTTAACAACTTAACAACTTAACTTTATGGAATTCAAACTTCACACATTAGTTTTCAACTTTAATTTTATCACACGCTGCTTCCTTTTACCCAAATTCTACCAAACAGAATTTTTCTACATATTACCACCCTCACAATTCACAAAGTCATTTGAACAACTAAATCTATTAACTAATGTCTGTCGGTTTGGACTATTGTGTGATATCAAAGGTTAAAAAAAAAAATCAGACGTGTGCACAAAAATAAGACAAAAAAATGGTGTAGACTTTTCTTTTGGAAAAAGGGAGAATTGCAGTTTCAATCTCCAATTTTTAGCATATGTGCTAAATTAGTTTCTAATATTCCAATCAAAATAAATTTGGTTCTCAAAGTTTTTGATAGTACGTACATTCAATAATGATGAAAACTCAACAATGACTAACGGTCAAAATTTAATTATTGTTATTTAATAATTTTGACTTTGTACTTTTGGACCCTAATATTTGAAATTTTAATCATTTTAGTCGCTTAAGTTTTCAATAGTGATATTGAGGGTATTAGGATAAAATAAGACGCGAATTACAACACAATTGTCTTAAATGGGTACTAGCAATGCTAGTTAAACTTTTTATTTTTTACTTCATTTATTCATGCCACTAATGTCTCATATACTTCTTCCCTTTGGTATAATTGGTCTCAAATTTGGTATTATATATGTGATTATTGTTTTATACTATTAGTAATTAACTGATGATTAACCCATAATGAGTAAAAGCACTTCGTATTAGTATTTATGTTTGCTGGTTTTTATAATTGCAATTCCTAACTATAATAATTTAAGGCCTATATGCACAAATCATGCAAGAACTAGCATGAATGATAATACATTTTTATATTAATACTAGAATTTTCATTTTCTATTTTATATATTATGTATATATTGTCATTTGATTGTAACTTATTCAAAAAAAAAATAAAAACTCTTTAAGTTCAATGATGTTATTATGTTGATATAAAGTGTTTTTATAAAATCTTATAGGAATTTAGGATGACATTTGTCGTATCTTTAATTCAATGCACAACTTTTCTTTCATTTTAAAACCCTTAACTATAACTAGAAACTTAAGAGACCATATTGATTGAAACTTCAAACATTAGGGACTAAAACTGTAAAGTTAAAATCAGAAAATTTAGAGACCGGATTTGTTTTGGCTGATACATTAGAGACCAGTTGGATGTATAGGTCAAACATTGAGAATCAAATTTGTGTTTCTCCCTTTGGAAAATTTTGAGAAGTAGTAATAGAAAGATTTAAAATTCTTAAAGACATATAAGTTTTGGCAAATTCACATATTCCTAATATCTAATAAAACACATGTCATAATCAAAATTACCAAATTAACCTATCCAACCAAGCAAGCCCCCACTCTAATCATCTGATCCCCAAATTCTCTTTCTTACTCTTTTTGAGTGGGAAATGAATTAGCCCAAAAATCTGAGCACTACAAAAAGAAGTGAACAATTACCACACTTTCTTTTGTCATAGTTCTCAATTCGTGTGTAAAAGTGACTTTTTGACATGGTTTTAGCAATCGTGATGTCAAAAAACTTCTTACCACACTTTTGTTGGTCACAACAATAAATCGTGGTAATTATGCTACTATTTGCCACGGTTGATTAATCATTGTGGTAACTTTGATGTGTGCTGCATATCTTTCTTCAACCGAGTTGTTGGTTGAACCAAGTTTACTTGCTTATGCAAACTAGTTTGAGCAGCCTGTGCTAGTAGATTATTTCAACAATGTTTAATTATGTGTTGTGACAGTGGCTACAAAGCAGATCTTAGTATTTTTTTTCTTGGGCTCATGAATTGGATTCTAAATGTACTTTAATATTGACTTTGTGCTTTTTTAACTTCTTTGGTGATAATGTGATACTAATTACAGTTTTAACATTGTTTTGTAGGGTACGATTAGTAATGATGGGGAATGTGAAAAACTTCATCCAGCTCATTCGTTCTCAGATGTTTTTGGAAGTTATTTGTAGTCATGAAATCTTTATTGGGTGGTCCAAAACGTTAGTGTACTAGAGATGTTCTTCTAAAGGGTTAGACCATTGTATTAGCTTTCAAATTGTAATCACTTTCGATTGGCATAATTTCGTGCAATATATGCTATGTTTTTGGTAACTTGTACGCACTTATTTGTGAGATTTTTAATAAAAACTTTAGCTATTTTACTTGTGTTAATTATGGCAATAGATCTTAAACATTTATCTTTTGATATTTCTTTTAAGGACAAATTTTACTTTACCTCCCTGTGGTTTAGTGTTTTTTTTACATAATCCTCCTATGATTTCAAAAGTTATACATTCCTATGATTTCAAAAGCTATACATAACCCTCTAATGGTTTGGATCAAAGTGTCAAAATGACAAAAATGATCATTCGTAACGGAGTCACCTAAAATGTCAAAAATACCCATATGTAAAGTTAAAAATTATTTATCAACTAAGAGGGGTTATGTGTATATTTTGAAAATCATAAGAGAGTTATATGGTAAAGTATTAAACTATAAGGGAGTTATATGGTAAAATATAAAAATCATATAGGGTTAGTGTGTCATGTATTTATAAGGATAATTTTGAAATTTTTAGAAGTTCCGTTACGAATGACTATTTCTGTTATTTTGACACTTTAATCCAAACTATGAGGGGGTTATGTATAACTTTTGAAACCATAGGGAGGTTATTTGAAAAAAATACTAAACCACAGGGGGTAAAATATAATTTGCCCTTCTTTTAACAACATTGGAAATTAGGATGATTAATCAGAACCTTTCTCCACAGAACCAAAACTGTGAAATTAGTCCATGACAAAGACCTTTCTCAATGCTTTCCAAACCGTGGCTGCAATTTGTTGCAAAAAAGTATTGGTAACAATTTCAAACCATGTTAAAAACTGTGGTAAATAGTCAATGATATATATATATATATATTAGTTCTTTTATGACGAATGTAAAACTGTGATTTTTCCGTGGTAAAAAGTATTTATCACGGATCCAGAACTGTTGCAAAGCATTTGCGATGGCTGTATACAAGACGCCTCCAAAACCATTGCAAATTTGTGGCAAATAACATTTTCCACGATTTAAAGTACTTTATATCACATATTGGATGCGCAGCAAAAACTGATTTTTTTTTTTTTTTTTTTTTTTGTAGAGGAGGCAATCCTTTGAGGACTATCAATGGGATCTGGTCAACTTGAACTCGGTTCTTACAAAAAATCTCTAATGAGCCTGACATTTCATTGAGTTGGGTTGAAATTGGGTCTAATCTCAAATTAAATGTGAGCAGAGTTTGGGACTTATTATGATCAAATCCAATATAGGTTCGACCCTTTAATATGCATATATATATATATATATATATAATTATATATAATATATTCATATTTTGATATATATAATTATATATAATATATCCATATTTATATATATAATTATATATCTAAATATATAATAATAATAATACTTATGAGTTATTTGTCAATATATATATATATATAAGGAATATTAAATATACAAAATTATGTCAAAAGATTTAGAAGGACAAATCTTAGTACAAGCAAATTGAGGATCTTTGAAAATTTATTGAGTGTTGATCATATTTTATTACTATTTTCCATGTACATTGAATTAATTGCATATATTATTGTTGAAAAATTCTTGTTTTATATATTTTTTATTGAATTGTTACTGGTTCTTGTGTAGTTTTAATGTTGTGGTCTTGTGGCTATTAAATTAGTTTAAAACTTAATAATTATAGTAATTATATTAAGGAAATTAAGGAGTTATAAGCGAGTTTGAGTTAAATCTGAATTAAACTCACAATCCAAATATTTTGTAACTCAAGTATGAGTTTTATATTTATCAATCCAAAACTCATAGTTCGAAACCGAAAGTGGTTCTAACTATAAAAGCCGAATCTAAGTTTGTTAAACTTCGCTTCAAATGGCCAAATTGGCAGGAGTAAATCCTTCTCCTCTTTTGATTTAAATGAAATTAAATTTAAACCTATAGTTTAGTACTCATATTCTTTTGTACCCAAACAGCCTTCTGACTTTGAAAAAAATTACCCAAAATACTACAAGTTATCTTCACCTTGATTAGAATTATTTCAAGTAATCATGAAAGTCAAGTCAAGTCAAGTCAAGTAACCACTCCCCGTTTAGTATCTATGTATTGAGCTGCTTAGCTCTCCTTGATAACCAAAAAAAAAAAAAAGTCAAGTCACATAATTGATTTTGTTGTCTAGGTTCTATTTTTCTTTTTTAGTTTTTTTATTCTAACAGTAAAAAAAGGGTTCGTAATCACAATACTACTATGATTGATCATGGAAGTATATTGTTTGGATTGCATTTTCTGGAAGGGTATATTGTAATACTTTTTTTAGATATGATATATATAAAATAAAAAGATCATTGAAAAATGTGTCAAGGAAATATTCCGAAAAAACATGAGATTTTTGTCCAGAGAATGGCAATCAAAAAAAAAAGCCAGTATATTGGCATACTACTGCAAATTGTCCTCTTTTCTACAAATATATTATTTTTTATAACTTAAACTATCCAAAAAAAAAAGGTCTCTAATCAAAATATTGAATTGTTATGTTCAAACTTGTAACATATATGCTTCTAATAAAACAAAAAAACTAATGAAAAAGACCAATCTTTAAAAATATTACCTATGAAAGATAGAACCAACTGATAAAATTCAGGAATTCTTCCAGACTTATGGTTTTCAAATATCATTGATTTTCTCTAGTTTCATGTGATCTAGTAGGCCCTTGCAATTTTAATCTTTTGCCATTGCTAGAAAATGTACAATGGTAGGGAAAGAATGGTTTTGGTAGCGAAGAAAAAGGCAAAGGAACTCTTTTATAGCAACTGTGAAGCCTTAGGGCAATTACAGTAGTTAGCAAATACACACAACTGATAAATGGGCTACATTGCCTTTTTACACAGTACAAAGAAGAGAAAGAGTGTGTGAGGCTTTTTTTTTTTTTGGCGAATGCTAATATTATTTGCCTTTTGAAAACTCCAATTGGTTTCAACTTTCCTTCTCTCATTTGTTGCTATTGAGAGAACTCCATTAGGCACCGCTTTGTTACACAATATGAAGGGTTATTTTTAGGGTCTTCTTATTGATTGCATTGTAAGTATTGTGCTTGTAGTTAAAACTCTTCTAGACTTTGCTTAGTTGGGATTTACAATGTGTTCATGCGTTTTTTATTCTTGGGTTTCTTTCTGTGCATCTTAAGTCATGATTATGATAAGAAGACTTAGTTTGATTACTTTTGAGGCTAGGTACGCAAGTTTTAGTAGGGTTTAATGAAGAAGCCTTTTCTTTATAATTGAGATTGATAGTTCAGAAAATTGATGAAAAGAATTTAAGCCTGACACGAATAGAAGTTATTCAAACATTTCTCTTCTTTCTATTTTTAAATGAAGTTCTTTCTTCGCCTGTAAAGAAAGAAAAAATAAGTTCAAGAAGCATGTTTACGATTATTTAAAAAATCAATTCAAAAGGTTTATTCTTTCGAGAAACTCAGAGAAGAGATAGTGAAACAAGGGAAAAATGCAGTATTGATCCCTAATGTTTAGCTTGCGCACCAAAATGATCCTTAATATTTTGACCCCAAAAAAAATGCTGTCTACAAAGTTTGTGGTTTTAGACAAATATAGAACAATTGATGAAAAATTCCAATAACTAACTGTCAAAATCGAATTGTTTTAATCCATTGACAGGCATAACCAACCCATGACCACAATCTCATCGTCAATTTCTTCAAAAGCATCAGCATTCAAATTTTTTCTTTTAATCTTTAGCAACTTGTTGGTCAATGACATAATTATTTTGCAGATTCTGTGCCTAAAAACTCAAATGCTAAACACTCTGAGAAATTGTATGAAGTTACAAGCATCGCTTATTTTAGAGTTGGAAGCCGGACTTCAGTTTTAGATCATGATTTTGAACATCTTCTTGATCTCATAACTTCCGTGCCAGAAGAAAAAGAAGTTTGAAGCTAGTTTCTTGATAGTAAATTCACATATGAAAACTTTTCAGCCGAATAAGAAAATGCCTCATCTTATAATCGTAGTCATAATGCTGCATTGGAAAAGCAAGTTGCCAACAAGATCCATAACTAGGATAAAAGGTAAATAACTATGTACTTTATGTGGTTTTGTCTATCACCGCATGATTCCTTTAAAGTTTAATTTTTCAAAATATTCATATAATCCCTACTATAATTTTATGTAAAGTAAAAGTTTGACATAAAGGAGTCTTTATAGAATCGTTATTTGAAATGCTTGTATTGCACTTATTCAAGTATGGAATAAATTTTTGGGGGGATGGGAAGGGGAGGAATAACTTTTCGTAAAATTATAGGGAATTTTGTGGGCATACATGAGATAGTAGGATGATTAAATAAATATTATAACTTCATTATACGCGTTCCTAGAGTGCATTTAGGTCATTCGATATGATTGGAGTTACTTTCTGCTCATTTTCAATTTTATATAAAACTATATATGATTATGTGATCATATATGAAAACAGAGAGAGAGAGAGAGAGAGAGAGGGGAGGACTTTTATGCAAAAAAGCACGTTCTCATGTACAAATTCTTTTGCAACTGCCCATAGAAGTTTTCCTCAAATACATTCCAAATAGTTCAGTTTCCAATTTCCATTGGCATTTGAAATGAAATATGATGTGGTTATAATTTGTATCATCTTTTCCTTGTCAACTTTTTCTTTTCAGCTGGTTTTATTTAGAATCTTAGCTATACATTTGAAAGCCAATCAAAACAACATAGAAGGGAAGTTGAACATTTCTCAAGAATATTGTTAGATTGACTATGACAAATACCTTGCTTTCCAACTTAACTAATCAAAATTTTATCATTGCCTTTCTTAGCATGAGAATATATGTATTCTAATATGCTTTGCCCATTTCTTAGGTTATGCCCAATATGCTTTTCGTTGCAGGTAGGCAATTTTTTCTTTGTTTCGTTACAATGAATTTATGTGACTTTGCAAGTATTACCAAAGTGCCAATTTCAAGAACGATCTTCTTTGAAATTAGTATCATTTTTGGACTGGCTAGATCATGTAAAATGCATCCTTTATGGCCTAGAAAACAAAAATGACATTTTTTTCCCAAAGCTTGTAAGCGAGAAAACATAAAGGAAAGGCATAAGAGGCAAATCAAGGATTTTATCTTTACGTGATTATCATCCCTACCAAAGTAAGTTGGATCTTAGGGACAACATATTTTTTTTTTCCTATCTATTAGTTTTACTTAGAATCATAGCTAGCCATTTCTTTTTAGAGCAAATTAAGAAAACATTAGAAGGGAGCTGAACATTATCTGAAGATTGTTAGATTCCACATGACAAATACCTTCCTTTCCAATTTAAACAATCAAAAGAAATCCAAAATTTTCTCTATGCCTTTCTTAGCCCAAGAGAATAGTTGTTCTTTACCTATTTTTTAAGGTTATGCTCTGTATACTTTTTCTTTTGAGTAGACTGAAATTTCACTTTTTGAATACAATAACTTTTGATATGTACTACCAAAATGCCAAATAAAACTCCTTGTTTATACCACAAAGGGAAAAAGAAGCATACATTGCCAAATTCATATCATTCTTCACTAGCTATTCTTTCAAATTCATATAATTCTAGAATTTGCTAGCTCATATAAACCGCATCCTCTATACTACAAAAGAAAGAAAGAAAAAGAGAAACAGCATATTTTCTGAAATTTGGAACAACTCTCAAAATTTTTTTGATAAGAAAACCAACTCTTGAGAAATTTGATTGAGCATTATGGCAGAGAGTGTTGCAGGTCTTTTGATTAACCAGCTCTCAACCTTGCTTTCCCCAGAGATCACACTTTTGGGGGGGCTTAAATCAGATGTTCAATTCATCAAAGATGAACTCGAGAGCATGAAGGCTTTCCTCAGAGAAGCTGAAGCAAAGGAAGGCAATGATTCTCAACTCCAAGCACGGCTAAAGCAGGTTCGAGAAGTTGCTTATGATACAGAGGATGTTCTCGATGATTTTACATTCCGCTTTGCTCGTGGCTACAAGGATGGATTCTGTGGCAAGGTTGGAAAGATCTATAACTCAATAAAGAATTTGAAAGCTCGCCATCAAATTTCATTGGAGATAAAAGACATCAAGGACAGAGTTGGACAGATTTCAGAAAGGCATCGGAGGTACCAGTCCCAATATGGTACTCAAGAAAGAGGCTTCGGCTCTTCCGATCAAGCAAATGCAGATTTTGACATTCGTGCTCACTCACTCTTCATTGAAGAAGCTCAACTTGTTGGGATTGATAAGCCAAAGGCAGAGCTCATCTCAAAAATCCTTGATGACCATTCCCAATTGAAAGTAGTTTCGGTTGGAATGGGGGGACTCGGGAAGACTACCCTGGTGAAAAAAGTCTACGATGACGCTGCAGTGAAGAAGCAATTTCAGAGCCATGTCTGGATAACTGTTTCTCAAAATTTTCAGTTCAGGGACATCATCAAGAACCTGATCCAACAGTTGTACAACGAAATCAGACAGCCGGTCCCTCCCCAAGTGGAATCCATGGATGATATTATGCTGAGTGAATTTGTCAGACACTTCCTCCGAGAAAGAAGGTACATTCTTGTCCTTGATGATGTGTGGAGTATAGATGCCTGGAAAGATATCAAATGTGTATTGCCTGACTGCAATACTGCTAGTCGTGTTGTATTGACAACACGAATAGCTGATGTAGCTTCTGCGTCCTGTTTAGGATCACTTGACTTCGTCTATGAGATGGAGCCTCTTTCTGATAAAGAGTCTTGGACTCTGTTTTGCAATAGAACATTTCAGTGCAATGACTGTCCTCCAAATCTAGAAGAAGTTGCTAAAAAAATACTGAAAAAATGTGAGGGCCTACCGCTTGCAATTGTTGCAATAGGTGGTGTTTTGGCTCTGAAGGGCAAGGAAAAGACAGATGAATGGGAGATGATTCTTCATGGTTTTGGTGGTGAGGCAGATGGCAGTGGTAAGCTTGACAGAATCAAAAGGGTACTCTTGCTTAGCTACATTGATTTGCCTCACTATCTTAAAAGCTGCCTATTATATCTAAGCATCTACCCTGAAGATTATCCAATTGATGTGGATGATATACTTTTGAAATGGATTGCACTAGGATTTGTAGAAGAGAAAGGAGGAATAACATCCATCGATATTGCTATGAGATGTATGAAAGAACTCATCAACAGAAGCTTAATCCAAGTTAAATCCACATTGGACGATGGCAAATTGATTAAATGTGGTCTTCACGATTTTGTGCGTGAAATCATTGTTTCAAAATCTAAAGAGCAGAGTTTCACGACTGTAGCCACCAAATATCACACAAGATGGCCTGAAAAAGTTCGACACCTAGCAATCCACAACTTCACTGATAATCCACAAGAATTTAGTAGCTTAAAGTGTCTTCGGTCTGTGGTGATATTTGGGTATGAAGATCCTCTCACAACTACATTTTTATCCAAGTTTTTAAGTGGTGATCCCAAGTTGCTGAAGGTGTTGGATTTGCATGGAGCTGAATTGGACAGCATCCCAAAGAAAGTCTTCAAACTATTTCATCTCAAGTATCTTAATCTTGCAAGAACTGGAGTTAAAATTATTCCAAAATCTATTGGGAAGCTTCAAAACCTTGAAGCTATAAATCTGGTAGGAACCAATGTAACAGAGTTGCCGGTGGAAATTCTAAATCTAAGAAAACTCCGTTCTCTTGACTTAGGTGGAGTGGGTGATTATTCAAATGAGTATGCAAACTGGGACTGTAAATGTCCACTTGGAATTGGAAAGCTTATTTGTTTGGAGGAGTTGTATGGTATAGAAGCAGACAGTGATAAAATAGTAAGGGAGGTTGGAAAGCTAACGCAATTGCGAGGATTAGCCATCACAAAGCTGAGAAGAGAAGATGGACAGGAGTTGCTCTCCTCCCTCTTGAGGCTGAGCAACCTTCGAGATTTGACCATCTCCTGTATTGAAGAAGATGAGATCCTTGATCTCCAACATTCCGTCTTTCCAAAACATGAATTCCTCACATTTCTGAATTTGAAGGGGCGTTTAGAGAGAGTACCGCAATGGGTGACATCACTTCAGTCCTTGAGATTCTTACAGTTGGACAACAGTAGGTTGAGAGAAGATGAGAATGTAATAGGCTCCCTCGGACATTTGCCCAATCTGGTATCACTTTCTCTCTATCGTGCTTATGAAGGGGAGACATTATGTTTCAAGGTTGGAGGATTCCGAAAACTCCAGACTTTAGAGCTTGGGCAATTAACAAGACTGAAATGGGTGAGAGTGGAAGAGGAATCAATGCCTAGTCTCAGAAATCTGTGGTTAGGTGCTTGCAAACTGATGCAGGAGTTGCCTTCGGGCATCCAAAACTTGACCAGACTTGAATTTCTTGGGTTTTATGAAATGTCTGATGAGTTAGTGCACAAAGTACAGAATTTGGATAAACAAAGTGAAGATTATCAGACAATTTCTCATATCCCTCAAGTTTTCATTGGTCGCTGGATTGATGGTCGGTGGAAAGACACGTTCCTCTAAGCGGCAACTCTTTGCAGCTTTCAACATTAATTGGTATTCAGTTAACTCATCTCTTCTATTGGTCTCAGGCTGCTTAATAGCTTTTCGTTTTATTTCATTGAGTTCTCATTTACTTTTTCCTTTCTACTGCTTACTACATTTGTATCAAATCATATCATGAAACACCCTCAATTCCTCGAAATAGTGTGTGTTCATATATCGATTTAGATTTCCTTTTAGACATTTCTTAGACTTGAGGATTACAAGAATTTGATTGTCTTTCTGACACCAACTTTCTCCTCTGCCTCATGGCTATAACATTTACAGCCAATTGATTGAAACAGCATAAAATGGAATTCTAAATTAAACTATGGTTTGATTGATTAAGGCGTCCTCCTGGCTTCTACTTTTTAATTGGCATCAAGAATTTTGACTATATGATCATTCTTTTTCATGTATTTTGGTATTTCCACATAATTTTTGCAAGGATTTTGTTCTTTCTAGCGTTTGATGTGTTTGCAAGGATTTTTTGGCTTCTACTTTTCAATTCTCTTAACAATTATTGCTACTTTTTAATTGGCATCGAGGATTTTGACTGTATGATCAATTCTTTTTCATGTATTTTGGTATTTCCACATAATTTTTGCAAGGATTTTGTTCTTTCTAGCGTTTGATGTGTTTGCAAGGATTTTTTGGCTTCTACTTTTCAATTCTCTTAACAATTATTGCTACTTTTTAATTGGCATCGAGGATTTTGACTGTATGATCAATTCTTTTTCATGTATTTTGGTATTTCCACATAATTTTTGCAAGGATGCAACATGGGTAAATTATTTGACACCTATTAGTTCATTCCTGTTATTTTCTCTTAGTGTTATAAGTCAAATACTTTGGGACTTAAATGAACAATGAAAGAAGTCACAGGAAAAAAAATAGTGGTAACAAATTTTTTGAGTTGGTGATTAGATGCACTTCATGTAGATTTTCCTTATATTGGCCTATCAAATTAATATATTTGTTAATTTTTTGGGACCAATAAGTCAAGAAAAAGACAAAAATGGAATTCAACAAAAAATATTTATTTTGACCAGAATTTAAAATATTGGCCTATCAAAGTAATATATTTATTTTTGTAGCAGATATCTTGTATATGTCAAGAACTAAACCATGGGTGTGTTTGGATTGCAATTTTTTTAAAAAAATTATTACGTTTTCTGTGGACATATTTTTATATCAAATCGCTATAATAATTTTTTTACAAAAAGTCCAGAAAAATACAATTCAAATAAAGCCCATATTCATTGCACTAAATGCACTCAGGTGATCAGGTAAAAGTAAATATAAGTCCTTAAATAAAAGCTTGTACCAAATATTTGATGACATGTGCAATTGCGCATGCTTGCCATTATTTTTTTAAGAAAAAAGTTTGGGTGCTCAGTTTGGTTTCGACTAGGACATACCCTTAGAACCGACCATTGGTTGCTTGCAAGGTTTTTATAAATGACCCACTAATACAATTATCATATCGATAGCAAAATTTGAACACGCAACTCTTTGTAAGGAAGTGGTTGTCCTTACCAACTGAACCGACTTATGTTAATATTTGCGGATAGGAATCCGTATAGTGCGAGGATTTTTGGGGAAACCTTGTGAGAATGTTCAACCGTCTAATCTTTCGTTGATTAATCCAATCCTTGGAGCATTTTAGAAATTTTAGAGGCCAATACAGCATCAAAAGGAAACTGCAGCACAGGGCTGTCATTTTCAATATTTTTTCCTCTATAAATTAATCTTGCACGGAGCTGCAGCCTATGGTCACTAGGCGCATTCTGCATCTGTTCAACTCATCAAATTACAATTTGTATCCAATTTGCAACAGTAGTTTACCATCCTAGAGTTGGAAATGGCTGTGAAAAGCAAGATTTTGATCATTGGCGGCACCGGATACATTGGCAAATACGTAGTGGAGGCAAGTGCAAAAGCAGGGCACCCAACTTTTGCATTGGTCCGAGAAAACACAATTTCAGATCCTAAAAGGGCAGCCATCATAGAGAGCTTCAAGAGTTTGGGAGTCACATTGCTTCTTTTTTTCATTGTCTAAGCACTGTTTCAATTCTTCTCAAGAAATTATAGAAACTGACATGTATGGACTGAACAGGGAGATCTACACGATCATCAGTAGTTGGTAAATGCAATCAAACAAGTTGATATAGTGATCTCGACAGTCGGGGGAGATTTGGTAGCTCATCAAGTTAAGATTATTGCAGCAATTAAAGAAGCTGGTAACATCAAAGTAAGCACAATGAAGTCTTATACATTCCTTTTTTTTTTTTTTTTGGATCCGATCTCTGCCTGCTGTTGAACAAATTCTTTTTCGTTATCCCTGTCAACTCACAAGTTCCTAAACAAAGAGCTATATTTCGTTTCAGAGATTTTTACCTGAGTTTGGAAGTGATGTGGATCGTTTGCATGGCGTTGTTGAGCCTGCCGCAAGCTTATACAGAACCAAAGCTGAGATCCGCAGAGCTGTTGAAGCTGAAGGGATACCTTACACTTATTGAGTATCTAATGGTTCTGCTGGTTATTTGAATTATTTCCTTAACCCCTTTGGAGACTCTAGCTCTGCAAGTCCTCCCAGAGACAAAATTGTCATTCTTGGTGATGGAAATCCGAAAGGTATCCAAAAGAAGCTTTGTCCGCTTCCATTTTTTTTGATTGGTTTAGTGCCATGTTTTAGAGATCATCGTTCTTAATTTTTCTTCCATTTTATGTTTCGTTGCAGTCGTTTTCTCGAAGGAAGAAGACATAGCTGCTGCATACACCATTAAAGCAGCAGATGATCCAAGGATCCTGAACAAGATTGTGTACCTTAGACCACCTGCCAACACTCTGTCCTGCAACGAAATAGTATCATTGTGGGAAAGGAAAATTGGCAAGACCCTCGAAAAGATTTACCTTCCAGAGAAGGAAGTCCTTGAGAAAATCCAAGATCTGCTACTTAACAAAGAGAAACAAAGTGCACAAGCAGCTTATTCCTCAAAAAATCCTGTGCAATTCGGAATTATTTTTTTTGATACAATAGTTGTCTAGTACTAATTTCGCCTATTCTACAGTTTAATTAAATTGGTTTCTTTTCTTGTATCTCATGCATTAAAATTCATCCTGTCTCTGGGATATACAGTTTTTGTGAAGGGAGAAATGGCCAACTTTGAGATCGAGGCTTCTTTTGGCATGGAGGCAACGGAGCTCTATCCCGATGTGAAATGCACCGCACTTGATGAGTACCTCAATCAGTTTGTATGAGAGTAGTAACAAAACTGTTATTCCCTCCGCAGCTTTCCATTTCGGAATGTTTCAAAATATTTGTCATCATAGATGAGAAATATGGGACGGAGGAAGTATATTAACCAATGTTTGTCTACCAGCTTTTTTGCAACATTTCTTACGTACTATTAGAAATGTACTTTGATTGTTCATCTCCCTTACGGAAAATGTCATAAATGTGTCTGAAATAAAATCTACCCTATACTTGTTTTGTAACCTGAAATTGTCCAATTTACGATAATTGGTATCCCCCGTGGCTTAATTTGAATTTGTTTTTTCTTCCCGAGTTTTGTTAAAAAAAAATTACTGTAACATTCTTTTAGAGCAGGATTAGGTAAAATAAAAAGGTGATTAGGAGTATCTTAACAAATTGTAGCCGGTTCGTTAGAAATAAAATTTTGACTGACACCAAAACAAATTGTAGCCAGTTTGTTTAAAGGAAAAGAATATTTTTGTTTAGTGGACAATGAACCCCTTGACTAGCAAGGGAATTTGCATTAAAGGATATGACAAATGAAAGCAGCTTACTTTGATTGTCAAAATCAGAGGGAAAAAAAATATTACTACAAGAACCTTGTTCATGACCCTTTTTTTTTTGGGTTGAGCCAAGAATTTGTTACTTACTAAAATGTATATGAATTCCATACAGCAGACAGGCTTTTTGTTTATTTTTATTTATTGTTGCATTAACAAATATTTTGAACACACATGACACTCGGAATATCTTACCTGTTGTCATCCCAAATTTCTAACCTGTTGTGATGCTTTATCCCTTTTAGGCTGGCAGTCTAGATGTGTCATGTGCCTGCACGGTAAAGCTGTTGTATCCTTTATTGTATCAAATTTGTTATATCCTATGTTGTATCAACAAAAATTTTCATTGGACATGAATTTCAAACTGTGAAATCTGTGATCAAAATTTGCATACCAATTGACAAAAGGCTGAATAGCACAAGTCAGAGCTATACACTATTCTTGCATGTTTGGTTGGCAAGAATTTTGAAAATTTTTCTCGCATTTTCATGCATTTTGTGTCTTGCAAAATTTGTAGGATTTTGAAGAAAAACAGTTGGTTACTCACAGAAGTTTTAATAATTGCTAATAACTGTCATTAACTTTCTATATTCTCTCAATATTTTTCTTAGTAACCAAACATAGATGGGAAATTTATTTTCAAACAATGAAATCTGTGATAAAAATTTGAATGCCCATTGAACAAGGCTGAATTGCACAACTCAGAGTGTACACTATTCAACGTACTAAGCTAATCAGCACAAAGTTTAAGCCACATGGCGACTGTTCTACACTCACAAAGAACTTGCAATATAAGCAAAAATAAATTTTACAGAAATATACAGACAATCTAATGGCTTCACAGATAAAAAGCACTAAAACCCCCTAAATTTTACATTTAGTTGTGCTTTGACATTTTAAGATAAAAATGCCCTTTCTATTTTTTATTTTTTTGTTTTTTCATTCTCTTTTTTTCCACTACTTTCTTTTATTTTTTATTTTCTTTTTATTACTTTTTTCACTTCTCTCATGTCACTTTTTGGTTCAACTTTCCTATTAGTATCACTAATTTGCATGCTTAATATAATATTGTAATTATCTTTTATTTATAATTCCATTCTTATTTTATTTATTTATACTATTAAAAAATTTAAAACAAATTGTATAGTGTAAAAAATTGATATATGCATGTCACAATCAAAAAGTGTATATTACTAGCAATGTCACTATTTAAAAAGATATTAGTGAACTAGAATATTAAATTACTTAACATTTAAAATTTACCCCAAAAAATAAAGAAAATATTATTTTTATTTCTATGTATAGTTGATTAATCACTATGTCATTACGATTTGAATTTTATACTATTGTTATTAAAATTTATTTTATTTATGCTCTAGACATATTGATTTATGTAATATATGAAATAGTCTTTTCACGTAGATAACATGTACTTTGTTATAGAAGAAACTTTATGATCATTATTACTTCCAAAACAAAAAAGGGGTTGAATAAATAAAGAATAAGTTTAAGAACATTAATTAATATATAGATATTAATAACAACGAGAAGATAATAGTTATTTACATGAGAGGAGGGAGAAAATTTTAAAAATATAAAGAAAAGGGACAAGTAGAAAAGGCCAAAAAGCAGAAAAATAAACAAAATAATAACTAATATAGAATGGGCATTTTTGTCCTAAAACAAAAACAAGAGGTAAAGTGCCTATTTCTTGAGTTGAAATGACTAAAGTGCAACTGAAGGTAAAGTTCAGGGGTTTAATGCTTTTAGACCTAATTGCAGTTAACTAAAATCATAAATGAAGATGCCTCTTTTTAAAAGAAGCCTTCAAACAATTCAACAAATATACATAATTAAAATTAAAAAGACTACTTATATAAATTATCTCTAATTCTGCATGCTGAATTACTTCAAAATGAACAATTTACAACTCAAAACCAAGCAAACTACTCAAGGGAAAAAAGTTTAAAATGTTTAAAGCAATGGAGTTTGAAGCAAAGAAGAATAAAAAACCACCCTGAAAGTTGAAAGCATAGTTATTAAACCCAATCCGGGAAGGAACCCAGCGAAGGAGGTGGGTCAATGGGTTATTAGTTGAACCAATGGGTCACTACATATATTTAAATATTATATTTCATAATTTTTTTATATAAGATATATGATATAAATTGTAATAAATAATGCCATAGCAAAAGCTCATTTAATTTAATTTGCTATAAAATAATTAATTCATATAAGAATCAATCAAATATAAAGTTATTTAGTAATACACCAAATTTCAAGTGTAAAATTTTATCTATATTTAGTGTAATTATCTAGCTTATTTATGAATTTTAAGTGTAAAAAATTATTAAAAATAATATTTATCTTTAAAATGAATTATGTAATATGTTATTTTTGAAATCCATTTTATAACTTATAGAGTTTGGAGGGTAATAAATTTTTATTAAAAGATTCCAATATATTTGTTTTAGAGAAAAAATAAATTGAAAAAACATTTATATATTATAATAAAGCTATTCTATTAACATATTTCGAAGTAGCCTGGTGGTAAGTAGGTTGTAGTGTTGGGCAAAGGTCCAAGGTTTGAACTTCAACAAAGGCAATAAAATTTTTCCACAAAACCCAGTTCGTGGACAAAACCGGCCGGGTTTCCGGTTTAGTCCGGTCGGACCGACTGGTTGTTGACTAGTCAACGATTTTCTTGCCCAAACGATCTGATTTAAAATCGGGCCCGACCCAATAGCCGGTTCACTGGTTTGACCGATTCGACTGCCGAGCCGGGTCAGGTTTAATAACTATGGTTGAAAAGCATCCTTCCAAAAATGTTGCATATGTCTTCAAGTAAATATAGGATGGTTCCATTCATTTGCCAAGTTACATTTTGGAAGGGGATGCATTCTCAGTTGTCAAACTTATCCAAAGTAATGAAAACATTCTATTGGATATTGGCTTGATAATTGAGGTTGTTTGTTTAACTTTGTTAGAACAGTATATTACTGATGTAAATTGGATTGGTAGACAAGTTAATGAGGTTGTGCATAATTTAACTCACTTTGCAAAATCGAGCAACTTTGCAGAATTTTGTTGAAATTCCCCACCAATCTTTGTCAAACAAATGGTATGAGACGAATTCCTACAATCTCATTAACACAATTATTCTTGTTTTCTATAAAAAAAAAAAAAAAAAAGGAAGGGGGGAGGAGGGGAAGAATTGGAGTTTTGGTCCCCAATTTATAACCCATCCATGAAATTAGTCCCCAATCTATTTTCAAAAACAAATATGGTCCCCCAATCCATCCAATTTTGCTCGAAAGTGGACAATTGATGGGTTTTCTTCAAATTTTTGCCGGAAACAAGTCATGTGAGAGCACGGGCCGGCACTTAAAATCTCTTCTTCAATTTTTTAAAAGTGGAAACTTGTTAAAAATCATTTCGAGCTTTTTGGTCCCTTTTTTTTTATTAACAAAGACAAAACACAATTAGCAGATGGAGTTAATTATATGAATTAGTATTAGTGTACTATATAATTAGGTTATTGCTGTGTGAAAGAACAAAATACCCCAGACTTTCTTTCTTTCTTTCTTTCTCTTTGTTCTTCCCCAACTGAAGAAAAACCCCTTGCAGCAGAATTCACCTTTTAAGAAACAAAGACTTGTAGAGATTGGGATTGAAGAGCTTCGGGTTTCCTTCATCCATTCACACTTGTGGCAAAATTTTGACAGATTTGTCTTCTAATCTCATTTTATGTAGTCATGGTACTAGAAAAGTTTTTCCACTGTAAGTTGCAAGTAATAATGAATACCTCTTGGACACACAGTAGCCCTGGAAGAAGGTATTTCAGTTGCAACATGAAGAAGGTATGGGCCATCTCAAATTCTTGCTTCAGCTTTCGAATTTGAAGTTTTTTCTAAATCATTATTTTCTTGACTGTGAAGGGCAGAAGAGATGAACAAGGTTGCAACTATTTCGAGTGGTAGGATTTGGTAATGTGCCAAAGATCCATTGCTTTGATACCTGGTTTGCTACAGAGCAAGAATGCTAACGATACCACAATTGAAAGATTAAGAGCAAGGGAAAGAAAATTAGTCTATGTAATTGTGTTGGTATTGTTGTTGTTGTTTATTTTGCTGGTGTAAAAATCTAGAAATTAGGATGGAATAGCTTTGGTTTAGCATATTGTAACAAGCTACTTGTGATCATTTTATGGTTCAAGCTAATAGCTAAAACACATTTGTTTAGAATTTTGTAATTTTTGCTTGGAGTGGGTGAATGTGTACGCTAGGATGTATTATCTTGCTAGGATGTATTGTAAACTGTAGTGGACATTTCTTGATGCCAAAATCATCAGTCTTTCAAGATTTTTGAGCCTTTATTTAACAGTGATTTAACATTCGAATTAGTAAATATCTGTCAAGCATCTTATTACACATGTAAAGTGATGGCAATTTAGAGGCCAAATGAAGGAATTATTTTGAAATTATCCCTATAAAACACAAGCGCATTTGTAAATGATACCTAGATATTCATAACGCAATTGAGAAAGGAAACTGTAGCAATTCTTCCCAGAAATCATTAATAACTATGAAAACGTAACATAATCTTTCAATTTTAGTCATTACAACCATCAAAAAGGCATATTTTCCCTGCCCAAATTCTTTACACAATATAAATAGACATGGTTATATTGCCATGATTTCTGGCTGCATTACTTCCAATACAACAAAAGAAATACATATGTATCCACACCTATAGCATAGTCATCAACGAAAGAAGTACATAATTAGTTCACCTTTGCTTTTTCTTTAACATTGGACTTGTCACCACATTCACTACTAGAAGTTAGCCAAGAGGTCCTTGGGAGTTTGAGATGAATTTGAACATCCCTGATTATAAATAGTGCAAAAGCAAAGGGACCAACTATGGGTTGATTGATACATGCCATATGTCGATCTGAAGTTCCAAAAACCTCATATAAGTTTGGTTTAGCAGTAGGGGCAGGAGAAATTATGTGCAAAAGAAATACTCAATAATGTTGCTCTCAGTAGCTTGTTGGCTATTTTGGGATGAAGCTGCTTTCTTTCCTGCACGTTTGTGCCTTTTCCCTGCACAATAGTGGTATGAGTAATGAGTATGCATAGTAGTTATGTTGGTAAGAATATGAAATCAAATTCAAGTTAGAAGAAAATTGTACAGCTTTATTCACTGCTCTTCTTGCTATCTTCTTAGCATTAGAGCTAATGCCTTGAACCTGGAACATGACAATAAAACCATTGTCATTAAACAAATAGACAATCATATTACTTAAATTCAAATATATTAGATCTTATCACTCATAGAGATGCTATGGTTTGTATCCATTTGTGACAAGTTACCTACACATTGTATTTCAAGCAATCATCCTGAATCTGTTATCGGCTTACATCTTCACTCTCATGAACATTTGCACTTCTTTGACTAGATGTACCATATTTTTCTCGCCTAAACTTGCATGTTCTTGTGTTATGACCCTTTTGCCCGCAGTATGTACATTTATAGATTTGCCTAAATCTTCTTACTTTTACTCTTTTATTTTTCATTTCCTGCACCTCATTAGCAGATTTCCTCCTCTGTTTTTTGGATTTTCCTGGTGCTCTTCCATATGTTGGTAACAGTGGTGGTTAGACATTCACATCTGCCCAATCTTGCTCTCCATTGAGAGGTTATATGCATATCTCATAACACTTGAGATAAGTTTTTGCACTATAGGAATCATTAACATACTCCATTGGATCCTTCTTTGCAATCCACAGTGCTGAAATTGCATGATAGCAAGGTATCCCTGTTAAGTCTCGTTTTCTAAAAGAGCATGTTTTCCCTTCAATATTAATTGTATACTTTTCACCGTAGGGATCAGCAACTTCATAATTAACTTCGTTGGATTTGCAAGGCACATAGTAAGTTGCCTTATCTATGTTTTCCTTCATTCTTTCCTAATTTTTGGATAGATTGCACATTTGTTCCATTTTCCCCGGTCTCTATCTCTATTTTCCTGCATTCCCTTTTGCTTATCACTCATTATTGTCCACTTATAGTCTTTTTCAAATTTCAAATCTTCTCTAAGTAATGTTAGAAACCAAATCCAAGAGTCTTTGGTTTCTCCCTCAGTTGCTAAATAAGCTGTAGGATACATTCCATTATTTAGATCTACTTCAACTGTTGTCAATAATTTCTATGCTGCCTGAATTATTTCTCTCAATTTTATTGATATATTGAGGTAGTTTATTATATTGATCCATCTCACTACCTTTGCCCAAATTCTTTGCAATTTTCTTAGTATGTAGCCTTGATATCTACTAAGATAATATTTGTTCTCCTTCATTACTAAATTTTTGAAACTAACATTGCCTAGCCTTGGGTTTTCCCTAAATGTGCCAACATATTTTCTTCCTATCCACCTCGACTTCACACTCTTGTTGTGGTATGAAATTCCACACTTGTGTTTCTTTTGAAATGTTCTAACCTCCAATCTGCCATTCCCTTTCATCCTCCTAGCATATATATATACACCAATCACACCCCATCTTTGGGACATATTACTTTAACTCTCAGACTGTCACTCTTTACAAATTTAAATGGTCTCCCTTTTCTGATGTTTCAAGTTCTAATTGCTTCTTTTCAGCTCCTTGAACAAGAAAAAAATCTATCTAAGTTTAATTTTGGGGTCCTTTTCATCATTGGGATTAAATATAGGGGGTCTCAGGCTTTCCTCTTTATTTGACCCTCTAACACTATCAATATCAGTACCTGAATTTGGGGCAATATCTATGTCAGAGTTGTCATCATCACTTTTAGAATCATTAGGCATTTGTGTCCTAGACATGTGTCTCATCCTAGCATCTACAGACTTCTTTTTTAGATCCCTATTCAATTGCTTTTGTTTTCTATTTTCTACCCCTAACCATTCTGAATTTTCATCAACCTTTTCATCATAATTATTATCATCTGAATTTTGATCATAATATGAATCTTCTCCTGAAAACTTTCTTGAATCAGAGCCTGTACTAGCCATATATTCATCATCACATTCATCCTCTTCATCTTCTAATACAAAGTTCTCATCATCAATATCAGACCCCCGTTGTGATGCTAGCAGATCACTAAGGGAAACCTCTACATACAAATCAACCACTCTACCATAGACAAAATGATTAGCACAATATGCATGTAATTCTCTATCATGTTTTAACAAACGAAATTCATATTCCTCTATTAGGATATGGTACTTTTTGTCACAAACAACTTGAAGTTGATTTTTTAAAATTCTATCCATCTGAAATAGACTGATGCTTGTGGCCTCTACATGATAAAAAATTCTTAATTTTCCTCCCTCATAATGCAATCAAGTTTGGTTTCACATTTTCCCCATGTATAATACTTCATAGTCACTTCAGTGTTATCACTATCTGAATTTAGGGATAAAAAATGAAACAAGCACAATAAACAAATAGTACAAGCGAAAATCAGATTGTATAAGCAGATAATTTGCACTCAATCAGCAAATCAACAATTACATAATTGGATGCTTGTCATATAAATTTCAGACAAGGATCACAAAGGCACATTAGGAAGTCCCATTTAACCTAATATTGTCTGGCATAACAACCCACCCCCAAGAGACACACAGGACCATATACAACAGTAGACAAGTTTGTTTTTGAAACTTTTCTAAGATTATTTAAAAATCCAAATTTTAACACATTCTTTGTCTCCCAAGTGAAAAATCACTATTCATCATCGCATTCTTACAATATAAACATGAATTAAGCATGCATAATACTCGATGAGGTCAAAATCTCATACCATAATTTGGTGGTGGTGCTCCATTCAATTATTTTTGTCTTAGTGTCATTTCTTCCTCCCAGATCCATGAACACCTCTACTATCACCAAGTTCTCCAAGATTTTTTCACTGATTTGTTGGTTTTATGCACAGAACTTAGGATAATAGGATTTTCCGTTCTTGTTGTTGGAGACCAAAGTGTAAGAAGAAAGGGATTTTTTTATTTTTCTTTTTGCCTTTTTTGTTATACATTTGCTAATTGTTATTTTGTCTTTGTTAATAAAAAAGGGGACCAGAAAGCTCAAAATAATTTTTTACGTGTTTCCATATCTAAAAAATTGAAAAAGGGATTTTACATGTCAAAACGTGCTCTCCCACGACTTGTTTCCTGCAAATATTGAAGAAAACCTGTTAATTGTCCGCTTTCAAGTAAATTTGGATAGATTCGAGACAACATTTGTTTTTGAAAATAGACTGGGGACTAATTTCCTACATGGGTTATAAATTGGGGACCAAAATTCCAATTCTCCCAAAAAAGGTATTGATTGGCATATACGAAATCCTAATAATAATTATACACTTCCGTTAAACAATTATTGAAGCCATCCTCACACTTTCAAATCAAAATAAGGGTACGATAGTCATTTCAAAACACTTCAACTCTTACAGCTTGTAATCAAAGTTTAAGTAATGTAGAAGGCAAATGTTTAAAATGACAAAGACAGCTCCAAATCGTGCGGTTAAAATTCAAAGGATGAGTTTGACAACTACTTCAATTGTTGCAACTAGAGGTGTTTGGTGCCTGTGGTTGAAGAAGGTTTTTTGGTTGGACAAATAATAATACATTGCGAGAATAGTACGTTGCGATAAATAATTAGAAGTAGGTATGATTATAAGACAAACAACATAAGAGTCTTCCCATATTATAATCAGGAAGTTTCCGAAGACAAATAATTAGATGCAACAAGTTCTCAAAGGTGTACGAACAAATATTTATGAAATTGTTTCAGATAAAAACTACGAGATAGATAGCAGAGTTGTTGAATAAGACATCATGTATGTCTACTTATTTAGTTATACGAATAGTAGTAAACTCATGTAGATGCTGTAATAGGCAGTAGTCTGATGCGTTGCTTCTTAGTGGTTTCTTTATTTTGGTCCCAACTTCAGCATCTGTATGATGAGTGTAGAACATACATGATCGAGAGCCCTTCACGACTTCCTGCTTCAACTACTCTGACTGCTAAAGTTGAAAGTGGAGGCAACGCAGGGATGTTGGTGTATTTTCTTGTCGGAGTAGTTACTCTTGGTGCTTTTGGCTTAAGGAAGCAAGTAAGCTGAGGGAGTTCTGTGGTGAAGGACTACGCGCTGCTAATGTCCACATTCGGTCGGTCTTCAAGTGAGTGAGTCATTAACTTACCAATAAAAGGTGATTAAGGACAAACTGTAGCAGAATGAAGAAACCATGGGACCAAAATGAAGCAGAGGCCAAGTGAAAGCCTCATCAAATTCCAAATTAAGTTAATGACCCTCGTAAAGATTGTCGGTTGGGCCCTCTGCAACTTCCTGCTTCAGTGGGCGGTGATTGTTTTCATGCCTAGAATTTATGCAGTATAAGGGCATAAAAAAATATCCCAATCCCAGAATATGAAAAGGTTGAAACTGAAGAAGATGAAGAGGAGGCATGGAAACAATCATAACGACGCAGCCGTTGGGCATTAACTTACCAACGTCTAGCTATTTAATTGAGGCTATAATGAGAAAGAAATGGAGTGTTTCGGCCATAAGCTCGGGTGAGAAAGAAAACAATACGCATTCTGTTTCAGACAAAGTTTGCAAGAGAAAACCCAATCCCCGAAACTCAAGAGCCATTAGTAGGCCCACGTTTCTAACCATTAAATTCAGGTATAAATGATAGAGAAGGAGGTCTGAAAGGAGGTGCTTCCACACCTGAGCTCTAACTACGGTGACGGTTGAGTAAGGTTGGTCTTTCTTATTCCCTTTCACTTGTGGGCTCCCTATACAAGTGATTTCCAAGTTCAGTGATCATTAATTAAATGGCACACTTATGATGTGTGAAGGCCATTTCAGTAATGACCATGTGATTCAATTGCCGTAATTATGGTCATGATTTTTTCTTTTCGTAATGACCGCACTTATGATGTGTGAAGGCCATTTAAGTAATTTTACAAACCCACAGGCTTATGTGTGTTGTACCAAAACCAACAAATGGTTGCAGATTAATTGCACATACCATAAATATCCAGATGTTTCAACAACATAAAGTTTTAAATGTCTATGAATAAGGGTATTTCGGTTAATATACCTAACCACAAGCTTCCCTCACTTGTACCTATAGCTTGTAAAACACTACATAATATTTTACATTCCCAAAAAGTCCCTGCCTATGCGGTTGAAATGCAACCCCCTCTTTCACCAAAACTCAATCTTATATAGTATAAGGATTTTGATTTCAACGTGAAGCCACTATTAATAGTTTGGTTTTTTGATTTATTTCCATGAGAATTCTATTTTAGTTCATCATTTTAAAAACTTGATCTAGTTTGTCTTTATCATAATTAGTGTTTAGGGCACACCAATTTGTTTGCAATTTAGAAATAATTAAAATGAATTAATTTTATACCAATTTTATTTTTTACATAAATCAAATTAATATACAATTTTAATTAAAGAACTTTGGTTTATAATGTTATAGTAATTCGGTAGATTAGGGTAGTTATTAATAGTTATAATGACAAATATGTTTAGATTATAGGATACAAATTAATTTTTTTTGTAAGAGTGAAATTGAAAGTTCAAAAAATAACCAAAATTGTTTACACCAAATGTCACTCTTCTAATTTTATCTATTGTATAGATACATTGTATACATATTTGTTTCTTGAACTCCCAAATGACTTGAAAATGACTTCTATTCCATTCTTTTCTCTTACAATCTACAATTTCTCTTCCTTTCTTTTCTCTTCAAAACACTCAATATAGGCCTTAAAAGAATCATTCTTCTTAGGCTCCTTATTTCAATTAGATGACGAGATTAGGGTAATGTAAGAACAGTAGTGGGAGTGATGATGACAATGGTGATTTTACAAAATTAATTTTTTTTCACAATTTTATTTCCTTCCATGTTGTCCAATGATATTATTTTTTCAAATATAAAGAAGTCTATGAATGAATAACTGAAAGATTTTCTAGTACAAATTAAATGTTACTTGAAGGACCAAATGTGTCACGTCTCGAAAAAAAGAAATTTGAAAAAAAGGAACAAGAAAGGTGGAAATTTACAAGGTGTAAATTTTAGACAATTTGTATATGAGGTATAAGTTATAGTCCATAAATTATAAAAATATATTCGTTACAACTAAAATTACAAATTCACTTCTTCGTGCACATACTAACACTTGTGCGTTGAGTATACATATGCAACACACATATATTTAAACTCGCACATTCTGATATATACTTATATTCATCAAAATATGCATTTTTCATTCACGTGTACATTTTTATTCATGGTGCATGGATATTGTTACAATCGTAATTTAGTAATTTATCTATAAATATATTAAATGTATTAGTTGTTTTAATTCAAATGTATCCCATACCATTACAAATGTCGCTGAGTGTGTTTGGATTGAGATGATTTGAAAAAAAATAATTTACTTCACAAATCCCAATCACTTTTTTATCTCACATATATTATATTATAAAAAGTGCTACGGTAATTATTTCAAATAAATCATCCAAATAAACTCCTAAATTAATTTCTAATTTTATTCCCCCAAAAAAAAAAAACAAAATACAAAGACTGAATACTAGACAATGGCGGCATCTTTCATTTTCCTTTCCCTCCTCAAAAGGTAACAGAAAAGAAATCTCTGTATACTTTCAACAAGTGTATGGGGACATTATATAAATAAACCAGAGAAGAAAAAGAATATCAATTAATAAAAATAAAAACAAATTTCCTTTTCTCTCTGCTTCTTCTCCGGAGAAAATCTTTATTCCAGGGCTTTAGGAAATGACGCGACGGAGCATCGATGATTTGGAACTGAGCTCCGACGAGGAGGTATGGTCCAAACACTCGTTCAAATTCTCGCGAGTCATCAATTCAGATGATGCGACGTCGTCGAAGCCACGGCCAAGGGCAGCGCCTCCTCCGATTGAATCGTTCGCCTACTCTAATAATTCGGGAAATAATTTAAGTAGCTGTGATTTGATTGAGATAGTGGAGTCTTCTTCTGAAGAAAATGGTTGTGAGAATTTGGAGGATGATGACGTGGACCTTGAGGTGAGTAACAGAAGTAGGAAAAGTGTGAAAACTTCAACCAGCAGTCGCGGCCGTCGATTTGTGATCGATGATGATGAAGAAGAAGAAGAGGAAAAAATTGTTAGTAATAGTAAGGAAAATGATGAATTGAGTGATTTTTTTGAAGAAGAGGAGGAGGAGGAGGAAAATGACGTCATCAAGAAGGCGTTGCAGAAGTGTGGGAAGATTTCAGCTGATCTGAGAAGAGAGTTGTACGGTACAACCGATCCTGCGTGTGATACTTTCTCTGAAATTGAGGAGAATTCTTCACTTAGAATCGTCACTCAGGTGAGTAAAATGATTTTATGTTTATACAAATTAATTTCTTGGATCAATGAAAGTTTGAATTCTGGTTCTTTTCTTAATTTTATTTGTTTTAATATGGCTTGGTTTAGGATGACGTGGCGGAGGCGTGTGGTGGCGGAGACTCCGAATTTCAGCCAGTGCTAAAACCTTACCAATTGGTTGGGGTCAATTTTCTTCTTCTTTTGTACAGAAAGAAAATTGGGGGAGGTAAAAATATGAGTAATATTTCTTGATTGAAAATGGTCGTTTAGTTATTTCTCGATTGATGATAGTTTACACGTATTATCTTTTGTGTGTGCTTTTTTTTTTTTTTGGGGGGGGGGGGGGTTTAAGTGGTGTGAGAGTGAGAGTGTGACTCTTTTAGCTAGAGAAAATTAACAACAATATAATGTAGAAATTGTGAATTGAAAATTTCTTCGTTTACTTTATTTCGCTTTCATCAACCATTGGGAGTTTAGGAAAACTTTAAACAGAAAGATGAGTGACGAGTAATACCTAGTACATTTCTAGTTAAGAATGAAAGGATGCAAATGAACTGTATAGTATGCATCTTTCAAGATGACAAGCTGAGTTTCATTGGCATGCTTAGTACTGAGCATAAACCTTCGAAGGAAAGGTGAAAATGATGAATTAGGATTTGCATTTTGTTGGTCTATTGTGGTCCCTCCATGGAAGATGTTTTTTTCTTGTGGTAAGGAGTCAGGTTGGCAGTCCAAGTGTCTTTAATGAGAATAGAATTTGAAGAAGGCATTTGACATGCTTTCTTGGAGTTACATATGGTAGATTGAACTGTATTTTATTACCCATACCCAGGCAACTAAGAGATGTGATTTGATAAAGGGAGTGTGGTTCATGTTCGAGCATGATAAATTATTTTGCGATGACATGTTGCCAATCTAGCTTTAGCTGTCAGCAGCATTCTGTATATTGAGGAATAGGGCTATCAAGTGCTGAACTGTGAACTGGTTGGTGTAACAAACCTATGTTGTGGTTGGACAGATGTTCAAAAGTACAACCATTTGTGAAAGGATGAAACACCTATGTTTCCAATGCGCCATTTGGTTGCGCAGCACAAGAAATTTTGAAAGGCAATTTGTGAGTCCTAAACTAACCATATGGTATTAGTGCTTCCTGATCTGTAATACAAAGTTAGAGTGTGTCAGTCAGAGACTCCTACTTTCTTTCTTTACAAGGCGATAAATTGAAATTCAGAGACTCCTACAAGTTTGCAAGTGCTTGACAAATGAGTCATTCTGATCTCTTTATCATATTAACCAGCAAGTTTGCAATTGCTTTAGGTGCTAATTTTGAATGGAACTAAATTCATTCCTTTTCATTTCTTCTGATACAGCTATTTTGGCAGATGAGATGGGTCTTGGTAAGACCATTCAGGTACTTCTGGTTCTGTTTGCATGTTCTTTTCCCTCTTCTTTTCTGAGCTGTTTAAATTCATTTCTTTTGACAAGCTGCTATAGTTGATTGTCAAGTTTTACATTACCTTTTCAGGCTATTACATATCTAACATTGCTGAAGCACCTGGAAGGTGATTCTGGTCCTCACCTGATTGTTTGTCCTGCTTCGGTTCTTGAGAACTGGGAAAGGGAGCTTAAAAAATGGTGTCCATCCTTTAATGTGCTCCAGTATCATGGTGCAGCTCGGTCAGCTTATTCAAAGGAATTGAGCTATGTTTCAAAGGCGGGATTGCCTCCTCCTTTTAATGTTATTCTTGTGTGTTACTCCATTTTTGAACGACACAGGTTAGCTCCACAATATAATTATAAAACTCTACGAGTTTCACATTTTTGCTGATATTGTAGTCATGAACAGTGCACAGCAGAAAGATGATCGCAAAATTTTGAAACATTGGCGCTGGAGTTGTGTGCTAATGGATGAAGCTCATGCACTGAAGGATAAAAATAGCTTTAGATGGAAAAATTTGATGTCTGTTGCACGGAAAGCAAAGCAGCGTTTGATGCTTACTGGGACGCCACTACAAAATGACCTGCATGTACGGTAACCGCTGCATTTCATGTAATTTCTTTGATTATTTATCTGTCTTTTGATGCCTAGTATGATGGTTAACTTTTGTTGCAAGTTATTGTTGGTATTTTTAATGGAAATGATAATACGAAAGAAGCTGAAACTTGTTTTGATAATGTTATGTATGCTTCTGCTTGCTAATAAAACTTAGAAGACATGTAACAGTAAGTAAATTTTACAATATCCACAAAAGACGTAAACACAAATATGAATTTAGTATGTAATTGTCTGTTTAAAGGTTTACACTATCCACAATTTTTCTTGTTTCAAGTGAGCATGTCCTGATGCAAGTATATGAATCTGTGCCATAAAGCTGTTAGATTTCGCTTGCATAGTAATAAGAGTTTTACCTTCATTTATGACAATCTTATATGCCTATGCAAAGATATAGTTACTCAGTTTAGTTGACCAAACCAAATGTCAGGAGCATAACTTTCACGAGTCCACTATGAAATTGTGTTGAAAACTCTGCTTCCGGTAGATGAACTGGCCTTTCATAGCAACCAAAATCTTTTCTGTTGTTTTCGGTAACTTCCAGACGCGCAGATAGGGGTGGTATTCAGGCTATGGAATTTCCTATCCTCTCACCTCCTCCTTTCTTGTATATTTCCAATTTGAGAAGTGTGCTTCAGTTCCATTGTCCTGCACCAGCTCAATCCATGAGGCTCCAGTAAAAATTGATGGAGAAGTCTTGCGAGAAGTTAAAAGAAGAAAAATAAAAAAGATTCCTCAAAACTCAAGCTGTAACACTGGTGCAAGTATCTGGTTTCACATTTCTTTGCCGCAAGAAGCAAACATGTTCACAAATGTTTATGATTCTGAATTTGCCCAGTCATGAGGCTACTTTGAGCAGCTTCACTGGGACCGAATTTTCTACTGTAGAATTCTGTGAGGGTGTTAATCCTTATGAGGTCCTGGCATTCTCTTCCTGGAAACTTCTACTAGCCTTTTTTCTTCATAAAGCTTTATCATTTCACTAGCCATCAGCTTTAACCATGTAGACTTATTGTATAAGTTTCTGGCATTCCACCTACCATGATGCAAGTTCTTCTGAGCACTGGCTCCAACATCACTGCACATTATGTAAAATCTCAGTATTATCTACCGGAGTCCCCTTCCTATTTCTCACACTTCCTACATATTCTAGCAGATGCTACCTTGATTGATTTAATCCTGCACCGGATGTCAAACAAGGACACCTTTTTCATTGCCTATTTTGACCGAATGTAATTTCATATTGCTTTCTAATACTTCACATAACTGTCATCTCCTTGTTCGTCCATTCTGCTTACTCTAAACCATGGTCGATGCTGATAATATTTGTTGATAGTGTTCTGACATTGTGCTGAAATATTGAGATCCACTGCCCTATAAAGAAGCATCGTTTTTGCAATCACCTGGAGATAAATTGGATCATCATAGATCTTTGACACAAGGTGTCTGCCCTCCTTCCAAAGATTGTTATTCACCTCTCATCAGGGGACACCAAGAAAGTCCCCACAAAATTTAGCTTCTGCAGCACCCAATAGTGCTGAGCATGTATCAGCTTGCCCTCCACCTTCTTCTATCACTGCTGCTGGCTCCACCATGAGTAAAATCAGTTCCTTCCCATGCATTGCAGCTTTTTGTAGCCATGCAATCATTCCACTGCATGGATGCCAATAATGTTTTGCGCCTGGTCTCTGAAACCTCAACTGACAATGCCTTCTGGAGAAATTGACATCTTCTGCAAACCTAGGAAGCTCTACAACGTCCCATTCATTTTTGTGCGCTGCCTTTTTGTCGTCATTGCCTGCTCTGATTTCCTATACCTCAGAATCTTTTACCCTACCCCCTGTAATCCTGTTGCTTATGTCCTTCAGAGCAGAGATCATTGTTTATCAAAAGGATGAAGAAAAGTAGACTTCTTGTTTTTGAGTTTGTCGTGGGTAATTTGGCTGGAATTTTTTTTCCAAACTGATGCATTCTACCTCAGAATCTCCCAACTGATGCATTCTACCGCATCAAATATCGTCTTTCTTGGCTTTGTTAATTTGCATTTAGTGTCAACATGGAAGTTATTCCTTTTTACTATGTTTAAGCCTGATAAGTTATGTCCTCATGGATGACCCTCAATATGTTTCATTTTCCTTTTATGTTTCTCTTTGTTCAGTAAATTAAATATTATGATTCTGTGCTTTTATTTTCCAGCTTAAAAGTTGCAAAAATGATATTTAACTAGCTTGATCAGCCATGTGATCCTGACTTCAATTATCTTGTTTATTTTCTGTTTGTTTCATGTAGTTATAAGCTTCTACTTTGGTTTCATTTTATTATCTGTTGAGTGTACTAAATCTTCATCTATTTCTTCCTTCATCCATGTAGTCCTTAAGAGCGTATAAGTAGTTATTTCACCCATGCCTTGTGTTTTTGGATAGTCTACTTTGAAAGGACTCTGTATCTTGTGCTGAAATCAAGAAATCTGATCATCTAACTCTCTTGAATAATTTGTTCGTTGTTGTTTATTGCCACTTTGCTTAACACAGTTTGATTGGTACACTGGACACATTAAAAATCATTGAAATATCAATGTACTCCCATTTCTGTTGCTAGTGACATAATATCTGATGGTTGATATGTTGTCTAAGACTGAAGGAGCAAAAAATAGCTGTATGATTGCTGTACTTGCTACCGTCTTGTGGGATTTCTTATCACCCCGAGGAAGTTCTTTGTGGTGGGATGTAGTATTTAATTCTCACAATAATTTGAACTTGTCATTTTAAATGAGTTTTTGTTGTTGACTGTTGTCAGTATACTTTTGTTTGCTTTGGAGTGCTCTGCTCAGTAATGTTTGCATTTGCAGGAGTTATGGTCAATGTTGGAGTTTATGATGCCTGATCTCTTTGCTACTGGAGATGTTGACTTGAAGAAGCTTCTGAATGCAGAAGATAGAGACTTGATTGCTCAAATAAAGTCGATCTTGGGTCCATTTATATTGAGAAGATTAAAATCCGATGTAATGCAGCAACTAGTCCCGAAGACCCAAAAGGTATGTCTTACATTTGGTGCTTATTTGGTTCAAACGACACAATAGTTTTTGCAATAGTTTTTTTGACTTAAGCCCCTGTAATTTAGCTCTTTGTGTTGTTGCTTTTTACTAATGAAACCTGAGTTGTTCTTGCAGGTTGAGTATGTGAAGATGGAAAAGCTACAAGCAGATGCTTACAGAGAAGCAATTGACAATTATCGAGCAATTTCTCAAGCTCGTATTTCAAAGTTAGCAAAAATCGATTTAAATAGTGTTGCTACAATTTTGCCTCGAAGACAAATTTCAAACTATTTTCTTGAATTTCGTAAGGTGTTATCCAATTTTCCTGCAGTTAAAGTGTCTTCATTTGCAATCATATCACCAGCTGTTTTGTAAACGGTCAAGTTTCGTTGTTGCAGATTGCAAATCATCCACTATTGGTGAGGCGGATTTACACAGATGATGATGTTGTTCGGTTTGCTAAAGCTTTGCATCCAAAAGGTGTATTTGGCTTTGAATGTACCTTGGACCGAGTGATTGAGGAACTTAAGAATTACAGTGACTTCTCAATTCATCAGGTATTTTATGTTTTTCCCTCTTTCAAGTATTTTATTTTTTTCCCCTCTCTCAGAATATTTTGCTCTTACCTTGCTAAGGTTGTGCTTACACTATGATAATTTGCCTTGCATACGGAATAGTTGGAACATGTGACCTACATTTTTCTTTTCATAACTTCCATTGCGGTTAAATTTTGGAAACATCTTGCTTGTGATTTCTGAGGATTTCAACTTTCTTACTTTCAGAAAACATGCACTCTTATCTCATGATTTGTTGTCCCTGTGAATTGTCTGTATAAATGATTTTCTCTCATGACCCTAAATGTTCATGATAAGTATAGGAGTTAATAGTGTAAATTAAGTTCGTAAGACAAAAAGATAGAGGGGATTTTACTTTTGGAAACTGGAAAGCAGTACGTAATACTCTACTTGTGCAATCAGCAAAAATTTAATAAATTGTTTTTGGATCCTTAACCATCTGCAATGGCAAGAGAATGGTTAGCTACAAACGACTTTGGAATGCCAGGACACATATTATGTAATTCATTGTAGAAAAGACAACATGGTTCAAAGAGATGTGTCCCTGGTTTTGGATATGCTGTGAGCTAGCTTCAGAAGTGGTTCACTTGGGTGTGAGTAATCGTGGGTATCTATATTCATCAGTTCATCAGAGGAAGTTTACAGAATTTCTGAATAAGAGGTCCAGTTTAGCTATTGAAATATACTGGAGTGCTATTTGGAGGCTGAGATGTCTTGGAAGAGTCTGGGAATTGATCTGTTGTGCATTTTAGCTAGTACATTTCAACACCTCATGATAGTAGGATTCTCCTTAAGGATTTTTGGTTTGGTAGTCTTTTTGTTCTCCTTTGCTTAGTTACTCCACAGTAGTAATATTTACTGTACGAATAACTGTGCCTAAAACCATTGTTTTCTGCTGCTAGCTGAAGGAGTGTCTATAATCTTTTTGAATCGTTACTAGGCATGAGCCTAACTTCATCTGCCTCGTCAAAGCTCTTGTTCTTCTACCACTTGCTACTTATTGTAAAGTCGCTAGTATTATCACCTTTCTTTCTGTTCTCCATAAGAAATATATGCCTGGAACGTATGCCCAAATTTTTTTTTTTGTGAAAGTACCTGCTCCAACATATATTACCATGCAACTTAGCATGCCTCACCAAATCATCACAATGAGAAGTTGCTTCTAAACCATCCAAGTCATCAATAGTTGTCAGTAACTATATTTGTAACGGAGTGGAAAGTTTGTTAAAAACAAGAAGAGAACAGAAATATGAGAAGTGAGTGTGGCATCAACTTCCGGCCAAGAGTAAGTCAATTTCGAGAATGCTTCCCAGAGAAATCCTCTAGCAATCATGTGCATTATGAAGACTGACAGCTGTTAGAGATGAGTTGGAGCATGCTGGTCTTACCGGGCGAAGAAAAGACTGCCGGGTCTGGCTATAGAAGTTTCAGTAGAGTGCCATGACAATGAGTTTACTTAGTTATTGGCAGGATAGAGAGCCGTGGAAGAATTCGTGTTAGGAGCAAATAAAACTAGATGCATTATTAATTATGATGGGAGGAGCTTAAAGTGCATAAATGAAGGCAAAGAAGGTGACAGATATCTTTTTAACACAAGAATGTTCGGCTTTGTGTATTTTAGTATCTCTGGTATGAATTGCGACGTGAAAATCAACCTGCAGATTAAACTCTATAGTTGAGTAAATAAACCAAGTTCAACTTACGCCACCTGATGCTATAGTTGCCCCACTTGTAGTAGTCATGGCCAATGGCAAAAGGGCAGGCATAGTTATTTAGTATTATTGATATCCAAATATTTCACAATGCTTTGGCTGATGTATCACTATAAAACCAACCATTCTTTGGATTGGTAACACGAGAATATTTGAGGTTCTCTAGACACTGATTGTGAATGGAGCCTGTTTCATAATTTGAAATGTTGCCCTACTTGCACTAAAGTACCATTTACAAGATTATGGCTGCTCAAATAGGCTTGGTTGTTGAGCACATAGAATATTATGTATATTTTAAAGGCTACAATAAGTTGTACCAGTGGAGAATAAAGTAAATTGCATGGATGTAGAATAAAGCGAAAAATTGCCAATAAATGTGCTATGTAATTAGCTACTTTGGTTACTATTCATCAAGATGCTTGGGTGCTGGATATTAGTCAGACGGAGTAGGCCATTAAAATGCTATTGCTTGCTTTCTATTGTTTTAATAGCAGTGGTTTTGCTTTAATATTCAAGCAACTGTAGACTGCAAGTAACTGGGCAAGCAAATAAAATTAGAAAATGAGAGCTTGGGTGTTTTAGAACGATATGGATTCAGTACAGTACAGGAAGGCCTCTAAACCTAAAAGTGCTAATGATGCATTTGCTTATTGGATTATAAAAAGAAGTTGACTTGAAGGCCAACTGGCCAAGACTCTGTCATTGAGGTTCTTGGTTTTTTTTTTTTAAGTGCTTTTTTTTAAGTGGTTTTTTTTATATTTAATAGCCAAACTTTTCATGCATGTTTGTCAAGGGTGATGTGGTCAGTTGATATTGATAGCTGATTGGTGGTTATGAGCAACAATTCTTGAATGTTGCCTCCCTTCTAAATAGCAAGTGGTGGCTGGAAGGACAAGCTTTCTTTTCAGGAGATTAACACATATGATTTGATCAGTCAAAAACATTTCTTGGGTGGTTTGTAGTGAATAAAGTTTACATTATTTCTTGATTTGATATGATTTACTTTTTTGGACTTTTTGAGTGTTGGTTGATTAAATGGCCATTGATTGGTTTGGAAGGTTTTCCAACTTGTGTTGGTATTGATATTATATAAACTTTGTATGCCTTTCCTGCAGCTTTTGCTCTATCATGGAGATGCAGATGGCGAGGGAGTTCTCTCAGATGAGCATGTAATGGCCTCTGCTAAGTGTCAGGTATGTTCTTTTTGGGTGTCTTGGAAGTTATGTTTGTAAAGCATTGTCTATCTTGCACTCACGATGATTTGGGTTGTATCAATTATGGCATAGGCATTAGCCGAACTCCTCCCCATTCTACAGCATGAAGGGCATCGTGTTCTTATTTTTAGCCAATGGACGTCAATGCTTGATATTTTGGAGTGGACCTTGGATGTTATTGGGGTCACGTACAGGCGTCTTGATGGAAGGTACTGACACCGGTATTCTTCCTGCTATAATTTTGTCCAATTTAGCAAGTTTGTGATAATTTGGCTTGAAAGGAATGTCCCTAGAAATTTGTGCGGTTGGGCTGGTTTCTATTACTCTCTCTGTCCATTAGAAGTGTCATACTTTACTTTTCGGTCCGTCCCAAAATTAATGTCACTTACCAATAATGGCAATAAAAACTTTCACCGATTTCCATTGATGCCTTTAAATCTTACAGCAAGATTCTTATATTTTAGTGGGCCCCAATGTTCACCTATGAAATAGAGAATTTCCAATTTGATGGTGTGTGTGTGTCACGTTAGAACTAGCAGGATTCGTGCATTGCACTTTCTCCAAAAGAGCTTGAAAATATATCATCAGTATGGGTCCCATAATCTTATCACCACTCGATCCTACCTTGAATGGAGCAACACGTCAGGCTGCATAGCTAATTCAAGCAGGGCATTCTTGGAACATAACCCGTAACCTTTTGAAATCTGAGCACTGTTGAAAAAATGTGGGATTCCCAAAACACGACCAATTGATCGGGACGGAGGAGTAATACGCATACTGTAGAGACTAGGCTTACATATGTCATGCACTTTATGCAAGGCTGTTGCAAATATATGTTTTCAAATGTTAATGCGGTGGGTGTTATTACTTTTAATACTTTTCTTCTGTCAGGAATTGACTCAATAATCATGTTTATGCTTGTATACTCTGCAGCACTCAGGTGACAGAAAGGCAAACAATAGTTGATACCTTCAATAAGGACTCTTCTATATTTGTGTGCTTGCTTTCAACACGAGCAGGCGGACAGGGTTTAAACTTGACTGGAGCTGACACTGTCATAATACATGACATGGATTTTAATCCACAGATAGATCGACAAGCTGAAGATCGTTGTCATCGCATTGGACAAACAAAACCGGTTACAGTATATAGGTGATCCTCCATGTCCTAAGCTGCTGTTACTCATTGTTGAGCTTATTCAAAGTACCTTTTGTATTTGTTTGACGTTACCCATTAACATTATATTCTTTGATATCTTTTTAAGGTTAGTGACAAAGGAGACTGTTGATGAAAATGTGTTTGAGATTGCAAATCGGAAGTTAACGCTAGATGCTGCCGTATTACAGTCTGGGGTAGAAGTTGAGGATGAAGGTGTGGTGCCCGATAAGACAATGGGAGAGATTTTATCATCCCTGTTGCTTGGCTAAAGGACTCAGTACAGTTTCTCCCTTATCCTCCTCTCCGCCTCGTATTTTCCCTTTTTTGTGGTGACTTTCTAACTTGTCCTGAGAGGTTAGGAAGGGGTTGCAAGTTGAGAAAGAACATTGTACGGAGACTTGCATAAGCTGCATTGTTGTAACTTATAGCAGCAAAATTTTGTTTATAGTAATAGATGATGCATATGGCAGGCAGGCTCCATCCGTGTTTCCTTGGTCAGTAAAAATCGAAAAATGGGTACACAGTGAAAATGTGGATTTAACCGGTTTTGCAGTTACTTTTCTCTCGCATTTTCTTTGTTACCATAAATGCTAATTCTTGATTTTTTGAGTCCCAAGATTCGGGAATGATCAAGAAGTACAAGCTGGTAATGTCTCATATTGTTTTGTGCTATTCTGTGTACCTAAAAGGTTTACTTGAAATCAACACAAAAAAAAAAGATTAAATGCACTACAGTTGCACTTTATCATCTGAAATTATTAAATAGGCACTGTGCCACTCTATTTGATGTTTTAGCCTTTAGGACAAGTTAACCTTTTCTCCTTGTTTATACGTCTGCTTGTTTTTCTTGTCTGCTACTTTCTTTCCCTTGAAATCATCGATACGGTGAAGGGGCTGTAGAAACCTACTAATTACACTTGAAGCACCTCTCCCTCCATTTGCAGTTGCACTTAACAGGTCCTTTTATTTTTTGGTAAATTAAAAAAAAAATTACGCTTGAAGCATCCCTCTCTCCATTTCCAGTTGCACTTAGCAAGGACTCCATCATTAGTGATTCAAACTTGCACCCGCGCGAGGCCAAAAAACTAGTTTAACATAATTACCCTCGCCAGAGGTGCATTTAACTCTTCTTCAGGCAAGTTGTATCAAGAGCTCTTAAGCCTTTTCTTTGTTTCTTCTCTAATTTTTTTGGTTGTTTCGTTTTTTTTTTCCTGTGTCTTTGTATTGAATAAAACCCTTAAAAAAATGTGTCTTCTCTCACGTTCCCTCTCATCATTAAAAGGACCTGATTTTTCGATTTCAAATTTCGTTCTTTTCTCCACATCTGCATCATCAGTAGAAAAACTTATGTGACGCTTTTGCAGAAAAACGAACCTAATGTCAAAAAATCCCTCGACAAAGGTGAAATCAAACTGAAGCATACATAAATAAAGTTCTGCAGAGATGCTCAGTTGATAAACCCCAAATGGGTCTTAGATTCTTTATCTGGGCTGGCCTTCAACCCAAATATAGGTACTCTGCATATACGTATGGCCAAGCTTGCAAATTACTGGAAGTTAAGCAAAACCCACAAATTATTAATGATGTTATTGATGCCTATAGGGTGGAAAATTGTGCTGTTAGTGTTAAGATGTTTTAAGTTGTTGTTGTGTTTGTGTAGAGAGGCTAAAGATGCAAACTTGGGGTTGTGGGTAGGAAAATGAAGGAATTTAATTGAAGGCCTGACACGACTACATATAATGTTGTTATTGCTATGTTTTGTGCAAAGGGGGAAGTTGGTGAGGCAATGAAATTGATGGGAGAGATGGGTTTGATTGATCTTTATCCAGATATGATCATATACGTTACGGTACTTAAGGGTTTATCTGATATTGGAAGGGTGGAAGATGCATTTCGGCTTGTTAAGGCGATGAAAGTGCATGGTTGTGTGCCCAATGCAGTTGTCTATTCGGCACTGCTTGATGGGATTTGTAGGTTTGGGAGTTTGGAGAGGGCAATGGAGTTGTTGAGGGAAATGGAGAAAGGAAGCGGGGATTCTAAGCCGAATTTGGTTACTTATACAGCTGTGATTCAGGGAGTTTGCAAAACGGGTCAGTCTATTGATGCATTGGGGATTTTAGATCAAATGAGGGTTTTTGGATGTAAGCCTAACAGAACCACAATGAGTGTTGTGATCGAGGGGCTTTGTACTGAGGGGCGTGTAGAGGAGGCTTATAAGGTTATTGATAAAGTTGCTGGAGAGAATGCATTGTATGATGAATGCTATAGTTCTCTTGCATTGTCGCTCTGGCAGATTGGAAAAGTTGAGGAGGCAGAAACGGTTTTCAGGAAGATTTTGGTTCCAGGACTAAGGCCTGATGGTGCAGCTTCAAGTACCGTCTTGAGGCAGCTTTGTTTGCTAGGGCGGTGGCTTGATGCATTCCGCTTGTGTGAAGGGATTGAGAAGTCTGGAAATGTAATCATTGATTCTGACATGTATTCGATTCTTTTGGTTGGACTTTGTCAAGAAACATATTTGGTTGAAGCTGCCAAGCTTGCCAAGCTAATGGTGGAGAGAGGTGTCCAGCTACAAGCTCTTTATGTAGAAGCTGAGGTTAAACGTCTTAGAAATTCTGATGAAGGGTTGGTTTCCCAGATCTCTAGGATCAGTAGTTGATAAAGAACATGCACTTTTTCCATCTGTGTACTCCAAAAGGTGCTAAAGTTTACTCCCATTGCAGAAATTTGAATAAAAAATTGGCTGGCTGTGGAATATTGTAGCTGATTTGTAGCCTGGCATTTGAACTTGACAGCATTATGTTCAGATGCTATATACATTACCATGGAGAGATGGTCAATTTATTTTTCCTTTTGCATTTTAATTGGCTTTGTTTAGTACCAAGTGAGAGTAATGAGACTTCATGTACAGCATGCAAATTGTTGGCGCTCAGGAGGCAGATAGCGTGGAAGGGGAAGGACCTGTCTCTGGAAAATTCTGCTATCAAGGACCAATAAAATTTGTACGGGCTGACCATGAAGTGCTTATATTTGAGGCTATCTTAGTCTTATTGCAGTTAATTTGAAGACAACCCTTATTGCATCAGTTTTAGATGGTGAGACTTTTATCTACGGGATCTGTTACTCTTCTTGTTTTCCAATTTTTTACGCAGCTTTAAGTTTTTGAAATAGGTGTCTCGTGAATTCTCTTTTTATTCTTTTTTGTTGCAATCCGTGTCAGATGAGCAGTATTTTTTTGGTAGTCTTGTTCTCTCTAAAATCGTTGCTGGAAAGTTGATGACAGGAAATCTGTGACAAGGAGCACATTTATTATACTTCTGCCAAGTTAAAACATTGTTGTTGTAAATTGATTTAATCTTTTGATAGATCATATTACTATCATAATCTGTGACAGTTTCCGTAGGATCTGGAAAATGAAAGAATGTGGGAAGGCTTATGTCAAGGGACTGTTTTGCTGACACCTAGGATTAGCTGCAATGGGCCTTTTCAGGATCATAGATCCTGGGTTCATGCATGCTGAACTAGTAATCTTCTGTAAATTCGTTAAAGGTTTTCAAAATCAAATTAGAAATTGTCTAGGATTATCTTTGAGCTAAAATAGATGTACATATACATGAGTGCACAAAAGTCATTTGGACATTCTAATTACACCTACTTTAGATAGCTTTATCTATCCAACATGGAATTACAAGTTTATATCTAATCATCTGATGTGATAAGTCTTGATGCTCAAGGGATAAAAATTGATCAACAGTAGTCATCCTGCAAACAAATGAGCTCCAGTATTTGGGGGTCTATTCTTAATTTTTCAACTATAGTATATCACAAAGTTCTTAGCTCATTTTTCACTTGTGGGGATTCATATGCCAGTGTCATGCATGCTTAAATCTAAATGGTAATTATGGTTTATGTTTTCAATAATAGTTGTGATATTTCGACCTGCAGAATTGTTGCTTTTGGTTTTCAAATTGCTTTCTGGCATAACTGAACAAAATCTGGAGCTGTAAGAATGTCGGACAAGTTTTAGCATCTTTGTTTTTGTGATACACTGGGTAAGTTTGGACATATTTGCTGATTTCGTTTTATGAGAGTCCCCCAGCGCTTGTTAAACCATCCAATTTTCCTTTCTGGATATAGTGGGTAACTTTGGACCACCTGGCCGATTTTGTTCTAGAAGTGATTTAGAAGAGTACCCCCACCACCCAGCCTAGGCTTTTTTGGGATAGGCATTGTTTTCAGGGAAACATAAGAAAAAGCTAGTTAATGTGTTTTGTTCCAGATTCCAATGTAAGTACTCGACATGTTTGCTACAACAAGGGGGCAAGTAGAAAGGGAAATTGCACATTTGCAACCTCCAGCTTGCTGCAATACTTTCCAGTCTCAGATTTTTCAGTAAGTGATTACTATTTGTAGAAGTGTAATCAAATAGATGATCTGAACACTATGGACAAATAATGCTTATTGTCACCAAATGCTGTCTAACTTTTCATCGGTCTTGATTATTGTGGTTAGTCCATCAGCCTGTCATTTTGAAGTTTGGGAACTATGCACTTTGAGCATTTTGAGTCCAGTCAGACATTTGGTAAATTATATCTTGGTGTTCCTTAGAAATTGTACTCTAAGATGTTGTATATCTGACACTCTTGCTTCTCCTTGTTGCTGTACCGGTTGACTTGCTATCTGTTGATTAGTTGAAGTGGACTAAAATGTTATGCTATTTTCAGGCTTACAGATTCAGTTCCTTCTGGGGGACTCGAAATAGAGGGACTATTTATGAAGAGTTTACTGTTTTCTTTGGTTGAAGACTAATGCAGTGCAACTGCCTCTTGAACTAGCGAAAATCCCATAGCTGGACTTAGAGTTGTAGAAGCCATTTGAAAGGTGAGTTTAGTAATTGACAATGCAAGTTCAGCCAGTTGCAATGTCGATAACTCGATATGTCACTTTATAATGATATTGCGAGAGAGCATAGCCATCAATATCTGGCATTTTAGCTGGAGTCAGATTGATGACAGGAAGTTGACAACTAGTATAGTGAAATCATTCTTCTTATTATGTTTCCAGACAAGGTATCCATTCATGTAGTTGGAACTGGAAAGAGTATAATGTGATATAACAGCGCCCGGAGTTTTGCAGGAAATGGATTCTTCGCGCTAGGATGTGTAAACAAGGACAATCTGGGATTGGATAATTGTTGATCCAATTATTCTGAATCATGTACAATGTTGTTAATAAATTGTAACTTATCAGGGATAACTTATGGAACTTTGTAACTGTAAGGTGCAAATCACGTATGTTTACGATGAATAGTATTTGCTGAGTCTGGATTTACACAATGAGATTCCAACTTCATATGAAATGGATTTTGTAATTTTGTTTTCTACGTTTTGATCTTATCATTTGTGAAGATGAAAGAACAAGAAGCAAAATAGAAAGCTAATATGGAAGCAGAGGAGAATTCATGGGAGAAAAAGATATTGTGGTGTGGAATACGAAGAAGGTTTTAGTCAGAGCAGGGGCACAGGCTTTATTTTATCCAACTGTGCTGTATAATGTTGTTAGGAATAAAGTCCAGGCCGAATTTTGGCGGTGGGATTGGATTGATGAGGTATACTATATGCAAATTTTTGTAGAATTATTTTCTATCATTTTATTTATTAATTTTATAGCTTTGATTGTTTGTTTTGAATGTTGTCACCAGCTAGTCTCCAATGGGTATTTTAGCACTGGCAATTTGCATATCTAGGGGTTAAAATGTTTTTGCTGTTTATAATGTGCAAATGACCAGCAAAAGGGGAATATTGAAGCATTGCATTATTCTGGAAATTTGGGAAGTTTATTTTAAGGGATAACTTAACATGTATTTGAACTACGAGTGATAAAGCTGGTTCTGGACAAGTTTACATAAAGCTGGTTATATAGGAAATTCATGTTATTGGGGTATGCTGTTTTGTTAATAATCTGATCATCAACAGCTTGCCATGACTCTTAATAGTGGTGAATTTCTAGACTGGCCATAGTCTCTGAGTTAAAGAATATGAATTTTTTTTTCAACCAAGCAATTTTAGATATTAGTATCCTGTTAATTTGACATAGAATGGATGCCATACTGGGATGTCTTTTAATGAATGTTGTGAAAAGTATAATTTCTGTTTTGCAAACTGAAGGCCTTTTATTTTAGTTTGTCTTGTTAGCTGCAGTTCCATTCATGTCTGATGCCAGTCAGCTAAAGGATCTTGGCGTTGGTGCAGTTGTCATTCTTAATGAGCCATACGAAACTCTGGTCCCAACATCTCTGTAGCAGGTATGTTCCTGTAGACTTCCAACATGGAGTCTGCATCTTGACTTTGTTTTCATTTCAATTAATTGGTAGTGAAGTAGAATCGTTCTTCCAAGCCGACGACCCTTTTGTTTTGTTTGCTAGCTTGATTCTTGATGGATTCACAGTGTATTTTTAGACTTCTGACATGTTCCAGAAGTGATTAATTTTACTGTCTGCACTTAATTTCATGCTGCTGCTGTTGTCCTCTTCTAGGCATTTGACTTTATGTTACTGAATTTAAAATAAGTGGCTATAGATTGGGTCACAGTTTTTAGTTGATATATTGTCAGTTCAAAGAATTAGACACCAGTTTGCTAAGCCTTTGAAAGCTGCTTCTACAGTTCTAGGGGTTTAAGTGCCTTTGTTTTTGACTTGTTTCTTCCCCCTCTTGTGTCTGTGTCAAGGCGTCTCAGCCTTGAAGTCTAGTTGAATATTACTAGTTCTGTTGATTTTCTCGAGTGAATGGTGGTACTATTACTCGGGTGCATTATGCATTACTGCTTGCACTATCCCTGTCCTCATGAGGTTTTGGTCTTTTGATGATTGTGTATTTTGCAGGCTCGTGGAATTCATCATTTAGGTCTTTCTACATGAGATTACCTCTTTGCACCATCACTCGATGATATTTGCTGAGCTGTAGATTTTGTTCATGGCGAGTGTTTTGTCATAATAGGATGCGTATTTGACCAAGTGTAATCAAACTTCCCAAGTTCTTTTAAGTGCATCATTTGGTGTTGTTTCAACTGGGAAGACATACTTGCAATTTTATTCGCGTCCTTAATTTTAATTACGTTGTTTCTGATACTGTTTAATTAGCTCGCTTTTATTCATTCCATGCCCAAGATATTTAATTCCCCCTAATAGACCTTCTTCACCTTTGGTCCTCTCTAGCAATTGGATGTGGAGAAAGAATCACTGGACATGTAAAACAGAACAAACTTGTCAATCTTGTATTTAAAATGACTATTTTACACTAATTCTGTCCTTGTTATGAGACATGACTGCTTTATACAACTCAAATATTGTCATCTAATACTTCTTTTCTTGCTTTTAATTGGTGAAAATGCATCGTGTGGACAAAGCACTTATCTGGGCAAGGTCGCAGCACCACCATCGTTATATGTTATCTGGTGAGTGCAAAAACTAGGAATTCTTAATTTGATAATGTGACTTTTCTGGACAGTGCTCAATTACATATATTCTTTCTGCTCTTCCCCGTTATGCTTGGTATTTTGTATATTTTAGGTTAAGTTTAAGCAGATGATGTGCCTGATGCTGCCTATAATTATGTGAAGTCAATACGGCCCACGATACTCTTAACCTCCCAGTGGCAGGTTTGTCGAGATTACAATGAATTTACTTACAATCCAAACTGTGGACTAATCATGTAAATTACTCTAGTTAACTTTGTTTGCTGCTGATCGCAGGCTGTTCAGGAGGAATTTCACTATTGGCAGGTCAGGAATTCCTGTGCCTCAAGCCCCCTGACAAGTCTGGTTTTGAAAAGCTCTAAGTTGTTTTCTGTCTCAGATCTTTTTAGCATTTTATGATGGTTCTGTAGTTGTAATAACCAGAGCTGATCTGATCTTGATGGATATGATCCAAGCCAAGAGCCTACTGCTGTAAGAAATGAGATTTTTGGGTAGATGTGAGTTTCATCTATGGAGTTAAAAGAGCCTGGTGAGATAGCTTTGACGAAACTTTCTTGCTTGTGGCTTAGATGTCACGCTCGACAGAAAGTTTTAGATGAGGAGTTGAGTTGAGAGGAGAGAGCAGCTGCTTGCTTAAAGCAAAACCATTGGGAGACATTACTGTGGACATCCATGTCTGCTCTTCATAGATTCATCAAAATTTGCACATATTTTTCAATCCTGTAGAAAATGTCTGTCTTTCTTTAGTGATCAGTTAAAGCAAAACCATTGGGAGACATTAGGATTTGTCTTTCTTTGGTGGTTATAGTCAATTCGAATTTGAAACCTTTGCTTAATTAGTACAAGTGATCCCCAACTCATAATTGCACCTCACAAACTCTAAAACATCAGGCAAATCCATATGGAGTGTGAAATTATTACCATATATTTCAAGTTGCGGAAAAGACTTTTGGTTTTTTGCTTCTCCAAGGATATGATAAACGTGCATGCGGGAACCTGCTGACCTGAAGTCCTGAGGGCACAAGAAGAAAAAAATCAAGAGTAAAATGGGGCTCTATCCCTGGTATTAGGGGTGTGCATTCGGTGCAAATTCGGTAATTCGGTGCACTGAATTCGGTGAATTCAGTTATTCTACCTTTAGAAATCTAAATCGTTTTCAATTTCGAATTGGACATAACCGAATTCATACCGCAACCGATTTCAAATTCGAAAACGGTAATGAATTCGGTTTAACCGAATTCATCTATTATTAAAAAAAAAAAAACTTCAAAACTTTTCCCAAATTCATCTATTAGCTGAAATCCGACTTTTCCCAAATTCATCCGAAGTGATTGTGTAATTTTTAATTTACAAATTGGGGCTCCTAAATTATAATACATTCATTATGCTCCTCAATGATTTAAAAATTATTACTAATTTAATCCTCAATTTTATTCATAATTGAACACATTACTTATGTTCTAATCATTTTGTGGTTTAATTGACATTTATTTGATCACTTATACCTAGAATCCTTAGTCTATGATTTAAAGAACACATAAAAGTGATTAATTTAAACTAGAATAAACCTTAGACTGTACAATGATTGGTGATAATTTATGAATTTATAATTTACAATGATTAATAATAAGTAATATTAGTTACAAACTTACAAATTACAATGATTAGTGATAAGTTATATTAGTTACAAACTTATAATTTATTTCAAATCAAAATAAAACTTATTTACTTACATATGTTATTGTAAAAGTCAATACACTAATACATTGATTTGCAATTCATATGCATTCACTTACACTGCTAACTGCTTAGTTGTCTTATCTATACTTAAAGCCTTAAGAATTAAGATTAGTGAATAGATAATATGAATTTTTATGTTAAATATGTAGAGTACACTAATACTTGCAAGTTACAGATTACGCATTCAAATATTCAATAATTCAAAGTTTCAAACATGAATGATGTATCAAATTACCAATATCTAAATTCTAATTACTAATTATGTTTATTGTTTAATATTTAGTATTATACATATATGTATTAATTATTATCTAATTCTAGTCATGTTACTCATGTATAAAATAATAAGTATTATAGTTATCTTATATTGTTATCATGTTATGTATTATTATAGTCATATAACAATTAATAAATACTAAAATAATAGATTGTAAATTATTATATATTATTATTATTATAAGTACATGATATGATGATAATACCATATACTAATTATTATTAATAGCATTTACCTATATAATATAATAAAGTATTAGTAGTATATACTAATATTAAATAGCATTTATCTATATATTATAATTTTATATACCAATTTGGTAATTCGAATGCGGTAATGCGGTACCCGATTTCAATTACCGAATTTGAATGTGAAATCGGTTATTACCAAATTCATAATCTCATTACCTATTTCATACCATATTAGAATTCGGTGAATTCGGTATGTACCGAATTTGTACCAAATTACCAAATACCCGATTTCAAATTACCAAATTGAATTTGAAATAGGTTATGAATTCGGTATGAACCGAATTTGCTCACCCCTACCTGGTATCACTCTGATATCTAAGTTAGCTCCTAAGGCTCCTAAGATGTTAGAGAGTCCGGTAGTAAAGGAGACGAGGATTTTTCTAGTTACCCGTCGTAGGAAAGAAGAAAGATGAAGTTACCGCTCATGGGAGTACGAGTCTCTATGTTGACCTCATAGGATACTGTAATTCAGCGCTACTTATTATTTTAGTGTGTCAGACTGAGTCATATCACATCAATCTTGTCATTTTTATTTGATCACCTTGAATCCACCTCCGGTGATTCCTCTTAGGCTTGCTGCCTAGGCTGTTCGGGTGCTGAGCCGAGGCCAAGGTTATTGCCAAGATCGTGGCTCGGGTCCCACAATAAGTCTCAAAATTGCTTCCCGTGCCTGATGCCTTTATCATTGGTGGAATGGTTATATTATGCAAAGAATCATTTATTTCTCTTGTTCAAGTTGGTTCCAGGGACTTCGTACGGCAAGATTTTGCTATACATATCTTGCTATTATCTTCTCGTCTATATATACCTGCTTTATCATTTATGTATGTACATTAAGATAAAACACCATGTGTAACCAAATCAACCTATAAAGATTCACATTGAAATGCGACCTCTTCGTATAAGGTTTTGTCTTGGCCTTGGTTATACATAGGAAGTTGGCCAACTGAAGTATTATAGTAAATAATGAATTTGTATAATAAATAACGAATCGGCCAACTAAAATGTCATAGCAAACCAATGAATCGTGGAACCCACTAGCTTCATGTGTAACAATGGATAGGCCGACTAAAGTTTGGTTACATGTGTAATCAAAACAAGGAATCAACGGTGTGACTTGACCGAAAACATAAAGACAACATTAGAACACAATTCATGAATTTCACATGTTCACATAACAATCATATATTTCAGAAAACAATGAGTCCGCTGCCAGCGACCGTGAAAACAAAATAAAAAATAATTGCAGTTCTTCATTAAAAGCTTGAAAACTACGAATTACTAAATCTAAATTATTTCACAGTAATCAACCATAACCTGCTCTGAAAGCACTTGTTAGTGGTTGTTTATATCAACTCTTGGTGAAAACCATCATCTATTAATCCAAAATATTTTGGATTCATATTAATTGACTGGTACTTGAGTCTCTAGAGATTCATGATTTTTTGCGAACATTGTCTATTACATTATGACAAGAATTATCTCTTAGGCAAGATTGTCTATTTTGTCTCATGTTTTCTCCTCTTTACTGATTATTTGTTACTCTTTTAAGCAACAATGAGGTGCTCATGTGACATTCAAAGTAAACAGAAGGTAGCACATTATTTACTAACTAAGATTTAAACTTTTTTTTAAGAGAAAAAGAGGCTTAATAAGTGATAAGATATTTGTTTCTATCTAATAAGTGAATATTTAATGATTGGCTTCTATCTAAAATAATTTTTGCTTGTTTTCATCTTAATAGAAACTGAAGCTGCTACCTTGGATCTGTTTTATAGCCTCTCCTTGCTGGTAATGCTTAGTAAGGCAGAAACCTAAGAACTTCGAAGAGCCGTATAATATAACTTGATGATTACCGTAACGGAACATCCGTTATAGTATATCAGAACTGTGCTAAAAAAAAAATCTATATATGCCATTGGGTAGAGCCTAGGCTATAAGCACTAAATCCATATCCATCGCCACTAAGGCAGAAACCCAGAGCCCGATACAAACCTTAATGATTTTGGACGAAACAGGATACTTGATATAAACGTAGAAGTGACATTGAGTTGTTATCGGAAAAGTGGCACTCAAGATCTCATGTGATATTTACAATTTTTTCAATGAACTTTGAAAATTAACTAAACTTCTCGCCGCTGCAGGTTGAATCATTCCAATCCTCATTTGCTGTTTTGTGCTTTGGCTTAATGACATTATCATGCGTATGTTTCAAAATTGATGCATTCTTGTTGACTTGAGAGGCTGCTCTAGGAAACATCTTCCTACTTAGCCGTGTAGAGTCGATCTTTTTCTCTTGTTTATGGTGATTTCTTGTTGATAGCAGTTGTTATTTGCATCACTTGATAGTGCTCTTATTTTTTCTACTTTGCTGCATTGGTGGCTTGAGATACTGTTACTACGTTTTGCCAATAGGTCTACAGTTTTTTAATGTTGCTCCAAATTTTACAATATGGTTACACTAGAGCAACTTTAGGCCAGTTTTGAGGTTCTGTTCTACATTTCAATAAAAAAGTTGTTACCCAAGAAACTCAGCTCCTCAATTTCGTATGCAATGTCATGAAACATGTAATACATCTGTATAGATGTTTGATTATGTTAGTGTTGTGTACTAGATACCGTTGTGCGGTTTAATAAACTTGGAAATGTACAATGCATCTGTGTAGATGTTTGATTATGTTAGTGTTTTAACATATGAGATTTTCCTTGAATGCTATGAGTTTCTATGTTGGCCTTTTGCGTATATTTTGTCGAATTTATTCAGCATTTGTTGCATATTGGTGGTTATTTACTTCTTCTATAAGGTATAACTTACCTCTTGTACACATTTGCTTCTGGAATTCTTAATAAGTATTCGCTAATTCCTTGAGAGATCCCTTTCTTTTATAACGATGGGATATCAGAAAAGATTTATTTTGTGGTACTAAAAATAAGATAATAAAAATACGTGTGACTCGAGGATCATAACCCTATTTATAGATAACTTTCTTGTTACCTTTTAGATTCCTATTTCAGCCTATTATAGAAATAGGAATTTTCCTTAAGTCTCTATACATTAAAGACCCATATCCTATTAGATATATTAAAACCCAAACTATAATTGATCATTTTAATTGGATTTAACATTATTTGACCATCTGCCTAATTATTCACATAAAAGTTCAACATTGGATTAATGATACAACATTTATTATTCCTAAATCACCTTCATATCTTTTAATTAGAATTATTGTATTTCAATGTGGCACTAATTAAAAGAAATAAAGCACTCCAATGGATTGCATCTCAATAATATTGGTAATTATAATTAAAAATTGCCCATTAAAAACTATTTCCTATCCTTGGGCTCCATCTCCAATTATTGCATGTATCAAAATTTCTTAAATGAAGCATAAAAATTTTCTCGTTAGCCATTATTATCAATGTCAGAATATAAATACTCTCTGGAAAAAAGAGAAACATACAAGGAGAAAAGAGCTCTTATTCATTTGTATATTTTCATATAGATAGCATGAGCAAATTTCACAATTATGTACTTTTTACCAATATGAAAAAAAAGCAAAATAGAAAACCCAACTATTTCAATCAAATGAATTTTCATTAACAACTAAATAACCAATTTAAAATGATTGAGTAACGTGAATCATCTACATTCTTTATTAACAACAAAAACACTTAAATAAAATGCAAATAGTCCAAATTCAATGAATATTACACTTTACTTTATCTCATTTAAATTCATATAAAAATTGAAAAGTTGAACAGCTAACAATACATAAAAGAAAGCATTTCAATATTCATGCAGCTAACAAACATGCAAACAGTTTAGTTTTAATTGAAATGACAGTTCATGTAACCTAAATCCAAGCAAACAACAAAATATTTTCCTATATTTCACCTATTATCAACTCACTGATTTTGATATCATAATTAGAGTTTTTTTGTCTAAGACAAAAGGGAAAGAACATCCATGGATTAATTTAAATGTATCCATATTGAACATGTCATTTATCAAATTAGTAGCAAAAAGGAATAGTTGTTCTTAGTGCTTTATGTTGCATTGTCTTCAAACAAAATTATAAAAACAATAAAAGAAAAACGAAAAAGAGAATATCCAACTACTTCTGTTAATGAAATCTTAATTGATGACAATGAACATTCACACAGAAATAATTAAATATGATGGATTAAAAATTCCCTTGTGAATTAAACAATTACAAAGAGTTCATGTACAATATGTACGTAAACAATTTATAAATGGTGCCAAAAAATTAAAAAAAAATAGTGCAGCTCACATCATATTGATGAACTTCGTCAAAAGCTAACTCACTCAACTTATATAACATGATAAATAATAATTGTCTTCCGTACAAAGAATTATGTTTTATACAGAATGAAAATTATAGAAAACTTGAATCCAATGAAAAAAAAGAAATATCATTCATGTACTTTATTCTTAAATAATCAACCAATTGTAATTCTACAATTAAATAATCAGTATTCATAAGTATTGATATTGCAAATGCTATTTAGGAAGTGTTTAATAACTTAACCAAATCTTAATTTTTTAATTATTAAAATCTGATAATTTAACTAGAAAGTCCATCATAGATTTTATTTTCAATTCGAAAAAGACATATTTGAACGCTAACTGATAAATAAGCTTGACTGTGCAAAAAAAGTGCAATTTTATAATTTAAGGGTAATCATAACACTTTTGGTAAAACATGATAATATTAACAATTGTTATAAAGTACAATCCAAATTTAATCAATAAAAGCTCAGAAAAAGTTCTAATAGCTTTAGATCAAAGAGTTCAAATTAGAATAATGTTTGTAGCCAAATTGGTTAAAAAAATTGAATTGGTTAAAGAAATTGAAAAGCATACATGAATTATACTATGAGGTAGATAATCAAAACTTCGCAACAAATTTTAGTAACTACAAATTATTATATTTGGACTATTATATTCACATAATTATATTATGAGATAGATAATCAAAACTTCACAACAAGTTTTAATAGCTACAAAAATATTATATTTGGATTATTATACTCATGAGCAAAGCACGTGCTGTATTTACTAGTGACATTAATGGGACAAAGATGATCTAAGGAAGAAGCCAAATTAACAACTAAGTTGACCAATAAGCATGGGAAAATAAGATTATAATTCAAATTTGGACAATGTGATCAAAGTTTCATTTTGTTTCTATTCACCTTTTAATTTAGTTGGCATGAAACAACTTTTGAATATTTTAATGTTTCTTAATCTGTTTCGAAATTTTTTTGCCAACTGTTACACAAATTTTGATTATGCGAAAAGGAACTGACGCAAACGTAGTCAATATTTTCTCCACTGAAGAGTAAAATATATGTATAGTAATAATCCAGGGGAAGTAGAATTGGAATCCATTACGCAATAACGAATAAAATTTGCAACTAAAATAATTTTTATATGTTACTATCGCTTTCTTGTTTCATTCTTCGTTTGTTCATCAAATGAAAACCTTCAAGATTCTAAGTTCTAACAAAGCCTTTCTAATTAACTAATTCAAAATTCCATTTTTTTTTCTGGTTAATTAGTTGATACACAACCACAGTGACAGAGTAGCCTAAGTGGGACAAACACATATATCTAAAGTTAATGGTCTTTCTATAGGTAAAAACTAACTTTCAGTGAGTTTGAGACAATTGTTTACACAATAAGGGACCATTCTCCCAGTGATTAACCTAATAAATAGCATTAAATAGCAAAAGATAATACTAGGCATCTACACACACAAATATCCAACTATTATATAAAAACTATTCTCCAAGAAGTATCATGTGAACAATTTAAACTGATTTGGCATTCTTTAATTGGTTTGTTGTTTTAAAAGTATTTTCACCAACAATTGTCATCTGTAATTGACCACTTGACATGTGTCTTTTGTATATGTTTAACTCATTTAATTTGCCACTCAATTAAATGAGTTGAGCTTGTGGGTTTTGAAATGAAGATTGAATTATGCACTCATAGTGGCTATCTCACTCTTACAATATGAGTTGAAGCTTTTAATTGTCTACATTCGTCCATTTGGGCCTTTTTGATTCCTACGGTTTCAGAGTCTTTTGGTGTCCATAGTTTTCAGTTTCAGATGAAGAGCATAACCTCCATAAGGCTTTGGAAGCTTTCAGACACAAGTTTTTTTTTTGGAGAAAAAGTGCTCACAAATAGTATTAATCAACTGGTGCTCACGGTGCTCTTTGGTAAGGGAATTTTCTATTTGTTTTAGTTGTTTTATTTACATCCAAAACACAAAACAAATATTGCATGGATAGTGAATCACCAGTACTTTGATTAATTTTTCCCATTTTAAATTGCTTATGGATAGAAGGGTATAACAATCTGGAAAAAAATTATTTGCTATATCATTGTTTTCATAAATTTGTCTTCATCAGATAATTTATCTCTTGCCTTGGAGTTTGAAGATCAACAAACAATAGCATATTCACAAAGGTCTTGGTTTGCAGGTTTGTCTTGAACTACTCTTCTTATTGTTTACCACTTGTTAGATGAATTGTCTGAAAGGCATTTTCTATTTGATTCATAAAGAATGATTAAGCCAATCGTTTAGACGGTATAGAATCTTTAAAATACTACTTTCATTGATGCTAAGGGACTAATTTGTGAGTTTTTGTAGAGGGCTGCGCAACTCGTAACAAATTCCTCACTATCAGCATTAGTCAAGTATGCATACATATCACAACCTACTGCAATGAACTTGTTTTTGGTGTGAGAAAAACTAAAATGAGGGCCACTATAATCTACTACTGGATAATCATCGGAATTCTTTCCTAACGATCTATTAAAAGTGAAAGGAGAAGCCTCTTGCATTATTCCAATATTATCTTCTGAGATATCACAAACTTCTTGAAATGATCGTAGAATTGCTTGTCTAGAATTCTCGCATGTGATTTCAAAACCATTGTCAAAGTAACAGCCCTTCCCAATGCCGAATGGTTAAGGAATGGTTACATTGCCACATTTTGGGTCACAACCTTTTTTTGCAATTGACGGGATTTTGATATACGTATAAGTTAAAAAATTCGATTTACACCCGTTTCACTGCAAGTGTACAAGTCAACTAATAGTTTAGGGTATATATCGGGTCGATCCCACGAGAAAGATTGAACAATTACCGACACTACTAAAGCTTCTCTATTATTTAGACTATCAATGAATTATAAGTAATGAAACCTACTAAACTTATGCAAAATAACAAATGGAAGCTCTTTAGGTTATGGTATCCCTAACTACTCATGCAAGTGCTATATTTGGATCATTGATTACTACTATCTAGGTTAGTTATGGTGAAATTTCCTCATGCATATGAAACCTACTTTCGTAGTGAATCAATTATACTCATAACTAATCCATACCTATTCTCATGGTTATGAAATTAGCTACAAGTTCATTTCTTCAGTGAAATTACATGAAATGAATCACTTAAAACCACATAGGTGCACCTCTACTTTCGTAAGTGTACTCCCTATGTTTAGCACTTCTTGAACCAGTGTTAAATCTCAATTTTCATTGTAGAAACAACACCTTAGATAATCACAATTAATGGTACCAAATTAATCATGATTTAAAGAGCCAAAGTGCTAAATAACTTGCTCAAATCATAGCAATCAAGTAACCAAATAATAAACACTAACAATCATAGAAAGTTCAACAAAACCCAAAGCATAAACTTTAAAGATACATATTAAACACAAAATCCAGAACTTGTATATTAACCATATTTAAGAATCCAATACAAAAGATAAAGAATTGGAGAAGAGATAACCCATGTCACTTGAGTTTCAACTCCTCCTTCTTCATCTCCATCTTCATCCTAATCTAGTCATTATACAAGAATAGATGAACTAACTAGCTAAACTATCCTACACTAAAGAAATGGAAGAACTACATTTCTACATTCCAAGTTTTCCTCCGTATGATCATTTTTTTAGCTTCCCCTTGTGTCTCTGCATAAAAAGGTGGTAGAAAGGCACTTTCTTCTCCTTCATGATTCCAACCACTCAGATTTTATAAAGGAAGTCAAAAGATATGTTGTTTTTGACTTGTCAATAACTCATTTTGTCTTCCTTTTTGTTGCAGAAGCATGTGCTACCAAATTCTCTCACCTAAGATAGCTAGAAAGTTGTGTGAAAAGTGAAATAAATCGGCTGCACCACTTGCAGAAGAGAGAGGCAGATCTGAGCCTCTGATCCGAGGGGTGAAGAATGATCCGGGCTCGGATCATCGCTGATCCGAGGCTTTTCCATATGGATCCGAGCTCGGATCGTATGACCTCGGATCCATTGCTCCAGAAGCACAGACGAGGGCTCGGATCTTGTTTTGTTCACACGGATTCAGGCTCGGATCCGTGCTGGTTATTTTCCAGTTTTTCACTCCTTTTCTTTTTCTTCATTTTGTTTGCTCCTAGTATCCTTGTACTTTATCCTTCAGATGATCCTTGCATTTTTCTTCATCTCGTGCATGAATTCCATATATCAATCCTTCATAATTTCACAAAATTAACGCGTTAATCCACTCATTTATCAAGTTTTGAACACTTAAACAATATTTAAGCAATTATCACCAAAAGAGTTCAAATATGGCTTTAATCTTCTCAAAGCATACCAAAAGTTCATGCCAAACTCGTACAAAATGCACGTTAAATATTCACTTATCAGCAATGGATCCTAATTTTGATCCTTGTGCTTGCGAAGCCAACAAGGTTACTGCCAAAGAGAAAACTATCATTATTCTTACTCTTTAGCAAGTTTTTGATGGTTTGCGTATGTTGTTTCTTAAGCACATGTATATAGCAGGATTGGATGCTTTGTACAGAGATCTATATTGGGATAATATAGAATTAACCCAACTTGCTTTAAGTTTCTTTACTTTTTGTAAGCACTAATTACTATAACATATAGGTGTATAGTGTTATATTTGTTACTTCCTATCTAGAAATACTAAATTTGGATAAAATGTTTCTTTATATTAGCAGGGGTCAAGGGGTAAAAATTTGATCTTTGACAAAGTATATTACTAGCAATTTATGAAAGTTTGTGCTTCATTGCTACCACCAAATTAGTTCTTGAAGAAATAGCAGCAACCACCTCTTTGACTGCACAAACATCAAGTTCAGTAAGTATTGTGAAAAGAAACTTACCCTGCAATGATCAAATCACAGAAAAGAATTCCGATGGAATCGAGATTACTTCTGCAGCAAAGGCGCAAGACTCCATTGAAAAAACATCTGAGGCTAAAACTCCAGCAAAAGAAAAAGTAAATGTCGGCCCTGCAAAGAAATGCAAGACTGCCTTGCACAGGAACTGGCATTACTAAATTGTCAACCTCTTTTGTTATGTCATTCGTCTAGACTTTTCTTTTGTTATCAATCACCTCAAACATTCTTTTGGCATAATATTATGATCTATCACCCTATCACTTTAATTGACTTAGGTTTTGTTAACTATGCCTGGATATATATAGATTAACTTGACTTTGCTTCTCTAAATATATGTTCCACTGAAAGTTTAACTACAAATGCATTATCCTTCAATGGGCCACTGGCTGTGCGTAGCATAGCAGTCCATGCTAGTGTATATATATATATACATATATATATATCTATATATATATATATATGGACACACACACACACACACACAAAAGCTCTTATTGTAATTAATCATTTTTCTTTCTCCTAGGTGGCATACCTACTTGAAGAGAATTAATCAGACAATGGATATTTGTATTTTATGCATTTTCCACAGCTACCTCTCCAATCAATTTTACTTATAATTTCTCTCTCTCTTCTGACAACTTTATCTCTTTTAATAAATTTAAACTATTCTTTTTATCCAAATATGGTAACTTTGCTTAGTGTGAATTTAATTGTTGGATTAGTAAATTTATTAATTTTGGTAAAAAGTAATAAATCATTCATGTAAAAATAAACTACTGCTCTTTTTTTTTATGTCTTGGACTGAAAATGAACATAAGTGTACAATTTTATTCATAAGAAAATCTAATAACTATCTCAAAGAATACTTGTTGTTTCTTTCTTAATGCATTATACTATTTAATGAATATTATCACATTATGATAAATTTACATCTAAAAGTTTTCAAAAACTATTATGGTAGTTAAATGTTTGAAATACAATAATTTTCTAATGTAAAAATATTGTTGATTAGTTATTTCTGTCTTGCATCAATATGTAACTATTACAATACAAAATATTCCATACTAATGCATGGGCTAATTACTAGTAAGAACACAATACTCTTATTGAAAAATACAAAAGGATAGACCCTGTTTAATTAGAATATTCCACTTCTCTCTCTTTCTCTTTCTTTTTCTTAAGCCATCTTCGAATTTTTTTTCATCCAATCTAACACCTTTCCAAACTTCAGAAATCAGCCACAATAGCCACAACCTGTGAAGTAAAAAAAATAAAAAATAAGCACAATCAAATTTACATAAAACTAATTTTGTCTTTTTTGGAGATAGAGTAACATTTCTACATGTGCTTAACTTGTATACTTTCACTACCAGTGGAAATTGGCCATCAATCCAAGCTTAGCATCTCACTAATGTGCTCCTCGAACTAGTGTTTAAAAGGTGATTTTGGTGCGACTCTTGAGAAAAAGTGAGCCCCAAATATCCCTTGAATAGGGCACAAGCATTGTTTGACGTTCGCCCTGTAGTGTTAGGTGAACACCTAGACATATAGGTGTTAGGCATTGTTGGGCATTTAGGCCTTTTTTTTTTAAGTTTCAACTTTGATTTTGCTAATTTTTTCTTCTCATCTTTGTTTTCTATCCTCATTGTTATTTAGTAATCTGGAAGGTGGATTTCATTTATATTTTCTTTAAAGGAGGATCCCATTTATTTTCTCTTTGAGAATATATGGGTAAAAATACAAAGTAGATCATCCGTATCTTTATTACCTATAATTTTTTTTCCTTTTTGGTGATGCCAAGACATACTTATCTTTTGCTAACATGACTCTAGATTAGGGGTGTCAACGAATCGAATCAAGCTCGAATAGTAGGCTGATCGAGTTCGAGTTCGACGAAGTGTCTAAAGCTCGAGATCGAGTTCTAGATCGACTAATAGCAATGTCGCATGCTTGAATTCGATTCGTAGGAAAATCGTGAGGCTCGAGCTCGTGCTCGAATTGCTCGAATATGCGTTCAAGCTCGAATTCGAACTCGATTAAATACTGTGCTCGTTTATAAAAGCCTAAGCTGAACCAAACAATCTGCTATTCTTAGTAAGCAGAATTTGCTCTTTCATTCAGTCTTTTTATCTGCCATTTGCATTCGAAAATTCAAGCATTCCTACAGAAATCTACAAAATCAAAAATTTCAAAATCCAAACTCATCCATATGATTGAGAAAACATATTATTGATTCCAAAATGAGAAAAGATGCTCCTTGACCATTGAGTTGTATTGGGTTTTCAACAAAACAAAACATGGATAAAAAAAATGTGAAGATAATACTTACTACTAGTAAACTAGTCTATTGTGAACGGTGTACGAAGACTCTCTTTGGTGGTGGAATCAATGTGGATATATGTTGAATAGTGGAGGAAAAGAGAGATGAAGGCCTGAGGGAGGGGAGAGGAGGCAAACGAGCTATAGAACAAAAGAGTTCACTGTCAACCAGCAAAGATCCTTGGTGGGAAAACTTTTCCTCATTTCCTCCTATTTCTACTTTAGCCACTAGCCACTCGGAATCTTTGTACTTTTTCTCTAAAGACAGAAGCGGTCATAGGAAGACAATCCAAGCTGCTGCACGCCTGCACCTGCTTCCAAGATCCAAGCTTCCGCTCGCCGGCTGCACCTGCTACACAATCCACTTCCAATCAAAATGAAATGGCTGGAGTTAGCAACCCAATGGGTTTGATTTGGAATTGGAATTAGGGATTGAGGTGAGGAATGGGGATTAAGGAATAGGGACTGAGGTGAGGTGAAGCTGTGGCCAAGATTGAAGCGGCAGCACAATGCTCTCGATTCGTTGAAAGAAAGAAGCGGCGGACAAGATTGAAGTGAAACTGCTTGACCTAATTAGAGCATTAGACTCTAATTAGAGCTGTAAACGAGTCGAATCGAACCGAGTATCTCATGTTTGAGCTCTGTTCGTTAAGCGATTCGAACAACGTTTGATAAGTGACTAATTTACGTAATAATTGAATGATATTTTATATTATTTTTAGTCAATTTGGTTATATTATTGGAAGAAAATAAATCATTTTTGTTATAATTGAGGAAAAATGTTCTTAAGTGATTAAATGAGGTTTTTATCACTTTTTACTTGCATTTTGTGCATTTTGATAGCTTTGACACATTTTAGTATTTCGGCTATAATTTGACCTACAGTGATCATATTGAGATGATTCTTGAACCAATTTGAAGATAAGAGATAGATCTACAACTTTGTTGAAGACATCGAAATCCAGTTTGAAGGTTTTCCAGGTCAAAAGGCTGAATTACAGTAGCTAATTTCTATTAGTCGAAACTGAAACAGGGCATTGAGCAGTCAAGGGTATTTCAGTCATTTCTCAGCCTACACAAATCCAAATGAGGTGATGCTTGATGCATTGGAAAGCTAACTCAAAGAGTTACAAGTTTTATGTTTTGGTCAAGAGTTAAATCAGCTTCTATCATCAAGAAAAGTTCAGTTGAAGTTGAGGCAAAATCGGAGTAGAGCTGAAAATTGAACAGAAATTGCACAAAAAGGTCACTGTAGCAATCCGGTTGGAACTTGGCCGGATTTCTGGCCGGATTGCGGTCAGAAAAGGCTGCTCTTTACGCGGACAACTTGATTTCACCTCCAATAAGTCACATGTAATGCTAGACATGTGACAAAGACTTTGCAGCTGTAAAAGGGAGGTGTAAACCTCATTCCTTGACCACCTTTTACCTTTATATAGGAAAAAACTTGCAAGATTCAAGGAGAGGCATACGGGAGAAAGTTTGGAAATGCAGAAATGTAGTTCTTCCATTTTGTTAGTGTTAGGTTAGTTTAGTATAGAGTAGTATAATTCATCCACTCTTGTATATTGGTTAGATTATGATGAAGATGGAGATGAAGAAGGAGGAGTTGAAACTCAAGTGACATGGGTTATCTCTTCTCCAACTCTTTATCTTTTGTATTGGATTGTTAAGTATGGTTAATATGCAAGTTCTGGATTTTGTATTTATTATGTATCTTTAAAGTTTATGCCTTGGGTTTCGTTGAATTTTCTATAATTGTTAGTGTTCATTATTTGGTTATTTGAAGTTATTATTTGAGTAAGTTATTTAGCACTTTAACTCTTTAAATCATAATTAATCTGGCACCATTAATTATGATTATCTAAGGTGTTGTTTCTGCAATGAAAATTGAGATTTAACACTGGTTCAAGAAGTGCTAAACATAGGGAGTACAGTCACGAGAGTAGATGTGCACCTATGTTGTTTTAGTGATTCATTTCATATAATTTCATTGAAGAAATGAACTTGTAGCTAATCTCATAACCATGAGAATAGGTATGGATTAGTTATGAGTATAATTGACTCACTACGAAAGTAGGATTCATATGCATAAGAAAATTACACCATAATTAGTTTAGATAGTAGTACTCAATGATCCAAATATAGCACTTGTATGAGTAGTTAGGGATACCATAATCTAAGGAGCTTTCATTTGTTATTTTCTTGTATAAGTTCAGTAGGTTTTACTTGTTATAATTCATTGATAGTCTAAATAATAGAGAAATTTTAGTAGTGCCGGTAATTGTTCAATCTTTCTCGTGGGATCGACTCGATATATACCTTAAACTATTAGTTGACCTGTACTCTTGCAGTGAAACATGTGTATTTCAAATTTTTTAACTTGTACGTAAATTAAAACCCCGTCAAGTTTTTGGCGCCGCTGCCAGGAAAGATTTGGTAATATCGGTATGAAAAGCAATTTTATTAGTTTAAACATTTTATTAGTTGTCTAATGTGTATTGACTATTATTTTCTTTTATTTTTGTGTTTTTTGTGTGAATCACCTATTTTTCTTACTAATTTTGCTCTTAAATTGTTTAAAAGCAATTTTAGGTAATGAGGAGCGTAGGTCAATTTGAAGGACAATGCTTGAGAAGTGGAAGATTGGCAATGGATGGTTACCAAGTACAAAACTCCTTTAATAGAGGTAACCAAGAAATTACTGAAAGTATGTCTTTTGAAAATGGTTTAAAGTGTTTAAAGGCAAAATTTGATGTAATTATGTTACAAGTTCAAATGGACACAATTATGCATGAAATTGAGTAAGGGAGGAATGTTAATGCTTGTAATTTTTATCATGTGATTTGTGACTTGTATGGAGGTTATCATGCTACTCATACATGCAGACAAGCATAAAATGTGGATTTCTATGATGAATTAGAACATGACAGTCCTTGTTTTAATCAATATAGTGCTAATTGGAGCAATTCTCCTGCTTATGGTTGGGATAATCAATGTACTTATAGTAATTCTTCATATTTTTACGATTACCAACCTGAATGTATCCAATATGAATCAAAACCATCTTGGGAGTTGACAATAGAAAGGGTAGCTAATGATTCTAAGCCATCTTGGAAGTTAGCTGTAGAAAAATTAGCTAATGTGACTTCCGACCGTTTTGATAGGATTGATGAAAGAATAGATGAATTAACTTCTCACTTTGGTAGAATACATGAGTAATTGAATGTATTGTGTGAAATTATTTCTTTTAATAATTTGTAAAATGATCCTAGCATGAATGGTGGGAGGGTTGCAAATGAAAGTGGATTGCATTTTGATGAAAATGATGAATCTCAATTGTGTTTCAATGAGCAAATATCCATTTCACATGATAATATCTTTGGAAATAACTTCAAACCTCAAGAGGTGAGTTTTAATGACTCATTTTTCACCTCTCTTGAGGAGTGCATTGAAGGTATAGGTTCTAAGGGTATTGCTGCCCAAGATACTCTCATGGCATTTCCTTTGGTAAGCTCTCAAGTAGTGCATATTCAAGATAATATCTATGAAACACTTGGAATAGGTAAGTCACTTCCATCCCTCATATCATCAGAACACGTGACTTTTGCTATTAAGTCACCTTTTATGATCCACCACGGCCTAAAATGGTGGATTATTCGTTAACTAAACCTCTTTGATAATGAGGTGAAATAGTCAAGCTAATAACTATAAAGAAGCGCTAGTTGGGAGACAACCCAATGATTTCTTATTTTTAGTAAGTTTTAGTTGTTTAATTAGTGTTTTTGTGTGTTTTATAGGTGGCAATGGCAATGTTATATGCAATTGTTTCAAGAGCAAATAGTTTAGAAGGAAGCAAAAAAAGGAGTATTCTTGTTCAATTGATCCTTTTGATGCATTTAAAGTGCTTTATTCTAAAGTTATATTGATGCATGATTTCATGTTTCAAGGTGCAATTGGTTGAGAAAGCACATTTTTCATGTTTAAGGTGAATTTTTCTTGAAGAAAATGAAAAAAAGTTGAAAATTGGGTGAGTTAAAAACTTGATTAAATAGAAAACGGAAGGAAAAACTGCAGAAATCAAAAATTTCTGCAGCAAATCCGGCCTTATATCCGACTGGATATACAGGGGAGGCGAAACAAAAATTTTTTTGCTCTCTGTCTTGAATCTGACCTTAAATCTGGCCAGTTTCTGGCCGGATATGCAAAAAAAAAGACATAATAAAGGTGCTTGGCTAGAGGTGCGCAGTAAGGGGAATCCGCGCATTTTCCTTCTTTTCTTCTTCAACCTTTGCACACATTCACACCTTAAACACACACTACTCCTAAAATCTATCTTTTCACTCTCAAATCTCCAAACTTAATACACCAAAACACTCCCCTTTCTCTTAAGAGTTGATTCCATAGCTTAAATTCCTTCAAAAACAAGTTTTAATTCGGATTTGAGTTTGAGAAGAACAAGGGTTTCACATTTTTGAACTCTCCATTTGAGGCCGAATTGGAGTGAGATTTTTGGGGATTTCTGCACTATTTGCATCCATAATCATCAACAAACAAGTTTAAGGTAACAAATCTTCACCGAATGTTGTCATTTGAATTTTGTCATTTATCACTTTTTTCTAATTTTTGGGTAATTTCGAATTTTTTCTTTTCATTTTGTGAAGTTTGGTGCTTTACATTGAGCTTATTGATGATTATTGGTGATGCTTAACTCATGAGTTTGTGATTATTTGGTGAATTTAGCAATTTTTAGCTAATTTTGAGGATTAATTTGATTTGATAATTATTAGCTAAATTCTTGAGCTAATTGGATTGAAGAAAATTGTATGAGAATAATGGATTGCTCTAGAATATTTAAATACTAAGTTTGGGTTTAATTTGCTTATCTCTTGATTTTTGGCATAATTATTCTAGAATTTTGGTGAAAGGAGAATTAATGACCGTTTAAAACCTAAAACTCATGGTTAATGTGCTATTTAGCATTTCATTATACTTATTTAGGTCATTAAATTGGGAGTGAGTTGTGTGATTGTTTAATTATTTTCTCTAATTATTTGGACATTATATGTTTAAATGTTTTATTTGGGAAAATTGTAGGAACACTTGTTGTTGATAATCAATTGTGATCCTTATTTATGGAGTTAATTGCTAATTATTAAGTACAATGGCTCGTACTAAGAAGGTCGGGGTGAATCTCCACCTCCTAAGACAAGAAGAGAAGCTTCAACGTCTACTTCTAGACCACCATGTATGAAAAGAAAAGCAAGTAGATGCCTTGTACTTAAAGACGAGCCATCATCCGAAGAGGAAACTCAACAGCAAGTGGAGCAACAAGAGGAACAAGGGGATCAAGTCCCTTTTGACAGGTTGCGCTTTACCTCCGCTGAAAATAAAGCATGGTACAATGCGAGGAGGGGAGCAAAGGTGTTGGTTGAAAAAGATGTAACTCCGGATGTGGAGGAAGTTTACCATCTCAAGGCCTCCTTTGCCAAATTGGGATGGAAAAACTTCTTTAACATCCCAAACATCTATTATGAGGAATTTGTCCGAGAATTCTACGGAAATGTGAAGGGCAAGAAAGCTTTTCACTTCGACACAGAAGTGATTATTAGTAAAGTGCGAGGAAGAAGAGTTCGACTCCATAGAGGTGATTTGGAAAGCTATCTTCAAGTTTCGGATGTGGATATAAGGTTGATTTGAAAAAAGTTTTCAAACCCCACGATTTGGACTTTTGGAACATGCTAGAGGCACTTGTACGCTTGGGGGTTGAGTACAAGACTACTCGGAAGACTGGGCGATATTCCGTATTGACTTCATCATTTTCGAAATCGCAGCGTCTTCTAATTTACCTGTTTGCCTCCAACATTATTCCGAGGGCAAGTGGAACCAATGAAGCGCACACAAGTGATATCTATTTCTTGGATAAGATGGAGCATGGTCTAGGCAACATCCAAGGCATTCCATTGGGAAGCGTTATCGTCAACCACATGTGGGTTGTGGTTCGCCGTAACGACATCAAACACGCTTTCCCATATGCTCGCTTCTTGACCTTAGTTTTCAAAGGACTGGAGTGGATTTCTCTAATGCTATCCCTACATGCCTTAAGAAGAAGGACATCTTCACATTGGATTTTTGCAGGTTTCTTTTGAAAAGCAAAGACGGAGGTGGTCCTTCAACTCAAGGAGATGCTCAAAGTGACATTCAGCAAGAGGAAGAAGGTGAAATTGCACGTATTGAAGAAACTCAAGGTATGGAGACCACTGCCCAACCAACCGATCCTTCCTCTTCCCGTCGCCCCTCTTCACCTCAAGACACTCGATCATTTCTCAAGAAAATAATGGATAAGCTGCTTTGCATCGAGGCTGAAGTGAAGAAAAGTCAGCAAGAGAACAAACGGAACTCCGAGCGTCTTCGTCGCATCGAGGCCAAGCTTGGTATTAAGGCTCCTCCGACTCCACCCTTTTCACCTGACCAAGCGACTACTTGAGAGAGTGCTCGTCACCACTTGACACTGCCGCTAGCTTTTCTTTTATTTTCCGTAGTGCTTGTGATGTTTACTTTTTAGTGGTTTTCCTTATTTCTTTTGTATGAACTAATCCAAGTGATCTTTATCTCTGTTGTGGTTTTAATGATTTCAGACTTCTTAAAGTTGGAAATTCATCACTTGGCCATGGAGTTGGATAGCACAAGTTCATATGAGTAGCATTTTCTTTACTCTTTATTTATTTTCTTTTTCTCACATTGAGGACAATGTGAAGTTTAAGTGTGGAGGAGGGAAATATTTGAATTTGCATTTTAATGCTATGTGATGATATTTTGCAGATTTAAATGCTTAGAAATATTGGAATTGTGCTTGAAAATATTGCCATGTGAATAATTTTCTTGAAAATTGGGTTTGTTGGCAGGGAGTTTCGTCCAATTACAAGGGGAACTCTGTCACAATTTTCTAAAATCTTTTCCAATATTTCACTATGGTCCAAAAATTCTTCAAAATTTTGCACTTTTAGTTAAAAAAAAAAGAGGCCAAATTGTTCCAACTTGAAGTGTCCAATTCTTCTACTCGTTGAAACTTTATATGTATTTTGGAAGATTTAGTCCTCATTTGACTTGAAAATGGTTATTATGCAATTAGGATTTTTGTATTTTAAAAAGTATATCTGATAAAGTGAGGAAAATTATGCCTATAATTTTGCATGTTTAATGAGATTTCTCCTTTTTATTTAATTTTGCAAGTAAGTGATTGATATAGTCAATAAAGGTTATACTCCTCCTTTGATTATTGTTATATATTTTCTAAGAGGGAATATCTATTTATTGTCCTTTATTTTTGAAAAAGAAAAAAAAGAAAAAAAAAGAGAATAAGAGTTTTTCTTCTACTCCAATAATTCTTGTACTAAGTAACCGGGGGTTGGCATCTACAAATGTCGACATTCGCGTAAAAAGGTACTTGAATTAAGAGTATGCATAGCAATTTAAATAAGTGAAATATTGAATAACCGAAGATTTTCACCTAAAAGTGTCGATTTTTGCGTCAAAAGACATTTTTACTATTTAAGTAAAATCAATAAGAATAAGTCCCTCTTAGTTGTAAAATTTTGAGAAAAAGATGATTATAGGAGGAGGAAAGCTATAAATTGACTATGTGACTTGCTTATTTGTGAAATTAGGTTAGGATGAGAGATTAGATTTAACTTGTTAAAATGAGGGTATAATTATCTTTCATTTACTTGATATTATGAGTATTTAGTGTTAGTTGAACAATTGTATAATGATTATTTTTCAAGTCATGAGAAATTAAATTTGAAAAAGTGCATATATTGTTTCACCTCTTGAACCATTGTAGTTGATTATGTGTGGATTGCTTGAGGACAAGCAATGGTTCAAGTGTGGGGGAGTTTGATAAGTGACTAATTTACATAATAATTAAATGATATTTTATGTTATTTTTAGTCACTTTGGTTATATTATTGGAAGAAAATAAATCATTTTGGCTATAATTGAGGAAAAATGTTCTTAAGTGATTAAATGAGGTTTTTTATTACTTTTTACTTGCATTTTGTGCATTTTGACAGCTTTGACATATTTTAGTATTTCGGCTATAACTTGACCTACAGTGATCGGATTGAGATAATTCTTGAACCAATTTGAAGATAAGAGATAGATCTACAACTTCGGTGAAGATATCGAAATCCAGTTTGAAGGTTTTCCAGGTCAAAAAGCCGAATTACAGTAGCTAATTTCTATTAGTCGAAGCTGAAACAGGGCATTGAGCAGTCAAGAGTATTTCAGTCATTTCTCAGCCTACACAAATCCAAATGAGGTGATTCTTGATGCATTGGAAATCTAACTCAAAGATTTACAAGTTTTATGTTTTGGTCAAGAGTTAAATCAGCTTCTATCATCAAGAAAAGTTTAGTTGAAGTTGAGGCAAAATCGGAGCAGAACTAGAAATTGATGGCCGGATTTCTCTTTACGCGGACAACTTGATTTCACCTCCAATAAGTCACATGTAATGCTAGACATGTGACAAAGACTTTACAGCTATAAAAGAGAGGTGTAAACCTCATTCCTTGACCACCTTTTACCTTTATATAGCAAAAAACTTGCAAGATTCAAGGAGAGTCATACTGGAGAAAACTTGGAAGTGCAGAAATGTAGTTCTTCCATTTTGTTAGTGTTAGGTTAGTTTAGTATAGAGTAGTATAATTCATCCACTCTTGTATATTGGCTAGATTAAGAAGTGCTAAACATAGGGAGTACACTCACGAGAGTAGAGGTGCACCTATGTAGTTTTAGTGATTCATTTCATGTAATTTCATTGAAGAAATGAACTTGTAACTAATCTCATAACCATGAGAATAGGTATGGATTAGTTATGAGTATAATTGACTCACTACGAAAGTAGGATTCATATGCATAAGGAAATTACACCATAATTAGCCTAGATAGTAGTACTCAATGATCCAACTATAGCACTTGCATGAGTAGTTAGGGATACCATAACCTAAGGAGCTTTCATTTGTTATTTTTTTGTATAAGTTCAGCAGGTTTTACTTGTTATAATTCATTGATAGTCTAAATAATAGAAAAGCTTTTGTAATGTCGGTAATTGCTCAATCTTTCTCGTGGGATCGACTCGATATATACCCTAAACTACTAGTTGACTTGTATACTTGCAATGTTCGTGTTCATTCGTTAATTTTCGAACTCCAAACCTGTGTTCGTGTTCGGCTCGTTAAGCAAAGTTCTTGTTCGAGTTCCAGTTTATGTTCGGCTCATTTAACATAAAAGAACCATTCGCGAACATGCGCGAAATGCTCGAATCCAAATTATTTTAACCCTTAAATATGCCATACAAATCATTAATCATTCTAAAAAATAATTAAAGCACTAAGTGACTAAATTCTATTATTCATTAACTATATAATTAACATTAACATAAAAATAACAAATAAAACCCTTCAAATATAAAAGTCTAGCCATAAAATTAACTCTAAAATTTGTCAAATGATAATTGTGTCCATGTTCGCGAACGTTCGTTAAAACTCGCAAACATGCTCGTGTTCGCTCGATTATTAATCGAACAAAAAAATTCATTCGAACTCGGTTCGTTTAAGGTTTCGAACGAGTTTTTCACGAACACGAATGTGTCGAAACGAACCGAGCTACCGAACAATTCAATTCGTTTAACAGCTCTAACTCTAATATGTGAATTTCTTTTTTTTTTTAGAATTATCTGGAAAGACAAGAATACCCCTATTATATTTTGAATTTTAATAGGTAAAACATGTAATTAAGCTTACAACTATATATATCTAAGTAATTTTATAAATATAAAATTATATATATCTAAATATACCTTAAGGTCGAAAAGCTCGCGAGCTTATCAAGCATAACATTTTTAGGCTCGAATTCGATTCGTTGAAATATTCAAATAGTTCGAGATCGACTCGAGCTCGATTTGACTGAGCTCGAGCTGATCATTTGAACGAGCTGGTTCGCAAGCAGCTCAATTCGTTGACACCCCCTACTCTAGATGACAAATATATGGGTTAAGAGTTTTGTATGCATTATGACTTGTTGAAAAACAACAGTGTTTTTGTATTTTTTCTTCATATTATCAATTTTTGTAGTGATTTGTAATTTATATATTCATATTATGTAATTTTTATAGTATTACTATGTTATTTATTTTTAAAATATATTTAAAAAATAAAAAAATTTTGGAGCTCACGCCCCATGCTTCAAGGCTTTTGCCTTGCCTTGCCCAACGTCTTCATGTATCAAAACATTGCCTAGCCACGATAAACTCAATTTTTGTCCATGCTGTAGCTGGCTCATATATAATACTTAAAAGACATCATTCTTCATATTTAGAGTACAAACCCACCCATCTTTAGTACATAGCTACTTTTGTCTTTGTAAAATAAATAATAAATAAATAAATAATGCAGTTTTAGAATTTTGTCTTGTTAAACAAATGCTGCCTTTCTTAACCGTTGATGGGTTACTTAAATTTTATCCCCTGAAACTGAAATTTGATGCAAACTGATTTCTACAATTGGCCTAGGTAAAATCGAACATATGTTTTTTTTTTTTTGCATGATGACTGGAGAGGCTAAATCCACACCCCTTTATTTTAAATTACATTTAATTTGATCTATTGATTAGTATTGACAGCTGATATCTTTTGAACTAAACTTGCAAAAGGTGGGGATTTAGGATAGAGGTATATAAAATGAGTCTCTCTCTATTTTTTATTAGGGGACTTATCGAAACTTTGCCATGCCTTGAGCATGTTAGGCTTATTGAGGTTGTTGGGTGAAAAAATTTAAGTCCGAAAATGAAAAAAGTACCCTAACTAGAGAGATTGGTGAGACTTCTTAAATAGGTCATACAATTCAGGTTCACCACATTCCAGACAGCGAGTGGCATTCTAGTGTGTGTATATATATGTATATATATATATATATATATATATATATATATATATTCTTCAAGCTAGAGAGAGAAGTAGTCTTCAAGAAATAGTGTTGTGTTGGGTTTGAGGGGTATTAATTGCAATTTTTTTGTATTGCTACAGTGATTTTTTACTATTTGCTACAGTGTACAGTATCGCTACAGTGCACATTTTGTCTTTTTGCTACCGTGCTTGCACAATAACTTGCCGGATTGCTATGGTGACTTCCAGTGCTACAGTGAGAATAATTTTTTCTGATTTTCTCTTGATTTGTTTTATTTTGTTCCGGTTGAGCCAGTTTGAATGTCTAGAAGCATCTATATGTGTCTTTTAGCAAATAGTTGCTGATAATTATTCTAATGTTTTTTTTATCCATTTCTTGTAGTGTCATGTATTGACTCCTTGTTTCTCAAGTAAATACTTGTTGAGAGTCATCCTTTGAATATTTCTTCTTTTTATAAAGCATTGTTCCTTCAAAGTTTACGCAGAGTAGTTTGAATCTGTTACCTCGATACGATTGTATCTGTGTATGTTGTAGTTAGGAATTCTTGCACCAGTATCTCAATTGAAGTATATGGTATCAAAGTTTTTAATTATGGATTCTCTGCGCTCATTTTCAATATAGTGATATTCTATCCAGAGACGCGAGAAAGTATCGTCTCTGAGTTTGATATAAAAGGATTGATTAGTAGGATTTTCAGGAATTGAAAATGGATTTTCATCCTCTTCAGTTTCTTGTATCCTGTTTATTGTCGAGTTTTCATCAATTGCTTGGAATTGGTTTGAAGTTGCTTCATCAGGTATCCCATTTGAAGTTGATTCATCAAGGATCCAATTTCAGGTTGATTCGTCAAGAATCCAATTTGAAGTTGATTCGTCAGGAATCCAATTTGAAGTTGATTCATCAGGAATCCAATTTGATGATGTTTGGCCTCTATTAGTTTGATTGTTGGATATTTCTCTGGGAGAGGTTTGTATCCAATTAGAGTATCCATCAAAGAGACAGTTGTTTGTTTGTTTCTTTCCTGATGAGATTTCTTCATCTGCCATGTTTTTGCAAAAAGAATTAGTTAGTTTAAAGGACTTAGGATTAAGAGGTTTGGATACTATCTTTTTATAAATGATTTGAAAAGGGACTAATTGATTGAGAAAGGAGGTTCCCAGTATGATATTATTGGTTAGATACTTGGTGAAAAAGAAGGTATCTGAGAATTGGTTTTGGATATTTGAAAATTTGAATTTGATATCAAGTTTGGGATTGTTGGTTTCTCTAAGGTTTTCTAGAAATTGAATTGGAATGAGGTTTTCAGGAATATAACTTTGATCTGTCCGTGTATCATATAGGGCTTTAGTTTCAATTACATAATTGTTAGTAATTAGTAATCGTATTTGGATCGAATACTCTTGAAGTGACTGGGATTTGTCATTCAGGTTTGGAAAGTTGGTTCCTTCTTGAGGATTTTGGAAGGTCATTGGTTGAGTAGGGAATTTGTCAAAGATTTCTAAGAAATTATGGAGTTTTGGTTTACAAGGATTTGGTTTGGGGATTTTGAAGCTATTTTTTTCTAAAATATCAAAGAGAAGACTTTGGGTTAAAGGATTCGAAACTTGGTTTAGAGATTCTTTGAATTTGTTCTGATAGGGTTGTCTTTTTTCTATTTCAGGAATATCTTCAAGGATGTTGAGGAGAAGGTTTTGGTCCTTGGTTAACACATTGATTGTAGGACCTTTTTTTCATCTTTATCACTGGTGGTTGGGGAAGAAGATGTTGAAATACCATCGGTATAATCTTCTTCTTGTTCAGATTCATCAGTATCTGATTTGATCAGAAGATTTGATATTTTGGCTTTGATCTGGTCTGCTAGTCCTACGATTTTGATTTTTTGGTTGAATTTGCAGTATCGGGCTATATGCCTAGGTTTATGGATTTTGAAAATAGATAAGGTTGGTTGTTTTATAGGAGAGAAAGGATTTTCAAGATATTTTGTAGGTTTGGGCTGTTTATTGGGTTTTGTATGGTAGCTAGATGGCCCAAACTGTTTGTAAAGCGGTTCAAGGTTTCTTTCTTGGGATTGTTCTTCTGCATGTTGTTTAGGAAACCAGCCTGCTTGCTGGACTTGTCTAGTAATCTGTCCATAAGTTGTTTCTTTCTAAGACTTAATCTTCTTGTATTGAGATCTGAGGAGGCCTTTGAAGAAGTCTCTCCTATGATCTTTTTTTTTGTCTGGCCTTGTCAGGAATATATGTTGATGTCTACTAAAGTTTGGGAATAGCTCTGATAGATCTTTTTTGGCTATTCCTGAATCGTCATCAGATGTGAATATGTTCAGAATGTCTTCAGCAGATATAATATTGAATATCAATGTTGCTAATATTTATGAGAGGATGTTCCTATCTTGTCGATCAGATTCATCCTTGTTAGTTGCCATGAGGATGATGTTTTTGTTTTCTATGATGAGATGTTCTTCCCATCATTCTTTGAATTGCCCAACAAATCCTGTGAATAGGATATGAGCAGTTAATTAATTGCAGCTATGTGATATTTGATTAAGCATAACTGTGGTTGTACTCTGTTGATATATTGTGAGAATATTTTATTTGAATACTCCATCTATGCTCCATCCTTGGATGCTGTCTGTATTGCATGAATGTCGAAGAATATTGAGTCTTGTCCTGAAAATATTAGAATGAATTGTTTGAAGATGGTATAGATTTTGGGTGTTTTCTTGGTTGGGGGTATGACTTTGTAAGAAAGGGTTTGGATATGGTTTATTTAGGATAGAAGACCCTTGGAAGTTTTGTATGGTATTAATCAAGGTGGTTCTTCGGATTTTTTAATTCTTGTTTGGATAATGAAATAAGAAAGGATCGTTCAATTCTAGCTTTTTGGTTTTCTGATTGGTCTAAAGGTTTGAAAAATAAGTTTAAAAAATAGATATTTGTAATAGGAGTTTTAGGGATGAATTGGGTAAAGAGACTAAAGAGGTACTTTTCAAATGTTTGTGAATAGATTGTAAGAATATCCTTGGCATGGATATAGGCTACTTCTTGGTCAATTTTTATCTCAACTTCGTGAATGACCAATTTTGTTGATAAAGGTCTTGCCTGAATCTCTTTTTTGGTAGCCTGCCATCCTTCATTTTTTGTTTGAGTGGAGGGATGGTCAATCCTATTTTTCGGGGAATATAAGGGTTGAATGTGTTATTTTTGCCTGAACACCTCGAATATCACCCTATTTGGGATATTGATTCGAGATCTGGTCATATTTGTTTGAGAAAATACTTATTGTATTTGAGACTATCTATTCTCTCCTCCTCTCTAAAATACAAACTAGTTTTTAGTTTTTTAGTTTTCAGATTTCAAACTTAGGAGCAAGCTTTGATTAAGATAAAGTAAGTGTCTCAAACTTTGTAAGTCCTCTTACAAACTTTTATATTCAATAATATTCTGTCAAATGGTCCGCTAAGCCGCCTGATATTCATATTCATTTACTTGTTTTATTTATTCTGTTTACATTAACAATCTATGGTTGGTTCTACCGCCTAAACTAACAATCTAACCAATGATAATCCGATTGCAAACCACTTCCTAACTCTTATGTTATTTGCTTTCTTTATTTTATTTATTTTCCTGATTTAAGGGGCTAACCTCTCATCCCGTCTGGTATCAAAGTCAGAGGGGGAAGTGGGGAGATGTGTGAGGACTCGCAATTTTTCTTATTTTAAACTCCTAATTTCAGCTTATTTAATTATTTATTTGGCCAAATATTTCGAATATTATTTTCTAATCTTTTTAGACCTAATTACATGGATCTATAGCTTAGTTATATTTTTAAAGTGACTCGTTTCAAAATTTAATTTTTGGAAGCTCGTTAAGTGTGAATAGTGAATGCACGTTTGGAAATAAAAATCGATTCGAGGATACAATAAGCTTGAAAAATTGGAGACTTGTATATTAGTCCTAAAATGGTTAATTTTAAGTTTAAATACTCAAGTGATAGTTAGTTATACTATCGTTATAAGAATTTCTTAGAAATTTCGCGTTATCGCGCACAAGTCGGAAGTTCGCGTTTTCGCGCGCGCGACTAAATGGAGGATTTTAGAAATTATTTCTAGACTATTAAGAGTAAATAATATTAGTATGAATATAAGTGCATTAGAGGTTTAGTGCACAAGTGAAACAAACTCGATAGGAATCGAGCACGAAACACGCGCGAATGCGCGTGGGAGAGAGTTGACTTTTGAGGCATTCTTAGCCACTCATTTTAGCTTCTCATGGAAGCATCACACCAGATCAAAACCCTTCTTTTCTCACCTCAAGTGCACGGCTGAAACTCTCATTTTCTCACCTCAAGACAGCCGGCCACAAGGAGGAAGAAAACCAACCAAAGTTCTTCAATTTTCACCTCCAAACTTCCACCAAATCACACCAAAATTTAACCACTCTTAGCTAAGCACTTGGTGATCATCTTAAGCTACAAAAGGAGCCTCATTTCCATGGTTTTGTTGAGTTTCAAGTGACCAAAAATTTCTGCTAGAATCATCAACTAAGGTAAGCAACGATCAACCTTGAAAATCTTAGTTTATGGAAGTAGTCTTGCACGTATAAGCTCATATGATCATGTGGGTAGCTTTATTTATGGTGAAAATTGTTGTGTGGGCTCTATGAATTCCCACTAAGACTTGTTTGCCTGATTTAATGAGTTTTAATGTTGTTAATGTTGGATTAGAGGTTAAACTAGTGGAAATAGGTTGTATTGTTGAAGGAAAGTTCAAGGAATTGAAGAAGGAATTTTTCCGATTCTGCCCCTGTGTTGTCCGTGGCCCTTAGGGCAAATTTTTGTGGATATAATGGCTTAGTTATGATGTTTATATGTTGTATGAGATGTGTAGAAAGTTTCGTCGAAAAATTCCATGATTTGGTTGGCCAAATGTTGAAATTTCGTAAGCTAGTAAACCTGGAAAATTTTCACGTCAATACCCTGGCAGTGTTCTTGTATCGGCTATAACTTTTTGCCCCGATGTCGAAATCGAGTGCTGTTTGCGGCACTGGAAACTAGACATTCCCAGATTTCCGTCGGTATAAAATGCATGTTCTGTTTCCACTTGAGTGATCCGTACCAACCATCTGAACCTGACTGTCCTATTTTACGTTTCACAGAGAGCCCTGTTTTAAGCAGCGACTTGATGCTCAAAAATGAGCTAGTTGAAAACAGATTTTGAAAATGATCTCTTCTAAGAATTTGTAGCCTTATGAATCTAGATTTGAACGCCACTAACCACAATCAATTCCGAGTTGAATTGAGTGAGTTGTGGCCAAAGTTTGAAACTGACTCAGAGATCGAAAACCCTCTTTTGGCTAGTTGATGCCTTAGCTTTGATTGAGACTTGTTATTTCGAAATTTTGGGTGTCAATCACCTACCAAATTGCACCTTGGATGTTCTTAGACCTTTTCTTCATAAATGAACCATGTTTGACAAATTTCATTGGCCGAATATTTGGAAAAGGGAAAAACACAAGTACAAGGCAGATTGCCTTAGAAATTTTGGAAATTTTAGTGGCTTCGTTCACTAGCTTCCTGAATGAATTTCTCCATGAAATTTGATAGAGGAATAGCCCTTATATGGTAGTATAATACTGCCAAATTTGGTGTCATTCCGAGTTCATTTCGATGCTCAAACAAAGTCCCAAAGTTCCTGACTTCAACCTGGAAAATTGTCCAAGTGTCTCAATTTTTCAGCAACTTTGAGCTACTATATCCTGGTGCTCGAAACTCCAATTCTTGTTCCGTTTGTTGGACTTTAAACCTTGTTTGTAACTCTAATTGAGTACCAAATTTTAGAGGCTAGATCGAATTCTGTGATTTTTTCCGAATTTTCAAAGTTGGCCAAAAACCAACCCAAAACTGTTTTGCAAGCTTAAAACAGCAACTTTGAGCTAAATTTTGAATATCTTCCGTTTGGAATCATGGAAAAGTGTCTTCTAGGAACTTTTACTACTTTGGAAGTAGTTTCCAACGGTACCAAGTTTTCCAATTTTGAACATACGGAGAGTGAGATACGACTTTTCAAAGATCGCACCTTAAATCTGGAAATTTTCAAACTTGACGGGAATCGAGTCTTCGAGACTCTTCCCTATCCCTTGATACCACTTGATCATTTTGGACTTGTTTTCAAGAAGGAAACTAGTTTTTCCTTGTGCGTTTAAACACCACCTTTAAACCTTGAAGTTGAGCAAGTTAAGGCTCATTTTCATAAAATTTCCCTAGATTGCACAAGTATGCAAACTTTTGTGATAATTGGGGTTTCTAAATGGTGGTTCGCTATTATTTGCTCAGGCACTCACGAGAACCTTCAAGAGGATCTCACGGTAGACGCCTGAACCCTTAAGTGTGCTTTGCTACTTAAACTATTTGGTGAGTGTCAAGTGCATGAATTTGTTGCTAAGTGGTTAATTGTTTCTTATCCGTTATATGAATTTGAAATTTTGGAACGAGTGTGTACTTTACCGCACTCGTTCTCTTTCAAATGAAATTAAGGAACGAGTGTGTACTTTACCGCACTCGTTCGATTTGTACATAGTAATGTGGATGTGATTCGTATTTGTGATTCATATATGTAATTTGTATTTGTGATTCCTATTTGGAATCGTCGATTTGAGCGTTGCTCATCGACTTATATTCGTATTCGCATTCGTATTCGTATTTGTATTCATATTTGGGGGACGTCCAAACTCGTTGGCTAACTTTGCGAATCGAGCCAGCATGGGCTTGGTCGATAAGCTTAGTAAACCATGAGATATTCGTAGAGCATGATCTATTGGAGAGATTTTGCTCGGCATTACTCGTGCAGTATTGCCATGATATACTCGAATATTATCAAAAACTTTGATGAGCGGGCCTGGTAAGGGGGTGTAATGGTGACGGGTTTTGAAAAAAAGTGGTGTATCTACGGATTTGATACTTATGTGGTTGACGGAGTGTCAACATGAGATGTGATCAAGACTCCGACTCGCCTACGTGGAATTTAGCTCTTGAGAGCTACAGTATCCTTGAATTGTTTCTGTTTACATATTATTGCTCGAATTATTAAATTCTTGCATATTACTACTTTATTCGTTAAATGGGATTGTTATTTGGACAATGTGCTTGCATGTGTGTTTCTTGGCCTCACGAGCATTTTGCTCACCCTGTAGATTTGTTTTCCTTAACAGGAATGGATCTGAGGTGGAACTCGGAGGAACCCCTTTTGATGTACTTTTGTAATAAGGTTTCCAATGGAATTAAATGATTTTTATGGCTATTGTATATTTTGGGAATTGATGTATCTTTTGGGTACCGATATAGGAATTGGAAGATTGATATATTTTGTACTCGTGGTGTATGTCTGGATCTTAAATGTATATAAGTATGGAAGCGACTTTCTTTATTAGACTTGTATTAATAGTTATTGTCGTTAAGCGTGAATCGAATTGTATTGAGTCCTGGCGAGAGCTAGACAGGCGTCCCGCGGATACCCTTTGGTTCGCCTTAGGGAGAAGTGGGGGTGTCACAAGATGGCTACCTTTTTCTACTTATTATGATATTCCTAGTGTAGATCTACAAATTTGGATCTGTCTGATGAGATTGTTTAACTTTGTGATTACTATCTAATGTATTCAAACTTATTATAATATTGATAGTACCGATTTATAAACCTAGATCTGTCATATGGACATGAAACCAATAATTGCCAATTTCCGGTCCAGACAGTAAGGCCATGGGATTTGGCGGTAAGTCCTGTAGGAATATTGAGGTTCCTGTGGTCCAAGATCCAGAACAGTGAAGTGTCCAGAGGATCATATCTAAATCCATAGACCCATACTACTGATATTATAACTTTATTTGGAAATATAGTCATCATACATAATTAATCTTTCTCAAAAGATTAGATCTATTCTTGTAACATTTTTACTATCTTTATTATAATCGGTTTAGAAATATAGTTATCCTCCATGGATCCCGAAGGATTTTGTGCCAAAAGAAAGAGGATTATAAGGTTATTCATTTAACAATTTATTTACTTGTCTTTGCTTATGGTTTCTTTTTACAATAACAAATTCTAACCTTCTCAAACCCTCCCTAAACACCAAACTAGTAAGACGACCTTCAAACTCGAATTGCTCAGATTGAGCAATCAATTCTCATTCAAAAGAAACTGAAAAACAAATCCCCTGAATTCCAAATCGATAAACAAAAACTTAGATCTAAATTTTTTGCAAACCACAATCCGTGTAAAAGAAAACAATTTTTTGACAAATATCAGGGAGAAATTCAAAAAAACATACAAAAAGACTTCTATGACTTCTTGAGAAAAATAAAGCAACACATTCAATTCTTTGACTGGTATGAATCCCAAATAATCTAGAGATCTACATCAGAATTCGTAGATCTAGGTCAAACTATATCAAAACCTGTATCTTGTATGTCAAAAAATATAAAAACTCAAGTTTCCACTCCAGATCTCGTAAATCCAGTCCAAACTAAGCCAAAACCCATAGATCTATCTCAATCAAATCATATATTAGAATCCCCTTATAAATCCTCAACAGAATCTTTAGATCCTCATGTATCCATAAATCCTTCAGATTCAACAAAACCTTTTGATTATAAAACATATCAGAACCCATAGATCTACCAAAATCAATCCATATATCCATACCAGGATCTATAAACTTACCAGATTCTCCCGTAGATCTATCAAACCTTGAAGAACTACCAAATCAAGAGTCTATCAGAACTTCAAAACTTCCGGTATCCGGTCAACCAACAAACAACCCTGACAATATCACTAGTCTTGATATAGAAAAAGACATAGGAGATCCCACAGACATAACATATCCTACAATAAATGTCTTAACCAGAATTCAACCCATTATCAAACCTGTGGTTATTAGAGATCCACAAACAAAGATTATCTCTTCCAAACAAGAAACCCAATTAAGACTATAATCCATAATACTACTAATTCTTCACAATAATTTAATCTCCCTTCCAGAAGTGCAAGTAACAAATTTATTTCTCTGAAAATTTCAAAAGAAATCTCTACAAACAATAATCAGGAAGAAATTCCCAAATTATCTATATATTCTTTCATATCATACAAACAGTTGCAATTTGATAAGCTAAAGGTACATAGTATCGAGTACCCAAACCTCAAGGTGGAATCTTATACAGAAGAAACATGGTTCTCCAGCAAATACAAGGGACAAGTAGAAGAGACACAAATCTTTAACAAATCAGAGAGACAGTCTCAAATACAAGAAATATATATATGCATTGCAAGGAGGATTTTTAGAATGGTTAAATCAGAATACTTCTAATTCCTCATTCTTTTGTTTTTTAATAGAATTTTGAATTTTTTAAATTGTTATATATCCTTTCATGTCTTTTGAATTTAAAAAGTAAGAAGTGGCTCCACTTATATACGAATTTGATTTGAAATTTATTAATGTGAGGTAAATAAAGAGGAAATATCACCAAACTTACTAAAAGTAAAAAAGAAATAACAATATTTTACCCTTCAACTTAGTAATCCTAACTAAAAGGACAAATTTTATGGAAAACAAAAAGAAAATAATATTCATTGGTTAGGGATTAAAAAAATCAAGAACGTCACCATTCGTGAACCCTAGATTATGAAATCACTAAATAAAAAACAAAGTACTACGAGCATTTCAACATAAAAATTTTTATTTGAAATCTCTATTTTTTGTTTATATAATCTCTATTTTTATTTGAAATCTCTATTTTTGTAAACTATATCTATTTAATTTGTATATATTTGATCCAAATTTGACCTTAATTAAGTTTGAATAAGAGTGCAAAACCCAAATGCTAAGAATAGACTTGGTTATTATTGGTTATTTTATGTATTCTTATTGTTTTGTTCATATGTAAATCTGCAATTGCTATATCATGTATATATATATTTGTTGTAGTAGTTAGGGTTTTATAAGATATTATCAATTTTTTGTTTTCATTTTTAAATGCCAATACTTGCAATCATTGTGATCAATCTTCAGTTTTATAAGCTTTTAATATTACGGGAGGTAAAGTTAAATATATTGTAAACATGTTAAATCAAATTGCAGGTTATGGTTTTCTTATTTCTTTTGCTTCAAATTTTCGCTTTTCAAATTTATTTTGAAAGTACAAATATAAGTATATTTTAAATTGTAAAACCAAATTGCAAGTTATGGAATTTTTTTTGTTTCAAATTTTAAATCTTCAATTTAGAAATTGAATATAGATTCAACAACAATGTTTCTCCTTTGAAAATTTGAAATCATTCAATTCAAAATTGATATGCAAAATAACTAAATTTGTTGTTTTTATACTTTTGTGATGAATTTTCATTTTTATATTTTACTAGCCAAATTCACTTTATAATAGTGTAACATAAACATATGTTAAGTTATATTTTGAATAAATAATAGATAAATAATAGAGAAATGTTGGATGGCAAGGATAGAAAGTCAGAGGCTAACTATAGGTAAGGGAAAAGGGAATAGTGAGGAATTATAGTGGCAAAAAAAGTTGAAAAAAAAAAGATGAACCACTACAAGGTTGGACGAAGAGAGGAGAGAAGAAAAAAAAGGAATTGTATGGATGTGACAGGGAGAACGGTACTACAGTAAAGAGATCTAAAAATCATGGCAGACAACGGATAACTAATTAGCAAGTAAGAAAGGATGGTAGGGGTGTGCAACGAATTCGAAATCAGCAAATCGAAACTTTAAATTCAAAATTTTTTGAAATTTTGGCATCAGAAGTACCGACTGAATTCGATTTCGAATTCACCATTTCCAATTTGAAATTCGATTCCGAATTCAATTCGGCATTCGGTAAATTCCAATTTCACCAAATTCAGAAGCCTTTTTTAATATATAATATAAATTTTATATTTCACCTATTTCACTGAATTCAATTTTATATTACATATATTATGTTATATAATATAAATTTTATATTGCATATATTATAAAAAATATTATATTATATATATAAACATTATAAAATGAATTTGAAATCAAATACCGATTTCAATTTCCAATTTCAAAAACTTGATTACTGAATTCGAACCGATTTCGCATAATTCAAAATCGGAAAAAACCAATTTCTATTTCGAATTTCGAATTACAGATTTTGAAAATTCTGAATACATTTCGAATTCGGTCGGTAAATCGGAATTTTTCGATTTTGCACACTCCTAATGGAAAGAATGATAGTTTTTAATAATTTTGAAAACTTTAAAAAGACATTTGACAAAGATTTTTTAAAATCTATATTAAAGTTTATGAAGAGCACTATTTTTGAAGCACTCAACAATTTTAGGATTACAAGATGGGAGAAAAAAATCTCTAAAATTGACGAACGGGAATTAATTAAAATTTATATGTTTAATATTAAAAATTTTGATATGTAGGTATAACATGATATTTAGATAAATAGGTTTACAATTGTTCTATCATCTAAATCATTATAAATTAAATTATTTTATTCAAATTGTTATCATATATTAACAAACAATAGGTAAACAAATTTTGGTTTCAACTTATTTAAGATATTAAAATTAAGAAAGTCCATTTTGTACTTACAAAATAAACGTTTTTTAACATGTTAAGCATATACTTCTTTTTTTTTGCCTTTTCATATACTTTATCCTATACTATAATATATAAGTATATATATTATTGATTTAAATTGAACTATATATCCCCTATAATATATAGGTATATATATTAGTATTGTTTTGAATTGAAATATAAATATATGCATAGCATGAGTTAGAATGCTAGTAAAGAGATAACCTTTGATGGTAATTCAAGATTCATACACGAGTAAATTATTTGGACATATACTAAAAGATATAGCTAAAGATGCCCTAGTGAATCAAATCATATGATGTTTCTAACAAAAATGCTATACTAAATCACAACAATTCAGCAATTCACAAATAAAATTTCAATAGTTCTCATTATGATAGGTGAAGTTGTACAATACATCGATGCATGAGTACAAGCTTCAAGAGGGCTAGGGAAATCTAGCCTCCAAACAAACGATACCAAAATCTGTAGTTGTATATTGTATACATATGTAACGGTTCTTCATAACCAAAATCTGCACGATTAGTATTCTTTTGGAGGGTTCTGAGCTAGGTATGATTCATCACACCAAGCTTGCTTCTCCAAAGTGTATCTAGTCCAAAAAACTTTATTTACCACCCAAGAGTTAGAAAGAGAGTTTTTTTGTCACCAAAAAAAAAAAAAAAAAGAAATCGAATAGAATAGTTTGAGAGCAAATTGTTCATAATCAGTGAGAGTCAAAACAACTTGAAGTGTTTGATCTTTGCTGAATCTCAAAAGAATTCACAAGCTTATCACCTTGCGACAATCATATGGGTAGTTTCTCAAACTCTAAATTCCCTTACTTGATTTTCCATTATTCTGTGGTTCAATTCTAGTTTAGAAGTAAGAATTAGAAGATTAGAGTTTGAACTTTGAAGACCTGTTAAATTTGAATTATCTTTATTATTATTATTATTATTATTATTTTATCCTCTCACCCCTTCCACATCCTTTCAATCTAAATGTCAGCTATCAGTCATAGAATTCAAATTCTGAACTTGATAGTAAAGAGGACTTTGAAAGCCCTTCTCTGACTATTGGTATTAAATTTGAATTATCAAATTATATGTTGGTTCATTGCCTTGGGATTTAGGGCTCGACCATTTGGTGAATATTAATAATCGGTTATGAAATCGTATGTGGAGATGAGATAACATTGATGTGCATATCAAAATTCACAAGTGCATGGTCAAAAACCCGGATATGGACATGTAACAAAGATCAAATGCATTTGTTTTCTTTTGCTCTCTCCCTCTCTGGTACACGTATTTGCTCGTTAGTCACTAATATATATCAAATTTTCCATCCTGACCACTATTGCTATTGCGGCTAATCCTAAATTGAAGTCAAACCGTACATTGCTGTCTAGGCTCAAATCTTTTTGATATAAATTTTTTGGGGGCCATATAAACTTTGGAATTGATATAGAGTTTTTTTTTTTAAGTTTTTGTAAGTATAAAAGTTCAATCTATAAATGACAATTTTTGTGAAAACTCTAAACTTTTTAAGGTGGGAAAACATAAATTTGGAGGACTTGCAAGCAATGGCCCCTCGTAAACCCCCCCCCCCCCGCGGCGGCAAAAAAAAACAACAAAAACCCAGTTCCATCCTTGATATAAATTTTTCGAGGCCTTTAATCTTTAATATATATATATATATATATATATATATACACACACACACATACATACAAATATGTGTGTGTGTCTGTATATTAAAATTTAATTTCTCTTTAGCAGAGTGTGCCATGTCCTGAATAATGAAATAAAAGATTGATTACCCGATGCTCTTTTGTCGTTTTTGTATGTTTACTCCCATCTTACTACTTGAGTTAAAAGTCAACTAAACTAAACTGAAAAGAGTAAATCTTATATACACTGTCATTGTATACACTATTACAATTGGATAGATGACACATGAACAAATTTTAGATTTCAAATTCAAATTTTGCACATATGTCATAAATCTAATGGTAATAGTGTATACATTGATAGTATATATAAGGTTAATCCAACTAGAAAGAGTAAATATTATGTACACCGTCAATGTATATACTATCATAATTGAATGGATGACACATAAGCAAATTTTGAATTTCACATATAGCATCTAATGATTTTGTATGAAATATTAATTTTGTAAAACCTGTGGTTGGAAACCAATGTTCTGATTTTTTTTTTCTTTTGTTAAGAATGCCAACTGAATTTCAAATGTATCAAAACAAAATTTGGCCATTGAAGTTGCAAAAACAAAATCAAGGAAGTCATGTTGGAGTAGTAATATTCGGGGACACTTAGGAATTACAAATTACAATTTTTTGATAAAAAAATTTCGTTAACAGATTGCTGGAAATTGTTCAGCATGATTTGATTATCTTTTGCCCCAATGGCAGGTGTTGCAAATTAAGGTTGATGTTGCTCTGGAAAGAATGAAAACTAAAAATCCTCAAGTACATTAGAGATGTACAAACAAGGTACTAATTAATTACTGTACTTGGCCCGAATTTACCATATCGTTGTTAATTTATAATTTATTCATGGACTTATATTCTTGTCAAACTGATGACTAGGTTAATCACATTAGACTCGGTTAGGAAGGTGAAAGAAATCACTTCTAATATATGTAAAATGACAGCCCAACAGACTGGCCATCCATGTAAAAAATTTTGGATGATTCTTGGAGATTTTTGCTTTACTGTCAAGCGGTAAAGTCTACTTTGAAAGTGTAGTGTAAAACTTTTTCTAACTATAAATGCTGAAAACTTGTGGGAAAAAAAAAAACTTTTCAGACAAAGGTAGACTATGAATGTTTTCAAACATTTCATCCAATTTGGAACCAAAAAAAAAGGTTTACATTTGGAGATGATTCTTTAAGTTTGAAAAAATAAAAAAGAATTCCTTAATTCTTGAAGAAGCAATATATAACTAAAGCTAGAAAGAGTATTTTCATTTCAATTTTTCTTCTTTTAACTGAAAAACTAGAGTGTTTTAATTTCTCATTAACGTCCATGTATGGGGTATATATATATAGGAGAACATGATAAGTTGATAACTATGCAAAGCATGGATGTAGCTAGCCAGGTTGAAAGTGCACACATATATAGAGCAAGAGTAAGAAAAAAGGTGGGGGAAGATAAACATAAAGGGAGGCATTCTTCTAAAAACACTGGTAGAAATTAATCTATTCAGAAATTATCTATGGTATCCATTAAGATAGTGGAATGTAGTAGTAATATACATTCTGCAAAATCTATTGCCAATTAATTTACTGCAGCTCTTTTGCTTTTCAAAAACACTATTACCCTTTTATTCCATCAGAAATGCTCCAAGGTGAGGTAAGATTATTGGCATATCTAAATCTTTGACTGGGAAATATTTTCTCCCTGGGGGATATAAGAATTCTCATCCCATCTGGATGCCAAACTAACTTCTCCACCTCCCCCCCCCTTTTTTTGTAATGATAATCAACATAGAAAAATAAATAAATAAATACGAAAAACAATGCAAGAAATTTCCCAAAACTTGGGTCCCAAGATCTTTAATAAAATAGAAACGCATGTCTCAACTATTTTTTCTTAAGCTTAAGAAAAAAATCCTTCAGAACGTCAAACAAAAATAATTAAACTTAAAGCAAATTTTGCGTTTTAAGATAAAGAACTTCCAGACAATCAACTCTTCAAACGACAGCTGCTCTTGGAGTTGTATAAGAAAAGGCAAAAAGCTACATCCATCTTCAATGATGCTAGAGTTCCTGCCAACTAATGAAACAAAAAAGAAAAAAAAAATGTCATCATGTAACTGAAAGAGCTGAACAAGTTCAAATTTTCAGATGAAATGAAGAATCTAAAAAATCATTATTTATATGAGATGGTTGACCATGATGATAGTGCAAAAGATTGTAAAATGATACCACTGAAACTTACAGTATTTCCATAAAGAAGCTGCAAGAAGCCCAAAATCAAGCAAGGTAATTAAATTACAACAATTTTTGAGGCTAATACTTTGTCATATGGAGGAGCAATTCTTGGTTAAACCTCTCCTCACAAAACCCTAAGTCAACATTTTGAAGATATATTTGCTGTGGATTAATAAGTACAGAATGGCATTTATGCAGTAAGTAATAGTTTGCTCAAGGAAAATAGAGAATATCTCAATAAGCTAAAAGGCTGAGCAAAATGAATATAGAGAAGAGCATGATATTTAGCAGAAACGCATTCACTTGTCTTAATCCATAACATAATAATAAGAGTCTCAAAATTTTTTTAAAGAATATGTAATAAGTGGTTGTCAAAAAAGACTTTAGAATTAAAGTAAGAAAAAAAATGAAAAATGATGGAAAGTTTAAAAAGCAAAAAAATGGGGATTGAACCCCCTTGGGTAAAAGTTTGAAACTTGGAAACTTTTTATTTGTAATTTCAACAACGATGCAACGAAGATTAACATGAGGATATGATATGTGAATACTACTTCGATTGGAAAAATGTACAACCCAATTATTCTAGCAGAGACTCAATATTTGGGGGCCTATCATTCTTATGTCGGGTACTGACCTATTCCAAACTAAACTTTAATATCTAAAATGAAAAATGCCAAGGTTTTCTAAATCCCAATTTCAGAGCGTGTGAATTGGCACATACAGATGAAAAGAGAAGGACAATATTTATGCTAAATTTATAATGTTGGATTGCTAATTTCTTGATTTTACTTTTACTTTGTACTTTTTCCCTAAGTAAGTCAACCCGTCCTTCTAGATTATGTCAACAAAAAATGTGTCTATTGAAGGGTTGTTTCCGAATCCCCCAGGTTAACGACACTTTATTAAGTATCTATACACAATTAATGCCACCTCGACTGGCACCAAAAGCACAAACAACATAAACATTTGTTGCTCTAAGCAATACAAGGAGAGAATACTAGTAAAAACTGTAAATTAGTGCGCAATAAAGCAAAATGCGTTTAAAATGTCATACATCCACCAAACATGACGAAATGACAAATATAGATGCCTTTTGTGTTTGTAGATGTGTGTTGTATGGTTTATATATATATATATATATATATATACACGCAACTTTTTCCCAAGTAAGAAAACCATATAACATTCTCAAACAATGTTTTCTCAGTAATTCACATGTACCTGTAGTTTTTGCCACCATTTTCTGATTTCAACGAAAATTCACCCCTCCCCCAAAAGGAGGGCTTTCGGGAGCAGTCTTTCTCTCTGAATCCAATGGCTTAATCTCCACTCCATGCTCCCTCTGCCCAAACCCTCCTCCACTCATGCTTCTCACAAGCTCTCCAGCAGGTCCAACACCAAGAAAGTCTCTTGTTAGCCCTTGATCGGCTCCTCCAAACCTAACCCCAAGATTCTGCTGCATTTTACTAGCTTGTTCCAGGTTGGAGAAACTTGGGCTTCTGTGTCTCAGAGATTGTTCACCAAAGTTGAGCTTAGTAGCACTATATCCATAGTCATGCTCATGTGGAGCTCCACCAAAGGGTCTGAAAATGGAGGACCTCGGACCGGTGATGGAACTCATGAACTCATAGATATGGTTTCCAGTGTTGTAATCGCCAAAGATGCCTCCAAATTGAGTTGAACTAATAGGGTCTGGATCAGGTTTTGTGCCACTAGAGGACGCCCCGCTTGTGAAGGATTTTAGGAAAGCCACGGTAGAGTTGCTCGTTGTTGAGCTCAGTTGAGCAGCCTTTTGAAGCAGGGCAGTTGCTGACATATATGGGCTAATGTTATTGCTTTGAATCGAACTGCTGTAGTGAGAAGGGATGGAGGCAGAGCTCAGGTGCTGGCGAACAAGATGATCAGAGAATAAGCTCGACCCTCCATTGCTACTTCCACTTGCATGATGATGGTGGCTGCTGTTGCATAAGTTTGAAAACAGGAAGCTCGAAGATATGTTGCTGGTGCTGTTCGGACTGTTGTTGCCGAAGTTACCAGCATTGCTGCTGCTTGGGAAAATGCTAAGGTTAAAAATACTCGAACCAGCCGAAGCGCTTGAATTGTTCTGAAGATCAGAAAATTGCGTCAGGCCATGATGAAGAGTTTTGTTAGAGAAAAACTCATGTTGTGAATGATTCTCCAGATGATAATCTTCCTGATCAGATTCTGGCAAGAAGTAGCTAGAAGAAGCCATGGATTTTGATGGGCGAAGAGCCGAACTCATTGATGATCCGATTAGGTTATCAAATTGCCCAGTGACCCCAGTCCTTGCACTTCCTAGGCGTAGCATATCAGCCTTCGGCTGGTTCTGATGATCATGATCTTGCCCTGCAGACATTTGGGAACCAATTTGAGACATGTCCATGCTCATGGTGCTGCTGTTGCTACTGCTACCAAATAGTTGGCTCGCACCAATTCCCAATGAGGGTGGGTTCCTTGCACTTTCTTGAGCAAGTGCATCACAAAAAGCTCTGTGAGTGATGAAACTGTCCCGCCTGCAAAAATTATCAGGCACCAAACGATTAGTTATGCTCCCCACAATAAAAGAAAATTGGTGTTTTGTTTTGTGCATGCTTCTTAAAATTTATCTGAACTGCGGAAGTCTTGAAAAATGAAAAGAATTCTGTGTCTTCATGTGAAATTGTTGTTGATATAGTCCTTTTCATTTGTTGAAAAAACACATCCGTTAAAAGGGCGCCTTCACCATCTTCAGGTGCATATTTCGGTTAGATGTTTTAGTTGAATTCTTCCTGATAAAATGGTATTCTGGTCCCACATGAAGATTAATTTTTTTTCATTACTAAGATAACTCTAGAAAGTCATTTAATCTATTGGAATTGAAGTAAACAAAAATTTGACGGTAGTAAAAAGATGAGGTAAAATGGTAATTTAACAAGAGACAAGAAAATTTGTCATGATGATCAAACAATGGAAGGTAGTCTACAATTGTAGAATGACATAATGGTTGAAAATTTAGTTGGCAGAGTGACAGTGACTGAGATTCCTGAAGTAGGCCTTGTATATAAATTTGGAAAAAGACAGGAATTATTCCAGATGGTAGGTGAAAAAGTTGCTAAAATCGAGAATGAATGCATCAACAAAAAGCTAACCATTTCTAGTATTGCCTCCAAACTGAAATCTAATAGAGGAATTGACATGAATATGAAATTGAAATTGAATACTCAATCATAAAGGCTCCATTGCCTTGAATTGAAAGATCTCATTCGATGAAAGATCCTTTGACACAAGAATGAAACATCCAAATATACACTTGAATTAATATAAATTAATCTTAAGAGGAAAATCTAGAAGGCTATGCAAAAGGGTACCTGAAAGAGTATAGAAACGGATCACATCTAGCCAACTTAGGAGAGAACAAACCTCACAACTGAGATTATTCTTTTCCGCAGAAAATGCACCCCGTGAATGAGAAAAAGAAAAAAGGGTAAAGGGTGTGGGAAAATATAGAACGGTGGTTCCAAGAAGGGTGAGGAATAGAGATAAAGATGAACTAGTTTTCTCTTTGTTTCTTAGAAAAGTGTCTCAACTACTAAATAATTCACGTGCAGGCATATTTTTCCTGTTTTGTTGCCACTCAATTGCTAGCAAGCATCCAAAGAATAAAACAAACCAACACGAAAACAAACATGAAGAGAGAAACAAAATTTAATTTTGAGAGAGAGAGAGAGAGATTTACTTAATTCATTAGAATTCCTAAAAATGTAGTGGAGAAATTTGAGGAAAATTTTCATTAGGCCTTAATTAGTTAGTTTCTGGTCCAACATCGATCAGAAAATTAATGTGCAAAATGCCCAAATTTGACTAAAATTCAGTGATGAAAACTCCCCAAATTTGAGATGGATCTATGTTATTTTCACCTTGAGAAAAGAGTTCCACAGTCACATTTGTACTCCCTAGTACCACAGGTTTTTGTGTGGGCTTTCCAGTCAGAGTGAACAGCATACTTCTTTGCGCACTTGTTACACTTGTACTTCTTCTCACCATGTTTTCTTGAGTAGTGTTTCTTGATTCCTGTGAGGTCACCAAGAGCCCTTGAAGGGTGATGGTGCACGCAAGTCGGCTCGGGACACAGATACACCTTGCGCTTCACTTCTTTTGTAGTCTTCTGCTTAAGCTTCCAAGGGAGGTTATGTCCTCTTCTGTGCAGTTGAAGATTTTGTTCCCTTTGGAACCCCTTGTTGCACACCTCACATACAAACCTGTTTGTTGCCATTAGGGTGTTGGGTGATAGTGCTATGACTTCTGCTTCTGGATCTACTCATGAAAAACGCCAAACCATAAATTATTAGAAAATTCACATAAGACATTCCCAAACTAAATTTTCAAGAGTAATAAAAGGAACCCTCGTTTTTTTTCTATTTTATTTGTTTTCAGATTTATTTACAAAAGCAACTTTTGACAATTAGGGTTCCCTTTATTTAAATGTCTTTGAATAGAAACAAAGAAAAAAAGGAAGGGGAGTTTTTGAAATTCTTGTAAAGGGCTTATCATATGAGGTTAGAGTAATCATTTCTTGATAAAATTGGTTCGATACTTGCTTGGGGTTCCTGGCTGGTTTCTTCTCCTCTTTTGTTGTTGGTCAGGTGGTGGTGGTGGTGCTGATGATGAAGATGGTCCTGCAGAATGGTGTTGTTTGCTTTTGATGCGATCTTCTCCATTCCTCATTGCTAGAAAAAGTGCTGATGAAGATGCCGCCATGGTTTCACTTTCTTTCTTGTTCCGCATCTCCAGCTGATGATAATAGTCTTTCATTCAATCCAAAATCTACAGAAATCACCAACCCCACATGCAATTCAAGCTCTTATCAGAAGTTACTTAGCTCAAGACTCAGAAACTAAATCTCTTGAGCTCATCCTCTATATCTACATGTAATGAAAATTCAAGAGAAAAGAAAATAGAGCTGCAAAAAATCATGGAAAAGGAGAAGGAAGAAAAGGCTGTAAGAGCAAGAAACAAGAGTGCTTAACCATGGCTAACTAGCTGGCTACAACCCTTCTTGCTTCTTCCCCACTATTTATCTTCCGCTTTGAACGAGAAAATCAATTAAAAAAAAAGAAATGGTTATGCTAGCTAGCTAGCTTCTTAGGTTTTGTCAAATGATTTGGTGTCGTGCATAGACACAAGCACATAAGAATAGAATTTATTTCCTTCCCCTGTGGCAATTTCTTCCCGTCGCTAAAATATTTTTTGGCAAAGAAAAAAGTTTTTATTATCGAAAATTAAATTTTTTTAAAATATAATCTTACAGAAAAATATTTTGGTTGTTTTGGGTGGGGGGGGGGGGGGGGGAAGGAGGAATGCTTCTCCTACTCTTCGTGTTAAGCTTACATCCCCTAACGTGTCCATATTTGGCGTGGCATTGGCCCCAGTGAACCCCACCATACCCCTCTCCCCAGCCCCCCTTCTGTGTCTTTCTCTTGTTTCATAGTTACTTCTACTCAGATTGAGATAAAATGCTTTCGTCACTTGCTCTCTAGCTGCCACAAAAAAAAAAAGAATTAAAATAAAATCAAATATAGACTAGTAGTCAAGATTATATCTCAAATTCCTAGTATATAATACAAAATAATTTGTCTTTGTGTAAAGTATATTGGCCTTAAACCATTAGACCACATGACCATTTATTTTGTGAGCAGTATTTGGGGAACTTGCTGCATAAAGATCAAACAAAGCCAATATTCGAGTATTTGACTCAAGAATGGGAAACGTAGTACTAAGTTTGTGATAGATGATTTGGTAAAGAAAAATCCAACAAATAGTATTGATAGATGTGTAATTCTATCGATGACTCAATTTTGAATTAATTGATAGGGTATGATTTATCATAAATATAATTAATGGGATTTTCAATGACTATTTAATTTGAGTTTGTACTTAAATAAACATAGTATATAATAGGTATAAAAAAAAACAAAATTCTGCACATTTTACCACAATGCTCATGCAAAAGGACTTTCACGTAATTATTTGCATTTGAGCAACATATAATTACATTCAAAATGATCATACAATCATGCTATGCAAGACCTTTTTCCTTGTGCAATGTGATTGCTAATATTTCACTATCTATTCACAAATGCAAAACCTACAAGCAACCAAATTCACATCTAATTAGACAGCAATTGAACTTGAGGATATCACAACAATTATTGCTGTCCGAGAAATACAGAAGAAGTACCATACTTAACATGAAGTGAAAATTACAATTAACTGAACCCAAAAAGAGGAGGGAGAGATGGGTCTGACGGTTCGGGATAGGAAAAAAATACTAAACCCGAAAGGATAAGTTCCAAAAAAAAAATTTAGGAGTTCTAGACACATCAATTCATATTGATTTGGGAATATGAAAACGGTAATTCAAGACAAAGAAATAGTCCTAAATCGAGAGCGAGGACGAGGACACATATATGCACCACCAAACAATGAAAAGGTAATTATGTAGTTAAAGACAAAAAGTTATTTTCAATCGCTACCCACAAAATGATCTAATCCAACTACTGAGGAAAACGTACTGTATTACACTGAAATTTAGGTGCCAAATAGCGGTTAAAGTTCGAATGACATCAACCTGCACAATTCCAAGAACTGTCACACGTTCTTTATTGCTTTCTAGACAAAGAAAATTGTCTTTGGCATATATCTAAAAACTTTTTAATGTAATATGGATAACTTACTTCGAAATTTAATTGGATACCATTCCAAACCGATAATTCATTTCAACTACTACTATTCATGAGTCCTGTAAAAAGTAGGGACAATTCTCTATTATGTATACCGTGATTATAAGAATAATCTTTATTTTTAGAGTAATTTTTATATGCACCATCACCGTTTGATGCATAATACATGAGTAAATTTTAAATCTCAAATTCAAATTGACATATGTGTCATTTATCTAATGACGATAGTATATACACTGACAGTGTATATAAAATTAATTTTTATCTTTATGTAAAACAAGAAAAGTTAGTGAAAGTTCACTAGTGCAAGTTCCTATATATGCCAATATTTATCTATATGTGTGTACTTAGAGAAAGAGAAATGGGAACTGTGTGTGCTATGTGTGTCTGAGTGTGTGCAGACTAAAGACATTTAAGGTTATTATCCCAAAAAAAAAAAGGACATTTAAGGTTTCAGTTACGGCTGATTTGTCTACACTCTCACAGAACAACGACTTTCTTTGCGGTCGCCAGGTGAGAAAGTGAGATGTGCTAAGCGTGAGACCTTGCTTGACAGCGCAACGATGTGTTGTTGCCAAGGGAGCGGGGCTGGAACATTTGTCCCCGAGCGACGTTATATTTTTACAATTTGAACTCTTATACATTTGGATTTGGGAGATGTTATATTAGGATATTGTTTACATGGACTCTTATACATTCGCCGTGTCAAAATGACGTGGCGTTATATCATCTGTACACTGTCAGTGTCATAATAACGTAGCGTTATATTTGGCTATTGTTTACATGGACTGTTGTATATTTGTCGTGTCACAATAAATTTTTTCATGTACTATCAATGCATGTATAATATAATTTTTTTATACTAACATATTTAGATCATTGTCATGTAATATAAAAATCAAATCATGCACATTTGATATGTATTCGTAGCTATTAATGTAAAAAATTCACTATACTGTTAGTATATAAAAAGTTAAGTATTATTGATTCATTTTGATCTATTATTATTGATTCATTTAAGTATTATTAATTCATTTTGATCTATTATTATTTAGAATGGTTGTTTCTAACAATCGTCCCTATCCTGTTTGTCCTATTGAAAAGCCAAAAGACTATATGGTCTTAGTATATACATTGACTGAATTGCTTTATTTTCGACAACTGCGGCTTACTAATAAGTCTCTCTTTCTTGGGATCACTACTTTCACATGTATGAAGATATTGATTCGAATAATTGCCCCTTCTAGACAAAATTTGTTATGGCTTTGATCTATCTGAATTGTGTTTTGTAGAAGATGTGGATCCTATAGATAGTGTTCAATGTGAACTTCAAGTGCTACATGAGAACCTCCTCTCCCTAATTATCTAGAGATATTGTCATAATGGATGATAAAGATTATGACAAATTAAAAAAAAAAGATTTTGACAAATTACGACTCTAAATAATTAATAAGTGGTTAGGATTTGTTTTATACTCTCAAACACATAAATATACAACTTAAGGATGACATGGTACTCCACTGTACAAAAGAAAAAGTAAACACTTGGCAAAATAATACATGCATATATCTCTTTTATGACGCTCCTTTGCTTTAAAGAATTTATGAGAGATAAAGAAAAAACAAAAGGAAATAAAGAGGGGAAAAGTTTCATCTTGAATTTTAAAATTAAAATCAATAAAAAGATAAGATCATCCAATTGTGGACATAGGGCCGAACGGTTGTTAAGAAAAATGTTCAGGCCAATTTTGTGTAAAATGTTTGTATGCACACGATATAATTTACTTTCAACAACGTATAACTACAGAACAAAATTTTACGGATCCCACATATGGTGTGAAAAACGATATACAAAATGCAATATGGACCTTATATTTTTTTTTTTTGCCAAATCTTGGTCATAAACCTTCGGTTGCTTCCTGCGTTCCTTCCCCTCCTCCTCCAATTGTAAGTTGGAAGAAATTACTGCAGATTTGGTAATTAATTAACTTTCCATTTACGATTAGCTTATAATTTTATTCTCTTAACATATAAAACCAAATTAGAATCGTTTGTGTCACCGTTTTGTTCTTTTCCTTGCTAAATTTCATGCTAGCAAAGCTAGAAATTTATTTTAGTGACTTCCCTTTCTCGTGTAGCTGGTGGTAGCAACTTTCTTACTTACCATATAAAACTTCCACTAGTTTTGGTTTTTAGAAAAGGACAAACACTAATTCAAACAATAGAATCTTTCATTACTGAACGGTTACAAACAATGAGTCGGATTGCAGACCATTCACGGGTGTATGCAAAAACTTACAAATATAGACCAGACAAATGTATGTATGACTTTATCTAGTTTTTTCTTTTTTTTTGGTAAAAAAAAAGCCTTTTTTTTTTAATCTTCCCACCCTTAACTATCAGACCCAGAATTCGGATTCTGAAACTAGCAATAGAAAAACTCTAAAAGCTTTCCCTTAAGTATTAGGCTAATATGTATGGTTTTATCTATATGTATACATTTAACTTTGATAGACAAGGACAAAGTTAGATGAAAGACCAATTTGAACAATGAATGGTTGCCAGCTCAAAATAATTTTCTTAGTAGCATCCAAATTTTGGTCACCGGTGAAAATGGTTTCTTAGCAAAACCAAATTTGTAAAATTATTGATCAATATGCGAGTACTTTGAGAATTGTTCATTAACTTGTATGATTCACAAAATTTGACTGATTGAAGACGTAAATATGTACATTATGGTGCAAATAGTACCAGGTGCAATCAGAATTACCAACCATATTGATCAACCTTGGTCAAATTTTAAAATGCAAAGAGTTTTACTAGTTTTTTTCAAGTTTCTTTAAGAAAAATGGAAAGATATTAGGTTTGTGTGATAGGAAATGGAGATGTCCATATATATAAGTCGTACAAATTCTATGTTTATATCCTAAAACTATTGTTTGGAAATTAAGTTTTCAAAACAAAGTATGAAGAGGAGCAATTGTCTATTGATTCTTCTTGGGATCGCCAAACTTCATTATATGTAGTACATTGTAAATCATGTTAAAGTTCTACCAATAAAAACTATCATATGATTTTAAAAAGTGAAAGAAAACATTATTAGCAAAAAAAAAACCACAGTTTAGTGAATTGTCTAATAATATCCATGTGATTTTCAAAAGAAGAAAAAGATCAGTTTTTGTTTACAAAAATACACTTCATATCGATAGAGTTCTTTATTTCTCTATGGATTTCGTCAATATGTTGTAACAAGAGACAAAAGCACAATTACATTTGAACCTTCGTGCATATCAAATTTATACAAGACTTTGGTGGAATAGTTAAAAAATTAAAGTAGGAATTCATAAAGGACTTGCTCATTATGTTTCTACTAGTGGCCCGTATTTTCACTATGTTAGTTGTGGAAATGGCTAAAGTACTTGGTCCGTATGACAGCCTAACAGCACGAATCGATAAATCTAACTAGGCCGTAGAACCAAACCCAAGCCTACCTGGCACCGCAATCCAAGATTCAAAAATACAATCTATATATTAGGTAACCAAAGCAACTATGTTAAATCTATTTTTAAATAAAAATAATGTGATTTTAATTCATTTTCACTCCAGACTCTATATTCTTCTTTTCTAAATAAATTTGACAAGGTTTTTCCTTAATTCCAAATTTTAAAAATTTAGATACCCTATTTTTTTACAAGTATACAGATCGTTTATTAAGTATAGAGAATATTGAATGTCAATTACACAGGGTAAGGTGATTAATTACCGGTATTACTTGAATTTTTTTATTATTTAAACTATCACAAATGCAAATTATATATATATATATATCTACACTACAACATATAATAAAAAGGAGGTAAAAATAACAATAAAAAGGCTCATAGGGTTATGGAATACCTAATCACTTTTGTAAGTGAAATTACCGGTTAAATGATTGTTATTATCTTGGCTACGTTTTAGTGCAATTTTCTAATATATGTAAAACATATTCTTATAGTGAATGAATTATACTTATACTTAATCTGTACCTACTCTCGTAATTATGAAATTAACTATAATTTTATTAAATTATATGAAATTATATGGAATAAACCACCAAAATCAACAATTGTGCATTTATACTCTCACGAGTATACTCCCTAGGATTAACACTTCCTTGAACTAGTGTTAAATTTCAATTCTCATTACAAACTTAATACTTAAGATTTTTATAATTAACAGCAATTAATCATCATTATAAAAGCAAAAGTACTAAATAACTAGTTGAAAACAATAGTAGCAAATAACTAAGTAAATATCACAAATAATCATAAAAAGTTCATCCATACCCAAGGCATAAACTTAACGAAACATAAAGGAAACACAATCAACAACAAAACTTGTATTATGACTAAACATAAGATTCAATACAATCAATAAAGTGATAGGAGAGAAGTCATCCTTATCACATGAGATTCCAAAACTCTCCAATCTTCATCCTCTACCTTATTGATGTCTAGTTATATACAAAGATTGGATACAATTATAGTAACCTACACTAAGCTAACAAATTAAGGAATTCTAGTGAAAGACTACATTTTGGTGTAGTTTCTCTAGCCTCCAAATTTATGAAAATAACTTACAAGAGGCCTATGTATAAAAGATTTTGCTCCAAATAATCATGTTTCAAATTGTGCAAAATTGGTCTTGAGATTCTCCAAATTTTCAAAATGCTTCTTGCACTTTCTAGCCGAAATCCATTCACAAAATTGGTAAAAAAGTAGTAGGAAAGAGTTGCAAGTTGAACTGCAACTGGTTCTAGTTGTGAAGCCGTCAAAATATGAATACATGGGTGAAAAATGCAGGTGGAGGTCTCGTTTTGGTCTGCGTTTTGTCCTCCCATGCAGGTTTGCACTTTTTTGATGAATCTTAGAAATTATCCTATTTTTGCACCAACTTGAGTTTCAAATTACTCAATAATGGAAGTTGAACTAGGTTTTGGATAGAACATGAAAGTTGTAGACAATTGAGTAGTTTTTTAACTTATCAAGAATCATGTCATTTAGAATTTTTGTAAGTTGAGAAATAATCAAAATACCCTCAACTAGTCAAAACCCTATTTGAGATCTTGGTATTAGAAAAACATAACTGTATTTCAGCTTTTTGACCCTCAAAATGTGTGAATTAGACTTTGACATCTCACATGTAGCCTTGGATCTTATCTTTAAAGTGCTTTAAAAATCATGTCAATCTAACACTTGTAACTCAAGTTATAGACGAAATATCACAGTGTGTCAAAGTTGTCAATCTTTTCTTCATTTGAACTTGATTGTATTTCATCATTTGAATATTTTGCACTTCACGGCACTTGAAATCACATCAAATCATGAAGAATCATCCCAATATGTTCTCATTTTACTCCAATTAATGATTGAGTCATTAGAACCTACAAAAATATGAAGTTTTAACCACTTAAATCCATAAAAATGCAATATTTCTCACTTAAACCACAAAATGCAACTAGAAATCTAGTTTTGTAACACTTAAATTGACTAAAACACACCAAAATTAAGTAATAAAAAAATACTAGAAATACGCAAAATAAACACTTATAAAATTCATGATATTAATAATGTTTGTGTTCTTAATAGCAAACTCGTATTAATGCCTAAATTACAAAATATAAGAACCAATTATTTTTATTTAAAAAATAATTAGACAACGTAAATTCAAAAATAAATTTTTATAGCAAAATATTACTCAAGAACCTAAAGCAATCAGGGTGAGTGATTGGGAGCAATTGAATTAGTTAAAAACCAAAAAAAAAAAGAAAAAAGACACGATAACAAAATTTTCGGTTCGGAATTGACTACATTTATTAGTTTGACATTGAGAGGGTGTATGCGCATGTGAGAATGAGAGAGAGAAAGTGAACCAATACCGTATTTGGAGTCATTTATTATTCCTAGAATACACCAAATTCTGATTAGAATTGAGATAATATATAAGTTTTCTCAAGATCAAAAGAATGTACAGATCATTTCTGCCATACAAAGCAACCATACCTCATTATATAGCCATTATCTGTATGGTTTTTGTAACCTAGATTGCAAAAAAATTTTGAATTATGACCTATAATAGTAGTTTAACTCGAGAAGGTAAATGTTAATTGCTGATATGTAGCAAAAAAACGTAAATATGATGTGGCAAATTTAGTTAATAATAACTACTAATTTAAGTAAAATCATAATTTTGTAACAAATTTCTGCAAGAAATATTTAGAAAACAGTTCATTAAAAGTGTCAAAATTATGATTACACGAGAAATTCTATTGACGTTGTAATAATGCACAGTCAAGTTTGAAAAGTGCCAAGTTTAAAAGTTTAAATAGTCAATGATGATTTGGAAATTAATTGTTTTAAATAAGAAATTTCTCAAACAAATTGTTGTTCACAATTTTCATATAAACATTTTGGTATATGATTTACAAAGATATATCTTTAATACTCCTTTGGAGTGAATATTTATATTTTATATCTAAATTTATTTGTGACAGAGAATTGTTCAACTGTACTCACTAGATCTTGTTATTCTACAAAGTAGCTAAACTTTTGGCCTAATTCACGATTCTTTTATGTTAATTTAAGAGCCTCACTAGCAATAATGGATCCAAAATTGAATTTCAGATAGTAATCTATATCAACATATTAAAAAAAACTATTAGGGAACTAATAACCTACAAAAACTTTTATGAGTACAATTAAAGTGATTCAAGAGGATAGATGTTTCAAAATTGGATTCAATGCTACTTTGTTGGACTATTGAATTGTTATTAAAGTTGAAACATATAAAAGCCATCTAGATTGCAATATTTGGGTGCGTTTCTGAACCACCCTATACAGCATATGGTGGATACTAATTAACATAATAGGAATGAGAATGCACAAACATGATCGCTACTGCATATATGATAGTGCTATCATTCTAATTTCTGAATATGGTGTGTGTGAAGGATAAAATATTTAACATATAACTTGTATAGTTTGGCACAAATTTAAGCAAGAAATCTGTAATACACTCATTGAACTATTTTCTTGAAAGCTTCCCAACTTCAACCTTATCTAAGTAGTCTTATAATAGCAAAATAATGCCATATATTCAAGAAATTGGTTAAACTACTTTAAAAACAATTTGTTTATAATGTCATCCAAAATTTGACTAGTTTGTATCAGTCTAAAATTTGAGAAACAAATCTATTGAACTAGCAGATTTTAATCCAGTGTATTAGTATAATATATGCTATAACTATCCCTAAACTCTAAATTATTAAAATCATCTTGAAAATGAGTGTACTATTTAATTATTCTATTCTATTTAAATATTTCACTAGCATCGTGTCAAAGGAGAATCAATTAGCTCGCTTGGTTAGTTTATCTTAAGCAAGGCCAAAATGTATCTTGATACCCTCTTGTTATTTTCTTTAGAACAAAATGGAGAAGATATAATTTATTAATAAATATGTAAGTTACAATGATTCAAGAAATTTTATAGAAATTGTATTAATGTATGGTTATATTCCTAAAAGCTATCAAGTTTAAAAGTTTAACTAGTCAGTGATGACTACTACATTTATTGGAGATAAGTTTGAAATTTCTAGAAAAAATTATATATTACAGTAATCTTATTCATGTAAAATTTTTGGTATATGATATACTAAACTAAATTTGCGGTCCCACTTTGAAGTGAAATTTTATATTTTGGATCTAAAATTATGTAGGATAGAGAATTTCTCAACCTTATACATTAGAGTTTGTTATCCTCAAAGTAGCTAAATTTTGGGTTAATTCATACTTCTTCTATGTTAATTCAAGAAATAATAGATGCAATATTGAATTTATTAATTATGCCAACAAATTAAGACATATTGAGGACCCTATAAACTTCAAAATTGATCCAACGCCATTTTGTTTGATCATCAAGTCTAAAACCTTTAAAAGTTATGCGTGTGCAATACTCGAAGTTGACTGGGTTTTAATATTCAAGATTCAGCAGAAGTAAGCTCAAATAGTAAATTTTCACTTTTAATATTTGAATTATAATGTTTATACAAGTAATTTTCAGCTTGCACTACTTTTGGAGATATAGGCATTAGTTTTTATTCAGAGCCATGTTTATTCTAAGATATGTTTCTCTAGCTCGATGCCATTATAAATCTACAAAACATTGTGCTATTATCTAAATAAAAATCTAATTTTGCAAGAGATAAGATGATTGTTAAAAAAATGAGTTTACAACTTCAAGTTTCCGACAATAAAGTGTAATCTAATTGGTAAAATGCTTCACCTATAATCGATAGGTCACAAGTTCGAGTCATGAAAAGAATAAGTGGAGAATCACTATTGATGTCTTAAAAAAAAATTTCAAATGTCCTAATCAAAGGGGCAAACTGTTTCCTGTTCCTTATAGAGCATTTCCTAGCAATCTATCGAGGTAAAGCTCTATGTCCGTGTATTTTATATTAATTACTTTTACTTTATTTTGATGTTTACTGTATTCTGAACCCTTACTAATATGTTTTTGTGTTTGATAACAATGCGCAATCAATTATTCTTCGAACATCATAACGTTCTGAATCTCATGGATGTTTATAAGGATTTGTAATTTATCCAATTCAAAAGAATGAGAAATATTCTCAGTATGAAGCATAAAAAACACTTTTGATACCAATAAAAGTAAAGTTTAATGGTATTATCACTCCAGTTTTGGAACTATAATACATCTTCTTAGTTGCAAAGTCTTTTCTTGCATTATCCAATTTGCACCTACCAATAAGTAGACATTGATCTTTCAATGTACACTGGACCTGGGAAGTTTGGTGCCATTATCTTCTTTAATTCCTTTTGTAATCTTTTTTTCAAAGCCCCGGTGCAGCCAACTCCTCTGCTATACAGGAGTTACTGATGTTCCTTGTGATTTGCACGTTATGGCTGAAAATTAAGAGATTGCTTCCTCGCAAGTTTGGTTGATACCAGGATTTAGCCCTTCTTTTCTTTAATTTTCATTTTGCTGCTCTCAGACTGATTACTTTCATGAAGAAATTGCGATAATTTTTGGACTATGTTGAATTTTTTTTCTTTAAATTGCTTTAAACTTGTGAATTCCCTATTACTTTTTTGAAGTTTTGTTATTTACACATCGAAACTTTTGGTTCTAATTCAAAATCTAAAATTGAGTTTCGGGTTTTCCTGAAAATCATTATAGAAGAATTTTAACTAGCTCATCGCATTGTTTAGGAGATGGTGCTTGAGGAATCGAGTTCTATTTCATTTACATCAAAGCTAGACGTTCTTGGATGCAGGACATTTTCCTCTATCCTTCCTATTTGTCTATACAATATATAGTAGGGTTTTAATGATATTCATTTTGCTAATCATGTTCAAGTCTTCTTTTGCTTGTTTTCAGACATGTTTCTTCTGTTGAGGTTTTGTATAACGTTCTTTTGATCGTCTCCAATTGATCGATCTGTTTCAAGAGGATTGCAGTTTCTTTTCTTTCTGTTAATTCCTGGAATTGTTTATTAGTTCTCCTTCTTATTTATCCAATAATTCCAATGTGTCTTCCTTCTCAATATGAGGATGCAATGAGGTGATAATCAGACATAAGAGCTTAATCAATTATAGCACTATTGGAGAGTCTAATCTAACCAGTTTAACCAGAGCAAAACAAGAGGTTTTGTTTTGAACAAATTTTTTCAAGCTTTTGTAGTTAGCAAACATCTTGACTTAATGATGATTTTATAATTTCTTTTTGGCTTATATATTTTTATATTTTCACTTAGGGGGTGTACCAACCTTTTTTTTTTTTTGCCAGATTAATCCTTTTAAGGCCAGCAGAACCCTGTCCAAGAATGCCAGCAATTTTATCACAATGGGATTAAACACGGGACTTTATCGTAAAGACGGACTTACCAGTCCCGACCGAGCTACCCGTTGGGGAGCTTTTTGGCTTCTATTGATAGTGCATTTTATGATACATCTTGCATGTTGGTCTTATTATAAGTAAAGTTGTGCTTGTGTTAAAAATGCTACAACAGATTTCTCTTCATTGCATTTAGGACATAAACCAGTGGGGATAAATCTTCAACGAATTGAAGAAATATACAAGGTGAACAATTGAATATGGATGGGGCTTTTTCAGATTTAGAGATTAGGGTGCAATTTATCTTTGAAATTGGATAGGAATGGTGATGACAATAATGGCCCAAGAGCTGGTGACACTCGCTGGAGAAATGCCTAATATAATTGGTTAATGCTTGCTAAAGATATTCATTTTATCGCATAGGCACTTTATATTTTCTAAAGTTTATCTCTTTCTTTTTTTTAATGAATATTGATATCAAAGAACTAAAATATTAAATAAAAAAATTGTAGTTAAACCTAACAAAGAATAGTTAAAATAAGGGTATTCAGTTTTGCTTACTCTAATTGCTGGTGCAATATACGGTAATTACAAAACTAAGGAAAAAAGGGTGGGAAAAGGATGAGATTGATTCTTATTAAACAAATAAAACACAAAAAATAGAGCAAATAAATTGTGAAATATGTACACATGACAAAAAGATAGGGCTTCCATTTGGTATAATGTAAGCGTAGCTAAGTCAATTTACTATATAGAGAACTGAGTAGTGAATTATTATGTGACATATATGATATATGATAAATGATATGACATGATAGATTCATTGAAATTTATGATAAATGTATTGAATTTAAGAAAGAATAAAAATTATTCAAATTTTGGTAATAGAAATTTATAATCAAACCAAATAATAAGGATAGAAAACTTGGTTGGAAACAATTAAAAAATAAAAAAACTATGAGCTAATTGACAAAAAGGTTTACAAAGGCATAATTAATACGAACTTATAAAAGTGTGAAATTAAAAAATTGATTCAAAGTTGATATAGTTAAGGAAGTGAAAAAAAAAAGGGAAAAGAGAATAAGTGGATGATAAAATAAAGATAGAATTGATTATTACCAAAAATAGAATGCTTGAAAGTTTTGAAAGTTGCTATAGTTAAGAAAGTGAAAAATAAAAAGAGAATAAGCAGATGAACAAATAAAAGATAGTACTTACCCACAAATAAAAGATAGAATTAATCATTATCAAAAATAAAATACTTGAAATCTAATCCAATAAAAAATTAAACTTGGCCACATGTTGAAAAGATAGAGCATCCACTTGGCAAAAGGTTGGAGTGACTAATTTAGCAACCTATTAAAATGCAAACTGATATTGAATTTAAAAAAGAGTGAAAATTATTTATGTTTTAGTATAATAATATATAATAAAACCAAATAATAAAGATCGAAAACATGATCAAGGAAAGAATTAAAAATAGAAAAGTTATGAGGTGTTTGACAAAAAGGTTTAGAATTCATAATTAATACAAAGCATATTAAGCAAGAAATTGAATAATTGATTAACAGTTGTTATAGTTAAGGGAGTGAAAAAGGAAAAGAAAATAAGAAACACTGTCCTAAGAAAGTATTTTGTGAAGTTGAACTTTAACAAGAAAGATCAGAACTTTAGCCGCGCAAAATCAGTAAAACTATCTTGGGATCTTGGGTCGCGTCTAACCCCGGGGGGGGGGGGGGGGGGGGGGGGAATCCATCAGTTTGTACTGAAACGGTGAAACGGTGAAACGCACTTCCCTTTCATGCGCGCGAGTCCACACTAATTACTAACTTAACATAAACCGAATAACAGACTACACATTATAAATGATGAGAAGTCTTTTAGTTTTTCGATGTGAGACAAGATTTTTGGAAATATCCTTTTTATTTACAACACTAGTTCCTAACTCACGAGGCTACGAAAATGGGAAGAAGATGTACTTGGAAGATTAAATTAAGCTCTTCTATCAAAATGGTAAAATCTTCTCGGTGATATGCAGATCAGTCAATTAAGGTTCCTTAACGGTTTAATCAACCCATCGCGGGTTGTTCTAAAACATGCAACTACTTTAATGTATCTTTTGCTTTGTCAAATGTTTCTCATGCTTGATTTGAGACTTTTAGTGGTTCTATAAGTGTTTTAGATTTTAGCAATGAAAATTATGAAAATACATGTATTAGGAAATTCATGTGATTAAAGTAAAAAATTGATCGAGATAGAACATCATTCTTGTAGGTATAAAAATAAATATGAGAAATAGGTATGTTGAATGGAGAAAATACTGCCGTTCTAGTAGGAATTAGAGGTTCTAAATTCAAATATGTTCGCTCTTCACTTCTTAACTCGCACCCTTCCTAAAATGAATTTTTTTAAAAGAAAGTATTTTTGACATACTATCATGTATACTTTTGACAGTGCTAATGAAATATATATATATATATATATATAGGGCTTGTTCTCGGTTGATTATTTTAATTAATTATAGATCTTGAATTTAGATAATCAGTTCTTGTGACGTTCTTGATTGCTTTTGTATTCTTTTTTTTTTTGTCAAAGGTCAACTTCTATATATAATTGCTTTTGTATTCGGATTATAGATTTTTTTAGTGACCAAAAAAGCTAAAATCTAGAATCACCAATTGAGTAGCTATTGTTGATTCTTTTTTATATATATATAAAAAGCAAATTTCATAACAAATTGCTAAAAACCATTTAGCATGAATTGATCTATATCACTGCCCTAAAGGTAGGTTAAACATACACTAGACATTACAGATCTACAATTTAACAAATACAATAGATCCGAAAAATTATGAACAGATCTAAAAAATATAAGAAATTTCAAAGTTATTTTCTAATAGATAAATCATTGTAGCTTCCTTCTGTGCATGTTGCAATTGCCATATCTACTAATCAACGGTTTTAATAATTTCAGATTTGACAACTAGATCTGAAATAATAACAAAAAGGAAAAAAAAACAAAAATCTCAATAGGAATCCTTAGGAGAATAAAAAATTCTTACTAGAAATCTCTAGGAGAAACAGAAAACTCTCAAGGGTACGTTTGATAAAACTGAAATTTGAAATCTGAAATCTAAATCCATTAAGTTATAAAATTGTTAAGTATTAAATCTAATACATTTGATGGCATATCACATTTAGTGATAAGTGAATAACTTATCACTTATTTTTGGGAGTAACTTTTGTATAGAAAATTCAATGTCAATTAATTCAGATGTTCAATTTTTAGTTATCAAACACATCTAAACATATTAAGATTTGAATCCATTAATTTTAAGTGTTGAATTGGATTATCAAACAGGGATTAAGAAAACTTAGGAGAAACTTTATTGAAAAAACAAAATAAAATGAAATGAAGTTCATGAAGGGTATAAAGTAAAAAAAAAAAAACAAAAATGGCAAGGGTATTATAGTTTCTTACTAAAAAAGACGGGACAATGGGAGTGTAAATAATAAGAGAGGGTATCATTAACATTTTGCTTTGTATATAAACCGATTTAATTTATATTCATTTTTAATCATTTTTATTAAGAATATATCCCTTTTAATTGATAATACGAATGGTTACTATCGAGTCGAATCGAATTCAAATAGTGCATTATTCAAGTAAAATATTTGAATTTGAATTTAATCTCATCGAGTTCTTCAAAATTGAGCTTGAATTGAAGCTTATTTTACCTTATTTGATCTCGGCCAAATCGATTTCAATCAAGTTTTCAAGTTTTTGAGTAAATTTTATAATTTTATAATAAATAATTAAAACATATATTATAGATACACTATTTGATAAAGGCTCAATTAGTATTTGAGTTTTTTTTTTTAACTCAGAAGTCGACTCAATTACCTCGTCAAGTAGTTAGAACTCGAATCGAGCCTCTCACCAAGTTCCTCGCGAACTTGAGGCGAGTAGTTCGCTGAGTGGCTCGGATTCCAGTTCGCCAGTAGTTTGGTTAATTTACACCGCCAAGGATCAAACAGCCAATTACATGGGTTCGGCAAAATGGCAAACAAAATCATGATTCATGAGGTACCAGATAGCCATTGTATAGTGGTCCTATCGTCCTGCTGAACTCTTTCTCTTTCCAAATCCTTCAAATCCCTGTACAATGGTATTGCACATCCCAAAATCCATCCCTTCTTCACCAACTCCCTGCACATTTCCCCATCCTTCATTCTTGCCTCACAATCGTCATTACTCTCACTATTACTACCGCACCAGATTCACTCCCATTTCCCGCCGCAAGCTCCTCCGACCACAGCTGCATATTTCCAACAGTTCCAAAAGCGCGAACTCCATTTCCGACGAGGATAGTAGGAACAATAGGCAGGATAGGGTTGAATATGTGGAGGTGTTCGGAATCGGGAGTAGGAAGGATGCCATCCTTGATTTTTGCTTGAATTCTCCATTTCTTTCCCCAGCTCTGCGTTTCTGGTAATATATTTTCTTCAACTGATTAATTCACTTTTTTCATTTATGCAAATGTATGAAGAAGGCGCTTTGATTGCAGCATGGTGTACAATACTTGATGCAGTAATTTTAATTAAGAGTTGTGTTGTTCTGTTGATGTAGGAATATTGTTGTGAAGGATTCCACAAAGGTTCAATTGCAACAGAGGCTTTCCAACCAAGGTCTGTTCTTTGAACTTAGTGGTCCACTTACTTTAATACATATGCATATAAATTAGAGGGAATTTTTTGACTTTTTGGACTCATTGGAAATGATAGAATAACTCCTATTACTTTGTCTTTATTCTATTTTGTGGAAAGGAGTGAGTGTAAATTCAATGGAAGATAAGGGTTGTTTTGTATGATTTACATCTTTAAAGAAATTAAGGGAGTTATCTTATATTTGTTAATCTTAATTGGCAGCCTACTCAGGCTGATGATATATGATCTTTGGAGACAAATACACCCTTATCATTCATTCCTGCACTGGACTTTTTGATAATCTAATCATGATAATACCGTCTTTCATTCTGATTACAACATTGGATGGGAAAACGGGGTGAATGTAATTTTGTTGAAACATTGGGTAGTTTTAGTATATAGTTATGATTATTTAATTCACGGGGAAGCTGAATTTCTGAAAATGCAGTTGCAGTTAGGGAGCTGATATTGGTGCTCCAATTGGCCATGGCACTTCCCTGGGATTTTCTAATCATATTAAAAGACAGAAAAATTAGAATATTGGATTGGTTGAACTTTGAAGTTGTTTTCTTGCATTATTGGAAAGAGTCAGGAAGAGTGCAATTAACACTTGGCAAGTGTGAATATTAAGTCCGTCGCAGCTAATTAGATTATTGGTTAACTTTATCTGCTAATATATATTTATAGTGAATTCTCTGTTCATGATGACTTGATCCATTGGATTGGCAACATAAAATTTACTCTAGACGTCTAGCATTTTGTTTGACCTGCTTATGCAAAAGAAAGGTAACAGATAGTGAGTGATGAGACCTTATATTAGTACTATATCAGCCTCTATCATTGCAGAAGAGCTGAATGAGAATAACTTCTGCATGCGAGTTAATTTTCTTTATTCCAAATACTGTTGGAGCTATCCCTACTTGGTTGAATGTGATTCCTAGTTGGGTGTTATTGGCACCATATTTGGCTTTGTAATTTCCTCAGTCTGTAATTTTGTAGATGAACAATGGTATTCCATTACCACTCAATTAGGTTATAGTTTCTGATATGAAAAGTAAACTTATCTTTTATACCAAAAGATTCCTAGAAATGAAATAAGTGGATATTCAACCAAAATGTCATTTCACCTATCTGTTTACTGTTTAGTTTGTTCCACTTTTTTTCTTCAAACAGTTGCAAGTTGGCAGTTTTATTTTCAAATTGTGTTTTCATCAATATAGCTGCTTAAAGTACTATTTTCCAAGTGTTGGCCTTATCTCCAAACCCAGCTACCTGCATCACTCCATAAATAGTCTTCAATAAATATTATTACTGGTGTACAGGAACTCTATGCCTACTTTCTAAGACTGTTTAGGAAATGTTGATTTGTATGTCTGACTACTGTGGTACACTTCTCATTGTATGACTAATTGAAGTAGTGGATTTCCCAAGCAAAAAGGGGAGCATTAGTAGTATTGTCCTATTTGCTTGTTTGGAGCTTTAAAAATAAAAAGGCCCTTGGTCAGTTAAGAATCCAAGAGTACAGTTGCTGTTTGGTTCGTTGTACTTTGGGTCAATTCAAGAATTACTCCTTGCTGGTTTATTTCATCTATATGCAACGGATTGCAGCTTCTTTTTTTTTTCTTTTTAATACTGGAAATTTGTCGACGTCATATTGCAGTCTTCCTTTCAGAGTGAAAAAGTTCAAATATAAAGAATGGAAAATGCATTTGTTAGGTCTGATGCTAGGAAATTAACCAATGAGAATAATAGGGTTCTTGACAACTCAATAGTGATAATAACAAAGCAAAAAAAATAAACAGAAAAATATAAAATTTTACATGGTTCAGTCGAATTGACTTACATCCATTGGCGAAGGGGTAGCAAATTTACTATAAAAAAAGGAGAGTACAAAAGAGAGAGTACGAAACCTAGGAAATAATTCAAAGGTTTAATGGCACCTAAAATTGAAAATACAAAAGAGTCTAAATAACACAAAATGTTTAACGGTTCAAAGGCCCATAACTTGCCCTTTTGCTTTGATACCTAACCAAAACTCCTTTTAGATCGGCTGCCTAAAACTCTCTTGGGCTAGTTCCTATGGCACTTGGGTTGGTAAACTCACTTAAATCCACTATATTTATAGCCACCAAGAGGAGAGACTTCTTTGTAAAATTTCTGATGTGAGATACAAAGATAAACTCAACAAACTTCACCTTGGTGTGTATTAGCAAACAAGGTCCACATTCTCCATAAAAATTTCAACGGATCCCAACAGACTGCAAAAATTCCAACATTTCTCAGTAAGTCACCAATGAACCAAGATGCAAAAGGATAACGGATCCCAGTGGACCAAAGCTCACAAAAGGTTCAACAGATCCCAACGAGCTAAACATACGAACATAATAATCTTGCTCCATCTTCTCCTCAAAACCCTCAATGAGCTCCAATGGGTCAAACAGCTCTTCTTCACAAAAAATCCTACTAAACTTCAATGGCTCTTCCTCCACTTTCTGTAGTGCTAAACCGACGTGAAATCGATATTAATAGTTTGTTATCGTCATCAAAAACCTAGAGCCTGAAACTTTGATATTGGGTTGTTAGGTGTGGTCCCAGAAAATTAACCAATGAGAACAACATGGTTCTTGGCAACTCAATAACGACAATAACAAAGCAAATAAAATAAACAGAAAGCACAGAATTTTATGGTTCAATTGACCTACATCCACGGGCGAAAAATAACAGATTTACTATAACAAAAAAAGAGTACAAAAGAGAGTACGAAACCCTAGGAAATAATTCCAAAGCTCAACAGCATCTAAAACTGAAAACACAAAAGAGTTTAAATAATACAATGCTTAATGGCCCAAAGGCTGATAGCTTGCTCTTTTGGTTTGATGCCAAACCAAAACTCCTTTTAGACTAGGACATGGGTCCCCTAAAACTCTCTTGAGCTGGTGCTCTTAGCACACTTAAACTCACTTAAATCCACTATATTTATAACCTCCTCTGTCGACTATATTTATAACCACCAAGAGGAGAGACTTCTTTATAAAACTCCCGACGTGGGATACAAAGACAAACTCAACAGCATCACATGGAGGTTGTAACTTCTGGCTCCCAAGATATTCGTTGGTGGTGTTTTTAGAATTGATTATAAGCTTTAGCCACAACTGACAACATAAGAATTGTATTCAAATCAAGACAGTTATTGCTAACTGAGGAAAATTTCCATCCCCAAATTAATGTCTTCACAAACTCAAAACTAGTATTGCACCATCACAAATTATATCTTAACTAAACAAAGGGCCTGGTCCCATTGGCTTAAAGGAAGCTGTTTCACGATTCTCCTCCTCTTTCCATTTCCATTTTTATTTCTACCTGCACTTCATCTTTTTTTTTCTTTTCATGAAATTTGTGTTGTTGGTGTATTGATTTTTGCTTAGCTCATCTTTAGCTGAACAAAAATGGCCTTTGTTTTTCAAAAGCTTAAGATAGCATTTTCATGTTATGAGTATCTACCTTATTGGGCAGAAGAAAACAGGCTTTAGATAACCAATTGCAAAGCTTTCTTGCAAGCCAACAACAAGGTAACAAGTAAATAATCAACTTATCTGAAGGCTTACTGATTGGGCCACCATCTAGAATTAAGTGCCTTATTTGAGCAGTCTGACTTGTAACAATGGTAACTACAACCACTGTCCTATCTCTTTTTGCTCATAGAATAGGAATCAAATCGAGTGCATGCAAACTCTGTTTTATAATGCTGCATTCATGCTACAATAACCTGTTCACCACTATCTATATCATGTTTTGGTTGCAACCCAGTTAGTCTCTTCTTAATTCACATCCTAGTAATATATGTGTGTGTGTGATGAAGATCAGAGTTAAAGGTTATATTAGCAGAAGCTGAACAGTTTTGTCCTGTATAATCATGTAATAGAGGGCACATACTAATAACACCAAAGTTCACCAAACTGGTAATGGGAAATGCTACATGAATCTAGATGTCTGGAACCCAGAATGGGATCATCATATGCATGTGGATTTCTCCTTAATGAAGGTTTCAATTCCTCTACTTTTTTTTTCTCCTCCTTTAATTCCCAGACCAAAACATTCCCCCCCCCCCCCCGGGCCACAACAAAAATCTTCTCTCTCATGGGCATTCTTTTACACCTTTGCAGATATAAATCCATTAGTGGAGGCTCCAGCCCAATTGCGGCAATGTTCAAAAGCGGTTATACTTGTTTGTACATCCTTTATTCTCATGCTTTTGACTGTTTTGGTATTCACCTGTTATGTCAGTTTGCATATCTGGGTAAACACTTAATTAAATAGGCAAATGCATACCAACAAAATGCTTGGCTAGATGAGCAATGGCAGTTTCCAATTGTTGTGATGAAATGTCACAATAGCTAAATAGTACAAAACCAATGAGATCGTTAATAGATGAATCAGAATGGCAAAAAAGTAGAGTTAAATATTTGAATTAGTAAAGAAATAAGTCTGAAGAAGAAAAACAGAAGGTTAAAAATGAGATCATTATGTTAGAAAGGTGATAATTTTTTTCAGAAGTTGTGATGTTCAAATATAGGACAACTGCCTCCAAATCATCCTGTGCTTTACATTTTAGTGGTGCGAATAAACTTTTCTTTCCAGTCTTCATTGTATTTGAGAATAACGGCAAACTTTACCACACCATGACTAACTTGATCGCCTTCTCTTCTAATAAAGGAGTTACAATCAGAAAAGGAGTTTTCCGGTCTAAAAATATCATCCAAAAGAACATCAAGTAGACAAATGTCTCTATACCTCTTCTGGATCCTGTTTATGATACTCTTGCAACCAGATTGCAAAATGACATTCTCCCACCGTTCTTCAGCTGCCTCATGGTATGCTATCCTCAAGGCCCAAGCTTCTGCAATCTCACCTTTCATTTTCTAATCTAAACAGACTGTCCTTGTATCCACTAACCTCCTTGTGAGTTCATTGCAACTATCACCATGCCTATCTTGTTCTTTGTGGAACTAGTTACGTTGTCTGTGTTGATGTCGATATAGCCTGGAGATGGAGTTTGCCAAGTTTTTACTTCATTCCTTGTTGCCTCTGTAGTGTTCACCTGCTGATCGTTATTTTTCTGAGCTTCTGAAAGTTCCCTCAATTCTTCAATTGTTTTGTTGACCAGGATTGGTCCAGTTATTATCTTCAAATTTCATTTCTTGCCTTCCAAATCTGTGAGAGAAAATTTACTGTTAATTGAATATGCTCCATGGCATTAGTTCTTTCTCAGCTTGCTCAAGTTTTTTTAACCACCCAAAAAGCTCCATCTGTAATTTCCATAGGCCAATCCCATTAGATGAGAAAGATTTTCCAAGCCACATGTACATCATTCCTTCAAAAGAAGAGCATATGCTCAGCAGTCTCCACTTGTTCTCTGCATCATTTACAAATTCTCTCATATTTACCAGTTCTCTTTCGTTGCATTATTTGGAAATATATTTTTTAAGCATTTCCACAGGAAGTGCTTGAATTCATGCTTCAAGTTCTGGCTACACACAAACTTCCACATGTTAGCTTCTTGTTGGTTGTCGCTGCTCTCACCTTCCACATGATGTCTTATTGTCTGGTGATGCTGTTGTTGGTTTCCCAAGTTGTGTCTTCTTCCCAGAGTGTACTGGGCCAAAGGGGAGAAGTTCCAGTAACGACTGTTCCTTCCTCTGAATATGCTCAGTGGTAACTGCTTAATCTATTACATTCCACTTCAGAGAATAGCTCTCCTAACAGTTTGGCATTCAAATTCCTTTTATTAATCAGATCCTTAACAAACACATGGGGACTGTTTCTGGTTGTTGGCAATCTTAATTTGCCTTCATTTTGTTTAGGTAACCACCTGTCTTCCCAAAGTTTAGTGCTGCAAGTGTCTCCTACCTTTTTCCTTTAGTCCGTTCTCAATCAGACTGATTGAACTGCACTGACTTTGCCAATCTAAGAGGCATTGGGGTTTGCCTTACTTCCAAAGAAGATGGATTTGGGAGCTATCTTGCTTTTACGACCTTACTGACAAGCAAGTTAGGATTTGTAATAACTTTCCAAACTATTCTATTATGAGAGTACTAAACTGTTGGATGCCCCTGAATCCACTGGTTCTGTGTGCAAGTAAGCATTCAAAGGACTGCTACAAGAATTAAAAGGTGACTGTTTGGAAACTAAGGATTTTGGTGGTTAGTGACCTCTAGATTGGCATTGAAAAGGATAATGTTTTAAGGGTTGAAAAAAGAACTGAAATATTATGACTCTTGAATGGAGACATGCATACAGTATGAGACAGAAATGCAGTAAGAGATTGTAGGAAATGGTAATGTGAGAAGATTTGGAAATATTACTAGAAAAGGAGGCACTTGAGGATTGACTTTTGAAAAAAATCTGGTCTGTTGGCAGGTCTGTTGGCAGGTTTGCATTTTGGATTTAGTGTAGGTCTCTTTTCTGTTTTAAGTTTGTTTGATAGCTAAGGGTAGTTTTGCTTTGTAAATCGGGTTTAACTATAGATTAAGATGATAATAAGGCGTTTTGTGCCCTTAAATTATCAGGGGTTGGCTGCAGTAGCTCATTGACAGCAATTATGCAGGGCAAGACTTTATTTGGTGATGTCATTCTGTCCTGTAAAAGTTGTAGCCTGTGCTGCATAGATTCAGGTGTAGGATATGGTTAAGTTGATTGTACAAGCATCAGTCTTTAACACGTAAAATTTTAGATTGAGGAATATGGATATAAAATTGCTCTAAAATGGATAATGCTGAGGAATATGGATATAAAATTGCTCTAAAATGGATAATGCTACAAGAAGCAACTTAAAGATTTTCTGCAAGTTGATTTATACACCTTTTTCTTGAATCCTCGTGTAGATCTAGTATCAATAAAAATTCCTTTTTGCTGAATGTCCAATGCAGCAATAGTGCTGAATTTAGATTCCCTACAAAAATCTCTTAAGTCCATTACATGAAAGATTGATGAGGAAAACTCAGAAAGTAAGAGTCCTTTTTGCCAGGGCTTTGGTAAGCAAACTATTTTTACTGTAATTTGATTGAAGTTGATCTATTAATTGTTTTAATCAGAGTAAATTCAGAGCTATTTCCTGAATTTAATGATGTAAAAACTTCAGAGAGTTCTTTAGCATTTTGCTCTGCTGTAGTTTTTAAGCATCCCTGAGTAAAAGTTGGCCTAGTTTTGGGCAGTCCGACAAAGAAACATGTTGAACTTATTATGGAGGAATACTTGATGTAGTTTCTTGATCAGAAGCTGCTTGCAAAATGATCGCATGGATTTCAAGTATGCATTTGTTAAGAAGAAGTTTGCTGCTGCAGCCAGACTTTTTGAGTTTTATTGATTAACATAAATTAAAATAGTAGTCCATCTTGCGACAGAACAATATTTTTTCATGCATCGTGTCATGTAAATTATTTTTCATTCACCCCTTAGCAACTGATATTTTCATTTTTCATCAATCTTGTTAAAGTTGAAGTTGACATTCGCGAAGAAGCATTATGACGAAAAAGAGAGTTTTTATTCACATACCTCTCAAGGATGCATTATGTTAAAGAAGTAGTTTTCATACACCTAGTCCTATCATTCTTCATCTTCTTGATGTTAACCTTAGCAAAGAAGCATCCCACTTTTTCTTAAACATTATGACTATGTGCCTCAACTGCTTAAAACTGGCTCATTTGTTGCATTATTTTCATTTTAGTTGGTTGTTTCCTTGACCCTAGGTGGCTAGTGCTGCTTATGGCACTGAGGATACTGTTGCTCTTGAGATTCTTGGGACAACAAAGTCTGAGAATGGTTTAGTTGTTGGCATTATTTTGAGACCTTTCAGCTTTGAAGGACAGAGACGCCAAGCGGAGGTATAATTTTATTGGTATAATTACTAGTGATCCATATAATGGGATATTGAAGCTTTCAAAGTTTGTAAATAGAATGCTAACTAAGAATGGCTGAAGCAAAAGTTTGCTTTACTTTCTTTTCATTCTTCTGTTGGTCAGAGAGACTGTAACATATTTTAGTTAAGATATTTGTATCTAATTCAATATTGCTCTTTCTGTTACCAGCTTCCATTCTATTGAATAGGGCATATTTTTTATTTTCTAAAATGCATCTCAGGTGAATCATTTGGTGGGCAAACTTCAAGAGCATGCAAACTTTTACATTGGTAAGCTGTGACCTTTGTGTCATTTACTGACTGTTGGTGGCATTCTGGATTTTAAACTGTAAAAGTTGTATAGACTCTTTCTTTATGCTTGTTGATCATAATGGTTGTCACCATTCAATATAACTAAATTTACATTACGCAAACTAGTTTGCTTTGCTGAAAAGTTTCTTTGAACACTTAAATATTGTCTTCTGGAGAAATTGTTTTGCTGTTGCTATCGACTGACTATGTATCATATTGGCCATGGAACTGAAGGTTTTTATTGAAGGTTCTGATTTTGACTTGTCGTAAACTGAAATTTCCAGTTTTCTTTGCTGCTAATCACCTGCTAAATTTCTTGAGGTCTATTATGTTGTTTGTCTTGGCATGCAGTGATTGACACTGATGCACTTCTAGAAAAGGATTTGGTGACTTTGGATGAAGCTTTAAAGACTTCGAACGACGCGGTTTTAATGGCCATAAATGCGATAACCATTCTCATAGCTGTGAGAAAAACTGCTGACTTCTCTTATCTTCAAAACTTCTGCACTGTGCAGGACTTTTGGTTGTTTCGTTATTTACTGATCAATTTGGTTCTACTTATTTTGCATCATTTGATAGGAAAAGAATCTAAAGCTTCTAGAGGTGGCACGTAATGATGCTAAAGAAGTTAAAGTTCAAGAACTTCAAAAGGTGAGTTACCTGAATATCTGCTTTGATCAGCGTAGTTCATTGCCCTTACCCTGCGTAGCCTAGTAAGCTGTGTGATTTATGTTTATGTTTCCTTTTCATACACATGCTACTTTGCCCTGGCAATCCCACTTTTTATCCTTGCTCTGCAAGCCAGATGCTTTCAAGACCTTAATGAGCAAAAGAGAAGCTAGAATATAGTCTTATTTCATGGAGATTTCATTTTGCACTTCTAATTCAAGTTTTAGTTGTCGCCCAAAAAGCTAATGAGACGTTTTGCAGATTTTTGAGGCCTCCCGTGAAGCGAAAATTGGATTTGGAAATGGTTTTAATATCAAGACTTCAGTTCTCAGGGCTGTTTATGACTGCCCCTTCCTTGGTGTAGGTGTAAAGGTTAGAGTGGACTACATATTCTGCTATCTGAATTGCCTTTTTGTGCATTTATTTAGCACTTTTCTGGAGTTCAGTGGCATGGCTGTTAGACATGTTCCTGGTGCAGGGGCTAAATAAATGAGATGACAAGTTAATCAGTGTATTAGTATTAAATTACACATTTCGTTTGATACAAGTCAACTTATTATTCATTTATGAATCATTTAGAAATATGATGATGACTCAAGTTATGACTCTCTTTGGTTAAGGAAAACTTTTCTTTCCCTCTATTCTGAAGGTATATTAGAACAGGCAAATACTCTCCAAATATCACTTGGGAATACCAGGCTAAGAGCAAAGTAGATTCAAATGCAAGATCAATTTTTGAGACAGTTTCAAATTTTCCTTAATTTTGTTGTCTCATATGAGCAGCTAAAGGCATTGTTAGATCAAATAACATGTTTCAAGATGGTAATCTTTGGTTGCGTAGCTATAGGACTATTTTAAATGTTTGTTTTGAGCCATTTCCACCATGAAGTGGGAAAGAAGAGAAAGTACATGTAAATTGATCAGAACTTGGCTTCCAAAGTCCCACACACCTGATAAGCATTCAGATTCTAGTGGAAAAGGAAAATGTTTGGGTGCATAGTCCATGAATTCATATCTTAAGCACCCAAGAGCCGAGGAAAGATGAAGATGTCAAAATTGTGGCTAGATAGGTTAATGCTGATTAAGTTTAAGATTATCCTGTTTGATGAGGCTAGTCTAATAGTTTCATCTTGTTTCTGAGCCTGTTGCTATGCTTTTTTTTGCATTTAAAGCCTGGTTCACCTTGTTAACCTTTGCTTGGGTTACTAGAAATCTTTTCCCTCTGCAATTTACTTGATGACATTGCATGTTTGAAGTTTGATTCTTAAGCTTTTTTAAGACAATGCTTTACATCTTCTTTTTATGCTTACATGGTATATTAATGCTCAGGATTCCAGTGGTACAATCATCTGCATTCTTGCAAGCTCAGGTGTCATCAGTAACAATGATGCTGGTGCCATTTTCCGAAGTGTTCGTCTAACTACAGAGTGCAAGGGGGAAATTATAGTGTCTATAGTCCATGACTCCAAACTGGAGTCCAATTTAATTAGAACTACAATAATAGCATTTGGGTAAGGTTTCTTTCCCATTTTTTGCCCTAGTGCAATGGTGAACTCTTTGCTTTCTAATTATGGATCTATTCATTTATTCTGCTTTCTTTTTTAACTGAAGTTGTCACTGGTCCAGGAACTCAGTTTGATGCATCGCTTTCATTCCCCTTGCTCCACTTCTCATGTTGCACATCCTGTTGTTAAGCATTGTTCAAGCCAATTTTCTATGTCAAGCATAATTGCAAAGAGATGTTTTGAGATTCTATGCTTTGGAAGGACCAGATTTTAGAGTATTTTTCTCTTTCGGTTATTAAAGCCGTTACTAGTGTCCTTTTCCGAAGTAGTTATATAGTGTCAAGCATACAGAGGTTCTTCTAAATATATTTTTTCCTTCTAGTCTTCTCATATTTCCCCAAATAGGCAAATCAGCCTTTGGGTTTTTGGGAAAATCCTGCTTACCACATAAGAAGCCAATCAACAAGTCATAATGTAGTCTTGAGTAGGATTGCTGTTCCAATGAAATAGCATTGCTGAAGGGCTATTCTTCAATCATCTGCTCACATCTTTGACATAAACATTCATATGATTGAATGCTTACAACTCTAAATGAACTTACTTGTACTGTGGTGAAGTTTTTGAAAATTTTAAGGTTGAAGTGACTAATTGTGGATTTTATACTTCTTTGCATACCATTGATGTGCTTTTATGACCAAATCTTGCCAAATTTTTTAAAATATTATTTATTGTTTGCTGTGGGTATTTTCATTGTTCTTTTATTCCTTATTTGAAATAATGCCTCATTTCCTCTTCAAAATTTGTGATGGTCAAATACTGTTGTACAGTTGGAATGGACATGACATTGTTGTTTGATAACAAGAAGTCTTGTCACCCAATACTATTCATATCTCTTCCAATTAAACGTCTTATGTCATCTATGTTATTGGTGTTTTCAAGCCCAGTATCTTCTTATTACAGTTGTACTGGACATCAATCCACTAAGAAGATGGGATTTTTATCAAGACTGGCCCAACAGTTTCCTTTCATCTTCAATATCTTGAAGAACCAATCACCAGAACCTCAGAGAACCGCTGAAGTCTATTTATCCAAGCCTCAGCATTTTTCTGGAGTGACATTTTCTCAAGAACATGATCATATGCTAGATAAAGGTTCCCTTGATGATACTTCTGATGCTTCATGTGCCTACAGGAGTGAAGTTGAACCATTGTTTAATAGTAGTGATAGAGATTCATCTTCTTTAAGGTATTTTCACTTCCTCATCCTTGCTTCGATCAAATTTATATGCTTGCATTATGTCACTGACATTTATACAAATGTTCCAAGTTTTCTTTCCAGGAACTACAATCTCTCTCATGAACAAGTTGGTGTTGAATTTGCTGATTCTGACTCATTTTCTCTTGCAAACATGCCAGATACTGAAGGTAGGTTATTTGCTTCTCATTGTCTTACATCACGACGTGCTTTTCATTATGTTTTGTAATCTCGCTCTGTAAAAATCATTGAAATAACCAAAGTGGTTACAATAAGCATATATGAGCATCCAATCTTTACTAGAGTTGAAGTAATAGTGGTGTTGATGCACTTACACAGGAGCACCTACTTTTAGGGAGGAGCTGCTTATTAGATACCGGCTGGGGGCAGATGATCAGAACACACAAGAGTGGACCCAAGAGTTGGCTGGAGATACAGAAACCACTCTAACAGTTGATAGTGTCAGCATCTTCAGACTTCCTGTTGGTGTTAAACATTTGGAACAGGCAGATGGATATCCAGCACACGCTAAGCATCTGAAAAGGTGGACAAGGGAGGACAGCAGGAAAGCTCAGGTTGATACTGCTACAAGTGTGTCTAGGGATGCAATGGGGGACAGGGGCTTCGAAGCTACAATAAACTTCAATAATTTCTCAAAAACTGGAAAAGGAAATTTGACCAATGATTCCAATAAGCCAGGAGTTCTTTCCAATCGGGCAGCATCAATGCTGGTAAAATCCAATGACTTATAGCAGTTTAACATAATTTATAAGAAGCCATAGTCATAGAAAGTCTTATTTGTGTTTTTGTGCTCCTAAGATTAAAGTGGAGTTATTTTATCTTCATTCAACTTGTATGACTGGGAAAAATGCTACTTGGTTAATTTGCATTTTCTTTCCTTGTTAGGAAAAAGTAGATTGTTGGTTTTTGTTAGGAAAAACAAGAACTTGTACATACTGCATTACTGGCTTCCAGTTTTATGAGTGATTATTGGCAATACCTTTCTACATATGAAGAAGATCTACCCCACTGGTTTATGTTCTTTTCCCTTTGACTATAAGACTTCTTTTTAACCAAGTGCATTTCAAAGAATCACGCAGCCAAAATGTTAATCTACCTAGTTCAAGCATTATTAAGTACAAAACAAGTTTTTTTTTTTCCATTTTCTAGTCATTCAAGTAAAATGTTCTCTACATTCGTGCATATGGTTTCTGCCAATTGACTCGTGCAGTAGGAAAATCTTTATTGTCTAGATGAAGCATGAAAGGAGCTTCGCAAGGAAGTAATTAGAAGTTTCTGTTGAAAGAAACGATAGTTTTTGGTTCTTGACTAACAACTGCTGCAGAATCAAATCAAAACTTAGTGTTTTTTTTATTGTTTAGTTTGTCTTCAGTTAAAAATGTGTTGTATAGCTGGTGTATATGTGCTAGGCATGTGGCCCACTAAGAATATTTTGGTCATTTTTGCCACTTCAGGACAAACATGTCTTTGGGGCCCTATATGTACACACCTTATGTACTGCAGCGAGCATTTTTTGATATCGAATATTTCCTAAAGTTTTATCAGCTTTCTCAGGCTTCATACAAGCCTAGAAGCTTTTCTCCTTCAATCTGTGATTTCCCTTCATCAATTCCTTGTGTTTTAGTGCTGCTACCTAAATTTCCTCTTAGCTTTATGCATCAAATGCATAACATTGCTTTTCTTCATGAGACACTGAATTTAAAGATGTATGAAATATGATATGCAGCATTCTGCATAATGAATACGGTAAAATGGATGTCAAGTGAATATTGTGTCAAAGGTTATGTGCAAAGACTTGTGTTTGTGAAGATACAATCCAGCTTCAATGCAGTGAATATATGTGTTTACAGTGCTTACCCTTCAAAAGTCTTATGTTTTGTCCATGTAATGCTGGACTTTTGTATATTCTACACATGCATTTTAGTTCTCTGCCTATAACAGCTATATCAGCTACTTGAGAATTTTGAAAGTTCCTTACTTTCACATCGAGAAGATTTTTCTTGTGATATACTGCAATTAAATGTGATAAGAATCATCCTGATGTAAGGTCCATCTTAGTAAGATGGAGGGATGTCTGGAATTATAGAGAGATGGGACCATAATGTGGGTTGGGTTTTTGGTCAAACAACATTGGATTACTGCAGTTTAAGTTCTCTTCTTTGTGTGTTTTTCTTGTTTAATTGACACAGTTGTTTTTGGGATTTTCCTTTTTGTACTCAATTACAAACTGAATAAAACAAAGAATCTGCTACTTTACCCCTCCCCTCACCGCCCCCTACCCCTCCAAATATAAATTAACGTAAAATGGAATCAAAACTTCTGCTTTTTGGGTTGAATAAGATGACTTTAGGTGCAACAGTGATATTCAAGAGGACAGAAATAACCTTCAGGCATAGGCAGGAGCAATGCGGAATTTGCTGGAAGAATCCTCAATCTTTGTCCCTGTCTTTTGGGGCCTTTTGCATGTCTTTGACCTTTAGTGTTGAATACTAAAATGGCTTCTATAATAGCAAAATGGCTTCTGTAGGATGTCTTTTGAGGCAGAATTTGAAATTTTGATTTGTTTATTTGGGGTAAGTTCAGAAAGTAAGTTGATATAGTCTGACAATTTGGGAGATTGACATTGTTAAACATCTAAAAGTAGCAAGTGTGACAATATTAGCGAGACGAGGAAATGTTGAGCCTAAACCAATGATTCAAGATTGAAAGATTGGTCTAGTAGAAGAGTTTCGGTGACCGTTATGCTGGAGCAGATTTATGGAGAAACAGACTTTAGAAGTAGAGAATAATGCTGAAATCAGAGTGAAAGAGGAAGAAGTAGAAGATAAGACAGGAGTTAACTTATAGAAGTATTACTTAACATATAAGCTGCCCAAATGATCTGATGATGAGGGGAGATCTGTTGTGAGAGGTTCTTCTCTCTTCCTGCTGCTGGTCCTAGCCTTTCGTGGAAACTCCATAAGTTTTCTACTTTTATCCTTAGCATGTTCCTTACCAAGGTTCTCCTACTCTAAGTAGAACTAGATGCCTAAAGGTTAACCTGGAGTCTGAAAATTTGACAGGCATGCGCCATGATGAATCCTTTTCATGCAAAACATCCACAAAATATGTCACTTGAACAGCCTGGGAATAAAACCCACAAGTGTAACTACTACAGTTCCTTAAAAGAAGAGAAAAAATATCCCTTTGGCTAAATCCTATTTTTTTAGGTTAGAATCTTGCCAACATGGAGAGAACCAGAACGGTTACTTTGAGGGGGCAAATTTCACACACATTAACTTTGAAGCCGGTACAAAATTTTTTAAACTTTTTTGAGGCAGCAAATGTTTTAATTTACAAAAGAATATCTTAAAATATTTCATAGAGGAGGGAAACATTAATTTCGAGAATTTGGGGCAGTGTCCCTTCCTGCCCCCCATTCCCCCTAGTTCTGTCTGTGCCTTTCAAATTCAAGTTTCTTCTCTTAAAACTAGTCAGTCTCCTTGTTTTCTGTCAGTTCAACAGGGAATGAGCTTATTTCTACTCAACCTTCTATTCTCCATGTTTTTATTCAAGTGCGTGGATCTCCATTTTTGTACTAGTGTACAGAAGATCATCCAGCAAAGTGCATGGTTTATTAGCAGAGTTGGCAAATTACCTTTGGGTTAATGCATCTTATTCAATTTGGGATGATGCAGTATACTAATAAAGCTGGTACTGCAGGATAGTTCCTTGGTTGGCAAATTACCTTTTTAGTTTTTTCTTTTTCTTCCCTAGTTCTTTAGGACTGAAAGTAATCTTTTTTAAGTGGGTCCTTCGAGTGGTGGAGGGGATAGAATCTTAGTGACTTTGTTGAGCTTTTATCTCATTTTTCACTTTTCTTACTGTCTGGCTTTGAATAGGAAGCAGAACGAGATTTACCAAACAAGAAGTGGAATCCTGTACTGCAAATGAAATATAGAGGAGGAATATACCATGGCCGCATCCAAGGAGGACTTCCAGAAGGAAAGGTACTCTTGACAATTCTTTGAAGGGCAGGAAAATCTCTTCTTTCAGAGATACTCATTCTATTAAAATGACAGAATTGCAAATATAAATTTTCAGGGCCGTCTTTCTCTTGGAGATGGAAGCATATATGAAGGCATGTGGCGTTATGGTAAGAGATCTGGTCCAGGTACATTCTACTTCAAAAATGGTGACATTTACCAAGGATCATGGAGGGATGATGTCATGCATGGAAAGGTATGAGCGTTACTATTCTGTCCTTCATTGAATTTTTACTTGTCATTTAATGTCAGAGAGCTAGTCTAAGTCTCTGTATTGCTTGCTGAGATATTGTTTCATCTTCTGTTCTGGTTTTTTCTTGAGTGTATTCTTGTAAATTGTCCAAGTATTTTGTTGTCCCGAGAGAAGAATAATGTTCTCGAGCTCTATTATTAGAGCACATGCAAAAGCATGTGTCTATTATCACACTGAAGCTTTGGAAAAAGCACTTTTGACTTTTTTTCCTATGATTTAACGAAGACAACTGCTTCTGTCACTTTGACCTTGAGATCATTGTATTACTGTAGGGTTGGTTCTATTTCCACACTGGGGACCGATGGTTTGTAAATTTCTGGAAGGGTAAGGCAAATGGGGAAGGGCGATTCTACTCAAAGCTCGGTGATGTGTTCTTTGGTCACTTCAAAGACGGATGGCGACATGGCCACTTTCTTTGTATTGGCATAGATGGAACAAGGTCTGTTTTATTCAAACTTCTGTAGTGCACTCTATGTTGTCTATTACATGCTTTGGTTGTACTCCATGCGTCTTTCAATATTTCTAAAATATTCAAGAGCAATGAATACTTTATGTGGTTAATACAGAAAGTGGGAATGTTCTTCTGAAAATCTCAGAGATGTTACTAAGATCGTAGCATACACATGTTGGTGATTTTTATCTTCAATTACCTGAAGAATATGCGCCTTTTGGTTCAAATCTATGTGGTGTGGTTGCAAGAATTTCACTGCCAGCTTTTCTAAGGGATACCTTGTAAAATGTTCTAAATAATATCTATTATATGTAAATCACTTTGAAAAGTGAGCACTAGGGTTTGTAACATTTTAACATTGCAATCACAGATTAGCAGATTCAATACTACATTTGCAAGTGAGTTTTATAGAATGAAATAGAGATGCCATATTAACTTACATGTCTTTCATGACCCCAACCTAAAAAAAGACATCAAGAAAATAAGTATTCAAATGAGACCCAACTGGATGGATAAACTATAATTTCTTCCAGCTTCCTGCTTTATATGTGGTTTAGGGATTATGACTGTGGATGACAGCAACTCTTCATGATCAATTTTTATGAGTTAGAGATACAATTGTTGATATTTTCTTCATCAGGTGTGCAGTCATCAATTGTTTCTTGTGGAAACCCATATCTTTCACGTGAGGCATCTAGAGATTTGTATCGTAAAACGTTAAAAGATTCTTCTTTCAATCTATGACAGCTAAAATCTTATCGGATAATGCATTTTTTGGGTCTAAAAGTACAGAGGAATGCCCAAAGGAATAAACACTTGAGAACCTTCAATTGAACTCTACTCGCATAACTTGAGTTTGGGACTTCTCTTTCCTTATCTATTCCTCCGCATTTGTCATGCGGGAAATACACATTTGTATCAAGCTAGACTCTTCATTAGCTTACAATGATGTTTATGATACATTCAAAAATTCCCTTCCTCGTCCATATGACTTCTGTTATGTTAATGAATGCCAATTTGCCTTTGAGCAAAGAATGCTTTTTTATTTTCACTGTTTCCAATCTCACTGAACTTCTTTTTATGAGGAAAAAGAAAATTTCAATAGTGAATGATGCAATAATCTATTGAGTTTAGATTCACCTGTTGTTGAAATTCATAGATATTGGACTATTGTGCTTCAAAATAATTGGATCATACATCAAGATATGGCTTTTCTAGATTTCATTGATTTATTCATATTATGCACAAACTGTGCAGATCTCGTGAGGTTTGGGAACAAGGTGTTCTTGTAAGCCGTGAGCAGTTGGATTCTGATGCTGATGTTGCTTAAGCTCTTTAGACATGTAATTCAAGTTTGTATTATTCAGCCAAAGGTTTTTCTCTTTGACTCTCCTGAAGCTCAATATGGTAAAGCAATAGAGGATCCCGGACCAGCCTTTCAGTTAGAGCAAATACTGGGACCAGCTGCCTTGTAAATGTTGCACAGATCTTGTTTAGTTTCTTCGTCTGTCTTGCCAACATGTATAGGTGTCCCATTCAATTGTCAACCATTTGTATATGTATATACCTCTGACAGTATGCAAAAGGAAAATTTAGCGTTTCATGCGGATGCATTTTTAACGTATGTTGTGATGATTTCAACCTAGAGAGAACATTGGTGCACTCATGCAGATTTTGAAGTTGGTTCATTGTTGCAGATAGTATCTTGCTTCAGCTCTGTTTCCTTTATTTTGTTGGAAATCTATTGTTGCATTCTTAGATGAAGGATTATCAATTAGGGCTCCCTAGGATTGGGACTTTTTGCATTTGCTTCAAGGTCCACTACCGTATTAATTTCCTCAGGTTTCTCTTCAGTGTTTGAACTGTTGCCACCCGTATTATCTGTGTTTGAAACTGCTCGAGTTGTTGTATTATGTTCCCTTTAGTCGAGACTAATTTCTTTAGACAAAGTGTGAATCATATGGTTTCGATTGCAATTTAATTTAGATAAAAGCATATATATATATAAAGAATACTACTGAGAAGAAGCAATACTAAATTGTTGTTGGCTGATCTGGAAAATTTACTGGTAGCAGAAATCCAGAATTACATGGTTACGTCAACTATTTTGGCATCACATTTGAAGTGGATATATTCTTTCGTCAGTAATGCATAGAAAAATTGCTTATGATAGATAATCAAGGAATCTGTTTTCGGCCGAGCATGATTTTCGAATTTAAAGGCTTTTTTTGTTTCTGAATTATGGTACAACTTTTTCATTTTTTCCCTTCAACATGACAAGAACGAAGTTTATATCACACAACTTACAAAAGTAGAAACCTATTTTTAGCGTAATCAGATTACTTCACTCTCTGTTACGAGAGCTACTTTCTAAATTGATGGGCACATCTCTCTTTTGTGTAAGAGGTTTCAAATTTCAAACATAATCACAAACACCCGTCTACTCTAATCAATCCAAATCTCACAAGAAGAACAAAAAATTTTACAAAATGGTATAGTGGTTTGTACCATTTTGGTGGTAAAGGCAAAATTAATGGTTATGAGGAAGACAGCACAACAAACAGTCAATTGTAGGTTGTTTTTGAGGAGGGATGAATTCTGGTTGAAGAAAGAAATTGGTACAAGTAAATAATAAACTGGGTCCTACTTGTAATAGTTGCCTTGTCTGACACAATACTATTGAATAATCTGGGTTCACTTGTAAAAATAGTCTTGTCTAATACAATGTTCGTTAACCCACGTTGTTAATGAGTTATAGAAAAGAAAGCATGAAATTATTTTTTATTGTAAGAAAAGCATAAAAAATATGAGTATATGCATTAACCATTAAAAATTAATATTACAAAATAATTGAAGGCCAAATAAAATAAATTTTTTTGGCTATTAAGAAAATGGTCAAAACTTAGATAGACCCAATCTTTAAAGATCCAATAACCCATATTATGCCACACCATTTGGTGAGATAGTGTGGCACAATTTGAACTATTAAATCTTTGAAAATTGGGCCTACCCAGGTATGAGTCTAAGGAAAGGAAAGGAAAGGTGAACTTTATAAAGGGTCAATCTAATGAGGAGTGCCCAAATAAGATATAATTCAAGTATTAAATTTCATGAAAAGTAAAATTTATTAGAAAAAATACATAAATGCGAAAGAGCATAATACATTCACACAGCAAGTTGAGTGTGATTTAAGTGTTTAACGAGTGTTGTTAGCAAAATCCATTTATAAATAATCATTAGGTTTTACATATATAGTAAAGCATCTATAAATTAATACTCGATAAATTAATAACCTTTATTAAATAATAATTTTTCGACCCTAACTTGAACTAATCAACTAAATTAATAATTTTATTGGAAACCTTATATAACCCTTTGATTCCATTCATATCATAAATTAATAATGCACTAAAATTACATGTCATATTTTTCTGAAACATAAGTCTATTATTGTTGTTTTATCTTGAAATTTAAATCTATCCAAACGTCATTCCTAATTTTCCTTATTGTATCTAAATGTTTTGGACATGAATTCTCATATTGCAATAAATTATGAAGAGTTAATAATGCTTTAAGTGCTTCTTTTTGTGTAATAGGCTCCAAAGTTACTGTATCATCTCTAACTTTCATCATTAGCATGATTTTCAGTAATGCCAGCAATAATCTCTTTTAAACTGGAGACGTCTAAACTTGTCGCATTTTCATCATCTGGATAATCCAATATGTAATTTACATATTTAGACTTTTAACATTTTTTCTATTACTAGAATAATTCATATTTTTATAAAAATAAATTAAAACTTTAGTCGATTAAACGAGTGTTTATTTGAATTGTAAGAACACTCAATAAATTAATAAATTATTAATTTATCGATTAATTTTAAATTAATAGAATTTGTATAACTCCAAAATTGTTAATTTATAGAGGTTTTACTGTAATTTGTATTAAGGAAACTACATAGCATTCATCAAATTGAGAAATTAGTACTTTCATTCAATAACTTCGAGGCTAGGTAACCATGCAGCTATAATTATTGCTAGCTATGACTGCATAAAAAGAAGAAGAAGAAAGTATCATACCCAATAATGCTACACAAATATACTACTGATGTATACATGCTTAAATTCAAAAACTGGTATGGTTAGATTATCATGACACAGTTAAGAACAATTTTTAGTAGGGACGAATACAAGAGGATAACTTTGCATGTTGGAAAATTAGAAATTAATAGATAATTTACATTTCTTTTATGATTCAAAAAGCATTGCAAATATATGATAAAATTAATAGAACAGGATATTGTAAGGAAGTGATCATGTATAAGAGCTAACTTTTCCTTTTCTAATGTATTGCTGCTTATCACGTGACTTCATCCTATACTATCAGGTATAGTTGCAAACAAAAGGACCAAGAATAATTGCAAAGAAAATCAAATATTGTGCAAGAATTGCGAAAGTGTTAACAATAATTGGTAAGAATAATTACAAATTCATGGATTCAATTTGTAGTTTTGTGAAGTAGAAAGAAAGAACTCTTTTCATGATTCATGAATCATGAAGTATGAACTCTTTTCATGAAGTATGAACTCTTTTCATGATTCATGATCTAATTGCTTGAGTATACAACAAAAAAGGGCTAAGAATAATTGCAAAACCTTATTAATCTTGTTTTCAGATTTATGAATTATAAATCGTAAGAATTGTGAAAGTGTTAAGAATGATTGGTAAGAATAATTACAAAGAGAAACAAATCTAATTTTGGATTCGTTTTGTAGTTGTGTGAAATAGAAAGAAAGAACCCATTTCATGATTCATGAATCATAAAGTATGATTTAATTGTTTTTCATAAATGAGAATGAGATGCTGAAACATGTATGTAGTATATGTTATAGAAGGACTAAGAAAATTGACCAAAGAAAAATTAATCTTCTTTGCATGAAGTATAAAACAAAGTATAATTCATTTGCAATTGAAAGTGAACAATGAACTGAATTAACAATATATAAATTTAAATATATAACTTAAATGAAAATAGAAAAGTTAAATAAATTTATTATATCTAAAATTGAATAAATTTAGATTTTAATTATCTAAATTTAGACAAGCATAGATAGTTTAGATAATTTGAATCAACAAAGGCAATTTTAATACACCATTCATGCGACTTCTATCTCTGTAGACCTGGTTATCAGGTAACCAGTTATTTTGCTCTTTCTTCAATTTAATTTTATGCACTTTTTGATTTCTTTATGCGAACTTGGCCCCACAAGTTTAGCCTTCTCAACTGCTATAATTGTGTATGGATTGAACTGACATTGGACTGAATACTTGGGTGGCAATCTAATACCAATAAAATGGTACAACGGTAAAAATGCTTCGCAAGAAGAACCCTAGATTATTGATTCTTCCCAAAATTACCCAATATTTCAACCCAATCACCTTCTCAATCTCATTTATTACTAGAATTGAAGGCATGAATAGACAAAACCATTAGTTCCATAGGTTTATGATTGAGGGTAGCTCCTGTGTCTTTCCTCACAAAACCATCTCTCCTCTTTATCTAGTTTCTATCTTTCACATCCTTTGTCTATTGAATTTCAACAAACTTTTTGCTTTTGACTTTGTTATCACCAGGTTTACTTAGCAGGTCGAATCATGACTTGGATTAACAGGGGACACCAGCTGATACATAGATGATGGTGGACAAACTAGTAGCAGCACTCCAAAAATTCAACTTGTCATTAGAGAAAATAGAAGGTATGGATCTAAACCCAACTGATATTGAACCAAGTATGGAAGAGCGCAAGCTTAGTTTAGTAGGGAAAGTTATAGGGAAGAAGATAGTAAACTTCATGGGTGTGAAGAACTTTACTAGCCATGTTTAGGGATACTCGAGGAGTTTCAAAGTGACTGAACTAAATTCTAATCTTTTTCAATTCCACTTTGAATCCAAAGAAGATAGAAATAAAGGCCTGTAGGAAAGGCCATGGGTCCTAGATAATTAGTTATTGGTCCTTTGGAGGTGGAATTCATACGCAGAAAGTGACCCCAGTTTCTTCAATATTTCCTTTTTGTGGATACAAGTTTGGAATCTCCCAATACATTGGATGAGTAAACTATAGGATTTAGGTTAGGGCAGGTTTTTAAAGTAGTCAAAGAAGTCTAATTCCTTCGAGAAGGAGAAAGAAGGGAAGACACATGAAAATTTTGGCTCAAATTGACGTTTTGAAACCTCTCCTACGAGGCACTGTTGTTAAAATGAGTGGGACATGTCACTAGACTGAGTCAAGGCATCCAGATTTTTGCTATCGATGTGGGATAACTGGGCATGGAGACAGGAATTGTATGGCAGAACTAGGCAGAGACCAAAATCAAAGGGAAGGGTAATACGAAGCATGGATGAGAGTTGGGAATATTATGGCATCTCCATTAGGTTATAAGGCTGCTTAGACTCAAGTGATAAAGAAGAGCGAACAAATAAATGGCAAAACAGAAGAAGAGAGGGAGGCCAACAATGACAAAAGGTCTCTGGTGAGGAAAGGAGTACTCCAACACCAAATGAACAGAGATGTTGAGAGACTAGAGGCTATATGTGCACCTATAAGTACCGTACAAGCTGACAAAGGTGAAAAGAGGAAAAAAAATGGGAAGGAATACGGAACCAATGAACCCCAAGTACTACCAAAATCCTAAGGGAATGGTGATGTAGAGGCAAAGGGAAAAGGAAATAGAGAGATGAAACTGGCAACAGGAGAACCACTAAGGGTTATGGATGTTGAAATAGAAAACCAAAAGAAAGGAAATGAGTCACCTTGCCTCATGATCTAGTGCATTAGCAATACCAGCATGACATTATAAGAAAAGAAAACACTATAGTGTCTACAAAAAAGCACTAGAAAGGAGGCAAAAATCGAAGGAGAAATTGTCCAAAAGGGACAAGATCCCACTTAGTGTCATGAATACGGAACAGGAAGAATACATACTGTTGGGGAAAAAGAAGTTTTGTCTGAAAGATGAAGATGAGGAAATGATCGATGGGTAGCCTGAACATGGACAAGAAAATAAGATAGCCGAACTGAACCAGAATGACACTAGAAGCAAAGGGGAGATAGAGGCAGCCCCACCAATGCCTCTACCGTGCAAATGATAGCTACAGTATGGAATTGCCAAGGCGCTAGGAGTTCCTTAGCAAAATATATATATATGGAAAAAGTTAAAAGAAGGCTAGGCTATGAGAATTATTTTACAATGGACTCTGTGGGTAGAGCTGGAAGCCTAACTATGTTATGGAATAATGACCTGCAAGTAACTTGTGTGGAAACTACTAACTTTTTAATTGAGGTCCAAATAGAAGATGTTGAAAATAATAATCCCTTATGGTTTATGTGGATCTATGCGAGCACTGATGATTGTGTGAGGAAGAAACATGGTACTTAATTGATGAAAGAAAAAAGAGATAGGTATTGGCTGGGGAAGTAGAATTAGAACTAAGGGGACCTTTAGATATTTTAGGGACTTCATTAAAAAAAATAGTCTGATGGACTTAGGATATGAGGGCTACTGTGGACATGATGTAACAAATAGGAAGAGGGAGAGGTGAAAAGACTGGACAGATGCCTTGGAAGTCAAGAATATTGCATGAATTTTAGAAATGCAAAAGTGGAACACATACATAAGGAAGCCTCTGATCACTGCTTGCTGTTACTCAATACTAACCCCAACATCAGGAAAATTAAAAAAAAATATTTTGTTTTGACAAGATATGGATATCAAAGAAGGGGCTAATGAGACTATAACTAGTGCCTGGAGAGATCAAGAACAGGGTTTAAATATGTATAAGGTAACTAAGAAGATCATGGCATGCAAAATAGCTTTATTGGAGTGGAATAGAAAGGAAAGGAACAATTTCAGGGTGAAATAAAAGCTTTAAAAGAACAATTAGCTACTGCAGCATTTGGCAATCAAGGAGTCAAGAAAGAAAAAATGGCAAGGTTGAAACAGTATCGGGAAAAAGCATATAAAGAGAAAGAAATGTTTTCTAGGAATAGGTGGCTGAAAGAGGGAAATAAGAACACCGCCTTTTTTATACCAACACAAGTATAAGGAGAAGGATGAATAGAATTTCTACACTACAAAAACATGATGGTGATTGGACTACCCGTGATCAAGAGTTGGTGGATGAAGTGTGCAATTTCCATTAAAACCTATTCACATTTAACCAGCCAAGAGAGGTGGAGAAGGTATTAAAGGATGTTCCTACTCAATCACAAGACAGATGAATGACCAATTGACTAAACCTATGGATGCAAAAGAGGTCAAAGTTGCCTTGTTCTCTTTGAATCCAAGTAAAGCCATTGGACCAGATGGTATGCCTCCTAGTTTCTTCCAACATTTCTGATAGTTTATTAAACATGATATTGTTATGCCATTAAAAGTTTTTTCCATTCAGGTAGCATGCTTAACTCCATCAATGACACCTTAGTAATTCTGATCCCCAAAGTTGTAGCCCCTATCAATCTTTCTAATTTCATATCAATCAGCCTTTGCAATGTAATGTATAAATTAATTGCAAAAATCCTTGTTAATAAGCTCAAAACGGTCTTGCCCAATTGCACAAGTCTATCATAACTTGCTTTTATGCTTGGAAGGCAATCTTTTAACAATGTTATTATAGCCCATGAAATCATTCATTTTCTTAAGAACAAAAGACATGAGAAAACTAGTTTCATGACCCTTAAGCTTGACATGACCAAAACTTATGATAGGATCGAATGGGGGATTTTAGGAAGAATGATGCTTAAGATGGGGTTCTATCCCTTATAGGTTAAATGGATTATGACTTGTCTTTTTACCATATCTTACTCTTTCAATTTGAATGGTCAAAAAGTGGGTCTTGTCAAACCCTTAAGAGGCATAGAATAAGGGGACCCTCTATCCCTTTATCTTTTCATCATTTGTGTTGAACGTTTATCCAACTTACTCAAAATAGCAATTTCCAACAAATTAATAACTATTGTTAAAAGTGTGCAGGAATGGACCAAGCATATCTCATCTCTTTTTTCCAGATGATGCCCTCAAGTGCCGCAAAGACAGTGAATAGGAGGTAGGAAAGCTCATAAAAATTCTGGACCTATACAGCAAAGCATCAAGATAGATGGTGGACTTTGACAAGCCAATAGTATACTTTAGTAGGAACAACACACAGGTGCGTAGAAGGAAAATCTCGGAGAAACTGGGATATATGAAAAAAGTAAAAGCAGGCAAATACTTGGGGCTCCCTATGGAGATTGGAAGATCTAAAAACCAAGTATTTGGATATCTCAAGAAAACCATCATCAGCAGGCTTCAAGGTTGGAAACACAAACTGTTGAGCCAAGCTGGAAAAGAAATTCTTGTGATATCAGTACTTATGGCACTCCCTACTTATGCCTTACCTTGCTTTAGAATCCCCAAAGGACTGTGTAAAGAAATATGCGGAAAAATAGCCTAGTTTTGGTGGGGGACGTGAGAATGAGAGAAAGCTACAAATGGTCAATTGGAGTTAGATCACTGAAATGAAAAGAAAAGGTGGACTTGGATTCTGGAATTTGGAAAACTATAATTTTGCACTGCTAGCCAAGCAGTTATAGAGAATTCTAACATCTCTTGACCTGCTTGTCAGTAGAATCCTAAAAGCCAAATCTATGAACAAAAGTGATTAGCAAAAAATGCCTCCAAAAAATGCCTCGTAGGTATGGAAAAGCATATGAGGTGCCAAAACCTTATTGCAAAAAGGATTGATGAAGGAAGTAGGTAATGGAAAGAACATTGATATTTGGGAAGAGAGTTGGATTTTAGGAATAGATGCTAGCAAAGTCACTACAACCAAGGATCAAAGAAGCCAAGTATAGAAAATCAGTGACCTAATAGCACAATGGAAATGGAATGCCAAGCTGATCCAAGAAACCTTCAGAGAAGAGGATGGAAACAACATAATTAGAATTCCATTATGCATCTACCAAAGGAAGGATAAGTTGATATCGAGATATAAAAAAATCAAGTAATTACACTGTCAAATCTAGCTATGCCATTGTCCATCAGGAGGGGAAAAAAGCCATAATTCAAAAGAAAGAAGAGAGGCAAACAAGTGTAGAAAACTCCAAAAGAAGAGCGTGGAAGGAATTGTGGGGCTCAAATGTTAAGCATAAGCTAAAACACTTCATTTGAAAGTACTTATATAACAGCTTACCAGTCAACAAAATAATCAACAAAAGGACTGGGATAGGTGATAGGATCTATAGGGGATGTGAAGAAGAAGTAGAGTCATTGGAACATATTTTCTTTAAATACCATATAGCTAAAAGGATATGAAATTGGCCCCAATGAACTGGGATGTATTACAAGATCTGTAATTTAACTTACGGAGATGGTGGAAAGGCTTGCTACAAACAAAATGAAGAGAAAAATAAGATGACCATATTGAGTTGACTATTAACATCCTCTGGCAAATCTAGAAAGCCAAGAATAAGATGGAGAAAGAGATATAGTTAACAAAACCCAACAAGAGTGGTTAAAATTCAAGGAAACTTTAGAAGGGGAGACTAGAGAGTGCACTGTAAGAACAACTGAGGAACAATGCAATATATCAAAGATGCCACGAAAGGAAGGAATCCATGTCATCAACACTGATGCAGTAATGTCATCACATCTACTATGAATATGATAGGTCATATTAATAAGGAATTGGACAGATATGGTAGTGAAAGCTTGGGCTGTGATGGCAAAAAGAAAAGGAATACCTATGTTGGAAGAAGCACTGGCAATCAAGACTACCTTACAAATGGCCAAAGATGCTAACTGGAAAGAAGTTAAGATGTTGATTGATTACAATAAGGTTATTAATAGACTACAAGCTAGAGACCCATGTCACACAGCCATTGGAACAGTAATTGAAGACATACTAGAACTAACAGAGTTGTTTCAGTAATGTAATTTCTATTTTATCTTAAGGAAAGCTAATACTTGTAGTCACAAGCTAACACAGTTAGCCGTTAAGTTAGTTAATGACACCAAATAGGAGACTAATTTCCCAGTGTGGCTTACTCAAAGTGCACATGAAGATATGATGGTAGTAGCTTTTTTTTTGTAACTAATATTGTATTATCAAATGTTAATATAATATACAAATGTTGCCCTTTGACAAAAAAAAATAAGAAATCCATTTTTAGCACCCTTTTGGAGCAGTTACCTTATTCAACAACCAAGAGTACATCCCAAATTCTAAGCTTGGAGCTAGTGAAAAAAGGTGAGAACTTTCTTCATTTTATTTTGCTAATTCTTTCTTCTTTTTTTTTTGCTTTGACTAAATCAATCTATTATTATTATTATTATTATTATTATTATTATACACATACATACACCACATACGTTGTCAGACTCCACAATTGGATCATATAGTCTTACATATGAAGAAGGATTTCTTGAGTAAATGGAATTCATATCATTAGGAAAAATGTAGTTACATAAGGTATAATAGGGTTCAGGGTCACACGCACCCAAGTTTGACTAGTTTGTGGAGACTAAGCATCATGAAAAGTTAGGCATTTAAAATACTTAAAAAATCAGAATAGAAAATCCCTGTAATTATTCCCTATGATTAAACTAGGTTAACCCTATTTTTAAAAGTATTTTCTAAGCGTATAACCCTATTAACTAAGAGTCTTAAAATTAAACTCTAAGCTAAAAATTCAAATTTTGTTCTTTTGAGGAAAAGTTGGCTTTTTAATTTATTAAGAATTTGGTCTTGAAACTATTTTTATTGAATCCAAATGGGGAGTACTTCCTTATTTACATGCAAATAAGGAAGTACCCCCTATTTGGATTTACTGAAATGATATTATACGAAAATAAGTTCTTAACGCTGATAATATGAACTACCTGTAGCTTGAATATAGCACACTCAAAACTAAGGGACCAATGTGCAAATAATAGATAATTTTGCCATATTCCTTCTTGAAGTTACACGTGTCAAAGACATGTCGCATAGCTTGACACATATCCACACACGTGTCACAACCATTAACACATGTCACACAATAATGAGACACATGTCATCTAGCATGACACAGGTCATGACTCTATAACACGTGTCGCAATTCCATCGCTCCTCCAGCTGATTCATCACCATCCCATCTTCCTATAAATAAGGCCTCTTCTCTTTATTTACACATCAAAAATTAAAACTCTCACTTATACTCCGGAGAGAGTATGAAAATGTAAATTAAAGAGGAGAAAAGGAATAATAACGAAGGTTAAAAAATATGAAAAAAGGCCATAATAAGAAATTAGTGCTAGAAAAAGATGCATCCTATCTAACACCAAAGATCTCAAGTGAGTATCCATTTATATTTATGTAGATGTATATTGTGTCCATGTAAATGTTATAATACTCAAATATTGCTACATTATAATCATATAGTTTTATATCTACAATTCATATAATAAATTATGATAGATCCATGATAAAAATGGATCAAGTAAATTTAAGATTAATAGTCTTGTGTATCTAAATATTACCATAATGCTTGCCCTTACTTTATTTACGTGATGGGTAACCATACATAATTAATATTCGATTGACTTTATTTAAGTGGTGGGTAACCATACATAACTAATATACGATTGTTATATTATATAGTGATAATTATACTTGATCGTTGAATCGGTCTGCAAGTGAGTTGAATCAATTGTCGGTTGTGTACATTATCGCATTGAAAAATGTTCATGTATTTGTCATGCCAAAGAAAGATATTGTGATTGCATGTGCTTGACCATACTAGTTATGTACTTTATTGCACTGGTATAAGTAGTTATGCCAGTGTTGTGCCTCAATCCATCGAGCAAACAAAAGTTATGTTAAATATCATTGCACACGCTAGTTCACAACCCACTATTTAGATAAGAGGTTTTCCACTTATTAGGTCGAGAGTAAAAGCACTTTCAGAATTGACCTATTATTCAAAAGTGGAAGGTTGGGCTCATGATGGTGATAGAAGGTGGAATTGGGTCATCACGAACAACCAATCCTCTTTCATTTATTGTGCTGTGATTTTTTTATTTTTTCTTACTTTGTCTAATATTACTTATATCAGGTCTGACTATCCATCTAATACTTAATTACATAGTTCTCACTGACCTGTGTTAACTCACTACCACTATTAACAAATTTTGTAGATGCTGATTTGAATGTTGAGATGCCATACTAGTGACCTAGTAACCAGTATATCGAGTTGTTATTGAATCTCATGTAAAGAGACTAGTAGTAAAGACAACTTGATTTGCTCCACTGCAATGTGTTGTAACTTTTTCATTATAAAATTCAATAAAAGAATTTGTGTTTCAATAAATAAACTATTATACTATTTAAGTAAGTCTTGGTGAGAGTTAAGCAATCTACTGCTAATGAAATCTTGTTGGGCATTAGAGCTGAGGTGTGACAATTAGTTTTATCAGAGTGAACCTCACATGGTCTCTACACAAGATGAGCTTGGAGTAATGTGTTGTGATTCCGACTATGCAAGAAAATGCAAGAAATTACGTGCCACATACGGGGCCTACCTCTAAAGTCTGTAAGGAATTTTGTGTCACGTATAGAAGTCACCTCTAGAGTTTGAGTACATCCAAATGGATAGCTTGGATTGTGACAGGCTTTACGAGGATGCAAAGTCCTTAAATTAGTGTGAATGTGAGGCCCTTATCCCACATCGAAAGTGAGAGAAGGAAAGGAATAATTTACTAGTTTGGGCCCATGAGCTATTGAATAGATTGGGTTAACTATTTTAACCTCATGATTTCGCTTCAAAAGTTATTCGGACTAACTCTTAGGTTCGAGTTATGACAATCTAATTGTCATACACCAGTTCTATTCCCTAGTAAGGTTTCATTGGCAATGGACTGTCTAACTCTCGCGAAAACTCACTTAACTAGCACAATAACATGTTTATTGAAACACAAATGCTTTTATTAAATTTTTACAATGAAAAAGTTACAACACATTATAGTGGAACATACCAAACACTCTTTACTCCTAGTCTCTTTATATGAGATTCAGCAAAAGTTTGATCTACTGGTTAGTAGGTCACTAGGATGGCATCTCAACATTCAAATTAACATCTGAAAAATTTGTTAATATTGAGGTAAGCTAACACACCTCAATGAGGCCCATGTAATTAACTTTTAGATGTATAGTCAGACTTGATATAAACTATATTAGATAAGCAAGAAAAAACAAACAAATCATAGCACAATAAAGAATATGGCATTGGTTGTTGTAGACAATCCAGTTCCATATTATACCACTATCACGAGATCAACCTCCTTTTTCCAAATAATAGATCAATTCCAAAATGTCTTTCACCCTCAACCCCATAAGTGGACAACTTGCTATTTAAGTATTGAATTGTGGACTAGTGTGTACAATGATGTTCAATAAAACCCGTACTTGTTCAATGGATTAAGCACAACACAGGTATAATCACTTGTACTAGTGAGACAAAGTATACAACTGATATGGTTAAGCGCATGCAATCACAATATCATTCTTTAGCCAGATGAGTTCATGAATTTTTTCTGGTGTGATAAAGTACACAACTAGCAAATGATTCAATTCACTTGTAGACTGATTCCATGATTAAGTACAATCACCATGTGTACAATATAACAATCGTATTTAAAGCATATATGATCATTCATCACTTAAATAAAATAAGGGCATGCATTATGAAAGCATTTGAACATACTAGAATAGTAATCTTAAATTCTACTTCGTCCACTTTTAGCATGGATATAACATAATTAATATATGGAGTGTAGATCTAAAACTATATGCTTATAATACAATAATATTTGAGTACTATAACATTTATATGAGCACAACATGTATCTACATGAATGTAAATTGGCACTCATTTGGATATCCTTGGTGTTAAATAAGGTGGATTTTTTGCTGAAACTATCTCCTTATTATAGCCTTCTTTCCCTATTTTCTTCAACCATTTTTGCTCTTCCCTTTCTCCTTTTTAGCTCGCTTCTCTTACCCTCTCAGGAGTATAGGTGAGAATTTCTATTTTTTGACATGTAAATGAAGGGAAGGGCCCTATTTATAAGAAGATGGGATAGTGATGAGTTAGCAAAAAGAGTAACGGAACTCCGACACATGCCATAAGGTAATGACACTTGTTGTGCTGGCATGAAATATGTCCACTACGGTGTGACACATGTTAAGGGTTGTGACATGTGTATGAACATGTGTCAAGCTATGCAACATGTGTCTAACACATTTCACTACAAAAAGAAATATGGTAGAATTATTAGTTATTTGTGTATTAATCCCTCAAGTTTGAGTGAGCTGTATTCAGGTCACAAGTAAAATCTCTTTACCCAGAATCTCCTAAGTTGATTTAGCTTAAGTTAGAATCTCCTTAACTAACGGTGAACAAGAACCTCCTTAATTAGAGTCTCTTAGGTTGAATTTGTTTAATCTAAAATAATGCTAGCTACTGCTAAGATATCTCACACTAATTGATTGAGAAAAATCCTAATTTTCACCATGAAAAACCCACTCTAGTGAGAGAAATAAGAGATGCGATTTTTTTTATTTTCTTGGACGAATTTGCGTATTTTTCTATCAAGATTTTTTTCAAAATCTCAAAAAATGTGTGTCAAGTAGCCTTGCTAGCAAAAGCTTGATGAGTATTTATAGACAAACAAGTTGTCAATATCTCTATGGAAACCTGAAATCAGTTTCCAATAGGATTTGACTTTCTTATTCTAATAGACCTCTTGTATTTGGAAGATTTAAACTTATTTGTACTATAAGTCCCTCTAGTTTATTTTGTCTCGCAAATCAAACTATAAGTTATAAAAACTTATCTTTCAAGACTCCACTTAAAATTCTTTTAATCCAATTAAAGAATCTCTTAATGTGTGTGATCCATTATGTTCTCATATACGTTGACAATAACTATGAATTATAATTCTTAATAAATAAGAACTAGACATATTAAAACTTCTTTTAATTTATCATTGATTCAGTTAATCAATCAATTCATTCTTATATATCAAAATTGGTACCTAACAATGATCATGACTACCCAAGTAATGAAAAATGTCAAGTAGATGACTTCACCTTTCAGTGAACATTTATCGTGTAATTAATATTTTTTTACCATACTTATCTCATATTAAACTTGAAATGAGTTCTACCTATTCCATAACATTATCTCATATTAATGTTCATTTCTTGTACCAAAATATTACTCCAATGAAGAAGTACTTAAAACACATTCTAAGACTCTTCCACTTAGTTCTAAGAATTCTGAATTATACTTCTACAATTGGCCAGACATGAGATAACTCATGTTTCATAAGATGTGGTAAATCTTTATAAGTTTTTCACCATTTTTCCATACTTCAAATATATACCCATATGCTACTAATGTGAGCATTCCCTGTTATGGAAGAAATCATATAACAAACAAAGTATAACCATCAGTACTCACGATACTGTGATAACTTTAAATCTAATGATTACTTATACAAATGTCACTTAGAGATTAATCCTTTGGCATTTAAAGAATATCTCTATGTAGATTAATTTAGTGAATTTGATTATCTTTTCAAACACTCATATACTAGTTTAGGTGTCTCACACACCATAATAGATGAGATCTACTATTTCTCATATAGAAATGGCATAGTATATGCCAGTTGAACCGTAATGCTCTGTCTTATTAATACTTTGATTTAAGATATTTAAGAATAAATCTTATCCATAATCGAATGAACCTCACCATCATAACTCTTATGATTTTATCAATTAGATTTAATCTAAGAGTTTTATCATACAAATTTAAATATCTATAAACAATCAATATGGTAAAGATGTCATGTAAAATAACATAAATAATTCAAGTGCATATTAAATGTTAGAAAGTTGACTTTATGTCATATACACTTTCAACTAGCATTGGACTAATAAGAAAAATGAAAAAAAGCCATAATAAGCATTGGACTAGTTTGGTGACGCTATGCAATCAATATTTATAATAAAACATATAAAATATAAATTAAAACAAGTAAACACATAGAAACACATGGCATTTAAACATAATATCTAGATGTGATGTCAAATCCTAAGAAAAAGGAGTAAAGTACATAACACACATAAACACACAAAATCTATCTACTAGGGGGGCTAACTATCATCTAAAAGTAAAAATATAAGAAAATAAATATATCTAACCTATCTATTATATTTATCTATCTAATTAAAATTTTTGCAAAACATAACCTATTTATTAGATCTTGAGTATTCGAATACCCTCCAAAAAATTATAAAACTTAAATTACATAAATAAGCCATAAAATGCCTAAAATATTAAAGAAATAAATAAAAAATACATAAAATATATAAATACATAGAAGCTCGTATTTTCAAGAATTTAAAGGGTTGTAGGGTTAACTCCCCTCTGAAAAAGTGACTAAGATGAGGGAATATTGACCTATCGATGTTCAAGAATCAACAAAGGGTCAAGATACCAATTTAATTAAAAATACTTTAATAAAGAGCATTAAAATGTACTAAATTCACATTATTAAGCTAAACACACAAAGAAACTTAAACCATCCAAAATGGAAAGTTAAATGCATTTAAGAGAAGCACAATTAGCAATTAAAAAAACCATCCTAATTGGGAGATTAAGAAGCTATCAGGGTCAAAATATATTTTTCAAAAGATTAGGGTCTAAAATTAAATAAAAATAAAATTTTGGGGTCAAATTATAATTAAAATAAGTAACTAGATGAAAGAAAGTTAAAATTTTTGGATCATAGCAAAGTTATTCAGAAACTCATGGAGCTAAAATAAAAGTTCATTTTCTTATGGTTTAAACCATCACAGTAATTGTCTGGACTGTCCCACTTTGGGCCCCGATGAAGTAATGACAAATTACCTAGAAAAAATAGTAATGACCCACTTCAAAAAAAAAAAAAAACTCAAACAACTCAACTTTTGTTTTTAACCCAAATAGACCAAATCCAAAACTAAACAAACCTAACCACTAGTCTTTGAGTTGTTGGCCACCATCAAGTCCTTAAGGCTTGGTGGGATGGAAGGTAAAGAGTTCAAACCTTGCCTCCTACCAATTGCCACAATATGTGATTTCTCTAAAAAAATCCAGATAGGTGCGCTATTCCAACAACGATGACAAAAAAACCAAACAAACAAACAAACCTAGACGAAACAAACCAAATAAACTCAACCAAAAACTTTGCACAACCCAACTCCTTAAAACCCAAACAAGCTTGACTTAAATCTAAACAAACCCAAAGAATCAAATTAATCCAACTAAAAAAAGAAAAGGAAACAAAATACAAGGTAAGCATTAGCAGGTTTTGTTGGCCTCTAGAAATTATCCGACTAGAATGGTCGGAACTTCACTGGGATCAAGCTCTGGTAGCTTATTTTGGGAACAAAAACTAGAGAAACAACCTCCACATCACAAGAAAGACAACCTCACTATCTATGTCAACTCAAGGTTCATGAATAGAGGACAAATAGATAGATTTTCTTCAAAGCATCCAAAACCCAAAACACACAAAAAGTCATAAAATATGCACTAAAATCTATTTTGAAATATGCTATAGATTCATCAAACATATAGAACAACCTTTGACCAACTATCAAGTATAAACTCATTCGCCAAAAGTTGCCAATAACAACATACCCAATTCAAAGTTCAAGAAGCTAACTTTTAATTCTGACGTTTTCTTATTTAATTCAACATCAACAGACGGTTAAAAGGGTCTCTATGAGGCTATAATGATCATGAAACGGGCACAAATAAAAGCAAAGCATGAATCACCATGTCTAATCAAAAGACAAAAGCTTAGTACTCCTTCATGATGGATTTAACCTTTTACCCAAATTTGAATAGAAGGAAAAGAATAAAGAAGAGTTACCATTGGTGCTTGGGAAGTCAGATTGAGCATAAAACTTTGGTAGTGTGTAGATTTTGAACACAAAATAGACCCAAATCGACAACTTCTTTGGCAACAAGAGCTGCTCCTAAGATGACTTCAAAACTCCAGTTTCAAGCCTTTAAAGCCGCTTTCTCCAGATACTCTCAACAGGAAAATCATTCTATTATGAATCTAGAAAATGTGGGAAAAAGAATCTAACCCAAAAGGTCTAAAACAAAAGAGAAAGTTGGGGATGAATAGGGCTGGTTCATCAGCCCTAATGCCTTTTCTTTTCTGAAAATTTTCTTCTTCTTTCTTTTCTTTCTGATCTTTTCCTCTCCTATTTGTTTTTGTCATTGCTCCTTTGATCACCCTTTCCTTATAAAAAAGCCTAAACTCCTCGTTTAGTAACTATTTATATAGAATAAGAACTAGATATAATGGTTGAGATCAATTCTTAGGGAGGCAAACATAGGAGATGGCATTTTCTTGATCAATTGATCAAAAATCTTGATAAGATTTCGTATTAGAAGTGGAATGGGAGGGATGGCTGATATAGGTACAATATCCAATGAGAAAAAATGAGAAAGAAAAAATAAAGGCCTCCAGTGCTATTTCTGTGATGCGAAGAAGAAGAGGAGGTATGCTAGGATTTTTTTAGGTGGGCAAAGGGTTTTTCTTCAAACTTTTCCTATCCTTTTGTTGGGATTTGTGTCAGATTTGTTTTGAATTTGTTTTCATTTCTTTTGATTTTTGGAGTTAGGTTTTGAGGGTTGGAGGAAAATGGGTTTTTTTTTCTTGATTTTCTGAATTTCCATTCTTTTGTTCTTTCCTTTTTCTTCTTTTGCTTTTCTTTGCACAAAACCCACAAAAACAAAAATAAAAATGATTACTTGAGATAAATAAAATAATAAACTTGAGATAGACAAAAATTTGTTATATACATCTCAAAGAATGAGCATTTGAAAAACTAAGCAAATAAGGAAAAAAATTTCAATAATTATTCCCTATGAGTAAACTAGGCTAATTCTATTTTTCTAAAATTTTTTGAATCGTATAACCCTACTAACTAAGACTCCTAAAATTAAATCCTGAGCTAAAAACTCAGAATTTGTACTTCAAATGGAAAGTTGACTTTTATCCATTATAAATTTGCCCTTGAAACTATTTTTATTAAATCCAAATAGGAGGTACTTTCTTATTTACGTGTGATATCTTAAGTAAATGGATATTACACTATATAAATCCGAAATGCTAATAATCTAAACTACTTGTAGCTTGAATACTGTTTACACAAACTTGAGAGACTAACCTGTCAATAACTAAAGTTCTTACCGTATTTACCTTTTGTAGAGACACATGTCCTAACACGTATCATCACATCTTGACACATGTCATCAGTGTGTGTTGTAGTGACATGTGTCACTGAATGTTGACACGTGTTATAATACCATGACACGTGTGGCATATTCGACCCCTCTTAGTGCTGACTCATCATTTTCACATTTCCCTGTAAATAGGGCCCCTCTTCATTTACACGTCAAAAATTAGAAACTCTTACCTATACTCCTGAAAGGATAAGGAAAAGTGAGCTAAGGAGGAGAAAAGAAATAGCAAAAATTGCCATAAAAGATAAGAGAATGATGCCACAATAAGAGATAGCGTCATGAAGATGACAACCTTACCTAACACTAAGAATATTCAAGTGAGTGCCCATTTACATTTATGTAGGTATTTATTGTGTCTATATAATTGTTATAATGATCAAACACTGTTACATTATAAGCATATAGTTTTGAATCCGAGCTGAATATAGTAAATTATGCTAGATCCATACTAAAATCGAACCAAGTAAAATTTAATATTACTACTCTTGTGTGTCTAAATACTACTATAATGCATGTCCTTACTTTGTATAAGTGATCAATGACAATGGGACAGAGTCGAGACAGTGACAAGCTAACTTAGGATAAGAAGATTCACGTAAGTGTCCACTGTATTTGTGTAATGATAATTTTGCATTCGTATAATTACTATATGATAGCTTTCTTTTTATATATTAAACATATAGTTATAGATCTGCATTTATAGCAGTAGTTATGTCAACCTCATACTAAAATCAAACAAAGTAAAGTTAATGATTGCTATTTTTGTATGTTTAAAAACTACTATGATGTATGTTTTGTCTCATTTAAATGATAGTTTCTTGTTTAAGGTGAACATACTTTTCAAATTATTATATTACATATGTGATTATTTTCTTATCAAGCATGCTATTGTTTTGTGAACCTAGGTGTGTACTTTATTGCATAATAAATTTTATTTGCTTGTCTAGCTTGCTATTGTCCTCGTGAATCTAGATATGTATTTTATCACACCAAAAAGTGATTGATTGAATCGGCTTGCAAATACAATGAAGCATTTACCGGTTATGTACTTTGTTGCATTGGAAAGTGCTTGCGACTTGTTTCGGCAAAGAATTGTCTCATGATTGCTCGTGCTTGACCATACCAATTATGTACTTTATCATATTGGTACAAGTGTTATGCCAATAATGTGAACAAGCAAAGGGCTATGTTGAATATCACTTCACACATTGATCCACAACCCACTATTTGGGTAGGAGGTTGTCCATTTATTGATTAGTGAGTGAAAGGCATCTCCAAAATTGACCTAAGTGATTATTGAAGTAGGAGGCTGAGTTCGTGATTGCGGTATAAGGCGGAACTGGATCGTCACTGATAATCAATGCAATATCTTTCCATTGTGTTGTGATTTATCTATTTTATGTGTTGCTTATGTGCTTGAATATATATGTGTGTGTGTATATATATATATATATATTCTTGAAAATTCTCACTTATACAAACAGACCTCACTGGACTATCGATTTCATGCCAAAACACTAACATTTCTTTAAGGATCGAACTATTCAAAATAGACACGAAGAAGAGATCATCCCAACATAGCAATGGTAGTTAAGTGTCTTAAAGATATAAAGAATCTAGCAAATTCAAGTAGAACATAATTTCTACTATATAATAGTGTAATACTATGAGTTGTAAAAATGTCTTTACAGTAAATGAAAACTATTGTTAATTTTCAAATTAGTGATTGAGTGAGTCCTAACAGAAATTAGGCAGTCCACCGCTAATAAAGCCTCAAAGAGGAATGGAGTTGTGATGTGACAAATGCTTTATCGTTTAGGTAGTCCACTGGCAAATGCTTCATTGTACTCATAAGCTGAATCAATCAATCACATTCCAGTGTGATAAGTACACATCAGGATGAAAGATACGAAGAATCTAGGGAATTCAAGTAGAACATAATTTCTGTTGTGTAATAGTGTAATACTATGAGTTGTAAACTTGATTTTACAGTAAATGAAAACTATTGTTAATTTTTAAGTTGGTGATTGAGTGAGTCCTAATAGAAGCTAGGCAGTCCACTGCTTATAAAGCCCTAAAGAGGGATGGAGTTGTGGTGTGACAGATGCTTCATTGTCTAGGTAGTCCACTGGCAAATGCTTCATTGTACTTATAAGTCGAATCAATCAATCACTTTCCGATGTGATAAGTACAGATCAGGATTCACGAGAATAATAGCAAGCTACACAAGCAAATAAAATTTTGGTGCGATAAAGTACACACATAGGTTCACAAAATATATAATACCATGCTTGATAAGAAAATTCTAGAAAAATAGGATTAGCCTAGTTTAATCATGGGGAATAATTACCATAATTTTTTATTCTAATATTTAAGTATTTTAAGTAGCTAACTTTTTGTGGTACTTAATTTTCACAGACTAGTCAAACTTGAGCGCGTATAACCCCGAACCTTATTATACCTTGTGTAACTACAATTATCCTAGTGATTTAAATTCCATTTACTAAATGCTTTATTGTGTCAAGAAATCCTTCTTTATATTAAGACTATATGATCCAATTGTAATATAACATCTTTTCCCGTTAAAAGAATTTCGTTCCAGAAATTCATACCTATTTTTTAGAATCTCTTCCTCTAACTCCCAAGTAGCACTTTCTATTTCATGGTCGCTCCATCGTATTTTAATCAATGGTACTTTTTTTGTCCTCAACTTTCGTACATCACGTTCCAAAATCTGGATTGGTTTTTCTTTATTTGTCAAGTCTAGCTGCAGGTGTAGTACCTAGTAGTCTAATATATAATCCTTATTTGGTTGGTACTTTCGAAGCACTGAAACATGGAAAACATCATGCATTCCTTCTAGGTTTGGAGGCGAAGCTAATCTATATGCTACTTTCCCAATATGTTCTAGTATCTCAAATGGTCCTACATATCTAGGGCTTAGCTTGCCACCATTTATATGCTTGATGATTCCTTTCTTTGGCAATACTTTTAGAAAAACTTTGTCCTTTTCCCAAAATTCTAGATCTTTATGATAATTTTCAGCATAACTTTTTTGTCTACCTTGGGCAGTGGTCATCCTTTGTCCTATTAGGTTTACTTTGTCAATGGTATCCTCCATCCAAAGAATGGTATATGGTATAACAATTTTCCTTTCTCCTACTTCCTTTCAATGTATTGGGGATTGGCACCTTCTCTCATGTAATGCTTCATAAGGTTCCATGCCAGTAGTTGATTGATAACTATTGATATAAGCAAATTCTACCGGGGCCAAATACTTATCCTAATCATCCTTGAAATCCATCACACATGCTTGAAGCATATCTTCCAGTATCTAAATGATCCACTAGACTAGCCATCAGTTTGGGGATTAACTGAGGTGCTAAATCTTAATCTTGTTCCAAAGGTTTCTTGTAATTGTTTCCAAAGTCGTAAGCTAAATCTAGGATCTTGATCAAAGATAATGGTTCGAGGTGCACCATGCAATCTAATTATTTCATCTACTTATAGCTTGCCTAACTTGTCTGGAGAATAGGTCATATTAATACGTATAAAATGAGAGGATTTGGTAAACCTATCCATTTCTACACATATTGCATCATGTTCTTTATGACTCATTGGCAATCCACTAACAAAATCCATGGTCACTTCTTACCATTTCCTTTCTAGAACCAGTAGGAATTGGAGCAATCCAGATGGTTTTCAGTGATCTGCTTTCACTTTATGACAAGTCAAACAAGTGGATATACAATGTGCAATATCTCTCTTCATGTTGTTCAACTAATAGTATTGCTTTAAGTCCCTGTACATCTTGTTTCCTCCTGGATGTATTGTATACTTTGAACATTGTGTCTCTTTCAAAAGTTCTTATTTAAGATAGTTATTATTTGGAACACAAACCGTATTTCGGAATTCCAGCATCCCTTCTTCATCAATTTGAAAATCCAATAGTTTTTAACATATGAAGAAAAACCAATCTAGATTTTGGAACATGATGTGCAGAAGTTGAGGACAAATAAAATATCATTGGTTAAACTACGATGGAGGAACTATAGAATAGAAAATGCTACTTGGGAGTTAGAGGAAGAGATTCAAAGAAAATACCCAGAAATACTCTCAAAAAATGTGTGAATTTCGATGATGAAATTCTTTTAAGAGGGGAAAGATGTCAAACTCCACAATAGGTAAATGAAGGATCAATAGTCTTATATATGAAGGAGGATTTCTTGGCATAATAAGCATTTGGTAAATGGAATTCATATCACTAGGATAATTGTAGTTACACAAGTTATAATAGGTTCGGGGTCACACGCCCAAGTTTGATCAATCTATGGAGACTAAGTACCATAAAAAGTTAGGTATTTAAACTACTTAGAAAATCAGAATGAAAAATCCAGTAATTGTTCCCTATGAATAAACTAGGCTAACCCTAGTTTTTTAAAATATTTCTAAACGTATAACCCCACTAATTAAGACTCTTAAAATTAAATCCTGAGCAAAAACTCGGAATTTGTTCTTCAGAGAAAAAGTTGACTTTTTGTCCATTAAGAATTTGACTTTGAAACTATTTTTATTGAATTCAAATGAAAGATACTTCCTTATTTACATGTAAAAGCTCAGGACATTTACTTAAATGATATTACATGGAAATAAAGTTTTGAATGTTGATAGCCTAAACTACCGGTGACCTAAATATAGCTCATTCAAACCTGAGAGACCAATGTGCAAATAACAAATAATTCTGCCACATTCCTTCTTAAAGTGACACGTGTTACATCGGACATGTGCCACACATCTTGACACGTGTCACACCATAGTGTGATGTGTCATCGAACATGACACATGTCATGACCTTATAACATGTCGCAATTATATCGCTCCTGCTAATTCATCACCATCCTATCTTTCTATAAATAAAGTTCCTCTTTTCATTTACACGTCAAAAATTAGAGACTCTCACCAATACCCTTGAGAAGGTAAGGAAAAGTGAGCTAAAAAAGAGAAAAGCAAAAGCAAAGAGGGTCGAAGAAAAGAGGAAAAAAAAGGCCATAATCAAAGGAGATAGTGTCAGAAAAAGATCCACCTTATCTAACATCAAGGATATCCAAGTGAGTGCCCATTTACATTTATAGAGATATATATATATATATATTATGTCTATATAAATATTATAATGTTCAAATATTGTTGCATTATAACCATATAGTTTTAGATCTATAATCCTATAGTAAACTATGCTAGATCCATGCTAAAATTGGACCAAGTAAAATTTAAGATTAATACTTTGTGTGTGTCTAAATGTTATCATAATGCATACGCTTATTTTATTTAAGTGGGGAATGACCATACATGATTAATATATGATTATTATATTATATTATATACATAATAATTATATTTGATCATTGAATCAGTCTGCAAGTGAGTTGAATCAATTATCGATGGTGTACTCTATCACACCGGAGAATGTTCATGTACTTGTCTCACCAAAGAAAGATATCCTGATTGCATATGCTTGACAGTACAGTTGTGTACTTTATTACACTGGTACAAGTGATTATGCCAATGTTGTGCCTTGATCCATCGAGCAAGCAAGGATTACATCAAACGTTACCGTACACATTGGTCCGCAACCCCATATTTACTGGATCGCGAGTGAAAAGCACTTCCGAAATTGACTATTGTTCGAGAGTAGGAAGTTGAGCTCGTAATGGTGATATACGGTGGAATCGAGTCGTCACCAACAACTAGTGCATATTCTTCATTGTGTTGTGGTTTATTTGTTTTTCCTTACTTGTCTATTATTACTTATATCAGGTCTGACTATTTCCAAGTAAATATAACGTACTTACAATCCAAAAAGGAAAACATATCTTTAACAATAACAGAATTCGCAACCAGATGTGTTCGGAATGTATGATATACTATGCTTGGGAATTTGCGGCTGGCCTTGAATTTCTATACGTTCTGTTGTTTGTATCGTTCAATTTTTTTTTTCTCATAAACTTGATCAGCGAAATTAAGCATTCAATTTTTGCACGTAATCCTATGTCATAATATTGTTCTAGAATACAGTCTGTTAAGCAATGCTCCATTCTCAAAAACCGAGAGCATAATAATCCCTAACATGGTCCCTGGATCACCTGAGATGATGCTTACTTCCAGAAAGATCTACCACTAGTTCCAAGTGTACTACAAAGGTCAGTAATATCTATCCAAATATACAACTAATCATTGCATTTTTACAACAAAAACTATTGTTGGTGAACAGTTACTCTATGCAGCGAACTGACACTAGGGACTGCTCAGCCTAATTTCTCTGTGCAAAGGAATCAGCTTAAGACGAGGTTTGCAGGCACAGAAATGAATTTCTGGTGAGGAACTTCAGGATTATTCCTGGGCATAATTTGTGCCAGAGGCTCCTCACAGCCTAGCTTCAAGAAGGCAGCATTGGAAAGCACTGGAGCTGTACTTTTTCTGAATTTCAGTAATCAGTTCAAGCTGGGGGAGACAAAAAATAAAATAAAATAAAATAATAAAACAACATAAAATAAAAGGCAGAGAGTATCAATTCACAGGAACAAAACACCTGATGCTTTGTAGTTTAAGCTAAAAGATGCATCCCAGACATTACCTAATTGATAGTAGCTATATAATGGAACATATTGACAACTAATATACCTACCAACCGAAGAGGGGGTGAATGACTGGCTTTCATAAGTTGTCATTTAACTTAAATACAATCTAAGCAAGCACATTTTGTTTCAATTACCAAGTACAGAAAATTTGCACATCTTTGTGTGCCATTAAACACAACATTTGGGTTAAGATGGAGGAGCTTTAAGAATTCAGTGCAGGAATAGGCACTTGACATTGCAGAAACGGAAGCAAAACATGCAAAGGACAGGAGCTGAAAGAAAAAACAGTCTTACCATAAAATATCCAAGCTAGTGAAACATTATCTATTATAATCTTTTGTCAGTCTTCCCATTATTGTCCATTTCCTGCTTCTCATCCTCACTTCGCAAATCAAAGTGTAGGAGTGCATCAAGACTGGATATCCATAAAAGGACATTGTTAAGAGATTTAACGTTTTAATGACAACCTTTACAAACCATGCACAACCATCAACAATAATTGATAAGAATAAGCATCCCACTAACCTGCAATTCTGAGGAACCCTCCATGACACTAATGGTGATCCCTTAAATCTAGGTGGCAGAGACATATAGCTTTTCCAATCTTGAAGCAATATCCTGAGATCGTGAAGTTTACTATCCAGCCCAAAACAACAATTTGCATGCATGGTACAGACTTCATTTAAATCTCGGCTAGGTTCGCAAAACCCACCAAAGTATGCAGTACTCAAAAATCTCATTTTTAGTCCAATATCTTGGATAAAAGTATCATTTTTTATTATGTTAAGTACATCCTGATCATGTAAACCAGGAAATTTCTCTCTTGATGAGTACCAATACTTGTAGAACTCCATGGATCGATTATTTGACCTTACAAACTTGAAACCACCATTAGGTTTGTTTTCAACACCATCAGATATGCCTGAAAAATGATCACAAGCAATCTGAAAATCTGCATTGAAGTAGAAATGGGGAAATGGATCCCTAAACCACATTACATCAGCATCCTGGAAGAAGAAAGTGAATCAGAAAGTACTAAATATGAATGAAGCAAATACTTCTAAAGTTCACATATATTTACATGAAATATGATGTTATTAAATGAAATCAAACAAGCAACAAATGAAATAGGAAACGGCACAACTTAAGTATCATAATTAAATAAGTGAACCTCCACAACAATGTTTAAGTCTCGAAGACAAAACACAAAATAGTGAATGTCCCAATAAATGCAAAGAAAAATATCCAAAAGACACGTAGAGAATCCTTTCTATATAAATACCTCTGATAAGTTATATTTGGTTTTGACTTCCTATCTTTTGAGGATTAAACATGAGATAATCTTAGAAAAAAAAAATTAAATAAGCCTTGAGAATTAAATGATGGAGTATCTTCTCAGTCTATCTAGTCCTTAAGATTCCATAAGCCTCAAAATAACACAATAGACAAAGTTAAGTACTACTAATCTCCCATGCAAAGCAAGCAAACCACACACAAACACCAAAATGAGGTGTTCATCAAATTATGAGATGCCAATACCAAGATCCAGCCACAGACAAAATGTTGGTTCTCTGGATTAGAACTACAATATATGAATATTAAAAACGTGAATCTGCAGAATAAAAACAGGTAACCATGGACATAATGACCTTAAAAGACCTTGGACAGAGGATTATAAATAAAAACACAATTACAGAAGAAATTGTTAAGCGCAACTGCTTAAGATGATTACAAGTGTTTGTTAATGCATATGCAGCTACCTCAAATGGGAATGTTTGTGTGTCTGTATGAGAGGGGGGGAGGGAGGGAGAGAGAGAGAGAGAGGGAATACCGTGAAAACAAAGTTAAATCCCAACTCCAGAACAGATTGTAGGAAAAAAATCCTACTCCACATCATCTTTAAGTACGCTGGAGTCATGAAATAGGCCTCACTTGAAAAATTGACTCCTTCAGTAACTAGGGCAAAGCAATGTGTATGTATATCCAAACATCGAGAAAATGCTTTCATATCCAACGCAATAATCACCAAATGATTAAGAAGTTTCCGAGTGTGTTCTCCAAATCTGAAGCTCTCAAGAAAGAGATCAATAATTGAATTTGGTGAAGCCCACGCTTCATTCAAAGTAGTCAGAATTACTGTTTTATCTTCCATTGCGGCATCATTCAACACTTTTTCAAGCCTAAACTCCTTGCTGTCCTACAGTAACCACAGAGGTCAACAGAGCACGAGCATTTTATTGTCTACCATGGACAGCAAATAACAATGAGTCAAAGCATGGAGTTCTGCAAAGATATTAAACCAAGAAAAATTTTCCCTTCATGCATATCAAACTATTTTTTTTTTCCGATGAACTCATGAATTTCCAGAAGAAAAAGCCCAATACCACATTACGTGAAAAGTCTGGCACCAATCTAGAGCTGCCTTGACTAAACTATAATGAGATACAACACGAGCCAGCTTAACCACAAAGGTAAAACTAGAACTACAGAATGTAGAAGTATGATGTACAAGTATATACAGAAGGACTTTACAAGAAAATTTTGCAGTAATAACCAAAAAAGCAACTGCAACCACTCTCATTTTCCTATCTCAGTATTGACAAGTAAAATATTATTCCATTTATTTCCATTTTCCATCATCCTCTGAGAAAATTGTCAGAAGCAATCGTGCTTATATAAATCTTCTTCTTTTTGATCGTGCTCATATAAATTGTGCTTATAATGCCCTCATTGGATCAGTAAACCTTCTTCTTTTCAGCCAAAATGGTTTAGTCAACTGATAACTTAGTCACTCATATAATAAAGAATCTGAACTACATCTTTATTCGTTGAATGAACATTTTGCTTAAACAATAAGTTAAGTAACCAAAACAGGATATTTCAAATAACTCAGCGATCATTTGCTCCATATGCTGTAAATATTTCTCGGAGATCAAAATTTTTAGGGGCAGGCCAGTAGGCATGGATTCTGCAGAATCACTCTTCATGGTTCTTCAACTAATCAAATTTCTCAGGATAACTAAGCATGAAGCCAAGGTTCAAAGGCCCAAAAAAAAAAAGCCAAACCCTTTATCGAGTCCGAAAACACAGTAAAAGAAAGGCCAACAACTAACAAATCAACTGATATTCCCTTCTTCTATTCAACTATATATGGAAATCAATACAATAGGCAGGCACGCACTCACCGGCAGACGAGAATTATCAGACGAAACATCGTCAGAGAGTAAGTCAGCGTTCCCGGAGGCATAGTAGTAGTAATAAACCATCGGCATTTTCAACCCAACAGAATCAGTAGCTCTATAGAGAACAAAGCAGGACAAAACCACAGCGCTTAGGAAAACAATCGCAGTAAATACTCGCCGGAGATACACGGCGGAATTAGATGCAACATCCGGCTTCATCTCGCCGGAATTTGAGGGCAGCGGCGGTTTTGGCGGCGGAGACGAGAGAGGAAGAAAAGAGGGAGAAGACAATCGACGGCGAGGAAATATATAGGCGGAGGAGAGTGGCGAAGATGATGGCGATGACGAGATCATTATGGAGAATTGGTAGAGATTCGGGTCGGATTTGTAGGCATTGGGCGTAGAACATAGTAGTCGTTACCGTGCGTGAGTATGTGAGGCAGAAAGTGCGGCGAAGAGGGTAGATGCGGACTTTGTCGGTTTTGATTTGGTTTTAAAGTTTTGAGAGATGTTTTGGTTGTTCAAGAGAAACAGTAAACGTCTATATAGAAATTTGTACCGCGGAAATTTTGAAAATTGGGGTGGAAATTAGAAAGTAGTGAAAAATTAACAAATAAATCTTATTTAGATTTACCAGTACTCAATGCACACCCAGTGTGTGTGCATTCAAAAAATACATAATATTTATGATCATATATTTTAAATAAAATTTTTATTACTAAACCAAACTTTAATCTTTTAAATATTTTCCAAAAAATAATTTTATATTGCTAGTTATAATATTTAGGGGTAGTTATGTTGAAAATATATATTTAAATAGTTGAAAGTAAAAATAGATGAGTAGTTATAGATAGTTAAAGTAAAAATAGTTTTTATAAGAGTAAATTTATAAAATGACAATAAATGTTAACCCCGATGTTGGCACCAAACCACTTTCTCAGGCTTTATATATAGTATAAATTTTGTTAAAATGAAATAGTAACTGAATTTCAATTTTTAAGTGTCCAAGAGGCATTTTTTTAGATGAACTTTTATAAGAAAAAAGCTTTTCTATAAGTTAAAATATATAGAAGTGTTTAGGGGTTGGAAATTTTCAACGAATGTCCCTAAGTTGAGTGTCATGTTTACGTATTGTATGCATATTACTAAAATGGAAAGAAATTGGATATTAGATATAAGTATACTATTAATTTATACATTCAATAAAAATTGATAAATAAGTACTGTGAAGAATTCTTGTACTTCTTCTTGCTATTTAAAATGTTTACTTTATTTTATAAGCAATTGAAGTGGATATCATAGATAAAATTTAGTAGAAATTTTATTAAATTTAGAGTTGTTGATTAATTGTTTGCTTCTAATTCGTATGCTATAATATTGTCTTTTTTTTTTTGGAAAAATCGTTCAAAACATCTCTCATATTTTGTAAAATAATTTTTTCATCTCTTACTTTTTAAAATGTAATTTTACGTCATTTATAAATTCACATTGGTCAATTTTGGTCCCTATCTAAATTTTTGACTAGTTTTTTGCCAGAATCTACCACGTGTCTTGCACATGATCATTTTTGAGAGATAAAATTGTCAAATACATTTTACATAATTTGATCCATAATCCCTCACATTTTACAAATTGAATTTTTTCATCCCTCACATTTCACAAAATAAATTTTTTCATCTCTTACATTTTGCAAAATAAAAATTTTCATCCCTTATTGATCATGTGTGCGATAGTTTTTTCTTATTTTTGAAAACTCACATATATATGTCTATTTGATTTCACCTGAATAGTATAAATAACATGTATATATCTGTATTTGATTTAATTTACAACTACAATTAGCTTTTTCAGGTGAAATTAAATATAAATAGAGATATATTACATGCTATTCGTACTGTTCAGGTAAAATCAAATAGATATATACTTGGGTTTAAAAAAAAAAAGAAACTATTCGTACAAATGATCAACGAGATATGAAAAAATTTGTTTTGTGAAATGTGAAGGATGAAAAAATTTAATTTTTGAAATGTGAGGAATGAAAAAATCAAATTATGTGAAATTTGATTTGACAAATTTGCCTCTCAAAAATGATTGCGTGTAAGACACGTGATGGATTTCGGCCAAAAATTAGTCGAAACCTAGGTAGGGATCAAATTTGATCAATGTGAATTTGTAAGGGACGTAAAATTACACTTTTACAAATGAGAGATGAAAAAAAGTTATTTTATAAAATATTTCATTTTGTAAAATGTGAGAGACGAAAAAATCAAATTATGTGAAATTTGATTTGACAAATTTGCCTCTCAAAAATGATTGCGTGTAAGGCACGTGATGGATTTCGGCCAAAAATTAGTCGAAACCTAGGTAGGGATCAAAATTGATCAATGTGAATTTGTAAGGGACGTAAAATTACACTTTTACAAATGAGAGATGAAAAAAAATTATTTTATAAAATATAAGGGACGTTTTGAACGATTTTCCCTTTCTTTTTAGAATGTGGAGGCTGTGAAACATGGAAGCCTTTGGGGCTTTTTAAACTCTAATTATGTTTTAATCAAATTGGCCGTCTTTGAGATTTTGGAGTTGGCAAAGGGATGTTTAGTGATTCAGTAGATGATTGCTTCTTCCTTTGCAAATTATATAAGCACAATCTTTTTTATTTCCATCCAAGGTAAGCCTGCCTTCTATAGTTTTTCCTAGGGAAAAATCCACTTTTCATACCTAAACTTTGAGTTACCAACATATTTCGTCTCCAAACTTTTTTGCACAACACATTTAGTATATGAATTAATAATTTCTAGCCACATTTAGTTCAAAAACAATAAATTATTCAATTTGGACGAAAAAGATTCATGTGTCTAGCACGTGACCATTGATTTTCATTGAGAAATTGTTTTTACTTAATGGTCATGTGCTAGACATGTCAGTTTTCTTCGTCCAAATTGAACAATTTACCGTTTTTAGACTAACGTGGCCAAAAATTATTAATTCATGTATTAAATATGTTGTGCCTAAAATTTTGGGGATGAAATGTATCCCTAACTCAAACTTTAGGAATGAAAAGTGGATTTTTCCCCTTTTTCCTATCTAAATGGCTATTTAGATATGGCAAGCTTACAGAACCGACATGTTCCAAACCGGACATCATGGCATAGCTGTGTGTAATGAACTTCAGCCTGTTTGCCACGAAGAACAGAAGGAACTTCAGTTTACCTTAGACCATTCATTAAAGAACATCCTTTAATGGAGTCACCATTTTCAGGCTGGAAGCTCGAAAACGAAGGCAATGAAGCAAGAACAATATTGCATGATCTATGCTCTGAGCTTTTGAAATTTTGGTCTTCAACTTGTATGTTACGGTGTGCTGATATTGATTGAGATAAAAATCCATTATTATTACATGGTTCATCAACTGAGTCAACAACTTAATTATCTAATTGATTTTCTCTTTCTTTTCCCTGTCAAAAGTTTAGCTGATAATGAAACAGGCATTCAGCAAGCTTAACTATGCATCAAAGAAAATAAGCAAGCAACTTGAATATCAACAACCCAAAAGTGCTCACAAAATCAAGAAAACAAATCTAAAATGATGAAACAGTTTTAGAGTTCGTTGCCAAAGTCTAGAATCATAAGTTGCAGAGTATATATGATTCAATTGACTTCCTAGCCAGTGCTTTTCTTGGAATTCAAACTCTGAGATTGGATTCCAACTACTATAATACTTGTTTAAATAGTAAGCAACTACCAATAGTTTGCTGATGAAACTTGTAAATACCAAGCAAACTTAAGTGGCATTTTATCAAAAATTAGGCTAGTTAGTCAAAAACAGTGCGACTAACCTAAAGGAAAGTGACGGGCAAAGCAAAAGTCTTGAATACCCAAGTTAATGCTGCAAAATGGAAACATAAAACATGATGCTATTACAGCGAGATATGAATGGATACATATGCTGAAGAAAAAGCTGAGTGGGATGAAAGCAAGAAACTACCCACCAACCTTTGGGCTGGTGAAGGCTTGGTGGGGTGGGAGGTAAGGTTCCACCAATTGTCATATTAAATGTGAATTTGCTTCAAAAAAAATTCAGACGGATGCGTAGTGCACCCGTTTGGTCGGGTAGTGACTCAATCCCCTCCGGATTACCCCCGGATCTCCTTAGGTCTACCCCCTCCTCCTAGTGTGTAGGATAGATTAGCATATACTATGGTTGTCGTCTGCGGAAAAAAAAAAAAAAGGATGAAAGCAAGAAACTGAAAGAAGCATTCTCTATGCTACGTTGGAACATGAACGAAAAGAAGCAAAGCAACCATTGGTAGCGTATCTAGCGGTCTGTACTACATACCATTCAAGGTTTGTTTGTTCATAACAATTTCATCTCTCAAATGGTAGTCTATGATATCTAAACTAATCCAGTACTTTGTATTTTAATTTAATGGTTATGAAACGATGAAGTACAACTGATAATTCATCAAAAGGTTGAGATTGCTGTGAAGAACAACCTAACTTTAAGGGAAAAAGTAACTATCAAATCCGACCAGGTAATTAGGAAAAAGTAGAGCAGTTGAAGAATGTTTGCATGGTTGACTTACAGGCAAAGGAGGGGGAAAAGAGGAGAACCTGACATAAAGGAACCGTTAACTGTTTTTAATCTGAAATTGAACAAAAGAAATGTAAGCTTTGTTGAATAATCTATAATTCAACGGCAAGCAAAATCGTGGGAAAAATAAATACAAAGCTAACATCTAGCATTGAAGCAACAAGAAAGAGCATCTTAATAAAATAATATATGTGTGTGTGTGTCATTTAGACGTTGATGCATTCCTTTGATGAACAAAGAAAAAAATTTGTCGTAATAAAGGCAAATATTAACATATAAATGAATTAAAATAAAATTAATATGAAAAGTGCATATTATATTAGATGGCAATTTAAGTTCATTTGTACAACTTTAAATGCTAATAGAAATACGAATGAATATAAAGTCAAATGCTACTAAATATTTTAATATGAGCAGATTAAAATAAAACAACAAAAGAAGCATCTTAATATATATATATATATATATGTTTGTCATTTAGAAGTTGATGCATTCCTTTGGTCAACAAAGAACAAAAATTTTGTTGTAATAAAAGCCAGATATTAATGTTTTAATGAATTAAAATAAAATTGATACAAAAAATATATATTATATTAAGTGGCAATTTCAGTTCATTTGTACAACTTTAAATGCTAATAGAAATACGAGTAAACATAAAGTCAAATACTACCAAATATTGTAACATGAACAGATTAAAATAAAATTGAAACGGCAGAATATACATTATGGCAATAATAATCTTTTTCTTTATATTAATATGAAATCAAATTTAAATATTTCTTTTCATTTTTGAAAATATGACAATTCAAAAAATACTCTCTCAAATTGACATCATAATGAATATAAATTAAAATAATGATAATAATTTGTAATTGAATTACATCTCTCAAAGGCCTACAAACTAAAAAGTCCAATAAAAATAATTGGACCTTATACATGAATACCAAGGCCAGTCCAATTTTGGTCATTGTGCCTTGCAGTCCAATCTATCTACCCTTGCTTATGAAAAGAGAGGGAAGGAATGAAACTAAGAAATTCACCAAGAGTGCCATGCGTTAGTGAAACAGCATGCCATAATAGCAAGTACAATGAGCAAGTGGAAATTGTTATTGAAAAGGAGAAATTCGTACAAGTTTTCTTGGACTGTCAACTAAAGAAGAGGAAGAGTTGTCCTCTTGTTCTCATCTTTCTATCGGGCAAAAAAAACATTAAACTTTCTATGATTAGCAAAGTCACCACGTAATTGTCATTAAAAAAGAATCCAACAGCTAAACCTCATTAGGTTGAGCTATTCATGGATCCAAAAAAGATAATGCAAATGTACCGATGTGTTGCCAAAAGACTTCAAACAATTTCTTTTCATTTTAAAAAATGTGACAAATTTTCCATCATTTTTTCGATGGCTTTTAAAATAGGAAAAGTTACATTAACAACATAGCAAAAAATAAAGAGATTGCTACAGTAACTTTAGGCACTTTTCAACAGAAATAATTGAAACTTAAGTCAATCTATCGAATATGACTTCAAATGATAATGTAAATAGTAATAAATATAAATTCAAATAATGATCACGACGATAATATTGTAATTGGATTACATTTGTCCAAGGTCTAAAGATTCAAAAGTCCATTAAAAATAATTGTATGACTAAAGATTCAAATGTCCATTAAAAATAATTGAATCTTATACTGGAATGCCAAATCCAATCCAATTTGGGTAATTGAGAAATGCAGCCAATTTTAGATGTGGCACATAGTGCCACATGTCGGTAAGGGAAATTGCTATAGTAATTTTAGATGTTCGCTTATCTTATATTAAGAAGTTTTTAATTAAAAAAATATATAGAATTTTACTTCGAGTAGTGTGTAAAATGATCATTACACCCTTCAATCCATTGCAAGTCCATCACCTCCAAACTCCACGTGTCTGAATTTTGAACGTAGAATAATTATTACATCAATGTACCTATTGTCCAATCTAATCCGTTTTTGATCTTGTTACACCCAATCCCACACGCAATTAACTTTAGTTGTGGCGACTAGAGCCGCAAAGGGAGGAAGTGGAGAGGGAGAGAGGGGAGAAGGAAGCAGGAGGAGGGGATCAAAAAAGGAGAAGATTGCTGGACCACAACGTTAGTATCCGTGAAGTGTTGACGGGTGGTAGTGGAGGATTGAGTTGGGACAAAAGAAGAAAAGGATGAAAAGAAAGTAAGAAAATGTGTATTTTTATGAATATTTTTGGGTGTGTATATTCATTTTTCAGAGGGTTAATTTAGACAAAGTAATAAAAAACACACGTTCCGATTCCAAACAGGTTCCAGTTTAAAAAAAAAAAAACTATATAAACAATACCCTGCGACGCGCCGCCCACCTCCAATTTTACACTCGCCCGACATGCATATTCAAGATTGTAGGGTTTAAAGCTGTTTATAGCAAGCTCCAGCCGAAACCTCACGAGGGCTCTTTCTCTCTCACACACTAATACATCCCCAGGAACACACAGTTAATTGATTCTGTAGAGAGAGCAGAAATCAGTCTATATATACAAAATTTTTTATGTATATATAGCGTTTTGGTTTGAGGTTTTGTTAATTTGATGATGGCGGCGGAGACGATGATGAATTCTGTGTGGGTCGGATCAGTTAAGGACCCAGAAAAGGAGCCGGTTACAACGTTGGATGCGTCGAATTCGAATGCGGCTTTGTTTCATCGGAGAATTGAGTTTCATCTGGCGAAAAAGCCGTTCAATGGGTTCAGTGATGGAGGAAATAGTGGGAATGGGTTTAAGCTGGTGACTTTAAACCCGTATAATTCGAATGCCAGTTTAAAATCGGAGCCCCATAAAGCTTGGCCCGGGTCCGGGAAGCCCCCCTCCGAGTCTTCCTCGGAGAATCATAGCGGGTTGGATCCGGAGCTTAGCTTTACAATCACTTTCAGGAGAATTGTAAGATTTTTTATTTGTTTTTCTATATAAAGTTTACATTTTTCCATTTCTGTTTTCATTTTTATCTAGTAATGTGTTTTTTGCTGTTTGATTGAGCAATGATTTTCTTTTCGGGAAACTTTGGTATCTCTAAAAAGCATCAGTTAGCTTGTTATAATAGAATGAATTGTGGGTTTTAAATAACTTTGTGTTGGCTTTTCATTTTTTTTTCTTTGAAAAAATTTGAGGTTCTGGGTTCTGTTTATGTATCGGAAATTTATTGTCACTGATGCTAAGCATTTAGGCTTTTTAATGAGTGGAAATGTAGCATAAGCTGGATTAGCGAAAGCAATGAAGTTCTTATATTCTAAGCCTCTAATAATCCTCAAATTGCAAATTTGAATTCTTGTATGTGTATCTCTTTGCGGAGGTTGGAAAAGGAAAAATTCATACAAGTGGGTATTAGAAAGTGTTATTTGGCATTTTCTCACTGCAACATTCAGGTACTTTAGTGTAACTTCTTAAATTTTGTCAATCATATCTGCAGTATCCATGTTAAACCTGTTTTTATCATTGATTCTTCTGAGGCTTCTCCCAAGTGGGTGGTTCTTGTTAGTATGAAAGTTTTCTTGATGTTATACATTCAACAAGTCAACAACTGAAAGAATTGAGGTTGAGTTCCACATCATGAATTACACTCACCTGAAATTGGGATACTGTCAGTATATTTTTTATTTTTTATTTTGTTCAGTATTTGTAATCACGGTATGTTGTTTAGTATTTGGAATCATGGTTTTCTTATTGATGCTATAATGGAGTGTAACTTTGATTAATTACAGGGTGCTGGCTTGCAAAATCTCGGAAATACTTGTTTTCTCAATTCTGTATTACAATGTTTGACATACACTGAGCCCTTGGCAGCTTATTTACAAAGTGGTCGGCATAAAATATCCTGTGAGTCTGTCATCTTTCTCTTACATTTTCTTTATCATACAATAACCAATATGAAGTATATGAAATGCCTGTATGAGGGATTCCTGGTATCATGTTTGTCATTTTATTCCCAATGGTGTAGTTTGATATTTGCTGTTTTATCATCTGTGGGAAAAGATGTCTGAAGGTGAGATAACATTGATGGATGTTTCATATGTGCTTGTAAAAGCTAAAGTGAAAGAGACATAAGAGTTATGAACAATTAGATGATTGAATATGGTTCCAGATAAAAATGGAAGGGCTGACAATGTGGGATGTATAGAAGTGCAAATTAATACCATGAATCTGTCAGAATTGATTGATGTTCAAGGAATGCCCAAGAATGAGATGTAGAGAGTGCAAAGTACTATCACGAGTCTTCTTGCAATTTGTGATCATTGTTGTTCTACGGTTTCTTGTCTGATTTTCTATGTGATGCATATAAATTCTGGCAGAGCTAGACTGATTCTTTCATCTTTCTGGTTTTGCAAAAATTCATCCTAATTTCTCTACTTGCATTTTTTTCTCTTCATTTGCACTATCGATTCATTTGAACCGTAGCATTGGTTGGCATCTTTAAGATCTTATGACCATGTATAATATATCATTTTATCTGAACGTCCAGTGGTCCTATAAGAAACATGCGTGCTGACTTGTACAGCTTGTCTTTGTTAGTTCTTTCTGGTTCATTTTTTCTTCTCATGGCTCATTTTGGTGGCTTATATTTTTCCTGAGCCCTGTTTTACCTCTGGTGTTCACTTTCAAAAAGGTCAATTGTTTGATTCTGATTTTTGCATCTTTGACATGATGCTATGAAGGTCGTACTGCTGGGTTTTGTGCTTTATGTGCCATTCAGAAACATGTGAGCCAAGCTCTGGAGTCAACAGGAAGGATATTGGCTCCAAAAGATCTTGTATCAAACTTGCGATGTATCCTGAATTTTCTGCTTATAATGTGTTCGCTAGACTTCTTGTCATGTTGTAGGTTCATCTTCATGGCTTGTAATATTATCTTATCTTGATTTAGTTCAATATGTTTCCTGTCATAGCAGTTTGATACTGCCTGACATGACTTTTTAGCATCATTGGTGATCTTAGTTTCTCCTCTGTTTTGGTCTTCGTTTTTTCTCTTACACTAACACTTGTCTGTTTTGCAACTTAAAACTTCTAGATGCTTTTAATTTGGTATTCTCCTCACTGTGGTGGAATTGCTTAGGCTTTAGATGTTTGAGTTGAATTTGGATCCTTGACAGTGATTTAGGCATATCTCGGAACTTTAGAAATGCCAGACAAGAGGATGCTCACGAGTACATGGTCAATTTATTAGAATCGATGCATAAATGCTGCCTGCCCTCAGGAGTGCCTAGCGAGTCACCCAGCGCTTACGATAAAAGTTTGGTCCATAAGATATTTGGTGGTCGCCTTCGTAGTCAGGTAACCATATCTTGCTCAGCTGCTCTTTTTTTTTTGGCTTAGGGTATCAGATCATTGGCTACAGATAGAATCAGAGTCTGCCTCACTTTGGTAGATGTGGTAAAATTTTTAATTAACTTTTTTATGCTGAAAGATCAAGATTTGATTGGGTTTCTGAGTGTACAAGTACCAGAAGATTCGGAGTCTTTTTTTTATTAGTCTTATATTTTACAGGTGAAATGCATGCAGTGTTCGTTTTGCTCAAATAAGTTTGATCCCTTCTTGGATTTAAGTCTAGAGATAGTGAAGGCAGACTCGTTATACAAGGCACTAGCTCATTTCACTGCCAAAGAGCAGTTAGATGGAGGGGAGAGGCAATATCAGTGCCAGCAATGCAAGCAGAAAGTCAAGGCTCTTAAGCAGCTGACCGTTTACAAGGCACCCCATGTCCTTGCAATCCACTTGAAGCGTTTTGGTTCGCATATGCCTGGCCAGAAGATTGACAGAAAAATTGAGTTTGGCCCTTCATTGGACTTAAAACCTTTTGTGACTGGTCCATATGTAAGTAGTAGGTATTTTATACGAGCATTAAGCATATAGTCCGAGAACATTGTTTACTTCCACTAAAATGATAAGTTTTCATGTGTTCTTTTATAATGTGCATCTTGTATCTAAATATGTGACATGGAATGAATAGATTTATATGCTCAGCACAATTCAAAAGCATCTTAAGGAGTGTTACACTCTTAATAGTTTTGAAGTAACATTGAATATCAAGGAAAAAGCATGTGGAGCAGATCTTGCATCTTAAACTTCTTGTTATGGTTACTTTATGTGCTTCTACTGTTGCTGAATTTTTGTATTAATCAAGTTACTTTCCTGTTTTGCATGTCATGGTAATATGAAATCCAAAAACGCATCTTGGTGATTTTATTTTACTGATTACTCCTGTCTTTCTGTTTCTATCGGCTATATATCCTTCTACAGTTGTTCCAAAACTATTTTCCACGTTAACCACCTAAGATCATGCACTTTTCAAATGTTCTGAAACTGCCTCTCATACCTCTCATACATCTTGACTAAATTACAAATATGCAAATAAACTGATCCTTTGTCGAAGGCTGAAGAGACATGGGACAGAGGGATTATATGTTTTAAACCCTTTGACTGATACCATGAAACCAGAAAAATGTCACTAGGTTGTAGGTGTGATTTCTGTTCTTATGGTGGGTTGTTAATTATCTTTTGCGTGTAGATATTTCACCATTTTTTATTTTGAAGGGTGATGCCGAAAGGGATAAGTATTGAGTAGCTGAATTGTACAGTTCAGTGCTATTTCTAATAGTAGATGAGTAAAGCCAGCCTAGCACATGTATTTTGTTATTAGTGTTTACCAAAATGAAAAAGTTTATAATGCTTTTTCATGTCTGCCAACACATTTTCACTTTTTGTATGGTTGAATGGATTTTGGTATATCCTTTTTTTCTGTTGTTAATTGTTGTATTTCTTTTCTTAATTCATTGCAGGATGGGGAATTGAAATATACTCTGTATGGTGTTCTGGTTCATGCTGGTTGGAGCACACATTCTGGTCATTACTACTGCTTTGTTCGGACATCAAGTGGCATGTGGTACTCACTTGATGACAACCAGGTACTAGGATGCATCAATTTGTCATCATTTTCTTGTACCAATTTGATTACAGAAATTTCCACCTATCATTTCTCTTACAGAAATTAGGACCTATCATTACAGAAATTTGATCATCAATTTGATTACAGAAATTGGGACCTATCATTTCTCTTAGTATCTATGAGGCCCTTTTCTTGTTGGATCAAGGGTTCTTATAGTGCTATAAATTTCCACCTTAATTGTGTATGACCTTAAAATTGGGTGACGGAGCAAAACTCCGGTTGTCTGGTGGACATGTTATTTTCTTTGGTGGGAAGTTGAAGTAACTTGTACCGAATCAGATATTTGGAGATGCACCTTTGTTTTATTTTAATTTGAAAGCCACCTTTGGATGATGGGCAGTTTGGAGCCTTTGGGTTTCAATTTGCTAAAAAGCACATGAAACTTATCTTCCTGAATCAGGGTTGCCGAATGATTTGTTGGCATTTTGTTATTATTGCATGATTGGTGTTCCCCAGCTTTGTAACATGAACTAGCTGGTCAAATCTTTCAACTTGTAGGTTGATGTTACTTTTTGGTGTTTATAATTTAGTCTTTAAAGAGGTGAAACTTATTAGAATCCAAAAAGCTTGGTTTTCTTCATTATGGGTTGCTTTCTTTAATGTACCAATTTGATCTGTGGTTTTGCTCCCGAATGCAACTTACAACCCATAAATCTGATTCCAAACAAATCAAATTCTAGTCCCCAGTAAAGTGACAGATCTTTGCATAGGGTTGGGTAATTCATGTGGTCAAACCAAGTCTGTCATGGTAACATAATTGTTTAATGCTTTTAGTTTTATAACAGTTATGGAATAAAGTTTAGGAAGTAATGGATGGAACTTGGAATAGTTACACAGTTTTAAAATTCCTTTAAGCATCACAGTCTCAATAGAGCTTCAAGATCAATGGTTTCCAAATGAACTAGAATTATGATAAAAGAGGATGATCGGCTCTTTTTAAAGGAAAATGGAATTCTTGCCAAATTCTTCTATGTCAGTTTAAAGTTTGGTGTCATGTAATCATCTTGATTTTCTATGCTCATATGTTGGTACTTTGTGGAGATAGCGATGTCCAGTTGTCTATTGCAGCTTTAAATGCTGTCCATCATGTGATGCATCATGGGATTAGTTTTCTTATTTTACTTGTTAGGTCATCTATGGCAAATGTTTGTGCAGGATAGATGAATTTTGGCTTTTCTGCATTGTAAACTGATGCACCTTGAATTAACAGGTTGTTCAAGTTAGTGAGAGGAGGGTTTTGGAGCAGAAGGCTTATATGTTGTTTTATGTTCGAGATAGAATGTATTCCACACCTAAGAAAGTTGTTGATGCGATACATAAAGAAAGTATGGTCATCAATACATTTGGAAGGAAAACATATCCTAATCTTAATCACGGATTGAAGGAAAATATCATGAATGGAGCAGTTGCGGGAAAGTTGAATGACTCCTTTTCTGCTACTGCGGCTCAGAAAGATGTAATGAATTCTAACATTATAAGCCAAAATCAAATGAAAAAGGATCCTGCTCAGAAAATTAATGGCCCAACAGCTCCTGAAGAAGCATGCCTAAAGAAAGAACAGCCTGCAGAAAATTCACTGAAGGTGTCACCTGTGGACAGCCTCCCCACATCAAATATAAATGGTGGAGATTGCTTGGTGCAATCACTTCCATCTTCTAAGGGATCTAATGGCTTTGTTAATTTTGGGAATTCTAGTAACTCAGGCAATAGTGGTGGCATAGAACTGACTACTGCTATTGTTAAGCAAGAAGACATCAATAGCCTCCAAATTTCTGCCGGAAAGAACAAGACTGATTGTGTGGTCATACCAACTGATGGAAATACGAAAGCGAGCACTGGTAAATATCTTTGTGATGCGGTTGACAGACCAGCTAATGGTAATGTCCTCCATAGATCTCCTCAAGATACATGTGTTCCTTTGGAGGCTAATGCTGGAAAGGTACTTGGTTTGCTTAGATTATGTTTTTTATTAGCTTCTATTTCGTATTTTACCTGCTCTCTTGAAATATATGCCATCTGCTCTCTATTTTACCTGCTCTCTATTGCATATATGCCATCTGACTTACCCAGTATGTGCAGAATGTCACATTACTTAAAGCATCTTTGGCATATATATTGTCATTTCTGATTGATAATTAACCTATCTGGAGATAGTGACGAATTTTTACTTGGCCAGCATGGTCAATAAACAAAATTATATAGACAGCCACTTATTCTAGGCCTTCCCGTCCCCTCGGACTGCATATCTAACCAAATCTTCTGTAGGTCGGATGTTTCCCTGACAGTATTGGTGTAGCTGAGGTTGGTGCTCAAAAAGCTCATGATATCAAAGATCGAGCATGCCAAAAACCGGCAACAAAACACTTGCTTCACAAAAGGGCTCTTAGTGACAGGCTGCATTTAGTAAAGAGGAAGCCTTTGAAGTGCCCTGTTACAACCAAGCATCTTAGCACAAACATCATTTTAGGAGCAGCCTTGGGACGGAGAAAGAAGAAAAACAGGGCCAGACGTTGTTCCCCAAAAAAACTGGATGGGCATCATGTCCTGTCAGATCTCGGGCCTTCTACTTCTGAGGAATCGAAGACTTCGACCATAAGCTGTTCAGCGTACCCTCCAGGGGGCTTCAAATCTAATGCAGATGAGAAAGATAAGATTCTTGGTTTGAAGGGTATTCCAGACAATGCTGACCTTCTCAGGGGCGTGAACGTGAAGGTTGTACCATATAGGGATGAAGTTGGTCAACATGAGAAAGTTCCCTTGTCGGATACACAATCACGCAACAGATTTACCACCGGGGGTGGAGAGTTATTTGATAATGGAAAATCATGTGGCTCCATGCACAAGAAAGGTGAAAAGGTGGAGAATGGTTTGATGAGGATTTCTGCTGCAGGTTTAGAAGAGACAACTGGTGAGTACTTGCATAATTTTGTCTCTTTAGGCTATTAGCTCAATCTAGTTTTTATCCATTGACTCCCTGGTGGAGCACTGATTATCACTTGTCTTTTGATTTGATTGATTACAGTTGCACGTTGGGATGGTGTTGAATGTTCTCCTGAAATTGTAGAATCCAGAAGTGTGGAAAATCTCGGAATTGGTTATATTGGGGATGAGTGGTAAGTTAAATATAAATTACTGAGATATTTGTGTTGTTTAAACTATTATTGTTATTGTAAGAAGGTTCACATTCATTAAATAAAAGTATGCAGCTTAATTTGTTGCAATCTGGTTTAGATGCTGCTATCTGCTCATGACTGCTATCTGCTCATGAGTAGCTGACTCATGACTTGCGGGTGAATTTTTCAGTTCATTCTACTCCGTTATATTGGGAGCCCAAAATTTCTATAGCTTGACTTTATACTTCCATAATTGTAGAAGGGTTAAAACTCTGCTCTTCCTGTTAAGACATGTTCAAATTAAAATGGGCTAATGAACCAAATAAAAGGTCCGGGCCTACTTGTTCTTTTAGCTGTTTAAATTCTCGTATGGATATGTTCTCTTATATGAATATAATCTATACTTTTGTAGGGATGAGGAATACGACCAGGGAAGAAGGAAGAAGATTAGAGGCTCCAAGCTCACATTTGATGGAACCAATCCTTTCCAAGAAATTGCGACGCACAAGGCAAAAACAAAGAAAGCAAAGCTGGACCGATCTAGCTCTGCAAACCAACCATTCAGGATATGATGAATCAGAAGCACAGGTCTAGAATTTGTCGAATTGAAGAGAATTCCTCGTACAGCGGCATATCTGCATTTTTCTGTAACGCGATTGTTGCTGGCCAGAACCGAAGGGTGGTCGAAATCAGGATTAACCAAACATTTTTAGTCAATATTATTGTTCTTTTCCCCCATCCAATAATGTAATTCGAGACTTGCTTTAACTCCTAGTGTTGTTGTTTGAGTTACCTGCCAGGCTACCTGGATCTGAATTTTTGCAATTTATTTGGAGATATGCTGAGGATTGACCAGCCTTTCTCCATAAAGTTTTGTTATCTGATCCTCGGTCATTTCTTGTAAGTGGGGAGATTTTGTTCATCTGCTTGCTTGACTTGCAACACAATTCCTTGCTTAAACCTGAAACGTTGACCATTTACCAGAAGCTAAACTGTAGAGATTTTGTTCCTTTAGAGATAGCATGAAAACCAAGAATCAATTAACTGTGGAGAAATATCTGCAATAGACACTAGACAGAAATAGGGAACTGGGCCAGCGACATCTGTACTTTGGTGAGCAAGTCAATTACCAAAATTATGACACAGCCAACAGGATTTCTGAGAGAATTGCTGGGACCAAAGTGCAATTGTCATGTATTGATCAAAATCATCATTAGTTTTAGGAGATTGCAAGGAAAGAAATCACTAGTAACAGCATTTACCAATTCTAAGGGTGTACGTGAAAATGAGTTTCAGCAACTTCCCGTTCCGGGCTAAATATTCTTACTTTGCTGACAGATTGAAAGTTCAAATTCTATTCAATCCAGACAGCAGAATTGCAAACACTGAGCCAAACTCAGAGGCCACCAGGGAGGGACTTAAGTCCCTTCTTGGGCTGTAGGTGAGAGTTCAAATCTCATCTGCAGCAAAAAAAATCTAAAGGTCGTGCCATAACACTCATTTAGTCTAATTGGATCTGTATACTCACTTGAGCCTAATACACAAGCCTCCTTAGGCTCCCCTTCCCCCTTAGATTAGGATAGAATAAATTATACAATGTATCGTTGTTGGCAAAAAAAAAAAAAGACAGCAGAATTGCACTACTGTTAGCTAGATGCAGGGTTTAACTTCCTCTAGTTATCTTCCTTCAGAAAATCTGTTGGTTACCCTTTTAAAATCCTTTCAAAAGTAAGTTTGGTGAAGGACATTTTCCATTATTAAAAGAAAATAGAAAGACTAAAAGCACAAGAATTGAAAATATTTATTGTGTATAAAAATGAAAAAACAAATTTGAGCCTTGATATGCAAAATGAAAGATGCATTAGAAAGAGTTCTTCGTGGAGTACAAATGTAAACTCATTATGAATTCTTTCAGTGTATAAATTTTTTTTTTAAACCTTCCCCACTTCCCCCTCCCCTAATCCCTTCCTACTCCCAAACCTAGTAGCCAAGTTCGAATCTTGGTCTGCCTGGCCAACAAGAAAAGTTATTTTGCCAAATGAAAAATTCAATGTGCCTCGTTACCTTTTTAAAACTAAATAAATGAAGCATGTTGCAATGCAACAGCCAACTAGATTCTACGAAATTAAGATTTAGCAATAAAGTATGGTTCAATTTTATTAATTATTTTTTGAAAATATTTTTCATTAAAATTTGATGCTTTTCTGTTTGATCATTTGATTAAGAAAAAATTACCAATTTTAAATAGTAATGTGGTTTTGCAATTGATAGCTGTAGTTCAAGTTTCAATTTTCAAAGATGTATACACGAGTGAACAATTGACAAGTTGGTCAAGAAGACAAATATCTTTTGGGTCATCATATTAATATTATGGGTAGAATTGGGTCAGCGGATTTTTGGTTAGAAATGTAAATAAAATGTTCTTCTGGGAGTAAAGTGCCTATTGCTTGCATCTAAAGCCGAAAAAGTGCAAATGACCGCACATTCATTCAGCAACTGTAATTAATCCCCATAAGAAACTTAAACACTACCAAAGAGATCAAATCTCACCGTGCCAACATTTGAACCTGTTGAATAATGAGTATTTCCATTTCCTGGTACTCTACTGTCATCATTTGGACTAATTTCACTTTGTTTTTTTGAACTTATATCCCTTTTTTATTTTATAACCTAAACTTTAATTTTGAACACTTTATACTTTAAATTCTTAATTTTGGACACTTTACGCTCTATACTTTCAAGTTTGTCCAATTTAAATCCAATCAATGACAACTTTAGTAAAATTAACGGTATAGAGAACTCAACAAATTATTGATAATGTGCAAAAAGTAGTCAAAAGATGCCAAGATATCATAACAAAAATAAAATAATATATTGTTATTAATTTACACCATCTTTTATCTCATTAATTTTGCTAACAATATTAGTAATTGAGATCTTATAAATCAATGATAATGTTCGGGGTGGCAATGGGGCCGGGGGGAGGGGGGATTTCCCCCGCCCCCCGCTTGCCCTGTTTCCCCCGTAGGGGCACCTGTGGGGTTAAAAAAATTTTATTATATAATTTCATTATAATTAAATTTGAGCAAATAATCAAGTACTAAAATATCAACATATCACCAAATTATTATTCATTGTAACTTCACAATTAAAACTCATAAAAATAATAAAACAAATGTTATTTGAATACAATCTAATATGATAAAACAAATATAACTAAAATAATCAAGTTTTTACTTTTGATACAAATACAATCACTAAATTATTATTGTGTTTTTTTAGAAAAAAAAAAAGTGTTCTTGTATTAAGTGTAGTTAGGAATTTAATATAAATGTATTAACAAATTTTGTATAAATAATTAATAATTTTTATTAATAGACATGTATAATTAGTAGTATAATTGATAATATCATTATATATATAATTATGCAGATATATATATATATATATTTTTCCAAACGGGTGGCGGGGCGGGGGGAAAAATTCCTCCCCGCCCCCACCCCAACCCCCGCCCCAACCCCCGCCCCAATAGACCCCCGTGGGGGCGGGTGCTCGCCAGCACCTGCACCCGTTGCCATCCCTAGATAATGTACTAAAAATTGTCAAAAAAAAGTTAAGTGATCATAATTAGAGTAATTTTCAAGTTCAAACCATCGACATAACTAAGATTAATCGGTATTTGAGACTTTTAACATGAGTCTTTCTTTTTTTTTAAAAAATATATATATATATATATATATATATTTATAGGTAAGATAGGATTTAAGAAACGGAAATGGAGGAAGATGAGATTTGAACCTAGGACGTTTATGTTTATGTTCTGGGGTTTGATTAGGTGTTCATAAAGAATCGAAAAAGCGGGTAATCGAGAAAATTGAATTGGTCCAAATTGAAAAAAGAGTAACCAATCATAATTTTTAAAATAGTTAGGTTACTCAAAATTACTTGAAAAATTAGGTTAGAGTATGATTTTCAATTTTTAAAAATTGTGATTATCTAAACCTACCTGCATATGTATAAGGTTAGTTAAGATAACCAACTTCCAAATCTCAACCATAATTATTTAGTCATTTACTAATAATTTAAGTTATAAGCCCCATGTCATTAAATATTTTATTTTCACAACTTATAAATTTGTATATTTAACCACATCTTCCATTTACCTTTTTTTTGCTTCCCGCATTTGATGCCGCTAATTTTATTTATTCTACCACTTTATTTTTTTTTGTCTTTCTTCAAAATTTCTTTTCCTTTCTCATAAATTCTATCCACTTCACCACTCTAATTTTTTTTATTTTTAATTGTTTAGAACTTACACATTTGGTTGTGGAACAATTTGTTATCTTTAATAGAAAGTGAATTAATAGTTATCAAGAAGTAGAGAAAACGAAAAAAATGTTCGAAATATTTTATGTTTTAATTATTTATTGTTCTTTGATTTTCTATTTTGTTGATAGTTTTTTAGAGCTATAGGATTAAATACTATCATTAATTTAAGGGAAATTTGCCAAATTGGTCCCTAACATTTTCACAAAAAACTTTTTTAGTCTCTAACATTTAAAATCAGCCAGAATAATTCCTAACATATAAATTATGAGCCAGTTTTGTCTTAATGCTCGTATTTGCTCTTTTTTCCGGCTAAAAATAGCACAATGGCATAATTTCAAGGGCAAATCGAAAACATTCGTTAATCCATAATTTTCCACCATTCTCTTTCTTTCCGATGGTTTTCGCCTTTAGCAACATAGAAGAGGGGAGCATGATTGTTCACATCCCCAAGGTAAGGCAAAATTGGGTTCTTAGTCACCACTGCTTTGGCAGTGTCCACATCTGCAGCTAAGGCCGCGTGATGAAGAGCAGTTCAGCCAAGTTGTCTGCGGCTTCAAGCTGCTCCTTAGCTAACTCCTTCACAAGCTTCTGCACAAACTTTGACCGCCCACAACTAGCTGCCACATGAAGGGGTGTCATGCGAAGGTTGGAGACTTTTGCTGTCTTTGCATTTTGATTGGAACAAAATTGGTAACTAGCTTCTTTCCAATCTCCTTCCATTGTTGCTTTGTAGAGTTTTGGGAGCTTGGTTGTATCCTCTTTAACAATTTGCTGACCCCCTTCTCTTGCTGCTTCGCGAACAAATCCCAATGTCTCGGGATTTAAGCAAAAAAAAAAGAATGGAAATTGTAGTTGGAATTCAAGAATAAACGAAAAGAAGAAATTATGAAATAGCAGTAAGCTGAGAACCAATTGAAGAAGTGGTGAAAGAGTTTGAGGGATGCAAAATTATGGATTAAAGAATGTTTCCAATTTTGCCCTTGAAATTATGCCTGTGTGCTATTTTTAGCCGGAAAAAAGAGCAAATACGAGCATTAGGACCAAACTGGCTCATAATTTATATGTTAGGAACTATTCTGACTGATTTTAAATGTTAGGGACTAAAAAAGTTTTTTGTGAAAATGTTAGGGACCAATTTGGCAAATTTCCCTTAATTTAAACAACTATTGTATTTTTTTCTTTGTTAATTTAATTTATTTTTCTTTTTCTCCTACTAGTACAAGAAAGTTAAATTATTTTGTATACCCCATTCTATCTTATAGATTAATTTGCCAGCGATTAACTTATTGAATAGAATTAGAGTATGTAATATAATTCTGCTAAATCGCTATTTGTGATTAGCGTTAGTAAAATTGTAAATGGACTGGTTACTTGCTCCCTAAGCACCCCTAGACTTGATAGTTGTCTTCTTGTTTTATCAAGTCTCAAGAATTTTTTCCCCCCGAAAAAAAGTCTCAGCGTTTGATGCGTAATTTGGCCTAAAATCGAGTAACATTAATTATAATTAACCCATCGCAAAAAAAAAAAAAAAGCCCCATTCTTTGGGCAGCAGGCTTCTTCCCTAATTCTCCCAATTTCCAAATTCCATTCAGGTAAGGACTTAACTTCTTATTCCCAAAAGAAAAAGAGATTGAAAAGGAAAAATGATTTGGAAAAGGAATTAAATGTGATATATCCTCAGTCCCTCTACAAAGTCCCTTTCTTTCCTCTTTCAAGCTTAAGTTTGCGAGAGAGGAAAACTCAGTACACTTTATTAAACAAAAAAAAAAAAAAGTAGAAACGATGGACGGAGTTTTATCTCCGGCCGATCAGCAGAGCTTAGTCTCTTCGTTTCTGGAAATCGCCGTCGGCCAAACTGCCGATACCGCTCGTCAATTTCTTCAGGTCGGATATACACACTCCCTCTCTCGTTTAGGGTTTATCTTGCGGATCTGATGATTTATTGAATTCGCATTGTGATTTTTGTTGCTATAATAGTTGCGTTTTTGGCTGAAAATATGTTGAATTTTTTTTTTGGGTGTTCTAGTGATATTTTGTTAGTGTAAAAGTTCTGAACTGTTTTCGGTACTTGTATCTATTTGATGATGATGAATGATATGAAGAAGATAATTTCAGCAAAAATAGTTAATTGATTGAAAAGCTTAGAAGCTGATTATCTCAATTTGACAGTTATTCGAGAATAACTTATGAAGGTTGCAGCTAAGATAAACCTGCAAAGTCTGATTTGTTGTGTGTTATAATAGAAATATGGGGTACTGCTTCTAGTGGCGATATGCATGGTCCCGCTTACGGGGTTCAAATCAATACATTCTAAGAAGAAATATCTATTTTTGTTATTATTTTTTGGGGTTTTGGAGAAAGAATTGTGGGATTGGATAAGGATTGAGATAACAGAGGGTTTAAGAGTATGGTTCTTTTCTGTTGTGCCACTTATCAAAATGGTGTTTTGCTATATTAGAAGTTTCTAATGGTCGCAGAATATTTGTGGCACTTATGCTGACTTGTCCCATTAATGCAGTAAAAAGGTAGTCTTTTTAGTATGAGGAAAAATGAAACGTGATGAGAATTCTGGATTTCCTTGAGAAATAAAACTGGGATGTTTGAGGTCTTCCTTTTTTTTTCTCTCTCTTTCCTTGGACAGTGTATATAGTTTTACTTGATAGCTCTGGAAATTCCTCATCAAGCTGATAAAAGAAACCGTAAAGTTCTACTTTGAATGCAATTGTTTTCAAATAAAGCAAGATGCTTTTCACTTAGATAGACAAACGAAGCACTTTTAACTACTGTGTAACATTTGCATGAGTATGTCTGACTCTGGAATCAAACGTGAAATGGAAACATGACGAGAGATTAGGATTGGATAATCTTGAGAATGGAAGATGGTAAAAATTGGTCATGAGAGGTGGGTTGGTTGCTATCAAATTATGTTACGTAGGCCCTGAAGTGTTCACATGTAAATGCCATGATAGATAGTTGGAGATTCATGTCAATTCCGGGCATACTCTACTGCTGCACTGAGGAAAAGAAGTGTTTCACTTTTGTTATTTCTTGAAGGTTGGGTTTTCTAATTAAGAGCGGATAGTTCTTAAATGTGAAAACAAAGAATGAAACTACTAGTTGTTACATCTTTGATTGGGACAGCTAGCGGTTATATCTAGCTAAAAAGACAGCAGACTTTGGCTTTTCGAAGAAAATATATAGCTTCTTAGAGCTGAGGCAATGCAATAGCTAATCCTGCTTGTCCTTTGTAACAGAGTTTGTGAAAAAAGGTAAGATGGACAGGCAGGAAGTGTATGATTTTGTTTTTGAAACATGATAGGTGGCAATATGTACTCCTTGTTAAATGCGTGGATGATGAACTTCTTATATTTTAAATATAAAATGATGAAAAACTTGAGTAGTTCATTTGATAATTATTGTCTTACATACCCCTTTTAAAAGTTTTCAACGATGATACACAATATTTCACTTTACATATAAAAGGGAGATGCACCAATGTTGCTTTTTGGTTGCTTCAGTTACTGGGAATTTCCTTCCTACTTCCATCAAACATGAGAAGCACCCGTGCATATAGAATAACAATTCTTCTTTGTTGCATGGACCAACTGTTACTTCATTCACAAACTTTGTTCCTAAGTAATATAGAATTTTTGCTAACTTTGCTGCCTGTAATATGTGTCATGTTGCATACCAGTAAACAGATTGACACCTCACACCCAATCTTGAGTGCACATAACATAGATGAAAAATATTAACTCTAAAATGTAGAAGCAAAGCTTAATATTTTCTGTGTTTTTTAGTAAGGAAGAAACACATGGAAGATTTAAAGCAATTGTTGAGCTCAGTCATTATGTTGAAAATCTGGTGCAGTATTTGTTATTCTTACAGTGGCATTTTACTGCTGCAATTTAAGAGACATCTAAGGTCAATAAATTTGTTAAAGAAACTTATGGACATTTAGAGGTAAAGTCTGTAAGTCTTTCAAAATACATTTACAGTATTTTTTTCCTAAATGTTGACTGCTGTACAGCTTTTTCCTTCAAGATTTATTTTTGGTATTAGAGGCATTGGTTTTAAATGTGGAAATAAGTTGTTGAAGTATAGTTTGTAGTTGTAACTGCATTGATTTCTGAAGCAAATTTGAGTATGTTAAATTGGCTTAAACATGGAGGAGTTGAATCTAATGAATAGTATTTGCTGCACATAAAAGAACATATCCTGTTATCATAATTTAACCAGGCAGGGTCTTTAATTGCATCTCTAACAAATTTTGAAAATACGAAGACATGCTGCACTGTAATGTTCACATGAATGATTAACTTGAAAATCTATTGTTAAGTATAAAACTTAAAGAGTTTGGTCCCTCCTAAAAATTCTGTCTTGATGTTGGAGTCCTAGCTTTTTTCATAGTGAACTTCTTGTTCTTATTTGTGATCTGAATTTGATCTCTTTGTAAACTAGACTCAGTAGTTATTATCTTTTTTCTATTGAGTGCTACTTGAAGTAGTGATTTGCAGTTGTGGTAAACTTTGAAGAGGAGGCTTTGGCCTTCAACATCTTTGAGAATTATTTGCTATTGTTTTAGTCAGGGAGCCAAACTTTGGGGGGGGTCCATATATATCAATGGTTAACAAATTTAGAATGTTTGACCTTTTATTTAAGAGTACTTTTTTGAGTTGTACTTCCTTTAAAGGTGGATTAAATAAAAGGTCAAACATTCTCATGTAATCCACCTTTAAGTCTTTCAAAAATAAATCTTGAAGAGTTGTACTTTCTCAGATACATCCTCATGTAAAGGTGGATTACTTTCTTCTTTGTTGCTAACTGTTGGAAAGTTTGCTTTCTGATTATGTGAAAATTTTGATAGTCAATATTCCCTGCTGCAGGCCACAAGTTGGAAGCTTGACGAAGCTATTCAGCTTTTCTATATAGGAAATGAGGGTGGGGCGGCAACATCATCTGCACAATCTCCACAGTTGGAAAGTGATTTACCCTTGGATGATCCAAGCTTGAGGAGGTGAAAGAAAAATTATATGGCTAGATTGTCCTCCTATTGTTTCTGTGTCTTCTTTTTTTATCCTCTTCTCGTTTCTACTTGTTTTCTGAGGATGGATAAATTTTTTGGAAAGCCTCAAAATTGTGGAGACTGAAAGTAGAAATTAGCATCTCTGAAACCATAAAGAAATTATACATCAGTCTAATGCATTTCTTTTACAACATGGCTTATTACAGTGGAACAAGAACAGACTTGGAAGATCAAAATATAAAACAAGGCGATGGAGATGATGTACGGCCACCTTTACCTGTAATAAGGGATGTACTCTATGACAACACAATGCTTTATGGGTATGTCCTGATTCCTAGCATTCGGTGTGCTTTTCCTGGAATAGTTGAATGTTAAGAGCTGTTAATTTTAGCATATGCACTATTTTCTTCTCCTCATGGATGATTGTTCCTCATGCTTTTATGTGAAGAGGTATTTTTTATTACAGATACTTAAAATACTTCTGTGGGAAGAGGGATTACATTTTATCTAATTCCCTTCTCTCCAGATTCAGTTGTTCTTAAAACATTTATTTACAATTGTTGTGGAAGAACATTTCAGATATATTCAATCTTAAAAGTAATCGTGCTTTATTCTTGGAGACAAGACTGGATTACAGATGTTATATAGTGAACATCTGTTAGTCAACCAGAATTTGAGAGATTATGGTACTATGCCAATGCCCTCCTTTGGGACTGAATTTTTGTGAAACAGACTTGATCAAAATGAGGTTAATTATTTTAGCATGTGTTTTGTTGTTTAGTTACTTTTGTTGTCGCTATAAAACTTTTTTTTCCTCCCTTTTCATTTTTGAAGTGCATCAAGAATGGGGGGTTCATCTCATGAAGCTCGTACAGTAGTTCCCTTCCGCAATTTTGAGGAGGAATTGAAACGACCTGGTGTCTGGGAAACAGAGAATGGTTCTGCATCTACTGTGGACAAGTCTCAATATAATCTTGCTTCGTTATATCGTCCTCCATTTGCTTTGATGTACCAGGGATCCTTTGAAAAGGTAAATGGCTTAATTTGGAAGAGCCCTGCAGTTTTTTGGCCGACTAAGTGTTTTTGCTGTTGATTCTTTTTTTGATTTTCTTGGGGCCCTCTTTCTTTTTTAATATTTTCCAGCTCCTTAAATTGTTTAACTTTCTAGACCTCTTATCATTTCCCTAAAGCTTTTATAAAGGTGTTTCAGTGGTTTAACTAATTAAGCAATTGTGAGTATTTCTTATTTGTGGCCAAGTGGAACAGACCAGAGAATGCACTAATGGAATGTGTTGGTCAAATTGATCACCAGGATTCTAACTTTATTATAGAGTTTAGGAACAACATATACCCCATCTGTGAGGGGAATAAAGGTGAGCTCAAGGAGGTCAAACTTCAGAGAGCAATGAATTGTTTTTCGACTTGTCGTTGGACAGGACAGTTCTCAAGTAATATTAAATGAGCTGATAGAGTTGAAATTTTCTTTAGGCAATTTTTGCATAGTGAATATGATCATCTGTATGTGTTTTGATAGGATGTAGGATTGAGTATTTGGTCCCCTTCCTCTTGAAGCTTCTGGAATGTTGTTAGTCAACGCCTACAAAGACTGGTAGATTTCTAAGGATATATGAAGAAAGAGGGTAGTAAACTGGAGGTTGTGATTGAATGGTTGAAGTCTCCGTGTATTCCTGGACCTTTGCAAGATTATTGTTCAAGATTCCTGAATTTGTGCTATCAAGTTTCTTGGTTTGCATTAGAGTCATTGATCACCCAGGGCAGTCCTTTTGTTGGGATGAGTCCATGAAATAAGGGAGATAACTATTCAATTCAGAATGGAAAAAGGGTCCCTAGGAAGGGGGTATAAGATTGGGTTATGACAAGGAGAATTCCATTTGACCATGTGAGGCACCTGTATACCTCATGTCCTCATTGATGACAGTTTGGGTATTTCCTCCTTTGGCATATTTTGCTGTACTTCATTTGTATCACCGGTTAAAATTTTAAGGTTAAACCTTTGCCATGGAATCTGACAATAGTTTTTGAGATCTTGTAACTCTGAAAACAGGGAATGGAATTACTAAAAGTGTTTGATATGGCAAGCTTATAACTACAGACCAAGTATGGTTTGACTTATTGTTTGGGAAGGTAAAGCTGTTATGACAGGAGGCACCTAGGTTTGCAATCATTTTTTTAAAACTTGTGCAGTTTATTTTTAGTACACTGTTTTTCATCAAAGAGCTCCACTAAAGGATAGCTGTGATTAACTCATCGAATAGCTGAATTTTCGTTTCTTCATCTGGAGCTCTAGGTAACTGGTTGTGTACACTTGGCAAGTTTAAGATTGGAATGATGCCTGCTACTTCTGTAATTGATTAAAGCCCACCCTGTATTCAACTGCAATGGTGATTCTTGTATTTAAGGCTATCTTCTCGATGGGCAAATTTTTTCTGGAATCACAATAAACAATTCTCACAACATCCAAATGTAATTACAGTCCTTATTCAAGATGAAATTTTTTTTTTGGGTTTTTGGAAGATTTATTCTTAGCAGTCTTTTATTTGTTAGGTGGTCAGATCATTCTTCTTCTCTATCTCCTCCTTGTTCTTTAATTTTTCTTAACAAATCCTCACGAATCTTCATTGCAACCTGACTAATTCTTGTTGGACTTTTAGTGAGGCGCTTTGTTGTGGAAATGTGATCCTTTATTCTTCCTGATTTATATTTATAAGAATATTGCATGTCTGAATTGATTGTAATGGATTGTGGTTTCTGTATTTTATATTGATGTTAACTATGTTCTTTTTTTGTTTTGCAGGCAAAAGATGCTGCTAGATCACAGAACAAATGGCTTTTGGTAAATTTGCAATCTACGAGGGAATTCAGCTCGCATATGGTAGATTTTTCTGATCTCACTTAGCATCCTCCCTACTCTCTGTTCTTCCTCAACCAGTTCTTTTATGTGGGCTGACTTCCCCCAATTTTGCTATTTACTTCTTTTAAAGCTCAATCGTGATACATGGGCCAATGAAGCTGTTGCTCAAACTATTAAAAGTAATTTCATCTTCTGGCAGGTGTGTTTTTCTTCTTCCTCCTAAAAAGTTTGTTCTGTATAAAATTTGTGTATCTCTCAGACTCTTGTATTACAAGTTCTTCATTAAAATATGACATACTTACATCTGTCTTAATCTCTGTCAATCAACATCGAATGTTGTATGTATGTGCATGTGTGGTGGTTTTTTGTTTAATTAAATGTGCAAGTGTTTATTTCGATGCTACTAGAAATCATTCAATTTTTCGGAGGTATTTTCCATGCTTGCACCCTTTTTTGCTTGTTTGACTATGTTCATGATGCCATTTTTATTAGGGAGAGGAGATTCTGTTTCTAGGTCAGATGTGGCATTAATTAAATATAGGGGACATTCAAGTTTTTTTAATTTTGAATAGTTCTATAATCTGATATTTCACTTTTTAGCTTTTGAGGAGCGTTATCCCATCTAACACCTTTATGTAAAGGATGTCAATCACTAGTGTAATTGGCATCATGACCACTAGACAAGGCACTCAGGATTAAGCTAATAAAAAAAAGCTGGATGTTTTCTTCCCACTAGACAAGGTATCACTAACGTTGCTTTCCAGAAACAGAGATTGATGAATCACCATGTAGGAAATGAAGTTGTCAAAAGTAGAAAACTCCTTTAGGTGATTTATTGGTTATTGAGGTTAAACAAGCTTTAAAATGATTCCTGTGTGAAACCGCTTCTATTTTTCTTCATTAGTTAGGAAACTCAATGTGATTGCTGTGGTTCTTCCATTACTTTTTTTTTCTGTGATGTCGTTCGTATATACAGGTATATGATGATGCAGAAGAGGGCAGTAAGGTCTGCACCTATTACAAATTAGATTCTATTCCTGTTGTTATGGTGATTGATCCTGTGACGGGTCAAAAAATGCGCTCTTGGCGTGGAATGGTTCAACCAGAAACTTTGTTGGAGGTACATTCTTCATGCTTGTGGTTTGTAGACAAAGATCATGTTCTGCTGCCTAGAAGCTTTTATGTTTTTTGCTTTTAATAGTTTCTAAGTATGAAAATTATAATAAATTTCTGTTGACTTCTGTAGGATCTTTTACCTTTTATGGATGGTAGCCCAACAGATCATCATGTGAATCTATCTCATAAACGGCCCAGAGAGAGTCCTGTCATTCGTCCTCACCGAGTTCAAGGTTCCTGAAATCTTTTTTTCTCACCAATTACTTTCTGAGCTTTTTTTGGTTGTTTTTTCCCCATGCTATATAATACCTACTACTGCATTCAGTCTTTCTCTACTTTGATTAAATCACTGTTTGTGCAACAGAAAACAGAAATTATGGTTTCCGTTCATTTCAAATTTCTATATCTATTGTCAAAACGATCATTGTTGTTTTTTTTGCTATTGTACTCATTCATTTGTACTTGCTTTGAATTTCATGTTATATTTGCTGGTATTTTTGAATTTCTTATTCTTTAGAAAGTGTTCTGTTTGATCTTTGTTGGTTTTCCCTCGAAATTTTCTGCTTTAATGAATTTCTTTTATCACGATGACATGCTACTAGAACCGTATGATTTTGTAACTGCAGCAGCAGTAGCTTTAAAGGATGAAACTACTACACATTATTAAAGTAATAGTTAATTCAGTCAACAAAGAGCTTGAGGAAATCTAAAATGAAAGACCGCCATAGTTGTGCTCATGCTACTGTTAGGGGCTTTTTTTTTTTTTGAAGATAATTGGCCTATTTGTAAGCTGGTATATCTCAATTAGGAGTCTTTTCTAGAGTTTTACTAGTATAGAGTGTTTGCCAATATTGCTATTTTGTGCAAAATTAACACAAAGCCTATCTTGAGCCTTGGTTAGTTTTGCAAAATTTTCTAGGATCTTATATAGCTATATAGTTGTCTTATTAGATTTTTAGACTTTATTGCTTTCATGATTGGATGGGGAACATATGCTTCCCTTTTCGTCCTATTTTTTTGTCTGACGAAAGCGGGATTGCAGTATGTATCATAAGATTTTACAGTTAGATTTGCCTTTAGCTTTTTTAAGATTAATTTTTTTGGCTGATAGATATGACGAATTAAGTTTAGTTGGTTATTATTTTGTTCTGTTTCTTGTCTAATCCCCTGAACGCTATCTTGTTGATCTCTTTCTCCATTGTTACTGCTCACTGTCGTGCAACTTGTTCTTCTTCCGCTAGAGTTAGTAAGAGAGATCAACCTAATCCTGTCTTTGAGCAGTATGGTGTTTAGAACAATGGAAATAGTTTGCATGAGCATACTATGTGTATTTGTATTAAGAAAGAATGTTTATCTGCTGTTGCATAATATTGTTCAATTCATTTTGTTCAGGCGGCACAACTGTAAGGCCTAGAAATAGTGCTTTTCTTAAACTGTAAAATAGTTTTTGCTATATCTATGAGATATGCACGAAAACTTTCTTCTTGTTGCTTTGTGAGATACTTGAAAACTTTTTTGATTAACTGGTTTAAGAATAGCTTTCTGAGATATTATTGACTAGTGCTCTTATCCTACAAAAGCTTTAGTGATTGAAAGCTGTTTTCGGAAAGCAAATTTTAAATGTGCATTTCCAGAATATCTTTTCCGACTTTTCTAAAGCAGAGCTACTGACACTCGCTTAACAACATGATCATCACATTTTTCATGATTTTTTTTTGTGCTTGACATGGTATTAAGTATCCATGCAGTACTTAAAGGTCATTGGTGCGGCTTTTAATTTGTTTTTGAAGCTTTGAAAGCTCAGTTTAGGTGCCCCATTATTTTTGAATTGCTAACATCTTCTTTCACTGATTATTCCTGACTTAGTTGTCCATTTTATTTTTGTTAAATATCCTCTTTGACATTTTGGGTACATTTGAACTTCTATTGCACTCATTTTACTTTGCCAAATGCTGCCTTGAGGATGAAAAATGGAAATTGAACTGGAATTTTTCGTGGATGTCAGGTGAGACTGAAGACGATGAGGATATGCTTCGGGCATTGGCTGCTTCAATGGAAGGTGTGAAAGATATGGACAAAAAGGAAACTGATGATGTTGACGAATCACCACAAACATTGTTAACTAAGAACCCTGCTTATCCACCACTGCCGGAAGAACCCAAGGGTGCCAAGAATCTTCTCTGTAGGGTTGGTGTAAGGCTTCCTGATGGACGCAGACTTCAGAGGAATTTTCTTCGGTCCGACCCAATTCAGGTAAAATTCGATCAATACTTTTAGTAGTATTGAAGTGTAGTAAGTTTACTGTTATCACTCCTTCAGGTTGATTTGGTTTACTGAATGTAAAAAATGGCGAGGATCAGTCATTTTAAGTCGTGGAAGGCCATCAATTTGAAGGCAAATAGGAGATTGTGCTTTTGTTTTGTTCTACTATAAGGATACAGTACTACTTTTCCAGTTGCTTAACAAGCAGAATTTTTCGGTCCCGATTTCTGATGATTAAGTGACCAACTGATAGGGTTTTGAGCAGCCGGTTTTTCACCTGCTTCCAATATAGGATTAGCTATTTACGAGCATGCCATTTCAAATGCTATCCATTCCATTTACTCAACTGCAGTAAAATTCACTTAATGCTCTTAGTGCTGTCAATTTGGAAGCGCTCTGCGCTTATTTTGCTTTTTCTGTGGTTTCAGTTGCTGTGGTCATTCTGCCGTTCTCAGTTGGAGGAAGCCAAGACAAGGCCATTTCGCTTGACACAAGCTATCCCTGGGTCCAAGTCCTTGGACTACAACATAGATTTAACATTCGAGGCATCAGGGCTTGCTAACTCCATGATATCAGTTACATGGGAATGAAGACAAGGTTCAGAGTCAGCGGCTAAAATTGTGCCAAAAAGCCTCTGTTATTTGACTGCTGTAATCTTGTAGTATCCCTTCTTTGGTTGCTATTTCCTGACTTTTTGAGTCTCTTGGAAGGGAAGGCTGTGGAATGATTGAAGTTATACGTTCCCCTTGCGTATCATGTAAATATTGGACAGTGGATTTTCTATATTTATATACACATATATATATCTGAGAGTTTTGCTCCTCCTCAATCTACATTTGGTTGCTCTATTAAACGCGCTTTCTTACCGAAGGTAGAATTCTAAACTTTGAAGTTCAAAAGTAGCTCTTCATCAGTCTACCTACATTTGTGTGTGTGTGTGTGTGTTGGGTGGGGGGGGGGGGGGATATACATTGGATTATTTAAAAAATCTCTCTGAAGATTTCTGCTAATATCACGTAGCATGTGAGAAATTTTAAAAATATTACTTATCCCTCTTGTTAGAGATTAACTATTATAGTATCCGAATTGGCAAAATTACCTTCATGATATTACCAATTTTTGAGGCAAAAAATATGGAAGACAAAACCCCTAATACCTGAAATAAAACAGCTATTTTTACAATCTTGTAGTAACTGTTTAGGCAAAAAAAAAAAAAAATAAAACAGTAAGAACAATGGCTGTTGAAACAATCATTTTTGGTCCTAAATCCACCCCACTCCCCTACTCAAATTTCTTAGTCCTCTTGTGCCGACTTTAGACTAAATCAGCCTCATTATTCTAACATTTATCAAGGAAAAAAAAATGGTGGAAGAGAAAAAATGGCTATTTTAACAATGAGTTTTGCATTTATGCATCTCTGCTGTCCACTTTTGATTCTCATATGTTAATGTTACATTAATTCACCCTTGCTATTCTAACAACTATTTAGGCTGCCAAAAAAAAATGGAAGGGTATTAGAACAATTATTGTTTCTTTTAAATGCCCCCTTCCTACTTATTGTGATCCTAGGCTAACCTCATATTAAATTACCCTCAATATTCTAACGATTATTTAAACAAAAAAAGGAAACACTGAAATTGTTAAAAAGTGGCTATTGTTACAATTACTTTTTTATTTAAATACCCCCTTCACTTTTAGTCCTCTTATGTCAACTTTATATTAAATTAGCCTTGCCATTTTGACAATCATTTGTGCAAAAAGAAAACAAAAAGAAATGTAAAGAATTGGAAGAGAAAAAAGTCAAAATCGATAAGAAATGGCTATCTAAAATTTATTTTTTGTATTCAAACATATCTTATTCCGGTCTTATGTTAAATTTCCCTAATTATTCTAAGAATATAAAAAAAAACCAAATTGATACAATCATCACGATTGTTATAATTATTATTGTACTTAACACCTTCCCTGGCCCCTCAACTTTTTAAGTTCTATGTAAAGGTTCTATTAAGAATTAGTTTGGTTGAAAATTTAAGGTAGACAACTCAAAAGCGTAGACTTGGAACAAAAATACATCGCTGGCCTTAAATGATTATTTTAAGAATATTATTGTTGTGCTGTTGGATGACACATTGTTAAATGATATGGTCTGAAAAGTGGTTGATGACTTTTTCGAAACCTCAAAGTATATAAGTGATATCGAAAATCTAAAGGATGGTTCTGAAAATTTTCCAATATTCATGCGTAGTCTTTGTTAACTATATAGCATAGTTTCATATAGGGATAATATCAAAAACCTCTCCTGAAGTTTCTTTTAATATCACCTAGCACTCTTAAAGTTTTAAAAATCTCACTTACCTTCCTTATATTTGTTTTTTGTGTAGCAAAATTTTTAAAATCCTAAACTACCCTTCAATTGCTAAATAAAAACATTCATAAAACACTTTGTTCACTTCAAGAAAACTAATCATTTCAAAAATAATCTCTTGTAGTACTACCACATCACATGCTATATTCCATAAAAATATAAATTTGAAAAATAAAAATGATATTTGAAAAGAAATATATTTGCTTCAATTTTATTATATATGCTCAAAACTGACTTCTTATGAATTTCTATTTTTTTCAACATCTTCTCAACCCTTACTCAAACTATTAAACTGTACCAGTCATTATAAAAATTAACTTAAAATAAGCAAATAAATCATACTCCACTTTATCACAATCACAAAAGGTAAAAGATAAACAAAATTTAGTTTATTATAATGTACAAATAAAATATTGCATAGTCATCCAAAAAATATGAGTAAGAGAGAATGATGGAGAAAAGGGAAAACGAAGAAAGTGACTCTCGTTTCTTTTTTTTTTTTTTTCAATTTTTGAGCTCCATTTATTTGGTATGTTGTGAATTATGTGCCAAATGAGGGTTAATATAGTCTTTTTACAATTATTAGGGGAGATAAGTGATATTTCTAAAATCTCATAGGGCCAACTGATATTAAGAGAAACCTCAAGGGAGGTTTCTGATATTATCCCTTTCACATAATATACGTGGGTAAGGATTATGTGAATTAGGATAGACTTAATGCAAGTTCCACTATTTAAGATAGCTATCACTCCCGCCGAAATGGTCATTCTCGTTTCCTAAAGCTAACATGGAAATAAATTATCATACTCCAATTTTGTTCTCCCATGCTCTTATCTCGTTTTGTTGCATGACAAAGCTTTGAAATCTTTGTTTTATGACCACAATTGTGAAGCCTATTTTGCGTATATTGTTCAATCATTTGGCGGACTAAAGAAAGTTGTGATTACGCTTCACACATGTAAAGTGTCGTTTCTTGTACGAAATGTATTTATTTTTATAATCACAACACTATTTACTTAAATTAATTAAAATAATCCTTATTTGCCTAAAGCAACATAGGATAATTAGGTCAATCAGGTTGATTAAATTTTTAAAATTATGAACTCACATTAAACAAGGCACAAAGATATTATCACAAAGTAATGAAACTAATAAACAATGACAACAAAGTAAAAGGGTATGTAAAAAAATGTAAACTGTCCATTTTATAATGTGGTTTTGTTTATGTTTACTTCCAATCTTTCTCAAATTTAGTAATTCTTTCACGAGACTGTATCTTCCAAAGAGTAAGACGACAACCTTTGTACGATTGAGGTAGTTCAATTCAATCTCCTTGAGCCTCACTAGCTCATTGAGATTTGGATTATAGTCCCCCCTTGAGAAACTTCACTCAAGTACAATGAAGTTCTCAAATTTGAACACTATTGTTGATGGACAATTTAAGCTCTCAAATGTCGATTTTGGGTAGCTATCCAAGACCAGCTTCCATCTAGTTTTGTCATTTGTGGCATGACTATTAAACAAGGAAAACTATGTTCAAATTTTTCTGATTGAATGTGACTTAGGTAATGGAAAATTGGGGGTTTAGGATAAAATATAAATGCTCCATCGGGAGGGTAAAAGGTTATTTCAGTGTGCGTGTGCGTGTTTGTTTGTGCATGTCTTTTTAGGAGGTTATTGAAGATCATAATTTAATCAGATTAATTTAGCATTTACTATATAGTAGCATTCTATTTCAACTTCTCCTATTCAACCATACCAAAAGTTTGTCTGTATACGAGTATCTTTTTTTTTTTTTCTAGTCTTTACTTATCTTATCCAGAAAAAAATGAAGGCATAATGCATGCTTCCTGATTGAACAAATAAGCTACATAGACGAAATTCGAACAACTTATTTCAAAATTAAGTACAATGTCAAATCTTGGTTGCTAGGACATGTGAAAAGAAAAAGAGATTGGGGAATAGTTCCAACTACGCTAGATAATAGTACTCCAGCAATATGAGACTTGTGCAATCTGTAATATTGGTACAATATCTGAAACTTGTTTTCACCCATGACTTTTGTGTCAAAATAGCTAATTTTCTTGATCTGCAGCTATAGCAGACACAGAAATGCATTCCAAATTTATAGCCTTCTTAAGCACATAATTTACCAGCTTGATTTCTTCATCACTTCCTCCAAAGTTGGTTATCCACACATTCTGTAGTGATTGTAAGGCATATTCATAGTTGGCTTGCTGCATGTCATAACCACTTGAAGCCTTCTTTTTATCAACGTCCCAAAGCTGCATTTTTGTGCAAATCTCAAATTAGATTATCTCCACTTCTGAACAGAATTTAACAATTTCCCATAAAAATGTTATTATGAGGACTTTTATTGGGAGGAGGGGGGAGAAGATTATGCCAGGAAGGGGAATAACAACTACTACAATTCATTTATCATTTCTTGAAGAGAAAACAAGGGTTTAGATATCAAGTTGAATTACATGAAATAAAAGTAAACATGTTTACTATAAAGAATCATACAACCTAGAAAAGTAGTACCTTCAGCTTGATTTGAAGTGAATCCACATGGATGAGCAAGGTCCCAAAACGGACTGATATAGAAAGTATGCCTTGAAAAAGATCGATGAGATTAATTGATACTTCATCTGTTTTCACTTCTAAATGCTTGACATAATTTAGTGGAAGTTCAGCAACTTCCTTGAGCATCATCACACACTAGCACAAATCAAAAGAAGTTGCCGTTAGCACAAATAAGTGACTGATGTACAAGAATTCCTTCCTTTTGGAACCTTACCCTAGCCATTTCTTAGGACTATCATGTCGATACAATATTAGAATGCCAAAAGGTTTGAGTGAAGGAGTCCATACCACAGCATAAAGAATATAGTATTTGATTGAGTAAGCCATGCAAACTTAAAATTCTCTATAACTAACCTAGTATACTAAAAGTATTAACAGTACAAATTTCAATATATCTTAGCTTAAATACATCATTTAAGTGTGCTTTTATACCATATCTTGCTAAACCTATGAGAATAACACAACAAAATAGAGAAACAAAGGATACACATTACTTAGTAGCATTAATTATTTTTAAGTCGATTAATATTAATAGCATTACACACCATCATTGCCAACTTTTAATTTGTATAAAATAAAAAAAAAATTACATACTCATAGTAGTTTTACAATCTTATCATGGTGGAAGATGGTCAGAGGGAAAACAAAAAAGGGGCTTAAATAGTTCCCAATCTAGTCATCACATAAAGTTATGAAGCAGGTAAAATCAACCATGCCAAAAGAGAAGGAAAAGAAAAGTACACATACAATTCTACAAGGTTCGTCTAGCCAATCAGATGAATAATTAAGTTGATAATTACATGGGGACACCAAGTTGAAAAAATTTGTTTAGTTTTCGAATAACTTTGAATTCCCAAGAGAAGAAAAGCTACAAAAGTCAGCAGAGAGAATTGATTATATTAACATAGATAAGCAATATGTTGTGTTCTACATACATGCTTTATGAAACCTACATTGGTAGCTATGTGAACAAATGGAAAAAGTGACAAAAAGGACATGATTTTCAAATAATAACATTCAGGGTTTTATTGATGTTGCAAATGCTGAACTCACAGAAGACTAAGGAAATGAAAACTAAGAAACAGGCTCTATTGAGTCAAATTAACAGTACTATACAATTGAAATTGAGTAGATAAAGAATACAAAATTTACCTCTTCACAATCATGGATGAGCGTCATTGTCATGTCACCCGCTGAGGAAAACATCTGAAGAAAATCTCTTGTGCGGTGAAGTTCCAATATATCATGGGAGTGAATAAATCGCGTCCTCAAACTTAGTTTTACTTCAACTTTGTTGGACGTTAGTGGTCGAGAGAACTTCACCACTGGCCCTTCATACTCAAGCACCAGGAGATTTGTACACACAATTTTCCAATAATCCATGTATTTGCAGTTACATATGACAAGACACTTAACTGTTGAGCTGATTACATGAAGTTTCCTGAGAGTCTTGCAACACTTCAATTCCAAGGAGACAAGGTACGGGAAAAATGCATTGGTGCACCAGAAAGAACCATCAACTATTTCAACGTCGGAAAGGATGAGTGTTCCAAGATATTTGAAATGAGGGTCCTGAAATGCCTTAAATTCCAATCTTGAATGTTTCAAGCACACAGTATCAAGTTTCGTAGCCTCATGTTCATTCCCGACCATTGAAGCTACAAGAACTCCAGCTCTATTCATCAAGTAGGGACCCTTATAGAAGAATCTTTGGAGGTTTGGTAGATCTATTTCAATTTTCTCCAACAGTCTGTTACACTTGACCAAAAAGTAGCTTATTTTGTTGTGATGAATCTTGGCAATTTTAAGCCCAAGACAACGCATCAAAGACAGGTTTTCAAGAGAAGGACATGCATTGATTAACTTGGGCAGAAATTCATCTCCAATAAGAGCATTTTTGATGGAAAGAGTCCTCAGGAAGGGCAAGTTCAAAACTTTGTAGGAATATCCAAAGTTGATTCCTACCACCTCTAATGATTTCATAGATGAACAATGAGAAAAGATTACCTCTGGAAGTACATACAATGTCTTCCAACAACTGAGATATTTTCCATTTGAAAACCTCAGGTCAAGAGCTTGCACATTTCCCTTGGTTGCTTCATCAAGAACTCTGTCTATCAGTTGGTCGATTTCCCCATTACTAGGAAATGTCATTTGAACACTGAGTTTTTGGAGATGAACCATTTGGCGTCGCACCAAGCATAGCTGCAAGGCTTCCACAAACTTTTCTCTAGATGGATAATTATCTTCATTGAGATCAATGATAGGAAATGTTGTGAAAAGCATATTCCAACGTTTGGATAAAAGTGACATGCTCCAAACATCTTCTATAGAGAGCAATGAGAGAATATGGTGATTCAAGTGGTCTGGTAGAGAGCTTAATCTGTCAGCACTTGTCTCATCTTTCTCTTCTTTTGTCTCTTGAATCCTATTATTTTCATTTCCTTTCCTTCTTTTGCATACCATTTCCATTCTATTTGTCTTGAGAAGCTGATGAAATCAAAGGAAGGACCAATTTTGGTTTTATTAGCAAGCTTTTTTAAAGTTAAACTAGTGAAAACAATCAAGAAAGAAGACGAGTAAAAAAATAACCTATAAAATGCATCTACAAAATTTTCCCAGAAAGACAATTCATTAAATCAATAAAAGATTCAAAGAAAATAGATGACATTTGCAGGTTTTCGTACCTTTTCAATCAAAAGAAGAAAATATTCAGCAAGTGTTGAGAGTTACACTAAGCTAGAATTGAACCCCAGTGCCTGTGCCTCCCCTATTTCCACTCCAAGTGCCAAAGTTCACAGCATCAAAAGATGATATATTAGAAAGAAATGCAAATGAATGGGGGAGAGACAAAGAAATCAAGCAATGGGATAGCAAATTTCTTCCTTGTATGATTGTGTACCTATATAAGCGATAAACTAAACTAGTCTTAACGGAAGAAATATTTTTCATTTAATATGCTATGTCATCCTTCTTTCCAACTAGAAATCGAGTGAATGCAACTTCAACAACCTTTCATGGTTATCCAAAATTCCAACTAGATGGATGTTTGTAATCCCAACCATTCTTTTAATCTCGAACTCAATAAGGAAGGGAGTAATTCAACAATATTTTTTTGTTATTGATTCTTATGAGTAGTGCTTCTTCATCTATACTGCCTATTAGTACTAATGATTGTTTGTGAAAGAAAACACCAAGTAGCTAGCTTAAAACAAAGAACTTGTTTTTACGGTTTGATCAGTATATCGAATAGAAATTTTGTATGCGAAGGAACAATTGGAAAAACAAGGACTTAAAATTGTATAAAAAGCTAGTCCTTCAATTCAGTATTTTCTAGACATCATTTCAGGTTTTAATTCTTGATTTGAAGAACTAGATAAGAATAATATTAGACAAAAAGGTGAAAATAGTTGCGGCTTCTAATGGTTACAGTGTCTGAAATAAATTCAAGGAAGTTTGATTGAATGAGAATAAACGAAAAAAAAAAAATACAAGAAAGCAACTTATAGCTTTAATTCGGCATTACTAGATCTTACCTGTGAACTTCAGATTGCCTGTTTAGACTGACAATTTTGTGAAGCATGGTAGAAGCTTTGAACACGAGAAATTTTCACCACTATTTTGTTGTTTATACAATGACATGTAATAAGTGATGTATACCAGGAAATATGTTACGTAAATTGTGCCTACCAATTTTCCTTTTGTCCTTTTTTTTTCTAGTTTTGGCATCATTCACAATCTTTAATCTTTTAGTTGCACATTTATATGACAATAAAGAGTGAATCTCCTAGTATTAAAATTTACAACTAATCACATGTGGAGAAATGCACCAATTTAATTATGTTCTTAATAGGATCCATACGGTCATGAACAGCAAATTCATTTTAACTTTTTTGTAGAGTGCACTTTACTTCTTACATGCTGTATGAATCATAATGTATGCTTTAAACTATTAAGGAAAGAATCTTATTGGAAAAAGATTAAGTGAATGTAGTGCCATCAATTAGGTGGATTAAGGAATTTTGTTAGTTACCTCAAATGTGAAAGTTATTATATCTTACTATATACAGAGGGAGAGCCATTAGTTGGGTGTAAACTTTATTTTTAAAAACCTTTTAAATGTTTAATTTTACCCTCACAAAAATTTAATTTTACCATTCTAATCTAATCACCTGGCCATTGATTCTGGGGAGTCGTTAATTTATGATTCCTTCCTTGCTCTTCCCCGTATGGTTAGAGGAGATGTTACTTTAGATAGGTGGGGTTGTTCTAATTTTTGTAGGGGTAGACATGGATGGTAACTTTGTCTAATCGGTTACGTAGGCTGGAGGTAAGGTGTGGTCCCTCGCTATGTATTTTTTATTTCTTATAATAAAAGTTGGGCTGGCATCCCACTGCCGTGTACGGGGTTTGCCAAAAAAAAAAAAAAAAAGACAAATTGTGCAAGCATCGAGTGTGCTCTCAGCACTAGTGATTACTGTTATAGTAGAACAAATTTCTTGGTGTTTAACATAAATGTTATAATCAATAAGCTTCATTTGGGGGGAGGAGGGGAGGGTTTGATTGAATGATGAGATGGGAGGAATTGTACGTAAAAGGTCTCGAATTCAGTACCTTCTACTTATAAAAAAGAAAATTATAAAGAAAAAAATTTGTTGGAGGTTTTTTTTCCTTTGGGATATACTAGAGTTACAATTATAAGTGAGCATGTCCATTACTGTAGAAAATAATTACTGTGCAATGAATGGTTGAATTTTCAAAACCACATAAAAGCAGTGCTAGATTAAAAAGGATACATATTCAATTTTGTTAAAAATCTTGAAATCAATAAACCCTTCTATTTCATTAGCAATCAAATAACGGTGTGACAACCACAATTTTGCCGCAAACTCAAATCACACGATTATTGGATGGTGATTAATTTACTTTTAAGTAACTGGGGATGTGTATACGGTGGTTTATATCCTGATAATATTTTAAAATTTTATTTTTTATTCTTTTGTGAAGCTTTCGTCTACATTGATTTTTTATGATATCTCCTGTATTTACACACATTCATGTAGGTTGCATTAATCTGCTAATTTTCCAATTTTGTTTATAATTAATTTACTTTTAATCATATATGACGATACAAACAAATTCGTATCTTGTTGGAAGTACTCTGAACTATTAATTGTTGATTTGGTAAGAATTTCTTAGGAAATAATTTAAGGAACTTGCTTGTATAGTCTTCAAAACTCCTGGATCTCAAGATACAGTTTCAGCTCTCCTTGTATTAGGTTAAAATTTTCTGGGTACAATGTCAGTAAAACATCTCAAAATAAACACAAGTTTTGACTGGAAACGTACTCGGACAATGAAGCATGATTTGCCAAAAAGCTTCTTCAAGAAAGTAAATAAAATGGATCAGAATTGAAGGAAAGCTTTAATCAACCATCAGATACTTTCTTTCCAGGAATGAATGAATATTGGGCCGATTATTTAAAAAATGAAAAAAAGGATCAAATTAAGCTTAATTCATGAAGAAATAAAAAGAACCCCATTACCAGAATGTTATATTTTTGACATGGATCCTCAAGAATTACTAGAGATTTTAAGCACGAATGGTTCAGTTAAGCATTTTAAAACAGGACAGTAGAATGGGAAAAGTTTTCTCAGAATAATATAAATAAGCAAGGACTATCTCGCTGATTTCAATCTTTTGGGGGATAGTCATAACAATGATCTTTTTACTTTACATCTACTTCACTCCATATTCCACCTCCACCTTTGATTATCTGACTTCTACAAGTTCTGTTACTGACTGAAGTAGGATGTAGAGAAGCAAGCGACAATGGATAAAACTAGCAGAAATGTGTCCTAGTCTCTACGTAATTGATTCGGAAACTGTATGCCTTCGGAACAATGGAAATTTGTAGAGTCACTCATTTGTAAATTTATAATTCATCAGTAGGTATAAACTATGGAGCTTAGTTCACAAATGAATGGAATAGCAGAAACTTGAAAGGCGATTGTGTTAGAAGAGCCAAACTTTAGTAGAAAGCAAGTACAAGTCATGAAGAGAGTGAAGGACATTGGTCTTGAAAGTTGACAGTCATGAGAATGCCTGAAAACACAATCTCTTTTTTTTTTTTTTAACAAGAGGAGACTCTAAGTCTAAGAAGGGGAAAGGGGAGAAGAGGAGAGTCTGAAAATCGAATCAAAGTCTTCATGACCACCTGACTAATATCCTTACTAGCTAAACTGAGTCGTCGAGACCCTGAAAACACACTTTATTTGTATGCTCCAAATAGAAGACGTGAAGCTACCTTTCTGCTTGAGAAACTGTTCCTTCTTTGCATATGTTTATATTGGTAGAATAGGCTATATGATCTTAGAAAAGAATTCAATTCACACAAAGAAGTTCAATTATGAAGGTGGGAGCTGTATGTTCGACATGCACATTCTTAGTTGGTTACATACCCTAATCATGGATAGCTAGATTAGAAGAAGAACTGAACTTCCATAGTAGTTTGCTGCCTAATTTGTCTTTTTTTTTTCAGAAACGATAAATGATTTTATAGCATAAGATAATCTTTACAAAATCAAGCAAAGGTTCGATAGACTGAGTACATCACAGTGCACAGTGACACTAAGGAATCCAAAATTCCTCATCTTGAATGATATTCAATGCATAAGCGGTAATCCTATTACTCAAATGATTATCATCTCTAGTAACTAAACAAAAAGAGCACATTCGAAACAAGGCTTTCAAACTAAGAATATCCTCCAGCAGCGTTGTGACACGCATGTCCTGCGTTTTGATATGCTGAATGAGATGAAAACTCGTTTGTTGTCCAGCTGCACCTCAATATTTTCGAATTGGTGTACAGCAGCTTTACTGGGTAGGAGTTTGACAGCTGCTAATTCATCAATGAGGTGATTTCCTGAGCTTCTCTCATGCAGCGCCCACCCTTGAGCCCTTGAGCTTCTCTCATGCTGCCTAGTTTGTCAATGTCATAAAAAATACTGCTAGTACTTGCAAGGGCAGCTGTCAGGTGGAAAATTATAAACTTTAGAAGAACATTTTGCAATTTGATTAATTACGCATTACAGCAACCAGGATTAGGATTAAAAGAGCAAATGACATTAAACTAGGGTTAGAGAGGCAAGATTGTCGAAGGGATTGCTAAAGGGCTTCTTTGTCTTCAACAAGATTCAAGATTGAAGATCACATATACATTGAAGGCAAGCAACATTCTATGTTGTGTTTGCCAATTGCAGAAAAGGACAACCCATAGTTCGAACCTTTTGCTCACAAGAACCAAGTTTGCCACATAAAAGATTGTTATAAGCAAAACATTTCAACGGTCCATTAATAATGTACAGTAATCAACGAACAATATCAACAAAAAAAAAAGGTTAATTTTCCCAGAAAAAAAAATTATTTTTGCATGATTGCAAAACTAGTATAAGACACTCATTTTGGAACATTAAAATCACATACAAACTAGCCACATATTTAGATCTCCTTGAAACCCTATAATTTTTGCTAACTATTGGACTGTGTGGGAAATCTACTAACATTAGGGAAAATTTCATTAAAGACCAACTTGATCAGATTTTTTGCCCTAAAAAGTTGTTAAACTCGTGTATCTTTAGTCTAATAAACAACCTCAATCGGCGTAGACCTTGCAATAATATATTAATTTAGAAACTGCAACATTTTTTACGAAAACCAATATTAATTAATGATCATCTACAATCCTTTCCTCGACCAATAATAAAAATATATTGAATAAACATTGACAAAGGCTTCAATGAAGGGTTACAAGCACAAGAATATAGATAGTATACTCCAATTAAAAGAACAACATCTACATTTCACTTGATCTCTATAGTTACATTGCTTGATGCTCGGGATGCTGAGAACAATTGCAACTTGATTAATTGAAATATTCCAGGACTGAGGTGCGCAAATATGCATCAGCTGAAGAGCTTGTGCATTCTTTAGGAAAAACTTCACCAATTGAAGTCCTACAGAAGTCCCAAATTTATAATAAGCCAAACTTTTTAGAGACTAAAGACAACACATAGAGGCAATGTCCTTATCACTTTCAAGTCATCGTGGCTCCAAGATAATCTTGACCGAATACGAAAACAATTGGTTGCAACAAAAAATTCCAATACGAGAATTTATAACAACAATCTCGTAGGATTACAGCACTAAGTACAACTTTGAAGGAAAAAGGAACTAAATAGAGAAGGGCTTTGATGCTTACTAAATGAATTTAAAGATACCAAAGATCTGATGTTCTCGAAAGAAAGCCAATAAGTGTTGTTTTACTATCCATGAAGTGGGACTCAAATTTTAGACATGTGAGTTGATGAAACATGTGAAATTGAGTCTATATCTCCAACTCGGTCCAATAACTGCGTAGGACTTCATGCTTGAGCATAAGCTAGCTAGACATTGCTATAGCTAATTGCTGGCTTGTTTTATTACCAAGAGAAAACAGTTATCATAAAGGCAACAAATCAATACAATGTTTTATCTGTCCTAAGCAATGTTGGCAAGAGAGACAGGTCATAGTTAACTACTATAGTTGCTCTATCACACGAAATTACGTTAGAAAGATAGTCTATACCTTTTTTGTTATTTATTCTCTTATCACTAGAATTGCTTGAAAAGAGAATGAATTGATAAAACATCACAAATATGGGTACAATATTATGGGAGTTTCAAAACATTTTTTTAACAAACAAAAAGAGCGGTTCTTATCTCATTTGTAACTTGATTATAGCACTCACGTCAAGTTTCTTATACTAAAAATATATTCAAAATATGCAATGAAGTAATTGAATCAATCAAAGCATATAAAATAACCATGGCTTCTAGCTTAAAACCAGTTGACAATGAAAGAGTGGCTCAGGATCATATATATAATGTGGCTGGAGTTCCTAAGTTAATCAATGTGGGGCATTTTATTTATTAACACCCCTTTGAAACATGCCTGAATTGACTTGGACTTGAGGTACAGGTGAGTGGAACCTTAGAACCCTCAAAACTACAGGTTTTGTGAACTCGAGGTACCAATGAATAGAGCCCTAGCTAAAATCTTCAACTTGGAAAGAAAAGTTTGAGTCACCGGTGAAATTATAAACAGGTCGACAAATAAAACTTGAGGTTCAACTCTAATATCATGTCGAGTAACCTAGGTTTTTATCTTAAAATTAATTTGCAATGAGTGGAGCGGTTTAAAATCTTATTAGCATGATCAGAATTCCTTGTTTAGTCAATAATGGACATTTTATCTCCAAAAAGTTACTATCTTATGTACAATACTTTCCTAATGCATCATCACCTAACATTGCCCTAACTAATCTTCAGTGATAGTAGTACAATTGTCTTGTTTGGATCTTCTACTTCGTGCAAATAGAAATTTTTTCTCACATGACGGAGTACAATAGATATTATTTCCCTCTTCATTTTGCTATTATAAAGTAGGGCAAATTACATTTTAGCTCTCTGTGGTTTTCGCGAAAACCATATAACCCCCCATGATTCAAAAAGCTATATATAAAACCCCTGTAGTTTGGGTTGAACTGTCAAATAGACGGAAATCACGAATCGTGACGATTCATGGGCAAAATGTCCAAATTACCCTAATATAAATACAAAAAAGAAGCAGATGAAGTCAGATTCTCCTTTGCTCTAGTCTTTGTCGTGAGAAAGAGAGAGAAAAACATGACCGCCGAATGAAAGAGAGAAAATTTAACCCACAAAATTAAAACCGTAGATCTACCAGTGAAGATCAAAAAGTAGCAGTGAAAGAGTTTCACGAAAGCTATTGTTGCATCTGGTAAGTTTTTTTCACTTCAGTTTAGCATCTAAGATGCACTTGAGCATTTTGAACAGAAACTATCGGTTGAAAATTTAATAAATCAGTGATTATAATGCTTAAGCGTTGATTAATTTAAAATTTTGCTGTTTTGGGGCAACCTGTATTATCATATTTAAGCATAGAGTATTTTATCGACTAGAATTGAACTTATGCATTAAGATTAGGGTAAAAAAAATTGCATTCGAAAGTTGTAAAATCACCGGAATTTCAGCTAAACATGGGTAGAATATGGTTTTGTTAGTTTGAGAAATGTTGATTAGTGTCAGATTTAGGTCAAATTTGGGTGGCTTGATTGTCAAAAATATAGAGTGATTTGGCTGCTGATAAAGTTTGGCACATTGAATAATTTTTGCTTGTCGGCTTGTTGGCCATCATGTGGTCCAGTGAAGTATGCGATATGCTATATGTCCTTTTCTTAGGCCAGATTGTATATTTTTGTAATCATGTGTTTTCATTGAAGTGTGTAATATATGAAATGTCCTTTTCTTAATTAGATTGTATTTTTTTGGCTTATCATGTGTTTCACTATTTCTAATGCAGGGTTTGAAAAAAATGACAACTTCAAAAAGAATTACTATAAAATTGCATTTTGGTGGTATATTCATATGGGAACCAGAAACTGTCTATACTGGTAACAATGTTGCCATATTTAAAAATTGTGAGACAAGGAAATTGTCCAGGGATATGTTGTGTAAATTGTATAGTAGGCATGGTGATGCCTCGAATGTGAACCTATATTTTGAAATACCAAATTGTGGGTTGTATGTTGGAGCAGCTGAAATCAAAGGAGATAAAGAAATAGAGTTAATGTTAACTGCACATGAAGGAGTAGATGTTTGCAACATATATGCTGAATTGCGTGATGAAATGCCTAGTCAAGTTGCTTCGGTTGGAGTAAAAAATCATGTTAAAAGTGCCCCCACTGATGCCCCACAAAATGTGGCATCCGATAAAGATACCCCTAAAAAGTTAGCAAACAGAAAGGGGAAACAAGTAGTCAAGAAGTCAGTGAGAAGACCTACCAAGCTAGCTGGCAACAAAAAGCACAGCAAAGCAGAGGCTAATTCAGCAAAGGAAAAAGGTGAAAAAGCTGTAGAGAAGCAAGATGAAGTTGGAAAATAGCTTGCAAGTGAAGATGATTACGGTGATGCTACATCTGATAGTTTAGAAGAGCCTGAGTGGTTGAAAGAGGGATTAGAAGGACCAGAAGATGAGGATATTTTTGCAAAAGGCACAGATGAAGAAAATCAGTAGCAGGCAAAAGACACAGATGAAGAACCAGCAGCAGCATAGTAGACAGATACAATGAAGGATCTATGACGAGGTTTTATTATACGTACAAGTTAAAAAAATTCGATTTACACCCGTTTCACTGCAAGTATACAAGTCAACTAGTAGTTTAGGGTATATATCGGGTCGATCCCACGAGAAAGAGTGAACAATTACCGGCACTACTAAAACTTCTCTATTATTTAGACTATCAATGAATTATAAGAATTCAAACCTACTGAACTTATATAAGAAAATAACAAATGAAGCTCCTTAGGTTGTGGTATCCCTAACTACTCATGCAAGTGCCATTTTTGGATCATTGAAAACTACTATCTAGATTAGTTATGGTGTAATTTCCTCATGCATACGAAACCTACTTTCGTAGTGAATCAATTATATTCATAACTAATCCATACTTATTCTCATGGTTATGGAATTAGTCACAAATTCATTTTTTCAGTGAAATTACATGAAATTAATCACTAAAACCACATAGGTGCACGTCTACTCTCGTGAGTGTACTCCCTATGTTTAGCACTTTTTGAACCAATGTTAAATCTCAATTTTCATTGCAGAAACAACACCTTAGATAATCACAATTAATGGTACCAGATTAATCATGATTTTAAAGAGCTAAAGTGCTAAATAACTTGCTCAAATCATAGCAATCAAATAACCAAATAATAAACACTAACAATTATAGAAAGTTCAATCAAACCTAAGGCATAAACTTTAAAGATACATATTAAACACAAAATCCAGAACTTGTATATTAACTAAACTTGGAATCAAGTACAAAAGATAAAGAGTTGGAGAAGAGATAACCCATGCCATTTAAGTTTCATCTCCTCATTCTTCATCTCCATCTTCATCTTAATATAGCCATTATACAAGAATGGATGAACTGCACTTACTACACTACCCTACACCAAGGAAATGAAAGAACTATATTTTTGCAGACTTCAAGCTTCTCTCCCGTATGATATTGTCAGACCTCCCAAGTGTCTCTGCATATAAATTGATGAAAAGCTCATCTCTTCACCAGTCCAAATTTTCTGCTATCATTTTTCAAATCTCCTTTTGTTAAGATAGTAAAAAACAATGGCTTTTTGACTTGACAATAAATCATTTTGTTTTCCCTTTTGTTGCAGAAGCATGTGCCATCGAATTCTCTCACCAAAGATAGCTGGAAAGTTGTGTGAAAAGTGAAAAAAACGGCTGTGCCACTTGCAGAAGAAAGAGGCAGATCCGAGCCTCAGATCCGAGGGGTGAAGAAGGATCCGAGCTCAGATCATGGCTGATTCGAGGCTTTTTCCACATGGATCTGAGCTCGAATCGTCTGGCCTCGGATCCATTGCTCCAAAAGCATAGGCGAGGGCTCGGATCTTGTTTTGTTTACGCGGATCCGGGCTCAGATCCATGCTGGTTATTTTCCAGTTTTTCACTCATTTTCTTTTTCTTCATTTTTGCTCTTGGTATCCTTATACTTTATCCTCCAGATGATCCTTACATTTTCTTCATCTCGTGCATGAATTTCATATATCAAAATCCTTCATAATTTCACAAAATTAACGCGTTAATCCACTCATTTATCAAGTTTTGAACACTTAAACAATATTTAAGCAATTATCATTAAAAGAATTCAAATATGACTTTTATCTTCTCAAAACATACCAAAAGTTCATGCCAAACTTATACAAAATATACGTTAAATATTCACTTATCAATTTGCAACCACCAGGCTCTTCTAAGAACAAATTTGAGGAAAGGGAGAGTTCTAAAACTAATGAAGAGCGGAATGAATTTGTTGTTGATGATGAAGAACTGCTTGACATTATGTGGGGAGATGATGAAAGAAATGGGGCAGGTAATGGTTGTCGAGATTTTAATGTCGAGATTTTAATGCTGCAGTTGAGTTCAGAAAATCAGATTTTGAGTTGAAAGTTGGGGATAAATTTAAGAACTTACGGGCCTTTAGAGAAGCACTTGTGGTATGGAATGTCAAGGAAGGCTACACCATCAAGTACAAAAAAAATGAAAGAGCAAAAGTTATTGCCAGGTGCAAAAAGGGTTGTTCCTAGAAGATACGGGCAAGCCCAATTCAAAATGAAAGCACTTTTCAAATCAAATCAATAAAGGGAGTGCATGTGTATGGAAGAGAATACAACAACCATCATGCAGATGCAAGATATTTGAGCAAAAAATATTTAGACAGGTTCAGGGATGAACCAAATTCGTCCATTGAAGGATTTGTCAAAACTATGAGGAGAGAGATTATGGTAGACATAAGCATGAGACAGGCTTATAGAGCTAAAAGATTGGCAAGAGAGGCACTACAAGGGGATGATAAGAGACAGTATTATGTCATCAGAGATTATGTTGCTACCTTGTTGATCTGGAATCCTGGTAGCCATATTGTCCTGCAAGTGGCTAGACTGGATGAGAATGAGGTTGGGACATTTGAAAGAATATACTGGAGTTTAAGTGCAATGAAGAATGGGTTTCTAGCTGGTTGTCGACCAATAATTGGATTAGATAGCTGCTTTTTGAAAAATCCATTTGGTGGACAGCTTTTGACCGCTATGGGTAGGGATGGCAATGATAACATGTTTCCCATTGCAATTGCTGTAGTGGAAGCCGAGAGATATGACTCATGGAAATGGTTTTTGATGGAGTTGAAAACTGAATTTGGTGTTGAAAATGGAGCTCCATGGACATTCATATCTGATAGGCAAAAGGGGTTAGTCAGTGCAATTGATGCTGTGTTTCCTGAATCAGAGCATAGGTACTGCCTTCGTCATATATATCAAAACTTCAAACAGAAGTTCAAGGGAAAGGAGTTGAAGGAGTACTTTTGGGCAACTGCGTCTACTGGGAACATTCGTGACTTCAAGACAGCAATGACTGAATTGGAAAGGGGTGATCCAAAGGTTGGAGAAGCTATGAATGCAGCAATTTGAATGAGTCATTTAATTCCTACATACTTCCAACAAGAGAGTTTACAATCATCTCCATGTTTGAGTGGATAAGAAGAAAACTGATGCAGAGGCTCAATGTGAAAAGGGAAGGCATGCAAAAGTATCAAGGGAACCTCTGTCCAAACATACAAGAACGACTTGAGAAAAACAAGCTGAATAGTAGGTTTTGCATAGCTCATTATTCTCAAGATGCTGAGTATGAAGTGGATTGTGGGACTAGAGGATATGTTGTTGATATAAGACGTAGGACATGCACATGTGGATCATGGCAACTAAGTGGGATTCCTTGCCCACATTCTATTGCTGCCATTCAAAAGGATAAATCAGAGCCTGAACGCTATGTTGATCATTTTTATAGCAAAGAAGCATACTTGAGCACCTACAACTACACTATAGCTGCAATGCCTTCTGAAGAGTATTGGGATTCAAAAGGAGTTGAACAGGTGAATCCTCCAAAGATTAGAAAACAACCTGGAAGACCCAAGAAAGTGAGAAGGAGAGAAGCTGATGAAGTTAGAGGCACTACATCTACAAGAAAAGGACTTGCTGTGCGCAGTAAGAAGTGTTTTAGGCCAGGACATAATTCTAGAACTTGTAAATTCCCAATCCATCTAAAGTCCAAGTTTTATAAGGTAAATTGTAGTAGTAGTTAATTTGTAATCAGTGTTACCGTCTCTTTTCTATTTATCATGTCATCTGTACTTAATTTGTTACCATTAAAATAGGTGCCTGCTGGAGCTAGTGATGCTGGAAATGCAAGTAATGATGTTGAAAATGCTGGAAATACAAGTAGTGATGTTGCAAATGCTGGAAATGCAAGGAATGATGTAGCAAATGAAACGGATATTGCTGGAAATGCAACAAGTATTGGATCTGTCTCACAACAGGGTTCAGTTTAATAGGTACTATTAATGATGCTGGTTATTACTGCAATTAACTGACTTAAATTTATCTATTTATGCAGCCTTGTGCAACTTCTGCTGCAAAACCAGTTTTTGAAACTAGAAGATCAACTGATGAACATGTTGAACCTGTTTTGGATAATAGAAGAGCTGTTTCTGCTGTTGAACCCATTTTGGATACTAGAAGATCAACTAGAGTCAGAAAATTTGTGCCAACAGTTGCAAGTGTGTTGGAAAATTTGAGGGCTAAGAAAGCTAAACGTGTTTCTAAAATTTGAGGGCTAAGAGACCTAAACGTGGGACTGTAATTCAACTAAGTTATTTGTCTGCTTCTGCTTTTTGTTAATAAGTTGTTGCTACACTTTTTGTTGAATCTTGGTGTCTGCTGGACTTTTTGATAAGCTACTTATGTACCTTATTTTGTTTTGTAAAAATTGGTTGATGTATTAATAGATTTTTGTGAACTTCTGGACAGCTATATTGTCAAATGAATCCAAAGTTCAACATGTGAGTACCAAAGCAGGTTCATACCAACGGAAAATCATGTTTGTCCATTTATATCAATTGACTACCAAAGCAGGCTCATTCATTCATTCATTGAACACAACAGGTTCAGATTTACAACACTTTCATAGTCATAATTTACAGCACTTTTAGATGTAATATTTTCACTTAAACATCAAAACGAGAAATGATAGCACAGATATAGCAAAACAAGCAGCCACGCAAATCTTCATGACTCCTAAGCTTTCTTCAATGTTTTTCATTTTCCTCAAATATAAACCACCATCCATGCGCAAGCCTTCCAAATTTGAACTATCAATACTTGATTCTCCACTAAATATGTCTCTCCTTGTAACATCCAAATCACTAGTGTAATTTTGTCTTATTCTCCTTGTTGGATTGCACCATGAGAAAAATTCACAAGTTCTTGTCGCACAAATAAAATACAGCTTTCCTTTTGAAGGTTTGTCGGATTCAACAATTTTTACCACTGCTTTTCTCCCACATGAACAATGCAGGTATTGGTACCTTAGATCTTCAGTACTTCCACCAGCACTGCTTGAGCATGACATCTAGAGTTTATTGAAAAAAAATTAATAATCCATTCAAGTTATATTTTAGAAAAAAGGAAAAGACTGCACCTTGATGTTATAACTCACCTTCAGATTTCCTTCGTTCTCTATCTTGGTTTGGTTTCTTCACTAAATGTACTGCCTTCACCAACCGGTAGTGGAAGGAGGTGAGAAGCACGGATCTAAGCGCCAAAGTGGTCAAAGAAGGAGATAAGGAGCACAGATACATTTTATTGGGTGCGTCAAAGTGGTCAGGGGTAATACGGGAATGTTCCTTACTGCTATCAGTACAACAAGCGCGTTTTGCCCACGAATCGTGACGATTCGTGATTTCCGTCTATTTGACAGTTCAACCCAAACCACAGGGGATTTATATATAGCTTTTTGAATCATGAGGGGTTATATGGTTTTCGCGAAAACCACAGGGGGCTAAAATGTAATTTGCCCTATAAAGTATGACATTCCATTTGAGATCTTAAGCTGTTCAACTCCTCACATACTAGATTATACAAATCTACTTGAAGAATTCAAAAATCTAAAAGGTGAAGTACGGTGAGTAAATTTTATAAACACACAACTCTTCACCAAAAGATTCTGTGATATGAAAATTTCACATTAGAATCTTGATTGGATATGGTAATGGTTGAAGGATGGCAAATGATATTCCAATGTTGACTAGTGGATTGACCGGAATCATTGAGTTGAAATTTCAGTCGTTACCTTCTTGTATCTCAATTGTAAAATAGTATAAATTTGGTCATTGAAAACAATTGTTTTAGCTAGATAATCATCTCCAAATTTCGTGCTCTGCGCAATAAATCCTTCATCCCTCAGTTTGCAAAAAATCAAATTCTGTAGATATCTAGTCTGTATACATCTAGCTTACTTAAAATCGACAGTTAATACGTTAAGGCTGTGAAAGTAGCATTAATACTACAATGTTTTGAGGTAGGTTCCGTCATGATTTATGACTTAAATTGACGAAAAGGTTAGGATATTGCATTTATTGAAAATTCATAGTTGGAGAACTAAAAGTAAACAAATCGAAAGTTCTAAGAAGATTAAGGCTTTTTTGCTTAGAAGTTTATAGAAATCTTGATGATTTTGATAAACAGTGAGAATCTAGCGAAACTAGAACAACATTGAATGGTAGTTTGTGTTTGACTAAAAAGTTTTATAAATTAATGCTCAAGAAAAATTATGGCTATGTAAAGATTACGTGTTTTTGAGGATATTTAGATTGTTAGGTGTTTTGGGAGTGTTTTTGAGAATGTATTCTAAAATATTTTAAAATTTAAAATTTTAGTGGGGTATTTTTAAATTAAAAAAAAAAAACCTTCACCACCCACCACCACCCATTCCCTCCCCTCCTCCCCTTCTCCACCACCATCACTGCCCCTACCCCTCCCCCTTCCTCCTAAAATTAAAAGGAATGTTAGGAAGAGAAGTAGTCCTCGTCCAAGGTACCACTACTACTCGAGAGATATTCCCTCAATTTCAATTCTTGTCATTTAACAGTTGCCTAGTGTTGATGCCATTGCCACGTATGCTGTCCCTAGATGAGTTAGACGTCTGGAAGTGCCCGAACATGGCATAGGCTTCGATCTCCAATCTCAGCAGTCTTAATTCCCTTCAAATTGAGAGTAATATTGAGGGATTGAGTTGTTTTCCGGAAGAGATGCAACAATATCTTACTCTTCTTGAGTCGCTGGAAATTAGTAGCATACGTGATCTATGAGCCGTGCCAACAAGCTTGGCTAGCCCCACAGCTTTGAAAAAGCTTAATCATCAGTAACTATACTAAGATGAAGTCTCTACAGACCGGGAGGAAGAGGGGGGAGGGGCCAATGTTGTTAAATTTGTACCGAATAGCAATTTAGCTAAACTACTAGGTCAGACATCAACTGGTCGAATTGATCAGACCGTTCTTAAAAATTCGTTGATATAAGTTTCAAAAATATTGAAATTAAATTCTTGATTATATTTGACCAACCATACAAAATGTTACAGAAATATTAGACTTGCAATCAAATATACACCTAAAAATTATATACAAAAATGAGAATTCATATCTAAAATATATCCATTCTTCAAAATTACTTGAAAAACTAAATTGAAACAAATCATACCCAATTTGAGCTCTTTTTGTTGGGAATATGGCTTTATAATGCACATTGGAATAACTGATGATAAATTGATAAAATGATAGGGATGAAAACTTCTTGAAATCATTTAGGAAGCAAGTGATTTTTGACGAGCGCGGGGTATACATATAACAATTAGTTCATTCACAATCAAGTTTTACATTTATAAATTTCTAAATATTCCACAAGCGATTTTTCGCAAGTATACGAGTTGAGAACAGTATAGGGTAGGGTCAAACCTAAAAGGAAGATTGTCAATTAGCAGCGCTACTAAACCTTCTCTATTATTTAGACGATCAACAAATTATAGGAAATAAAAATATGCTAAACTTATGCAAGAAAATAGAAAATAAAAGCTCCTTAGACTATGGTATCTCTAACTACTCATATAAGTGCTATTTTTAAATCATTGAGTACTACTATCTTGGTTGGTTATGGCCTAATTTCCTTATGCATATGAAACCTACTTTCGTAGTGAATCAACTATACTTATAATTAATTTATGCCTACTCTCGTAGTTATAAAATTAGTTACAAGTTAATTAACTCTATGAAATTTCATGAAATGAATCACTAAAGTCACAAAGGTATAGCTCTACTTTTGTGAGTGTACTCCTTAAGTTTAGCACTTCTTGAACTAGTGTTAAATCCCAATTTTCATTAAAGAAACCACACCTTTAGATTATCACAATTAATGACTAGTTAATCATGATTAGAGAAGTAAAAGTGCTAAATAACTTGTTCAAAATAATAGTATCAAATAGCCAAGAAATTAATACAATACAATCATAGAAAGTTCAACCAAAACCCAAGGCATAAACTTTAGAAAGATATCATACACATAAAATCCAAACTTGTATAATAACTAAACAATAGAATCAAGTACAAAAGATATAGAGTTTGAACAGAAATGTAACCCTTGTCACATGAGTTCATCTCCTCCATCTTCATCTTTGTCTAACTAATAAAAAAAAATTTAAACTAACTAATAAATAAAAAGGATAAACTAACTAGTTAAACTATCCTATATTATACTAACCTAACACTAAGAAAATGTAAGAGCTACATTTTAGTAGTATTTCTTGCACTCTCCAAACTCTTCAAATGAAGACAAAAGCTCTTATTTGTAGAAAAACCTTCAAGACCTTCGCTTGCATCTTCAATGTGAACATAACTCCAAATAAGTCAACAATTTTGGCTTCATGTTATATCATATCATTATGGAAGAAATAAGTCAATAATTGTAGCCAGAATATCCCTTTTTACAGTTGCAAATCTTGTACAATTTGTCCTTCAAAAGATGAGAAAGAATGGAGATGAAAACAGGTTGTGCAAGTTGGAGTTGCAAAGTTTGACCTGAATCTCTCCAAGCAATCCCTCCAAGTTTTGGCCGGATTCCTTGGAGGGATTCGTCCCTTGCTTCACCAAAAATTCTCTGCCTCAAATCCTTCCAAGCAATCCTTCCAAAAACTAGCCGAATTGTTCGGAGGGATTCAAGTTGACTTCCATTTTGACAAGTTTTTTTGTTCTCTTCTTCTAGCGACTCGAACCACTTTTGAAACTCATCATTCTTGTTAACTTTAGGACTTCAATCATCATATTGTAACCCTATTTCAATCATCATATTGAAAATGAAGTCCATCTTCAACTCCTACAAAAATAACCAAAAACATGCAAGTAAAAGGGACAAATTCTCATTTCAATTTTGGATTGCACTTAGAACCAATTCGAACCAATATTGATTATTTTTTTCTTATAATATTGCCAAAGTGACTACAAGTGGAATAAAATATCATTCAAATATAGCACAAAATAGTCACTTATCAATTTTGATGTTTATACTAAGTAGGTAGCCTTTTTTTTTTATTCCCATTAATAAATGAAAACTTTACAATTTATGTAACTCAAATTATGTTTCAGAAAAATAAGAAAAAAAAGTTTGAGAACTGGATTCAACAGTTGAACCGAGTTACTGGTTTGACTAATTTTTGACGATTTTGACTAATTTTTGACCCAAGTGATTTTGTACTTCTAACCAACTCAAGAAAAAGGACAGTTCGCGATCAGATTGATCAGACCGGTTAGTTTAGTCCAAGTCTAACAACACTGAGGAGGCGAGGAGTTAGGGAGAGGGAAGGAAAAGAGAGAAGAGGAAGAGAGAGAAGGAAGGAGGGGGAGGGAAAAGAAGAGGGAAAGGAAGGAAGAAAGGATTGTACTAAAGGCGATGCGGGTAGAGGAGGAGGGGAGATGTGGTGGCAGTGGTGATGGTAGTGAGTGGAAAAAGAATGTTTTAACATTTGATAATTTTTGTTATTTTGTTATTTTTATTTTTGTTAGTTGTATTTAAAATTGTGTATGTTTTTGGAGTCGTTACCGTAAACTCCACAAGTAAAATAATTTTTGGAAAAAAAATTGCTAATCCATACGAAGCCATAAACAAATTGGCTTAAACCAGGAACCAAATCAATAAAATCAATAATGAGTTACTCAACCAAGTAGTGGTGGAGCCACATATAGTTGAGTGTGGACAATTGCCCTTCCTCCAACTTTTGATAAAATCATAAAAAGCCTTAGAAAATTTGAGAAGTTTTCAAATTGCATTATGTTTGCCCCCTCCCTAAATTTTGTTCAATTACCTTATATGGTTGCATTACCTCCTTAACTATTAAGATATCATAATGATTATCTTTTGTTAGACTCTTATACCTATTTCGAGTTATATAATGATGATCCATTTGGATTGAAAGTTATTTGAAAATTTTTTCTTTATTATAGCAATTTTTTATGCGAAATATGTGAGATGGAAAAAAATGTTGGAAAACGTGTGTTTAAGACGCATAATAAATTCTTATTTTTAATTTTTTTTCTAAATTTTTTATGCTCCTAACTCAAATAAGTTAAATATCTAACTGTTAAATTAAAGTCATAAAATTAGATTTAATGGCACATGTAACAAATATATCTATGAAACAGTGTTATCACATAGGATATGATAGTTGGAACATTACACCCCCTGGAGTTAGGGTCTTGGTTCTGCCACTGCAACCAAGAGTATACTAACTGTACAATCTATTTTCAAATTCTCATAAAAGTATAAGATAATATAAGGATTAAAGTCCCAACAAGAGTACGTTAACAGTTACATATATCATTGCGGTAAGCCACTCCATGGTAATATATAATTGATACTAAAGTTAGAACATCAACCGTGGTCTATAAAATTCCATGCAAGACAAACAAAAAACATTGTTAAAATTCGATATTTAAATGATTATCCCCCTCTCGTTCTAACAATCTTTGATTGAGCAAATTTAAGATTTCTTTAGATAGTATTAGATGCTATTGGTAAAAGGGCGTTAGGCATGAATCCAATATTTGCTATCCTTCTTTAATGCTTTAACTCAAGAGGAGTATTCCTTCTATTCTATTTGCATTGTTAACTTCATGTACCTAAATTTCGCACTTTTTGCTTTGAGCAAAAGAAGCAAGAAAAACATAAACCAAGAAATTTGGTCAATATGAAACATAGAAAAACATATTGACAACTAAATAATGTAGCATCTTAATTTTTTTTATTAAAGATATCGAGTAAATATTAGCATGTGATTTAAGAAAATGTTGACTTGGCTTTCCCTTATTTTAAACAGTAACAGATTCTTAATTATATAGCCTTTACACTAGCAACAAACCATTATAAAATAAAATAATCATACTGGAGGAAGGTTGGGTTGGGTGGTAAAATAGGAAGGATTGTAAGCAATCCTTTGATATTAAAGATTATTGTTATAAGCAATCCAAATAGAAAACCTAATTTATTCTAAGAAGTTGATGAAGTAAGACCTGACTTCTTAATTTAGTGCTTTAAAACATTTATTTATTTTTTACTTTGGAGTCTACTCATGCTTTTCTTTGCCATAGTACTCCAATGTTATGATCAAATCCTCCACATTCCAGATAGCCTCGGCTTCCTCATCAGCTTCTTGGATTCCCGAAATCCATATGTCTTTGATGTCCATTATTGATTGATATGGGCTCAATTTGATTCCACGACACTCGATAATCACCTACAAAAGTAGATAATATTATACTTCACAATTTTATAGATATTTTAGAAGTAAAAATTATGAAATTGTAGATACATCTCTTTCTCTAATAAATCAACTATAATATGTAATTTAATCCTTTGTTGTGCGTAAAAAAAGAATATCCTGAGTAGATTCATGAATTAAGATAAGTTTTTGTTAAACATTACATCAAATCATGGTATAATGCATCAACATCCGTTATATATATATATATATATATTCCATTATCTTTTAACAAGATACTGCATTAGATTAATTCATGGTAAATAAGGAGAAATTTAGATTTCCAAGAAAGACATTTGAAAAAGTTTACCTCATTCGTCTCTTCTAGTTTGAGTTTTTGCAAGAGATACTTTTGGATGATAGATACCATTATCTCCTTATTCCTGTACCATAGACACAGCATAATAGTTAAGTAAACGCAAAGAGAAGAATATCTTGCACAAAGATTAGTTGTGATACTACTTTAAAAACTCATAGTTGATATCAAATTGTATTATTCTACTACAATCGTCACAAGAATGAAGCTTTGGATGAGACAATATTGCCATACTAATAGTAAAGAAAGGAAATTGTTTAACATAGTACTTTGTTTCAAACGAAGTTGACTAAGAATTACAATGTCTTATTGCTCTATTGAATATTCTAAGCAAAATAGACACTTTAAAATTATATTTACGCAATTTCATTACTTTGGATTGCTTAGACATATACTTGATTTGGGTACCAAATTAAATGCAAAGGTCATTTAATATAACTAATTAAAAGCTCAAAATTGGGAAATTAAACTTGTCACTTTCTACTGCTAATTAATAAGACTATATATTTAAATGAAAACTAAATTAGATTATAAGACACTATACAAAAAGTTAGGTCACAATAATATAAATAGGTTTTCAGACCAACACTTGTGCTTCCTACATAGAAATGCCACATAAAGAATGACCATTTCCATGCAACAAGATATGTACATCTTCATATAGAAATATTTGTGGATTTGTTTCATTGATAATATCAACTTTTTCTTATTGCATACAACACTTTGGGATTGCACTTTATGAACCATAAATAGATTAACTTGTCCTACTAAAATTGGTCATTTCAACACTTGACATAACCTAAACCTAGTTCGAAAAAGTTCGTTGTTGTTTAAAATGTTCTTTTTCAACTTGAAGTTCTGCTGAATGCTCTATCTTTTATTGTTAAGGATGAATTTTTCTTTTTTAGTTATGATAAGGGTAAAGTTAATAATACTTTGATTCATTGTGGAGTAATAATATAATATTACTATTGAAAATAAATGATTAAAAATACAAAAAAATTCACAAAAGCCTTCATAATCAAATTCATTTTAAAAGGTTTAGGTGCATAAAATAGATACGTAAATTAATTCAATAAAAGTAAGTGTATGTAAACTTCATATGAAATATTGTACAAAACATGGAGGTATATGTTTTTCAAAAGGTTCCAATAGCCTATCTTAGTAGTACTTTGACATTTTCCTCAATTTCTTCTAAACTAAGATTTTTACTTATTGATGAGGCATTAACAATCATATATATGATTTCTCGACCTTGTTCTTCATTAATTAAAAGTGATCGTTGCCTTGCCTGTCTTAACTACCACATCCTCCCATCTTAGATAAAATTAAGTAATTTGAAATGTATTAGAGGAAAGAGTAAAATTGGTAGAAGAATACATTTTGCACATCTACAACGTATGGAGGAAAAACTACCAATATAAAAGGACCAACAAACTTTTTAATATTTTCAATACAATTACGATTTCCCATGAGTTATAATCACAAACTTTGGCATGGTTACAGAAACCTACTTTTTGCTTTTTGAGGCTTAATAAGTCTCAAGTTACATATCGGTGTATTATATTTTATATATTAAAGTTCCTAATCTAAAAAAATTATGAGTTTGATTTCTTCTAATTCCAAACGTCAGAGGCCGATGTAGTTAAAATCTAGAGAAAAAACAATGTGAATGAGTCAAAAGTTGATAGGAAGGTTAACTTAATTTAGTACTAACCCAGAATTATATTCTTGTAAATACTTCATAGTGATTTCTCCAATTAAATTAGGTGGTATTTTCATATTCTTTTTTTTTTGGGTAGTTAGGGAGCGAGAAGGATGATTTGAATCAGAGATCTGTAATTTCTAGAGTTTTAACTTTAGACAAAGATTCCTCCGAAGTGTTCTCATACTCCTCAAGTTCAAAATGTGTAGACTTTTCTTGATAGCCTAATACGTATCAAGATTCTTTAAAGTATACACAAATAAAATTTCAATGACTTCTTTTTCCACGAAGCCATAAGCATATACCACAGGAATGTAATACCAGAATTCTTTAATTAATTTTCCTACACTAAAATTGTTTGAAAAATCCGTTTGGATTAGCTGTTTTTTGGGGTGTTTTTGAAAAATTTTGCTGTAGTAGAGTTTTTAGATTATATTTTGGGATATTTTCAGAAAATATTTAGGGATATTTATGAGTAAAAGAGTTTCTAGAATATATTTTGAGATATTTTTTAAAATTTTAAAAAAATTTAAACTAAATTTTAGATTATCTTTTAGAGTACCTTTTAAAAATTTTTATTGTATTTGAAAAACTAGTTTTTGAAAAACACTCCCATCCAAACAGAGTTTTGAATCCTCAAGCATATGAGTTTTTAAAGCGTTGCATAACATAAGGTGCCAAATTAATCACTTAAACCCTAAGAATTATAAAATAGATGCATAACTTTTGCACTGAAAGATTTGTAAGTACATAGAAAACATGTGCTTTCTGGTATACTTTGAGCAAGAAATACCTATTTAGTGTAGTTTAAATTGAAAAACACTTTCTTTAGTAATTGAAATCCATAAAATCCACTGTTTCTTAAAAATCCTCTACTTGAATATTTCTTTGATAGGTAATACTAGCTAAGACTCATTTCTGAGTATGTAAAATTTTACCCTTAAAAAGCTAATATCACAAAGAAATAGAAGAATATTATTACAGTGGCTTGAGTCAATTGAATTGAGAACCCTAAAAAACATTTGATAGCTATGGCTTTTTGACCACTACACTTCCAAACTTATTTATTGTTTGTTCTGCATCTAGGAATATGGTTTCACATAGCAAATCTATATGGGGTTAATCACTCTTCAAGTAATCCCACAATAAATAGCTGAAAAAGGGGAAAATATTAACAAAGTTGATTGCAAATCAAATGTGTGTAACAATCTACCTGAGACGAATATGTTGTCTTCCAAGTTTGTCATATGATTGGAAATAGCTGTAAATTAGTGACATAAAAGCTAAATCAATATACTAAATCAATTAGGATAAAACAAATAAGAACATCATTTCAGACTTTTACCAAGTGTTCTTTGGAACTAAACAAAACCAAAGTGGACACGTCTCATCGATCTCTTCGTGGAAAATCAGTTCTGCTGTCGAAATCTCAATTTGGTTTGCTTTGTTCTTCACTTTATCAATAGTTGCATCCATTTAGATTTCCTAAGATGTATCTATAGGAACTAGACTTCTTAACAAGATAAAGGCAGCTTTTTTTTTTTTTGGTTGAAAAGTTAAAGAGTATTGTAAAGGTTCTGCAACAATAACAAATTTATATAGATCAATGAATTAGTAAATCTAATTTTCTTTTTTCTTAAATTTAAAAGTTGAATTCTTAGGCAAATATGGACAATAATCATATTTTGTGACAGTTACATTTTATCATAAATCAGACTAGATTTTCATAAATTTTGGCTAAACTTATATAGAAGGTAAATCTTTTGACGTATTAGCTCTAACACATTAGGAAAAAAATCTTGGGCTGGACAACATAAAGAGGGATGAATATGCTTGTTATCTATAGTTCAATCACCTTATAAAAAAGGGGGAAAGCATAAGAGTTAATCCAGATGTCCTCCAAAAGAGGTAAATATCTCATTTGGAATGCCTTGGTCCCTTCATTTCCTGTGCAATATGTTTCTGAGAATGCATTAATTGGTATAAAGAGATTTCTAAGTTAGGGTTGTCACTTATCAAATGTATGTTCAACAATAAGAAAATGTGGAATAATAAATTTAATAGTTCTTCAAACTAAATCTATGCACATACCAAATAAACATTTTATAAGACTCAGTTGTAGTTTGGTGATGTTTGGAAAGCAGTTTTTTAAATGTTTTCAGTGAACATATTTTTCAATTACTTTTTTATCTCACATATATCAAATGCTATAGTAATTTTTCTATAAAAAATCTAAAGAGGCTAAAACCCTAACCACACAGAAATAGTGTAACCATCTTCCCATGCAAATCTCATAACATACCACAAATATTCTTGAGAGGTCTTCTTAGGAGGAAGATCCCTTGCTCGTTATCTTTTGCACCTCCTCCGACTTAGCCAAGATAGTTTGTATGGAACTCGAAGTTTACAACGTTTGCCTCTCATGCAAGAACTTGCTAATGCCATAACCAAAAAGATCCTAGAAAGGAAACTATAATTATGACTAGTTATCTTAGAAAGGACAATATGAACGCCTAGGTACCTAAAACTTTCTTTAGTAAGTTATTCCTATCATCCTTTGAAGCTTAAAACTCAGACTGGAACAATTCAATACATGTAAAGCTTTGATTTCAGATTTGTTGATTTTTTCACTAGAGAACTTTCCGAGGAAGTCCAAACCGATAACCTCATTTTGGTCCTTAGTAGCTGCACCAAGCAAAATCTTGTCATTAACAAATAGCAAATGGGATACGTCTAGGCCTTGGCTCCCGTAACCCTAGTTCCTCGTTCGTGTAAAGCTGATGGTTAAATGAAAATTCACTTCTCTGGTCCCAACCCCATTCCCTACCCTAAACCCCTCCCTTCTCCACACCCCTCCTCCTTCCACCAAAAACCCCGTTACCAACCACCTCCCCATTGCCTGCAACCAGATGCCTCTTGACAGGCTTTTGTTATGCGTACAAGTTAAAATCCGATTTACACCTGTTTGATTGCAAGTATATAGGTCAACTAGTAATTTAGGGTATATATCGGGTCGATCCCACGAGAAAGATAGAACAATTACCGGCACTACTAAAGCTTCTCTATTATTTAGACTATCAATGGATTATAAAGAATGAAACCTACTGAACTTATGCAAAATAACAAATGAAAGCTTCTTAGGTTATGGTATCCCTAACTACTCATGCAAGTGCCATTTTTGGATCATTGAAAACTACTATCTAGACAAGTTATGGTGTAATTTCCTAATGCATATGAATCCTACTTTCGTAGTGAATCAATTATACTCAAAACTAATCCATACCTATTCTCATGGTTATGAAATTAGCTACAAGTTTATTTCTTCAATTAAATTACATGAAATTAATCACTAAAACCACATAGGTCCACCTCTACTCTCGTGAGTGACAAGGGTTTATTTTACGTATTTTTAAGTGCATTTTATTAGTTAATTTTGGTTTGATTATTTAGTTTTATAACTAAAATAACTAAGGTTTTGGTAAAAATCTACATTTTATGTTAAAGCGGCTAACATTGCATTTCTAGTGCTTTAATGGTAAAAATTTCATATTTTACAGGTTTAATGATTCAATTATCAAATAAGACCATTGAGAAGATATTTGGATGATTGATGATGGATTAAAGTGGTGAAAATAAAATATGAAGTGTTAAAGAAGAAATGCAATTTGAGGACAAAAAAATCAAGAAAAGTCAGCTTTGACAACTCTGACATGTTTTCATATTTTGACCATATCTGGAGCTGCACATATCGGATTGAGGTGATTTTTGTACCATTTTGAAGCTAAGAGATATATCTACATTTGGTATGAAGAAATCAAGCCCAATTCAGCCTTTTTCCTGGTCAAAAAGATGAAACACAGAAGCTTTTCTGGATGGTCGGAAGCTGAAGCCCAGAATTGACCAGTCTATGGTATTTCGACCATATCGCTGTCCACCGATCGCCAAATTAGATGATTCTTGAAGCATTGGAAATATAACTCAAAGGGCTACAACTTTTGTGTTTTGCACAAAAGCTAGTTCGGCCTTCATCACAGAGAAAATCACAGTTGAAGTGAGGCCAAGTTGAAAATGCGAAAAGACAAAACGCGAGTTAAAGTCGCGTTTTGTGTAGGCGCGTTTTGTAGCCGAAAAGCTGCAATTTGCTCAGCCAATTCTCTTGTGTTCAGACTACTTTCCAGCTATAAGTTGCAAGGGAATTCGGTGCACATGTCAGAATACAAAAGGGCAACAAAGGTGGCTTATTTTCAAGTCAAAAATGTTGGTTATTGACTATCCTAACAAAATTCAGATTTGGGAATCAAAGGATGAAAAAATTGACCAAGAAAAAGGAGTTTTGAACCAATTTATATGCATAGACATTTGGAAGGTCTGAGGGATCATACGGGAGAAACTTGGAGTCTGCAGAAATGTAGCTTTTCCATTCTCTTAGTGTTAGGTTAGTTTAGCTAGTAGTTCATCCTTCTTATTTATTAGCTAGGCAAGGATGAAGAAGGAGATGAAGAAGGCAAGAAAAGAGCTCATGTGACAAGGGTTACTTTTCCTTTCCAACTCTTTATCTTTTGTATTTGATTCCAAGTTTAGTTAATATACAAGTTCTGGATTTTATGTTATTTATGTGTTTCTAAAGTTTATGCCTTGGGTTTGGTTGAACTTCCTATAATTGTTAGTGTTTATTATTTGGTTATTTGATGCCATTATTTGAGCAAGTTATTTAGCACTTTAAACTCTTCAAATCATGATTAATTTGGTACCATTAATTGTGATTGTCTAAGGTGTTATTTCTGCAATGAAAAATTGAGATTTAACACTAGTTCAAGAAGTGCTAAACATAGGGAGTACACTCACGAAAGTAGAGGTGCACCTATGTGGTTTTGGTGATTAATTTCATGTAATTTCATAGAAGAAATGAACTTATAACTAATTTCATAACCATGAGAATAGGTATGGATTAGTTATAAGTATAATTGATTCACTACGAAGGTAGGTTTCATATGCATAAGGAAATTACACCATAATTAGCCTAGATAGTAGTAATCAATGATCTAAATATAGTACTTGCATGAGTAGTTAGGGATACCATAACCTAAGGAGCTTTCATTTGTTATTTTCTTGTATAAATTCAGTAGATTTTACTTGTTTTAACTGATTGATAGTCTAAATAATAAAGAAGCTTTAGTAGTGCCGGTAATTGCAATCTTTCTAGTGGGATCGACCCGATATATACCCTAAACTACTAGTTGACCTGTATACTTGCAGTGAAACGGGTGTAAATCGGATTTATTTTAACTTGTACGTATAGAAAAATCCCGTCAACATTGTCTGCCCTTTTGTCTTCTGAAGCATGTGCACCGAATTCCCTTGCAACTTATAGCTGGAAAGTAGTCTGAACACAAGAGAAATGGCTGAGCAAATTGCAGGATTTCAGCTACAAAACGCGCCTACACAAAACGCGGCTTGAAGTTGCATTTTGTAAACTCGCGTTTTCAACTCTGTGTTTTTGGCCTCGCTTCTGCTGCAATTTTCTCCATGATTGAGGTCGAACTAGTTTTTGTGAAAAACACAAAGGTTGTAGCCCTTTGAGTTATCTTTGCAATACTTCAATAATCATCCAAATCGGAGCTTTGTAGACTGAGATATGATTGAAATACTATCACCTGGTCAAACCCCTGTTTCAGTCTCGTCCATAGAATGTAGCTTCTGTATTTCGACTTTTTCCCCCAGAAAACAGCAGAATTGGATTTCAATGTCTTCATACCAAATATAGATCTATCTCTTAGCTTCAAAATGGTATAAAGATTACCTCAATCCGATATGTGTAGCTCCAGATATAGTCGAAATACCGAAGCGTGTCAAAACTGTCTTGAATTGCATTTCTTCACTTAAACGTTTTTCACTTCATTTCTTCTTTACCATTTGAATTCATCACCAATTATCTACTTTTCACCTCACTTGACATCCTTTGGTGATTGAATCATTAATCCTGCATGAAAATGAATTTTTTACCATTAAAATCAAAAGAAATGCAATATTAGCCACTTTTACCAAAAATGTATATTTTTACCAAAATCTAGTTATTGTAGTTATAAAACTAAATAATGAAACCAGAATTAACTACTCAAATGCACTTAAAAATACGTAAAATAAACTCTTATCACCTCTTCCTCCCCGTGCCCTGCAACCCTCATAGATGGCCATCCTTTGCAGCCACCTCTCCACCATATTATCACTTTATGTTTATGGTCATTTTTAAAATACATCTACAGTAAACACAAGTTTGAGACCCTTCCTTTGCCACTTTTTGGAACATCTAAGACTGTCCTTTAAATATACCTCATCCGAAGATAGTGGCAAAGCCAGGAATTGCACGTAGGGGACGAACGAAACATGAATATGAACTTTAATATAAACATGAAATGGATCAAGATTAAATAAGTAAATAAAATTCAAGCATTCAAATAAATATTAGTGATAATATTTTGATTGATTTTTGGCTCTAGGAATTTATGTTGATTCATTTTTGACAAAGCAGATAACATTTGGATAATATCGAACTATTTGAAGTAGTAACCATACGAATTTGGACATTCTTGGATGTAGAGATTTCAAATTTACAGGGCTGAGCACTGGTTTCAACAAAAATTAATCCTGTTCACCATAGTTACAAAATTCTCAAGTCTCAACAAGTTACTAAATAACTTGAAATATCCCTAGCATAATAATTTAAAAGTCTTACCCGTTTGGATTGCATTTTCCGTCATTTTTCATGGAAAAATTACTGTAGCGATTTGATGTATGTGAGGGAAAAAGGTAATAGGGAAATGTGATCAGGAAAACGACGTAATTTTTCAGCGAAAAACAGCAATCCAAACAAGGCCTAAGGTTTCAAAATTTCAAAAGCTTATTTTTCATGAATGTAAGTATATCTATTTTTTTGACAACTCATTATCTAGTCTAAAACATTCATTTAGTTTTTCCAGTCATTGTAATAGAGCAAACTAAAATCAATAGCACAGCTAATTGAAAAATAGAAGAGGTAAAAATTGTGAATTTGTCGTCCAAAATGATATTTTATTTTACTAATGAGGAAAGGATAAATATTGCCATATAAAAACATCCAATAAAATCCAAACTTGTCTAAATAAGAATACAAAACACACAAAATTAAAGTTAAATTAATGAATGAAAATATACAAACCAAAATCTAATGGTCAATTTCTCTTTTTCGTTAAAAAGAAAAGTAAAACAATAAAAAATTACCAAATAGCTACATTGGATTCTGGAGTCTTGGAAAGATGAACTAATGAAACATTATGAGCAAAATAATTCTAGGATAAAAGTTGGGTAAAAGTGAAAACCAAGACTTACATGAAATGGTTTGGTTGTCTTGGAAATGGGAATAAAATAATTAAATGGGGATAAAACAATAGGTAATGGTGGAATAGTAGGTTTTTTTTTTCCTGTTTTATTTGTGTTTTGAGCTATGGTTGGATATCTAAATTGGGATTCAATTTGTTTTTAATTTTTATGGTAATAATTGGCATGCTGCACTTTTCACTACTACTTGACTTGGGGTTTGGGTTGGTATTGGAATTGAGCATTTCTCATATTACTATTAGACACATACACAAAAGTTAAGGGGACAAACCTATAGCTTTCTTAAATTTCAAGAAAGTCCCTGCATGTATGTATGGAATTTTTTAGCAGATGCCCGGTGGCTCACCCCTGGTCAACTTCTACCATTATCCAAAGTTGTTTATTGAAAAAAAAAAAAAAGAGAGAGATAGAAGTTACAGTAAAAGTTTTCTAAAAGCACCCTAGAATCTAATTTAAGTAGGGATGTAATATCCAACAAGAAATTTGCTTTCTCTTTGTAAAACAAAGGAAAATGTGTTTTTATTGAATTAGATTCTTAGCATTGTTAATACAGAAGCCATTACATCATTTGAAAAACTGTGTGAAAAGTTTGTTCATAGAATTAGATTCTTAGAATAGGTGTGGAATTTATGACCTTACAAAACAATGTCATATGAAGTTAAATCTTTTTACTATAAACTGCAGATTCTAGCATGTATATTTGTATTTACTATCATTTAATTCTTCTAAATGATATCATAATTTGGCAAATGGTAGCTAAATATGTGTAACTACTCTTGCCAAGATTCAAATTTTATACTCTTAAAAGCTTTGAAAACATTCTTCTAAAAAGCAAAATTTCATGATTATTACCACCATTTATAATTCAAATTTTCTAGGCTCGACCATCACCAATATCCACCATCCCATTACCTTTGTACACAAAAAAGAATTCTAATAATTACTAGAGTTACTAGTAACTGCCAACATTACTGATATTACTAGTATTAATAATACTACCAGTAGCTATTAATATCACTAGTAATTGCTAATGCTACTAGTAATTACTTATATTATGAATACTATTATAATTCCTAACATTACTATTAATCACTAATATTACTAGTAATTACCACTATTACTGCTATTACTAATACTACTGGCATTACTAACTAAATTAGACTTCCAAAAGCTTGAATTCAATACAAATTGATTTAGATTTGTCTTAACTAAATCCGACTACTAAAATTATATGTGCTTTTAATTATCCAAATCCCTGGTCATGACTAGATTTGGGGTGGGGAGGGGAGGGGAAAAAGGAGGGAAAGGATACGAAAGTCGGGGTAAGGAAGACAATGGAGTAGAGTAGAAGGGAGAGAAGTAGAAGAGAGAACAAAGAATGAGGAAGGAGAGGGGGCAGGGAGGCAAGCAATGAAGTGTGGAGAGAAAAAAAGAAGACGAAAAGAAGGAAAGAGGACAGAGGTGATGACGAGCAAGGATGGGAAAGAGACGAGGGCATAAAATTAGAGGGAAGAGAGAGGATAATATTCCAAAACTTTTAAAACCATCCTAAAAACTATTAAAATTCAAACTTGCAATTTTTGTAATTCGTACATACTCTTCTAAACATGTCAAACGAACAAAAGTTTTCTATGAATACATTTAAACTAAAGTTAAAATGAATCTCGAAAAACATCTAATCCGTACATACTTTTCATAAGTTCAAACTTGCTACACTCGAACATGAATATGAAACTAACAAGCATCAAATAGGGTAGAAAAGAGAAAAATGCAGTTTTTGTATCCAAACTTTGACACTTGAGCTGTTTTAGTCCCCAAACTTTGGACAAAAATAAATTTGGTACTCCATCTTTCAACTTTTGAACATATATAGCACCCTTGATGGATTTTGTTTCCAAATTGCTATTGAAAAAAGTCACATGATAGTCTCATATCCAGTAGCTATTGTATAACAAGATGTCAACAAAAAAGAAAAATAATCTTTTGACACTAAGTGTCACGTAAGATATCCTTTTGATACTAAGTATTAAGTTTAAAGACTAATAATTTTATCATGTAAAACATCCTTCTGATACTAAATACTAGAATATCCTTCTGACACTAAATACTAAGTTTAAGGACTAATAATTTTATCAAAAGGATATTTTACATTTTTTTGTCACCTTTTTATACAATAGTTGTTAGACATGTGACTATCACGTGACTCTTTTCGATAACAATTTGGAAAACTGTCAAGGATACTAAATGTATTCAAAAGTTCAAAGGTTGGATACTGGATTTGTTTTTGTCCAAAATTCAGGAACTAAAATTGCTCATGTGTCAAAATTTGAATATCAAAATTGCATTTTTCTCAAAATACTTGCAGCACTCGAACATGAACATGAACCAATTAGCATCAAACAAGATACGAATAAATGCCTAAACCTAAAGATGAAATATAGTAGCGATATTGTGTGGCTCCATGTCGCTCGCACCTATCCAACTGCTCAATGCCCTTTCAATCAGATTTTTTATCAAATAGGTCTTGAAGACCTCCAAATGCCACAAAAATCCTTGTAGCAGTAAAGGTCAGACCGTGGGAAGAGACGGGTAACACGGGATAAAAGAGTGATTTTTTGGAGTAAAAGCAGAAACAATCGAACCTAAGGAGGTTTTTTTTTTTTTTTAGTGTAAACGTAGAGTAAATAATCAAATTACACAAGGCAAATTTAGAGGCTAAGATAATTATGTAGACAGTTAGACAACTACGTGCGAAAATTCCCACCATAATCAATTTTATCCCTTTTTTTTCTGACCAACCAATACTCACTCTTAATTATCTCAACCAATCACAATTGTCCTTTTTTTTGGGGTTTTAGGAGAATTACTAATGTTGGAGGCTGGAAGAGTGCAAATTTATATGTTTTGGCAAATATGTAAATTGAAAAATTAGGCAATATTCCTCAAATATATAAATCATTGTTTGCATGTCCACAATACGATGTCCCTTAGATAAAAATTGAGAGGGGAGCAAAATAAAAAATAAAAAAAAAAAAGAAGAAGAAGTACATGGAGCAGTTATTATTGGTTACATTCTCTCTCTCGCTCTTCTCGGTGGAAATCATTTGTTGCACTCATATCTGCTATACCCATATATGCCCCTACAAATAAGCACGGCTTTTCCAATCCCATGGACAAAACTAATTTTTGATCATATTCAATCCAATAGGTAAAGGGCAATTTGCAATTAAGGACAACATAAGTGGTGAATATGTAAATAAAGTTGAACTCATGCCTATTTAATCAAATGTTTACTTCTCCTATTGAAGTTAAATGAGAATGAGTTTAATGACACTCAAACTCTTGTATTTTGGGTCTCCACTTGTTGAGTGTAGGGTTGCAAACGAATCGAACCGCTCGTGAACAGCTCGAGTAGAGTTCAGTCAATATCGAGTTCGAGTCGAGTTCAAGTTCAAAGATATTCAACTCGTTAGCTTGCGAGTCGACTTGATTATATATATATATATATTTATTTATTTATTTTAATAGTAAAATTACATATATATTCCTAATATTTTATTATTTATTAAGAAAAATTATTTTTTTATTTTTAAAAAATAAAATAATTATTTTTTATTTTTTTAAGCTCGAGGTTGACTCGAATTTGAGTCGAGATCGAGATCAAGTTTTACATTTTGAGCTCGTCGAGTTCAAATTCGAATTCGAGTTTCATAAAATTAAGTTGAAATTCAACTCGATTAGGCAAAAATTCGACTCAACTTGACTCGTTTGCACCCCTAGTTGAGTGTATCATAGAAATCCCTAAACCTATAAAATGTTCCTATATATTGTCAATTTGATCCTTCAACCCTAACAAATTCGACTTAATGGCTTAGTCTTGATTTCTCAAGTCTGTGACAACCGATATTTATGTTTAACATGCCTAAGTAGCCAATTGATCAAACATTATTAAACCATCAAATTTCAATAAAATTATACTTGTGCACTTCATTTTTCGAATAAATTCCAATTTAGTCTCAATCTTTAGCAAATTTTTAATAGATTCTAAAGTCACAGATAGTAGTTCTACCATGTGTATTTGTAATATTATATCAACGTGTTTCTTAAAAGGAGTGGAAATTATCGAGAAACTTTGCCGGATGTATTTTAAATTTCCAATGTATAACTTTGTATACCATGATCGTTTCTTTAGGATTTAGTAGGTATTCACTTCTCTAATACTTTATACCAATAAGCTACTCATATTATGAGGATTTCGGAATATATGATTTATATGGCTCAAATTGTGTTGATCAAAAACTCCAAATTGATATTCTTCCCTTTCACTATTCTGCCAATAAATGTTTGCTTACTCACTTGCACAACTATTTCTGATATCCATGACGTTTGAAATCAACAGAAATGGTTAAAAGCATACAGTATAGTTTTTGAGCCCGTAAACCAAAAGCTGTTTTGTCTGTTTGCTACCACCAATGATTTAAAGTCTTGGTAAGTGACAAGTGACTAATTTACGTAATAATTGTATGACATTTTATGTTATTTTTAGTCACTTTGGTTATATTATTGGAAGAAAATGAATCATTTTGGCTATAATTGGTGAAAAATGCTTTTAAGTAATTAAATCAGGTTTTTATCACTTTTATTTGGATTTTGTGCATTTTGACACATTTTCGTATTTCGGCTATAAATTGAGCTACAATCATCGGATTGAAATGATTCTTGAACTTATTTGAAGATAAGAGATAGATCTACAACTTTGATGAGACATCTGAATCCAGTTTGAAGGTTTTCCAAATCAAAAAGCCGAATTACAGTAGCCAATTTCTATTGGTCGAAGCTGAAACAGGGCAGTGAGCAGTTAAGGATATTTCTGTCATTTCTCAGCCCACACAGATCCAAATGAGGTGATTCTTGATGCATTGGAAAGCTAACTCAAAGGGTTATAAGTTTTATGTTTTGGTCAAGGGCTAAATCAGCTTTTATCATCAAGAAAAGTTCAATTGAAGTTGACGGAAAATCGGAGCAGAGCTGGAAATTGAACAAAAGTGCACCAAAATGTCACTGTAGCAATCCGGCCAGAACTTGGCCAGATTTGTGGCCGGATTGTGGTCAGAGAAGGCTGCTCTTTACGCGAAAAACTCAATTTCACCTCCACTAAGTCACATGTAATGCTATACATGTGAAAAACATTACCAGCTGTAAAAGGGAGGTGTAAGCTTCATTTCTTGACCACCTTTCATCTTTATATAGTCAAAACTTGCAAGATTGAAGGGAGAATAGAGAGACATGCGGGAGAGAACTTGGACTGCAAAAATGTAGCTCTTCCATTTTTCTTAGTGTAGGATAGTAGTTTAGACAGTTCATCCAATTTTGTTTATTAGCTAGGTAAAGATGAAGATGGAGGATGAAGAAGGCAAGGAGATGAACTCATGTGACAGGGTTACATTCCTTCCAAACTCTTTATTTTTTGTACTTGATTCCAAGTTTACTTAATATACAAGTTCTGGATTTTGTATTTAATATGTATCTTTAAAGTTTATGCCTTGGGTTTGCTTGAACTTTCTATGATTGTTAGTGTTTATTATTTGGTTATTTGATTGTTATGATTTGAGCAAGTTATTTAGCACTTTGGCTCTTTAAATCATGATTAATCTGGTACCATTAATTGTGATTATCTAAGGTGTTGCTTCTGCAATGAAAATTGAGATTTAACACTAGTTCAAGAAATGCTAAATATAGGGAGTACACTCACGAAAGTAGAGGTGCACCTATGTGGTTTTAAATGATTCATTTCATGTAATGTCACTGAAGAAATGAATTTGTAGCTAATTTCATAACCATAAGAATAGGTATGGATTAATTATGAGTATAATTGATTCACTATGAAAGTAGGTTTCATATGCATGAGAAAATTACACCATAACTAGTCTAGATAGTAGTATTCAATGATTCAAATATAGCACTTGCATGAGCAGTTAGGGATACCACATCCTAAGGAGCTTTCATTTGTTATTTTCTTGCATAAGTTCAGTAGGTTTTATTTATTATAATTCATTGATAATCTAAATAATAGAGAAGATTTAGTAGTACCGGTAATTGTTCACTTTTCCTTGTAAGATCGACCCTTAATACCCTATACTCGCTTACGATTCGTATACTTGTGATAAATCGCGTGTGGGGTATTTAGAAATTTATAAATGTAAAACTTGATTAGGATGAGTTTAATGTTATTTGTATACCCCGCGCTCGTCAGTAAGGGTGGAAGATCAAGAGTTCAAATCTTACCTCTTTTCACTTTGTTATTATATGGCTTTCCCAAATCCATACGAATGCATAGTACACCAATTAGATCTAATGGTGGTTCAGTTCCTGTCGATTCCCCTTGACTTAGTTGGACCTTCCCTCAAAATAGGCTACTATGTGGATTTTTCAAATCCATACAAGTACGTAGTACACTCATCTGATCCAATGATAGTTCGGTTTCTATCAGTTCTCCTTGCTCCTGTTAGACCTCTCCCTAGAATAACCCATCTAATTCAATAGTTGTTCAATTCTCATTGATTATTCCTGTCTTAGTTGAGCCTCCCACTAGAATAGGATAGAGTAGAAGAATAGATTATGCACTCATCTGATTCGACAGTGGTTTAGTTGGACCTCCCTGTGACAATTGATAAAAAATAAATAAATAAACTTTTGAGCGCCTAAAGTATACGTGCTTAATAGTGAGAGGGCCTAGAAGTAATAACCTAAGAGTTGGAGAGCCATTCAGCCAATCTGCGAGCCTCATGTCTCCAATTCCTTTCTCCGTATAGCGTCACCGACTCAGCTCCACCTCGAACTCGCTTACGACGTCGTTCTGATTTCTCTATATTCCAAAGTAAGTACCTAAATTTAGATGATTTAGAAAAATTAGCCCATCATCAAACTTCCATCACCCCAACACCCTCCCCCTCCCAGCTCGTGCTTTGCAGGGCCCGTATTCTACCCCTTTCGGCCTTCTCTGGCCCATATGCAAGACGCCATGGAACACGATGATCTCACGCAAGCCTTCTATTTCTCTTCCGGTAACCCTAGAATCGAAGAAACAAGGGGTGTCATGCATCTATCCCGTGACGAGGTCGGTTCATCGAGCTCTGATCTTCCTGTAAGCAAATTCTACATCTGCGTAAATGTTTTTGATTATCTGAGGTGCACAATTTTGATTCTGCGAATCAATCTTAGGAAAAAAAAGGATTGATTTTTTTAGTGGCAAGTGAGTTTATTAGCAGTTAAATCTTTAATGCTAGTTTTTTCTAGTCAAATTTGATCGTTTTATGTTATGTTGAATTTGTAAACTTGCTTGTTTACTCAATACCTTTGGTTGCTAACCTGTTCTTATTTAATTTGCGTGTAGTCTAATAGTAATTTATTATCAATTAGTGGTTAATGTGGTTTATATAAAAATGTAGGAATCGTAGTTAGTGCAACTATTTTGATTTCTGGGTGGTATAATGGACTAAACTCTGATGATTTTTTTCTTTCACTGTCGAAATGTTGCAATTTGGAAGTAGTGAAAAATTCTATTTTCCACCTCTGGGGTTTAGAAATTTGCGAGCTAGTAAAACATGTAGTTTTGAGGTTTTAATTGATGGTATTTTTCCTTTCTGAGCTTTTTATGCTGAGAGATGCTTTGGACTTTTGTCGGATAACTTAAACTGGATTTAGTTGACTTGGTAATTATATAGTGTTGTTGTATTGAGTTGCTTTTTGATTTCACTTCGTTGATTTAGCACAGGTGTGGTGATTATCTCGAAAAGTTGAAATCTATGAAATAAAAGAAAGGTTAGGATAGTGTTTGCAAAGGTTGAAGACTTTTAATTGCTTTTTGTTCCTTAGGTTGAAAGAAAGCCTCTACTTTGTGTTCTTGGGGTGCCAAATCACATGACATATGCAGACTTTTGTCAATTTTGTGGTTCATTCATTCACCATATGTTGGAAATGCGAATCGTCAGGTTTGATTCGATACAACTTAATCCCTGCTTGCAATGAACATAATTACTTGGCTGAATATATGTTTCTATAAGTTCTGCATAACAGAAAAATTTTGGTTCTGATTAGTACGTTGTCCTGTCTGATTACTTAGAAATGATGGAATGGAGGACAACTACAGCGTTTTGATTAGGTTTGATGATCAGAGCTCAGCAGACAATTTTTACAAACATTTTAATGGAAGATGTTTTTCATCTCTTGAGGTATGTTATCCTCTGATTTTCAGTGATTTTGCATTTAAAAGTTGTTACTGTTTCCCTTTTTAGCATATGCTTACAATTTGGTCCATGTTTACAGGTCGAGATTTGCCGTGTACTATTCACAGTCGATGTGCAGTTCACTGGTTCAATTGAGCATGCACAGGCTTCTGCTGTTAGCAATATGGAACAGCCTTCATGTCCAGTGTGCCTTGGTATGCTAATGAACTCAGTCATAAAAATTCATGTGGTGGAGTTCTGAGATAGTGTAACATGCATGTAGTAATTCATAAATATTCAAAATATAACATGAACCATTGCAAATTTGATTTTTTTTTCTTGTTTGCGAAATAAATTTCATCTGATGTTATTTATTTGTCCCGTCACAGACAATCTATACCTAAATCATCTTGTCAAATCATTAGATAATCTTGATGTCATTGTTTTATGCTTGATCAGAGATATACTTGGTTATTTGGCCATTAGTTGATGCATTTATTGCATCTTTGCGTTCTTACCGAAATGTTGAGTATGTTTTAGTTGTGGTAACCACTATGTGCAGTTGATGCTTCCGGTTTAACTGCATCCACACTTCCCTGCAACTCTGGTTTTGTTAGGTTTAGTGGTGGTATAATAGGGGTTGTATTAAAAAAAGGAGGAAAATTTTGTGTTCTTACTAAGAGGGTAGCATGAAAAAACCTTTTTCAACAGAGGGGAAAAATTTTGATGGAGATTTTTAGCGAGCCTATCAATTATAAATATTTTTCATATGGACAATAGTCATGGATGTGAATCAGTTAAGAGTGCATTAACATAGATGATTCCAATTCTGTATGTAATATATCAGTACTTGATTGTATAATACATGATTGCACATTAAAAAAACTGTCATAGGTGAAATCTCATGATCAAATTTGTAGTCTCCTCTATCGTTTATATAGCAGACATCCATTGGCTATCAATGTAAAAACTTTCAGATCCTTTTACAATGTTTGGCTGTTTTGTTACTTATTTTTTATATTTATATTTTTTGGCCACTTTGATTCTGCAGAGAGATTGGACCAGGACATGGGTGGAATTCTCACAACTATTTGTAATCACTCTTTCCATTGCTCATGTATCTCTAAGTGGACAGATTCTTCGTGTCCGGTTAGTGCTACAACAAAATCATCTCTTCTGATCTCACATAAAAGATTACTAAATACTTTAGTGTGGAACCATAGACTTTTCTTATCCTGAATCTGTTATTTGGTGGAAACATCAAGTAAAGCCTTTTTGTTATCATTGATGAAAATTTTGAGATTTCTAAATTCACGGCAACATATGGACAAATATGCAGGATAACCTTCTTTTTGTCCTGATGATCATTTTGCTGACATTTGGAGTAACGTCTATTTTTTCTTTAGTAAGCATGTCTGACAAATTGAAATTTTCTAAGTAGTGATACTTGACAATAACTGTAGCCTATGTCCTGCAAGGGGTCCATTTATTAACGCATATATCATTATCTCTGACTTTAAAAGCTAACATTAATGTGGACTTCCCAATTGCAAGAGTAAATCTCTCTCTCTCTCATATTTCACTATTAACCATTGTTAATTTTATAACCTAAGATCAATTCAGACTTCATGAGTGCAAGAGCTATCCTTAGTGTTCTCTCTCTCACTCTCACTTTTTCTCTCTCAAGTTCCCTAATTCTCGTCTTCTCATCTCTTCCTCCTTTCTTTTCTGTGAATCATTTTACAAAAATTGGGTTGTAACTCTCTCTCTCTCTCTCTCTCTCTCTCTTGTGTGCACAAGTTTCCTGAATCTCCTCTATTTTTCTGCCTTGTCTTTTCTGTGAATCTTGTTATAAAAGTTGAGTTGTTAAAACACAATGTATAGGAGCAATAAAATGCTGACATCATCACACATTTTGGTCAGTAGACGTTGAAGTAGTTGCCTTTTTTTACCTCATCACCAATAATTAGATATTTTGGATTCTATCTTTCTGGTCTTTATCTTATTAGTCAGGTCAATGAAGTTTTCCGTTCTACTTATGATGTAGAACATATAGTTGTGTATATTTTGTTTTCTGTTATTGGAATTGACTTCTTTCAATTTAATTCAGGTTTGCCGATATTGCCAGCAGCAACCTGAGAAATCAAGCTGTTTTGTCTGTCAAACTTCAGAAAATCTTTGGATGTGTGTAATTTGTGGTTATATTGGTTGTGGGAGGTATAACATTTTCTTGTTTTATTTATAAAGTCTTGACTTTTCTTGGGAGTCAATCTTATTCTGTCAATAGAATAGAAGAGAGCAGTTATCGTATTATAAAAAATATTTATATTAACTGCAGCTAATATATAGGTATAGAGAAGGGCATGCTATAAGACACTGGAAAGAGACAGAACACTGCTATTCCCTTGAATTGGAAACACGTCGTGTCTGGGACTATGCTGGAGATAATTATGTTCACCGGTTAATTCAATCTAAAACTGATGGCAAGTTAGTTGCGTTGAACCACCATTGTGCTCGGGCTAATGATGGATGTGGTACCTGTGAATGTGGTTTGGAACCTGGATTTGGCGATGCTCTATTGAACAGTAAAGTCGAAGCTGTATTTTCTCTGAACTTTGATCAATTTGCAGTCCTTTGTATTTCGTTAGTTCTTTAAGTTTGTCCAAGTTAATATATTCTTCTGATCCTCAATATGGTTAAATGCAGATTGTGAACGAATACAATGAGCTCCTTACTACACAACTGGAGAACCAGAAAATGGTTAGTTCCTTTTCTTGTAAGGTGTTAAAAGTGCTGGTGGATATTTAACTTGTTCTATGATAATTGTATGCATAGTTATTTATGGTGGACTTTTATTTTTGATATGTGGGTGGAGCATGGAACATTTTTGAGGGAATAACTTGTGCACAATTTGGGAAATGGAATAGAGTGCTATTCATTAAATTCAGAAGATGTTATATGACCTTTAGAACTACTAGAAAAACCTTCTTCCTCCTCACTAGTCCACCACCACCACCATTTTCCCACCACAACCACTGCCACCAGTCACCAGCACCGCCTTCTTCCACCTAAAAAAAAAAAGCCCTTTTCCTCCTTGATTTTGGCTTCCTTCTTATTTTTCTTTCTTCTCCTCACTAGCCCTTTCTCACCTCCACCACCACCACTATCATTTCACCACCAGAGCCACTATGATTACCATTTCACCAACACAAACACACCACCCCTTTTCCCCTAGATCTCGTCTCTCTGTCTCTCTCTCTCACTGAATCTCTCCATCCTTTTTTCCCTCGCCGTCTTTCTCCCCCAAGCCAAGATTGCAGTGCATGTCTCATGAGATTAGAATTATATTATGAATATAAAGATTTGATGTGCACTATTGTTCTTCTAACCGGTGGAAATCAAGGTCTAGCTTAATTATAGCTTAATTTTGGAAGTTGTTTGATGCATATGTTGAAGATGAATGATACTTGATGATTTAGCACTCTTGATGAACAAAGTGATGTTCTTATACCTTGCCATCATTGATTGCCAACTTCTCCCCCACATAGGCTATAAAATTTTCATCAATTTTAGTTATTCCTGTTATTGTGTATATGTACTGTGGTACTTTTCGTTCAATTTTGAAGTAAATTTTGTCATGGTTTTGAAGTAATTTAGGCCACTGGGGAACTTTTTGTTCAATTTGTGGTTTTTTTTATAAAAACATGTAGTTCTGATTTTCCTACGCAGTTTTGAAGTAATTTTCAGCTGTGTAGAAGTTTAGGACTGCTGACTAATTAGGGACTTTTAGGTAATTTTAATCTGCAAACAATTATTCCCTTCTGCGTTAAACAGTAACTTTTTCCACATTTGCAAATTTCCAAAAGTTGTACCCTAGTTATATATACAAATTCTTCCTTTTCTCTTTTCCCAAATTTTCCCTCTCATATAATGCTCTTGATGTTCTAGTGGTTTGTTGAAGCAAAACATGTCTTGCAAATAATTTAGGATTGCGAAATCTTTGTTTGTTGTACTGACACCATCTGCTTTTATCCAGTATTTTGAGTCTCTACTTGAAAATATTGAACAAGAGACTGAAGAAGGGATCTCTAAGGCTGTTGAACAAGCCATCAGCCAAAACCCAAAGTTGCTCAAGCTGCAATCTAAGCTGGACAAACTTGTTGAAGAGAAGAAATTCCTCGATGATGTCAGTCTATTTAGGCACTGTGTCTTGCTTCTTGTATGTTTCATGTGAAGAAATCTGTCAAAGGAAGAAATCTCAATAAATTTTTGAATGAATGTGTAGATCAATGATAATCTTTTGAAGAACCTGGAGATATGGGAAGGGAAGATTGCAGAAATAGAAGAAAGGTATGCCAAACTTAATGATTGTCTTTTTTTTTCTTCTTGTCTGGTAAGAATATGTTCTGGAAATTTTTTCCATCTGCCCCCACCCTTTCTTTTTACGGAGGGTAGTATTTAGACCCTTAGTCGCTAGTTTCTTATGGCAGATCAGATTTTTTTTCGTATTAACTTGCACTCTTGGTTGCTCCTGACAAAATGACTTAATTTCATACAAATTTCTGAAATCAAATTGCAAATGTTGTTCCCAAATAGAAAATGTTTGTGAGGAAAATTTTGGCGTATATGTCAGCTCATTCTGATTATGTTTTGTAGCTCTGATTATGTCATATCTACAAGTGGAGATTCACATTTTTTCTTTAAGAATACTTCAAATGTTTCAATTTGTATAGGCTTATAATCTTTGTGAAGATGAAATTCTTAGATTTTCACATGAAACAAAGTTTGGTGTTATGTAATGTTTGTAACATATTGCTATATTAATCTTCTATTTGTAGTCTGTGCATGCATTCAGTTTATCCTCGTGCAATGATTAGATTATTTGCCATTGGTGTTTCAGTCTGTCCCTTCTACTTGTTCTTTGTGACACTTCTGAAAACCTGATGTCACTGAAAAGTGTTGGTCTTTAGGTTTCACTGGAGTTGATATTGGAATTTGAATTGCTGGACAGTATTTGATCTTGGAGTCTGATTCAATTTGAGTAAACTCATGTAAAAAGTGAAAAGAAAAATTATTCTAGGGGTAAAAAAGTGATCCTCCAGTCAGATGTTCAGCAGTAAGTCCTAAATGAATGAGTGTGAAGCCTACAGGAGGTTCTAAATACTGGTATGGTGCCTAAAGTCTTCTAAAGCTGCTACAGCCTTGAGCTGTCTTCTGCAAATACCTGGGGACAATATATTTCTGGGTGTGTACATTGTTAATCAACTGTTGTGATTTATTGGAAACAAAAAGATAAACTCATTTGCAACATGAGGGTTTTCATCTGGTCCATAGAGCTCTTCCAATTTATGTGGTCCGGTCTGGACCATAGCCTTGTACCTAGAGGTATAGACTTGCTACCTCAGTTTGTCTGAACGTTTTCTTCGGTTGTGTACAGCATCCAGAGTTGGGTATAGAGGTAGGTTTCCTTTCGATATTTGTTTTCTTGAGGGTGCAAGTGTCATCGAAGGAGAAGTAAGAGGGGCAGAGTAACACTCACCAAAAGTTGGAGGGAACAAGTATTTATAGGTCTTGGGTTTTTACAGTTGAGTTTCTCTGTGCTTGATCTATATTCCTTCTTATTCAAGAAGATTGAACAATTACAATCGCATTTTGATTTAAATTGGCTGAATGGGTTCTATTGTCTCTGCTTTTTCTGCTGGGGATGATTATATCTTTCTTCAGTTACAGATTTTCAGCCACCATTTTCTTATGAATATGCGGTTTCCATATAAAAGTTCTTTTGTTTGGGATTCTAGGCAGAAGAAGGCTTTGAATTTGAAGGATAAGAGGATAAAAGATTTGCAGGAAGAGGTAAAGGACATTCTTGGGTCAAATATTTTCTCTTGCTGGTTTCAGTTGTTGATTTACAAGCCTTTGATGAATTTGGTAAACATATGCAGTTGAGCAGTTTGATCACATGCTTAGAAATTGGGAATGCAGCGGAACCTTCACCAACTTCAAATCAAGTATAGATGGCAGCGCCTTGCCTCCAATAGATCTTCTTCAAAGAATAGGGGTTAAGTGGCCATCAGGACAAGTAACCCAACAAGCGCCAAGCATGCTTGGATCATTCTTTGATTGGTAGGTATTTCAGCTAAGTATGCTTGGATCGTTCTATGATGGAATGTGGGAATCTCAGAGGGATCTTTAGTACTTGGCATGCATTGTAAATTGAATATCTAGCTGGTGTAAATCTGACTTTTAGAACTTGTACATGATCCTTAAGAAATGCAACTTCCAATGGTATATGGAGCAGGAGCGAAGTGTTGGCTTGTAGTGATGTCAAATATCTTAGTGATGGTAAAAGTATAAAGCTGCATTGCCTTTTGATCCTGTAGAAATGTAGCGATCATTGAAGTGTTAGCAGATCCACAGGAATAATTACTCTTTTGGCTTCCTTTCCACTCACAAAATAGACTTCAACTTGTTTACCAGCATTAATTGTCTTCAAATTTAATTTAAAGCAAATTCAACCTGTGATTTTGTATCTAATGGTGCACCTGGTCTGAGTGAATCGAATGCTTAAAAGCAATGCGTCGCCTGCATCAACACTTGGAACAGGCTCGAGAGAGAGAGACTAAGAGAGCACAGGCAAAGAGACCAGAAATGAATAAAACTGGCCTGAAGAAATCGCGGTTCTGCAATTTAGAGCAAGTGTTATTCGTATATTGATGCACGTGTTAATATTTGCTTTAGTATGGCAGATGTCCAAACATCAAAAGTTTCAACTCCAATGGCCACTGGCATTTCCAGGGTGAGGTGTGTGATTGAGTTACATTAGGTTGATTCGATTTGGACCGTTCATTTTAAAATGGGAAAAGAGTTCCAATGGCCCTCCAACTCTTACTCAAATAAAGTTTTGACCCTCCAACAATTAAAGATAAATATTTGGCTCTCTATCTAACAAAATAGCATATTAGTGGCCCTTCTGTCAAATCCAGCAGTTAACTATGACAGGAAGCTTCATCTCGTGAGATGCGCGATCAAATATGAAGGGCACTATAATCTCTTTGCGAAGACAGAGTAAAAACAGTTTCACCAACAATTTTCCCTCCAATAATTTCCACCCCTTTTGCTGTAAAACCCTAGTGCGACTTAAATCAGAGTCCTCAATCCGGACGCTGCAGCGAAAGTGGTAATTGTCGGCGTGGGAAAGGTTGTAAAGGCAGAAATGGAGTGGCGAATACGGAGGAAAGATGACTACTTTGATCCGTACCTTGTTTACGGTAATTGAAATTATTGCTTACTAACCCATTTGGGTTTACGATTTGTTTATATGTTTGGGTAACGTGTACTGGAACTTATTTGTTTACTATATGCATGTGTAATGGGACTTATTTGCTTATATGTTTGGGTTATGGTGATGTTGGGAGGCTAAGTGGTCCAATTTGTGGTCCTACTTTGTTTGTTGTAAATTGACAATGTCGGACAAAAGAGGTTGTTTTGAAAGTGATGTATTTTAATGGCTGAAAAGGGACACTTTATTTGTTTAGGGTCTTTTTTTTTTGGCTGAATACTGACCAATTCAGTATTTCATTTGTCAGCCTCTGTGTGTTTTTTGTTGACTGTTTTATCCCAATTGCCATTGTAGAGACTGATTCTGAATGGTTTACCATTCGGGGGTTGAATTATGTGGGAACAGTATGTATGGTATGCTAATGGAGAGGTGGACTATGTAGATGTTTGTGATGCTGAAAGAATGTCAACCATTGAACTAAATAAAATGGTGGAGAAAATGGGACATCGTAAAGCTGCCATAATGTACTACTACCTTGAACCAAATAAGGATTTAACAAATGGTTTAAGAGAGTTGTGCACCGATGATGACGTTAACAAATTTTGTGCCTGGACTTATAAGTACAAGGTAATGGAAGTCTATTGCAACCATCTAACAAATGAAGAAATTAATAGTTGCAAGTCTCCCATAGTGATCCAACCAACAGAGAAAAAGAAGAGTGGTGTTTTGATAGAAGAGTTGGATGGGGAAGGTAGTGTAGTAGAGGAATGTTTTTCTCACCTAGTTCATAAGAGGAGGCTGTTCATTAGAGATTCAATTGGAGGACAGAGTCGAAGTAGAAGAACAACTAAGAACCAGCACATTGGTGAACAAAGAGGTGATGCACAAGCATCTATTCATGAGGAGCAACATGTAGGGTCCTTAAGTGAGTAGCAACATGAGCAGCAAACTGAGCAACAACCTGAGCATCAAACTGAGCAACATGTAGGGTCCTTAAGTGAGCAGCAACATGAGCAGCAACATGTAGGTTCTTCAACTGGATGACAAAGTGGAGATGCACAAGCATGTCATAGCCAGCAGCTTGTTGGAGAAACTGATACAGCACATGAAGGATTGAGGTGTCAACAGCCTAATGAAGATGAAGGAAATGGAGGAGATGATGAAGATTTTGGATCAGAAAATAAATGTGAGAGATTTAGTGGTGATGTAGAATACTGCAGAGATGAGGATCTTCTTGATGATTTGACATTGGAGCCAACTCAATATAAAAGCACATTAGAAGAGGTGCAAACTAGAGGACCTTCACAGGGAAGAGAAGCAACTGAGCAGGCTACTACTGAATAGGCTACCACTGAACATTGTACTACTGAACAAGCTACTACTCAACAAGCTGAAACACAAGAGTCCCCAGAACAACAGCAAGCACAGCAGAAAAAAAACAAGGCGAAAAAGAAAAGCACAACAGCAGCAGCAGATCCAAGATTCTGCACCTGAAGTAGATGCGTTGGCAGAAGATACAATCCCAGATCATCTAAGTAGTAATGCTGATTCTTCAGAAGAAGATCAAGAGGCTGAGCAGTATGCTGGTAGGTATAAAGATTTTTCTTGGAAAAAATTTAGGATTGATACAAGGTTCGAGTTGGGTTTGAAATTTGAATCAAGAGCCCAATTCAAAGCTGCTATCCAAGAATATGAAATTAAGATGGGAAAGCCAGTGTACACAAAGAAGAATGAACCAAAAAGGGTGAGAGCCAGATGTAAAGATCCATGTCCATGGTATGTGTTTGCCTCAGTTGAAAAGGCAATTGGCACAGCAGATTTGGTAGTGAAGACAATGTATGACAAGCATGAAAACTGTAATCATGCATGAAAAATAAAAATTTGAAGGCCAATTGGTTGTCAAATAGATATGTGGAGAGAATTAGATCAAACACTCGCATGCCAACTCGGGAGATTAGGCAAACAGTGCATGAGGAGTACCAAACCCAAATTTCTAAATGGGTGGCTTCTAATGCGAGGAAATTGGCTCTCAAAATGATACAGGGGTCGGCTGAAGCACAATACAAGAAAATTTGGGAGTATTGTACTGAGATAAAAAAGACACATGAAGGGAGTACAATGGAGACAATATTTACTCCATTTAGAGGACCAAGGGGTAATCCTAAATTCATGAGATTATACTGCTGTTTAGGACCACTGAAGAAGGGATTCAAGGATGGCTGTAGGTCAATAATAGGCCTGGATGGTTGCCATCTAAAGGGGATTTATAGAGGACAGCTACTAACTGCCATTGCTGTAGACCCGAATAATGGATGGTGGCCTATTGCCTGGGCAGTTGTGGAGAGAGAAGCAACTGAGCAGTGGACTTGGTTTCTCAAATATCTAAGTGAGAACTTGGAAATCGAAAATCAGTGCCACTATACCTTTATATTAGATTAGCAAAAGGTATAATATGAAACTTTGAAATTCAAAATTTGATTCAAATATGGTAGAAGCTAACAGTCTATCATTATTTCATTTTAGGGGCTAGACAAGGCACTTAGTGAAGTTCTACTTAGATGTGAGCACAGGTATTTTGTTATCCTTTCAAACTTTGAAATTTTTTAATAATTTTTTTTTGCATTATAATTGTTTAATAATGACTTAAATGACTTTGTAAAAACAGGTATTGTGTGCAACATATGTACCGCAATTTCAAGAAAAAGCATCCTGGTTTGGCTCTTAAAGATAGGATGTGGAATATAGCATGTTGCACAACGGTGGAAATGTACAAAAAAGCTATGGAAGAATTTCAAACTTTTGATAATGATGCATATGAATGGGTCAAGAAAGCTCCTCATCCTCGACATTGGTGCAAAGCATACTTTCCAACTCACGTCAAGAGTGATATGATAGTGAATAACTTATGCGAGTCTTTCAATGCCCATATTAAAGATGCAAGGGACCAACCTATCATCACAATGTTGGAATTGATAAGGGAATATTTAATGGAGAGGATCCAAAGAAGACGAGCTGCAATGGAGAAATACAAGGGCTCCACTGGACCTTTAATTAATGAGATTGTTCAGATTGTGTCAAGCATTCAAGTCAGTGGATGCCCATTTGGAATGCACTGCATGGCTATCAAGTCAAGGGTCCAAGAGGGGACCAATTTGCAGTAGATATGCAAAAAAAATATTGTACTTGCAGATTATGGGAAGTTAGTGGAATTCTCTGCTGTCATGCAATTGCTGCTTTCTTCATGCGAGAAGAGGATCCTTATAGTTATTTGGATCGTTCTTATAGCAGAGGCCTCTTCTTCAAGATTTATGAGAATGTTTTGCAACCAATTAGTGGCGAGGATCATTGGCCATCATCCACCATGCCTGTGTTGGATCCACCAATACCAGGTACTCAACCTGGTAGGCCTAAAAAGGCCAGGAGAAGGGATGTAACTAAGGGGAGGGATCATGGTAGAAGGTTGAGGAGGGGGATTGTCATTCATTGTAGCAAATGCGGTGAGGTTGGTCATAACGCAGCTACGTGCAAGAAGCCTCCCAATGAAGAAGCACAACAAGGTTCTAACAGGTCATCCGAGGCTCAACCGAGTAATCAATAGAGGCAGCAACCAGTAGAAAAAGAGAGGACAGTAAGTGCATGCAATTGCTGTTAATTTTTCACTATTTTGCATCTGCCATGTACTTATACGTGCCATTTACAATTTTGATAAGAATAAGGAACCAGGCCAGTCTTCTCAAAGTTTGCAACAACAAACGCAATAGACTAACGATGAAACTGGATAGCAACATCCACAACAGAGCCAACAACACCATCATTCACAGCGAAGAAAAAACTCAGCTACAAAACCGCTTACTGATGTAGAAAAAGGAGCTATCAATGCGAACTATGCTTATTTGGGTAAAGAACCCCCATTCACAGTTGGCAACTGGAGGGGGAGATGGAGTGGAAGAGGCAGAGGCAAAGGCAGAGGCAGAGGAAGACAAGGTGAAAGAGGAATGGGAGAAGGAATAGCCACTAGAAGAGGAATTCAGTCATGATAGACCCATTTCTTTTTGACAAACTCTTTTTGTCTTATGCTGTGTAAACTGATGATGACAATTCAGTACCATATCGGAACATGTTTTTTTTGTCTAGCAGTTGCTTGTTGGTAACATGCTGATTCTGCTTTGTATTATAGCAGTTCCTTTTGATGCTCATTGTCAAGTGATTAATATGATGTATACAGCATGGCTTTATCTGCTCCTTCTTCTTACACCATTATTATGCATTCTTTCTAAGCACAATACCAAACCAACTCATTGAGTCGAACAAATGAACTACAACACTTTTATTTAATAAAAAGAGATGAGCAGATATTTCATTGGAACCAGTACAAACACAGATTTCATTACAAGCTTTGCGGATACATCATACAACTATAAATTTACATTAAAAGGAACAATTTGGATCATCTTCTTTCCCTGCAAACTTCAACTTGGTAAGGGCCAGGTGTTTGCAAGCACCTTGTATTTGCCGAAACCTGACAAGGTTTCTATTTTTTTGGCCCCAACTCATCAAAATTAAAAAAAATCAATATCCATGTAAAAAAAGCAATTTCACCAGCAACTTATTAACCCATTTCTTGCTACGAATGTCTTTCTCCAATTCTTTAACTTTTTCCTTCAATTTTGTTACCTTTCTTTCATTTCTTCTTGCTATTTCTTCATATTCATTTCTGTCCTTTTCAGTTGCATTAATCTTTCGAAGAAGGCCAGGTATAATTTCTGTAACCCGTCGGCACATCTCCTCATCGATCCATGCCCAATATCCGCAACAACCTTCTGCGCACACAGCAAACCTTCGCCCAGGATTTTTTGAAGTCCAAGAAGTAATCACCCTAGTCTCTTTCTCACATTTGCACACCGGTAGAGGGGAACTGTTCATTCTTCGCATTTTCAGCTCCAACTTTGACTGGATGGAGATTTTTGTTGCTCTAACTTAAGGTAAGAGAAGATGCTACCTTTTTACTCTCTCTTTGCTTGGTCAACCATCCTTTAGAGACTATAATGCCCTTCATATTTGATCGCGCGTCTCATGAGATGAAGCTTCCCGTCATAGTTAACTGCTGGATTTGACAGAAGGGCCACTAATATGCTATTTTGTTAGATCGAGGGCCAAATATTTATCCTTATGTTGGAGGGCCAAAACTTTACCTGGGTAAGAGTTGGAGGGCCATTGGGACTCTTTTCCCTTTTAAAATTTAGACAAAAAAAATTAGTTTGTCCTTTTGTCTTTCAGATTTATGGTCCTGATTTGAATCATATTAGTTTGGTTCAATATAGATCATTAATTGTTCTTAATAATCACTCTTAACAATTGTTGAGAAATCACTTCTGTTGAGTGTAATTGCTTTGACAATTGTGGAGAAATCACTTTTGATGTGTGCAATCACTCTGACAATTGTAGAGAAATCACTTTTGTTGATTGCACCCTTAAAATGTACATTCAATCTTTGAAATGTACATGAAAATATATGAAAATTTGCCAAGAAAGAAGCATGCATGTAACATTCCCAATGTCCTTTTAACAACGGCAACCCTTTCCCAAATTTTCATCCAAGAAGCAAAAATGGAGTAGTTCTTGTATTATTAATGCCTCCACATAGAGTATATAGCAAATAGCAAGGTTACTACCCTTTCCAGGTATAGTCATGGGCACTTGACCTTAGATAAAACCAATGTCTTATGCTACATCTTTTTATCACTAATTTGATTTAGATCTTTATAATACTTCACGTTCTGCTAGGAATTAGCATTGAAATGCATAAAAGCTTTCACATTCTTTTAGACGCCAATAAGCAAATAGAAGACCTCAACGTCTGGCAAGCTGCTATCTGTCTTTTGGTAAGGAGAGTTGTACGTGATAAAATTCAAGTTTGCAAGAAATGTACGACAAACATGAATTATGAATTTTTAGAAAATATGTGAGTTACATTATTCGAAATTTTCTCTAATTTGTAGAGAGGTTCTTCGATTTTTTTTCCTTAAACGTTAATCCCTTTCCTTAAATATTAATCCAAATGTTAATCCCTTTCCTTAAATGTTAATTCAAGGGATTCGCAACTTGTTCTGGAATTGATTGTCAATTCCTTCAAATCTTGATATAAAAGAGCTTGATGAACTCAAATACTTGAATATTCAAGTCTTGGTATGAGGAACTTGAAGATGCAGAGCTTTCGTATCCTTGGAGCTTGTGGAGAGACCCTAGGGGTAGAACAGGGTGGAAACTGAAGACATATATGCCATTTTGCTTGTATTGCAGGACATGTAGTCATGTCAAGACTATACCACTTCAAATATTATCTCTTTACTTTGTATTTATTAATAAAGAGATAATATTAATGAATATTTTCTTGTTTAGCCATAGGGACATATGACGTGGTACCATTTATTTGGACGAACCATCGCAGTATATAAGACATATATATGGATTAAATAACTCTAAGTATTATTTCTTTAATAAAGAAATAAGTATTTAGATATTTATCCATAATTTTGCCAAATCAAAGACATGTAACATGGCATAATTTGATTGGCAGAGATAGTTCAGTATTTTTAATTAGTCGGAACACATTAACCTGATATACAGAGAGACATGATTGGCTGTCGAATAATCAAAATTGCATGTGTGTATAGCATGTGTCAATATCCAATTGGATAAACAAAAATAGGGATAAATTCAGAAACCTCTCCTAAGGTTTGTCATAATATTACTCAGTTTTTCTAATGTTTTAAAATCTCACTTATCTCCCCCGCCAACTTGACAAGACTAAATATTCCTATCAAATGTCACAAATTGACAACATTACCCTTACTCTTAATAACTATTTAACCAAAAAGCCAAAACAAAATAAAATTTTAAAACCGAAAAATATAAATTAAATAAAACAAATTCCTAGCTAATAATGGCCCATATTTTTTTATATTGGGATCGTGGTGGGGCAGTAAAAGACATGGATAAATTAAATATAATCAAGGTCAACCACTTAGGAGGATTTTGTTGAGTAATTAATACCTTAAAAAATTTTGTGAATAGTTAAGTTATAATTAAGGAAGTTAAGATATTTGTTGGAAACATATGTTTAATTCATGGTGTAGTTTAAGTTGTATTGAAAACTAAAATAATTTCTTCATATGTGTGAATTTTTCAAGGTGTAATTTTTTTATTCAAATACAATTAAAATGAATAGTTTACGTCAAGAAATTTACACTTTATAAAAATTTAGCCTTATTTTATTTTTTATTGTTGTTATAAATTTCATAATAGGATAACATAAGGGTAGTATTGGAATAAAGGTTTTATCTTTCTTGTATTTCTTCCAAAGGGGTTAAAATATTACAAGAAATGTCAATTCAAGGAAGGTAAGTGAGAATTTTAAAACCTCATAGGAGTTGAGTGATATTATAAAAAACCTAGGGAGGAGATTTTTGAAATTAGCCATAAAAATAATTTATATACCAATGGTAATTTTTTAAATTAATTAAAATTCCATTGTCTACAAGAGTTTTCAAGAATCAAAATATTATTGATAATTGATTATCATTTTGATTAATTTTTCTAGCTTTTTTTTTAATTTTGCTTGTGCTACAAAAATAACGTTCTAATTTGTGGTTATATCCTAAGCAACATCATCAACATGATTCGACTTTTTTTTTAAAAAAATTCATATATGATGTGGATGTGAAATTATATAATCTTAATATCATAGCAAATAATAGGTCACGTGGTGTATTCAAACTAGACCATCTTGAAATACAACTAGAGTTGCAAACAAATTGAACCGCTTGTGAGCCTATTGCAAGTGACTCGAATCCGAGTTCGGTCAACATTGAATTCGAGTTGACTTCGAGTTGACCAAGTTGAATTTGAGTTCAAAAATACTAAACTTGTTAACTCGCGAGCCGGTTCGAGATCAATTATATATATTTTTATTTTTATTTTGATAGTAAAATTACATATATATCCTTAATATTTTATTATTTGTTAAGAAAAAATTATTATTTTTTATTTATTAAAAATAAAATAATAATTATTTTTTTATTTTTTTTTGAGTTCGAGCTCTATTCAAATTCAAATTCGAGTCAGACCTTGAACTCGAACTTGACATTCTGATCTCGTCGAGTTTGAATTCGAGTTCGAACTTCATAAAATTATGGTGAGACTCGACTTAATTAAGTTGAAATTTGACTCGATTTGATTCATTTGCGGTCCTAGATACAACTTAGGTTGGGATCAAATTTCTAAATTACATGATGTAAAATTATATAATCTTAATATTAAAGGAAATAAATTCAAGCCAAAGAATCATCACATATTTAGGTTGAGAGCAAATTTAACCGACCTTTTTTTTTACCAAAAAATCAATATTTAAAAGTGAGGAAGAGAAAAAATTCATTCGGCGAAATGTAAATCAAATTGAGGATGATTTTCTCGTTTAGGAATAAAAAAGGTTTTGAGGAAAAAATTCTTTGTTATTTCATCATCGTAAACCTTCGCTTTCCACTTCAAGCAGCAAAAGAACAGAAAGCTTCCTCCTTCCTTCTCCTCCTCGCTTCTTCCTCTCTGAATCGTTCCATCCAAACCAGCTGATCAACTTCGGGCTGGTCTACAGCAATGGCGGCAACCCTGCAAATCAACGTGAAGCCCCTAAACCACCAACTTCAATTCAACTCCAAACCCTGTTCCAGACACTGCTCCAGATGGGCCACAATCCGCTGTGCCGCTGCTACCACCCCATCCACCAGACGGTACACTATCACTCTCCTTCCTGGCGACGGAATTGGCCCTGAAGTCATCTCCGTCGCCAAGACCGCTCTCCAACTTGCCGGCTCTCTTGAAGGTACCCGTGTTAATTTTCACTTGTATTTTAAGTTCAAAGAAATGAAGAATCAAGTTTTAGTTATAGATGTAAAGGCAACAACTTTATAGCTGTTTCTTTCGTGAAAAATTGTGGGATTTTTATGGGTTTAAGTATTGATTTTTTGGATGAAATTGGGGATTTAATAGGGATTGATTTTGGGTTCAAGGAGATGCCAATGGGTGGGGCAGCCTTGGATTTGACAGGAGTGCCATTGCCAGAAGAGACTCTTTCTATTGCACAGCAATCTGATGCTGTTCTTCTTGGAGCTATTGGAGGGTAAGAATATAGAAGCTCATTATAGTTTTATTATTTGTACCAATCTTTTATTGCCTAAATGCTGATCGTTGTTGTCCTTTGGATCAAGGTATAAATGGGATAATAATGAGAAACATTTGAAGCCAGAAACTGGATTGCTTCAGCTCCGAAAAGGGCTTAAGGTCTTTGCTAATTTGAGGCCAGCTACTGTTCTGCCAATGGTAAGTTGGTTTGAGCCATTTGTGTGAAGTTTGCAGTTCAATTTTGCGTTTTTGTCTCATGCTTTTCTTGTCTTTGCTGTCTGTTAAATGTTGAACTGAAACTGCTAATCGTTGTAAGCTCATAGAATGTTCTTATTTGCTTTTTCATTCATTCCAGTTAGTAGAAGCTTCAACTTTGAAGAAAGAAGTTGCTGAAGGTGTAGACGTAATGGTTGTAAGGGAACTTACAGGAGGTTTGGTCTTTATGCTTATTTCTCTTATAAAAACTTTTTTTTTTTGTGATACTGCAATTAATCTCCATAGTTTTTAATTTAAGTTTAGGTATTTATTTTGGGCAACCAAGGGGCTTTAGAACAAATGATATTGGTGAAGAAATTGGTTTCAACACTGAGGTGTATTCTGCTCCTGAGGTAACTACTTGATCAAGATTTTGTCACCAGATGGATTCCTTTTGAAAAATACACTGGTTTGTAGTCTGCTTAGTATGTCTTCCATGTCTTTGGGCTGTAACAACATTTTGAGTTCAACAACGCCTCGTAATTTGCTGATTTTCCGTGCTTTATGCATGTGGACTGTGGGAGGGGAACTGGATAACCACTTTTTTTTTTCACAAGAATAGAAAATGAATCAGTTCTTATTACCTACAGCAGAGAAAAGAAAATGAAGATGAGCTTGAATCTTTGTCTCTGTTATCAAGAACTTGACAGCACGACTTAATCATAGCACTCTTTTTTTTTTTTTTTGTCGTACACGATAGGTTCTATTCTACACCTACTCCTATTCTATTGTATGCCTGCTCTATACTAGGGGGAGGGGGGACCCAAAGGGGTCAAGGGGGAAGCCGATGGGGACTGAACCACCACCGGCTCAGACGGGTGCCTATGCACCCACTGACGGAACATTTCAGGAAATCCTGGATTTATAGAATGCAGGTCAAGGGATTCGATCCCTTGACCTACACCCAAGTAGAGCTTTAAAGCTCTCTTGGTGGCCAACTACTATCATAGCACTCTTACTAATAGATTTAGGAGCTATTCCAATTTTTAACCTCTTAAGTTTCTTATGGTGATATTCCTTTGCCAGATTGATCGCATTGCTCGTATTGCATTTGAAACGGCACGGAAACGTCATGGAAAACTCTGTTCTGTTGATAAAGCAAATGTTTTGGAGGTAATTTTTTGAACAGAGATTGGTTTTTCTGTCAGTTACAACCTTAATTATGATTCTTCCCATACACGCGTTGGCCTTCAACTCTATTAGGAGGTCATCTTGTTATTGTTGTTAATTAATTTGCAGATTCGTTGGGGGTTCTTCTTTTTTCTTCCTTCCTTATTGTTCTTTCAATTCCTTTTATACCATATTTGCTGTTCTCCCTTGAAGTTGAGTCCGGTTGTGGTGCTGTAAGACTGAAGTTCTCTTCTTGCTTGCCATAGTAGTCACATGTACCCGTCAGGTGAAATTGATGCTACGGTGAACATCTTCACTTATGCTTCAGTCTATCGAATGTGTTTAACTATGAATTACAGGTCTCATTTGACATCTTATACTTCGCTTCCAGAAGATAAAAATAATCTTGTGTTTACACAAATAAGGTATGGTATGGCATGATCCATTTATATAAATTAGTTTTGGGGGATTGACCACTTCGATTTTCAGTGTAGTTTATGAAGCTCAATCTAATAAAAGTTGTTATATTATCTGTTGTATAAGCGTTCAAACTCAACTATGAAGTATAACTACCAGCAGAAGTTGCATAGACTGTCCATGAAAACAAGATTACTTAAAGACTCTGACCATCATATTTTACAAATGATTTGTCAGCGATTGTAACAGGGAAAAAATAAGGCTTAAAACTGTTGTTCAACAATTTTAGGCTGTGCATAAGTTGTAGACCAGTTGTTATATTTGTACAGTAACATAAATTAAACATCTTTTCCATTAAGTTGCTTGGCATTTACATGGTAAAATTCCAAGCCACTCGAAGGTTGAAACAAAGTGGAAAGAATTATGAATCCTTGGAATGTGGAAGATTGAAACTTGATTGCATTCTGATGGTAAAATATTCCAAACACTGTAGCATAATTAAATTTGATTTCATATATTCAAATGGAACAGCAGCACACGTGATTGTTAGTTTGACTTTTGAAATGTTAATCTACAGTTTCCAGGACCTCTGTCTTTAACTGCACATTATGCTAGCATGAAGAATGATATAACTCATCTATGAAAGGATGTCTATGGGGAATTTTATGACCCTTGCACAATGTTTTAAGCATGGGTGATTCTATTATAACTTGAAAATGGCTTCATTTTGATTTAACAGTAAAAACTAGGGTTGTAACTATTGTGAGCAGCTCAGGCGCTTGGTATAAAGCTTGTTTTCGTTGACTTTTGGCTGAGTTGGAGTCCTGATCAAGTTACTTGATTACGTAAACTGGTGTAGCTCCAACAGTTAGGTGTTCAACATGCGATCTTGATGAGCTAAATTGAGCTTTACATGATTTATATTTTTTTAACGATTCATTATGCATATAATTAGTTAAAAGGAGAAACATTCAATAATTAAGCTAACATTTAAACTCAAGAAGGCTGAGGACCTTGATCAAGTTCAAGTTTTTTGTTCTGTGTCAAGATCGAGCTCAATAAACTGAATACTTGACTCCATTCAGCTCAACTATACCACTAGTTATTGCTAATGAGTTTTGTCTTTTGCACTAATAACCAGGCATCAATGCTTTGGAGGAAGAGAGTTACAGCTTTAGCCTCTGAGTACCCTGATATTGAACTCTCACACATGTACGTTGACAATGCTGCTATGCAGCTTGTTCGCAATCCGAAGCAGGTTTTCTAAATGTCTTTACATTGGTTTTTAGCATTTTGTTATCTTGTTGATTTCAAATTCACAAAGTTTGGAGAGTATACAGAGTTGACATGTCTAGTTCCCTAAAATTGCAGTTCGACACAATTGTGACAAATAACATATTTGGTGATATCCTATCTGATGAGGCCTCAGTGATAACTGGAAGTATTGGGATGCTTCCATCTGCTAGCCTTGGGGAATCGGTATAGACAAGTTCCTCTCCCTCTCTCTCTCTCTCTGTTTTTTTTTTTTTTTTAAGCACAACTCTGATCTTGATTTCATGGGTTTGTCAAATTATCTTTGTGTTTTCTCTAGGGACCTGGATTATTTGAGCCTATACATGGTTCTGCTCCTGATATAGCTGGACAGGTTGGTTCAGTAACATTTCATATGGATATCAATTGCTCTCTCACTTGCAAATGGGAGCATCGGGGCAGTTTTTGTGTTTTGAGTTTTATAATTGTAATGTTTTAGGACAAAGCAAACCCATTGGCAACAGTTTTGAGTGCTGCTATGCTTCTGAAGTATGGCTTAGGAGAGGAGAAGGCTGCCCAAAGAATTGAGGATGCTGTACTCGATGCCTTAAACAAAGGATTCCGTACTGGTGATATACACTCAGCTGGATATGTATGTACAGTAACTCATTGCTTTGTCAGTAGTTAAAAGAGCAGACTGTTAGGACTTCGTGCTTGGGCCAATAATATAGGACATATAACAAACATGCTAGAGGAAACAACGCAAATAGAAATCTGGCTAATGTTGTGGAGATAATTTCAAAAGCTAAGTAGATGTGTAGTTTCTTTTGTATAGATTGTTAGGAGAAGTTAACTTGATAAGCTTCATATTACCATATATCGTACAAAATTACATCATATTTTCAATAGACATTAACTGCTGATCTCTTTCCATGAAATGTCATTCGAAGTGCCTGACTCATTTTCTCATGCCCCCAGAAATTGGTAGGATGCAAGGAGATGGGTGAAGAAGTATTGAAGTCAATAGAACATAAGATACCTGCAGCTGTTTGACATCGCCATCGCTTAGCTCCATGAACGCTGAACTTTCCCAACTCACACTTGCTTTGTTAACCCACTGATCTTTTGAAGACGACAGTGATTTTTGGTGAAGTTACTCTTATTATTGGAACTGAATATGAATATCTTGTTAGTTTTCCAAAATGTACCTCTTCCTTGTGTTTCCAAAAGTAAGGAGATGTGGAAGTTATGGTAGCCTATCAAGTCGTGCATTTTCTTCCCCCTCAATTTTAGTTGTAACTGTGTTGTTTATGCTGTTGTAACATTGAAATAATGGTAGAAATGATTTTTTTTTTGTTTACCAGTTGATAAATGGATATTGTTTTCTTGCTATATTATGGAACTAAATTATAACCTTCAATTCTTCTGTTTCAATCCGGGTTTCCCTCATTTCTAATTGTATACCATTCTTTTCGAATTTCTTTTCTTTGCAGAAACTAAATTTACATTTTTTTTGGTTATGTGGTTAATTAATTTAAGTTATTTAGTTCTTTTTGCAACGTAAGCTATATCTTTGTCTCTCATCATTATGTTACAAGCTATATATATATATATATATATATTAGAAATATAAAACTATGAAATTACCTAAAGAGTCAGCAATTTGTCTGCCATTAAAGGACCATGATTTTCAAGTTCACAAATGAAGTTAAATATTTTTCCACTGCTCTTTCTTTCAAAATTTCCCTTATACTTATCAGCACCAAGTGCAAAACCAATGTAAAATTCTTGAACTCTACTCATAGACTCGAAATATTACTCGTATTAGTACCTTTCAAATCTCAAATTCCCAAAATTTTTTTTTTTTTTGGGTTCAAACTAGAACCAGGTAAATAGAGGAGTGGAACTGCATGATGAAGGCGAGCCAATGTGAAATTGAATCAATGGCAATACAAGCTACAAAACCTCCCACAGAGTAATTATTTCGTTTTCTTTTTTAAATTCTTATCCTTCTACTTTTTTCCTTCATGTAACAACAAAATACATGCAAATACAGCCAACCCTGCTTCAGTTTCGTTACTTTGCGGCATTTTTTTTTCCGTATCTTGATTCTTGACAATATCAAGAACCTTCCCTTCTTTTTTAAATCATAACTATCACATCAATATCCGAATATATTTTACCCTAGAGAACATAGAAAATCTGTGGTATAAGAAAAATATGGACTAAATGGCTACTTAGCCATTAGTAAAAAGACACGCCAACGACGAAATGCAAAAAGAAAGTGTCAAGTAGTTTCTTTTTTCTTGAGTCGGCAATGGTAAAACCATAATATTGATTTGACCCAATCTTACGGTTTTACATTGATGTGTGTTAGATTTATCCCACATTGGCTATGGAAGGCATTAGTGTTTGCTTGTAAGTGTAAAGAAAAGTATCTCTAGAGCTTGCTTTTAGAGTTAGAGAATCTAATAACACCCAATACTAGCATCAACTACAACTAGATGAAAGATCTTTTGACCAAAAAAAAAAAAGAAAATACAACTAGATGAAAGATTGATGATCTGATCTAACCTAGGGCCTAGCAATTGAAGTGAAAGTTGATTTATCCTGCATTGATTATGGAAGAGCTAGGTTGTTAGTTTATAAATGGGAGGGAAAGTCTCATTTCTAATAGAAAATTTTTAAAATGCAATTTTTTTTTAAATGCAGCGAATACAAGTTTTGAATGCAATATCTTTTGACTTAACGAAAAAGGTATTTTTGAACAAGCGTCTTCTTCCTTTCCACTCATATGTGTAAGTTGTTAGTTTATATATGTGAGGGAAAGTCTCATTTCTAATAGAAAATTTTTAAAATGCAAATTTTTTTTAAAATGCAGAAAATACAAGTTTTAAATGCAACATCTTTTGACTTAACGAAAAAGATATTTTTGAACAAGCATCTTCTTCCTTTCCACTCATGTGTGTAAGTTGCTTGTACCAATGTCAATGGAGGTGTCTTGAGCAGCATTAATCGCTTCCCCCTTCTTCAACTTGACTTGCTTCAAGTAGAGAGTACTTTGTTTCTTCCCTCTTGGGCTTTCATCTGTCTCTAATTGGGTATATGGTCGCCCTCTTCATCATGCCTTTTTTTTTTTTTGGGGTAGAAATAAGGTTTAGGTGGACATAAGCAACATGTCTTGCATTTTTCAAAACCAACTAGCACCCTGTATGCATTATGTAAATATCTTTCAAGCCAATGTCTTTGAATGAGACTTCATTTTCCATGCTAATATAGCTAAAATATCCTTTGATGTAGAGGTTGAGTAGAAGTACCTGTGATGGGCAACATGATAAGATACACTCGAGTCAATGACCGAATCATTATCATAACAAGTAATATTGATACAAGCATCATTACTAAATAAAAATATTTCATCATGGCCTGCTACTACTGCTATAGTTTCTAGTTCTTCTTTTTCCTCCATCTTGCTTCTATCTTCTCAGCTAATTCCCGTTCCACATTGATTCTTGTAATTCCCCATCTTTTTATAATAATATTAATAACCTATATGCTTGGCATTCATTAGTTTTCAATGGCTAGGAAAGGACTTTTAATGTTTTTGCCGTTGTCAAGTTCGGTGCTTGAATTTTGTGCCTAACAATTAGAGATGAGAAGGGTATTGGGAGGGGTGGGATGACAAAAATAAAAATAAAAATAAAAATACTTGTCATTGCTTCCTTTCAAGATGACAAGCTTACACTAGCCTAGTGGCCTTCACTAGTTATAGGGAAATACAATGCATTCTACACAACCTAGTAATAACAATACCAGTGTCTCAACAGGAAAATTCGAACCGAATCCACTAGTATAGACAAGGCATCTCCCTCCAATGGTCCAAAAAAAATCTATAATATTAGATTTTGACTTCCTCTTCTTTGACCTGCCTGGGGAAAAACTTCGAATTAGCTAGTGGAAGAGCCAAGCAACTCACTGTTTTGCCTAATCTCAGCCCTCATAAGTCGACCTTACTCCTGCTGTCACCTGCTGGAATAAGAGGTTATGGATCTAACGGTCTCAGAAAGCTTACAGTAAGAGATTGAATCCATTCTTGTGGTTCAACCGGTAACATTGTCAAATGGTGGAGTGATTTACGTAAGAGAAAGGTTTGGAAGCCTAACCCGTTCATTAACCTGGAAAATCATTAGGTCAAGAACTACTGATTCAACTGTTGGGCCAATTGTAATCGATCTGTGATATCATAAATATATTAAATATATAATTTATATATTATACATATAAATTATGCGATATTTGTTAGAAATTTCTCTTGTTTAAAAAAATTATGTGTCTTTTGTTCCGCTTACTAAATTAATATTATTACGTTTTAATCAAAGTTCGAGGGATTAATATGGGCACAATTTACTTTAGTTTAAAGTCATCAATAGATGGAGTGTTATTTCAGATAATTTAGTTAATTAAATTTTAAAATTTTAGAATTTGTAGAAAGAAATCAAAGCTTGACAAATTTAAAGAATATGAATTAAAGAGTTAAAATAGATTACAATTCATAAGTAAATATATACATAACTGTCTGTTAAAAAAAAAAGGCCAGTGGAGTTTATGTATTGAGATTAATTGACAAATGGATGGGGAATTACAAGAATCGATGTTTTGTTGATTCCTAAACCGTAGGGATATTGTCAATCCTTAGTTGTTGAATTTCTTCTGTTTGCGCCGATTTTTTCCGGCCAACAAACTATTGCCGGTGAACTGATAATCACTAGCGCGCCACCTAATTTTTATGAGCAAAACCAGGAAAACCTTATGAATATGCTGATGAGATTGTGTCGCTAAATTTCTGACCTGTGACATGACTGTTGTTCGTTTTGCCTTGAATAGCCTCAAGGACTTTAAATTCGTGGTAGAAACAACCGATTAAGAAAGTGAAAATGAAGGAAGCTGATTTACAAATGAAAATTGATAAACTACTCGACAAGAAATGTAAGGACTGCTAAAAAATTCATGAAAATTGCTTGAAAATGTAAAGAGTGCTTGCATACAAAGAAATTTCATAACAATTCTAAGGAAAATTTGTTGAGAATAAAGTTAACTTGCTCGGAAAACATGAAATGGGAAAGAAATGGCTGCATAAAAATCAAGAAATCCTAACTTTAAGCCTAATGATTCTAGGTAAAGCTTGGAATCCTATTCTAACCTATAACTTCAAGAAAGCTGTTAAAAAGAAAGAAGCATTATATTTCTCATTTTTGTGGAGTTAAAGTGTTGTCTTGTCTTCTCGTTCTATTTATACTTGAAGATGTTTGACGGTTATCTCTTTACTTCTGATAATAAACCCATTTCTTCCTTGGTGGCCCATTTTTGTATTTAACTGCCCATCACGCTAGATCAAGGGTATTATTAACTACTCACTCCTATGTTCAAGGGATGATGCAACCACCACTTCCCTAATTTGCAGGCCATAGTTGATGCTTATATCCTTCTTCTACCAACTGCTTCATCGATTTATCCCTTATCAATACTCTATCAATTTATCAACTCCTTTTGCATCAGCATTTATACACATCGACAAGCATGTATTAGCATGTATCTGTATGAGTATGCAGCTATCAGTCATTATAGCTGATTTCATACAATACCTTCACCGCTCCCCCTTATCAATTTTGAACCGATGCTGCTGATTGATTTCTAGTTGCCAATTTTCAAAGACTAGTTATCAATCAAGCCCCGCATGTGACCTTCATTTGTCATAACTGATGAGCTCCTTATGATACAATTGATCATCTCTATGACGACTATGGATGAACTATCAGGCCTAAATAGATTCACTAGCATAATTGGTTTCCTATCTCCTTTTTAAATTAGCATATATTCTTTCATACCGATGGGTGCATGAATATCAACTGCCACGCTGATTTAGGGATGTCAACGGGTGAGAGTGCCCGTGGAGGTTATTGGGGCTGGGGCGGGGGGAATTTTTCCCCCTATTTAGAAAGGGGGCGGGGGGCGGGGCCCGTTTGGAAAAAAAGATATATATATATATATTTGTGCATAATTATATATATAATGATATTATTAATTATACTACTAATTATACATGTCTATTAATAAAAATTATTAATTATTTATACTATATTTATTAATACATTTATATTAAATTCCTAACTATACTTAATACAATAACACTTTTTTTTTTAAAAACACAATAATAATTTAGTGATTGTATTTGTATCAAAAGTAAAACTTGATTATTTTAGTTATATTTGTTTTATCATATTAGATTGTATTCAAATAACTTTTGTTTAATTATTTTTATGAGTTTCAATTGTGAAGTTACAATGAATAATAATTTGGTGATATGTTGATATTTTAGTACTTGATTATTTGCTCAAATTTAATTATAATGAAATTATATAATAAATTTTTTTTAACTCCACGGGTACCCCGCGGGGGAAACGGGACGGGGCAAATTAATAGGCAATGGGGCGAGGGGTGGGGGAGGGATCCCCCGCCCCATTGCCACCCCTAGTTATTGATCGGTCTCAAATAGATAGCTTCCTATAAGCTAATTGTGATTAATTTGATGAATATCAGCCATCATATCGATTGTCAATCAGCTTTAAATGAATGTTGCCAATAAGTAGTAAATAGGGTTATTATTATTTTACCCCTAACCTTTATATCTACTATTAGTTTATCCCTTAATATTATTTTTTAATCAGTATATACCCATTTCCATTAGCCAACTCAGCAAGTTGATTGAAAAGTTCGCCATGTGATTTTTTTCTGTATCGTTACTAATTTTTTGGATGAAAATACCCTTAAACCTTGTTTCTTCTCTTTTTTGCTCATAACATTTGCAGCTGTCTTGATTTTTTTGTTTAAATTCCTTTTCTCTTAAAATCATGTCCAATCTTTTTTTATTCTCTTTTTTTTTATTAAATTATTCACAAATCCCTTAATTTTTTAATTCTTTTTTCTTATTTCTTGTTTCTTCTCTTAATTTCTTGACTGCTTGAGCTACAAGGTTATAATATGAAATTTTTCTAAACCTATCTAAACTTCTTCATAAGTGTCAAAAATCATCTGAACTTTTTCGTAAGTCTAAGCCTTTTATTTTCCTATGTAACGTGTCTTTTTCCCGCCCAGTGCAATTTTGGAACAAATGGGCATTATTGTCATCAACTATTATTTTGAGCTACATATGTCAATTCATCTAAATCATATAACGCCGTTTGCTTTGACCGTTAGTCTTGGGGGTAAACGGACTAAAAGATAACAGTATGGGATAAACTGATATAAGTAGCTATAAAGGTTAGGGGGTAAAATGAGAATAAACCTTGTAAATATTGCACCAACAACTTTTATTAAATATTTTCTTTTTTCAGAGAGTATATTTCTTCTAAAAGACTGTGGTCAACTTCCCCAGGTTTGGACTTAAGAAACACTTCTTTACAGCCCTTCATTCCGGTACAGGAGGACAGCAACCTAATTCCCTCAGTGTGGAGAGGACATCCTAGTTATGGAGTCACAGTGTATGGAATATCATCGGTTGCTAAAGTCATGTAACCAATCAACAATATTGATGCTAGACAGGTAATTCATGACCTATAGATATCCTTCCTAAAAATAACCAAATTCTTGGCAACTAGCAATGCAGGCACTTGCATTGGTGGTTATTCTGCCTCCTTCGTAGGTTTGCTAGAATGCCTAGTAAAACATGAGTATTCTCGAGGATTAGATAGTCAGCAAAATATGGCTCAACTCTACTAGCTTGTTGCTTGATGGCCCAACAGGTGTATTCTACTATATTGGTGGGATTCGAGGCTTCCCCAGTTGCCAGTGACAATTGCAACCCTTAATTAATGGCCAGATCTGGCCAAGCTGAACTTGGTCAGCTCTGAGCCATCCAATTCAAATTTTCAAATAAGATTTTTTTTTTCATTTTTGAATTGAACGACTCAGGTCTGGCCATCAATTGTACCCTGCGTCGCATTGCACTAGCAGCTGCAAGAGCCCCTCGTCCATTTTGATGATAGGTTTGCAAGTAGGTATGCCAGGACAGTTGCTAGAATTTCCAGACACCCTTCCTTTGATAAGAAAACCACAAAAAAGACACGTGATCCGCCTGCTGCAATTAGGATTCAGGCGCGGAATAAACAACTATTGAGATATCAAGTACACAATAATTTAATGATAAACAAGCCACAAGCATGAAAGATAAATAACACACAATATTTAATGTCGTTCGACTCCACCATTGAACCTACATCCACAGAGAGAAACCCGTTCTTTATTATGAGAGGAAAATCCTATACAAAAATACAATTTAAATCCAAACCCAACCCTTGTATATTATCTCTTATCTCCCGAGAACCCACTCTCACCACCTCATGTATAAGGCTACATGTTGCCTTTGTGTGCTCTTATGTAGTATGCCAACCCACCTATTTATAAGGAACATTATCTGGCCAAAAACCCAAATAACAACAGGAAACCAATTCTAATTCCTAAACTTGTATAGAATAGAAAAATAACTTCTAATTCTAAATAAAATAGGAAATTTCTTGGCTACCACTTCAAGTAACTAAAACCAATTAGGAAACTAGTTACTTCTACACAAAATAAGAAACATACCTAAAAAAATTAACCCAATTTCCTAACAAATCTCCACCTTGGCGAAAATTTCTTTTAGCAACTATTTGTCTTCAACTACCAAATAATATGGTACTGAACTACACACCTGAATCAATACAGTTCTGACATCAAATTGATTCAATCGGCAAATGAACATTTGTAGTTACCCCGAATCCAACCTCCAGTTGACTCGTGAAAAGGTGCTTCAATTCACTGTCTTCCTTTGCACGATTTTTTCTCATCACCACTTGCAATCCGGAATCCATTTCTGTGAGTTCTAACCTTAATCATTGAGGCAAATAAGTGATAAAATTACTATACTTCTTCCCATCCTCACGACTATCTCGCTACGTGTGATTTTCAAGACTCCACCTAAAACAAAAAACTTGTAACTATCAGAGTCTTCTGGCGTATGAAAATTAGATCTCTTTATTTCTTTGGGACACGTGCCACACCACCCAAAAAACATAACCAAATTCTAAAATTCACCAGGATAAAGTATGAACCGTTGGAGGTGTGAAAAAGTCTCTACCGATTCACGTCCAAAATCAATATTGGACTCCACATTTTCCTTGATTTTTGAATCACCTGCCTAAATTCATTGTCAAGCGTCTCCATACTTTTCGGTTTCCCATTCTTCACCATCAATGCTTTTTGTCAAACTATTGAAATAAGGATACCACTCATTAAATTGTTCAATTAGTAACAACTATCAATCCATTTGATCTTAATAATTAACTAGGATCCAACCTTGAACAAGCAAACTCTTGATCCAACCATTCAGTTTGTTGGGATTTAAGTGATTGTGAGCAGCCTAATCTCGCAACCAAGCTCTGATTCCACTTGTTAGTATCCAGATGCAGAATAAACAACTATTGAAATATCAAGTACACAACAATTTAATGATAAACAAGCCACAAGCATGAAAGATAAACAACACACAATATTTAACGTGGTTCGACTCCACCATTGAACCTACATCTACGGAGAGAAACCCGTTCTTTATTATGACAGAAAAATCCTATACAAGAATACAACTTGAACCCAAACCCAACCCCTGTATACCATCTCTCATCTCCCAAGTACCCTCTCTCACCACCCCATATATACGGCTACATGTTGCCCTTGTGTGCCCTTATGTAGTATGCCAACCCACCTATTTATAGGAAACATTATCTGGTTAAAAATCCAAATAACAACAGGAAACCAATTCTAATTCCTAAATTTGTATAGAATAGGAAATAACTTTTAATCCTAAATAAAATAGGAATTTCTTGGCTACTATTTTAAATAACTAAAACCAATTAGGAAACTAGTTACTTCCACACAAAACAAGAAACCTACCTAAAAGAAATTAAGCCAATTTTCTAACAGGGTCCTATGATCAATTAGCGTGTTAACATTTGCCTCCACCAACTGATGATGTACAAGCCAGCAACATACCTTCAACATCCTCAAAAAGCTGTGATGACAGGGGGTTTCATGTCGAACATGGTGTATATCAAGGAACTCCTCATAAATTACCCTCTTGGGTCAGTTATGTGTAAGTACCAAAAAGACAGATCCGTTGTGCAGGAAGCTACTATACCTATGTTTTCCGGGAATGTAATGGGGTTGCTTCTTCCCTGAGAAAATCGATCCCGAGAGTATGGTTTGAGAACTTCCAACAACAATGTGTCGGACTTGGACACATAGATAATGAAAAGTGTGCAGAAGCGTTTAAATAGGTTTCACAGGAGTTGGGATTGAAATTATGAATAATGGAGGCAAATTCATCGCTGGTAAGAAACTAAGAGGCGTATTAGCTTCTAAAGGCTCTACTTCAATTTAATTCTTGGCACATTGTCTTGGAGGATGATTTAGTCAAGGTTATCAAGATGGTCCAATGCATGTAATCTAATGATTGGAATCATGGAACTCTTTGATGAGATCTTTATTTTATTCCAAGATTTCTTAAATTTGGAAAGTATGATGGTTCTTCGAATTCTAAAATGAAGCAGCCATTTGTTCGCAAAAAATTCTAGATCTATTATTGATGAACTTGTACAGAGAAAAGTTTATCTCCTCTCTTTGTTCTCTCAACTTTAGATGCAGATCTTGCTCTCTATCAACCAAAAAACTACACCTTCTGTCTATTAATAGTCCATGCTTAGAAAGACCCCCCCCTTTTGGTGTAATTGGAGGTCCGGAATCTGGGAGCTCTCACTTACATGGTTTGCCGTCTCGGCTGAGTTTGTGATGACTCGACTGAGACATAATTGGAACAATGGGAATTAGTACAATACTAATCTTTGAATCACAAATTTAGCTATATCCAAGGTGACTTGTAATAACTTAGTCGATATCAAACGAGTTATTGCAGTTGCGGTGCTTATCGTTGAGAAACTGGCAAGTTAAACTAAGTTGTATCGAAAATGGAACAAAAAAATTTTTGGCTATAGAGGGACAAAAGCTGCAGCTAACATAGGACTAGATTGGAAACTACTTACCATTAATTGCATAAAAATCAAAATTAAGGTCTCTTTCAACAATAAATCAAATAAAGCATAGTAATGATTCCCCAATTCATGGTAGAATTTCGAGTGCATGTGAACATAGAAAAATAAGAAGGAAAAAATTATATGTATATAAGAGAGAAATAGGGAGGTGAAGAAATGGGAGAAGAATAGTTTTAGTGTGAGAATTAAGGTGAGTATATGTGAAAAAGAGAGAGAGTTAAAAAAAAGGGATGATCACTTTCTCCTACTTTCAATTTCATCTTTACTAACTAGCTACTAATTTGTTAATGATAATAGAAATACAAGGTGCTTTTGCCAGTATAATTACTTACTTTTAATGCTATAGGTCCATAGTTACAGCAGCATCACTTTATTTCATTATTAGTTAGTATATATATGATAATGTAGGTATTCACCAAATCTAATTTATAATTGTGCTTGTTATGATATTTTCTATTTTTAATAATGTTTTTCAATTTTTTGAAAACTTTTATGTGCTATAATATGCATATCACCCGATATAACGTGACAGATGTAGAACAACTGCGACTGCAACCCGCAGCGACTAACCATACTTACTAACACACTCTTCTCCATACCATCCAACACATCCTTTGCCTCTCCCACCCCCCTCCAAAAATCCCCTTTTTTGGTAAGTGGAAGGTTTTGAACCCGAAACCTCCTACTTACAATCCCTTTCCCTTATCATCCAATCCAACCCTCCTCTAGAAACACTTCTATTGCTAGTAAACATCCAAGTATTTATTCTATCTTATCACTATCTCCTGAAAAAAGGTGGAGGTGGGAGACCCAATCGCTCAAAATGAAGTAAAAATCCAAGTGAAAAACATTAAGGATCAAGTTGATCTGTAGTTCCTATAAATTCCAATATACGTTTAATATGCTTTTAGTACGTCACAGTGTCAATTGCGGTAGAATGTTTGAAAAATTGACTACTAATGACAAATTGAATTTTCTTATTGCGGAGACCACAAAAATTGAGCCGCTTCAATTTGAGCATCTATATTTGTAAGCCAATGACAAGTTCTTAGCTTCTTGGACAATATTATTTTACTCACAAGAGTTCATTCTTATGCTACAGAAGTTGCATTGGTTTCAAAAGTTAGATTAAGCTAACTATAATAAGTGAATCAATAGGAACTTGTTTTGTAGTTTTTATGGCCTAAAATGAACCAACCCCACACTCCCCACTCTTTCCCAAAAGTAAGTGACAAAAGCCCCCATAATAACCTTTATATATATATATATATATATATAGTTAACGTTTTCTTAGGCTCAACCTTTTTGGGGTAAATGTTGACAAGAATATATATATATATATATATAATAAGTGAATCAATAGGAACTTGTTTTGTAGTTTTTATGGCCTAAAATGAACCAACCCCACACTCGGTACTCGTTCCCAAAAGTAAGTGACAAAGGCCTAACCTTTATATCCTTTATATTTATAAGAAGCACTTGGGGCTTCTACTGTTGGTGGGATTTCGAGTGCATCCACTTGCTTTAACCTGTTGTACGTTGGGCTGCTGATTTGTACGTTGAGTGGTGCGACCGTTCCTGCTAGATTGGAGTGAGTGTTGCTGGTTTGTACGTTGTTGCTGCGACTCTTGCTGGACTCAGTGCGTCTGCTTCATCCTATTATACTTTGCACTGGTGGTTTGTACATTGACTGGTCCCACTGCTGTTTGAGCTTTTGCAGTGATTTGCACATTCGACTGGTGCCTGTGCAGCTGGCTTTCATAGCTTCTGCTGTATTTCATAGCTGTGTGGATGGAGAAGAAAAAAAGCTTTTTGTCTTCAAATTAAATAATTAACTTCGCTTATAAATGATTATTAATAATGATAATGAATGTTTAGAATATGGAATGGCAAAAAAATTTCTTGTTGTACTTCACAGTTGTGTAGAGGTGGAAAAAATTTCAACAATTTAACGAAAATGCTTAATTTCTGACATGCGGAAAAAAAAATTCAAGAATCATGATGAATAGAATAATTGGAGTCCATAGATTTATAGAAATATTAGATACATTTATGATATATAGTGATAATAATTGGAGTCCATAGATTTATAGAAATATTAGATACATTTCTGATATATAGTGATAATACATAAGTTTAGATATATATATATATATATATATATATATATTTTTGTGAGAAACACGAGATATACTTTATTCTTAAATTTTGAGCAATCAGTTTGATCATGTGTTACAGTGTTTAAAGTAACTTCATTTAAATGATAATCAATGTTTAGAATCTAAAACATGGCAAAAATTTTCTGTTCTACTTCACAATTGTGTGGATGTGGAAAGAATTTCCGCAATTTAATCAAAATACTTAATTTCTAAAATGTCCAAAAAAATCACGAATTTAATCAAAATATTTAATTCAAATGCAAAAAAAAAAAACCACGAATACTATGTTTAAATAAAATCCAAAATGTGGAAAAAAATCAAGAATTTAATCAAATTTTTTTATTGAAATGTACAAAAAAAAAAAGAACCATCAATTGCGTTGATGTACTGGTTTCTAATATAAAAAACCATCAATTGCGTTTATGTAATTTCCAATATAAGGATAATGATGTATATTTATTGAACCAAGAATTTAATCAAATTACAAAGTTCAAATCTCAAAAAAAAAATTCACTAATTGTGTTCATGTGGTTTCTAATATGAGGATAAAGATGCATATATTTATTTAAAAAAATTGATAAATTGATAAAGCTGATAATCATGAAAAAAAATCAAGAATTATGGTGGATATAATAATTGGAGTTCATAGATTTAGACAAATACTAGATAAATTTTTGATATATATAAATGTATGTAAGTCATAATATATAGATTCAAATATATTTCCAAATTACTGAATTGAAATCTAAAAAAAGACTCATCAATTGTGTTCATGTAGTTTGTAATATCCTTTATACTTAAGGATGTATATATACTTATATATATTTCATACATATAACCATGTATATTTATTAAGTGATAAGTGATAATATACATATTTAGATATATATAGATATATATATATTATATATATATATATATAATATTTATATACATATGTGATAAACATGAGATATACTTTATTCTTCAATTTTGACCAAAAAGTTCAATCATGTGTCATAGGGGTTAAATCACTTGTCTCCCACTACCTTCTATTTTTTACTGTTTTGACCATTTAGATGCTTATTTTGTGGACCGTTTTTTCCTAAGGTTGGGTATATTTATCATTTCCACTTTCTTTGTCTCGGTTTTGCATATTTCTTGTTTTTTACTGATCAACGATGAATACATAGCTACCAGAGGTTTCATGCAAACAGTTTCCTACATTCACAGAACCAGTTTACATGCAAATTACAGTGCATCTTACATCTTACAACTTGCTTCATACAGCTTGCTTGAGATCAGGTATTCTCTTATGCTCAGCAAAACTTAGTTCACATGAGCTGCTCAGTTGTTTCATGCTACTGGAAATTTCTTTTATCTCAATCTGTACTCAGGTGCTCGAAATTTCTTATAACACGCAGTAGCAGAGGTACTTTGATCAGCTCCGTTTACTGTCTCCATGGAGGTCTTCCACTCTCTTTGCTTCGTTCAGCTGCTTTTCTATTCTATTTTAATATATTTAGTTCATAGCTCATTCCATCTGTATTGATAGTCTTCATGCTTTTTAGCTGAATAGTTTGTTGCTTACGCATCAGCACATATATACCTATCTACCGATATATGTACAAACAATATATATCTGTGCATACGCCTAGATTTTCCTCTGTCTATATTTGTTTCTTGGTTCGTATTTCTTTGTTCCTTCGTGTACACCTATAAAAAACATGAGCTACTCCAAGCTATCCATAGGGATGATCCTGATAAACTTCGTGAGAAAAGGGATAAGCGAAATCGTAAAAAAAGAGAAAAATTTGCTGCTCTATCTGTCGAAGAGAAACAGGCTCAGCGCAAAAAAAACAGAGAAGCTTACCAGAGGAAAAAATTGGAAAAAATGCTTTCCAAGTCATTGCCACAACAATTTGAAGAGGCTTGTAAATCACCAGTTTCTGCATCTGTTATACGTAGACTTCTTCCTCAACAATGTTCTCATGGTACATAGTGATTCAAAAACTCTTATTATATTCTCATAATCTGTATGTCCATAGTATATTCATGATAACCTGTCTATTTCCCTTACTTCATTCATGGTTAGGTTTGAATGATAAACTTATCGAACCTATTGCTTCTCAAAGTTCCAAACACAACGACAATGTTCATGGAATTATTGGTTGTAATCAAGGTTAGTCATAGTATTTATTTTTCTTTACCAACTTTTCTTACAATTTCAATCACTGGCTTTACGTATATTGAACTGGAAATTTTTGTCCCTGACCTTCAGCTGATTCACACAGTGAAGTCTCATACTCTCATTTTACAGAACACTTTACAGGTACCATTTGTATTTACTTTGAATCAATGAATTCACCTAAACTTAGTTGTATATGTATCTGCGTTTCGTGCTACATTATAGTCAATTAGACTGTCCATTGTTTCTTATCCTATTTCAATTCCATTTCTTTATTCACGACATCAATCTCAACTCTATCTATTGTAATAGGTGCTTCAAAACCTGGTATTCGAATTTCTCCCTCTCCAAACAACAGTGATGAATTACCTTCTGCTGAGCTGGGTAGAAAATTAAAGCAACAGATTTCTTCCTTCTCAAGCTATGAGAAAGGTACATGGTGTAGTTTGTTTTTAATATATTCCTCCTACTCAAATTATAAACACTATTCTATTCATACAATGCTCTATCTCCAATTTTTATACGCAGGATCTGCTTCTAACTCTGCTACACAACATACATGTGTAGCTACTGACACGATACACAATGCAGGTCATTTAAGCTTCAAAATTGATCATTGATTGTTGTTCATTATATATAACCATCAACATAATGATCATCAGTTATATTAGTATTCTTCTTTAATTTTCAGATAAATCATTCATATGCATGAACTGCTACAAATTCTTGACAGAAATGGCTGAACAAACTTCAGGTCATAAATCTTCTTTCAACTTTTTTAAAAACCCCCTGATGCAATTGTGTCTAACAATTTCATGAACTTTATCTTGAATAGATTTGTCAGCCATCCTCCCAACATACCAGGTGTATCAAGTCCCTGATAATCGTTCTGGTAAAACAAGAAGAACTGCAGGTTACTACCTTTGATGTGAATTTATTACTCTGTGTATAGAAAAACTCAAATTAGCATATCAGCTGCTTGACAATTGTCATAAGACTGTCATTTTATCCTCAATTTTGTTCTGTACCAACAAGTTTCTTATTTCTGACTATGGTTCTTTTATCAGATGATAAGCACAAATCCCAACCATTTTAAATCTTGTTCTTCCATGTTCATACAGTCTATTTCACTCTGATATTTCAGTAAACTATTTGTAAACTAATTTGAGATCAACAATCCATCAAATATTCATCTCATTAAAATATATTAAACTCTTTAATTCTTTCTTATGTTGATCAACATGCTTCAATATCCATTATATAACCTCAAACCACTTCTGTTCATGCAAATAGGTTGATCATATTGGTACCACTACGTGCATAAAGGTTATGCCTTGTGCTTCTAATTATATATACTTGAATTATTCAGCCAGAAGCCATTCATCAGCGAAACAAGTGAAAGCTATTAATAACAAAAAGAAAAAAAACAGAGGTATAGATTACAAACCACTGATTGTTCTTTTTTCACCTCCTTATTTTGACTTCGAACCTTTAGTTTACCTGAAGTAATTGGTAATTCTATAGGTAATCAGGCTGCTGATGGAGTTCATGCACTCCAATTTATTAATGATCAGGCAGATAGATTACCTCCAAAAGCTGATTGTCAATACTGTGGAGCAAAAAAACTGCACTCTGAGACACCTAATTTCTGTTGCTCTGACGGACAAGTAGTTCTACATGAAAATAAATTGCCAGATATTCTTGTGGAATTGTTCACTGGTCATTCTGATGAAGCTTTATCCTTTCGCACATATGTTAGAACATATAATAATATGTTTGCCTTTACTTCTTTTGGTGTACACTATGATAAATCGCTTTGCAAGAGAACAAATGGCATTTATACCTTCAAAGTCCAGGGCCAAACCTATCACTTTATCAAAGACCTTATTCCACATGGGGGATCTGGATTATATCTACAACTCTATTTTCATGATACAGACCATGAGCTCCAAAACAGAATGGCAGTTTCAGAAAGACTAACAGAGAGTATAGTAATGAAGATCATGGAAGTCATGAAGTCTAATCCATACGCATGTTTTCTCCGCAGTCTAAGAAACGTTCCAAATTTAGATTCATATCAGATAGTCCTGAAATCACATTCACAGAATGATCAACGGGTATTCAATCACCCAAAGCTTCTCAAGTTGCAGCTCTTTGGACAGAAACAGAAAGTTCAGGAACAAGTTATGCTAGACACATTAAAATTTATACAAAAGAAGGAAGGGATCACCTCGTGCAGTACTATTATGGGTGTTACGATCCTTTGCAATATCCACTATTGTTTGCACTTGGTGAAACAGGCTGGCATCCTGGAATCAGAAGATTGGTCAAAGAAAATCCGAAAAAGAGAAAAAGATGTATCCAGAGGAACAAATCTACTGCTCTTCTGACCAATTACAAATCTGCTGAAGACATGATATCTGCTGAAGAACAAGGTATTCCTAACATGAATGACTAACACATTATCTATATGCAAATGACTTATACATTACTTATATACATTGCTCAAATGTTACTTATATAATTACTGGTGTCCAACTACTTGTTTCCAGAACACAGTACCTCCATTATTTTCCATTAACCTCAGATCATGCTATATCTTATTAATGTATGCAACTTCATATGCTCAAACCAGTAACTGATGCCTTATTTTTGTAACTTTCAGTTTCTAATGATCCTGAAAACAACGGTGAATTTGTGTCAATGCGAGAATATTATGCTTATAAATTGCAGATCAGAGACAAATATTCTCCAAACATACTTAACACCGGCAGATTACTTCAGCAATATGTTGTGGATATGTACATCAAAATTGAAAGTCAGAGATTGGATTACTATAAAAGCAAACAAGAATTTATAAGAAGAGAGCAGCTGCAAGGCGTAATGGATAGCGTTATAACAGGTGAATGCCAAGGTTCAAAAGTAGGCCAGCGAGTGTGCTTCCAGCTTCATTCATAGGAGGCCCTCGTGACATGAAAAGGAGATATGTTGATGCTATGGCTTTGGTGCAGAAATTTGGCAAACCAGATTTATTCATTACGATGACTTGCAATCCTTCATGGCCAGAAATAAAGAATCTCATGCTTCCAACAGATGAAGCACATAACAGGCCGGACTTGCTCAGTCGAATCTTTCACGCAAAGCTTGATGTTTTAAAACAGGAGTTATTCAAGAAAGAAATATTTGGATCTGTTGCTGCTTACACCTATGTCATAGAGTTCCAGAAATGCGGTCTACCTCATGCTCATTTCCTCATAATTCTGAAGCCATGTTCTAAACTTTACTCCACAGATTCTTATGACAAGATAGTTAGTGCAGAAATTCCAGATCAAAGCAAAAATTCACATCTTTTCAACATGGTTCGGAGACACATGATACATGGCCCCTGTGGAAAAAGAAATCCAACCAATGTTTGTATGCAAGGAGAACATCAGAGAAAATACAGAAACAACTATCCAAAGCCATTCGCTGATAGAACTTTTCATAGAGATAATACATACCCCACTTATCGAAGAAGAAACAATGGATACAAAATGATGGTCCGTGGACATGAGGTCGATAACAGATGGGTTGTTCCATATAGTCCTTACCTTCTTGCAAAATTCAACTGCCATCTGAACGTTGAAATCTGTTCTACAGTCAAGGCAGTGAAGTACATATACAAGTACATCTACAAAGGTCATGACAAGATTCATTTTCAACTCAATTCACAGAATTCTAATGACCTAAATTCTGATGGTCATGTTTCTGCAATCGATGAAATCAGAGACTATCAATCAGCTAGGTGGAGTATGCGCTGTGGAAGGTATATGGAGAATATACAGATTCCTGCTGTTTCAAATACATCCTGCTGTTATTCACTTACAGCTTCATTTAGAAAATTGTCAACCATTGAATTTCAGAGAAAACCAAGACCTACGTGATATAGTAAGAAATAGATTTGCTAAGAGAACCATGTTGACAGAATTTTTCTACATGAACTCTACTGATTCTGTAGCTCAGAACCTCAAATGCACTTACAAACAGTTCCCTGAGCACTTTGTTTGGTATCCAGGAAGGAGAAAATGGGAGCCAAGAAAACAGAAAGACTGTATAGGTAGGATAGTAACAGCCAGCCCAATGGAAGGAGAACGATACTTTCTCAGATTGCTCCTCACACATGTCAAAAATCCAACTTCATTCGATCACTTAAGAACAATAAATGGAGCATATGTACGTACTTTTCGTGAGGCAGCAATTCTCAGGGGTTACTTTGAGTCTGATAAGTCACAACAACAATGCCTTGAGGAAGCAGCTATGTATCACATGCCATATAGTTTGAGAAGATTATTTGCCACACTACTTGTTCATTTTCCTCCTTCAGATGCCAGATATCTTTGGGAACAATTTGAAGAGCCATTATCTGAAGATATCAGCAGAACTCCACAAATATCAGCTGATCAAATCCGTTTCCAGGTACTGTACCAGATAAATGATTTCTACAATCAATGGGAAAAGACATCAATCAGTATGCTTTAGTTCCAAATATCATGAATTTTGATAGCTTGAACAAGAACACTCATGATACAATAGCTGAAACAAGAATCTGTGTACCAGAGCATGACCTATTAGCAATTGAGCAATTAAATGCTGATCAGAAAAAAGTTTTTGATATTATCATAAATGCAGTTTTTGTTCAGAAAAAAGGAGCCTTCTTCATTGATGGACCAGGTGGAACGGGAAAAACATTCCTTTATCGAGCACTACTAGCAGAAATCAGATCAAAAGAATACATAGCTCTTGCTACAGCATCCTGTGGAGTCGCGGCTTCGATTCTCCCAGGTGGAAGGACAGCTCACTCAAGATTCAAGATACCAATTGGTGGAACATGAGATAAGCAATGCAGAATTAGTAAACAAAGCTCATTAGCAAAACTCCTGCAGTCTGCAATTCTGATAATCTAGGATGAAGCTCCAATGACACATAAGACTTCAATTGAGAGTGTTGACAAAATTCTGAGAGACATAATGGACTGCAACAATTTGTTTGGATCAAAGGTTATTGTTTTTGGAGGCGATTTTCGTCAAGTCTTGCCAGTAGTAACAAAAGGGATCAAAATCTGAATTTATTGATGCAAGCATAGTGAACTCATATATATGGCCACAGCTACATAAGTTACATCTCACTCAAAATATGAGAGCAAGATATGATGCACAGTTTACTGAATATCTACTGCGTATCGGAAATGGAACAGAGCCATTTATCTCCAAGAACTCTATCCAGATACCTGTATCAATGCTGATAAGATATACCAATGAGGAAGAATCAATGAACACATTGATCGGACAGTGTTCCCAGATTTGAATGCTTTTTGCCAGGACAATTTCTCTGCAATTAATCGTGCTATTCTGACAACAAAAAATGACTTTGTCGATCAAATTAATCAGAGGCTCATTGTACAGTTAGAAGGACAACTGCAAGAATATATCAGCCGAGACAAGTGTTTAGATAGTTCTGAGCAGACAATCATGGAAGATTTGCTAAATAGTTTGACTCCAAATGGTTTTCCCCCTCATAAGCTACTTCTCAAACCATACTGCCCTATCATGTTACTGAGAAACATTGATCCACCTCAGGGATTATGTAACGGCACCAGACTGATATGCAAATCCTTGAGCCCCAATATTATACATGCAGTCATAACTTGTGGAGAATTTGCTGGAAAAGAGGTCTTCATTCACAGAATTTGTTTCAGAGCAGAGAATAATTCAGACTCACCAGTATCATTCGAGCGAATTCAGTTTCCTGTTCGACCCTGTTTTGCTATGACAATAAACAAAGCTCAAGAACAAACACTTGATTTTGTTGGCATATATTTGCGTGAGCCGGTTTTCTCCCATGGACAGCTATACGTAGCAATGTCAAGAGCTAAGAATAGTAGTTCTATTAAAATTCTGATTAAGCCATCGATATTTGATGATCAAGAAGACTCAATTACTGAAAATATAGTATATACAGAAGTACTAGATTTAGCTTATCAATAACTCCCCTAACCATGTGTACATGAGTTATTTATCTATATTCATGATTTTACATCTCTTTTCCCCTTCATCCAGTACTTACCTACTCTTATTATGAGTTGCAGGAAGAAAAAAATATGGTCTCATTTGCTGAAATAATACCTGGACTACAAAACTGGACAACTATGGTTCAGGTTCTAGACAAGCAAAAGCCATTACTCTCAAAGGCAGGAAACCGATATCAGAAACTGATATTAATTGATCAGCAGGTAATCCAAATTCTCTATTTGAGCTCATGTCCTTCATTACTCAATTTTCATATTCACACCAACACAACCATGACTGTTCTCAGGGGACAACGGTTGAAGCAATGATTTATAAATCAGACATAGAGTTTTTCCGAAATCACTTCCAACTCTACAAGCGATACATTCTCTGCAATGCTAGAGTTGAGTACACACCATCAGAGTATTCCAATAATCCAAATCAGTGTACATGGTACATAGACAATTCTACTGTTGTTCAAGCAGTAGATGAAGTCGACCCACCTCAGATTCCAGCTGTGTTCAGATTTTCGCCCTATAGAAGATTCCACCAACATATGGATGATAACACAGATATAGGTAACCAAGAAATCTTACTATTAACTTGCTACTACACATAATTTTCATTAGAATTATAACTCGGTAGAATTCAAAATCAGATGTCCTAGGCATTGTCGCTGAAGTTCATCCCCGGATAGAAAGGGCCACTACAGCTACTAGAGAAGTGGTACTTATAGATAAAAGGTATCTAAAACTATCCATTTATTCTATATCAGTTCTGAACCACCACACATTCATACAAATATTTTGTTCTAACAAATGTTTCACGTATCAATCAAATACACTGCAGCATGATGCCAGTTATTCTAACACTATGGGGCGAGCATGAAATAGATGAAGGCCAAGCACTTGCAAATATAATTGACACAATGCCACTCATTGTTGCACTTCGGATTAAAGTATCATCATATCACAGTGAGTACATAAGAAATTCATTATGCTCCACATATTTTCTGACTTAGAACATATTGATAATACCATGTACATTATGGGATATAAATATTGCAGCACTGAACCTGTCAACAAAATTTGGATCAAGCATTCTCCTTAATCCTCCAATACAACAAGCTGCTGATCTCAAACACTGGTGATAATTCTCCTCAGAAAATATGATCCGAAGATATTTTCTATTAACTATATATTGTAAACCTTACAATTCTCTCTTCACTTACAAGGGCTGCTGAGAATGAAGCAGAAATCAAAAAACTGATAGCGGAAAAAGCATACCACAACCGAGTTAAGCTTTTACCACAGCCAAGGGATGATGAGCTGACCACTATTCAAGACTTCCTCGCATTTCCTATGGTAAATTTTACATTCCATTACTTATTGCCAATAATATTTTCAGATTTCTAACTACTCACTATAATTCAATACAGAAAAAAGCTTACTGGTTGCGTGGATACCCCAAAATTACTAGACAAAAGCCAGCGATTATGGTATAATGCTTGTCCACAATGCCATAAATCATTCAGAGCAAAGCCTATTTGGAAGATTGTTTGCACCTCATGCAACAAACATGTGAACATAGCTGCAAGATGTCGATTAACTGTGGAACTTGCTGATTATTCTGGAGCTTTAACACTTGATCTATATGATAACGATGCCCTTCAGTTACTACCTTTCACACTTTCGGAGATGCAAGAGTTAGAAAACAAGGTAAGAAATACAGTTTCCATATGCATACAGAATATTGTGATTAACAGGTAAGTATAGTGTATCTGATGCCAACCTGTTGATTTTAATTGCACAGCATGAACTGAACTATCAAGCTATTGAAGAGGCCATTAACAACACTCTTATAACATGCTTTGTGAAGAAAATGGTAAGCAGCCATGCATCTGGCAGTACTGAAAAATACTCTGCCATTATTCTGCACAAAACCCTCCTAGCAGAGGTTATATCAGAAGTTCCTTCGACCATTGCCTATTCAGAACCAAATCCAGAACTTCTTTCCACCAGTACTGATGAAAATGTGGTCAGTACTACTCCAAAAGACACAAATCTGAGTTCCAGTTCCCTCTCTACTCTTAAAATCAGTGAGAGCCCAACTAAAAAGCAACGCAGCGACAAGTATCAAAAGCAAGATTGAAAATGCCATATAGTGGTTTTTGCTATTAGATATTTTTGAAGCTCTGCTGCCTTAACTTTTGATTGCTGAAACTTTCCTGTATTTTGTGGTGTTCAAATATTTTAGCAGCTTTTGTATACTTACTCAGCTTTCCCTGCACTTTTGCTAAACGATAGTTAGCTGAGCTTTTTCAAAGTAGAAACGTACAGAGTTTCATGTATAGCTTTTGATCTGTACAACTTGACTACTCAGCTTCCTATCCCTTAACGTTTGGTTCATCAAGCTTTAGTACAGTTTGTGATTTGCAAATATTTCAGCAGGTTTTGTACAGTCCATCAACTTTTTCTGCATTCTTACTTAAGTATTGTTACTTGGGCTATTTCAAAGTCCAAACGTACCAGAATTTCATTTATAGTTATTGAGAACGAATCACATAAGCAACACTTGCACCACAGAAGCTAATCTCCCTTCACTTCCTTTGTTTTGCTTTCTGCTATAAGTCAAAAGTGAATCGAAATTTACAATCATTTATTCATTCCACCTTCATTCCCAAAACAGCAACATACCACACTACAATGCAACTGATTAACAACTGACCAAATACAAAAACAGATACACCAAGTACAAATATGATGCAACTCAAGTTCCTCAACACAATATCTAACCACCAACTTACACATACAATACACTAGAGTACAACAGCAAACAATTCCATACTACAAATTATAAAAACTCATGGAAACATGCATAGCTATCGCCTACAAATTTCTCCCAGCCGCATCAGAAAATCCACCCATAGCACTTTGAATTGCTTTTCTCTGTTCTTCAACTTCTATTTCCATTCGACCAGCAATGATCTGCAGAAATGGGAATTCTCCAATATTTCCTAATGTACTTTCCAACACACGAGCTTTCTCCGGATGTCGATAAAAAGATTTGAACAAATCATATATCTCGTTCCTAAGTAAAATATTATTTGCTAAAACTCGATCTGCACCCCTCAACATCCCATTATCTTCAGTATGCCCAGCTAAATTTCCCTGCACACCACTTAGTGATAACCGATTCAGCATAACCTCAACATCTGGATGCAAATCACGCAATACTCCAATACGATTGTGAGTGTAATTCATGATAAACTGAGAAAAAACCATAAACGTCAATCACAATATACCAACTAAATAATGAAATCACAGAACTAAGGAATTTATACACAACAAGTACACTATAAACCAAAAACAGACAAATACAAAAAACAAAATCGTACTATACACATGTGAACCAAACAATAATAATAAAGACATATATACCAGACAAAAAAACACTATACACACGTGAATGGCCTACTCTTTCTACAAACCAAAACAAAAGCAATCAATCCTCAGAACACATGTCAACCTCCCAAACATCAACCTGTGCCATGACATTGTCCCAACATTCACAAAAAGCTTGCTACTCTGTATTATCTTCAAACACACGCTTCTATCAATTTTATCATATCCACTCGAATCTCCTACAATTATTGATCATTCATTGGTCCCAAATCTTATACATGACATGAAACATATTAATATATCGCATAAATATCGTTCATTTTATTACCCATTTAATCAGGATTTAAATTTTTAAACACATTCATCAATTTATAGATACAAATCTGTAAACACGTTCAATTCACAAGTTTTGCTTACTGCTCTATTGCATTTGTAAACTCTGATCTTCTCTACTAAAAGCATTATATTGTTGGCAAAAACTGCACCCTACATTCCTATGAATTTTCCCCAATTGAAAACTAATAGATTCCCTATTTTAAATTTTTTACAAATTTTCACTCCATACCATCGTAACACACTCATACAAATAAAAACATCAGTACTTTATATAACAGATACAAATACATATGATACTAATTTATGTAGCAAATACAAAATTATCATATCCTTCACAAAGTAACAAACACATCTTAATCGCTAAAAACCATACGCCAAAGACCAACAACATGCAAACTAACAAACACATCTTCCCAAACTCCAACTCCTTAATCACTTTCGCCACCCATGTCACTAGAAGATGGCGGACTGGGAAAGTAATACTTTTCTTCTAACACCTCCAGCCTCATTCTATTGGCAATCAACCCCAAGATCGGATAGCCTCTTCCAGTCCTAAGCGCTGCTTCCAAAACTGAAGCCCAATCATCATGCCTGTAAAGCTCTTTAAACAAATCACATATTTCATTTTTCAGCAAAACATTTGCCACCTGAGCTCGTGCAACAGGTTCTGCCGGACGATTTCGACACGCATTTCCCATAGGATAAGCTGCTCCACGAACAACAGCCAGCTGATTGACCTCTTCATCCACCTCTGGATAATATAATGGAACAGTAGGAAATCTTCCGCTTCCGCTCGCCATTTGCAGACACTAACTATCTACAGACAAGTACCAAATATATACTACTTCTCACTATAAGAGCTTCAAGTACGTAAGCAACAAACAATACTACAGACCCGTGAATTTTCTGTACTTTTTACCCTGCTTCCACCCTGCAAATTACACGTCTCATACCAGCTCCACACGGAAACAACTAGCTGCCATGCAAATGTCAACACCAGATATATTCTAACACCGTGAATAGAAATGAGCATTCTGGTACATCTATGCCTTTGTACGATAATAAAACTTAATAGACTAACATCCCTTATAAATTTAATAAATGTAATAAAGATATAATAATTAGAACTCAAACATATTATAAACATATAAAATATAAATACTAATATATAGTAATACTAATATATACCAATACTAATCTATATATAATTTAATAAACTACTAATATATACTAATACTAATTTACATATAATTTAATAAATTTACATATACACAATATTAATTTAATATACACACATACAAATTAAGGATTAATAATCCCCCCTACACGTACAAATAATTAACTATTAATTATTCATCCATCTAAATCAAAACCTCTTTTCTCTTAACTAACTTTTTAAAACCATTTTATTCAACACACATTTACAAACCGCAAACCAAACTTTAGCAGAATTATACTCTCCTACCTAGCGCCCGCGCATTGCGCGGGACAGCCCCCTAGTATATATATATATAGTTAACGTTTTCTTAGGCTTAGTCTTTTCGGGGGTAAATGTTGACAAGAAGGCTAACTAATTGTCAACATTTACCCCCGAAAAGGCTAAGCCTAAGAAAACGTGAACCATAAGATTATCATGCATTTTTTAATTTAAGACAAAATTCCAAAAGTATGCAAACGAATGTTCTAATTGACATAGTTAGCCTCCATGTCGTAATTGTCAGGCAAACAATATATTTCAATATATGTGGATTTCAAATCACATATTTTGAGTCCCTATTCAATATCCTTCCATTAAATCCAAATCCACCTCTTCAAACATACCCTTACCCCTTGTTTGGTGCCTAGGAATAAACTAAAAGGAAAAACCTTTTCTAACTTATTCATTCCATTCCAATATTTGGTATGGATCATTTAAGTGGAAAAGTCCTTTCTCTCTAAAATATTTATTCCAATTTTTTTTTGGAATCATATTTCTCAAGCTTTTTACCTTTTTAACTCGAAATGCCAAAAGAGTAGGTTGTCAAGTTTATTCTAATATCACCATATTTTAGCCTATTTGTAAGGTTAATTAATATTTGAAAGTAATTTTTCGTAACAAGTAGTTTTCTTGTGTTTAAAATAGTTCTTTCTTTTTTACTAGGAAATAAATGTTTTAAGATACTTAGTTCCTTGTATTTTGAGCAATTGTGGAAGAATTTCTTATTAAAATATAAATTATGATTGTTTGAGTTTATGTAAATATATTTCATGTTGCTAATTATATTTGTTAATGGACACAAAACTTTAACACAAAATCTAATTGTTATAACGAATCAAGTGTTACAACTGAAGAATTTTGATATCAATCCTCATTTATTCTTAAAGTAAAAAATGTTAAAATTTCACGTAAACAAACAAATACCATTGTAAGAACAAATAAAACAAAAGGCATTAAACATTTATATCTATTAATTAATCTACAACAAATAAGTCAAATTTGTATTTACTGTATTCCATTCTAACATTGAAATATTAGTTATACCAAATATTAAAAACTGAATGAACATTCTATTCTAACTTGTGTACCGGACTATAGAACAATAAATGTTTTTCCTATTATTCTAGGTGAAAATATATTTTGAATGAAAAATGACTTTTCATTCTGAACATTCCTGCGTCCCAAACTAAGGATTAATGTAAACCTAGATACCAGTTGATCATCAAACTGATACCTAAAATTGGCTTCAAACCTAGGGCATGCAAGTATGACCCACAGGAAAAAACATCACCCAACCTAATTTTTAAAAGGTTAAAAAAATCATAACGTCATTATCTCATACGGTTGGGCTTATATAGCATGTAAAAGTTGATGGATAAGTAGCCAGCTAATTAATAAAAAATTGGCATTTTCAAGCTACTGGAGAAGGGACCATGAGTTGTAGTGGAATTGGACTAGGAGAAAAGGGTGTCAACTAAGAATTCCACACCTGAATATTATAAGATGTGGTAAGCGTGTGGAAGTTTTCTTTTGTTTTGTCCTTTACAAAAAGATATCAATTTTTTTTTCCAAAAGGCTAACGCCCCACCAACAAACCTCTAAAAATTACCATTAATCTATGAATTCTGCAAATTTTAAATAAAAAGTTTTACAATTTTTGAAAACAAAGTAATTAATACCCAATTCATTTCTAGGATAATCATTCATCTCTGAACTGTGAACAATTTAACTAATAAATTTTACATATTTTGAAAACAAAGTAACACACATGCCACCTTTTATTATAGGCTATAAAATAGGACTGTTCTTAAAGTACTTTAAAGAAGCTAAGCCCACTTGGGTGTATATTAATCAATCCGTTGACGAAAAATTAAGTGTTGTTACATAATATTAAAGAATGGATGTTCGTCCCTTCCACCTTTCAGTGGTTATTTGGTCCAATTGGAGTAAGATAATGAACACTAGTATGGTTGCATTCTGCTCTTTACACCTGTCAAGATATTCGTGTTTGTAGCTGCCTCAAGTGCTTTTTTAAAAAAAAAATTATTTAAGTTAAAGTATGTTTAATACACTATAATGTTTGCCACTACAAGATTGAAGAAACTTAAGCCTTGTTAATCTAATTGGACATTTGACAAGCTGATGTGTCTGTGTTCTCTATGATGTCAAAACTTTGAAAAATTATGAATAAGACAAACAAAAACAGTGATTCAGTCATTACCTTTTTCTATGATCTTTAAAAAACTTTTAGATTGGATTGGAGTAAAATATGATGAACATGATAAGCTGTTTGACAAGTGTTTATTTTACGTATTTTTAAGTGCATTTTATTAGTTAATTTTGGTTTGATTATTTACTTTTATAACTAAAATAACTAAGGTTTTGGTAAAAATCTACATTTTATGTTAAAGCGGCTAACATTGCATTTCTAGTGCTTTTAATGGTAAAAATTTCATATTTTACAGGTTTAATGATTCAATTATCAAATGAAGACCATTGAGAAGATATTTGGATGATTGATGATGGATTAAAGTGGTGAAAATAAAATATGAAGTGTTAAAGAAGAAATGCAATTTGTGGATAAAAGAATCAAGAAAAGTCAGCTTTTGACAACTCTGACATATTTTCGTATTTTGACCATATCTGGAGCTACACATATCGGATTGAGGTACATTTTGTACCATTTTGAAGCTAAGAGATATATCTACATTTGGTATGAAGAAAGCAAATCCCAATTCAGCCGTTTTCCTGGTCAAAAAGACGAAACACAGAAGCTTTTCTGGATGGTCGGAAGCTGAAGCCCAGAATTGACCAGTCTATGGTATTTCGACCATATCTCTGTCCACAGATCTCCAAATTAGGTGATTCTTGAAGAATTGGAAAGCTAACGCAAAGGGCTACAACTTTTGTATTTTGCACAAAAGTTAGTTCGGCATTCATCACAAAGAAAATCATAGTTGAAGTGAGGCCAAGTTTAAAACGAGAGAAGACAAAACGCGAGTTAAAGTCACGTTTTATGTAGGCGCGTTTTGTAGCCGAAAAGCTGCAATTTGTTCAGCCAATTCTCTTGTGTTCAGACTACTTTCCAGCTATAAGTTGCAAGGGAATTCGGTGCACATGTTTCAATATACAAAAGGGCAACAAAGGTGGCTTATTTTCAAGTCAAAAGCCATTGTTTTTTACTATCTTAACACAAGGACATTTGAAGAATCATAGCAGAAAAAATTGACCAAGAAAAAAGAATTTTTAACCAATTTAAATGCAGAGACATTTGGAAGGTCTGAGACATACGGGAGAAGCTTGGAGTCTGCAGAAATGTAGCTTTTCCATTCTCTTAGTGCTAGGTTAGTCTAGTATAGAGTAGTAGTTCATCCATTCTTGTACATTAGCTAGGCAAAGATGAAGAAGGAGATGAAGAAGGCAAGGAAAGAGCTCATGTGACAAGGGTTATTTTTCCTTTCCAACTCTTTATCTTTTGTATTTGATTCCAAGTTTGGTTAATATGCAAGTTCTGGATTTTATGTTATTTATGTGTTTCTAAAGTTTATGCCTTGGGTTTGGTTGAACTTTCTATAATTGTTAGTGTTTATTATTTGGTTATTTGATGCCATTATTTGAGCAAGTTATTTAGCACTTTAAGCTCTTCAAATCATGATTAGTCTGGTACCATTAATTGTGATTATCTAAGGTGTTATTTCTGCAATGAAAAATTGAGATTTAACACTAGTTCAAGAAGTGCTAAACATAGGGAGTACACTCACGAAAGTAGAGGTGCACCTAGGTGGTTTTGGTGATTCATTTCATGTAATTTCATTGAAGAAATGAACTTGTAACTAATTTCATAACCATGAGAATAGGTATGGATTAGTTATGAGTATAATTGATTCACTACGAAAGTAGGATTCATATGCATAAGGAAATTACACCATAACTAGCCTAGATAGTAGTTTTCAATGATCCAAAAATGGCACTTGCATGAGTAGTTAGGAATACCACAACCTAAGGAGCTTTCATTTGTTATTTTGCATAAATTCAGTAGGTTTCATTTCTTATAATTCATTGATAGTCTAAATAATAGAGAAGTTTTAGTAGTACCGGTAATTGTTCACTCTTTCTCGTGGGATCGACCCGATATATACCCTAAACTACTAGTTGACCTGTATACTTGCAGTGAAACGGGTGTAAATCGGATTATTTTAACTTGTACGTATAGCAAAATTCCGTCACTGTTCTTAATTGTGAAGAATTGATGTACACTATCTGCAAGTATCTAGGTGGCTAACAGGTCAACTTTTTAAGTCAAAATTAGTCCCAGATATTAGAACCCAATTGTGAATTAATACCATGTTGTTGAGTTGTAATGTGCTTGTGTTTTTTTTTTTTTATTAATGTGAGCTATTTGTGTTCTTGAATATTAATTGGACATAAAAAATTTTCGAGGCACATTATGATTGATATATAGGAATATTGAATTTCAACATTTCAGATATCATTAACTGATGAAAAAAAAATCCTCAGTCTCCCTTATCGTCTGGAGTTCTGATAAGGATAATTTTCTTGAATTTGGTTCCCTTAAATTGCCTTAAATATGTAAAAACAATTTGCTATCTTGTATATCAAAACAGTAACTAATGGATATCCAGTGTGACAAGTAGATGCTAAGACTATGAAACTTAAATTCTTTTTTTTTTTTTTAAAAGGTAAAGTAGGTTGTTCTTGAATTCGATCATTCTCCCGTTGCAAGAAGCAAAAAGATTTAAATAAACATAATTTAATTTTTCTCCTTACATTTTTTTAAACATCAAACTACACCACATATTTTCACGTTCCTTATACCAAACTGCACATATAATTTTCTTGGAGGGGTAAGCTCTAATTGTCCACATCAAGATAGGCTACCTTCCAAGAGATAGGCTTAAAGTACTTTCCAAGTGTTAAAGATAACTTTTTTTCTCCCTTGATTTCCACTGAGAATGCCTGAGAAGTTTACTAATGGCATCAAACCGATTCAAATGGCTAAAATCAATTTGTTCACGTAAGCTAAAGTTTCTCTAAGTTCTATGTATACAGGTTATTGGCACACTTGCTGAGCATGTGCTCTCCCGTACGTAAGAAATATTATATGTTGACGCAAGTTTTATGTTTTGTTCAAATGTGGCATTTGAAATGATTATGAGAAACCAAAAGTTTGAACATGATTATACCATTACTAGTGGCGGAGCCAAGACATATAGCCAGTGGAGACAACATTCTACACCTAAAATGATGTAGCTATTATGTGAAAGGATATTTAATTAAACATAATATTTTTATTACGAATTTTTTGTATTGTAAAATTATTGAAGTTATTTTTTTTTTCAAGTAGTAATCAATTTGTGTTTTAATAGCTTTTAAAGCATTTGTATTACAAGAAAGATGTTTTAAAAATTGGTTGTTGAGGGAGATAATATGTGCGGAATGAAACTTTTTCATAATATAGGAGGGCAATATAAAGGGAAATATGTATTTTCCAAAAATTAAGGGGTACAATTATGATAAAAAAACATAAAAATTTGTACTAGTTTTAAGACTACTCTTTAAATTTTGTAAAGTTGAGAGAGGACAATTGCCCGCTCTCTATATAGTGTGGCTCTTTTTAAAAAATTTTTTTTTGTGTAAATGAAAAGTTTTGAATTTGGGATCTCTTACTTACATACCCTCTTCCCGTACCATCCAATCCATTTATTTCCCTGCATAGTGTGGCTCTAGCCATTAGTATATCTGTAACCAACTTATAAATAACGTATTACATGTTAGTCTTCCTAGGTTTACCTCCAATGAAAGGTGTGGCTTCAAAAGGATATTTGAAGAGGGTAAGCTAGTGGATGCGTATAGACACCCGCACAGGGATAAGAAGCGAGGGCTTCACTTATTCGAAGTGTGGGATGTCCATAGCAAGACAAATGAGACTTGATTATTTCATTTTGTCTCTTGGACTAATTTAAACCAAATGACTCAGAATTCTATATTAGTGCTTTAGTTATGTTATATATTGATGTCAAGATTGTATTGGGTTTTATTAATTGTTAAAATTGCAGGGGAATTTGGATTCGTAGTTGGTTTAGAAAGTTGTCTACGTGATAGTGGTAGAGTCTACGTAGGAATTGATTAGTATAGTATCTATTTAATGGCATTCTGGTCAGTTGTTCTGATTTTAGCAAATTCATCCAATATTAAGATAATAGTATACTATTATTTTGCTCCAAGTCTTCTTCTTATGGTTCCTTTTTGTTTATCCTTGTTCATCCACTCAATTGTGAAATATGAGCTTATTTTTTAATGGGAAAATCGTTCAAAACATCCCTCATATTTTGCAAGATAACTTTTTTCGTCCCTTACTTTTAAAAATGTAATTTTACGTCCCTTACAAATTCATATTGATCAAATTTGGTCCTTACCTAGGTTTCCGACTAGTTTTGATTAGAATCTACCACGTGCCTTGCAAGTGATTATTTTTTAAGAGCAAAATTGTCAAATCAAATTTTACATAATCCGATTCATAGTCCCTCACATTTCGCAAAATGAAATTTTTCGTCCATAACATTTTACAAAATGAATTATTTCGTCTCTTACATTTCACAAAATGAATTTTTCCAATCCTCACATTTTTCAAAATGAACTTTTTCATCTTTCATTGATCATGTATACGAATAGCTTTTTTTTTCTTTAAATCCATGTATATATCTATTTGATTTCACCTGAACAGTACGAATAACATGTAATATATCTTTATTTGATTTTGCTTAAACAGGTTAATCGTAACTGTACATATGCTATTCAACATATATATACAGGGGTTTAAAACTAATAATTTTGTTTTAAACCACGTATATATCTAGATGATTTCACAATGTGAACCTATTTAACAGTTGTGATCTTTTTCTTTTAGTAATGATTTATTTATTGAGTTGTATAATAAAGCCATCTAATTAATGGATCCTAATTTAAATTCTATAGTAGTGCTAACAAATTGCAGTTTAAATCTGAAATTTCTACTCGCCACTTTTAAGACAAACGATTGAATTACTTGCCTTGTGATTGTCTTGAAATTTGAAAATGCCAATCACTTACTTCTTTTTGTCATACTTTTCCTTTGTTTATTTTTTCAGTCCAAATTTAATTCGATATAAACACTCGATAATATTTAGGATTAATGCGTTCTTTGTTTTCAATTTTCAAGTAACGAAATGAATATGAGTAAAAAAACTAATAATTTTTTTTAAAATTCATATATATATCTATTTGATTTCACCTAAATAGTACGAATAGCATGTAATATATCTCTATTTGATTTCATTAGGTGAAATCAAATAGAGAAATTAAATAGAGATATATTATGTGCTATTCGTACTGCTTAGGTGAAATCAAACATATATATACGTGTCTAAAAAAATTTATTTGCACACATGATCAATAGGGATGAAAAATCCATTTTGAAAAATGTGAAGGATGAAAAAATTCATTTTGTAAAATGTGAGGAACTAAAAATTTCATTTTGTAAAATGTGAGGGACTATGAATCCAATTATATAAAATTTAATTTGACAATTTTGCCTTTAAAAAATAATCACATGCAATACACGTGGTGGATTTCGGCCAAAAACTACTCGGAAACCTAAGTAGGGATCAAATTTGATCAATGTGAATTTGTAAGGGACGTAAAATTACGCTTTTAAAAGTGAGGGACGAAAAAAGTTATTTTGCAAAATGTGAGGGACGTTTTGGACGATTTTCCCTTTTTTAATCTATCGAAATTCAATATGTTAGTTTTACTTCCGTTATGTACTTTTTTTTTGTGCTAATAGTATCAGATAAATAAATTTAAAGACAAAATTAGCTTTTTTTAGTCTTGTGGACGAATGCCTGGATTTCAGGAACTTTTCGAAACCAATCACTGTCTTGTATTATTGGACCTTTCTGCTGAGAACCACTTAATGAGCTTGTGGATATGCAATTCGTGAGAGCTTGTACATATATACTAACACTACATTTGAGAACGAACCAAATTTTTCTCCATATGGTACCCTAGACCATTTAATGTTGAGCTTGAACCATCTCAGTCTCTCTAACTATTATAAGTTGTAATACAAACTTCGAAGTACCTCATAAGCAACTGCCTATAAATGTATTGCCTGATAATAGTGTACATTAAAATTGAAATGATTAAAGTGTATATTCTTCCTTTTAAGGTAAATGATTCTTATGCAATAACAAATTTTCTCTATTGCATAAATTAGTGAAAGTATTGATAGAATTTTGGATATACTTTTTTATATGTATTTAAATATACATATAGACAGACACAAACACATACATATAATGCTGTATTATTTTCTTGAAGTTTCTTCATCTTTTCCCTTTGCTTAATTTATTTTATAAGAAGCCAATAAAGGTGGATTAATTCTTTAGGAAAACAACAAACAACGAAAAGAAATTGTAGTTTTCATTAACAATTAAAAATTCATATGATTAATTTATAAAAGCTCGTATCAATTTTGTGTCTTAGTTTCAAACCCTTTATACAACATAGAGGTTTGAGGATGACTACAATTAAGGCTTCAGGAGTTCAGGTATTTTGAGTTCTGGTTACTCTAAAATGCAAAGTCACTACATTGTCTTAAGCCAAATTGAAGAATTTTCAAGCAATATTTTGTAAATTTTACATCAAACAGTAGAACGCAGCAATATATAGGAAATGAAATCCAAATTTTTGTATGCCATATTAGACTTAGACAACGGTCAAGTTTGAAAATATTGTAAATTGTTAGGGAGAAACCCTTCGAAAAAATCCATCAAAAAGCCTAATATGTAAGTCAGAAACCTAACTCTAATCCAAAACTTTAAACTATTAGATTTCGAACCCTTACTTACATATTAAGGGCTTTGTCGAACTAATGTAGAACATAATCCTTTATTTATGAATCTAACAAATCTCCCTCTCACATTAAACCCAAATTTACAAGTTTTTCTTTGAACCCACTTTAATATTCAATGCAAATTCACCTTAACACCTAAGATCATGAGTAGTCCCCCTGCCAAACCCAAGAAAATTTTCACCAGTTCAACTTCAAAAAAAATCCACTTGCTCATGAGTAGTTGTCAAACTCAAGAAAATTTTCATCGGTCCAACTCAAGAGAATCCATCAAAGAGCCTAATATGCAAGTCAGGAACTCAACTCTGACTAAAAAGCTTAAGTTATTAGGTCTCGGACTCTTACTTACATATTAACCGTTCTTTTTCCATCTCTCGAACTAATGTGGGACATAATTCTTTACTCATTAATCCAACATAAATTATGCTAGGGAGTCCAGTAAATATTTTATTTGTTTTTCATCATTGCTATGACCTCCAATCGACCCTTAAATTTAATAACATCCTCATCTTCTTTTCATTACCTTGCTAAACAAATGCTAATTGTTTGCTGTTACCAAAATATAGAAAGTTTTCGAATCATTTGAAAGATAAGAATGTTATTTGAATTTTAATTTGTCTTCAAAATAAATTTTTATGAATTAATCTTTCCTACTTGACTATATACCATAGTGGACTTGAATATATGTTACATGTACAAAATTTAGAGTCAAATTTAAATCAAAATCTGCTGTCATGCATTCAGACCGGCTTAGTGTATTCGCTGTCCGTGTTGACAGGATTAATCCAAATTTATACATACGCATTTCTTCATGGATTTAGACTATGCTGACTGACCTTATTTGCCCGAATGTCTTATCTTTGTCATCGGTTGAGTGTGTATTGAAGTGCGCTTGTCCTTGTTATTGTTTTTCATTCTTTTTCATAAATGAAATTTACCAAACAAAGAAGTTTACAGTCACCCGACCTATCACTGATAACACAACTTTTCCAGGTTCCATCGCGACCTAATTTGATGTAAAAATGTCTCTGTCTTTATCATTGAAGAATTGTACATGATGGTAGTGGAATTAAACTATTAAAAGCAATGAAATGTAAAGAATATGATTGTGTAGACATGGACAAGAGACTATTGCATAAACAATTCTGAAAGATTCATCGTAACTCAGAGTTTTGGGTTAAGGATCTATACAATTACCAACGATAATTATATCCTTCAAACATGTATGTACTCAACAATTAATATATGAGCTACAACACATCTAGAGTAACAAGAGGTTTTGCCACACAAATCCCAATAGCTTGTAAGAAATTGTTGTTGCTTTACAATTTTTGTTTAAGTTCGTAAATTCATCGTGTTAGTACGTACATATTTATTGTGTTAATGCATATATTATAAATTATATTTATAGGTAACAAGTATAGAAGTCCTGTTTGATATTTTAATAAAAAAAAGGTCACATGTTTATTTTGCATTCAAACACAATAAAGTACAAATTCTTTAATGAATTTCAGCTACATATTCAATCATTCAAAAGTGTAACTTAAGTCTTTAAAATGAGATTTATTTCTTGAATTTTGTAACCTATGTAATGATTAGGTTTATTAATTTATTTAGGGAACTTTACGGTTATACAATGACTCTAAACCTTTTCAATTTTGTCGATGAAAATATGAGGTGTTAATTCCTCTTAATGTTGGTATTTTAGTATTCCTAATTTCTTATCTTATAAATAGAGGATTCTATCAACCAAATCATACATGTACTTTGCTGTCTCTAGTCTATCTTCTACTTTTCTTTCTCTCACTATTATTAGAGTTTATAGGGTAAAGAACGGTGTTATGTGAGATTTCTTTCTTATTCCAATAGTGTAGATTGGAGTGGACTATAGTGACAAAAAGGTTTAGGCTATTGTATTCTGGAGGTGATGTGTTGAGACTTACTACATCGGATTACAGTCCGTAGGAACACGAATAGTTTTAAAGAGAGCGATCTAGTCCGCGTCTCAACCCATACTAAACGTACTCTAATGGTATAAATTATTTGCATTTTTATGCAGTATTGAGGTATAAGAATTTTTGTTAATTTTCTAGTTGAATTTAATTGAAGAAGTTGGTGTCACTAATATGATTATTTTAGTTCAGAATCAACAAGTCCTTCACCACATATTTTCATGGAAAGAATAGCATATGTCAGTAGAAACCCCTTTAGCGAAGATTCAATATCAGGTGATGCTGACTGCCATCTTATATTAATATGAGTGTGTGTCAATTTCCATGAGATTATTGCAGTTGCAAAACGCCATGAATGATAATCAGTTTGATAATAAAATAAAGTTTCTAGATCGTGTCCGTAGGTATCCAAAAACTTGTGGAATTGAAAAGGGAAAAAAAGATACATAAACTTTGTGTGTGATCCACGAATTCCTGCAGGTGAATATGGTCGATCACAGTAATAAAATCATCAAGAGTATTCTAGAGGTCAAACCCAGAATTGAGTTAATTTTCTCTACTTTAAATATTATAGAAAAATAATAAAATTTAGAGAATTTATTTTTAACTAATTAAGAAGAAGATAGATAATCAAATCTAATAAATAAAGGTGAGAAAACAATTAACAAAGACTAGGGTTTCAGATTTTCATCCAAAGTTAGAATTAATTATCCAGTTAATTTTTGAACTTGCCGAGAACATATCATGCAAAGATACTTTAGAATATATTTACATCAAAATTTTGCCTAATTAAATCTTACGTTTCTCTCGAGATTATATGTATTAAATTAAATTCTTTAAAATCTTAGGTGATTTTAATTACATCATACGAACCCTAACATACCTTCATGATTAGACTAAGTATGTTTATCTATTTATTGCACGGTTGTATATTCCTTCTCAGTTTAATACAAACTTTAAGAGTATGTTATGGTGGCCAATGATAAACATATAATTAAATCAAAAGAAAAGTCAATAATTTAATTGGAATAAATAATCAAATATCTTTCACAAAACCTTAATCCAAGACAAATTTAGTTTAACATAATCATTGATAAATCCAAGAATTCAAAGAAAAGATACAAATAAGAAGATAAAAATAAAGAAAACTTCTCAATTGCTCTTACTCTGATCTTCATTTTGATTCCTCCACGCTTCTTCTTTGATCTCTCAAGAAAGGAAGATGTCAAAAGGATGAACTAATACTACCCTAATGTTTTTAAGCTCTAAAACGTTCTAAATAGCCCCTATTTATAGTTTTCTAAGTTCTATCCCAAATGTGGTAGGATTACGCTTCCTAGAACTGAAACAAGTCACGTTTGGGTGATAATCTGATGACTCCAGTGTGAATTCTGATCTAAACTCTGGTGTCGGAGTTGTTTCAAAGTACAAAACTTGATCAAAATCGAACAAAATTGGCGTAATGTCCAAAATAATAATTGGCGCCTGATATAACGGATCTGCATGAAGATCCTCAAGGAGCCATCCGTGGATCCTATTTGAAACCAAATAACTCTATAAAAGAGGCTAAATTAGCTCTTGCATAAGCATAAAAGTTAGCCCTGTGAATTAGCTTTTCAATGCCACAAGAATAATATCATTTGGAGGTCTAGACATTAACATATGCTCAAAATACTGAGAACTAGTCGCAAGAGGATTGCAGCAAAGATAAATTTCAGTAATTTGAACTTTTGGCTTTGAGAACATGAGAACTAGAATTTTGATTCTCATAAGAATTGTAGATCATTCTATTAACTTCAACATAAATAAAAAATCATCTTAATCAAATTTTTGTAACTCAAGTTATCACTAAAATATTGAAATATGTCATTCCTGCTAATCCCTTTCCTCTTCTTTTCTTCTTCTACAATTGCTTCTTTGTGCCAAAATTATTTTGTCCGTTTTCTCTTCAATTGAACTCTTCACCTACTATAACAATATAAGACAATATTAAGTAGTTTCTATTCAAAATAAAGGTCAAATAACATAATTAACTAGCAACTTATGCATATAAATGCACTACAATTTACTTATATAGTCTATTCAATCTGAAAATATGTGGCTGTGATTTATATTCTACTTGTATATTGTATGTTTAAGCAACAACTCCTTTTGTTCACTTTCAAGCTGAACAAAATTGCATCGACCAGGTTTGAGATAATATTGTTTTGCCATGCAACAAGGTCAATGCCAAATGGTTTTGGGTTTGAGACTAGATGAATGGTTCTGGGTTATAACTCTTAATATGTGGGCTAATACTTGAGGATATTAAGGGGCTGTTTATTTTGCAATTTCCTAAGCATAGTTGTCTGTCGATTTCTTGGCAGCACTTCTATGCCGAAGTCACTTCCTTTAAACAGCAATTTACTTACAAAGTTGTCAGGTGGTTGTGCCTTTCATCTGGTACAATTAAGTTGATTACAGACGGTTGTTCGAAGGGGAATCCAGGTCTCAATGGAGGAGGTTGCTGCTTAGGAATGACAATGCTGATTTGTTGCTTGCGTTTTCTTCTCATTTTGGAACTGCTACAAGTTTTCAATCAGATACTCGAGCGCTGCTGGTTCGAATTCAATAGTGTATTGTTTACGGGTTCACAAACTTTCAGATTGAACTGGACTCGATGGCTTTAGTTCAGATCCTCAATACGGCAGCCTGTCCATGGAGTATATATCATGAAATACGCTAGATTCGTGCAATAAGTTCTCATTTCATGCTATTTATTCATTGCTTCCGAGAGGCTAATCAAGTTTCTGATATTCTTTCCAATGTTGGTGCTTTGGACACGGGTACTAAGGTCTATCAATCTGGTGCGGATCTTGCATTGTTGGCTGGGGGAGCTCATAGATTAGATATGATAGGTTTGCCTTCAATCTGCCGCGGATCTTCCATTGTTGGCTCGGGGAGCTAATAAATTAGACAGGATAGGTCTGCCTTCAATTAGGAAGTGTTGGTCAGTGTTATCCTTTTTCTTCAGCATTTTAAAAATAAATTAGGGGTGTCTGTGTATGGGGTTTGCCAAAATAATAATAATAATAATCACATTTGAACAGATAATTCAACTATTCTCTTTAAGTGTTAGGATTGGAGAAAAATGAAATTTTCAATTATGGGTGGTACAAATTTATTTACTAATTCAGAAGACTAGCGAATTTTTTTATTTAGGTTCTAATAATGGTGATGATGCATACTTATTTTACTCATCACGCCATTGGTTTCACAAAAAGATTGAGTAAAAGTTATTCCCATTCCCTTTATGCAACTTCTTAAAGCAAGTGGTCTCTGCTGGTTCAACATTCATTGGCTTATTCAACTAACACATTTAAAAAAAGAATTGATGCGGTAGCGGAAGCGCAGGAACAAAAGGGGTTTCATAAACACCCTCCAAACCAGAATCGTTGTACAAACGAAATCCGGCCATGAATCAAAGACCCATGAAAATGAGAGGAAACTCTCACAATTGGTAAAAACCAACAAATAATATATGTTAATCTATTACTATATAAAAAGCATGATAAGGTTTTAGTACGAGTGTAAGCAAAAATTGATCTTAGTTTTTGTGATACCAATATTACCCTTGACACTAATAAACAGACAGATTACATTGCATTTCCTTAATAATTAATAAGAATTATGCTAACAGTTACAAAGAAACATTCCTTAAATTGTGGTGATTCTTGTGAATTAAACCAAAAAAGAACAACCAATTCATTACATTTCATCAATAATTAATATCAATTATGCCAATAACTACAAGAATGAAAAAAATTCCCTTGAGTTATAGTGAATTAAATCAAAAAAGAAGAACAAATTTTATTTATAAATTATAAAAATATGGTGAATCTTAGTGGTTAATAGCATAAACCAAAAACGATATCAGTTTTTGTGATGCCAAAATTACATTCCTCTCTAATAAATGGAAAAATCGCATTGTATTTCATCATTAATAAATAATATCAAATATGCTAGCAATCACAACAATGAAAGATTCCTTACTTTTTTTTTTATTTACCAAAAGAAAGAAGAACAAATTTTATTTACAAAATCCAAGTTTAGAGAGTACTTCAAACATGAAACAAAACATAATAAATTGGTACAATGAGTTTCTTAAAAAGTACCACAAATCTTTTTATTTTTTGGATACAAGTAAATTAAGTCTTAAAAGTACATTTTTAATATGTGTATATTAGTATTCAGTAAAAAACTTTTAATACAAAATATAATAGGAAATGGATACCAAGGTAAGCATAGAATTTTATGCTGGGAATTTAATTCTTTTAAATTGCAATAAAGATTAAATTTAATGAACTTTATCAATCAAATTGTAGTATTAAGTTACAATGCCAATCATAATAATAATTACAAAAGTGAACATCTCTTTGATTTATGGTGAATTAAGCCAAAATATATATATATATTTTTTATAAAATATCAATTTCAAGGAGTACTTCAAAGGTGAATAAAAATATATCCAAGTTTAGTTTGACTATTATATAATAAATAATTTTAACATCTTACAATTTTTAATCATATAAACTCTATAATCATAAAGCATGTCATCAGTGAGAAATAAAAATAAGTTCCACTGAATCAAAACATTTCTCTTCAAAGTGTAGCTATTGAAATTTGAACAATGGAATTTCAATATATTTAGATACTATTATAATTGCAATAGTACTATAGATCATTTTACAATACACCATTGGCAAAAAGGTAACAATAATTAGAAAATCTCACTAAAACTAATAAACAATTCATAGAATGACTTAAAAGGGAGTAACAAATTATTCAAAAAATTAAAAAATCAAACTAAAGAAAGAACATTTAGGCCATCTAAATTTAACTAAAAGACAAAAATATTGATACTATTACAAAATAAAAGTGTTAGTGCAACAAAGAATGATTTATTGCTTGTGCATTTATATTGGCTAGGGCAAACTAAGTTAAAAAAAATATAAAATAATATCAATATTTAATATCACATTTGTTTGTCTCAATTACATTTATTTCTTCAAAATAATTGATTTTCTAAAATTTTAAAGGAAAAAATTTAAAAGCATCACATTCACCTGCAAAGCACGTGCTCTGTTACTAGTTAGAGAAAAAGTCTGATTGCAAAAACCCTAGCTATACCTATTTATAAGCCGCAATATGCCCTACTCTAAAATGAAACAAAGGGGGTGGAGTTCATGTCCTTCATGGAAGCGGCTGTGGTTTTTGATGTAGGCTTTTCGGGTCCTAGCTTCACGTGGTGTAATAATCGGAGAGGTAGAGCTCGAGTTTCGAAGATATTGGACAGGCTGTTAGTCAATGGGGAGTGCTTGGATTTCTCCGCAGCCATCTCAGTGGTTCACCTAGAGAGATATCCCTCGAATCATGCGCCATTAAAGATCTCGTTTGCATCTCGGCTAGATACTAAGCCGAGGCCGTTCCGATTCTTGAATGTTTGGATGACTAAACCTGAGCTCTTGGAGGTGATTAGACGTGCCTGGGGTCAAGAAGTGAGTGGATCCCCTTTGTGGATTTTGTGCACTAAGTTGATGGCGACGAGGAGGGCTATTCAGGTTTGGAACAAGCAATCTTTTGGTAATGTGTTCGATGCCGTTCGTGAGGCGGAGGCTGCGGTGCAAAGGGCAGAGGAGGCCGCGGATCAAGATGATTCGGAGGAGGGCCAAATTGAGTTCAGGAAGGCTCAAGCAGAGCTACGTTATGCGTTGTCTATTGAAGAGAAGTTCTGGAGTCAAAAGGCTCGAGTAAAATGGCTTCAAAATGGAGACCGCAATTCAATGTACTTTCATGCGGTGGTAAGGCAGCGGCGGGCCCAGGGAATGTTACATCAAATAAAGAAGTCTAGTGGTGTTTGGGTGGATGCGGATTCTAATATAACCAGTGAGGCAATCTCATATTTTTCTGACCTGTTCTCTGGTCCCTCGGAGTCTGCTTCTGATATGCTGCACCTCATTCCACACATGATTTCAGGGAAGGACAATGGAGGGTTAGAGGCAGTTCCTTCTATGGAGGAGGTTCACCGAGTGGTGCGGGCAATGGATGAGGATAGTGCTGCTGGCCCCGATGGGTTCACGGGCAAATTTTACACCTTGCGTGGGAAGTTATTGTGCCGGATGTTTATAACGCGGTACTCATTTTTTTCTGTGGGCAGAGCTCCCTCGATTCATCACCTCCACCTCACTGGTGCTGCTTCCTAAGGTGTCGAATCCCCAGAACCTTTCTCAATTTAGGCCGATTAGCTTGTGTAACTTCTTTAATAAGTTGTTATCTAGAATCTTGGCTGATAGAGTGGCTGGTGTCTTGCCAAAGATTATTTCCCCCCAGCAGACAGGGTTTGTTAAGGCCCGGAATATATCAGAGAACTACTTGTTAGCTCAGGAGGTGGTGTCGGGTATTGGCAAAAGAGCTAGGGGTGGCAATGTCGTCTTGAAGTTAGACATGTCCAAGGCTTATGATAGGGTGTCTTGGTTGCATATTATTGGTGTCTTGCGGAAGTTTGGCTTCGGGGAGCGTTTCATAGATCTACTTTGAAGGATATTATGCAGGTGTTGGAGATGTATCAACGGTGCTCAGGGCAGCTGATAAATGCTCAGAAAAGTGGCTACTTGGTTCATCCGTCATTGTCACCGGCTAGAAGAAGGGTGATTGAACGTGTTACGAGGTTTGATTGGCAGCCCTTCCCTATACGTTATTTAGGGTTTCCGTTGTACTTTGGGAGGTGTAAATCTTCATATTATGGTGAAGTGTGTCAGTCTATTCTAGAAAGGGTCCTGTCATGGAAATCAAAGTTCCTGTCTGCGAGAGGCAAGATAGTGTTAATCAAACACGTGTTGTCATCGATGCCAGTTCACTTGCTGTCCGCAGCTGTGATCCCTGGCAAGGTGTTTAACACTATAGAGAAGGTTTGCTTGAACTTCCTATGGGGATCATCACCCGAAGAGTCGAAATTCCATTGGATATGGTGGTCTCAGCTATGCTACCGGGTTGAGGAGGGTGGAGTGGGGTTTCAGAGGTTTAGGGACGTCTATTCAGCTTTCTCTTGTAAACTTTGGTGGAGTTTCCGAACGGGATCATCATTGTGGGCTACTTTCATGCAAGCAAAGTACTGCAGAAGGATCCACCCTTGTCAAGCAGAAATGAGGTTGACAGATTCGGCAGTCCGGAGGCGGATGTTGAACGTGAGCCGACACGTGGAACTGTCCATGGTTTGGTTAGTCAATGACGGGTCGTGTCACTTTTGGTACGACAACTGGTTGGGCAGTGGTGCCTTATTTCTTCGAGCGTCAATTGATCCAACTCTTTCGTTTCAGAATTGCACTTCAAATGGACACTGGGACGTAAATATCTTATTTCAATTCTTGCCCCGGGACATTGTTTCCTCCATTTTATTGCACCTGGTCCCTGACGGGCGATGTGCCGATGAAATCATTTGGTTGCCAACGACATTTGAAAAATTCACATTAGCCTCTGTTTTCCGGGATGTACGGCAAGCCTGCAACACGTTGGTGGTCCTCTCTAAGGTTTGGCACTCCCGGATCCCTTTGAAAATGTCATTTTTATGTTGCGGTTATTGATGGGGAGGTTGCCGCTACTGGATACTTTATGTAAACTTGGGCTCCATTTGCCTTCTAAATGTTTGTGTTGTCAAGTTGGGGCGGAGGAATCAATTGAGCATGTGTTCTCTACTGGCCACATAGCGTTGGAGGTTTGGACTTATTTTGGGGGGTTATTTTTGGGGTCTGTGTGGTTTTAATTCCCCCGAATCTTCACTGCGAGCTCGCATAGTTGACTGGTGGTTGCGATCACACGAGTCGGAGACGCGACGCTTTATTTGCCTTATTCTGCCAAGTTTTACCTGTTGGCATATTTGGAAGGTTAGAAACAAAGCAATGTTTGAGGGTGAACAGATGCGGTCTTCTGCCATTTGTCAAGCCATTTTCTTGGAAATTAAATCCATTGTGGAGATTCAGTTCAAACAAAGGATTGGGGTGCAAACATTCTGTTAGCTGTATGATTGGTCAACTTCGCCTGCCAGTGTAAGCTTCAAATTTGTATGCTGGGAGGCGAAGGAGATGGGGAGGTTAATACTGAATACGGATGGATGCTTTAAGGGTAATCCGGGAGTAGGGTTCTTCAGGACTCAACGGGGCTACCCCTGGTTGCGTTTTCGGGTTTCTTTGGAATAACTACTTGTCTTCGCGCAGAGACTTTGGCCCTTCTGATTGGTTTTCAAACGTGTGTTCATAGGGGTTTTACTAGTCTATGGGTGCAATCAAATTCATTGGTCTTAGTTGGGGTTCTCCAGTGGCAAATTCAGTGCTCGTGGCAGATCCGACGCGAGGTCCAGCAGATTTGGCAGTTAGTCAAGGATCCTGTTCGATTCTCACACTGCTACAGGGAGGCTAACACAGTAGCGGATGCGTTGTCCAATGTGGGTGTATCTCATCCTGAGCAGCAGGTCAAAGTCTATGACTGCTTTCGTATGTTCCCGAGGTTGGCCTGCGAGGCAATCAGGCTGGATAGATTAGGCATGCCTTTAGTATGGAAATTTCGGTGTATGTAAGAGGAACTTATTGATTGTCTCTGTGGAATAAGAATTAAAATTTGCTTTTAAAAAAAATCCTAAACAAACAAAGCTATTTATTTGGTTGGGATGATGTCTAACTCTCGGACATAAGACCAGTCATAGGGCCGATGTTGTCTATCCATTATTCTAAATATCAAATTCATTCCATGCTAGTAATGATAATAAAACTCTAAGAAAACTAATAAATAGTACTAAAACTATTACGACTACCCAATTTATTCAATCCTGACTAACTTTCGGGTAGCCCTAACGATATAGAACAATAAATTGAAAAACTAGGGGTTTCTTATTTTGTATCAAACTCCCCACTTAATAAGAACTCACTTTCGAATTCTATAGGGAATTCCAACACAAGCATGGGATAACAAGCCGATGATCTTCCCACGAATTTTGTAGGACCTAAATAACATCATGAATATTTGCATCTCACCCCAAACACTAGAAAATCCTGAGAAAATGATAAGTGTGTACTTTGAGTATTTTAACTGTGTTTTGTTATTTAGTTTTGGTATGTTTTATTCACTTTTATAGCTAATGAAGTAGGTTTCTAGTAAAAATATGCATTTTATGGTTTAAGTGTGAACAATTGCATTTCTATGGATTTTAATGGTGCAAACTTCATGTGTTTGTAGGTTTAAGAATTCAATCATCAATTGGAGTGAGTTGAGAATATAAGTGAATGATTTTTGATGATTTGAAAGATTTTAAAAGAGAATATGAAGTGCAAAAAAAGGAAATGCAATCAAGAATAAAGAAAAATAGTTTTTCAGTTTTGAGACCTGTTGGTATTTCAGCTATATCTTAATCTACAGGCATCCAATTGAGGTGATTCTTGAGCCATTTTGAAGCTAGCATATAGCTCTACATTCCTTATGGAGACATTGAAATCTAGTTTATAAGTGTTCCCAGTCAAAATACCGAAATACATAAGTACAATTTTGTTATCGAAAGCTGAAATAGGGGATTGGCTAGTTAAGAGTATTTTTGGTCATTTATTAGTTCACAAAACTCAAAATTGAATGATTCTAGAAGCATTGGAAAGCTAACTCAAAGTGCTATAGATTTTATGTTTTTCACAAGAGTTAGTTCAGCCTTCATCATCGAGAAAATATTAGTTGAATTTGGTACACAAATACAGTAAGGATGAAAATTGACCAGAATTGAGCAAACCTGCAAAAAAAGCAAAACGGGTGATCAATACGCGAGGTAGGTCGCATTTTCAAGGACACGTATTCTTCAATTGTGACTGCAACTTGCTCTACAACTTGTGCTCTATTCATATAAGCTTTTTGACCAACTTTTCTGCAAGAATTCCAGCTAGATATGAGCAAACAAGTATAGAATCTTGTAGAAACAACTTTTGGGAGTTTCAAGAACTAAGTTTGCCAAATAGAAACAACTCATTGGACCTTAAATTTTCTATAAATAGAGGCCTTTGGAGAGCATTTTTGAAAACTTTGGAAGTCTAGAGAACTACACAAAAATGTAGACTTTCACTAGACTTTCCTTAGGTCAGTAGTTAGGGTAGATTAGTATAGTTAATGTAGTTTATCTTTCTTGTATTTATAATTGGATTTGAATGAAGAATTGAGGAGCAAGATGGAGAGTTTGGAGCTCATGTGACAAAGGTGACTTCTCTCCTATCACTTTCTTTTTTGTATTCAAGTTCATGTTTAGTTATAATACAAGTTTGGTGTTTTCTTTCATGTTTTGCTAAAGTAATTATACCTAGAGTTATGGATGAACTTTCTATATCTTGTTTGTGATGTTTACTTGGTTATTTGGTGATATTATTTTGAGTAAGTTGTTTATCACTTCTTCTTTTCTAATTATGATTAACAAGCCATTAATTGTGATAATTTTAAAATGTTCAATTTGCAATGAGAATTGGAAATTAACACTAGTTCAAGGAAGTGATAAACTTAAAGAGTTCATTCACGAGAGTAGATGTGCACCTTTATGGCTTTATTGACTTGTTTTATGTAATTTCATAAAAGAAATGAGTTTGTAGTTAATTTTATAACCACGAGAGTATATATGGCTTAGTTACAAATATAGTTGATTCACTACTAGAGTATGTTTCACATACATGAGGAAATTACACCATAACTAGTCAAGAAAATATCATGCACTTAACCGGTAATTTCATTTGCAAGAGTAGTAAGGAATTTCATACCTCTAGAAATTTTCTATTATTATTTTTATTACTTTTATCTCATGTTTATAGTGTTGATTTAATTTCTTTCACTTGTGATAGTCTAAATAATAAAGGAGTTTGAAAATCATCGGTAATTGATATTCTTCCTTGTGAGTTTGACCCTTAATATCTTATACTCAATCTTGACCTATATACTTGTAGAAAATCACGTGTGGAGTATTTAGAATTTTATAAATATAAAACTTGACTATGAAATGAGTTTAGGTATTATATGCATACCCCGCGCTCATCAGAAGATCATCTCAAACCCAACAATCCCATCATCTACCTTTGTCAATACAAGTAAGACAAATTTTCCCTGGAGGATATAGTACTCCACCTGCCTAGGCTTGGTGTGAAAATTATTAATAGATAAAGGCATCTCAAAAATAACTTTCTCACCAATGCTTATAATTTCTTGGTCTGGGATACTATCAGAGACAACAAATTGGATGGAAGATGAATCTGGTGATGGATCAATGAAGATTTCATCAATCTCAACGTCTGCAAATTCATCCAATCCCTCAAGCCTTATGGTTGTAGAGTCGAACTTGACTTGGGTTTGTTAGATGAGAAAGATGGAACAAACTTGGCCTCTTAACCATTAAGGTCACAGACAAACTCATCCTTTTCACCTTTGGGTTCACAAATATATTCCTGCTCGTACTCAACCTCAGGCTCCAATACTTCAACAGGCTCAAAATTTCCCACAACAACTGGTACTGTAGTTTCATGGATCAAATGTTGATATTGAGTGATTCCATATCAACAATCCTTATGAATCTAATAATTATGAGATCTTGGGAGAGATTGCACGAACGTCGGAGTTGTTAAGAGCGAATCTCCTGCTTGTGCATCTTTGGCATGTAGATCTCTTGAAGTAATCTTTTGCTTCAAACCCTCTGCCTAGATCATGAAGAAGACATTCAAAATGATCTAGGGTAGCATCAAGGCGCTCTAGGCTAAGGTGGGATTAGAGTTGTTCACGAATCGAGCCGCTCACAAGCCAATCGCGAGCGACTCGAATACGAGCTCAACTCGAGCTTGAGCTAATTAAGTCAAGCTCGAGCTCGAGCTCAAAAACATTAAGCTCGTTGGGCTCGTGAGCTCGATTATATATATATATATATATTTTATGATTTTTTATTTAAATAGTAAAATTACACATATATCCCTAATATTTTATTATTTATTAAAAAATTATTATTTTATTCATTTTTAAAAATAAAATAATTATTTTTTTTATTCTTGAGCTCGATCTCAATTCGAATTTGAGTCAAGCTTGACATTTTGAACTCGTCGAGCTCGAACTTCATAAAATTAACTGGAGGCTCGGCTCGATTAGACCAAAACTCGACTCGACTCGACTTGTTTGCACCCTTAGGTGGGATGCACCAGGGTTCATCATAGAAGAAGCTTGCTTGATACCATTTGTTGCAGTATCAAAAGCATAGGAACAGAAGGGATTTCATGAATACCCTCCAAACCAGAATCGTTACACGAACAAAATCCAGCCATGAATCAAAAACTCATGAAAACGAAAGAAAACTCTTACAATTTGTAAAACCAACAAATGATATATGTTAATTGAAGGAAAAGACTGAATACAAAAGCCCAAATTATAATTATTTATAAGCCACAATGAATCCTACTGTAAAAGGAAACAAAACATACTTAGAACCCTAAATGAACAAACCTACGTATTTGGTTGGGACAATATTTGACACCCGGTATAGGACCAGTCATAGGGCCCAATATCATTTGTCCATTATTCCGAAATATCGAATTCGTTCTATGCTAGTAATAATAATAAAACTTTGAGACAACCAATAAAAATAGTACTAAAACTATTAAGAATAGGGTTAATCACATTTTATCCCCTTAAAGAATACCCCATTTCTCAGTTTACCCCATAACCTTTAATTTTGCTCACTTAACCCCCTTTAGGACAAAATTACCCTTGCATTATTTTGACTTTTCATTTAACTTGTTTTCCTTTCTATTATTTCTTTTTCTCTTTCTTCTTTATTGAATTCTTCCTCTTTCCCACAAAAATCTTCACCTTAATGATTGAAATTAAAAAAGAGGAATTGCAGAGATCTATCTTATCCTTAAATGATTAAAAAAATATTCAAATTACTTTCCTAAAATACAATTTTTTTAGCCTTTCAATTCTTTTAATTTTGGGTTTTCCTCTTTCCTTTCTAGTTTCTCATTTTATTCTCAAGAAAATATCATAAGGTGAAATTTTTTTTTCTTTCTTTTATAACTTTTTCTCTTTCTTCTCTCTTTCATCCTTCCCAATAGAAATTCCATTGTAACGAAAATTTTTGTTTTGAGTTTGTAATTGCATATTTTTTGGTGAAGGTTTAAAAGGCATTAAAAACTAATTTTGATTTTTTGTATGATGCCACGTGTCACAAATTTCAATTGATGATTATTAATCAGGTTACAATTTCATCTTAAGATATTTTCTTGGGAATAAAATGAGAAACTAGAAAGGAAAGAGGAAAACTTAAAATTAAAAGAATTGAAAGGCTAAAAAAATTGTATTTTAGGAAAGTAATTTGAATATTTTTTAATCATTTAAGAAGAAGATAGATCTCTGCAATTCCTCTTTTTTAATTTCAATCATTAAGGTGAAAATTTTTATGAGAAAAAAGAAGAATTAAATAAAGAAGAAAGAGAAAAAGAAATAAAAGAAAGGAAAACAAGATAAATGAAAAGTCAAAATAATACAAGGGCAATTTTGTCCTAAAGGGGATTAAGTGAGCAAAATTAAAGGTTAGGGGGTAAACTGAAAAATGGGGTATTCTTTAAGGGGATAAAATGTGATTAACCCTTAAGAATACCCAATTTATTCAATTGTAACTAACCTCTGATAGTCCTATCGATACAAAACGATAGGTTGAACAACCATGGGTTTCTCTGTATCAAAATTATGTTAGCATGCTCCTATATAGAAATAGTGTGGATATTTGTTTGTAGAAACCTAATACAACTGCATGATACTTTATTTAAACCTGTTGCATTCATGAATTTCAAACTTTTAACAATTTCATTCAAGGAAAGTTCCTTTAATAGCAGAAGCTAAGTTGTTAGGTTCCTTACAATGAACTTCTCAATGATTTCCTATGAGGATTAATGATACAATCTATGTACTAATTCCTTTGTCTATTGTTTCTTAGATGAAGATAATATTTGTATTTGGGTTTTTCTTTTTTTTTTTGGACTATTCTAAATCTATACCTGACATCCAAGTACTTTTTTTTAGGCCAAGCAATTGTAATTTTTCTCAAAAGCCCATTAGCAGAATGGGAATGCAAATTTTTGGTATAGTAAATCTGAAATTAGTACGAAGAAAGATCTCATACTATCAATATGCAATTAAATAGATAATTGACAAAATTCATTAAATCATACTGCCTAAAATTTCAAGCTAGATGAATAAATTTCCCACGTTAATGTGTTGATAGTTGATGTTCGTTAAAATCACAACTTTTAGGTTGGGTACTACAAGATGTTTGAGATGATATTCATGTTTTCAATTAGTTTAATCTTCAAGGATTGCAAATGCGAAGGCCATTTAATTCGAATTGATTAAAGTATCTTCATCTACTTATTTCTGGAATAACTTAACAGAGTATCAATTACCGGGAGCAATTTTAATTTGCAAATTTCTCATTTAGCAACTCTAAGACCTCATAAACATCTTATAGAGCACCTTTAACTTTAGTTAGTTAGCATTATCAATTAACATTTGTAAAATAATTCACCAAATAAATTTTCCCATATCAAAATTTGCCCTGAATTCATCTACTTTGATTTCTTGAATTTGTTCACTTTTTTACTTATTTTCCTATGAATTTCTTGCAGAACATGGAAATTCAAAATGTCTTTTGCCAAGTTGCATGTGATTGCAAAATAACAATTACCAAGCTACTGTGGCAATTAAATAAAACTTAACTAGTTTTATCAATACATTTTTTTTGCTCAACTTAATTTTCTCATAATCCTATAGTCTTTGTTGACTTGTAAGTAATATGATTTTGCATATATGATTGCTTGCCTAAAAAATATTTCAAAAATCTTTTAGGCCATGATTGAAATACTGAAATACTGGAATACAATTTAGCATCAAAACCGTTTGCGGCAATTTCAAAGTTCAAAAAGCTAGCTATCTGCCTTTACATTTTTTCTAAGGAAATAAAAGAAAAATAATCTGCAAAGTTTTTTTTGGACTTCAATTGTTTCTTTGCAAAAACATATTTATATTCATCAGTCCTTTTATGATAATCATTCTCAAACTAAATGGACTAAGATTCACTGAGTACCTTTTGCAGATATTTAAGGACCTTCAAAGCCATGGGTAGAATGGAAACAAACATGAATGTTATGTTAGTATCAAAATTAAAATTCAAGAAATTCAAATAATCTAAATTTTGGATTTGCTTTTTACTGAAAATAGACCAAGAAATTAATCTGAAGTAACCTACCCAAAAATAAATTAACCTCAACTATATTTTCTGGTTAATGCTGCCATTCTCATGCTAGTGGCGACGACAAAAAAATATGAGAAAGAACAAGCATGTCAGCAACCCACTGACTAAAGGTTTCCTTTGCATGCTGGATGGGAAGCCTATGAGACTACATATATGCAACATGTCATTTTCATTGCGAAAGCACCACTAGAAAATTGGACATATAAGGTATCAAATAATTCAATTAACAATGATGAGTAGGGTTTGCCTATTTGTGTTGAATTTTCTACTATATGAATTCTCATATGGAAAATATTGAAGTATATTTGTCTCAATATGAAATCAACAACAAATTACATGTTTCCTGAATCTATTAACAATTTTTTTGGACATAAGAATGAAATAGGATCAAGAGCCAACTGATTTAATTTAAATGAATCATGGGTCATTACGTATCTTTGAAACAAGAGAGAAAATTTCTTTGAGACCGTTATCCCAAACTTTACCGCTCTAATACATTATATGGGTTGTCTCATGGTATTTAATAGATACTCGCTAAGAGAAATTTCAAATATTAAAATTTTGAAAATTCGAGGCTAATAAGACAATATATAAGTGCAAGGAGAGTCGATAAATGTGAATGTGTATATTTATATGATAATTTATGTGTAAAAACAAACACCTAACAAGTGTTTTCAATCGACACTAGTTAGAAATAGCCTATATCAAATGTTGATGAATGTTAGAGGGAAAGCATTATTCTTTTACCCACTAAATTTTGTATAGACGTTATTTTTTCCCTTTTTTCGAGCTCTATATAAAATTTATTATATAATCAGGTTCAGATACATGGATCAATCCATATGTAATACATATGCCGTAAAATTATGCCCTATTGCTATATATATAATTGCAAACATTTGACGGGATTTTTTTTTATCAATGCAAGTTTAATTCCGAATTTTACCTGTTAGACTGCAAGTATACAGGTCACTACGTAGTTTTGGGCAAATATCAGGTCGATCCCACGAGGAGCAATTTCTACAAGTACTAGGTCCTTATTTTCTCTATTATTTAGACTTATAATGAATTTGATCAGGGAAATAATAATGCTACTTTTTACAATTCTGAGTTAACAATTTGGAAGATTCAATTGGAGAATTTTTACTGAAACCTAGGGATATAGATTCCACTTATGGCATAAACAACACAAATGAATAGATTTACCTCTTGTTATTATTCTTGTTAAACCAGGGATTCATTTCCAAAATTACCAGATTTCATTCTCATGATAAAATGGCCTAGAGCAGTCTAGTTTTCCCTATTTTCATGGTGAAATACTAGTGCTATTCTATTTTCCTTCATGAAATGCTAAATAATCCACTTAAGTGTATCTCTATTTTCATGAACAAACAACATAAGCTCTACTTATGTGTGTCCATTGTTAATACCAATTCTCATTGAGTAAGAACAACTATAACATGTTATTGGTGATCAAACAATAACAAGTAACTTCAACTGCACAAGAAGACAAGTTAATACAAGATATAACAAGAGTAAATCACATTCCATTCATATCATTTAGCCAAAAGTTTCATCTACTCCCTAGATAAAGAAGTTTAGCTACTCATGATTGATATAACAATCAAACTCACAAGTTTATTAATGCAAAACATCATTAAGTACAAGTACAAGAAAGATAAAAGAAAGCTTAGCCAATTAAGGATAAAGCCCTCAAATTTCTACTATGTATTGCACCAAATGATTACAAGTGAAATCTCCAAGTGTTTCTTCAAGAATTTCTATGCTAGAGAGAAAACTTATAACAAGAGTAAACTAGCTACCTCCGGTCCTTTTGCTTCCTCCTGTTTTTCTGCATAAAAGGTGGTAGAAAGGCACTTTCTACTCCTTCATAATTCCAACCCATCAGATTTTGTAAAGGAGTCAAAAGAGATGTTGTTTTTGACTTGTCAATAACGCATTTTGTCTTCCCTTTTGTTGCAGAGACATGTGCCACCGAATTCTCTCACCAATTTAGTTGGACAGTTGTGTGAAAAGTGAGAAAATTCGGCTCCACCACTTGCAGAAGCGAGAGACAGATCCGAGCTTCGGATCCGATGGGTGAAGATGGATCCGAGCTCGGATCATGGATGATCCGAGGGGTTTCTCAAATGGATCCGAGCTCGGATCGTTTGATCTCAGATCCATTGCTCCAGAAGTACAGACGAGGGCTCGGATCTTTCTGTGCACACGGATCCGAGCTTGGATCCGTGTGGTCTTTTTCCAGATTTTCGATTCCTTTTCTTTTCTTCATATTTGCTTCAATTTTTCTTTCGTTCTTGATCTTCCAAATGAATCTTACTCTTTCTTTATCTTGTACATGAAGTTCACATGTCAATAACCTTCAAAAGATCACAGATTAAAGCATTAATCCACTCATTTATCAAGTTTTAAACCCTTGAACTATATTTAAGCAGTTATCACCAAAAGAGTTCAAATACAGCTTTAATCTTCTCAAAACATACTCTAAAATTCATGCCAAACTTATACAAAATATACATTAAATATTCACTTATCAACATTCACAAAATTTCTACAATACTAGATTAATGTTGCCAATTGTTTCTAAACTTTTTACGTGTCATCATTTGGTCTATAAGCTTTTCATTCTACCTATGATTGGATCCTTTAATGTTATGAGATGTTTTTTAATAGGTACAACAAAGCAATTAATTTATTCATTTTCATTTGAGCTATGCTTAAATGTACCTCACATCCATCGTTATTTTCACTTTGTTCCCCTAAAGGATGACTTTAATCACACAACTTTAAAATTATATTATCCTCCAATTATGATACAATTAAGATGTCTAAGTTTTAATTACAAATTAAGTTTAAATGAAGCATATTCAACGTAATAACTGCATGCTTATTTATTAAGAGATTATTTAATTAGTTGGCTTAGAAATTTACTAAGAGTTTACGTTGAATATGCTTCATTTACTAAGATAATCATCTCTTAGTAAATGATCATCTCTTAGTATAAACCAATTCAAACGAACATTTACTTCCATTTTTTTTTTGTCATAACCTTTTCTCCATGCTTATCATTTCTTCAGTCTAAAATTTTAGAGAATATATTCAAAGATAAAAGAATAAGAGATTATTTTATTAGTTGGCTTAGAAATTTTTTCTTATCTTTTTATTCTAGTTTGTAATTTACCACATAAATTAGATTTCAGAGGCAACCAATAAATCAAAATAAGTTTTCTCTTACATGTGTTCAAATATTTCTTATAGCTCTAGAAGAAAAAGTGATAATAACTAAAATGCCAACATCCTCCATGTTTGAAGGCTACTTTAGTTGTAAAAAACAATAAATTAACAAGAAATAAACCTTGGAAAATGGGTTATTGCGAGTGTAAAATAACTACCTACTTTTTACTCATATTTCCCCTTCTTTATTTTCTTTTGTATGTGTTCATTCTATATTTTACTTACTCCTCTTTCACCTTTTTTTATTTTTTTAATTTTTCATTCCTCTTTCACTTATTAACCAAGAGTCTTAACTTTATTTGTAAATTTTCATAATGGTTTAGTTCAAGGGCAGAAGATTGAGGTCAAGCAGAATTTCATATGTCCAGTGTGAAAATTACCAATATCGAACATGGAGTATGAGACTATTGAGAAAAAAATTAAGGAAGTGAAGGACATTATAAGAACAACCAAAAATTTGAAAACTAAAAGTGTCACCAAGCCAAAATTTTAGTTCAATGGCATCATTAATCCGGCAAAATCTTCAGCTGATTCGTGCCACCAACCCTGTGAGACAATGTATCACAGACATGAAACCAACATTTTGTCTGAGAGGATTCACAAGTCCAGTTAAGTATTGACCACATTAAGCATCCAGCCACACCATGGATTGTTTTTTATTAAGTAAAGGAAAATAGCAAACCCTGTAATTGTGGAAGTTGTAGAGGCTTTTCAACCATTAATCATACTATAGAAATGAGTCAAATAAATAGTTGACCTAAAAAAATATAACATTATATCTTTTTTCTTTTTATTACCCCTGAAATTTAGGTATATCAAGCCCTTATTGTATAAACACTTGTACGACTGTATAAAATTTCATGCCATGGCGAGTAACTATTCGAATTTGTGTGTATATTTGTAACTTTCAAAATTAGAGAAATACTTCTATAATTCACAAATTAACCATCCACAAAGACAATTCTTAGTTTTGTACGTTGGTTGGTATAGGAAGTTTCTATTACCAGCTCTTATATCATGATACATTGACATACTTTGTATTTTGTCACATCAAAACAATCTTTCCAAGTAATATCAAAATGGTTAAAGCATCATTGCTTTTTACCTTAATTTTCTAACTTGTGGAGGGGGAAGGATGAGTTAGCAAGTGGTTTCTTCTTTATCGTCCAAACAACAAATTTTAACCCTAAACAAAAATCATGTGGCCCATCTATCACCTAAAATAATTGCGCACAAACTTAGTGGAAAGCCTTCATGTTGCATATTTTATTGTCTGCCCTAGAATTTTTTCAACCTACTTTGGTACGTCACTACCAACAAGCTAGGCCATAAATTCTAAACTCCAACAAAGGCTGTACAAGAAAGAAAGCAAAACCCCAACTACCAGAATTTCCATCAGTGGAGATATGGCTGGAGAATGCACTGAAACAACCCCTTTAGCTACCACTTCCTCTATACATAATTGGTGGCCTCAGCATCATCTTCATGCTTCTTCTGTATATTCTTGGAGCACCAATAACTATCCTAATTGGCAGTACTCTGAACTTAACAACAATTCTGAGTCCTCTGGAGACGAAAGTGTTTCCATTTCCACATCTTTCACCAATGCTTCTAATCATTCCGGGTTGACTGTCGAATCCTCAAGAAGAGTACTGGTTGATGGTGCTTCAGCCCATGAATTCGTTGGAGAAACAGTCCCTGATGGTCATCTCTGGAACCATGTTCTCATGTAAGTTTATGTGTTCAACTATGTGTCTATTACGTCCTTTTGCCATAGCTAGCATCTATTTTCTTTTTTTTGTCTGTGTAAAAATGTTAATTTCGTGGTAGAGCACCAAGTAGCTCGAGATCGATCCTGACAATCGAATCTAGTTTGTTAGATTTCAGTGGCACTAGTTCCAAAAAAAAAATTTGTATCAAAGAAAGTAGATAATGTTTCTTTTTCAAAGTTGGCACACTTAGGGGCTGCTTTTCTTTTATTATTATTTTGTCTCTTTAATTTTCTTGTGCTCTCTTCATAAGCACACAAAGTGACTTTGTATATCCGAACTTTTTTGAAAAAGTTTTATTGCTGGTCAGAATTTTTTTGGAGACAATCAGCTTTGAATGATACAATTTTTGAGTTGGAATTCCCAAATTTGTTAGGAAATAAATATTACTTAAGCCGTACAAAAGATGAGCAACTAGTATAGATTACTACACAAGCAAGATGTAATTAAATAAAAAAAAAAGAACTTGAAATTTATAAAGATCCCAACACAATATTAATGCTTTTATTAGTATATTTTGTGTGAATTGAATTAAAGGGTAAAATAATTATCAGATCCTGTAATTAATTAAAGCAACAAATATAAACTAATATCACTTTGCACCATCCAAATATTCATGCTAAACTTCTTTTTGATCCAAAGTGGGAATTTAATTCTTGGGGTTTTATATATTAACTTTTATTTATTTTGGAATGCTTCCTTTCACAAGTCTCAATTGCAACTATAATTGTTCAAATAAATTTTTGCAGAGGTGGTGGCAACAACGGAGACTTGCCTAACAGTCAAAATTTTGGAGAACAATTGCTCAATGATTTGCCACCAAAGAGCATTTCAAATGGAATGTTTGATCCTGCATGTGACTACACCAAAAAGATTGACAATAGTTGGCTATCCTCAAGCATGGGACCTTTCAACTTTGAGAAACATCTCAATACCCCTAAGTTGTCAAACTTTGTTGGAAATTGGTCTATACCATCCCAAGATGAGCACATGAATCAACAGTTTGAGCCCCGGCAGACCGATATAGGAACCCTTAACTCCATGATTAAGGAACCCTTTTCTGATCTTGGTCCGGGGAAGCGAAGTATGGATAGAATTATGGGTTCAATCTCATGTTTTGGTCATGATATGAAAATGGTGGAGGAATATGGAAGGTCATTTGACAGTTACAAGGTTGGGAACCCTAATGCTTTGGGTAGCACAATTTTGGGAGATAAGAGCAAATACTCTCTTGAATTGCCAAATACTCGTCCTTGCTCCAATTCAAGAAGTTTAACTGAAGCTCTTTCCTCTGTTGGTCATCTAAGCAGGCCACTGCTTGATACTAACCTATCTAAGCCCATCCTTAAAACCCTAGACTTATCAGGCTTCAAGAAGCAGGTCTTCCAAACTTCTCCAGTAAGTTGATCTCTCTATCTCTTTTGTACTTGAAACTTTCTAGCCGGCAATTTTCTTCATTTTTAATTTAGACACTACGTTCAAAATTGACAGGATTTTGACCTTTTTTGCAAATTTCGTAGCCGTGACAGTTTAGTGCAATTTAAATATTTTTTATATCACTCTTTTCGACAAATATATTTATGAAATAAAAAGATGATTAAAAAGTAACGAAACCATGTACACAAATGGGTTCGATGTCTACTTGGCTATCTACTGACTTCTTAGTCGCCTCATTTGTTTTCAATCTTTTTCTTTTCAATCACGAAGTTCCCAACTCCAATATCGACTATCAGCACACTTGCAAGAAACAATAGAAGGACACAGGCACTGCTGAGTAGAGGAAAGAAGAAAAGATCCGAAGAGAATCCGGAGACAGTCATGAAGAAGCCTAAACAAGAAGGCAGTACAATCTCAACCACAAAGGTACAAGTAAATGACCAAAAGGTTTAAATGTTTATTTGGTCGGGTAAGAGAACTTAGAGTTTACTTCCTCAACACTCACAAACTTGTATTCGTACAGTTGCAGGTTCCAAAAGCAAAGCTGGCAGATAAGATCACTGCCCTCCAGCAAATTGTATCACCATTTGGAAAGGTTAGAAACATAATTTACTTAAGATTTACAAGGGGTACAACTCTGTTGAAATTTTGGTTCAAGTTTGTTTTTGTTTTTTTAAATGTTACATTTCAACTATACAGTCCTTAAAATTGTTTAATTAACGTTTAAATGGTTATTATCAGTATTCTCAGTTGAGCAAACATACTGTTTTGTACCAACATTGTTGTTAATTCCACTCACAATGAGTAAACTTGTTCCATTTCATTGAGTTCTTGAACGTTTTGAAACATACTTGTTTAGTCAACAACACTTCTCGAGTGTACCATATGCACTGAAGGGATAGCACCCCATTAAAATCTGATTGGAATCCTGATATAGGATTATTTTAAAGCCCAATTGGATATTTTAGGAAAATATATATCTAATAAAAATAGGATGTCTTTCAAAAATTGAGAACTTACAGCATAGCTAAGTCTTTATGAATCACAAAACATCGAATATTACATGTAATACATCTTCTAAGATGACTTTTTTTTCTGTTAATCGTTAGACTGACACAGCATCCGTACTATGGGAAGCAATTGGATATATAAGGTTTCTTCAAGAGCAAATACAGGTAAGACCTCGCCCTTGCAGATATTCTGATGCTTTAAAAGAAGAAGATTTTGTGAACTTTACTTATTTTTTAGCATATTGTTGAAATAATTTTTTTTAAGAAAAAAACTATTAGAATGAATTCTTGGTTTCTAGGAGTTAGAAAAAATAAAATGAAGAAAGATGTTCTGCGTTGTATAAATTACGTATTTTTTTATTAGAATTTTCCTTTAAAACAATTTTGTTCTGTGCAGCTGTTGAGCAGTCCTTATATGAAGGGCAATTCAAGTAAGGTTAGTAAAAAAAACCGATTTTAACATTTCAAACTTCCTAAGAAATTTAATTACTAGTTTTCCAATTTTATTATGTTTATGGACACTATATTTCATGTGCTTGTTTCATTTTATACGGGAAGTATCTACATGATTATTTCTAACGAGACCAATAAACTTTAATTGTCAACAACGATTTTGATAAAGGTATTAGCACTTCTGGTGATTATATTTTGACATATATGCTGAAAAGAATCATATATAAAAAACTAAAAGTGTCAAAGAAGAATCCTCTAGTTCTAGAAATATAAAAAGACCTGCATTTTGAACTTATAGTCAAGTCAATAAACAGTGTAGCTCTAAGTGGAAACGTATTACTTTATCATTAATCTCCATTTTTCCCACTTTTGGAAGATTGGGTCCCATTTGGATTGCATTTTCCATCATTTTTCATGAAAAAATTATTGTAATGATTTGATGTATGTGAGGGACAAAGGTAATAGAGAAATGTGATCACGGGAAATGACATAATTTTTCGGCGGAAAACGACAATCCAAACAAGGCCTGTGTTTTTTTCTTTTAAAATCTTTTAGACATTTGATAAAGGGCTATTCTTGTCTTTCTATACAAATCAACAAAATAAAAATCTGCATACTGAATTTCTAAGCAACCTTAAGAAAAATAATTTTACACTGAACGCATAGAAATTTCAGTAGGCAGACAAGAGAAAAAAAAAAAAGGAAAACTAAATTTATGTCACATGAGTCGTAGAACGATGTCAAATGGCCTTTGTTTACATGTATTATGAATATGGGATTAGCTCATCTGAAACTAATAATACCAGAAAAAGCAATAATCTTTGTTCTTTTATATTTATCATTCTGCAGGACCTTTGGGGAGGATTAGACAGAAATGATAGTGGAGAGGCAAAGCTGGATTTAAAGAATCGAGGACTTTGTCTTGTTCCTATTTCATGCACGCCTCAAGCCTGTCGTGAGAACGCTGGTTCTGACTACTTGACTCCAATGTATCGAGGATGTCTTTATAGATGAAATGGGACACCATTTATAAAGTGTAGAAGTACTTTTTATTATAATTACGGATTAATGTTTTTTATACTATCAATATATATATTATCTTAATCTGAATTTGAATATTAAATTACGCGTATGTAGCGTAGCATCATTTTATAAACCTCCTTTAAGGTTATTGACAATTACACGATGCTTGATTTTAATTTTAGCAATTACAGCTGTCTTCCTTACTTGAACTACATTCACAACATAATTGGTCGGTTAGGCTAAATTTTCCTACAAAAATCCTAAATTATCCTTTTTGTAAAACGAAAAAAGAAGAAAAAAAATTCTATTGAGTGCTTTCTTCAACTGGCCTACATAGCAAAGAGACTATTACCATTAGGCAACCAAATTTTCTAACCCAATCCAATTTTTCTCGCAAAAACACGCCAATCCAAGTAATTGTGGCAGCCTAAATCTATTATCTCTTCCTTCTTTACTCCTTCAATCTTGCACCGAAACTTCATCAAAGTTCAACTTTCAATGCTTGCCTACAAGGCAAGAAGTAACATCAATAGATAAACCAATTCCACATCCTATATCCTCTTATCTTTCTCTCTGAATCCACAATCAATTAGCATGCGTGCGATCTCTTCTTTCTTTTTAAACCCAATTCTTAATGCCTATTATCCACCTCATAAAGGACCCGACACTTGATATTTTACAGCACCCCATTCAATCATTTATATTCAACCAAAAAAAAAACTGCTAATGCAGCATGAGTGGTGCTAGGAGTTGACCTCAAGAAAGAAAAGAAAATGAACAATCTCCAACCAAATCCACCCACAATCAACATGACCCAAAATTTGAGAGAGAGGCAGAGATGTAGAGGGAAGATAATAAAGGAGAGGGAAAGAGACCAATGGGGTCAAGAAAGACACTAGTAAACACCAAAAGATTAGAGGTAGAGGGATGGTGGAAGGAAGTTTGACATAGAAGAAGGGAAGAAGGGAGGGGACGCAAGAGGAGGAGGTGGGAGGGCATGAGGAGGGAGAGAGCGGCATGTAAGAGAAAGAATTAGTTTTTGTTTTGATTCGTCAGTTTTCATTTTTAGTATATGTTGCTAGGTATTTTTGGAGGTGTAGTAGAGTACTTTTGCACCAATAAGAGAGGTGTGTGTAATTTTAAAAAATTAGAAGGAAACTTCGTGAAAATGTGAAATTGTCAGATACGTCAAGGGAGGTTTCTGAGATTATCCCTAAGTTATATTTACCATGCACGCCAAACTATTTGAAAGCAAGGTAGATAGCTTTAAATGGTTGCTTAAGCATCTGCCACATATAGGAGTACTTCCCCATTTTATAGATGGTTGTTTTGAGTATTATGAGGAAAGAAAAATCCTAAAACAAGGTTATGTTGAAAAGTTCTATGACCAACTTTCCTTGTTACTTAGCAGAAATAGCCCCATGTGAAATCAAATTATGCGTACAAGCAGATTGATTATATAGATGATTAAATTTTGGCCAAAGAGGGCACACAGAGGAAATGTGGTCTATTTTCATCAGATTTCTTTCTGAAGGACCATTTCATCCCGGGAACAAATTGTTTTGTTGGTTTTGAGATGTGAGCTCGTTTGGCACAGGATTCGTTATATCCAGAAATTAAAGAATGACAATTTACAAAACTAAATAATTTACAGGCAAGTTGAGCACCATGTAGAACTTAAATTTCCTTCCTAAGCTGTTGGTTGAGTCTTTATACTTGTGTGCAAGTGTTCAAACCCACACCCTTCTAATTTAGACGAGTCTTTTCCATCTAACTCCTTAGGCAACCGAATTAGGCTCTTCCTTTTCATTATAATTTGACTTTTGCAAATTGAATTAGCAAAACAGTCCAATGAGAAAAGCATTATCGAGTGCTTTGTTATTTATATTCCAACAAGATTGAGATTGATTAGTGCATTTGGACAACTATTAATTAGCATATTTAGGAAGTTAGATACATTTTAAACTATTAGTTTGGCACTTAAATTGGCTTCTTGAACATGATATTTTTATAAAGATGCCATACAGTTAATAAATTTTCATTGATATGTTTGCTTGGGAAGTAAGTTTGCCTTATTAATAGGCTTCTTTCTTCCAATGTTTCCTTTTGTCTCTCTATGTATTCAAGGTATGCAAATAAAGGAATAAATATATTTGTACAACAATCAGAAAAATCCCTTACTTCTTCCTGTTAATTGAAGACTACTATTGTAAATTGAACGGTGGATCCTTGGTTACATCTCTAGTAACTTTAAATTCAACTTCCTTGAGTCTTATAAAAAAAAAAACGTTGTAAAAGAACAAACAATATAAACTTTTCCACACTTATCAGAGCACAAAAAATAAATAAACTTTGTGTGTTGGCTCACATGACACATACACACACAACATATTTGGACACAAACAGCCAAAAAATGCATTTTAGTTGTAATTAGGCATCAACATGTTTTATTATGCTTAAGTTTCTTTCTCTTTATCCACTTTATATTATGAATTCAATTAACTTAACAGACGATTTTGGAGAGGAAAAAAATTAACTCACCATTAGGTTTTAGAATTAAAGTTAAGCTTATAACATGTGTCATTGTACTAATATTTTTAAACTTCATTTATGGGCTTGATAATTTGTATATTTCTCATATAGCAGGAACACAGGAAAACAAAATACGAGCTATAAGATTTACATGTTTCACAGAAATGAGGTTGCATATACGAGTACTCTAAGATGTTGAACAACTTCATGGAACGAAGAAGGGGAATGTGTTTTTTTTTTTAGTCCTTTTCTTCGGTACCACTTAACCCATTCCTCCCAGGAGAATGTTGAATAAGTAAAAAAAATCAAAACCACACAAAATAAGAATTTACTGAACCAAAAAAAGAGGACAAGATTTAGCAACATTCTGTAATAAGACTTCACTGAGAAATAAAATATTTTAAATGTTTATTCAAGTTAAAAGGAATAAAATTCTAGACCATGCATAACCAAATTGTTCGTATGTCAAAAATCTAATAGTGTCTTGACGTAAAATGGGGAAAAAGTATATCAGGGAAGATCCAATACACAAAGTTAACCTAAGAATTAAAGACTTTTCATGGTAATGATGCTGTATAGATGGTTTAATAGTATTATATCGTAACAAGATTAGTTTTAAGTATTCTCAACAAATTTGCAATATCATCTTAATTAAATTTTTAGGAGACTATGATGATTCAAGTACATATGCTTAAATTAGACAACCTTTCCACGATATACGTGCATTATAGTAATAATTTAATGATTAAGTTAGATATTGATATCTAATATTTTTTACTTGAAATTATGTACTATCTACGTTATCTATACCATTAATCTTCTACACCAATGCTTGTATTTTGTGGTTAGACCGCCACGCATGTATACTTCATACTGAGATCTTCATTGACATGAAAGACATCAAATACTCAATGATGGTTCTTGAATACCTATTTGCTTTAGAAATAAAAAATAAACAAAGATTTCGAGTACTAAATGATTTTTTACATGTACAACATAATGTCGTAAAAGTGCAAATGAGATGGGAAAGCTGTTTCATTTGAAGTGGTCAGCATATTCATATTGAATCACCCAAGGAGCTATTGGCAAAATCAATTTTACTGCCTAATATTAAATCTAATTTTTGTTAAACGTCTTGATTTTATCATTGATTTCTCATCAAAAGATTTTATAACTTTAAAAAAATGTGAATTATCAAATAACCATTAATTAAAAATATTTGAATCTTGTATGTTATAGTCCTCATGTATTCTACTGGACAAGAAAGAGAACGTGTTTGGAAGTGTGATTGTGTTTAAACATAGCCTCCACATGCATTCTACCATGTGCCGTATGCGGCCTCACCTCACACTTCTACAAATATGTAATTCTTTTATATCCTTCATAAGAAAACTCCAAAAATACATTTGAAATTATATCAAAATTTTATAAGTACTATAGAATTTAAGGGGGACAGTGGAGCTTGCGTCCCCAATGTCCCCACCTTGGATCCGCCACTGGCAGTTTGTGGCCTCACACTTCTACAAATATGCCTACTTGGGTGGTAATGATTTTTCTTCCACACTTTTATCTCACTTAAACATTCTATATCAACCCTAAAAAATTTGGCATTGTGTTGATAGGAAAAAAAGGCAGCTCTGTGTGCTATGTCTACTTTGGCATCGTATTGACAAAAACAGGTAGCTCTTATTGCTGTAACTATGAGTTCTTGCGTCAAAAAAGGCAAATCCAAAATACATGGAGATTAAGGCTCTATATAGTCTTAAGGGATTAGTTTAGCGGAAAGGTTGGGATATCTCTAAGTGAAAAAAAAATGAGATTGCATTGAAAACGAATGATCAATGTCCTTTAAGCAAGAACAAATGACAATAAAATTACTTTAAATCAAATTTTGTCAAGTAGTTTCTTCCCTTAAATATAAATGATACATTCGGGTGCAGAACCCATTATGCATATTGTGTGATTTGGGTGGGCAGCCAGTTGTCAAGTTACTTGGAAATGATCAATCAAGCAGATCTGCTGCTTTGAGTTAATCAGTGTCAAATATTCTTTTGAAGTTTAAGTAAATCAAAGAAGAATATTATTATTAGTAAAATCTATGCGGATATGTTTAACTGAATTTTGCTTTATTATTCGTAAGAAGGAAAAACAATTACTTGTACTACATCAAAACTTATGCTCACAAGTATTGGCATTTGTAGTTGAACTGTTCGCTTTTAGTGGAACAATCAATCAGTTAACAAGTCCAAACATTTGTTCATTGTGTTGTGTATAAGGAAATTGTTAATGTAGCATGTTAGTTTTCTTACTTTTGTTCATTATGTATAAGTTTTATTGCTGCCTGTTACATGTCAAAAGCCTTTCATTTTCTTTACAATATTATAGGAGGTACTTTTTTATGATATTTACTTGGAAAAATTAGGAGGAAAAAACACCTAGTCTTCAGGCTTGTTTGCTTAGTTTAACAAATTTAAAATTCTGTTCAAGTGTGGCTTTTTGATGTACCAAATCGAATTTAGACAAATTTTTATTGAGTCGTGTTTGAACTTTACATGTAGATTTCAGATTTTATGCTAATCAAGAAAAACTAGAATTACAAAACACAGAATGTTGATCGTGTTTAGTTTTAATAGTTGGCAAACTAAACTCAAACGAGCTACTATCAAGCCCTGTTCAATTTGAGTGTTGAGTACCTTGGTTAATCTTTTAATTCTGCTGAAAATATATTAAGATTTTCTTATTATTTTTTAAATTTGACCTTTGATGAATGTACACTCAGAATCTGCTTCAACAACATAGACTCAAATTAGGGAACGACAAAACAGTATAAAAAGTGTTGCCCTATAGCTTATATGGTTGACAGTAAAACCACGATTTATTTTTACGTTGTTTTTGAAGAAAGTAGAAAGAGTAAATGACTGTTGAATTTATCTATAGCTTTTCATCATAATAAACTTTCAGGCCATAAAATGTAGTATCATTTTTTTTTTTTCATTGGGTGCATTTCAACTCGAAAGAGATAAATGAAGCTAAGAAACTAAATCCACGATCGACTCTATTGTTGAGGTTAAATTTTTTTTTATTCCTTCTCAAAAAAATTTCCTATTCATAGTATCAAAATGATTATCAGGGAAATATAACACTAATGGCATACTACAGCAGAACAACTCCATGTCTATAATATGTTATTCTTTTCTTTTTTTTTTGGTTTTCCAATCTTCAACTATCCCAAAAAATATCCTTAATCTAAACATTTAAATTTTGTTTTGAAACTTGTATGTATGAATTGCCCATACATAATTGCTTGATCAAAACCCAAAAAAAAAAAATCATTAAAAAGATCTGAGGATATAACCTATGAAAAATTGAAGCAACCGATAACATTCCAAACCGGTGTTTTTCACAAAATTAATGATGTCCTCCAGTTTCGTGTAATGAAATAGGCCCTCATGATTGAAATTAGGGTTAAATACCAAAAACCCCCCTGTGGTTTAGCTAATATTCACTTTACCTCCCTATATTTTGGAAACCTACAATTTGACTCCCCGTAGTTTCAACTAACTTGAAAGTCCAACGGAAAACATCCACATTAACGGCTGAATGTAAAATGACAAAAATACCCCTCTTTAAGTCAGTCCTCCGAAGCTTTCGTGCAATTGCTAATTCGAAGAGCAAGCGAAATAGAGAGCGAGAGAAAAGGGGGCGAAGCTTTAGAAACCCTAGATTGGAAAATTTCTGAACAATTAGTGAAGATTTCTAGCAGAATAGGACGTCAATTGCAAACACAAGACAACAAGACATCAACTGCATCATATCGAAGCCTCGGCAGAAGACCCGTAGTAGGATGGGTAAGCTTCTAAGCTTTGAATCCATCCTATTTTTACGATCTCTTTGTTTGGGAAAATAATCTGGATAATAATGTGAATACACACCTTGATTTGTATGCTACTATGTATTGAAATGATTATTTGTAGACTTAGATGTACTGTGATTATTACGATTGATGTTTTCAATTTCTTATATATCTTAGTTTGTTCGAATAATTTGGATTTTGTTGTGAATAAAGAGCTGAATCCGCGTTTCTAGATCTAGATGTATATGACTTTTATGATAAAGCCAATCTGTTAGAAAAAGGTTCATAAATTCTTGCTGTCTGGTGCTATTCGAGTTGTTGGAAAGAAATAATTAAATATATCATTGTCATGGGGCCAGATTGTTGTTAAATTCTAGTTGTGGAGAGATTGTTGGTATTGTTGGCAATTCAGCAGTCTAGATGGGGCCAAATTCTTGTGAGTAGTAGTTGTCAACATACATTATTATCATGTTTGTTTTTTTTAACATAAAGTACAGCCAACTTACTTTATATATATGTATACTAATAAAAAAATTTTTGCACTTGTCTGGTTATCAGAAGACAACACACAAGAAAAAGAAAAAGAAAGGGTTGAGATACACATGTACTTTGGAGGAATTTTCAGAAGCGAGCCCAATACAGCCTATGTAGGAGACTACAAGCTAGCCATATGGAAGGATAGAGATCCAAGTGAGCTGTCCATAGTTGGGCTATGTAGAATGTTCAAGCTAATTGAGAAGGATGCAACTAGAGTCACTTTTTGGTGGTGTGTACCAGATTTGGACATGGAAACTGGATTGCTGCCAATTGCAGGGAATGATGACATTAAGTTGATGAATGACGCGCATTTGCATCTTCCTATAAGGGTGATATATAGTGTAAGTGGGGACCAGGCATTTGAAGAGCCTCCCAAGCATTGTGATGGGTCCAGTATATTGCAAAAAGAGGGTGCAAATGCTAGCCACACATGTGAAGAAACTACGGATAAAGCAGACTCTGAGCATGCGGACAAAGTGGATGAATCAAAAAATGTTGAGCCTGATTGGTTAGATGAGGGGCTTGAGAGCATAGAGGATGAAGATATTTTTTCTGTGAAATCATCTGAGAAAGAAGCTGCTAAGCCAAAGTTGCATGTGTTTGCTCTGAAGGGTGATCTGAAAAGTCCAAAGAAATTGGCTGCAAGAGATCAGCCTACTATTGAGGAGAGGGAAAGACCAGCAAAGTACTATGATGCATGTTCACTCTTGAAAGAAAGTGAAAATCAGAAACAACAACAACCTAAAGAAGACTTTGAAGGACTGAACAGTGAAGTTGGATTAGATCACAATTGGAATGAACCTGTAATCCCAGATGAGGAGCTGCTTGAGAGGACTGGTTTTGATGGAGAGAACGTAGAAGAATATCTAGATTTTGATCCAGAAGTTGAGTTCAAGAAGCCTCAATTTGAACTAAAAATAGGCCACAAGTTCAAAAATTTCAGATTGTTTAGGCTGGCTTTGTTGGAATGGAATATAAGAGAGGGATATGAAATAAAGTGGATCAGAAATGATTCCTACCGAATTACAGCTGAGTGTGAGAGGGGTTGTTCATGGAGGATCCATGCATCAAGAGTTCAAGGGACTAGTACCTTCCAGATCAAGACTTTGAAGGGTGAGCATGTTTGTGGTAGAGAGTACAACAACAAACATGTTACATCAAGGTATCTTAGCCAAAGATATCAATTTAAGATTAGGGATGATCCTAAGTGTAACTTAATTGGTTTTCAGAATGAGGTTAAAAGAGATTTGATGATCAATGTCACATCATCTAAGCTGTATAGAGCCAAAAGAAAGGCAAGAGAAGAGATACAGGGATTAGACATGGAGCAGTATCATAATCTGTGGCGTTATGCAGCCACGATCCTGAAGTATAATCCTGGTAGCATAGTGAAGATTCAAGTTGACAAACCTGATGCAGCATCTAGAGGTACATTTGAAAGAATGTACTTCTGTCTTCATGCTTGCAAGCAGGGATTTCTTGATGGATGTAGACCAATTATTGGTCTAGATGGGTGCTTTTTAAAGAGTGCATTTGGAGGCCAATTATTAACTGCCTTGGGAAGAGATGGAATGATAATATGATCCCAATAGCACTGGCTGTTGTTGAAGTTGAAAGGTATGACTCATGGAGGTGGTTTCTACATCTTTTACTGGATGATTTAGGATTGGGGATTGACAACACACCCTGGACATTCATTTCAGATCGACAAAAAGGACTTGTTCAAGCTCTTAGAGAGCTTTTTCCTGACTCTGAGCATAGGTTCTGCATAAGACATATGTATCAAAACTTCAGCCAAAAATTTAAAGGAAAAGAGCTGAAGGACATGTTTTGGGCATGTGCAAGTGCTGGAAATGAGGCAGACTGGCATGTGGCAATGAAAGACATGGAAAAAGTTGACTCACAAGCATCAGCATGGCTTTCAAAATTTCCACCAATTATGTGGGCCAGATCACACTTCAGTGGGAGAAGTAAGTGTGACATATTGGTTAACAATTTAAATGAGTCATTTAACAATTACATTCTTCCAGCAAGGGAGTTGGCTGTGGTTGGGATGTTTGAATGGATCAGAAGAAGACTAATGCAACGATTCCAGATAAAGAGGGCTGGGATGGAAAAATTTCAAGGTAAGATATGTCCAAACATCCATGAGAAGATTGAGAAAAATGTAAGATTGAGTAGGACATGTGTTGCTATGTGGGCTGATGGCTGGAAATATGAAGTTGATTGTGGTATTAACAAAACTGTAGTTGTAGACCTACAGGATTGGACTTGTACATGTGGGTTATTTCAATTAACGAGTTATCCATGTGTACATGCATGTGCAGCAATACAAGCACGTAAAAGGCCAATTATTGATTTTGTCCACAAATGCTATAGCAAAGAGGCATATGTAAATACATATAGGCATGTAATTATGCCTGTACCAAGTGCAAGGTATTGGGAGAAGGCCAATGAAGAGGCAATTAATCCTCCATTGATAAGAAAGATGCCTGGAAGGCCAAAGAAGGTGCGGAGGAGAGCACCTGATGAACCAAAGAAGGGACAAATATCAACCAGAAAGGGACTTACTGTGTATTGTAAGAAATGTTTCAAACCTGGATACAATTCAAGAAGTTGCAAGAATTCAATTCATCCAAATTCCAAATTTAACAAGGTACAATCTTCTTATGCATGGCTTAGGCTCTTCTTTATCTTTATTACTAACAGTTGATAACTTATTTGTTTTGATGTCATAGGCAAATCAAGAGCCTGCTGGTGAGAGTTCAGAGCCACATGGAGCTAAGCACTCTGCTAGGCGCACTTCAGAACCAGCCCCTCAAGAAAGGCCAGTTGATAATCCCAGTCCATCTAAATCAAAGGTTCCAAAGAGAATAGCATATACTCAACCAACAATGTCTAGTACATAATAGATTTAGACTTATGTCCTGTTACTAACATACTTCCATTTAACAGTCTGCTGCAACTGGAGGTCCTGTTAAGAATGTTGTTGGTGGAAGAGTTAGACCTCCAACAATTGCTGATGTGCTGCATAAAATAAGGACCAAGAGATCAAGAACAAATCCATCTTCCTAAATTGTATATGTGTGTAATTCGTAGTTAGGTGACGTGACGTAAACTGGCATGTTTTGGCGACTAAATTGAGTTGGACTTGGATGACTGCAAATATGCCCAAACTGGCATTTTTTGGTGACTGAAATGAGTTGGACTACTTTTGTAATGATGTGTTCTACTTTTGTAAGGATGATCTGAATGGCTATTTTTGTATGAATGGAAAGATGGTTGATGGTTATCATTTTGCAGGCATTTCAATTCCCTTTTTGTTGAAAGGTTCTTGCTGAATGGTTGTTTTTTGTGCGAATGAATAGATGGAATATAAAAGCAAGATAGATCGCATTATGCCTCCAGTTTATTATCATGCTGTTGAATGGTCAGTAGACATTTCAATTTCTTTCTTGTTAAGTGGTTGTTTTTCTGTGAATGAATAGATGGAATATCAAATCAACCATATCATTTCTTTTCTATGGCAAAACAGAGACATACCCCATCTCAAAAAGACAATGAAGCAACTTTTCTTTTTCATTTCTACAAAGCAAAACACAGAATCATCATTGTACATATGGAATTTCACTACACTTTTCCTTCCCCAAAAGATTAACATATCAATTTCACATCTTGGACATCAACACTAAGAGTGAAAACAGAGTCACCATTACACAACAACAAACGAGCAACTTCAGGCTCTTCAGTTCCTCATCCACTTTCTGCCATTTTGATATCATGCTAGCTTCCATACGTGGTCGCTCTTCCTCCGCTGGTTTTCCAACACTAGCTTCCCATCTTGCCTGCTCTCGGCTAGTTGGATTACACCAAGACCAAAAGCCACATTCATCCCTTTCACAAACGAAATACAACATGCCTTTGGTTGGTTTTTCTGATTCAACAATTTTTATTTTAGACTTTCTTCCACAATCACATAGCCTATATTGATATCTCAAATCCCTACTTCCATTCCCACTTCTATAACTTGAGGAAGACATTCCTGAAGACATCTCAAAATTAACAACTTCAAGACTCTTTACCTCTCCTCCCAAATCGATTGCATGTTATGAGCAGACCCAAACTCACCAATTTTTCTTCATACCCCTGCTTCAGATGGCTTCGGATGGCTGCAATTTTGGCTCAAAGGGTTTGGAGAAGAGCAGATTTGATAGGGAGAATGGTTTTGATAAACACCCGGGGGTATTTTTGGCAAGTGGAAGAAGTAACGCAACCAAAACTCTCAGCAGAAGCGCGTGCAACTCAAATATCGTTAATGTGGATGTTTTCCGTCGGACTTTCAAGTTAGTTGAAACTACGGGGAGTCAAATTGTAGGTTTCCAAAATATAGGGAGGTAAAGTGAACATTAGCTAAACCACAGGGAGGTTTTTGGTATTTAACCCTTGAAATTAGTGGCAGGGCCAGCATATTTTTATAGTGGGGGTACAAAACAAAATAAAGTCGTTTTAATTCTACTAATATAACATGACAATAACATCGGCTAGTAATAGCAAGTAGATAGATATAAGTATCTATTAATAACATAACATGGTGCAAAACTCTCACTAATATGTTACAAATTATCAAAGTAGAATAATTTCGTATTAGGAAACTCACTAGTGGATAAACCCATACTAATAGCGTTGGACTTGTACTTTTTGTCATCATAAGAGTGGTGAATTGTGATTTTTTACTTGATTTGTTTACGAAAAAGGTATTATCAGACTATTTATAAGCACATATATATTTTATCTTTATAAAAAATTATTAGGGCAAGAAGATAGGTGGCTTTGGTAGTGAAGAGAATGACAAAGGAATTTCGTCCGAAGTTCAGGGGGAAAAATGAAAAGCTCTTTAATGGAAATAACTAGTGATGGTTTTGGAAAGCCTAAGAACAATTGCGATAGTAAAAGAACAAAGAAAATTAATTGATGAACAATATCGTCATTTTGCACTAAACAGAGAAATGACTAGCGTTTGAGACATTTTTGTGAGTGCCAAATATCATTTGCCTAAACTTATTGTACATCACCTAATGTTGATCTAAATAATGGTTTGTATGCTTAAAGCTCTTCCAATGGACTCAGCCTTGGAAGATTTTAATTTGAAATAAGCCACACTTGAGCCATCATCAATCCCAACCACGACTTGTCTTTTGAACAAGAGCTTGCGCTAAGGTAGCTCGACTAGTTTTCGTTCGGGATCCTTATTCCAAGGTCTCTAGGCATCGGTCGGGCCCGCTCTATCTAAGCACTGTGGGACTAGTCGGGTGTCGACCCGGATACCCACAGTGGTGACGACAAAAAAAAAAAAAACTTGTCTTTTGAACAACGAAGATAGTTCTTCATTCTTGATTTCTGACTAAGCATATACACTGAAAATCTCATAATTTTCTGTGGACTGAGTCTTTGGCAACAAAACTAGACCAGCATAGTAATATAAATGGATGCAATCAATATTTGGAGAAAATCTCCTAATTAACTGCGGGTGATACAGCAGTCACATTTGCAATCACGGTCAATTGGATTGCACATTTGCATTTGTTCAAACCTGTTCTTATCTGACGACTTAAATGTTCAAAACTCCCACTTTTTCAAACTTACGAAATTACTAGTAGTTAAGAAAACAAGACCAGCTCAATGAAGAATGGCTGTTAGACACCAACAATTCAACTTCTCCAGCACCAAATAGCCGACTCATCATAGCTCAAATATGTCTTCACCAAGCCAAAGAGCTACCAACCATCCATTCCACCAAAGAGCAAAACATCTGTACCACAGAGCCTATGATGCATTTTTCTTTGAACGGCATCTCGACCGGACAAAGCTCAGCCGCACAGTAACCAGGTACACATTTCTTTCTACCTTTTATTTTGAAACGCTTTTTTTCTGATAAAATTCATCAAATCTCATGTATGAGCTGCTTTCTTATGTTAAATCATACAACCGGATGAGAAGTATCATCTGGGAAGAACTTTATTTTTCTTCCCCCTTTTTTCTTGACTAGTTAATCGCTGCTTTGTGTTTTCCCCCCCTTTTTCTTGATTTACTTAATCGCTGCTTTCCTTTTGTTTTGCTTTGCATAATAACTATACATTCACTTGAGGGGCCTGAAAACAAATTAACAATTTCTGAAGTATAGGAGCCGGGCAAAGTGCAGCCTGAAAAGCAAACCATAACGATGCACAGAGGTTCATTTTTTGAAAAAATTGATATCGAGCCAAATCATTTCTAGCAATAATGTAAGTGCTGTTTACAATTATCATTCATAAAGCTGCACCAAAATAATGAAAAAAAAAAAAGCAGTAAGTAGTGATCACGTCCATAGGCACAACAGCAAGATGATTGCTGCCAAATCACAACATATATAACTTGCCCCAGTAGCTACCAGTTCAAAACAGATCTACAATCTGCTAAGTAAGAAGAGAGGCCAGTATTTTAGAATTACTAACCATCCCAAACTTCATACACATGATCATTTTGCAACCCTTTTGCTTTCACATCTTTGAGCCAGAAAGTACCACAAGAGTCAACTGCACTACCGGATTTCATCCATTTGTTTCAACTGTTTATCAGGTCTCTTCCGTTAGCGGATAGGATGATACTGTGTAATCCCACGTTTTGGGGGTAACTTCCTCAAAATGAAAAGAACAAGCGAAGAAGGCACTATTTCCACTAACTGTATAGCAAACACAAAAAAGAATAGTCATTGCCAAAAAAAAAAATTTACTAGAATTAAAAACAAAAAACAAGCAGATAAAATACCAAAAGAACACCAAAATACACCTATAGCAAAAATCTGAAGCCTGTTATGAAAAACATTGTTCAAGATTATTCAGCACTATAACACAGAGTCGTCTCAAATATTCTTAATGACTAGTTTGTGAGTTTAGAACAGAAAGGTAAGGATGAGAAACCTAAAATTATGAGAGAAAAGAAAAGAAAAGAGAATAGAAGTGAATCTAATGCTGTTTGGGAGTTTTGAAAAGAAATGGAATGATTTTGGGCACATAATTCAATACAAATTCATGCAATAGCTTTTTAAGGGCAAGATGGGTATTTAAAGAGTATTAGTAGGCTTTCAATGAGTTCTTTCATTTTCTGCACTGAATTTGGTCGGAAAAATTTTTAAACTGTAGCACAGGTTTTATCCTTTCATTCCGTTCCTTTCTTTTCTATCTCATGAAAATCTCCCAAACATCTAACAAGTCAACTTTTCCTCCTTTCTTATCTTTTCTGTTCAAATCTTTCCATCCAAACAAGCTAGCTATAAGAAAGCAATCTAATCAATTAACACTAAATTTTTATATTTGTAGGGGAATTATAGAAACAATATTTCATGCCCAATATTAAAGGCATTATTCAATATTATGCAATAACAATAATTGAGAGCAATCTCCTAATATTCTCAAGAAAGGAACATTATCAATCATTGTATTTTTATATTTATAGGATTATTCTCAAAGGCATCTAGTTCAAGACCAAGAAACATCTATATTTTCTTAAAACTAATAGTGACAAGATTTAATCACCAGAAAAACTTAGTTAAGCCACAACAAAGAAAATCACAAACTGAACTCCAACTACTTTTCCAGTATTTGTTATTCATAGAATTCAAACATTTTTCGATATGAAAATTATCAACTTCCTTATAATCCGTATAAATTCAGATAAGAACTGCATAGCATTTAGCGATATGCCTAATTTAAAAATCAGGTGCCAAATTGGTAAGACATAATAAAAGCAACCATTTACTTTCACAACCAACAAGCAAATTTAGAAAAATACAAGCTCTGAAGAAGTTAAAAAGCTTAAGCAGGAGAAATGCTACTGGCATTTACTTGACAACACACAGGAGTTCAAAATACAGACACAAACACAAGTGCAAAACATCAATCACTCCAGCTATGGACGGAGACTTACGAGGTAATAAATGAAGTTCAGAATTGGATGATCCAAAACATCAAGATCTGCAGCTTCATCAAATGCATCAAAACACATCTGTAGTACCCAACAAGGCAATAGGAGATGTTATATGAATATAGAAACATACACCAACACCAGGATTGCACCAATTAGACTGCTTCAGTAATTGAACAAAACAATTAAAAAACTGTAAGTGGTGGTTCAACAGTGAAAAATATCATAGGACTAATACCAGAATAAAATGATCCTGGGACTAAGAAATTATTCAGGGAGCTAATTCCTTTAAGTACTAAGAATTTGTTCACCACATTACACAATCCAAAACCATGTCATAGGAGTTCATGAAACCATGACTCATCTTAGCTGTTTAGAATTGTAAGTTATAGAGTGGACTTACTATGATACATCTGATGAGGAAACAGGAAAAGCATATAGTGGTTACATAGCCAACCTGAATGAATGAGATTAAATGTAGCATTTAGTAACCAAAACATAGGAAGTACCAGAACAAACAAATTTCCTGATGACCTACCTCCTGTAACTTTTTACGCCTGCCCTTTGATTCAACAGGGAACCGCTGCAACATTAAAAAGAGCCTGCATGAAGAAGAAAGTTCAGGGTTCAATGCAAATGAAAGGTCCAATACAAATAAAATAAAATAGAATCTCACGTGAATAATCAATGCATTCTGAAATACAAAATACTAGTGCCTACAATCAGAGACAACCCCATCCCACCTTTGCATAAAATTAATTCTCTCCAACAGTTATCAAAGAAAAACCATCAATCTAAAATATCAGAAAGAAAATCAGAGACAATCCCATACCACCTATGTATCAGTAAGAAAATCCACCCATCTAAAATATCAGTTTTAACAAACTTTTATCAAAAATTGCAGCTGACCCCTCCATTTCCACAATTTGGAAAGTATCAGATACCTATTTCAACCAAAACATGCATTACAAAATCTTCATCCGAGTACAGGGAAAAAACACAGCATGTCGGACACAATACTTGTAAAAAATTAGAAAAAAAAAAGGGTAGAGAATGGAAAGAGGGGGAAAGTGATGAAGGATAAAGCTCCAGAAGCCAATGTCTGCAGATATATTAGCTATTCAGTCCAACTGTTCAAGGCTGATATTTAAAGACAAAAAGTCAATTGGGTAGGGTTTAGACAATTAAAAGATGACATTGTTTGGTGTTATCTGGCTCTATGGTTGGAATCACTCTGAAGAGCAGCCAAAAGAGTTTTTAAAGCTGAAATCAAGAATAAAGGTTCAACTGATACTGCAATAATGAATGAGAGCACTGATTATCGAAAAGTCAAAAGCAAGGATATGGATGACAAGAAAGCTTAAGAGAAAAGTAGGGAGATATCAATTAAAAAAAAAGTCTTGATTCGTCCAAAAATTTGCGCTCCTCCAAGATGTTAATCATTAAGTATCAGGAACCAAGAAAAAGCAGACAAACAGTCAACTACCAAAATTGACCTGCTATCATTCACATAATGAAGAGGGAAGAGTGTGCCAGTGAAAATAATATCAGATGGAGATCCTGTTAAAGCTTAATAGAGACAATTTCAACCCTTATGATCATGACATGCAACCTCTATGCTAAATCTAGGTAAGAGAAGAGCAGCATTAAATTAATCACTGCCAAAAGGATTAATCAGCTAGTAACTTTGGATGCCACATTACCTACACTCCGCAATTTGATAAACTGAATTGCAAACTAAGCCTTTCAGAGGTATCTACTGAAACAGTCCTTTTGAAAACACATCTCTCTCTCCTCTCACTCCCACTCCCGGGCAGCCCCTCTTGTCACCAATTAAGAACCACCTTTCACCCATATATAAATTGCATGATATAAATTGCACGAAGCTTTTGAAGTAGTTGCCTCTTCTTATCATTAACAATTGGATGCACCACATATGTGCCACTTCTACTTGTTTTAAGGGTCTTTATCTCTTTGGCATTTGCAAGCATGTCACAACACATTGAATGACTTTGTTGCTGTACCAACAAAATTACCTTAACACCTGAGCTCAAATCTTTATCCATGGATAATCCTGAGATTCCTCTATGGAATGCCAGTTTCATCTTATAGAACTTGGAACCAAGTTAAATGCCCATTTTATTCACATTTCCTCAATAAAGATTATTTTCCATCAATTATTCTTAACTTTATATTGTGTTCAGCCATCTAAATCAAGTATCCATCCCCGCACAATGACCTGTCCAACAACCCGCATGATTCTCTCCTTCCACAACAAAATTTTCCACCCAGCAATCTGGTATGAGCTGATGTGTAAGGGATAAAACTCTTCCACAATTTTAGTCATAATTTGCCCATGGAAAAGCAGTCCAAGATGAACATCACGTCATTGACTACAAGACTTATAAGTGGTAGATCTAAACTGTCTCCTAGGCTACACAATGACATATTCAGAGTCACAACTGACACCATGACAAAACAAGTATCAGATTCCAAATAGCTAAAACCATGGCATAAGACACAGAGCCTAATCTAAGGGGAAAAAAATAAAAACATATGCAAAAGCCAATTATATAATAGCAAAACTCCAGATATGAAACAATAACAATAATGTTCCACACCAAAAAATAATAATAATAATAATGTTCCACAATAGACAACACACAGTTGAATTCACACTTGAAATGTTGAAAGTGATGCCTTTGGGCTTCTTGATATATTGAGACACCAGAATGAAGTTGTTTATCATACTTCTCTAGGTAAGATAATGATAATGATAATAATAATAACAACAACAACAACAACAAAAGATGTTTTTTCTGGGGGAAGCAACTAAGACAACTTATTTTACTTTGCAAAATGAACAAACAAAATATGCTTGTCAATGTGAATACCTAACACTTGTACAAACATGAAACTCAAGCAGATGCTAGCTCAACATGAATGCTAGCTGAGTTGCATCCTCTCACTTTAGACAAACACTTGCAGATACGGATAAGAATCAATCACCAAAACAGACAATTTATACGTGAATGCTAGCTGAGTTGCATGCATTCACTTTGGACAAACACTCACAGATATGGGATAGGAATCAATCACCAAAACAGACAATTATATACCTTCCGCCATACACAAGAAACCCCAGAGCGGCAAACAAAGATACGCCTAGCAAAACACAAATTACCATATTGAAGAAGTTAGTTTTGATACCACAGAAGCTCCCATTTCAACTTAAAGATAAATTACAAAAACCTGCAAAGAACATCTTAGACAAGATGATCAGAACTCGGACAGGCTTCCACCATATGATAAGCCACAAGATGATCTGCAAGAATTTGAAAAAATAGTTAGTGAAATAATCTGAGACATACTAGCCAATAACATTTTTTGAGGAAAATACAGTGGAATGCTATAACTAACAAACTCAGGATTAGTGTGGAACACCTTGTCCTTAGCCAACTATAGATGCAAATTTTATAGTTGATGACCATATTCTACCTTTTATAAATTGATTCTTATGTTAGACTCTATACACTATTGGGAATCAATCACCTGTTGTCTGCTTCAATTTTACCACACCCTTGGACAAAGCATCGTACACAAAAATTTCAAGATAAACATATACACTTCATTAGTAAGTTCAAGAATACCAAGTTCGGAATCTCCACTACTACAATAGGAATTCTCCTACAAACTGAAAATTGAAAACCAAAATAACTATCAACCCCTTATCCAGAGAAAAATTCATATATAGAACCCACATCAAACTTAATGATGCATTCTGCCTTCCATGATCAGAAGTTCAGAACGTTAGTACACAGGATTTGGAATGTGTAATTAGGTGGAAAACATGTTTAAGATCATGTTTTCTTAAAGTCAAATTAGAAGACCCAAATATGTAATAGAATAGCACATAGGCATGAAAAGACACCACAAAGGACTGCTCAGGTAGATTTCAGTAATGCATATTTTTCACAAGTAGAGCAGCCTACGAACATACCAGTGACGAGTAGGACAGTAGTAAGTCAACAGAATCAGGTAGTTCTTATCAAGTTCAGATTTTGCTCATAATTTTGTCAGTCGCATAAAGTAAATCAACAGAATTTACTTTCTGCAAAATATGAATTCCCGGACACCTCAAGGTTATAAAAATAATTATCAAGGTGGGAGAAAATAAGCAATAAACCAAAAGTGGAAGTTAGATGATGAACTACAAGCATTATAGTGATGAAGCAGAACATATCCTCACATACCGATATGCTAGCTAAAATCTTCAGCTTTGATAAACAAAAAAAGGGATATAAATTTTCACCTGAACAACATACACCACCCCATTTATGGTGAAGAAACTAGGTCTCAAACCATCAGTAGATACAGCACGTGCCTACCGAAATTCCATGCCAGAAGCTCATCATCAGACAGTCTTAACCACATACTGCTCAAATTAAAAGAAGAAATTCAACAGAAAAAGAAATTCTTAATTCCACGGAAACGAAAATCACTAACCTGGTAGTATATTTCAGCCCAGAACAGTACTAGAAGTGCATAGGTTGTGAAGAACAGAAGACTTGGCATATCAAGCAAAATATGTTGTACAATCTGGCAAACATGAGTTCATGAGATGAACAAGACATAGGAGTAAGAAACAACTCAACAAAGGTAGGCAGACAAGATAAGATTCCCATGTTGGATTCTAACCTCTGGGTGCAAACTTTGAACGTCCCGACGAAAAACAAAAACCAAGCATCGAACTGAACAGTGGAAAATACAAATTCAATACACAAAGCAACTAGAGAAATTGGTAAAACGGAATTGCAAACAAATACAGATATTGCATGATGATAATGCCACAGAGAGGAACATTTTCATAACAGAAAATAGAGAGCCAAAAAGAATAAACAATTGTGCATTGTTTTACCATAACAAGGATATCAAACCATTCACTCGAAATGCACATGCTACTTATTCAGGGAAAGATAGAGAACAGTACAAATGACGAACCCCCATTGACGAAGAAATTGAGGAAGTGGAAGACTTTCTGAGTGGTCCAACCATACTCAGGTACTCTCAGTTGAATACGAACCAATTGCACCTACAATGACCAAGATCACAATATCATCTAAGAATCCACCAATAGTCAAATGTACACATAAATTGCAAATCACACTATTTCCGCGTAATAAAAACAATGCATTTACGTTACCGGCACCAAAACGAAGTGCATTATGTCCTTTTAAGTAGTTTGAATGCAAAATGACGACCCGCATAAAAAATTTCTAATTCAGAAACAACAACCTCAAGTCTACATTATACATACCATAAATCCCAAAGCAATATAAATTATCATAAACCCAACAGAAATTTTCTCAAATCCACGATGTAAATTAGCCAATACCAACTTACCCATCTCAATTACATTCAAATTCTTCAGCAGAAATACATCAAAAATATCCACAATCTTAACACAGAAGAATAGACAGAGAATCGAATGAACCAGAAAATTAATCAATAAAAAAAACCTCATTCACAAATCCCCAAAAGCTTAGAGAATATATACCAAAAAACTAACAAGAATCCGACTGAGATTAACAATCAAATCTCAATTTCTCGCTAAATCCAATACAAATTGTAGGATTAATTAACCAAAAAAGAAAAGGCAAAATTACAAGAGCAACGACGGCCACGATTCCGTAAAGAGCAGCAAGAACATGGAAAGTACGGTCTTGCCAAGTAGGCGATTCGTTAATTTGGTCCCACCAACTCATCGCATCTGTAAGGCTGTGCGCCACTGTCACCACTGGTGGCCCCACCATCTCCATCGTTCGCACCATCGCCGGAGAATCCAAAATACTATCAAAATCAAATCAACGATTAATCAAAGAAATAAAAGAATCACTGATCTTTTCCTGTGTATTTTCTCTTCTTATTTTTTTCCTCTTATTTTGGGGAATTTTTCTGTTTATTTTTTTTTTAATTTTTTTTGGAGGGCGGGGGTTGATTTGCGGTAACGGCCGGCGAGAGCAAGGAGACGATATAAAGTAAAGAATTTTGGAGTTTTATAAATTATGGCGTGGTGCGTGGACGCGTGGTTTGGAGTTGAGGATTCTAGAGGACGGTGTAGTGTGTGTGAGCCACGCGCGTTGTGGGGTATATCCACGTGGACGAGGATGTAGCTGAGTTTGCTTTTGGCTCTTGTTTCATTAACTTTCCACGAACGGGGCACGAAAGAAATACTTCACAAACATGCGTGACCCTTCACCAAAAAACGTGAATGTTCTTCCGGGATTTGGATTAGGAGGTTCTTTTCTTTTTTGTTGGATTATCTTTCTTCAACTTTGTTTCATATTTTTTATACTAGTAAAAGCTTTCCCCGCGATGCGCGAGATGCAGGTACCTGTGCATGATTATTTGCCATATTATTCTATTTCGACTGTGAGTTAGAAGTTCATGTGTGTATGGTATGATTCAAGATCTGATTTATTTTGTAGTATCCTTTGCTTTAGAAGCTTTATTAAGTTTGAGGGAATCTTCCAGTATATTTATTAAGCTCGGAGGAGGCCTCTGATTTATTTTGTAGTATCCTTTGCTTTAGAAGCTTTATTAAGTTTGAGGGAATCTTCCAGTATATTTATTAAGCTCGGAGGAGGCCCTTTTTATTTTTGCTGGTTCAAAATAATGTCTAGAAATAATCGTCAATTTCCTAATGTGCAAGACTATTATTTAGAGTTGAAGGCGCAAATGAATAGGTTATTGACCATGTGTTTAAACTCATATTGGACCACTCAGTTGAATCAGAAATCGGTCAAGTTTTCAGTCCGAGTCAATTTAAAAAACCTCATTTCCAAAATACTGTCAAACCCGATCAAAAATTGGGTTTGCCTTGGAACCAGAGAAACCGGATAAAACCCGGTTTTTCCACTTTCGTATTTTGGTGACTTTTTCCCCCTTCTCTTCCCTTCTTTTCATCTTTGGTTGGAGGCTAAAAACTAATCTAAAATGATATTACAAAACCTGATTTGGAGAAAATTTTCATTATCTAAATTCTTTAAACCCGTTTCTCATGCTACTAAGTTGTTAAACATTTGCAATCAAACAGGAGAAAGAAGGGGAAAAAAAGCAAAAATGGAAAGAGAAGAAAGAGCTTCCGTGTGAGTTTATTTTGTGATAAAAGAAAAGAGAGAGGTTTAGTGGAAAGATAAAGGAAAAAAAAGAAAGAAAAGAGAGCGATGGTTGCTGCTGCCTTATTGTCTAAATCCTCCTCCTCCTTATTCCTTTGCTGTTCTTCCACGGGAGTTTCATTCTCAGAAGCCATGAATCAAAATTAACTTATAAAAACCAAAAGACTTTGTTAGGACTCGAGAGAAAAAGTCTTCATTGGGAGAACAAGCAACTGAAGGATATATCATACTATAGTGACGACGCAATAAAGAAAACAACAACTTGGAGATAGGTTTAACATTTATTTGCTTTTGAGTGCTCATTGACCCCTGAGTTTGATCAAGTTGCTATATGGTCCGAGTCTGAAAACATAGGTTAATGATTGGTGCTACTGCATCTTATCCTACTGGTAGCTGCCTAAATCATGCTGCTGAGCTAGTTGCTCAAGTGCATGCTAACTATGTTGCTGAAAAATGAAATTTATGATCTCTTTAAAGAGTTTTATAAGCAAGAAGATGGTGGCTGTGCTTTGGAAAATGTCTTGAGAGGTGGACGAAGCCTACCTATGCTAGAATTTGTTGCTCAAAAAATGAGATTGGAAGTTTTGGAGGAAATTATTCTTTGGTCTAGATCACCTTCTTTGATAGTCAAAATAATTAAGAGTGGTGGTTGTGAGTTAGATTGTATTGCAGGTTAAGTTAGGCATGATATTGAGTCGAGTCGAGTTCGAGTATCACAATCCTTGAGCTCAAACTCGATGCCTAGTAATAGTATTCAAACTCGAGCTCAAGCTTGAGTGAGTTGTTTGAATAAAGCTTGAGTTTGACTCGACGTAATATTGGAAAGGCTCAAATTCAACCCAATAGAGCTCGAGAAGTTGGCGAGCTCAATATCAAACTCTAGTACTCGAGCTCGACAAATGGTTAGGGTCATAAATATTGCAAATAATCAACCTAAAAAGGTAATTTAATTATTCATAATATGTTATGTGAGAACCCGAATTTTTATTTATTTATTTATTTCACTGGTTTATCTAATTAATTATTTATTTATTTGCTCCAATTAATTTATTTCATCCATCTTAATTGCATTTGTATAGTACATTGCCCCAATTTATATTTTTAACACATTTTGTCTTTAAAGTTAATTTTTCTACGGTTCGATTAGTGAGAATTAGTGAAAACACATTTTTCGAGACAATATTCGGTCCAAGAATGCAGTGGTCTTGGAGAATTAAAGATGATCAATTATAGACTAAGAAAAGCTAATTGATGGATTAGAAGTGGGTGAGATGAATTAAGCTCGATTAGGAGCATTAATTGCCTACTATTCAATCGTTGACTTTTTGCATACAAGATATCTTTATGTCATGTCACCTTTCTATCAAGTTATTTCACTCCAAAAGCTGCCAAAACCCTTTCTTTCTCTCCTCTCCTTGGCCGGCCACCCTTCACCCTTCCTTGCCAAAAATTTCAGCTAGCCTTTCTTCGATTCTTGCTCCAAAAACTCACTCCAATCTTGCTTACTTTCTTGGATCATCACTCAAGGTTGAAAGGAGACTTGAAGGAAGAAGGAACCTTGGTGGGTTAGAGCTTAAACTCTAGTGGTTTGGTCTTCATCTCTTGGAAGTAAGGTAACACCCCAAAGCTCTCATTTTTCCTTCCAACTTATGGTTAGTTTTGTTAGTTTTAACTATTTAAGCATTGGGTTGTTGATGGGTTCAATAAACTTTGACTCTAGGTAGATATCTTGAGGTGGCTTCTTAAGTAGTGGCCTTGAGGAATTACTATGTGTTATTTGTTTGTTTGATGCTTATTTTGATGAATTATAGCTTAGTTTTGGTTGGAAAAGTTGAAAAGAAAACTTGAAAAAAGGAAGAAGCATGCTGTCCGAAATTTTGCTGGTTGATTCCTTCATTTTAATTTCGAATTTTGTGGTTATTTGGATGCCAAAATACTTTTTATATGTTGGTGTTTATGTGTGTAAATTATCTCCTTAAAAGCATTTCATTTGGATCAGTGAAAGTTGGGTTAAAGTGAGGAAGAAAATCTGGAAAATTGCTAACCAGGATACCAAACCAGTGTGTACGTTCAGCCCATAGCTTGTCTTTCACGAGTCGAAATCAAGTTCCGTTTGTGGCATATGAAACTAGACTCTAAGAGCTTTCCAACGGTATAAAATGCAACTTCTAGTTCATTTTCTATGAGCCGTAGTGAACTAGCAAATTTGACTGATTTTCCTCACTGTTTTCATCAGAGAAACAAGTGTAACTGCAGTTTGTAGCTCTTTTTCACTTATCTTGCAAAATGAATTTTAAGACAGTTCCTTCTAGTGATTTTTTAGCATTTTGAATTTAGTTTTCATCGCCACAAACCACGCTAAAATTTGAGTTGTGTAGCTTTAGTTATGACCTGATTTTGAAACTGTGTCAAGTGCTCCAAAACTGGAATTTCCGTGAAACATGTTCTAAAAATTAGCTTTCCTAAATCTGTTGTATCTTGGCGTAGGAAGGTCCAAATTGAGTTCTGTTTATTGCATTTAAAACTAGACTTAGAGTTCTTTCAATGATATAAATTTTAAGGGTTGATTCTATTTTTATGAATTTTTCCAAATTCCCAAAGTTTACTGAAAATGCAAGACTGTTTTGCTCTGTTCATGCTAGAATAGTGAGTTGAAACTAAAATTTGAACGATTTAGGATTTGAATCTGGGAAAAGTGTCTTCTAGAGAGTTTTAGTACATTAAATCTAGTTTTCAACGGTATAAATTTTTCAATTTTTGGACTTACAGAACTCGAGATATGATTTTTCCAAGTGGTGTCGCACAAAGCTGAAATTTTCTGGTTTCAAACAAAATTCTCTTTTAAGAACTTTCAACTTTCCTTTAAGATTGTTAGTCTATTTTAAGTTTGATTTCATGGATGGATACAAGGTCTCTTTGAACTTTAGACCTTCACTTTGAATCTTGATTTCCAAAGGATTAAACTTCTCTTGATGTGTTTTCTTGGTTGCTTAACTTTTGTGGTTAATGGCACCTCATTTCATACTTAAGAAATGAATTTTAATCCCTAATCTTATGCCCTTGATTTTCATGAGATTGAATTCTAAAAAAAAATGGAGCGTTTTAGTTAGAGTAATTTTTGGAGAATTTCACTAGTTTTATACACGAAACTTGGAACCTTTAACTTTAACATTTACTATGGAAATGAGTAGAGTTTTGATGAATTCTGACTCCAGTAGTTTAGAAAATGTGAACGCTCCTAATATTCTAAAACTTGGGCGTAGGACTAGAAGTTTTGAGAGATGAAAACCATCTTCACTTTTTCTCGATTTTCGTATCGAAAGTTAAATATGGTACTTTCCTATTTGGAATTGAAATTACTTGTCAAGACTTGACTCGAAAATGACTTTTGAGTTTTCTTTGAGTATTATTTCAATGATTTAGCGAGAAAGGCTCCTTTAACTTAACTTGAACTTGTGACCTTCAGAATGGGTAGCAAGAAGATGTTTTTGTTTTTAACCTTGTTCGAGTACCTAGATAATCGTGATTGTGCATGTCTCAGGTGATCACGAGAACGCCGAGGAGCTTATCTGATCTCTCGCTTTGCTCTTATTTTGCCTTGACTTTTGGTGAGTGTCAAGTGCATGTTCAATATTACTACAATTGAAATGATATTTGTACAAGTGTTATATGATACGTGAACTTGTTGAGACGAGCGTGTACTTTACCTCCCTCGTTCTCTCTCTCTCTCTCTTGATTAAATGATACTTGTTACATGAATGTTTGTGATATGCACTTATACTCGAACATGTTTTAACTCGTGAGCACTGAGCGGCAGCATGTACCATACCCCATTCGAGTGGGAGGTACCTCTCATCCCGACTCAGTGCTATGATCGATTCTCTGAGCGGTAGCATGTACCACACCCTATTCGAGTGGGAGGTGCCTCTCATCCCGACTCAGAATTATGAACGATTCTAAGTCGATTGGAGCATTATCTTATCGATCAATCATGCTTGTGAGGATGCCTAAACCCATTGGCTAACCTCGTAACTCGAGTCGGTAAGGGTTTGGTCGAGAAATTTGGTGAACCATGAAAAATTTTATAACTTGATCTTTCGAGATCTTACTTGGCATACTCGATTAGTATCGCCACCTCATGCTTATTTGGTTCCTGATCCGAGTGGGTATTATATTGGATGGAGAAAGTAAGTGGAGTACTACGGTCTTATTGTTACTTGAGTTGACGGAGAATCAACCCCGGATGGCTTGAATCGATCGGGATGTGGAAATAGCTCTTGAGAGCTCCTGTATCCTTCCATGTGTGTTTATTTTCTAATTGTGTGCATAAATGAAAGTTCATGTTAAAATTACTTTCAAGTATGTTATTTGATTGATTGGTGCTACTTGCTTACTTGATTTGTTTGGCCTCACTGAGCGTTAGCTCATCCTTTTATGTTTGTTTTTCTTAACAGGACTTGGAGGTGGAAGTTGGAGATTCTAAATTAGCGACTTTTGGTTGAAACTAGTATACTTTTATGTGATATTGGAGACTTTTAAAATGTAAATTTTGTTACTTGGGAGTTTTGGACTTGTATATTCGAAATATTTCTTTATTATAAGTTGATGGTTGACTTGTGGTTCTTTTTTAAGTTTGAATGAGTGTGTGAGTTCTAATGAGAATTGGGTAGGCGTTCCACTAATACCCTAAAATTCGCCCTAGGGAGAGGTAGAGGCATCACATATTAATTAAATATTACACCGAATACTCAATAGAGATCTACAAGCTCTCGAGTATATGATATATATACTTGAGCTTAACTCGAAACCTCAATCGAGTAACTTGAGTTTGACTTGAACTCGGCATTGATCAAGTGCAATTCAAGCAGTTGACCGAGCTTCTCGCAAGCTCGAGTCAAGTTGCTCGATTGTTGCACCCCTAGGTTAAGTAATAGGTTCACATGTATACAGTTATATCTTTTACTTATATATTTGCAACTTGTGCTTGTATTTTTTAGTATCATTCTCTTCTTTAATTAGTTGCATATACATTTGGTGTATAGATGAATTATAATCAAAGTTGTCTTGGTGTTTTGTGGCTTATTCATCCTGATGTTCAAGTGATGCTTAACAAAGTTTCACTTGCTAGTGTTATAGGTAATCTATCTCACCATATTGGTGTTAAAGGCGGTCTTTGTGGCAGTGATTGAGCTTATATAAATAGTATTTTGCTTAGAAATGAGAATTTTGAGCTGTTCAAACATTTCTATTGAACTATTGAATAGAGTGTTATGTTGGAAAATGTTTTAGGAGATGTTAGGGAGCTTCCATTTCTTCAAATAATTGCTTGATGGATGGAAGTTGAAGTTGAAGAAGAGTAAAGGCTATTCAAAGTGTTACGAGTCATGATTTAAGTGAGAATAGGAAAACTTGATTATAGCTAGTTTATTATTAAGTGTGGTTGTTGATTGTTGTTAATCTTTCTACGAGCTTTGTACTAATGTGAGTCAGGGACCGTTTATTCAAAATGTGTAGTAAATTTGTCATTGAAGTTTCTAGTAAAGTTGTTATGAGTTTTGTTTATTCCTTTATTAAGGTAAGAATTTATGAAAAGTATGTTTGTGTAAAAAGTAAAGTTATGTAATGTGAAATATTTACATTTCCTACATAAAGTCAGGATTGTCAAGATGCCGTTGGATTGAATTCCAGCCAAAAGAAGTCCTATAGAAGTTGAAATATGTACATTTCCTGCATCAAGTCTCGGTGGTCAAAACCTAATAGATCATATTCCAAGCAACTTGTTAGTTATGAAGAATGCTAGATCCATTATCTGTTAAAAATACCTATTGGATAAGTTTTGTCAGTAGCTTTGATGCATATTTATATTTTCTGCTAAATTTCAGGAATATCAAAAGGTAGAGATTTATCCTAGATGTTGGCTCAAGCATCTTACTTGATATTTGTTGTGTGAAATTTCTTTGTTGGACTCTCAGTAAGCTTGAGCGCTGTGAAAAGTAGAGCATCTTCATTGGAGATAGTATGTGATGTCATTTTCATGTTGCAGACTATCTTTGACTAAGCTTGTGCTTCGGTAAAAGTTTGAGAGAGCTCAGAAGGAGTTCTGGCAGTATTATTAGCAGTATATCGCAAACAGTTCGCAGGTTTATAGTTCATGAAGCAAATTTTTTACCACCCAAGCGAACTGTGGTCCCCATGCTGCTTTAGGGGTGTGAGCCAGACCCCTTTGTACTGTTCATGAATTGATTAGGCTGATGAAATTGGCCCAACGGAGTTCATTAATTATTGTTTTATTTAGAGGTGGCAATTTGTCCCAAATTCCAATGGGCTACCCATGCTCAAAGGGACTTTGGGCGGAATAGGTATTATAATCTGATATTAGGTTTAAAATGGAACATATTCCAATTGTACCCATTAATTGATGGGAAATGTTGGAAAATACTTGGGTACCCATTGGGCCCAAATATTTTCCCAAAAAATTTTAACATCCAAAAATTTTAAGCAAACTTCAATAGTCAGCACCCAAACATTACAATAAATTTGGTCATTACTGACAACATTTCTCAGCGACGAAAAAAAATTGTCATAGAATGGGGTCCTTTAACCACAATACAGAAAGTTGTCACAATTATGTCAAGGGAGCCAACACATCAGTGACGACCTTGCATTGTCGTCACAATTCGATTCCCGCTAGGAGCCATGGAGAGAGCGGGAACTGCATCAGTGACAACTTTCTAAAAGTTGTCAGTATTAATGGCACTTTTGCTATTAATAGCACTATTAAAACTACTAGCATGAGATATTTGCTATTAGAACTTTTGAAAATTGAAAGTAAGTTGGTTAGTGAATGTACTGGTTCACCTCATAGTCTGAAGCTTCGATTTATAGTGGAGCATCTTTTCCATTATTTTACACAGTTTCACTAAAATATTAGATGCATCAAATTTTTGTTATTAAAATCATTAAAACATTACCAATGGGTGCAAAGAATCCCTATATATGTTGGAGTTTTATTTGTCATCGAAACTTGGTCTAGTGGTAAACAATATCGTTTTCAATACCTGAAAAGTTGAAGTTGCTATGCATGATCTATTGAATGAACCATACAAATGGAGCCCACGAAGCCATAGAAGGATCACTGTTTAGTTCTTAATATGGTAGCATAAGCATATTAATTGTTTCCTAAGTTCTTAATAATTTAGTAGAAGTAAAAGAAGTGTTTCTTGAACTCTAATGTTCTAAGTGCTTTATCTCTTACTTTACTCTTATTTAGTCACTGTCTAGATTATACTTCAAATGAATGATTTACCTTAGTACTTTATCTCTTACTTTGCTCTTATTTAGTTACTGTCTAGATTATACGTCAAAGGAATGATTTACCTTATTTTCTTGCAAATTCTTTGGTTCTCTTTCTTGTCTCAAGTTTTTCTTATGACCAACTAATAATTGCAGGACTTCACTGTAGATATGTTGCTCATTTTAGCTTTTTGAAATATCAGCAGCAGGAGTTGCTAATTGACTCAAGAACTATAAAGAAAATCTTATAGTTAGGAAATGTTTTGACAGCACATATTTTTTTTTGGGACTTGGATTTGTTTTTGTAAAACTACCTTGACTTATATGTGAAATTTAGGCCAAATACCACTTATCAAACTATTTGTAGGGTGTTGTTGAACTTTATTATGATATTCAAATGTTTGATATGATATTTTGGCATTTTGTAATGTATTGGATCCCTTCATCTGTTAATTATCAAGCATTGTCATTTTTTTTTCCATTTTTAGATATAATTGTATCAGGAAAATCTTCAAATTTCATGGTGATAAAGTGTTGTCACTGAATCAGAATTCTCCATTGATAACAATCCATTGTCATAGAATTAAAAAATGTTTAGTAACAATAAAAGTTGTCAATAATTAGTCTATACCAATGACAACTATGGATTAGTTTTAGTGACGACATTACTTTATACATCATTGACAAGATACTGTGTCATCACTAAAATTACAACAATTATTGATGACACCAGTTGTCACAAAACAGTTTGATTCACTGACGACTTTTAGGGTCGTCACTATGTACTTTTACCGATGGGCCTTCAGTGACGACTCTGTGACGACTAGAAAGTTGTCAAAAAAAGTTATCAGTGATGACTTTTAATTTTTTTTATGACAAAAATGGCTTATCACTAAAGACCAATTTTCTTGTAGTGGCAATGAGCTCGGCCTTTGATGGAGTGGTCTCTAAGCCCTCTCAACTTTTCCTTTTTCTTTTGTCATTTGGGCTACAAAAAGTAGAAAAGATTAAAATATTCATTCTAAACCCTCTCAACTTTTCTTTTGGTTTTGTCTAGGGAGAAGATATATTCATTCTTATCAAAATGTTACGTTTTTTTGAAATAATTGTTGACCGTTCTGGAGTGTAAATCATTCTAGAGTGTAAAATGAATTCATGAAAAAATAAATTCACAATAAGACTAAAAGAAATTTAATAAATAAAAATATTAAAGTTATTTTAAAAAAATGAATTAAAGGAAGAAAAATATGTAGAAAATAGATTTGGGTATTGGGCCGGAAATCATTCTAGAGTGTAAAATGAATTCATGAAAATATAAATTCACAATAAGACTAAAAGGAATTTAATAAATCAAAAATATTAAATTATTTAAAAAATTAAAAATGAATTAAAGCAAAAAAATATGTAAAAAATAGATTTGGGTATTGGATGGGATCAATCTAAACCCATCCCAAAGTGATCCCGCCTAAAATAGTCTTAAAACACATATGGGTAAGGTTGACCCCAAACCCATATGACTCTGTTTCATCTCAAAACCAAACAAATCCCGCCTATCCCGCCCATTTTGCCACCTCTAGTTTTGTCCTTAGAGAGAAAGGAATCTGTAGTGAGGGGAGAGGAGACGAATTGTTACTAATTGACGTAAAGTCTACTGAGTGAAACAATGTAGATATATAAGTGCGATGATAATGAATTTGGATGTTACTGCCGTTGTGCAAGAAAATGGCTACTTGTAGCGCGAAGAGCTATTTGCTTCCAAGAATCTCATGAGACCCACAGTTCGAAGACAAAGGTTGTTTGACAACCAGAGTTCCAATGGCAGTGCGGGACCAATGTTGAGAAGGCGAGTGAGGTTGTTTGTTCGCACCAGGAAGCGTCTGTTCACACAGACGGGTATTGTGGATGAGGTCTTCAACCCAGAAGATGGCATAGCGAGTGATATAGTTTGGAATAATTACATGAAATTGTCGTAATTGAGACAAGGACCTAGTAAAAGGTATGGTAATAAGTGCAAAGTAACCTCTATAAATGTCGATGGAAGCTTGTTAATTGGCAAGAATCCTACCTTAATGGATGACGAAACTACGATCCAATGTGCTGGCCCACATTTGTAGATGTATTCAGTGAGGTTAAGGGAACTCACGAGTCCAAAGTGGACTTGCACGTTCGTTCTAGTATGCTCAACCATTTTCATGTACAAATGTGGGAGAAGATTGTCGTGAGAAGCGGTAATCTTGGGAATCGGATATCCATAGATAGGTACATTATATTCTTCAAAAAGAATAGATTCCTAACCAAGTTTAAGGATTATGAAACTGTAATGGATGGAAGTTACAGCACTATCAAGGAAAATACAATGATACTATATATAGTGTAGGAGTGTCTATTTAGAAATGCTGCAACGGTAAATATTAACACTGGGATGATGTATTATCATTAATGAATTTATGATTGGATATTAAATCAACTTGTCATTTATGATTACTAAATGTCTAATTATCAAAAGAAACATGCAATTATAATCTGCAAATGATATTTACTTGAACAACAAGTTCATTGCACGATAACTATCAATGAAATGCAGGTGCTTCTTTTGAAATTTGAATTCAAATTCAAATTTTAATTATCTCGCACTCGGTGGATTGTTCCGACGTGTCCTGTGAGATTTCATAGGATCAAAACATGTGTCAATTAGATGGGAGAGAAAATGCAATTGAAATTGAAAAATTAATAGAAATGTGATATGTTTCAGGAAAAGTCTGAAGTAACGATCGTTAAAGTAACGAAACTGTTTTTATCTGATATAACAAGAAAAACACTTTTAGCTACTATTTGATTACCTATTATACTGGTCATCTAAATAAAATAGTACCCAAAATTATGGTTAGTAAGTTTTACATAAAAAAATAGTAAGTTAACTCAATAAATTAGTAACTTTTATGTCTCAAAAAGTAAATTTGAATAAATATGGAACTTACTTTTTTTTTTGAAGTAAATTACTACTCCATATCTGAAACTTAGTTTTTGGAGAGTAAGTTTAGTTCAAGTAATAGTAAGTTTTATAGATTAATAGTAAATATTGTTGATAGAATAATAAATTTGGTTAATCATCAAAACTTACTAGTTTGTGGCATAAATTTACTATTTTACTTAAAGAAACTTATATGAAACAAGTATTAGGAAGTTTATTTGAAATAATGCTAAGATTTTTTATTAATAATTGAAGCTTAGTATTATAGTTAGTACTTACTCGTAATGTAAATGTATGATACACAATTGTACGTATCATTTATAAATGTTATATGTTTTAAGCATTTTAAATATACTATGAAAACTTTTTTTTTTTTTTTTTGCATATGACCTTATAAAATATGTAAGAATAATTTGTCATATTATAAATTTTGAATTATTGTTGAATTTGTGAAAGGTTAGAAAGTTTGGATGACAGTAACAACAAATCTTTCGAGTTATATATAGAATTGCACTTATCTATACATCACAATTTCCATATATTGACACCTATGAATATAATAAAATGGTGCACAATTTTCATATATTAATGCCTATGAATTTAATAAAATGGTAAAATCTTAATAAATTTATTTTCTGGGTCACAAGTATAAAAATTAAAGTTGTATTAACATAGCATAATCTTTGAAAATTATAGTAAAATTACCCATATGTTAAGTCCTGTGACTTTCAAACATATTTTGTATCATTTACATTATGGATTTGTATCCTTATGTTTTCTATCAAACTCTTTTTTAATTGGCAAATGGTAAGTAGATTATTATAAAATGTCATTTTATAATAATCATAATTTTTTATAAGATGAATTTTATGTAAACTGTTAAAATTATGAATTCACAAACGACTAAATTTGACTACTTTATGGCATATATTAGTCTAAATGACTAAAAAATTACTGTAATCATGTGCATGTTGATTGTTGAATTGAAATTTCCTTTATTACTAGTACAAGTTCTTCTAATCAAAGCAAAATAAAATCAAATATCTTTTCCTTTTGTATGCAGTAGTTATGCTTAATAGAAAATTATTAAACCATTTTTACAATACATAATTTCTCCTAAAATTAGTAACATTTTCCATGACCTCTAACCTTGTCAATAATACTAACCACTGACATGTAGATAATCTTAAAAGCAAAATGGATAGGACTGTTTTTTAAAAACTAGTTTTTCAAATACAATAAAAATTTTTAAAAAGTAATCTAAAAATTTGGTTTAAATTTTTTTAAAATTTTAAAAAATATCTCAAAATATATTCTAGAAACTCTTCTACTCTTAAATATCCCAAAATATTTTTTGAAAATATCTCAAAATATAATCTAAAAACTCTGCTACAACAAAGTTTTTCAAAAACACCCCCAAAAACAGCTAATCCAAACGGAGCTAATGTTTTCATGTTGAATGAAAAAAATTGCGATTCTACATAGAATCAAAGAAATTCATCATAAATGAGAATGAATTGCAAAGTTATCACATTTCTAATTTCATATGTATCCAGAATTTCACGCAGCAATAGTTTAGAAGAACTTTCCTTTTTCACACTAAGGAACCAATCCCAGTCTCTGCGTCTCTTTTATTTTTTCTTTAACCATTAAATGGGGTCAAAGTTGGTAGCAGTAAAATACTAAATAAATTTAATTCCATTTCAAACTCTAGTTAATTGTATACTAATATTTTACACCACAATCAATTGAGCACCAATTTCCTTTTTTTAAGTAACTATTATTTATTTTATTACTTACCTTAAATATTTACATATAAAATAGTAGCAATAAAATGCCAATCCTCGGATCAATGAAACTTCAATTATTGTTAATAAAACTAATATTGCATTGATAAAAATTAGTCTACAGAATGAAAAGTCAATGGCAACAATTGCTAAAATATAGCAATTTTTAATTATGGGAAAATAAACAACTAAGTTCCCAAAATATTTCACTTTTATTGTTTAAAAAATCTCAACTTGTTGACTAAATTCAAAATAATTCTATTGTCAAAAATATTTTTTGAAAATTAACTTTCGTGATTAGATGTGAGATACAAATATGGTAAAATATCCCTCATAATGTCATGGATATTTCAGACTTTTAGTAAAAAAAAATTTTTGTTGTTAAAATAACATTGTATCATAGTGTACTAATTATTTTAGGACCATTTTATACGTGAACTAAATTTAATTTAAATTATACAATAGATTATATATGCATGTGATTTTCATTTATAATTTTTGGATCCTATTCTTATGAACAATCTCCCAAGGAAAAAAATCCGTATTATACTGATTTTCTTATATTAATTGTTATACTAATTTTGTCATTTTTATTATTATATTATTTTTCATTTTTTTAGGCTTTTACTCTTATTATTTCTTGTGTCTCAGATGTAAATTTATTAAAACTTTATCATCTTATTATATTCATAGGTGTTAAATTATAAAAATTTTGATATATAAACAAGTAATATTCTATATATAACTAGGAAGATTTGTTGTTATTGTTATCCAAACTTTCAAACTTTTCAAAAATTGAAAATGATTAAAAACTTATAATACGACAAAATTTTATCACATATTTTACAAGATTATGTGAAAAGTCAAACTATTTTTCATAGTATTTTAAAATATATAAATAAAATTTTTTAAATTATACCTATAATCATATATTATACAAGTATATTATGAATACTTACTAACTAAGGTACTAAGAATTAATCATTAATAAAACATCTTATCGTTATTTCAAATAAATTTCCTGATACTAGTTTGAAATATGTTTTAAAATAAAATAGTACTTGTGTCCCATAAATCAGTAAGTTTTGATTATTTATCAATTTTACCATGTTATCAGTAAGAATTACTATTTATTTATAAAAACTTGCTATTACTTGAATTAAACTTACTCTCTTAAAAGTAAGTTTGGGATATAAAGTAATAATTTATTTATTTAAAAATTAAGTTTAATATTTATTCCAATTTACATTTTGAAGTATAAAAGTTACTAATTTATTACTGTTAACTTACTATTTTAGATGGGAAACTTACTTTCTTATTTTTAAGTGTTATCCTATTTAGGTGGATAGGCCTATCAAATAATCAAATGGTCGCTAAAAGTAAATTAAAAATAAATAAAAAATGGTTATATAAGTGTTATCCTATTTATGTCTCAAAAAGTAAATCGAAATAAAAATGAAAGTTACTTTTTTTAAAAAATAAATTACTACTCTATATTCAAAACTTACTTTTTGGAGAGTAAGTTTAGTTCAAGTAATAGTAAGTTTTTATAGATTAATAGTAAATCTTGTTAATAGAATAGTAAATTTGGTTAATCATCAAAACTTACTAGTTTCAGGCATATACTTACTAGTTTTAATTAAAAACTTACTAAAGTTAATATTAATTAGTTTAATATAATATTTAAAAAGTCGCTAAAAAACTTGATCTGTCACTAAAGGTAATAGAAACCTATAATAGTAGGTTTCTCTAATATCGTTACCATAACTATAGGCACTGTAGCATTGTCCTATGTTTCATACTCTTTCTTGTTCAAGACGCCTGGCTGGCAGGAAAGTATCAAATACAATGTGTTTTCGAGAAGCATAAGTGTTGGGTGATGAGTGCAAATGTTCCATCAAAAAAATGGCAAATCAGAGGGATATGGTAGGATTCTTTAGGATCATGAGGGATTGTAGTATGGAGCAGGTCGTGTTCTTGGGGATGCATGCGGCTCTGAATATGGGCACGCGTAAATTCATTACGGATCTCGATTTGCTATTCAAAGCAGTTGAGGATCTGAAGGAGATCCTGACGGAAGTAAGAGTGAATGAAGATGGGCTCAACTCAATAGGGAGCAATTAAGTCTACTGTTGGCACATGGAACGTGCATTTGGTGGAAAAAGTGGTCCCTACAAGTGTTACACACGATGGGTCCCACAATTTAGGAGATAAATGTATTTTGCTTAGACATATACAGAGATTCAATATAATAACGCCATGTGTATTCAAGACCCAACATTTGAATAAAAATATATTAATTCATTTCATCTTGATATAAATTCGAAAGTTCCATCCTTATAGTTAATCTATACAATGGGTAATGAATTATATGCTAATTCAAAATCAATTGGACTAATAATACCATAACTATTTAGTTGCATCATAATAAGTGGCATAACTCTACTATTGATCCTACTGAAATGCACATCCTTCAAGGCTAGGAAGTTTTGAGTCAAACGCATGCCCATATTTTGTTGAGGTAGAGCTTCTTCATTAAATTGTAATATCTGAATCTATTAAATTTAAGTGTTGAATTGGGATAACAAATAGTATCTAAACTAAATCCTTATACCATGTAATATATTTTGAACCCATTAAATTTAAACACTGAATTGGAATATCAAACAAAGTTTAAACTAAATTCTTATACCGTGTGACATATTTTACACAAAGATGATGATACGCTTTATTAAAGGTAGACAATCACCATTGTCATCAACATGAAAAAACTATGAAATTGCCTAAAATATTTTGTTTAGGTTACCTTGAAATAACCTATCTTTTCTCTTAATTTTTGTTTAAAAAAACCCTCTCTTACATCACGTTGTACCCCTACAAATTCATGATGTTGTTAATTTTCTTATAAATAAAAAGGAAGTGGACACCTACGTAATGGATTACTTGCTTACCAAGCCATATTGCTGATGACTTTGGAAAATTAAACTAGTTTTTATAGAACCATTCAGGTCTCTAACCTTTATATACATAACATAGTTAGAGTTTTCATAAAATATAGTAGTAAATATGATCAACGTATACTCACCCCCACTGATCCAAGTCACAACTTCTCAAATGGTTGTGGAATGTACAATTAAAAATGTTATTTTTATCATATTATCATAGAGTAAAATTGAGAAGCATAGTGAAAATGCCAAAAAAATCCTATCTAAAAGCAAAAACTAAAACTAAATAAAGCAAAATGGTTTAGTTATTTTGATAAACTTTGGAAACAAATGGAGACAAATTGTCAATGAATTATACTTTAGTCCATATTCAACTTCAACATTTAATGGGCAAATTTGGATGTATAAAAATCCCATAACATTTAATTTGTTTTTTATTTTCAAAATATCCTTTGCTTTAATTGTCATAATACCAAATACAATGAAAAAAAGATAATTGCAAGTGTTTGCATCTGAAATAGCAAAATGAGAACTAATAGTCTATAATTTTAATAATCACAATGTGAAAGATTTAGCTTAAAAAAAACATATGTAGCAGTTTTGGGTAATTGTGAATAATGAAACATAGTTGGTGAACTCTTCTTATAGAATGTTTTGATATTGAAGTTTAATTATGAAAAAGATAGTACATGAAAAGAATCAAAAAGTACATGTATATAGCCGCATGTAACTCTTCTTATGATTTTATTTTTTCTCCTCTTTTTTTTTTATTTTGAATAGGATACACGTACTTTAGCTAATATTGTGGAATTAAAGGATTAGAGTCCTACCTTTCCTTTATAGATTTGTTACTCAATCTTAATAGTTTGCTAAATTGTATCAATTTAGATGATTTGAATTATTGTTGTTCTTTTTTTTAATTTTAGCTAGTATAAATTTTGTTGGTTTTTCAAATGGATGTTCCGATTTAATGTTGAGTAGTGTCTATAGATAAGTTGAAATCATCAAAAAAATTATTCATATTTAAGTTAAAATTACCAAAAAAGATTATTGGTTTATTATTTCCTTCTTCAAATTGAAGGATTTGAAATATGTTATTTTCTTTATAAATGTCACTGTATAAGTTTGGTTGGTTTTTGAATTGTGGTAGTATGTTAGGTTTAAAAGGATTATTGGTTTATTATTTCCTTCTTCAAATTGAAGGATTTGAAATATGTTATTTTTTTTATAAATGTCATTTTATAAGTTTGGTTGGTTTTTGAATTGTGGTAGTATGTTAGGTTTTGTCAATATTTTATGAAATTTTAGTGATTAATAAAAACCTATATGTTAGGCCCTATTTTATAACCCAATTCAACACTTTAAATTAGTATGCATTTCTTTTAAGGATGCATTTAATAAAATTGAAGTCTGAAATCTAAAGTTTGAAATCTAAAATCTGAAATATGAATTTATTAAGTTACTAAATTTTTTTGGGGTAGAAACTAAAATAACTAATAAAAAAAGACAAGGAGTTCAACCTAAACTATTACAATCCGAAGTTATAGTACAATGAAGACAAATTCTGCTAGCATCCTCAAATAAATTAGACAAAAGTGCCTGAGAAGAGCCATTTAAAATACAAAAATCAAAATTCATTTTCCTCCAAATTTAGCCAAAAATTCCATGCCTCTGTTGGCCTTTTTGAAGCTGTGGGATAGCTTAGCTTATTCAAGCCGCTAAAGGAGAAATCTGCAATCCAGGTGATAGGTTGCATTTTTGTTATTAATTTTATAGTTGTTTTCCCCTTGATTTTACTAAATGTTGTATTAATTAATATATTCTACTTATATTTGGATAATGGTGCTAATTGTAGAAAAATGGAGCAAAAAGTGATTAATTAGGACAATTTTCCAGAAAACTCTTTACCAGTTTGACGTGGGTGTGATCAAGAATTGCTGTCAAGTTTAGATGACTAGGGATTTCCCTACATGTAACAGTTTTCTAATCCAAGTTGAATTCTGAGCAAGGCATTTGGTTGACAATTAAGAGAATTTCTTTTCTTATTTGACATTATCTTTTTAGGTTTCTTTCTCGAGTAGAAAGTATATTTTAGTTCAAAAGTTACAAATTAGGAAAAGAAAAGATAGCCAGTTCCCGAGTGATTAGTACTCCGAAAAAGTAGCTATTGCATCGTGACTTTTTATATGAGATGAATGGCTCCAAGTGAGCATGTATGCTTTCAATGAATGAATGATTAATTCTTAAATGACTGCTCATTACTGTGCCAAGTGTGAAAAGTGCTAAATGTAAATATTTCCGTATTTTACCTACTTGATTGCTTGTTTGGAAACCTCACTGAGTTTTTAATTCATCCCATTAATTTATTTTCCTTACAGGAGTGGAGGCTAACGTGCGCGGGACATACATATAACATTTAACTCATCCATAATCAAATTTTACATTTATAAACTCCTAAATACTCCATACGTGATTTATCGCAAGTATACGAATCGTGAGTGAGTATAGGATATTAAGGGTCGATCCCACAGGGAATATTGCAATTACCGGTATTTTTCGAACTTCTTTATTATCTAAACTATCATAAATATATAAAAGTAATGAAAATTACACTAGAAATCTCCTAGAGTTATGAAATTCTTTACTACTCTTGCAAATGATATTACAGGTTACTTGTATGTTATTATTTTGGTTAGTTATAGTGTAATTTCCTAATGTATGTGAAACCTACTCTCGTAGTGAATCAACTATACTTGTAGATAAGCCATACCTACTCTCGTGGTTATGAAATTAACTACAAGTTCATTTCTTCTATGAAATTACATGAAACAAGCCACTAAAACCACAAAGGTGGACCTCCACTTTCGTAAGTGAACTCTCTAGATTTATCACTTCCTTGAATTAGTGTTAAATTTCAATTCTCATTGCAAACTTAACACCTTTAGATAATCACAACTAAAGGCCGGTTAATCATGATTAAAAAAGTAAAAGTGATAAATAACTTGTTCAAAATAATATCATCAAATAACCACGTAAACATCATAAACAAGATATAGAAAGTTCATCCATACTCTAGGCATAAACTTTAGAAACATATATTTAAATACAAATCCAAATCTTGCATTAACAAAACTTAGAGTTCAATACAAAGATAAAGATGTGAAAAGAAGAAAACCCTTGTCACTAGAGTTTCTTGACCCTCTCCTTCTTCATCTCCCTTGGCCTCCTTGTTGAGCCAATACAAGAATGAATAACACTCAAAACTACCTAAACTAATGAACTAAGAAAAACTAGTGAAGACTACATTTCTGGTGAGTTTCTCTAGCCTTCCAAAGTTTTTTTTTGAATCTTGCAAATCCATGGCTATATATAGATGAATATAGTCAAGAAATGAGGATTGAAACATCCCTTTTACAGCTACTAATTGGTTGTTACACGTTTATCAATAACTGTGAATTATTAAAGAAGGAAACAAGTTGCACAATTGGAGAGCAACCATTTCTAACCAAAATTTGGACAATTAAACTGCAATTTGCTCTATGATTGAGGCAGAACTATCTCTTGTGTAAAACAAGAAACTTGTAGATCTTTGAATTATCTTTCCAATGCCTCAAGAATCATCCCATTTGGAGCTCTACGGACCGAAATATGATCAAAATATCACTGACTGGTCCGAGTTCTATTGTAAGCTTTCAACAGCAGACTTTGACTTCTGTATTTCGACATTTTGACCAAGGAAAATGGCTGAATTGGACTTTGATATTTTCATACCAAATTTAGATACGTCTCTTACCTTCAAAATGGTTCAAAAATCATTTTAATCTAATGTATGTAGCTCAAGATATAGCCGAAATACCACAGGTTACCAAAACTGATTTTTCTTGCATTCTTTTGTCCTTAAATTGCGTTTTCTTTTTTGCACATCATATTTTATTTTTATCACTTTAAACCATCATCAATCATCCAATTATCTTTTCAATGCACTCTATTTGATGATTGAATCATTAAACCTACAAAATATGAAATTTTTACCATAAAAATCCATAAAATGCAATTTTTACACTTTAACCATAAAATGTATATTTTCACTAAAATCCTAGTTTGTTAACTATAAAATTAAATAAAACACACGAAAACTAACCAATAAAATACACTAAAAATATGTAAAATATCTACTTGTCAAATACCCCCACATTTGAACCATTGTTTGTCCTCAAATAATTAGAAATACAAACCAACAATGATCCAAAATTTTGAAAATAAGCATATGTGCACCATTCAACTTCATTTTCTCCAACAAGGTAATAACCATTATGCAATCTTTCATTAATCCTCAAGTACTCATAATATCAAGTAAATGAGAGCTAATTATACCACAATTATAACAAATTCAAGTCAATTCCTCATCCTTACCCAATTTCATAAGTAAGTAACTTATATGGTCAATAATAATGCTTCCTAAACTCATGATCATCTTTTTATTCTATTTAGAAGATATTTATTCATATAACATAGCTAAATATTACTTAAAACGTGAGAATGCCTTTTGACGCGAGGATCGACATTTTTAGATGAAGATCACCGATTACTCAACACTTCACATACTCAAGTTATTTTGCATACTGTTAATTCAAGTACCGTTTTACGCAAACGTCGATATTTGTAGATGAAGATATCCGGTTACTAAGTACAAGAATCATTAGAATAGAACAAATCTTTTTTTATTTTTTTTCATTTTTTTTCATTTTTTCTCTTTTTTTTTCTTTCTACTTTTTTTTAATAGCAAAGATAATAATAATTTCCTCAAAAGAATAATCATGAGAAGAGTATTGCACTTATTGACCATATTTATCACTTAACTTATAAAATCTAATAAAGAGAAGAAATTTCATTAAATATGCAAAAAAATAGGTATAATTTTCTCCACTTTCCAAGATATACTTTCCTACAAATGCACAAATTATAATCATATAATAGTTATTTTCAAATTAAATGAGAAAAGAAGTTTCCAAATCACATATATTTATCTTAAATGTAGAAGGAATTTGAACTATTAATGGTAAGGAACTTGTTACCCCTTAGATAAATTGAAAAAAAAAATTGAAACAGTTTTGGGGCAACTTTGTAATTTTGGACAAGAAAAATTTTGAATTTTAACACAAATCTAATATTTGCAACCAATAAGTCAATCACATACAATGCATATAATCTTAATTCTCCCCCTCCCCACACTTAATATGCACATTGTCCTCAATATATAAAAAGAAAAATTTACGATAAAAAAGTAATACTCCCCTATGTAGCGATTGAAGTGCGTCAAAGCATGAAGTTCACGAGTCATTGTCCATTTATCTCCACAATTTCTTTAGTTCCATTTGTATCCATTAATGATATAAACGTAAAAATGAAAAATGTATCCATTTGTATCCATTTGTTTGAAACGCTTTTCATCTGCATCATTTTTTCTTGTGCTTTCGCCAAGTTCAGTCGTATTTGTATAGCTTTTACCACTTTTCTGTTCTTTGTTTTCTTGAATCTTTGCTCAACTTTTGTCATCTTATGCTTAGGATGACAATCCGCTGCTCTTTGAGTTTGGAAACCTAAGTGGGGGGTGTTTCGGTGTGCTGGAGCTGAAAGAAGCGACAACAGATTTCATCTGTGGTGTTCTGGGCTATAGAGACCCGTACGTCTGTGGACGTGGTTGATTGCTCCCTTCTGTTTCTTCATTATTATGAGATCCCCTGCTTATTTTTCTGCATTATTTTCATTTTTTTGGTTGGTGCTGCTACTTGTTTTAATGTTTTGTTGTCATTAGGGATTGTGTGTAATTTATTCTTTTAATGGAGAAGGTGGTAAAGATTTTTGGTTGGGTACTCGCATCATGGGATTAACAGGCACCAGTAATTGAGAACCAAGACATTATTGATTATGAACATTGAGGCACTCGTGGCAGTTTATCTAGGTTTATTGGGGGCTAGCTTTTATCTTATCTTGTTTTTTAGTCTGACTTCTGGGAATACATTCTGATGCATGCTTCTCCAATGTCGTTTCAGCAACATGTAACAGAGTTGGGTCTTGATTTATAGTTAATATGCTCTTGAAAGTTTAAACAGGTCTAATTTTAGGCTGTTGTATTGTCTTGTGCTTCTTTTGATTCCTGATTATTTGTTTGCAAATGTATCGCTGAGTTTTTTACTTTTCTCGATTGTGAATTACTTAGAAATGAGCAACTAATAAACAACACTTCAACAGAGATAGCATTTGGGGAATTAAATTGTACAAAAAAGTCATGAAACAAACTAAAGCCATAAAAAGAAAATGAAAAAATGATAAGTTTGAAACAAACTGTCTTTGCACCCTATAGGAGAATTGAGAAAAATGCCTTGGTAGAAATTTTGAGCAAACAGGTACTTCCAGTTTGGTGTCCACTTTGGGTTCTTTGATTTTAGCCTTTCCATTCGATGAGACAATGCTCAATCTCGCCACGGTTATGGGGCTGCGTGTTTTGTATTTATCTAGGGAATGTACAAGATTTCTCTTTCTCGAAAGAATATAATGTAGGGATTGAGGAGGCGACGAGAGCAGCCAAGGTATGGAAACTTTTAGAGGAAAAATGGTGGTGGTGATGGAAGATGATCAATGTGGCTCAACTGAGATGGTAGCCGGGATTTTACGGTTATTTGAGTTGATTGTTACCTTAAATTAACCTAGGGGTTCACTGAAAATTTTATAAGTGTGTTTGATTTGTGTTTTGATGTTTTTGGTGGAGTTCTAATTCACTCTTCTTTGCTGGATTAAATTAGGGAAGTGTTCCCCAATAATTTGCTTTGCCTCATTGGTTGAAAACTTTTGCTGCCATTGTAGTTATTTTTAAGTCTATGTTTTCCTTCTCCACTTGGAAGTCTGTGCCAACCTCTAGTCAACCAATTGTGTTTTCTGACCGATTATAACTGGATTTCTTAATAGGTTTTTGGTCCTCCAAGTGTGATGTCTTTACCTATGGGATGTTACTTCTGGGATCAATTACCAAAAGGCTTGCCATGGTTGTTGATGCCGAAAGCACTCTCGAAGCTTCATTATTTCACTGGGCCTTGAAAGTGTATGATCCAAAGAAGTCATTGTTCACCCGCAAGCTGAAATGTTCCCTTGTGGATGCTAGCTTTGCTGATGATTCAGATTTTAATTTCCTTGATGGACCTAAAATCACGCAGCTGGCAATGCGCTGTATTAGCAGAGATCCATCCAAACGCCCAACAATGAAGGAAGTTGTTAAAGTTCTGGGAACTTTATGCATTGCCAAGACTCATGGTGAGGCACTTTCAGGGATGCAATGTGCACAGTTTTGATTGGAAATAGATGAACATTTAAGGACGAGATGGTGAAAGGGTATCATGTGTTTGTGGTATTGTCATTTCCTTTTGAATATTTTGCTTATGGTATTAATGGTATTGATGCAACTTCTCTGTAGCTTAATTGTGTTATTATAATTCAGCTCTGTTTGTGAAAGACTTGGACGAGCTTACTTTGATGTGTTTATTTTTCTTAATGCTGCTTTTTTTTTGTTGGTATATATCTACTATGGTGAAATATGATGTTGAAGCATATTTATTGTGCAATTTTTAGTTTGATGAAAATCCTGTTCCACTCGTTATTGATTAGACCGTCTTTGAAAATATCAATAATGGCGGTTATTTGATGCATCTCCATCGCAGTTACATAGCCAGAGTCCTGTTTTACTTGTCCACTTGTCCATTGATATTATGAAGCGCGCACACAAAAAAAAAAACATGAACTCCTAGTATAATGTCCAATAAATTAGACGAAATACTATTGGGAAAGTGGGCAATGATTCACCTCTCTAAACATATGCATGAATTTTACTAGAGTTTGACTGATCAAGACCATGCAATCAAAGATGATTGACGAGAGCACGAGTGTTAGAACGATTACCAATTAGTAACAACCTGCGAACAGATTCAACAAGAATATGGTTAAAATTCAGTAAAAAGGCAACCCATAGTCCAACTCCGATTGCCCACGTGTCAGCTGTCTTGCGAGTGGTATCCCCAACATCTCACAAAATAACAGTCAACCTTTCGTAGTTATCCAGTCTCGCAATTTTGTATACTCAAATGGTCTGCAGAACTGTTTCAGCAATGCATTCATTTATTGGACATTCGTTCTTTTCTTCCCATAGGTCTACTGAAGTCTCGTATGGCCTTTCCTCGTCAACTACTCTTTTGGCTATTAAACTCAGAAGTATAACACCATACCCATAGACATCACAATCTATACACGTCCCAGTGCCTGCCAAGCAGTTCCAATGAATTGGGAAAGCAAGATAAGAAGCATTTCAAGTCAGAGGATTTAAACGGCAAATAGTCAGCAGGAAAAGTAACGTGTAACTAGTCCCTTTTGTCACAAACAATCATAACAATGGGTTCTGCATACCATTGTCAATCAAAAAATCTAGCAAGCAAGCAAATCCTAGAGCAACCTTAATTCTTTGTAGCCACCTAAAGTCATCTGGAATAGCAAGCACATTAAGATGGGAGGACAGCTGAACTTCCCAGATATTTAACATCTTCAACCTCAAAAATAGTTAAGACCTTTTGGAAGCTTAAAAACAAGTTAAAAAAAGAAGTTTTTTGAGATGCAAGCACATCCGAGTTCTGTATGAAAGACCTGTCAATTTCTACTAGATGCAATTCAAGTTTCAGAAAGCTGAAGATCATCAAAAATATTAGAGCACTAAGTGCCTTGGACCAGTAAATTATGCAATATATCTCGTGCATTGAGATCATAAACAACACCAAGTGGCTCGTCTTTGCCACTATACCCTATCCAGTTCACCAAATTGGGGTGACTTCATTCTTGGCTGCTGCAAGAAACGTACTGCATCCTACATCCAAAAATTAATTTTTAAAAAAGAAAATAAAAATAGCTGAGGAAACTCAAAAGCGAAAGCTGAAAAGATTTAAAGAACCATGCATAGAGCAACAGGAAACTAACCTTCAATCTAGAGACCTAATCAATTCCATCGATGTACAAACTTTTTTGATTTTTCCATATCTTCACAATCACCTCTTTTGTTTGCCTTGCCTCTGTGCCATTGATGATCTTGCCTCGATATAACATGCCAAACCCAGTTTGGCCCAAAAAATTTTCATCACTAAATCCGGCTGTATAGTCATTCAACTGCTCAGCTGTGAGCTCCAAAAGACCAAATTTCTCAGTCTCTGCCATCTCTTGTTCATCAGCATAATCAAACTAAACAAGTCAGTTATGGTAATAAAAGGCAATAAGATTTCATAGTACGCGTCTCTTACAAAAGTGAAGAACTATAAAAATTATAGTACACCACACTTTTTCTTCTTTGAAGAATGACATTCAAGTTTATATTGAATGATACTTACAGAAATCAAATCATCACATATTATTGACAGAAACTTCCAGCTAAAAACTGAATATCAACATTTAAAAACAAAAATAAAAATACAGAAACTCTAGAAATCATCCATGTAGCTATGCTCTTCTATCTGCCTATATTCTATCACTTCCCTGGTCAATAGTCAATTTCGTCCAAAGAAAACAAGTTCACCATTTCAGTTGCATTTTTAATAACATCATGATGGTCTAAAAGTTAATGATCTCATGCTCACGTCATATACCACACTTGCTACAATACACAAATTACAAGAAAATAAAGCCTGATGTACTTTTTTTTTTTTTTTGAAGAATCACACAATCAGGAAATCCAAATAAATCTTTATCATGTACTTGACAATTTGCAAATCCAAACATACATGAATAAACTAATTAGTCCATCAACATAAATCAATCCTCTAGCACATACTCAATAGGCACATGGGAATAAGAGCAAAAGCTAATCTCTCAATTACACAATTAAGTAAGAAATTCTCAATTTATCAATTTAAGTATCGCGAGAATCAACTACCAATCAACTCCTGCACCCTTATTGCAGCCTCAGAACCTCACTACGTACACTTTCCCACTGTTTTCACTCTACCTTAAAGAATTTTGTAACTTACATGAGATTATGTATCAATATCACCCAGGATACATAAAAGGATCTAGGAAACAAATTCTTGTCACAAAAAGTTAGTAGTGTTTTTCCTTTTTCTTTTTTATTTAAATTATCTTTTTACAAACTTAAAATGCGGTCCAATTCCTGTCCAGAATATGGCTCACGAAAATCTCAACCTGGTCCGCTTTATTCCCTTTTTTCCATCTTTCCATCACAGGACATAATACAGGAAACAACATTTCCCAATTATGCCTATAAAGCCACAAATGAGACTAAGGTATTGCAAAAGAAATTTGCAGCCATGCAGATTGACTATATAAGAATGGAGTGCTTACCGAATTTTCTTAACAGGAAATGAAAAATATGACAGGAAAAGGATACAAACAGAAAGCTAAGAATATTCTCACTTTTCAAACAGTAAGGAACTCGGGAAACATAAATCTGTTACTAGTATACTGTAAGTTAATCTTTCAAATCTAGATGCTTCTTCAACTCTCTTGAACTCAAAAGGGGTAGCGATGTAGGGAGATGATATTGGCTGTGCAAAAATGCAGGATGATGTGCTTTGTGTGACTGGGGCTTATTTACTGATTTGGCCAGCTATCATTCCACTGCCAAGGGTCAAGGGTAGGATGTATATACACTAATACATATATGTAATTGTTGCACAATGAAAGAGAGCTATCCTGCCATGGAGTTTCATCTTTAATTAGTTTGACTTTGTATCTCAACAACATTATCATTGACAACATTAACTTCATTTGGATGTGCCATATATATCGTAATGGGTATAAAAAGAAACTAGTCATGCATTCATGAAAAGAACATACACTAATACACAAATTCTTATAAAAGAAACAACTGCATAGTCCAAAAGTATCAAAGAAAGAATTAAGGTTGTGTTTGGATTGCATTTTCCATGATTTTTCATGGAAAAAATACTGTAGCGATTTGATAAATGTGAGGGAAAAAGGTAATAGGGAAATGTGATCACGGAAAACGACGTAATTTTTCGACGGAAAACAGCAATCCAAACAAGGCCTAAGTAATTCAGCACTCACAGAAATATGTCCTTTCAATTGGTTGTGTTGAGTGATGACTTTTGTGGCAGTAATTCAGGCCACAATTGTTGACAAATATTTGACAAACATTTCATCCCACAATTGTTGACATTTTTGGGCAAACAATTAATCCCACATCGGTGGGTTTATGAATTGGAGAAGGTTTTGAGAGTTATAAATAAGCTCTCTACCTTCTCAATTAGAATGTACAAAAAACAAAAGAATTACACCAAAAAGAATTTTGCAATTTTTTTGTAATTCTTTCCTCTCCTAAATTATAAGAGCAGGCTGCTTGAGTGGTGTTAGGAGATTAGGAAAAATTAGTCGAACTCCGTTATCAATTTTTTGGGTGCGTTCTTTTCTTATCTCTTTTATTTATTTCGCATTTATTTAGTAGTTTCTTTTCTATTGTAATATAGTATTCAATATATATATTTGTCGGGTATATTTGTAGTGTATTATACGATTCATTTGGGTGTATTTTATTATTCGTGTGTACGTATTATTTATGTATATACGGGTCTAGTTGTGATAATACACCGTGCACGTAAATTCTGTCTAGGATACTGGATTTTAAGTGGGACCGCTTGTGACCCCTCCAACTTTTCCTGAAAATTTACTTGAAATGGTAATTCTGTCTAAGAAAATTGATTTGACGATATTTTTTGGAAATTACTGAATCGGTTTAATCACTAGTTGAATTTTTTAGTGAAAAATTACCCGATTTCACCAACAAGTGGTATTAGAGTCGAAGGTTCATCCTTTGGCCTGTTTGTAATTTTTTATATTGAATACTATTATTTGAGTCTATAATGGTATTACACGATTCCACATCAAAAATTATATTTCGAGTATCGGCTTCCTCGTTCACATAGTCGAGGATTCCAATGTCAAGTTTGAAGGTGACGGTGGAGATATTTGACGCTACTGGCCATTTCGGCATGTGGCAAGGCGAGGTCATAGATTCCCTTTTCCAACAGGGTTTTGAGATTGTCATTGAAAAAAAGAAACTAGGTGACATAGAAAAGAAGGAATGGAGTATCATAAATCGGTTGGCATGCAGAACAATTCGATCGTATTTGTCCAGAGAGCAAAAGTATGCTTTCAAAAACGAGACTTCTGCATGGAAATTGTGGAGGGTATTGAGAAGAAATTTCTGAAGAAGAGTGGTCAGAATAAACTCCTTATGAAAAAGAGATTGTTCCGATTCGATTACCAATCAAGTACTACTATGAATGAATACATCACTATGTTTAATCAGTTAGTAGCAGACCTGTTAAATTTAGATGTGAAATTTGAAAATGAAGATTTGGCTTTAATATTGTTATCATCCTTTCCTGATGAATTTGAACATTTGGAAACTACGTTACTTTATAGGAAGGAGAATGTGTCTTTAGATGCTATATGTTCTGCTTTGTATAGTCATGAATTGAGAAAACAGGATAAAATAAAAAAAAATAGTTACAGCAGATGAAACGTTAGTGGTAAAAGGTCGTCAACAAAACCAATCAAAGGGGAGGAGAGGAAGTCCAAATCGAAAAGCAGAGTTGCCAAAAATGAGTGTGGTTTCTATCGTGAGAAAGTGCACTGGAAGAAAGACTGTCCAAAATTGAAGAAGAAAGGGAAAGCTCGGCAAGACGCAAATGTTGCAGAATGCAAAAGTGATGCGGAATCAGATTTCTCTTTGGTTGTATCACCTTTAACATCATATCCACATGAGTGGATTTTAGATTCAGGTTGCACCTATCATATGTCTCCCATGCGGGATTGATTTTTCGAATTTGAAGAACTTGATGGTGAAGTTGTTTACATGGGAGATAATAATCCATGTAAAACAGTTGGGATAGATTCAATCAAACTGCGTAATCATAATGGATCCACTAGAATCTTGAAGGATGTTCGGTACGTGCCGAATTTGAAGAGGAATCTCATCTTCTTGGGACTCTTAGAGTCAAAAGATTTGGAACTGAAGATGCGAGATGGAATTTTTAAAATAATTTTGGGAGCACTTGTGATATTGAAAGGTGTGAAGAAGAAAATTCTATATTACTACCAAGGTTGTGAAAGGTACAGTTGTTGGGACAGTAACAGCAGAAACATTTTTCAGTAGCAAGAAGAATGCGGAGGTAACAAAGTTGTAGCACATGCGATTGGGACATGCTGGTTAAAAATTCTTGCAAAATCTTGTCAAATAAGAATTGTTGAAAGGTACGAAAACTTGCAAATTAGAATTTTGTGAGCATTGTGTTCTGAAAAAATAAAAAAGAGTAAAATTTGGCACAAACATCCATAATACCAAGGGTATTTTGGATTATGTGCACTCAGATGTGTGAAGACCTGCCAAGACTCCATCCCTTGGTGGCAGGTATTATTTTGTCACTTTTATTGATAATTTTTTCAGAAGAGTTTGGGTGTTTTCTATGAAGAACAAGGATGAAGTGCTAGGAATTTTTCTTAAATGGAAAGCTCGGATTAAAAATCAGACGGGAAGAAAGATCAAAATCCTCCGAACAGACAACGGTAGAGAATACAAGAATGATCCCTTCCAGAAGATATGCTAAGAGTGTGGCATAGTTCGGCACTTCACAGTTAGAAGAACACCGCAGCAGAATGGGGTGTCAGAGCGTATGAACAAGATACTAGTGGAGAAAGTACGCTGCATGCTGTCTAATGCTGAGTTAGGCAGAAAATTTTGGGTTGAGGCTGTGACATATGCTCAACATCTCGTTAATCGCTTGTCATCATCTGCAATAGGTGGCAAGACTCTATTAGAGGTTTGGTCTGAAAAACTTGCAACAGATTATGATTCTTTGAGTATTTTTGGTTCTATTGCATATTATCATGTAAATGAATCAAAATTAGATCTACGTGCAAAGAAGACTCTCTTTATGAATTTTAATGTTGGAGTTAAGGAATACCGGTTGTGGTGTTCAGAAGTAAAGAAGACCATTATTAGCAGGAATGTTACCTTTGATGAATCTGTCATGTTGAATAAGGTAACAGAAGATGGGACCAGTGGTACTCCACAATAGGTGGAGTGTACGCCGAACCAGGTGGAGTTTGAACAAATAATGGTGAGCCCAATAAACATCACCATTAGTCACTCTCCCATAGCAGGAGAGGAGTCAGATGAGAAAGAGGTTTCAACCTCAGAACCTCAACAGCAGCAAGAGTCAATTGCCGTCAATAGACTAAAACGAGAAATTCAAAAATCTACTCGTTTTGCTGACATGGTAGCCTATGCACTTCTAGTTGTTGATGATGTTCCATCCACCTTTTTTGAAGCAATTCGAAATACAGAAAATGATAGATGGAAAGATACTATGGAAGAAGAGATGCAATCTCTTCAGAAGAACGAGACATGGAAGTTAACACAACTACCGAAGGCCAAGAAGGCAATTGGATGCAAATGAATATTTGCAAAGAAAGAAAGATTTTCTGATAAAAATGATGTTCGCTACAAGGTAAGATTGGTGGTTAAGGGTTACGCTCAGAAGGAGGGAATTGATTATAATGAAATATTTTCTCCAATTGTTAAACATTTCTCTATTAGAATTTTGTTGGTCTTGGTAGTACAGTTGAATTTGAAGCTAACTCAACTTGATGTGAAAATCGCGTTCCTTCATGGTGACTTGAAGGAGAAAATCTATATGTTTCAACCAGATGGATTTAAAGTTGCTGGTAAAGAAAATTGGGTTTGTAAACTGAACAAATCGTTGTACGGATTAAAACAATCACCGAGGCAATGGTACAAACGATGTGATCAGTTCATGATGAGGCAGAAGTACACAAAAAACAAATACAATCACTGTGTGTATTTGCGCAAGCTACGAGATGATTTCTACATCTACTTACTCTTGTACGTTGATGATATGCTGATAGCGTCAAAGAATCAAGTTTAAATTGACAAATTGAAGACTCAGTTGAGTAAAGAGTTCGAGATGAAGGATTTGGGAGAATCCAAAAAGATTCTCGGCATGGAGATAAGCAGGGATAGAACGAAAGACAAGTTTTGTCTGACACAGAAGCAGTATTTGAATAAGGTACTACAACGTTTTGGTATGAATGGAGATTCAAAACCTGTAAGTACTCCGCTTGCTTCTCATTTGAAACTTAGTAGCCTATTATCTCCAAAAACGGATGAAGAACGAACATACATGGCGAAAGTCCCGTATGTTAATGTAGTTGGTAGCCTGATGTATGCAATGGTGTGTACGAGACCCGATATTTCACAGACAGTTAGTGTGATAAGTAGGTTTATGCATGATTCGGGCAAGGGTCATTGGCAAGCTGTGAAATAGATTTTACGGTATATCCAAAATACTGTAGATATTGGATTAGTTTTTGAACAGGATGAATTACTTGGTCAAAGTGTAGTTAGATATTGTGATTCTGACTATGCAGGTGATTTGGATAAGCCACATTCTACAACTGGTTACTTGTTCACATTTGCCAAGACACCAGTTAGTTGGAAGTCTACTTTGCAGTCAACGGTGGATTTGTCTACAACGAAGGTAGAATATATGACGATTACTGAAACTGTGAAGAAAGCAATTTGGCTTCAAGGATTGCTTGAAAACTTGAGAGTTGGTCAAAAACACATTAACGTGTTTTGTGACAGTCAAAGTGCTATTCACTTAGCGAAAAATCAGGTCTTGCACGCAAGAACGAAGCACATTGATGTTCGCTATCACTTTGTGCGGGAAATTCTCGAAGAAGAGGAGATTTTTTTCCAGAAGATTCAAACTGCGGAGAATCCTGCAGATATTCTGACCAAGGTGGTTACAAGATCCAAGTTTGAACATTGTTTAGAATTGGTCAAAATCCTGCACATTTGAGTTGGCGCCTGAAGGCGCAAATTTGAAGGTATCACAAGAACCGTTTGTTAAGTTTTTTGTTTGAGGGAGAAGGTTTGTATTTTGCGGGATTTGAAATTATACCAAGGTGAAAATTTGATGACTTTTGTGGCAGTAATTCAAACCACAATTGTTGACAAATATTTAGCAAACATTTCATCCCACAATTGTTGACATTTTTGGGCAAACAATTAATCCCACATCGGTGGGTTTATGAATTGGAGAAGGTTTTGAGAGTTATAAATAAGTTCTCTACCTTCTCAATTAGAATGTACAAAAAACAAAAGAATTACATCAAAAAAGATTTTGTAATTCTTTTGTAATTCTTTTTTCTCCTAAATTATAAGAGCAGACTGTTTGAGTGGTGCTCGGAGATTAGGCAAAATTGGCCGAACTCTGTTATCAATTTTTCGAGTGCGTTCTTTTCTTATCTCTTTTATTTATTCCATATTTATTTAGTAGTTTCTTTTCTATTGTAGTATAGTATTCAATATATATATTTGTCGGGTATATTTGTAGTGTATTATATGATTCATTTGGGTGTATTTTCTTATTCATATGTACGTATTATTTATGTATACACGGGTCTAATTGTGATAATACACCATGCACGTAAATTCTATCTAGAAGATTGAGTTTTAAGTGGGACCGCTTGTGACCCCTCTAACCTTTCCTGAAAATTTACTTGGAATGGTAATTCTATCTAAGAAAATTGATTTGACGATCTTTCTTGAAAATTATTGAATCGGTTTAATCACTAGTTAAATTTTTGAGTGAAAAATTACCCGATTTCACCAACATTGAGAAGCCCTACTATGCTGTGGGATTTTGTTATGTTAAATAGCTGTGAGAAATATATCAATTTCAGCACAACTTAATCCAAAATGAGAAAAAAATAATGCAATAATGTACATAGGAAAGCAATAGCTTATAAGTCACCACCAACAGTTCTTATGAAACCTCTATGCATAATAAAGGATTTTTTCCTATTTTTGCCTTTTATTCATCTAGATTTGAGTTCTAAGTACAATTATAAATATTAGCTAATTGTTAAAAGCAACCAACATGAATAAATAAATAAATAAATATCACAATAATCATAAACAGATGAAACGCAAATACTGGTGGCTGCTTACAAGATTAGAGGTGCTGAAAGACTCGTTCAAAGAGCTTTACAGTCACTTATCCAGATGCCATGATTTCTCCAAACTATAATGACATCTATGAATATGTATAATCTGTAATCCCTGAGATATTAGTCCTTCCCAGAATATCAAAACCTTCCCGAATCACCAATTAACCAAATCAATGTACCAATACAAAAAAAGAAATGGAAAATCTTACATGCAGATAGGAAGATGATAAGTTGAGAACGAGGCCGCCGATTTGGAGCAGGGGAGAAGAATTCAAGGAGAGACTCACAACCGAAGTTTCAGTTAAGTAAATCCCGTCTTTAACCTTTCGTGGAGGTGAAAAATGAAAAAACTTTTCACGCGTGTCGTACGGTAATAGGCTTAGGTGCGTTTTGTACTGGCGTAGGTTGCGATTCGTGGTATAATTTGACTTAGCTGAAGACTTGAAGTTCAAATGTACTCTTCACGCATGTCGTACCATGATAGGTTTAGGTGCGTATCTTAGTAGTAGTTTTTTGGGCCCTCCGCCTTAGCCCGTGTTGCAACCAATGGACTTGGTGGGCAGGGTCTTGTATTTGTATGTATAGATGGGTCGTAATTTGTTTAGAATTGTTGACGTCGTTGGGATGATTTTGCATAGCAGAGTCAGAGAAATGTATGGCTTTTCTAGTTATTCAAATGTGATGGCAATAGTACCGAGGATATATTCTTTCTACATTAGTGTTCTTGAAAGTAGTGACTGTATATTCAAATTTTGTCGTAGCTAGTGTGGCTTGGTTTTATATCATGTTCTTCGAGAAGCTATTCCAATTGATCATGATGTATTTGCCTTCAACAATTGTTGCAATGATTTTGTACCCTATTGTGAGCTTAAGAATGAGCGTCTATTTGGCGTTTAATCCTTGTTTGAGATGTTTAGGAAATTTCTGCAGGAGTTTAGGGACAAAGTGTTAGGGTGCATAATATGTTTTATTTTTGTGAAATTTAGTTTTATTTATGGTGTGATGGAAATGAAATATAGGATGGGAAGTTACCAATTGACATTTGTCTATAGTGGAATGTAAGTGGTAGAAAGCAATGTTTTTTGTTAAGGTTTGCTAAAAGCTCGGATCAAGTGATGAGAAATAGATTTTTTGAGATTCTATGTTGTGCGGGCGATCTTGAAATCAGTACACAGATGTGTGGTGTTAGAAAATATTGAATTTTGAAAATAGTACATAATTTTGGAACTATAGTTAAGTGTAATTGGATTATGGGTAGCTCTATTTGTGCTTATTGTTGTGAGAGATAGTGTCCATGGCTAATAGTTTTGAAATTGGTGTTGGTTGAATATATCTAAGTAAAATTAGATAGTGATTTTCTATATTGTTTTCATTTGTATATGTGTTCCAACCAAGTGTGAAATATTTTCCTTCCAGGTGGACTTGCTGTTTCTCTTGAACCATGCTTTAAGCAAATATAAATTGTGTAGTGGGTATTTAATTGCATTCAAGAATGAAATCAGAGTAAGGATATTTTGGATAAAAAGTAGTATTATGGAATAAGTACCGGATTAGATTGGTCATTGTGCCATATGAGAAAACATAATTTTGGAGTTGGCTCTCGGATTGGTTGTCTGGTAAAGGATGCTGTATCTGTGAAAAATACGTTTTTCAATTAATGTATGATATGTGCTTGTGTTTAAAAGTTGGGTATGAACATGCCTGCGAGATTGGTTTCCATATGAGTGTGGTATAGTTCTAGCCAATGATACGTGAAGGAAAGGTGAGCTGGTTTTTTATAGTGTTGACGGATAATTTTGTTCATACCATTTAAATATTTTTTGTGTCAGCTTGGCCCCTTGAGGCATAGGCATATTTAGGATGTTTGGCAGTTTGCTTGGCTTAATATTGACTTTCTTGTTTGAGGTTTTTTTTTCTCTAGTATGCTTTTCTGAGTTGGTTTGGAATGGTGTTTTTAATATTTTTTCGAAAATGTTTGGGAGTTTTAGCTGGAAATGCTAGGGTGTGTGAGGAGGATAGTAATGAAGTTGAATGTAAAATTTGTTGTGTATTTATAGAGAAAGCTTGGGGGTGGGGGAGTTTATGATTAGATTTAATAATAATAATAATAATAATAATAATAATACTTATTATTATTATTATTATTGTAATTTTGTTAGATTTATGTAACAGGTATATTTAATTGGATCTTAGATAGTTGAATTAGCAGTGTGGCATATAGTTTAGAATTCGACAAATTATTTTGTGTGTGTATGTTTATACGTATGTATATGTATATGTATATATATGAGTTTGTAAGGTTTTTGGTCAAAAGGAAGGTTTCTTTAATAGAGATTGAAGAGAATTGTACTTCAACATTTGAGAGTTTGAATTAAATGTTTTATTTGGAATCATTTGCTCTGCTAAGTAGGGGTGAGTAAATTCGGTACATACCGAATTCATAATCGAATTCAAATTCAATTTGGTAATTTGAAATCGGATATTTGGTAATTTGATACAAATTCGGTACATACCGAATTCATCGAATTCTAATATGGTATGAAATAGGTAATGAGATTGTGAATTTGGTAATAACCGATTTCGCATTCAAATTTGGTAAAATGAAATAGGGTACCGCATTACCGCATTCGAATACCAAATTAGTTTATAAAATTATATAATATATAGATAAATGTTATTTAGTATTAATATATACTACTAATATATTATTATATTATATAGGTAAATGCTATTAATAATTATTAGTATATGGTATTATCATGTACTTATAATAATAATAATAATAATAATAATAATATATAATAGTGTACAATATATTAATTTAGTATTTGTTAATTGTTATATGACTATAATAATACAAATATATGGTAATACATAACAATATAACATAACTATAATACTTATTATTTTATACATGAGTAACTCTATATATATAGCTCTTGATCTTAGATACTATATTTGACGATCTATCTCTGTTAGACAATCGCTGGCACTTGCTTTCTCCCTTGACCCTGGTACTGTCTTAAGGAAACGGATTCAACTAACATGACTAGAATTAGATAATAATTAATACATAATTATGTATAATGCTAAATATTAAACAATAAACATAATTAATAATTAGAATTTAGATATTGGTAATTTGATACGTCATTCATGTTTGAATTATTGAATATTTGAATGCGTAACCTGTAACTTGCAACTATTAGTATGTTGTAAATTTACATTACATATTTAACATAAAAATTCATATTCTCTATTCACTAATCTTAAGGTTTTAAGTATAGACAAGACAACTAAACAGTGTAAATAAATGCATATGAGTTGCAAATTAATGTATTAGTGTATTGACTTTCACAATAACATATGTAAATAAATAAGTTTTATTTTGATTTGAAACAAATTATAAGTTTGCAACTAATATAACTTATCACTAATCATTGTAATTTATAAGTTTGTAACTAATATTACTTATTATTAATCATTGTAAATTATAAATTCATAAATTATCACTAATCATTGTACAGTCTAAGATTTATTCTAGTTTAAATTAATCACTTTTTGTGTGTTCCTTAAATCATAGACTAAGGATTCTAGGTACAAGTGATCAAATAAATGCCAATTAAATTAAACCACAAAATTATTAGAACATAAGTAATGTGTTAAATTATAAATAAATTGGAGGATCAAATCAGTAATAATTTTTAAAAAAGTTATTTTTTTTATAAATGAATTCGGTTAACCGAATTCATTACCATTTCCAAATTCGAAATCGGTTGTGAAATGAATTCGGTTATAGCCAATTCAAAATTGAAAGCGGTTTAGATTTCTATAAGTCAAATAACCGAATTTAACTAATCGAATTATTGAATTTGTACCGTTTGCTCACCCCTACCGTTAAGTCCTAAACTCCACTTGATCACGAAATCCCTAAATAGTGAAACAAGATTTCCTACCAAAAAAAAAAAATACCGGGTAAACATCAAACTAGTTATTAGAGAAAATTATGTAGCCAAATAGTAAAGCCATCAATAGTAATATAATAAGAGCGGGAGTAGGGAAATGCTCCTAAAACCATTTGCTAAGCCTTCTCCTGTTAGGCTCGAAAATAACCTAAGAGGAGGGATAAATTAGGTTGATTATAAAACTAATCAAATTATGGGCACTTTTTGTTCAATATGAAATTTACCCTTTTTTTCTAAATGATCACACAATGAATCAATCAATGAATGAACAAAAACACTTGAGAGAAGTAGAAGATATAAGCAATTTAAAAATCACAAGATAACAATAAGTAAATAAGAAAGAAAGAATTGCAAACCAATTGACTACCAAGTTCTTCTTGAGCTTGTAGATCAATTCAAACAAGTTTCTTCAAGTTGATGAAATACAACCAATCTTGTGTACAAAGAAAGGCTCACTTCCTTCTTACCCTAAGTTTCGATCGGTCAAGTTAGGAAGTTTTACTATCTTTCAGGACAACCCTCACAGAACTACACTATTGAAGTATTCATTCACAAATAAAAAGTTTATAATGAACTTCACACCACTAAAACTACAAATCATCCTTGGAGAGTGTTTTTTCACTAAAACTACTCTATATCTTTTGTATCTTCAGTGTGCAAAAGTTATTTGAAGGTTTTGACCATACTCTATTTATATGAGACTAAGAAAGTGCTTCATTAATGCTTCTAAAGGATAGAAGGCAACTTAAGAGTCAACTAGCCGTTGGGAGTATCGGACGTCCGGTACAGCCGATACTTGCGTCCGACAGACAGGTTGGGAGTATCAGACGTCCGGTACAACTGATGCTTGCGTTCGACAGCAGACAGTGAGTTTGAGAAATCGTCTTAATTCTTTCGGATGTCCGATACTTCTAATGCTTGCGTCCAAAAATAGATAGTGAGTTAGAAGGAATTTCTTAATTCTTTCGGACGTCCAGTGATGGAGTTCTTCATGCGTCTGAAGTACTGCATTGTTTATCGGACGTCCGATGTCTTCGCGAGCATCCGATAGCTTTCAACTTCCTTCATCTCTTTCAAACGTTCTTGTTTTTTGAATCAGATTTGCTTCATAGCTGAAAGTATTTCTTGAAGAGATATTAGTATCATCCATTGTTTTGTAAACATCAAAAGTTAGGGACCAAGGTCAACATCTCCAAGCGGGGCTAGGGAAGTGTTCTTAAAACTAGGAAGAATAAATAAACTAAGGAAGTAGGTCACAAATGGACTCTCACTATAAGTTTAGGTGGTTGACCTAGCCATTAACGGTAATGTAACAAGAAAGTGAGGAAGATAGAAAACAAGAATATATAGGCAATTTAGCGACAATTCACAGTATAATATAAGATAAAATTGAAAGAAATTTATTGAAGTTTGAAGCTCAGAGGCTTACAAGGATGAAACTTTGATTGTAACTTGATCAAAATTTGACTCCAAACTAGTGCACCTAAACTAGTGTTTTCTAGAGAATGAGGAGAGAATTCTTCAACTTAGAGAGAGAAGTGAGTTAAAGAATTAGTATGTTTGAAATTGTGAGTTTGAGAGGTATTTATAGCAAAACTTTCATTTTGCTATAGTACTCCCTATAGTATACAATAACACTACAGTATTACTATAGTGTGCGCTATAGTATTCAGTGTAGTTTTTTTCTGTCGTGTTTCCATAGTAACTTGCCAGATTGCTATAGTGATTTTTGATGCTACAGTGAATTCTACCAGTTTTACAATTTTTGTTTTAATGATGTTTTATGAAATTTTTGAAAAGAAATCTTTTTCATTCAACTGTTCTCTACTGGCTTCTGATGACGAGCTTGATTCTAATACTTTGACCTTTGTTTTTGAGGTTAATGTTTGGAGTTGAGCCAAAGTTTGCTTCACTTGTTCAATGCATTCTTCCTTGTTTGTGATTGATGCAAGTTTTGCAGCTGCTATTGATTTTTGCTAGAAGAATTGACTTGTTTGTGGGTCTGTAGGTTTGAGAGCCTTTGGATTTGCCTTGAACCACTCCTGGATATGATTCGATTAGATTGCTCCTTTGTATGCTGGGCACTATTTGGTATAACCCTATTTGACTAGCATAGAAGGGAGTTAAGATTGCTTAATAAATTCAAATTTCCATATGAACACCCAGCTACTAAGAAGATTGAGAAGTAATGTAGACTAACAGGGATGTAACTGTCTGAAAGTTCAAACCTTCGTTTAAAAAATTTATATCCTATTTGGACATTTAGAATCAAACAAAGGAGCAAGTCTTGTGCAAGCTTCATATCCTGTAAGTTTTCTTATTTTCTTACATTCAAATAATATTCAATCAAATGGTCGGCTGAACCGCCTATATTCATATTCATTCACTTGTTTTTATTTGTTTTGATTATACTAATCATACATGGCCAGTTATACCGCCTGAGCTAACTTACTAACTTGTTTTACATTTTATTTATATTTTGTTTATACATAACTGGTTCAACCGCCTATACTAACTAGTGGCAGTCCGACTGCGACCCACTTCCTAACTCTTATGCTTTCCTCCTCTTAATTTTTATTTACTTTCCTGGTTTAGATCAATCAGACAACCAGAAAGTTAGGATTAAACAATCATTTCTTATTCCTGAGCTGAAATTAAAAATTCAAAGAACCACTTTAGTTAAGATCATACAAAACTTTTAAGGGTCTTCTACCCTAAATAAACCATATTCAAATCCTTTCTTACAAAACATCCCAAGTCTATACCATTCTCAAACAACTCATTTTGATATTTTCAAAATAAGATCGAATACCCTTAGACATTCATGCAATACAGATAGTATTTATAAATGGAGCATGGATGGAGTACTCAGCTACAGCATTCTTATAATATCTCAATAGGTGGCAAGCACAACTGTACCATCCTCAGCTATGTTTCATCAAAGGTTGGTACAGTTGGGCAATTTCAAAAGTGGTGGGAAAAGCATCTCATCATTGGAGATATAAATATTATTCACAACATTCTCATCACAACTAATAAGGGTGAATCTGATCTACAAAACAGGAACATTCTCCCGGAAACAATGTCATTCAATATCACATCAATTGGATATATCCTGGATATATTCACATCTGATGATGATTCTGGAGTAGCCTAAAAGGATTATCAAAACTATTCCCAAGCTCCAGAAGATATCAATATATATTCCTGACAAGACCAGATAAAGACAAGCTTCACAATAAAGATTTCTTCAAAGGCTTTCTTGGATCCCAATACAAGAAGATTAAGCCTTGGGAAGAAATAACTTGTGAACAGAACCAACAAGCTGACTGGTTTCCCAAACCAACAAAAGATCAGTCCCAAAGAAGAATTCTTGGATCCTTTTACAAACAGATTGGGCCATTGAACTACCATACAAGGCCCAATAAACAACCCAAACCTATGAGTCTCAAAAGCTTTTTTTCTACAACACAACCAGTCTTATCCATTTTCAAAACCCATGAACCAAGACAGATAACCCAACTGTCAAATCCTCTGATCGAATTAGATGCTGATAAATCTTGACGAAAGGAAGATTATGATACTTCAACATCTTCTTCTCCAACTATCAGTGACGAAGATGAAAAAGAAGGACATATGAATCAAAATCAAAACCTTCTTCTCAACATCATTGAAAAATCAAAACAACCCTACCTACACCAAACTTCAAATCCTTTAAAAAAACCTTCTCTTTGATATTCCAAATAACTTCAAACAAAATTTTCTAGAAATTCTTGACAGATCTACTATTTGGAATCCTCAAACCAACCTTGTGAATCTAAATAACAATTCTCAGTTGCATCAGGAATATTTGATCCAAATACGATTACTAATTATTGGTAATTATATCGAAGCAAAAGCCCTAGTTGATACAGGGTCAGATCAAAACTACATTCCTGAAAAGCTTATTCCAATCCAACTTTTAGAATTCTTTAGAATAACCAATAATCCTAAACTTGATATTAAATTCAAATTTTTGAATATCCGAAACCAATTCTCAGATACCTTCTTTCTGACTAAGTATCTGACTAACCATATTATTTTAGGAGCATCATTTCTCAATCAATTGGCTCCTTTCACTATAAGAAAATTTTCCTATTATGACATACTTGTGAGGGTACTATTCAGTAAATGCCTCAGATAAACACTTATTAAGGCATTAGGTAGTTTCTGCCATATTAGCACTTATTAATTAAATAAGAAAGACAATGCATAAGGGACAAATCTTATAAGAAAAACTGAAAATAAAAGAAAATATTTGTAGAGGCATTTTAGAGATGTGCCTTAACAACTATTAGAAGGAAAAACAATCCCAAATTGTCCCATGAAAAGAAGCAGCAAATTGTTTCATGAAAAAATAGAAAAAATTCTCCAAATTGGCGCCTAAGAGTAGCGACAAAATTGTCCCAAAACTCAAATCCCAAATGCCCATCTTTCTCCCTCACTCTCTCTCTCGGTCCTCTACCAATCTACCATTCCAACACTTTCATTTTTCATTGACCCATCTCATTCCCTCACACACACTCTCTCTCGGTCCTCTACCATCAAATTTTTTCAAAAATCATTGCCGGCTCTCACTAGCTCTCTATCCTCCTAATCTTTTTTCTTTTGATTTCTCAAATTCATGTTGATTATGGTGGATCCTAACTCAATCTCATGAAGTTGCTCCTAATTTTGTTGATTGCATGTTGTGTCGATTGAAGGATTGTAGGACTATCATCAGTCACTCTATTGTGCTTGAAATTAAATGTATGTTTATATACTCATTAATTTTAAAATTATTGATTTTGGGAAACTTCAATGCAAATGGACTTGTTTTGAATTTGTCTTCCACTTACATGTATATTTCCATTTGCATATGAGAACAAGCTATTGATTATTTGGATATTGTGTTATATTTGACTTTATTTTTATTAGGATTTCTTTTTTCTCATGCAAATGTCGGTTCTTGGAATTTCAGTCTCTTTTTTATGCAGCTATCCCACAACCTTAAATTTTGTTTGGTCCAGCAAGAGTCAAGCAGCCACCTTCGTTTCATTTATAAGCATAGTTTGTGCACAATTCCTCTGATTTTTTGAGAATATTACAAGACATTTCAAAATCAAGAATGGATGGATGGTGTAACACATCAAAATCATTTTTTCTTACAAAAAAAAAAGATAAGGAAAACTTCCAATTCTTGGATACCGAAGACTTAAGGCACGAGTTGACTGATTTATTGCATGGCAGCTTCATTTAGGCTCCTATGACATTCTAATGATTGTATAATACTACAAGCAACTTGAATAAAAAATCCATTCTTTGCTAGTGCCATTTCTGCAATCAATACCTGAAATATGCTTGTATCCAAACTTTAATTTTTAAAATTTACTCAAGGTAGTTGCTTTTACTTTATTTTGGGCAGGTTTATATTTGCTAGTAAGTATTTGACGGAGGAAAAGTGTTAGCCTTGGATACTCTTGAGCAGGTACATTACTTTATTGGTCTAATTTTATACATTCACATTCCTGATTAGTCTTGTTCTAATTTCACATTTCCTGATTAGTCTTGTTCTAATTTGCTTTTGAATATAGCAGTTGGTAATTTATTATTTGAAATTTGATATTAAAAGTGTTCATACATTATAAAGGTTTGCTGATATGAAATTGAGTATTTTAGTCTAATTTAATCTATCTTGCAATAAATTACAAAATTATTGGTTATTTTAGATTTTATCTCATATAAAATGCATTATTTCAGGTACTCAATCATTAACCCTCCTTTATGTTGTTTGATGAGTAAATATTTGATAGCTCTAATAATATGGATAAGAGTTGGATGTGGAAAGATAGAATAAGTGGTGAATTTGAAAAGGGTTTGGAATTATTCTTAAACTATGCCTTTAAGCATTTAAGTCATGGGAATGGAATGATTGCCTGTCCATGTTCAGAATGTAAATGTGGAGTATGTGTGTCTAGGACAGATGCAAAAATGTATTTGAAGGTGTTTGGATTTCTTAAGGGATACACACAATGGGTAGCTCACGGGGAATTTATATACTCTTCTGCACCGATACAGACCTCAGACAATGTTCCTCATAACGTATCTGATATAGGTGATGAATGGTCTAGTTCATGAAGCCTTAGGAATACTGCAACAAGATCCTGCTATGGCTGGTACATTCGAATCTAATCAGGAACTACCTAATTCAGTTGCTGAAAAGTTTTATAAGTTAATTGATGATTCTCAACAAGAACTCTACCCTGGTTGTTAAAAATTTTTCCAAGCTTTCGTTCATAATTCGCTTGCTTCACTTCAAGTGTCTGGGTAAATGGAGTAACAAAATCTTTGATATGCTTCTTGATTTGTTGAGAGAAGCATTTCCTGAAGCCATGGAAAAGTTGCCTAAATCTTACTATGAGTCTGAAAAATTAATGAAAGAATTAGGACTTGATATGAAAAGTATGATACTTGTCCTAATGATTGGACTTTGTATTGGGGAGTAAATGCAAAAAGAACTTGTTGTGAAACATGCAAAGAACTTAGATGGGAAGCATCAGAAAATGATCCAACTAGTAAGAAAAGAAAAGTCGCACGTAAGGTTTTATGGCATTTTCCACTAAAACCCAGGTTGCAACGTTTATTTATGTCATCTAAAACTGCAAACCATATGAGATGGCACTCGGGGGGTTATACTAATGGTTATATGAGACACTCTACTGATTCCCCAACTTGGAAAACTTTCGATTATCAGCATACAGATTTTTCAAAGGATCCTCATAATGTTAGGTTCGGGTTGGCTTCCGATGGATTTAATCCATTCAAAAGTATGAGCTCCACTCATAATACATGGCCGGTGATTTTGAAACCTTATAATTTACTGCCTTGGATGTGTATGAAACAACCATATTTAATATTGTCATTGTTGATACCAGGTCCACATGCTCCTGGTAATGATATTGATGTATATTTACAACCTCTAATCAAAGAATTGAAAGAATTGTGTGAGATGGGGGTCAATACATATGATGCATCTTACAAACAAAACTTTCAATTAAGAGCAGCATTATTGTGGACTATCATTGATTTTCCTGGCTATGCAGTTTTATCCGGTTGGAGTACTAAAGGAAAATATGCATGCCCTGTTTGTCATAAACACACAACTTCACAACGGTTAAGACATAAGGATTGTTATATGGGCCATAGAAAATTTTTGGATCCGGCTCATACTTTTAGGAAGAATTCCCGAGCTTTTAATGGAAGGAAGAACATGGGAGAGCTCCTAAAAAATTGATGGTGTCTACAATTTTATCTGAATTGGAAAATTTTCAAATCAGATTTGGAAATATTGATGATACTCCAACATTGCCATTTAGTTGGAAAAGGTTGAGCATTTTCTTTGATCTTCCTTATTGGAAAGATAATTTAATTCGTCATAATTTGGATGTCATGCATATTGAAAAGAATATTTGTGATTGCATTGTTGGGACATTGTTGAATCTGGATAAAAATAAGGATGATTATACTGCACGCTGTGATTTACGTGACATGGGTATAAGGCCAGAACTTCATCCAGTTGAGAAAGAAAATGGTAGATTTTATTTGCCTCCAGCCTGCTTTACAATGGATAGGAAGGAAAAAGAAATTTTTTGTAAAATGCTAAAAAAAGTGAAGGTACCGGACGGGTATGTTGCTAATATATCTAGATGCGTGAAAGTGAAGCCACCCCAAAATTTATGGACTTAAGAGCCATGATAACCATATTTTGATGCAGCAGTTGTTGCCAATAGCTTTGAGAAAAACATTATCGAAGGCAGTCCGCTCTCCATTGATTAAATTGAGTAGGTACTTTCGAAAGTTGTGCTCTAAAGTCCTTTGTGCTGAAGATTTAGTCCACATGGAGAAGGAGATTGCTATTATACTTTGTCAACTCGAGAGAATCTTTCCACCATCTTTTTTTGTTATCATGGTGCATTTATCTATCCATTTGGCCACCGAGGCAAAAATTGGAGGGCCAGTCCATTATCGCTGGATGTATCCTATTGAAAGGTATGTGTTCTCAAATTAAATTAATAATCTTAATATTTATTTATTTATTTGGGCACCTTGAAATCTTATGATATCATATTTCTTCTAAGGTACTTGGGCACCTTGAAGTCTTATGTTCGAAACAAAAGTCGACCAGAAGGTTGCATTGCTGAAGGGTATATAGCAAAAGAGTGCTTGACATTTTGTTCATTTTTCTTGGCTGATTATGTGGAGACAAAATTGAATCGATCAAATAGAAATGAAGATGTTGCTAAAAGTTCTTTAACTGGGCTAGATTTGTTCTCAATGTCAACTCGTCCATTAGGCAAAGGAATGCCCACTAAATTCAGTGATGAGGTTTTGAGAAAAGCACATCAATATGTCCTATTCAATTGTGACCATGTCAATACTTATATCAAGTAAATAAATAATATTTCAAAAATGTCCTATTCAAAGTTATCTAGAACTCATTGAATATTGTAATTGCAGCCAGCATTATCAATTGATTCAAGAAAGGAATCCCCGAGCTGGAAAACATGTTACTGAACTCATGCATAGTGAGAATTTTGCATCTTGGTTTGCCAATCATGTATGTTAGTAAACATTGCTAGTTATTAGCTGTTTTTGTACTACAAATTTGTCTCTAATGTTCTTATATATAATACAGATTGAGCACAATCTAGAATGCAAGGGAGATACATTACTTATGGATTTGAAGCGGTTTGCTAAGGGTCCAAATATTGTTGGGATGCAATACAAAGGACTGCTTGTAAATGGTTTTCGATTTCATGCAAGAGAGTTGGAGAAAGAAAAGAAAAACACAAAATAGTGGAGTCATGGTTAATGCCACAACCTCAAGTTTTGCAAGTGCAAAAGATAATAATCCAATTTTGAGTGATTTGGATTATTATGGAATTTTGACTAACATCATTGAGTTAGACTACAGAGAAGGTCAAAAAGTGTTGTTATTTGAATGTGATTGGGTCTCGAAAGGAAAAAGGCTAAAGCAAGATGAGGATGGGTTCATGTTAGCCAACTTTTTGAATGTAAAGCAGCACAATGAACCTTATATTCTTGATGTTCAAGCATCACAAGTATTTTATGTGGAAGATCCCCTTGAAAATGGGTGGCATGTTGTTATCACCATAAGACCAAGAGCTGAGTACAACATGGATCATGTGGGTGATGTGGACATGTACTTGCAAAGTCCAATTTCAAACATACAGTTGGAAGATGACAATGGAGATGTTAGCTACATCCGTGATGATGTTCAAGGAGTCGAATTTATTCCCAACTAGGCCAAATTCATGATATGCTTCCACTGTAGATTCGATGTTTTATTAATTTGTTGCATGTAGACTTATCAAATTATCTCTGGCTATGCGTAATGTTGATGTACCATGCTATAATTTTGGAAAATTTGCATCTTATGTTAGCTAGTAATGTTGTTTAGTTATTTATTTAGTTCTTCTTAATTGCTGAAGTTTCATTTTTACATTGGAATGTGCTAAATTTTAGTTGTAGTTTATTAACTTTATTAAATTGACTAAATATTACATGAATTGAGTTTGTTGTTCAGACATGGCTAGGACTAAGCAAAGAAGAAATTCCAGCAGCAACCGACTTATTGATGAACCAATTGATGAGCATATGAAAAATCAGTCTATAAGAGTGGAAGAGCTTCAGAACACAGGTATTAGTAAGAGTATTTGATATTTTAAGTATATTATTGCATAAACACTAATAAATATTGTTCTTACTTTTTAGATGATGAGACTGATGGTGATGTGGAGGCAAAAAAAACACGAGGGCCAACATATATGACAAGTGTTAGGGGTTAGCCTACATCTCATCGTTATAAAGTTAAATTCAACAAACTCAGTGGGCAAAAATAAATCAAGATTTACTGAGTTCTTGGGTACAATATCAAGAAATGGTTCATATGCCCCAATTGACGTCCAAGATTGGTGAAAAATTGACAAGTCTCGGAAGAAGGACATGTTAAAGATTGTCAAGGTAATAAAGCTTAAATCAGTTTATACATGTATCAATATTTGTTAGTTATTTATGATATGATGGTTGGAATCTAAGCACATGAAATATATTGTAGGAAAAATTTGATGTCCCATCTAGTGCAAAAATTTGGATTCTTCGTGCTTTGGGCAAGTATTGGAGGAATTGGAAGGATGGTTTAAAGCAACATACTACAAGCCAAATATACAAGTTGAAACTCAAATGCTCAATTTAGATGTGCGAGTAGTAAAAGATCAATATAAAGTCATTGCTGATTATTGGGAGTTAGAAGATACAAAGGTATATGTATATTCCCTTTATGTAATAGTATATCAGATTATTTTGGATTTATTTCTAAATTATTTGTATATGATATAGAAAATTAGTGAAAAAATAAAAAAGCAAGGGCAATGAAAGACCACGAATCATAATACCGGGAAGAAATCATTTGCCCAGATTCGAGCAAACATGGTAAACATTTTTGGCTATTCTATTATGTTTCATTTAATATTATTTCAATTTGTTTAAACAAAAATTGTTTTTGATACAGAAGAAAAAATTAGGCCGCAATCCTTCACAAGTTGAAATGTTCAATTACTACTACACTAATAACAAAGGAAACCCATCTAGTAGTGCAACAGCTAATATTATGGTAAGTAAAATCTTTCATTATGCTGTTTACTTGCTATAAAATATGTTAGAAAGATCTATCTATTACTTTCTAGTCTGTATTTGGATTGTACAAATGTAATCATTGTTTTACTCTTTACACTTTTGCAGCTTGCAATGAATGAAAAGGTTAGTCAATTGCCTCCTGATACTGAAGATCCTGTTGGAAAAAATGATGTATTTGCACAAGTAGTTGGGCAAGACAAGCATGGGCATGTACGAATGTATGGTTTTGGTGTATGTCCAACTAATGTGTGGGGTGATGAACCTAGTCGAAGTGGATCTCAGCGACTAGTATTGGATCAAAAACATGAAATATTAGAGATGAATGCAAAATTTGCTCAGCAAGAGGAACAAATTAAAGATCAAGCAAGAGAACTTGCTAACTTGAAAGCTTATTTAGAGCAACAAAATGGTCATAACTTATTGAATCAATCAAGAATCACTTCAACATCATCTAATCATATGTCAACCTCAAGTTCCAGTCTTAGACCCCTTAAAGTAAGTTTTTTAGTACATTTGTTCGGTAATGGCAGTCCTCTTTGCTTGATACTGATATGATATTTAGATATGTTTTGGTATTACAATATGAAAGCAATTTTAGTTTAGTTATTTTTATATTTATTACATGTTACTCTTTGTATGAATGACCAAAGATTACTAAGATGATGATACGGTATTGGGGCTTCTGACTAGGTGAACTCCATCACTCCAAGTAAATGAACCAAATGCGAACACATTTCTCTGTGCTGTGTTTGTTGATTGAACTGTAATATTGAAGCTTTTTAATTTCTCCAATCTGACTGGAGTGTAGAGTTGATGGAAATATGCTAACTTAGTATCCCAAAGGCTATGCCGACATTAGTAACACTATTGCTCACTGTTATGGGTCTGTTGAGGTTTGCAATTGCAAGTGAGAGATAGTTAAGATTACTTGGTGAAGGCACGACATTTGGACAGTTTGGTAACATGACATGTGGGCAATTTTAGTTTAGTTATTTTTATATTTGTTACATGTTACTCTTGAGTAGTTGTGGACTTTCGTAGAAGTATAGTTCATAGTTTTCTTACTATAATGTTACTTACTACACCACATGAACTGGAATTTCAATTGACTGCTTTGCTTATGGCTAGTTTTCTGATGTTTTGGGTTTTGCATTTTCATGTAGGAAGGAGACTGGATTTCTCTTTTTAACTTAGATGAGCCAACAAAAGTTGTAGCAGTTGGACGGCTTCAATCCCTTGATCCTTCTACAATAGTTGGGGACCAATTAATAGGTTCAAATTAGTGTGAAGTTGTGACAGCCCCACCTTACCCTAAGGCGAACCAAAGGGTTCGGCGGACCGCCTGCCCAACTCTCGCCAGGACTCGTTCACTCTCTCCGAACAAAATAAGATAAACCCTCGAGGAAACGAAGACAAATCCCAAATTGGAAATACAAATTTACATTCATTCCAATCGTAATCAAATATACAGTCCCAACTATAACCAAAGCTTTAAATTCTTAGTACATTCCAATCCTAATCAAGCACTAGAACGAGATCAAAAGCCAAAACAATACAAAAGGCTAAACTATACTATACAGGTCTCTCGCCCTTGCTCGCAACCCCTGTTAAGGAAAACAAACGGCGTGGAATGAGCTAAAAGCCCAGCGAGGTTCTAGATACATAACCAAACAATTAAACAAGGCATTTAACACGTAATAGCATGAAATCCCGAAATCATTTACAATATAAAGCAATTGTAACACATTCATTAAAAGGATACGGGCTCACGAGGAGCCATTCGTTCATTCATTCGCCTAACATTGTCCTTATTTCTCCGATCATTAAAAACATGTTTGTAAGTGAAAACTCCTTCATTTTCATGTCATTCGTTCATTCATTCATCCCACCAGTCTCCGCCAACTTCGTGGTTATACTCGAGTATACCAAACGTTCACATTCACCCAGGGTCACTAATCGCTCGACCGAGTCCGCTTCTGACTCAAGTCGACCAGTAACGAAGGGCAAGGGCCCAGTTCAGCCAGACGGCTTACATTCATGCACAAGTAACATTCAATCATTCAATCATTAGAAATTTCACGTTCATTTAGATCGAGTGCGATAAAGTACACACTCGCCTAACGAAAACCATTTTAGCAATCATTGATAACATGTAACATTTAAGCAAGAATCACAAGTAGCCACATAGTCAAAGGAAATATAACGTACTTCAATTGCTTATTAAAGTAACAATCCAAAGAGTCACAATAATTCACATAGTCATGAGAAACAAATCGTATATAGAACACTCACCTAATTAAGCAAAATTAGGTCCAAAGTATCCCTCCGGATATCAACTTTGGTCACCAAGAAACCCTAATAACAATCATGAGAAAATATTATGGCTCAACCATCAAAATGTCCAGTGAATCAAAGAAAGTTCGAATAAAACAAATACAAGGGGGAAGTATGATTTTTTTGAAAGTGAAAAGGGTACATTTTGATCAAAAGAAATGAGTAACTAAAGGTTTTCCAAATCAAACATAAAACTAAGCTCAAAAGGGTTTTAGAAAATTAAATCGGAAAAATTTGAAACAGTTGCCACGTCAGAATCCGGCCAGAACTTGGCCGGATATCCGGCCGGATTTTCGGCCGGATTCAAGGCAGTGAGCAACTTAATTTTTTTCTCTTCTTCCCCTGCCAATCCGGCCAGAAATCTGGCCAAGACTTGGCCGGATACACGGCCGGATAGTGAACAGTATCTTCTCCTCATTTTTCGTAAAACGTGTTTTTGGCTCAAAACTAACACATTTGCAAAGAATTAATGTATAACAAGTATCTTGGTTAAAAATCATATGAAAAAGGTAGTCAAATACCTTGAATTCACACTTAAAACCTTGCACGTTAAAATTAGGTTTTGTGGCCGAGAAACCCTAGGCCACTCCTTTTGTTTCGGGACGAAAATAAACACGTATTTGAAGTTCAAAACTCGACAATTGGAACCAAACATTATGGTAAAAATAGAAACGTACAAATGCAACTAAAATAGCTCACATAACACTACTCAAGTGGAACTAAGAATGTCCAAACAAAGTACATCCAATGCATCATAAAACTCGCATTTCAAACTCATTCATTCACTTAAACTTCAAGGCAATAAACGGACAGCATTTCCCCTAAATTCCTTCACTTTTCCATGCTACAACCCAACTACCAAATCATACCATTCAATCACAATTTCATATACAAATCATGAGCTATCAAACACCCTTAAAATACACCCAATTGGAAGCTTTACAACCAACCACAAAAAGGCCCTAATATTCCATCATAACTCAGCACACACAGCTCCGATTCAGTTGATTCCAAAGCCATTTGAAAGCTAAGATACAAGGCTATAATTCTTAAGAAGGCATCAAAAGCTAATTCATTAATCTTCCCAGCCAAACGAGCCAAATACAGAGGCTGATTATCATTTCCGGACAGAAACAGGGAAGCAGGGGTAAATTAGTCATTTCACAGGCTACAGTGCTCCGATTGGGCTGAAATTTTACAGGCATAATCTACACTCAATTCTCTACAACTTTCATGTTTTGAGCTAAGTCCAATTCGGCCTCCATCATGGCCAAATAACACTGGGAAGAACAGGCAGAAATATTCACTATAACTGAAAATCAACATATCACTACTCATAGCTAAGAAATAATGCACAAAACCACCCAAGTAGCAACCACAAGCCACTAATTAGCATCTATTGGAACCAAAGAAGGATGTTCTTAGAAATTTTACTTTAGAACCTCAAAGAAAGGGGTGGCTTAGTCTTTCTTCCTCCAAATCAACTCCACCAAAGCCCTTAGTTTCCCTTAGCTAGCACTTGTATGGAATAGATTTCAATTTGGTCGGTTAAAACTCAAGATTTGGGCAAGGATTGAAACTAGAAATTGAAGAGCTGTCTCTTGTTTTCTCCTCCAAATGGTTCGGCCAAGACAAGAAAAAATGGAAGGAAAATTGGTCAAATTTTGGTTTTGGTAAAGGTGAGAAAGTTAGGCAAGTTTCCTCCAATCGGTTGGCGACACTTGTCACTTTGAATGGTTCCAAGCTTATCTTCTTACTTCCAATAATTCATCCATCTAACCAACCTCTAATCATCTCCTAGTACTATGGAAAATAATATCACTTAGTATTTCATCACCTAATCGGAAAAATTATAACGCACTGCGGGCCCCACGTCCGGAAAATGCTCTTCAAATTAACGTACTCTAGCTTATACTAGGAAAATGATTTAAAAATTGTACTTACTTGTAAAATGTATAAAACATTTAATATTTTTAAGGACAGTATAAAATATGGCCAAGGAAATAAAATAATACTTGGAAAATGTGAAAATTTTCGGGTTCTCACAGAAGTGCTAGTTCAAATTGTGATTGAACGTGATGAGCATTTGATTAGGCCTTATGTGCCTTTGCAAACAATTGCTGATTCAATTGGTGCTCCTATAGCTTGGCCAACAAAATGTTTTTCCTTTTCTAGCATTCAAATTATGTTAACTGTTAATATTTCGTTTGTTTGTCTCATTTGATAATTATGATGGATTTTAATACATAACATACTTATGCTATAGGTAAAAATTTGTGAAGATTGATGTGCTGAAATTCAAAAGTGGATAAGATGTTGCAGCAGATGGATACTTATCCATTTATATGGAAGTGCTCTAACTGTAAAAGGACAAAGTGTTGCTGCATATATTACAAGAAGTTGGTTTACTAGCTGTTTAGTTGGTTTTAATTTATTTGGTGCTATTTAGGTGAAATCGTGGCAAACAATCAGTAGGACATTCTAACTGTTTCATTAATGTTGCCTCAAATATTATGTTTTTTTTGCAAGGATGAAAGTTTAATTGGTTGGTTGAAAAACTACTAGAAGTTATGAGTACTTTAATTGTAATCATTGGTTATGGTGATAATTTGAAAGTGATTTTTCAATCAAATATTGTTGGTTTTGGTCATTGAATGTGAGATGTCCAATATGAATGTATGATTATATTGATATAATAGGAATGTTATATTCACCGTAATACCTGTGGCTGGGCATAAAAAAGAAAAAAGTTCCAGTCTATTGAGGTACTTGTCGCGATAAGGGTTTTTCGTAGTAGAAATTTTCTTGTTACACAGCAGGTTTTTGAGGCATTTTAAAACACCTTTAAAGGTTAATATAGAGACATTTGCTAGTATCTACATAAGATATATAGTGACATACTTGCATGCCTCAATAACAACTATTTTTTGACATTTACTACTATCTCAAGAACAGACTGTTAAGGCATTTATAAGCGTCAACTTAAAGTTAAGATGGCATTGTGTTGTGCCTTTAAAAAGTTGAGTTCTTGATAGTTGAATCCCAATTAAGGCATTTTTAGGTGTTAGCATTATAACCTTGTTTTGGCATTTCTAGATGTCTGAATTATTTTCTATGTTGTGGCACTTAATTGTGCCTTCAAAAGCTTTTGTGACATAGGTTTTACATGGCACACTAAGTATGTGTCTCAATATATTAAGTGCCTCAACAAACTGTGACTTGTGACATTTTGATGCGTCTCTATAAGCTGTTTTTCTTGTAGTGTTATCTTTTCCCTCTTTTAATTATGCGTTTAGAATCTTGTTATATGGATCGGCAAGAACATGGACGGGGTCGTGGGCGTGGATTTCGGCAACTCCGCACTCCCGAGAGAGATGAGGGATCAGTGACTGGTCCGAACCAAAACTCTAGAAACGAAGAGGGTGACCTAGTGATTACGGCCCTTAGCTGCACAATTGATGTTCTTGAGCGTTTAATTGAGTGTCAAGGTCTTGAAACAGTCAACCAACCTTGGAATCAAGAGAGGGGTGAGGATAGAGTTTTAGAGCGATTCCTGAAGTTTGCCCCACCTAAGTTTCATAAAAGATTTGATCCCGGAACAGCAGAAATTGAGTTGAGAGGATGATATAAGGCACTAGTGAGAGTAAGAAGTTAGGGAACACAAGAACGTGGAATTGGAAAAGAAATACAAAGGAAATTCTCAAACCGGTCTGGCCGTGACTTCTAGTATAATTTGTGGATACTGTGGCAAATTTAACCATACTGAAACCGAGTACTGGAGAAAGTAAGAAAAATGTCTGATCTGTAATAGCGCCGAACATTAGGTTTCAAGTTGCTCTAGTGCCCCTAAGAAAAAGAGAAAATACTCAGCAACCTGCTAGGTTTGCTACAAAACAGTCGAGTGCCAGAAAGGAGTGATTAATGCTAATGGCTGTGAGAGAGATCCCAGCAATGGAAACTTTACGAGTGGGGATGGATTTGGCTCCACTCGAGGGATAGGGGTTGTAATTTTACCCTAATTTAGACTGGCACTTTTAGATATTGTAATTTTTTGTATAGGAGATAAAGTTCTTTTGTTATTTTGTACATTTGCGACTTAGCACATTTTCCTATGATTTTGTTTGTTTTCTCTTTCTTTTGAAATGATTTGATGAATTTATTCTCACTTGGTATAATTATTATGATCTTTTATGACAAAAAAAATTTACTTTACTTTAATTGATTTTACGACTTATATGTATATTTAATTTATTGTCCCACACCTTTAGACCTGTAATAAGATCATGAACGGCACTTGAGAATAGTTTTACAAACCCTAAGAGAGCACCAACTTTTTGCTAACTTCAATAAGTGTGAGTTTTGGTTGGAAGAAATGGCCTTTCTAGATCATATAATCTCTAAGGAAGAGATTACTGTGGACCAACTAAAGTAGAAATTGTTTCTAAGTGTAAACGACCACAAAACCCTACCGAAATTTGGAGTTTCTTAGGATTAGCTGGATATTACCGTCGATTTATCAAGAACTTTTCTAAAACTACAAAATCCTTAACCGAGTTGACTAAGAAGCATGACAAGTTCATATGGGATTCTAAATGCGAGAAAGGGTTGAAAAAGTGTTTGACTGAGGCACCGTATTAGCATTGCCGAACGGAAAAGATGATTTTGTGATTTATACAGATGTTCAAATGATGATTTAGAATGTGTATTAATGCAAAATAAAAAAAGTGATTGTGTATACCTTCCGTAAGTTGAAACCTCATGAGCAGAATTATCCGACCCATTACATGGAGTTAGCGGCAATAGTGTTTCCTTGAAAAGTAGAGATATTATTTATATGGAGTGACTTTCGAGATTTTCACTGATCACAAGAGTTTCAAGTATTTATTTTTTCAAAAAGAGTTGAATTTGAGACAACATAGATGGGTGAAATTTTTGGAGAATTATGACTGTACACTTAACTACCACCCCGAAAAAACTAATGTGGGGGCAGATATCCTAAACTGTAAAGTGTAAGTGGCTAATTTAATGGTGAGAGAATGACTCATGTTAGAAAAAGTAGATATTTGATGAGATTCTGTCACATGAGGAAAGACCGGTAAAGCTTTTACATCGAAAAGTGAAGAAAATAAGACGCAAGCAAATTTCGCTAGTGAAGGTTTTATGGAAAAATCATGGAATGGAAAAAACGACTTGGAAAGTAGAAGAAGAGATCCGAAAGAAGTGTCCAGAGCTGTTTCTGAATCAAGATATTAATTTCGAAAAGAATTTTCGAAATTTTTTTAAGGGGGGAAGGATGTGAGGACCCGAATTTTTTCTTATTTTTATTTTATTTTACTGGCCTATTTAATTATTTAATTATCCGTTTCCTCCAATTAATTTATTTTATCCATTTTAATTTCATTTGCATTGGACAATGTCTCATTTTATATTTTTAAAACGTTTAGCTAGTAAATTTAAATTTTCTACAACTCGTTTAGTAAGGAATAATGAATACACATTTTTCGAGATAATATTCGGTCCAAAAGTATAACGATCTTGGAGAATTAATTTTAAACTAGTAAGAAGGAGTATTAAAAGTGCAAGAGAAATTATCTTGGAAGATTAGTATTTAAATGTAACAAACAAGAAAGAAACTAATAGTGCTTGGAACTACACAGGTTACTATTCCTAGTTGACTTTTACCCCTCAAAAGCTCCCTTTCACCTCACTTTCCCATCACATTTCAAAGTTTACTTTCTCTCCTTTTCTCTCCCTAAGTGGCCGGCTCTCTGTAGCTCAAGAAAAAGGGAGAAAAGATCCAATTTTTCTTTACCAATCTTGCTTCAAGATCCATACAAAATCCTCCAAACTTTTAGTAGTTGATCTAACTTGAAGGAAGCTTCCATCTTGGGGTGAAATCTTGGTGGTTTAGTGGTGCATAACTTGACTCTACTTAGGGTTCAAGAAACCTTCAAGAGGTAACAAATTTTACTCCCTTTGATCTTTAATTTTTGAAAGAGTAGCAATGCTTAGTGGTTGTTTCATGGTTTTGAAAACCCTAACAAAAAACCTAAACTAGAGGTCTTGAGGAAACCTTTGCTTCTTGTTTTAATCCTAGGTAGTGGCCTTGAGATGAACTTTTAGGCAGAGGACTTAAGGCTTCTCGTTTGATTGTTGTTGTTTTTGGGAATAATGGCTTGATATTGGCTTGGTAGTTGAGAGAAAATTGGAAGGAATCTAAGGGAGGTGCTGACCGAAATTTGGCTGTCTTGTTTCCTTACTTTAGTTTCGAATTTTGTTGCTCAAATGGTTGCAAAAATGCTTGTTATATGTTATATTATGTGTATAAAAATTATCTCTCAAAAATTGTTTCAATTGGTTGGGCAAAACTTGAGTTTTGAGAAAAGAGAGAAATCTGGAAAATCTGCCCAGATCAGCCGACCAGGGTTTTTTTGACCGCACATAACGCTTTGTACAAAAGTCAAAATCAAATGCTGTTTACAGCATTTGAAACTAGACACCAAAATCTTTCCAACAGTATAAAAGTCCCCTGCTAATTCGTTTTGAGTGAGCTGTAGTGAACCGGCAAAATAGACTGATTTGTTTCACCTGTTTATCCGAGAAAATTATATAACTGCATCTTATGGCTCAATTTCAGCCCTCTTGTGAAAAGAGTTTGAACACAATTTCTTCTGATGATTTATAGCATTTTGAATCTAGTTTTCAACGCCCTAAGGCATTTCCAATTTTGACTTGTGTAGTTTTAGTTATGACCAAAATTTGAAACTCTGTCAAGCACTTCAAAACTGAAAATTTCGTAAACAGGTTCCAAAACTCAGCTTTCTTAAAATGATTGTATCTTGGTGTAGAAAGATCCAAATTGAGTTCTATTTACTACATTTGAAACTAGATTAGATTTCTATTAGTGGTATAAATTTCCAGGGCTGATTCTCTCTCTACGAAGTTTTCCGAATTTCCAAAGTTTACTGAAATTGCAAACTGGTTTTGCTCTGTCATGTCTGGAACAATGACTTTGAGCTAAATTTTGAATTATTTCAAATTGGAGTCTGAGAAAAGTTCTTCTAGAGATGTTTGTGCATTGAATCTAGTTTCTAACAGTATAAAGTTTCCAATACAGAACTCGAGATATGATTTTTCTAAGTAATATCGCACCAAGCTGGACATTTTCTGGTTTCAAACAAAGGACTCTTTTAAGGACTTTCAACGTTTCTTTGAGATTGTTAGTCCATTTTAAGTTTAATTTCATGGTTGGATGCAAGATCTCTTTGAATTTAAACCTTCATTTTGAATCTTGATTTCCAAAAGATTTAACCTTTTTTTATACGTTTTCTTGATTGTTCAATTTTTTTAGTTAATGGCATCTCTTTTCATATTTGAAATTATGGATTTCAAATCCCTATTCTTGTGCCTTTGATTTCCATGAGTTTGAACTTTTAAAAAGGGAGCGTTTTGACTAAGTAATTCTTGGAGAATTTTATTAGTTTTATACTTGAAACTTGGAACTTTTACCTTTGCCATTTACTATGAAAATGCCTAGAGTTTTGGATAAGTTTTGACTCCATTAGTTTGAAAAATGGGAACGTTCTTTATATTCTAACTTTTGGACATGAGATTAAAAGTTTTGGGAGATAGAAACCATCTACCTTATTCTCGATTTTCGTATCGAAAGTAAATATGGTCCTTTCTTTTGAAATTGAGATTTACTTACCATGACATGAATCAAAAATGAATTTTGAATTCTCTTTGAACATTATTTTAATGATTTAGCGAGAAAAGTTCCTTTAACTTGACTCGAACTCGTGACCTTAAACCGTCATTTGAGAATCTCGATTTTCAATGAAATAAACCTTTTTGATGCATTGTCTTAATTCTAGGCAAACGAACTTTCTTCTTTGTATGTTCTATGACCTAGGGTATCTGTGAGTGATGGTTGATTAATATTTCTTCAGGTGCTCAAGAGGGACACGAAGGAATCCCGACAGTGAACTTTAAAGGAATTTCTTGCTCACTTGCTTTTGAAATTGGTGAGTGTCAAGTGCATAACTTGTTGTATAATACCATGACTTGTTGCATAATACTTGAACTACTTCTTGTTGAATATGTGAATTGGACTTGTCGAGACGAGTGTGTATTTTATCGCACTCATTCTCTTTTATTTGATTTGATAATTGATCTATAATTTGTGATTTTGATTTGGATGGATTTGCCATGAAGTTGTATGTTGAATTTGGAGGAAAAGTTGAGGACAAAACAGGGGAGATGCTGTCCGAATTTTGGGGCAGCTTATTTCCTTTAATTGTGGGCTGATTTTGTGATAAACTTGCTTAAGATGCTTGGCAAACCTTTAATCTTTACTTATGTGTTGAATTTTGGTTGAAATTGAAGGGTTTTCATTGGTAATTTCCTCCAATTTGCTGGCTGAAATTTTGCTTGTTGGCTAAGTGATAGTGAAGCATGTTACCTTGTTTTTCTCCAACCTTTTCATGGCTAGTTTTGGGCCAAAACTTGTTTCATACAGTCGTTAGGACTTTTGTGCGTCGAAATTGGGTGAAAACTATGAAGGTTGGAAGGTGAAAAACCTCATGATTTTGCTTGTTTCACGGCTACAAAAAAATTCTGGTTGGGATGGCAGCTTTGTACCTTGCTGCCTTTTAGCCTCAAGTCCTTAGTTTTGGTAGTCTTTTGGACACAAACTTGTTCATTCACCTAAAGTTTGGATTGTTGAACCATAATACTTTTATCTTGGTTGTTCTTAGGATTTGTTGGTGGTCAAGGGCATAACCCGGGGACGAATTTTTGACGTTGCTTTGCTTGAACTGGTAAGTATTCTAACTGCATGTTCCGTGCTCATTGCTGTTAGAAATTACTAGGGCACTTGATTTGTCATTTCATAGACGAGTGTGTACTTTACCACATTTGACCTGACATGACTAAACTCTTATTATGCAAAACCTTTTCACAAGAACTAATTTCAACATATTGTTGGCTTTTTCCTTTGGTTTTTATTTCAATAAAAATAAGAAAAAACTCTCTTCTTTTGTATGTTACATCTGAAATTGTTTTATGGGTTTTCTAACGGGTATCAAATAAGAATTCTTTTTTGAGTTTCAGGAGTTTGTTTCTCAAAAGTAAAATTTAATCCTGTAAGTGTGAATTTAGAACAAAATTGATTGATAGTGCAAATGTTTGAAAAAGATATAATTCATTACAAGCAATTTGTACAACTTTATAATAGGAATGCAAAACGATGATCATTTTAAAAAATAAATGTTACTTATATCAAATCTACATGGTGTTATTTGACCTTTATATTTTGAACTTTTGCCTTGTTGGTCAACTTTGATCTATTCAATTGCCATTGCCCGACACATAAATACACTAACAAGTATTCACTGACCACTCATTATAAGTTATTTCGGCACAAAATATCTCGCCATCTATCAAACTATATCTTACACCAACTTTTAATCATCAAAATAATTTTTTTTATCTCAATTCAACCACTCAACCAACTAATTAGTATATCTGTGGTTGAAACTATGTTGGCTGAAACTATGTACTTTATCGTTTCATCAATAAAGTTTGGTTTTTTTTTAAAAAAATTATCCGTAGTTATTTCATCCTATTTTGCTCTCAATCTACAAAATAAACTGAACATGTACAACTCATGTATCAAAACCTAAGGATAAAAATCTCCACTAAGTTGGCAAAAAACTCTAACAACTATTAAACTATATTTTCTCGTATGCTTTTAGTCACTCAATTATATATTTTTTATTTAAAATGGCCACTCAAGCCCCAAATCTATATATTAGTGGTCATTGTACGCCAAACTGAATGTTAATGTAATAGAGTAAGTTGCATGTGCACTACACATGCCAAAGGTCGTGATATGTACGTGAAGCTCATTTTGTTAGCATTAATAACAATATTTGATGGAATGACCCCTAGTGTACCGATATAAAAGTGTAGTGACTATATTAAAATAAAAAAATATTTGAGTGATAAAAAATGTACGAGCGGAATAGTTTAATGGCCTCAAGAGTTTTTTTGCTTTCAGGTCAAAAAATTCAAGGGATATATTTGCCCTTAGATTTTGACACATAAATTGCATGTATTTAGTTTGGCTGAAAGGACCATGGATATATTGATTAATTAGTTGAGTGGTTAAATTGAGATAAAAAATAGTTTGATGGTCAAAAGTTGAATCAGGATATAATATTTAATGGCTTGGAAGATTTTTTTTGCTTTTCCTTGTAAGGTTGATTTCTTAACATTTGGCAGAAAATTCTATTGATATTTCGGCCCTGCATGGTTCAAATAGTTGGAACCCCCCCCCCCCCCTCCTTCTCTCTTCTTTTGCAAGTAAATTGGCAGATTTTAACCAAAAATAATTGAGTGCAACGTTGAATTGGACCTGAGAAAAAAAATTCAAGCACGATTATGTCGATATAATTAACTCCAATTCCATCCTTTTTTTTTTATTGTTAGGAATTAAAACTAATCATTTTCGTTCTAAGGAACTAAATTTTCACACCAGCGATATGTGAGGGACGATTGGTGCAATTCTCCCCCTCAAGAATCAATGTTGAGCATAGAGTTTACCTTAAGAGTTCTTTGAACTAACACTTCAAACTATAATTTTCTTACTCTTGTTTTGGTTGGACATGTTTTAATTACTATTATATATGTAATCATATGAAATGGTATTTTTAAATAAAAAACAAATTTCATTAACGGATTAGTGAAAATCATTCACTATGATTTGATTTACAGCACTAATTTAATAGCAAGTTAAATACGAATTAGAAATAACATATCTACAATTTGTCATTAAAACATACCATAAGTTCATTTTGTTATTAAGACAAACTTCATGAGTGGTAAAGATTATGGATTAATCTTATATATACTGTCAATGTATACATTATCATGGTTGGATGGATGACATATAAGCAAATTTTGAGTTTTACCATTAGATATATGACACATGTACAAAATTTGAATTTGAAATTTAAAATTTGTTCATGTGTTATCCATCAAATCATGATAGTGTATACACTGATAGTGTGTATAAAATTTACTCAAAAATTATTGACTTAAAAAGTGCAAAAGAGTTCATTAGGGCTTTTGGACATATCTTTTGTTGCTCTAGCCAACATTTCTACTCTCTTCTAACATGAGTGCGTACTTGATAAGTTTTACTATTCAAAAGGATTGACTACAATTTGGTCAAACCACATTGTTCATAAAATAATTTGTGAAATCGCTTGGATGTTGAATGTAATTAACCCTACCCAAGAAAAGAAAAACCCTAAACAAATTGGAGGTTGCCTAGAGTTGCACCATTGTCAATATTACTGCAAAACATACACACAAACCCACCTGCTAAAAAAGGTAAAAAGATGGAGGCATGTGCTTTGGCCGTTAATACAGAGAATTATGTGATTATTAAATATGATTTGACATTAATCCAATGCTAATCAATGATAGATTTGAATAGTTGTTTAAAACGGTCAAATGCATGACGGTAACTTCACTGCTAGTGTCACCCGCCCGGTCTGCATTTTACGAACAGAATGTTGGAAAGAAATGTGTTGATATGACTGTCCTTTTCTTGATTGTGACGGCCAGCTACTCCTTGTAACTTCTCAAGTTCCTTGCTTTGTTGACGGTCAATTCGGTGGAATAATTGACCTAAATGTCAGAATAATTTATCATGCTGAGATAATGATCGAGTGATGTTCTGTCCATTATGTAACAGTGGACCAACGACTTCGGAGTTCAGCCCAAAATAATAATAAAATAAGAACGAAAAATCATAACACGACTTTCTTTTCCTCACATGTTTGATTTTACCTAAAATTATGCAAAACCTTTTCACAATAACTAATTTCAACGTATTGTTGGCGTTTTCCTTTGGTTTTTATTTCAATAAAGATAAGAAAAAACTCTCTTCTTTTGTATGTTACGTCTGAAATTGTTTTATGGGTTTTCTAACGGGTATCAAATAAGAATTTTTTTTTTGAGTTTCAGGAGTTTGTTTTCTCTAAAAATGAAATTTAATCCTGTAAGCGTGAATTTAGGACAAAAATGATTGATAGTGCAAATGTTTTGAAAAAGATACAATTTATTACAAGAAATTTGTATAACTTTATAAGAGGAATGCAAAATGATGATCATTTTAAAATATAAACGTTAGTTATGTCAAATCTACATGGTGTTATTTGACCATTATATTTTGAACTTTCGCCTTGTTGGTCGACTTTGATCTATTCAATTGCCATTGCCTGACACATAAATACACTAACAAGTATTCACTGAGCACTCATTATAATTTTTTTGGGACAAAATATCTCAACAAGATGAAAACATCTCCCTACCTTGTATGCCTTTATGTGTCCACCAAGATGGATTTGGTGCTATCTCTATCTTTATTGTACATTACAATTGTAAGTTCTAATCTATACATTTGTATCCTCACCCATTCTCTATCCCTGAAAAGTCCATAATCATCCATGCTTTATAATATGTTTATTTGTTTATATTGTTGATGAATGAATATGCATACTATACTTGATATGATGAGGCCTTATGCAAACAAACTAAAAACAAGTTTAAAATCCCTCAAATCGAATATGCATCAACTTTTAACTATCAAATTATTTTTTTGTCTCAATTCAACCACTCAACTAACTAATTAGAACAGCCATAGTTATTTCGTCGTATTTTGCTCCCAATCTATAGAATAAACTGAACACGTACAACTCACGTATCAAAACCTAAGGGTAAAACTGTCCACTAAGTTGGCAAAAAACTCTAACAACTACTAAACTATTTTGCTCATACACTTTTAGTCACTCAATTATATATATTTTTATTTAAAATGGCCACTTAAGCCCCAAATGTATATATTAGTGGTCATTGTGCGCCAAACTGAATGTCAATCCTAACAGAATAAGTTGCATGTGCACTACACATGCCAAAGGACGTGATATGTACATGAAGCTCATTTTGTTAGCATTATAACAATATTTGATGGAATGACCACTAGTGTACCGAATTAAAAGTTTAGTGACTACATTAAAATAAAAATATTTGAGTGATAAAAAATTTACGAGCGGAATAGTTTAATGGCCACCAGAATTTTTTGCTTTCAAGTCAAAAAATTCCATGGATATATTTACCCTTAGATTTTGACACGTAAATTACATGTATTTAGTTTGGATGAAAGGACCATGGATATATTGATTAATTAGTTGAATCGTTAAATTGAGATAAAAATTAGTTTGATGATCAAAAGTTGAGTCAGAATATAATTTAATGGCCTGCAAGATTTTTTTCCTTTTCCTTGTAAGGTTGATTTCTTGACATTTGGCAGAAAATTCTATTGATATTTCGGCCCTGCATGGTTCAAATAGTTGGATTCCCCCCCCCCCCTCCCCTCCCCTCTTTCAAGTAAATTGGCAGATTTTATCCAAAAATAATTGAGTGCAACGTTGAATTGGACCTGAGAAAAAAAATTCAAGCACGATTATGTCGTTATAATTAACTCCAACTCCATTCTTTTTTTTTCTTTTTTTTTATTTTCCTGTGGTTGACTTCTAATTCTTTACTGACGTCTTATATTTCCTTTTGTTTAAGTTTTGTTGACTTCATTAAACTAAACTACTAAAACATGTTGGTGTTTCTAGTTTAAAAATGATATTACAAATCGTCTTTCTTTCCACATATTTCTCATGCTTTTCAAGTTAGAGAGTGTTCTCATTCACTTCTACCCTTTCAGAATTCAAGAAAAACTGCCTACTGAAAATAATATTCTTTTCAAAATTACAATGGTATGCTCATCTTTAAAAGTTTGAGCAAATTCTATTTGGGCAAAGTATCTGAAGAGCTAGTACTTAAAAATAATTTTTTTCCCTTGAAACCTAAAATAAGGTAGTAGAAGTACAGATTCGAAGAAAAATTAATAAACAACCCCTTGAAACAACAACTAGTCAATTTTGAACAAACATATGTTGTTGAAGATTATAATTGAAATTCTTGTCATGTAATAAAGTCAACTTATTTTGCTTTTGAGCCAAAAAAAACTTCCCAATTTCTGTATGTATATATGTATGTATCTGGTTCTAAGAGAAATTCTAGAATTAATAATTGTATCTTACTACATCCTTTGATCAAAATCCAAAAAGTAGCAAGTTTACTTTCAAGTCCTAGCATAGCAAATGACGGGAACATTTTGCTTGCTTCTAATATGGTGGGTTCAATTGTTTTGTCATTAAATGCAATGATGTGTTTCTTGTATTCAAATACAGCTAAAAGTGGCCAGGTAAAAATATTGCAAAATACCTTCTTCTTTGAGGAGGGTTGGGTTGGACGATAAAAGAGAATAAATTATAAATAACAGATTCTGGTTCAAGACATCATGCTTACAAATAATAATAAATAAATAAATAAATAAAGAGTACCTTTTCCTTTACAAAAATTTTGAAACAAAATTATGCAAAATTTTAGCAGTCACTATTTGTTCCATTGATATCATTACAAGTAATCCGCAATAGTGAGATCGATCTATCCATTTCACGATTTATCACACATCAATAGCATTATGACTAACAAGTAACAATTGTTAAATAGTGGATTAAATATTGATATCAAATTAGATCAAATCCATATTTTTGTGAAATTTGATACACCATGATAGGTTTAAATTAGTCCTTTTATTTAAATATATAATAATAATTTAGTGCTACACTTGATCTTCACCAAAAGCCCCGGAAAAGAATAGATTAGGATTAGTTTGAAAAACAAATAAGACTAGTTATGAAATGATCGATTTGTCTAAAAAAAAAAATCTTTTATCGTATTATTTGAAATAATTACTATGTATGATGTAAGTAAAATAATATTTGATCTAATTTTGTATCAAGCACATCATGATTTCCGTTTGGGCCGTATAATTATAAAATAGGTTTTCATAGTTTTCAAAACATAATTCATGGAAAGTGAAATAATTTGGAACCCATCAAAAGGGTGATTTTTTTACTGGAGAAATCAAAAGAGTGAAGTCAAGATTCTCCGTTTAGACTGAAGAAATACACATTTTACTTTTGAAGAACACGTGGCATAAAATCATTGCCCGTTGCCTCGTGACTACACAACGTACTCTCTCACCAGATTCCACCCAACTGAACAGAATTCAGATGGCCCCAGTTCCTCTGTGTAACTATTTCAGATTTCAGATACCATTTGCCATTTCTCTGAGTCACCCCCTCCTCCATCATCACAAAAACCCATTGCTCCTTCAAGAAACCAATCCCCAAATGTCCATCCCACTTGCATTAAAAGAGTAAAGAGTTAAAACATACTAATTGCATTGCTGTTGAAGTACTCATCAGCAGAGCAATTAATAGTAGTACTTAAAATGGAATATGAAAGAATCCATAAGAGGCCTCAGCAGCAGAAGCAGGTCTATCATTTTACTTTCTTTTGGGTTTTTGTCTATTTTTTTAATTTTTTTGGCCTTTGTCATTTGTCACTGTTAAAGGAATTATAGGTAGTAGTACAACTTTCTCTTTTCCCAATGTGATTGTAGTTTTTGTAGTTTGCAAGTAAAGCAGCAGAGACATTTCATTTTCAGCTCTGTTTAGACTAGAGTAGCAGTAGCATAATAAATTTTTTGTTTGTTTTTGTTGGTTGCTTCAAGAAATAAAACAAACCATTGATCTGTCAAATCTTTGAACACTTAGTTCCAAAGTGCTACCATTTTCCATCATTTTCAGTTGGCTTTTCTTGTTTTCTTCCCCCTAAAACAGTTGTTGTTGTTGTTGTTTTTTTTTTTTTTATTGCTTTATAGTTATCTCCTGGGAAGTTGAGGACTATGATATTGGGGACAGGAGCAGAGAAGAAGAGAAAACAAGGAGGAGGAGAAGAGGAAGAAGAAGATGAGGAGCTCGAGAGTACTAGCCTCTCTATGAGAAGATCCCCAGATTTTGAGATCCATGATTCAGGTATGACATTTTTGTTCACTAGATCATGTTATTATAAGACATTTATGTGTATTTTCATGGTTGTGCATCTTTGGAGTAAAGGTTGTTACTTTCTGTGGTATTATAATCAATTTGGTGGAAATGCTTTCATTTCTTAGCTGGAAAAGTAAAAAGGGTATGAGGATTTTGACTTGCCATTGTCAATTTGGATAATTTAGGGCAAATGATTTGCTTCGTGGATGGAAAAAGTAAAAGGGTATGAGGATGTTCAATCTGTTTGGAATCTCCATTCAAGTGGGACCTATGGAAGATCTCTTTTTTTGACCATGATGACTTCAATCTTGAATATCATGTTTTCTTTTCCTTTTTCTTTTCTTGACTTTTAGATGCTTATAGCTAAGCTTGAATAGAATAGTAAGACCAAAGGAAGAAAGGGAAAAATGAAAAAGGAAAAGGAAGGAATCCTTTGTTTTCTTTCAATTTGAAAGCTGGGAAACTGAGTCAAGACTTGCTTTGTTTTGAATTTTGCGAGGAAAGGTATCTGATAATTTTTAATTATTTTGACTCAATGGACCAGTTACTGACTTGGGATGTATATATCCATGTTCGTTGAATCAGGGGCTATTAGTTATGATAATTGCAAAGATGTAGATGTCGTGACTGTGATTCCAGAGTACACAACTTTGACAGCACCAGCATCGTCAGTCAACTCGGAGATCACTTATGATAGTAGAGTGAAGGATCACTCCTTTAGTAGCTCAAGAATTAGGTCTGTAGATGACAGTTCTTTCCACTATGATAGTGGGACTGATAGTATGAGTGTATCTTCATCAGTCTTTGAGTTCCAGAAGTCTGACCATCGGGCACCACAAAGAGTGCCTCTTGCACCCTTTTCAAAACCGGCACCATCGAAGTGGGATGATGCACAAAAGTGGATAGCAAGCCCGACATCTGGCCATCCGAAGAATGGCCAGGTCAATCAAGGGATTGGATTGCGGAAATTCAGTCAATTTGGTTATGGTAGCCGGCAATCATCTGCCAAGGTGGTTGTTGAAGTGCCTGATCAGAGAATGGTACCATATGAGGAACCGGATACCAAGCGGATTGACTCTAGCCAAGCTAAGAAGGAGACCGGAGTGCAGAAGTCTGTGAGTTGGGATTCTAATCAGTTTGCTTCTGAATCATACAGCAAGCCAGTTCCCATGATGGAAAATTGCATCCGAGAGTCAGCAAGTAAGATAATATGCTTTTCATCAATTTCTTTGCCTATTAGAATTCTCAAGTTTCTTATCTGAGCTACGGTCTGGATGATGTCCATGGTACTTATCCTGGTCCACATGAAGTTCTTAAAAAGTAAATCTTGGGTAAAAAAAAAATTTCTGTAACCTGGAATCTCGCTATTTCATATCTGTCATATCAGTGAGCTATAAATAAAAAATCTAACTTTTTTTGGCAGAATTCTGATCTTGATCATTCTATCATTGATTCAGAATTCTTGGACTAATGCAGTGTTGTAACAAAAAGTGAAAAGATTTTCTTCAAGAAACAATGAACTGATCTGGTTGCAAAAAAAAAAAACTTTAGGTAAAACTTTGTTCTATTATGACTATCTATAAAGTCTTTAAAAGGCGTAACAACCCTAAATTTCTGAAAACTGGCAGGACATGGCTGTTAAAACCTTGAAAGCCAAAAATCCTTGTGGTTCATGTGATGATTATACATCCCTGCTTTTGTATCTGATCTTTTATCAGAGGGCACATATTAATCTTTATGCTTGCGGCATCTTTTTTTTTTTTTTCCAATTAAGTATCCGCATTTATGTAATATGGTGAAGATTGCTTTGTGTAAAAGATTAAGTTTACATCTTTCAATGCCTAAGCTTTCATGTAAAGCATATTTTCAATTTTGGATTATTGAAGAAGGTAGAGTTGAAAAGGGTAGCAAATCTGTGTATCCTTAAATAGTGCTTTAGTTTGCTTTAAGGATTTATAAAAGATTGCAAATTTGGTACAAAATATTAAAGCGTCTTTTGGTGCCTTGTATTGTTTATTTTTGTGTTTCTTCCCTAGAAATTCTCTTCATTTGCATCATTGATGAACTTATGACTAGTTGATCATGGTGCTTTAATTTGGTTTGCTTTTTACGAACTTCTACCCGTTAGTGTATACACTGACGGTGTATATAAAATTTTCTCTTTTTTAAAAGGACTTATAGATTTTGCTTCTTGCCTTGTTTGCTTTGTGTTTTTCATCTTCTTTTTGTTTTTATTAAAATCTCAGTCAATCTTCAAATAACTACTGGTCAGTGAGATATTTAAAACATAATGGATTGATCAGCTGCTTCTTCAAGCTTTCTAGCTCAACGAATAAATCAAAGGATCAATGCCCTTGTGATACAAATATGAATCTCCATGCTAATCAATGGGCCTCTTTCTTTAAAAATAAATTTAGTACTGATGTCTAGGATAAATGCCATAGGGTCAAACCTACTTCATCTCTGAAAAGTGATATCGTCAAGTTACCTTCTCTTCTTTGCCTATTAATTTTCTTGCCTGTTTGGAGAGCTTTAGATTATCAAAGTTATTCTCTCTATGCATGTAGAAAGCAACCTATCACTCTGCTTATCTTGTATATCTCTGCAATTATTAATTTGAGTATGCTGGATATTTTTCTTGCACTTCTACTGTCTCCAGAAAAACATGTTTTGCTTGAATACTACTTCTTGTTAGAGGAGTTAGGTGGGAACTACAGCCAATAATCCTAAATGAACATTTTGCCTCTGTTTTCTCTTCACCCTTTTGATGGATCTTTATTCAATATGAGAATAATGAAACTAATATAACTCATAGCTAGACTCAGAATGGCTGTCAAGAATTTTTATATTATTTTCACTCAAGGACCATTCTCTATTAACAAAAAAAGACCTTGATTTACCATGTAACTGCTTTTAGCTGATCTAGATTGCATGTCCAAATGTAGGTTTTTTTTTTAAAAAAGTTTTTAAAAATATAGGCTTTTTTTTTAAAAAAAAATATAGGCCCAGGACTTGTAATTCCTGGACCTCAAACTTAGCCACTAGACCAATGTCTCCTTAGTGTCAAAATATAGGCATATACATTTGTAATACTATTACAAGGCCCCTCTTGAAATATTAGTTGCAATACTAAGTTTCAACACGAACATTTACGATGTAGTTTTACCCATATCAATCATGATAGTTCTCAAGATGCCTTGCTTATTTAGATTGTAAACTGCTCAGAATGTCCTTAAACTTTTTCAAAAGGTTCAATTGGGTCTTTAAACTTTCAATTTGTTCGTTTTGGTCCTTTATCATTCAATGCTGAGCCTATTTAATCCTTGAGGTTTCTTTCACAAATCAGTTAATACCTTTTACCCCTATAAAATTGTCTATTATATCTAAAACACCAGATCTGCCACATGGATTTGCTGAAAAATATACTTCAGCCACAATGCATTTGGAAATCTTATTGAATCCACGCAAGTAATTTCAGACCTATTTTAAACTAGTGACTAAAAAATGAACAAAAAAAAAATTGAAGCATTTGAAACTTCAATTTTGGTAATTTTCTGGGATAAAAGGCTTATCAATCAGCTTTAATTGCATGTCTCCACCTTTATGGTGTGGACTGCAATAATGCAACGCAGCTCGGTTATAATGTCAGATTGAAAGTAAGATCAAGATCAAGCTATAGCTCAATCTGTCATCATGTGGACTGAAGTATTGTGTGCTCTGATTTGTTGAGCATGCTGATATCATGGTCAGTCTATTGTACATGAACTCACAAGCTAGATCACAATCAGCACTATTTTTTCTCATATACTCGAATTATTTTAGTAGAACTTTATGCAAAGATGCATGTATGTTCTAAGGATGTTTACTTTCTTGTATGAAAGTACCTACTTTAAATATTCTTATTGATCTAAAATCCAGAAACTGAATAAATTTTTCTTTTGCAGTTAACCTGAGCCGCCATGATTCAACTCTTTCCATCCATAGTGCAACAACATTCATACCACCACCGTCAACTGCTAGGTCTGTCTCAATGAGAGACATGGGTACAGAAATGACTCCAATTGCTAGCCAAGAGCCTTCGAGGACTGGAACACCTGTGAGAGCAACAACACCAACTCGAAGTCCTAATTCTTCTAGGCCTTCAACTCCAGGAAGAGCTGCCCCAGCTCCGTCTCCAATTGATCCTCTGAATGAGTGTTTAGATCCTGACAGAAAAGAGTGGTCTGAAAAGGAACTCCAGATGAAGACTCGAAGAGAGATCATGGTCCTGGGAACTCAGTTGGGTAAGATGAACATAGCTGCCTGGGCTGGCAAGGATGATGAAAATAAAGAAACATCAGCATCGGTAAAAACTATATCAACAGAACAAGAAGCTAAAAGTGTCATTGAGACACGTGCTGCAGCTTGGGAGGAAGCAGAGAAAGCGAAATACATGGCCAGGTTATTTCTATAAAATACTTTAATATAATTCTAAGCATGGTTTATTCACTGAATGTGACTGCTGCTTTATATACAGCAGCAAGAGTTATTGTGTTACATTTTCCTTTTTGCAATCTAAACTGCTCTGTCAGTTCTTCATGCTTTTCTGCATGTTGGTCTCTGTAAAATACAATATTTTCCTGGATACTGCATGTGGAAGATGTTGCTGTGGTTCTACATGCTAGATATCGGCAATCGGTCACAGGTGTGATGTAAATCCATGTGCATAATTGACAAAAGGACACAGACCTTAAAGTTGAATGTAAATCTAAAGTGAAGGATAATATAGTAGAATGGAGGGGATATTACCTGCCAATTCTTGACTAGACTTTGTCTCAACAAAAAAAGCTTTACAAGAATTCTTAAATATGTGTATAGCAAACTAGCAAATTAACTGATCAGAGTTAAATATGTCATTTGGAGGGCTTATATAGTGATGCAGTAAAGTTTGCCAATCTAAAGCACTAACAATGGAACATGAAAGTCAAGTTGATTGGTATTATTATTTTCATTGTTTGGTTGGGGTCTCTGAATTATATGCTGTCTAATTAGACTCGGAAACTACTGTGGATCTTTCAATTTAGGTTCAAAAGGGAAGAAATCAAGATACAAGCATGGGAAAATCACCAGAAAGCAAAGACAGAAGCTGAAATGCGAAAAACTGAGGCAAGTTCCCTTTGGTTCCCCCCTCAAACTTGTACACCAGATTGCAGATCTGCACTGCATTCTGGATTTCTATATCACATGCATGCTACCAATTTTCAGAATGTTCATTAGCCCTAATTGTTTATTTATAATTCTATCTGTTTATTTTTTAACCTCGAATCTTGAAATATTACGGATTTCACATACTCTCCTGCAATGTACAGTGGTTTGCATTCAAATGAGAGGACTTTTATTTAAGTTTTTGCAAATGAATTTCAAGTGCTCGGCTGAAATTACATCATCTTTATCTGCTCCTTTTCTACTACTTCACTAGACTGAGAGATTGGAACAGGTAAAGGAAATTGTTGACTCATCTTCAATCATAAGATGAAAAATTAAGACAAGCGATACTGACATGATATGTGATTTGTGTATAAAAATTTCCTCTCTCCCTGTTTCATTCCATTGTTCTTCTAAAATACACAAACCACCCATAATTAACAGATCTCATGAAATAGCTTATATAACATTCCAAGGTCTGATAGAGTACTGCAATACAAAAGGCAGAGATACAAAATTGCACTACACAGTTGCTACTTCCTCAAATTCAAAGCAGTTATAGGGAAACAACCCCAAAGATCAGTTTAAGGAACTTTGCTGTCTGTTCTTCATTCTCTGACCTAAGTTATAGAAGCCTTAGATTACTCAGTAATCCATTTTAGAACTCAATTATAACAGTACTAGTTCCAGTTATTTATTAAGACTTAACTATTTAAAAAGAGAAACAAAAAAGAAACGCAGTTGGAACTAGATTTCGTATGTAGCATCATATAAGGTTGAAAGTTCTGGTAGAAAATTTGTACAACTGTCACTAGATGGCATCATGAGATTCATGTATGATGTGATTTACACCTCAAGAGACTTGGAGTCAAATTCTAGACGACCAAATTAATAGATAACTTTTATCAAAGTTTACTTGTGTTTAAAGTTTATAGTTGGTGGTACAATTTCCATGGTTCCATTTCAACAATTTGGAAAAAAGCAGAAATAGCTCTCATACATTGCATTGTAGGACGTGCATGTTTTATCTGCTCAAGTGTCTAATCTTTCTGAAGTAACTCATATTTGGTTATTTCTTGGTGCTGACATTACATGATCGTAACTATATAGCTCATGGTTTTTCAGGTGGAAGTAGAGAGAATGAGGGCCAAAGCACAAGATAAGTTAATGAGCAAGCTAGCAACTCTTCAACACAAGGCTGACGAGAAGCACGCGGCAGCAGAGGCTAAGAGAAACCGCTGTGCTGCTAAAACAGAGCAGCAAGCAGAATATATTCGCAGAACTGGGCACGTGCCTTATTCATTTTCCTGCTGCCATTGGTGCTTTTGAAGCAAAATCCTTCGGCCATTGTTACAAATGATATGTTTCGTGTAGTTGTCCTTGTATACCTCATTTCAGTGTGCTTTGTAAAAAAAAACCTAACTGGTCGTCGTCATGAGATATTGTAACTAAGATCATGTTGATTTGGCCCCCTACCTTTTTTGTTTTTGTATTTTAAGGCCTAAATATCGCAGAATTTGATGGTAGAGCGCTCATAATCACATCCAACATGGGAAAAATAGACAATGAAATAAAACTTGTTTATTCAGAGTGTAAATATCAGCTTGCGATCCTGAGGTCGCGCTTCTGGCTCTAGTCCTTGGGAACATCTATGGGTGATCATGTGTGGTGTTGGCCTGTTTTGGACTAATGTGGTCGGGATCCCTGTGGATCTCTGCTACTTTCTTCTACTTTCTCCAGAATCTGTTGGCACATTGCTACCCAGTACCTCCTCAATTCGTGCAGGTTGCTCGGGAATGTCACTTAATTAACCTCTGAAGTTCAACAAGTAAAAATACTGTGAGGAAAACAAGTACCAATACGAACAAGCTCACGGTCCTCGTATACTGCAATCATGCAAATCAATGCTTCATCTGCTTCTAAATTTTGGTGGCAAGAGTGCTCGCATTGTCCATATTACTATTTAACAGTCAAATGACCCGTATAAATTGATCTAGAAAAAGTTTTTTTTTCGTTTTGGGAGGGGGGGGGGGGGGGGGGGCGGGAAGGAGGAGGGTCAAGGCTAGACCAAGATCTAGAATATAATATGTTTTGCTCCAAGGTTGGTAGGATTAGCAAGGGGTAATCTCATGACTTGATCTCTAGTCTCAACTTGGTGAGGCAAAGGACTACAGAACGGCCCTGGAAAATGGATTCACTCATGGACTTAATAAGGAATAGTTGTACATCCTATATAAATTTTAAACGTTTCCAGTATCAATCGTCCCTGAACAGTGTAACATTTTCTAAATGTTTTATAACTCTATATAAAATTTTGTATATCCTTCCAACAAAGATCTGATATTTTATTACTATTCATGTGAATTCCATATATAATAATTGTATCTCTGTTGTTAAGTTTTATAAGTAGTTCATGTAGAATTGCATTTTATTCAAAAAATATTACATCGTTTAGAACAATTGTTACTAACAACCGTTGGTGCCCTTGGTTTATAGTTGAAATGGGGCTTGACACTTGCGTGTCAGGTTACCCATATTAATAAGTTGTTTGTATTAGATTATGTTTTTCTTCTAGGTGAATCAACTAATAACACAAGAGTTTGCTATAGATTGGATATAAGAAAAGCGTTTTTTTTTAAATTTATGAACTATTGCATATTTACATGTATATACAATGGGGCCTTGTTTTGCTCAATCTGCTATTAGGGTGATCCATGTGCAACCATTTAGTGGAACCAGCGTCTTAAATGTTGTGCCCATGGAATGATTGAAAGATAATATTGATCGTTTAGTTGCGATAGAGACTTCTGTAAAGATTGAACTTGTTAATAGGTGAAATTTAAAAAGTTTGTGTAGAGATTAAAATTGTTAGTATTACCATGACGATTGCTCAGTTTTGATCGGTTTATGACTAATTGGGTGTTGATGAGTTATTTGCTACAAGTAGACTTCATCGGTATGGATTTAATTTTCCTTGATTGTAAGAATCATTGGTCTCATCTTGCAAAAAGCAATGTAGTGGTTAATTGTTTAGTCAATGTGAAAGAATCGCTAAAATCATTAAATTTTTTTTTAGAGTGTAAGTGGGAAATTTTCAATTCAAAATCTCTGACTTCTTACTTACAGTCACTCCTCTTGTACCACCCAATTCAACATATCCTACCCCAAATCATTAAAATTAAAATTTGACGCGATGTACTTTTTGTTGATGATAACAATTTCTTGTATTTGTACACTTCTGGCTCCAAAATGCATGGATGACTATGCAAAGTAAGCCTGTAATTGAAGAAATAATATCTTAGATTTTATAATTTTTTGTTTAATATAAAGATAGAGAGATTGTGTGGAAGAGAAGTTATTGTTCGATAGTCATTTGAGTGAGAATAATGCTAAATCAAAAAAGTATGTATAATTGTAGGCATTGTGAGTTGGCAATTAAATTATTAATGAATATTTTGCGCTCGTTGAATGAAGGTTCGATTGAGTTGGCAATTAATGAATGTTTTGGACTCATTGAATAAAGGTTTGGATTGTTAATATTATCCCATAAGGACGTGTTCCTAATTGGCATCGGGTGGTAGTAGCGTTTAGATGTTTGTATTGACAATATAGTAGCCATAAACAAATGCTTGAATTGTGTCATCCTGAAAACAATAAGTTCATGATCTTGTTAAATAATTTTAATAAGAGTAAATTTTATATACACTTTCAGTGTATATACTATCACGATTAGATGAAAGACAGATGAAAATTCAAAATTTGCACATGTTTTATATATCTAATGATGATAATGTATACACTGACAGTGTATATAAAATTAATCCTTTTAATAAACGTTATTTATACTAAAACAAGAAGTAACATGTTTCTTACGATCCATCTTTGAATATGTACTGTTGATAAATTTTGTTGGCTTGTGAACTAAACTTTTCTCAATGACTGCTAGTTTTGATATTCAGTTATTCCGCATTTTGGATAGTTGATTAATTAGAATAAAATGGTGTTCCATGTAAAAATTTTTATAAGGAATATATGGAATATAAGTCAGTTGATTGAGATGTGGATAGGCAACTATAAAAGTTATTAGTTTGAACTGTGTTGTATTAGAGTGAAATTGATTATATAGGAGGTGAAACAATGATATTTTAGTGAGTTTTGTAACTCCAATTGCTTAGGTAGTATTTGCAAGGTGGAAAATTTGCTAATTTTTGCTTTAGATGGATGCTATGTAGCTTTTGTAAATATATGTAGGAGTATTAGTTGTGTTAGATGGATAAATGCATGGATCTGTACGTTACATTTGTTGTGGTCGACATTTGGTATACTTGATGATTTGATATTTGCTTTATGTTGTCTTTCGGTGAATTGTTGTTTTAACGCGTGGTTCTTATATGTTAGCAGGCCTTGTAATGTGTTTCTTTGTTTTTGTAATAGTATGATTAGTATGTATAGTTGGTTATATAATTTGAATTCATTCAAGTTGTTATAAAACTAATAAACTACTATAGTATGAATGGAGATATTAGAGAAAGAAGTAGAGAAAAGGAGAGTGATATTCTTATATTCCAACAAGTACCAAAGGTCATTCCAAAAGATGTCAATGTACCTCTATATATAGGTACTACAAGAATAAAAGTACATTAATCCTATTAAACACCCACTATTACAAAAATATGAAAAAACTTATGAAACGGTTTCTCCACTACATGAATAGTATTATAGATTATAACTTCTATACATAATGTAGTCATAAATCATGAATTAATCCTCTTGGAAATACAAAGGGACATCCACACTTTTAATTGTTTCATAATACTCCCCCTTGGATGTCCATTACACAAAGAATATGCCTCGTTAAAACCTTACTAAGGAAAAATTCATTGGGACAAAAACCCTAGTGAAGGAAAAAGAGTATACTATTCTTGTGTATTAATTTCTCCCCCTGATACAAACATCATTTGAGATCATTTAATCGTCGCATTCCGATATTCTTCACCAATTGTATTGAGATATGGTACTTTAAGATCAAATGTCTCTTCATCTTCCTCTCATGGTCTGAAAGGATCCTTATTAGGATCTAATGATCTGACGACCATTAGGGTACTTAATGTATGTGCCTTATCCATATAAAATTACTTTAATACCTTCCGGGTATAAGCAGTTTGGTGGACAAAAATTCCACCTTTCAAATGCTCAATTTGTAAACCAAGGTAGAATTTTGTCTTTCCAAAATCTTTGATCTCAAATTTTTTTCTTCAAATATTCAACACTATTTTGAATCTCTTCAGGAGTTTCAATCAAATTTAGATCATCAACATATACAGCAATTATCACAAAATTTGATCCATTTTTCTTGATAAAAACACATGGACATATTTGATCATTGGTATAACCTTCTTTAGTTAAACATTCATTGAGACGGTTATACCACATACATCCAGATTGTTTGAACCCATACAAAGACCTTTGTAATTTAATACAATAAATATCTTTAGAATTTGATTTACATGCTTCAGGCATGTTGAATCCTTCGAGGATTCTCATATAAATATCATTTTCAAGATTTCCATATAGATATGCAGTAACGACGTCCATTAGACGCATATCCAATTTTTCATGTACTGCAAAACTCACAAGATATTTAAATGTGATAGAATCCACTACAGGTGAATACGTTTTATCATAATCAAATCCAGGCATTTGTGAAAAACCTTGGACTACGAGTCTTGCTTTATATCTCATAATTTCATTTTTCTCATTTCTTTTTCTCACAAATACCCATTCATATCCTACTGGTTTTACATCTTCAGGTGTTTAGACTACAGGTCCAAAAACTTTTCTTTTAGCCAGTGAGTCCAATTCAGATTGGATCACATCTTTCTATTTCTAGCCAATCATTTTTATACCGACATTCATCAACCGATCTAGATTCATGATCCTCATCAACTTCTATAATATCAAGTGCTACATTTCATTAGGCTCCAATTAAATTTTCTATGATTTAATTCTCTTCAGGAGTTGGCTCTTTGAGAGCGACCTCTTCAGGAAGTTGAATTTTGTCATGACATTTATTTAATCGCCGGAGATATTTGAAATGAATTTATACCTTATTTAGGTAGGCCGGTCTTAAATTTATTTGTAGCACTTGTGCATGTCCTTCAGGGACATCAATTTTAATCAAGGTATTTCCTGCAGGAATAGTTGATTTAATGACTCTTCTGAAGTCGATAATATATCTGACAATTGGTTTGCAGTTTTCTGCAAATGAATAATTTCTTGAACTTCTAGTTTACATTATTTTGTATGAGAATCGAGGAAATCCAATTTTTCAGATGATTTCCTTTCGGTTGATCTTTTTCTCCCCCTAATGTCGGGAATCGTAACTCATCAAAATAAATAAATCATTCAATAGATCACCCATCAAATATTTTACGATATTTAATCGTAAAAGGTGATTCATACCCGACATAAATTTTAAATTTCTTTTGGAGCCATATATACTATAAAGGGGGTTTGCATAAATATTTGTCGACTCTCAAATATTTTCACTTTCGTCAAATCATGTATTCATTGGGATCAGTAAACTTCTGATTTACTGCAGGTGATGATTATAAATCAAATGAGAATGAAGACAACTATATCGATAACAATTTCTCTTTCGAATGGTTATTATAATATAATTAACCTTTATCTCACTTGATTTCTAAACATAATCTATATTATTGTCTCATTTAATGTCTCAATTTGATATCCATTTTAACGGATATTCAAATTCAATAAATTTTTCGAGACATGATAAAAAGTAGTGCTTTATTTATGATAAATTTTTCTCCTAGAGAGAGAAATATTGTAGTGACTCTTCTAGAGTTTTCAATCACTTGAACACAACTATTGATTGTGTTTGTCTCTCTTATTGGAATATAGTGTATGTAGTAGCACTTAGTAATGAGACACATATCATTGTTACCATAATTCTTATGGGACAAATATCATCACCATAATTTTTTGATCCCAAATATTTAACATCCATTTCTTCTTCAGGAAGAAAAGTCAATTACTATTATAAATTAAATCAATCATCATACACCTTCAGGGCGTTTAAAGAAATTTGTCATGTGAAAATGCTATTATAATTTTGATTCGTCAAATGTACTTCAGGACATTTATCTTCAGGATCTTTACTTTCTTGTCCTTATCATTATTATCCCATTTCAAGTGGTAATTTTTTCTCTTGTCATGGTAAAATACATATTTACCAAAATCATAGTCATAGTAGTAATTATAACTAGTAAATTGAAATTTAGTCGCATTCACTTCTGGGAATGGACTAGAACTAGTATGCAATAAGTACAGAATACTTCTCAAAATTTTTCTCAATATTGCTACTACAGGAGCATATTCGAGAAATCAATTGTGGAGAATATATCTTATGAGTAAAATTTTTTCGATACAATTTCAACTAAGAAGTAATTCTGAAAATTGCAGAATTATGTTCTTGTAGCCATAGGTAAATTTATTATACCAGGCTTTTGAAATAATGACCATCTTCTGGTGGCCAAATCATTTTGTTAAAGAACAACCATCTTCAGGTGATCGAATTTTTTTCTTTAAATATTTCAAAGGACAAGTGGATCCTCAAACATAATTAATTTTCTATAATAGCATTTCCAAAACTCAATGCATCAGAATATAAGTATTTATAACAAATAATTCTAAAGATAAATAAGTAGAATTAAAAGGAGAAATATTATCTCAAAGATGTCAAACAGTATATATTTGTGTTTAATGGTTGCTCAGCAACAGGCACTTGTTTTTTTCTATCATTCAAATGTTAGCCATAAAAAATTGAAATAAATTTATGTGGGTAGAAATTTACCTCAATAGATAGTCAAGAGTTGCTCGAAAAAATATTCAACGGTTGATTTGATACTAGCAGAATCTTGACAAAGTCTCGTGTTTCACCTTTACTCAAGGTAGAGAATCCATTTTCAACGGTTGATTTGATACTAACAGAATCTTGACAAAGTCTCGTGTTTCACCTTTACTCAAGGTAGAGACTCTATTTTCACATTTTACTCAAAAGTAGAGACTCGTACTGATAACGTGTTGTAAAACTAATAAACTACTATAGTATGAATGGAGATATTAGAGAAAGAAGTAGAGAAAAGGAGAGTGATATTCTTATATTTCAACAAGTACCAAAGGTCATTCCAAAGGATGTCAATGTACCTCTATATATAGGTACTACAAGAATAAAGGTACATTAATCCTATTAAACATACCTATATATAGAGGTACTACAAAATAAAGGTACATTAATCCTATTAAACACCCACTACTACAAAAATATGAAGAAACTTATGAAACGGTTTCTTCACTACATGAATAGCATTATGGATTGTAACTTCTATACATAATGTAGTCATAAATCATGAATTAATCCTCTTGAAAATACAAAGAGACATCCACACTTTTAATTGTTTCATAACAAGTTTGTATTTGTCAAGTTTTTGAAGACATCAATTTGAAAGATGTTTGTTTAAATCCTACTATTCTTGGATTTGTGAATCATTTGATTTTATAGTATATATACTCTATATAAAAGTACCATGAGTTTTGGTACTTTAGTGTGTAAATGTAAGAATTGTTGAAATCTTAGCTTTTGATACTTCAATTATGTCCTCCTTAATTTGTGGTTAAAGTTTCATATAATCTTAATTGTGGGTTAAAGATTCATTCTGAATTTCTGACGATCAAAATTCATTATATCATACATACCGGCTCAGAAGAAAATAATGGTTAATTATTAAGGTAAGATATCGATAAGATTAGTTATTTTTTAAAGTTATTTCAAAATTAGAAAGGGTTAATTGCACTTTGCACCTATAAACTATTTCCAAATTGAGCACTACACCATAAACTTCTAATTTTTGCAATTCACTACCTTTAACTTTTAATTTTTCGTAATATAGTACAATCCACCTAATTTTCACAGATAAAAAGACCGTTTCACACCTTACTCTTGTTTTGTCCTACAAATACCCGTTCTTAACTTTGCAAAAATAATATGGTAACAAACAAAGGCTTTCAATCATAAGAAAAAGAAAGAAAAATAAAAGGGTTTTTTTGCTTGAAAAGTTTAGTCATTCAAAGAAGCTTCCAAAACTCCCATTGATTCTCAACCTATTGGATGAAAAAAAAAAAACAATAGCAGCAATGCCCACTATCCCCATAACCCCCATCCACCATCCCAGAGAAGAGCAGTAAGCCATCCTAGCATGCCCTGGCCCCTCCTCCCAATGAAGAAGCAGCAACAACATCACCCACTTCCCTCTCTTGAATTCAACAACAAAGACCATGGTGATGGGGATAGCATGAACTCAAGATCCATTGTGATGAGCTTGAATCGAAATTTGTTGTGGAAGAGAGTTCAAATTAAGATATGGTGTTGACTAAAGAAGGTACTTTCTTCTTCTATACAGGAGACGTCGATACTCATGGATTTAAAAAGTTTTGGAGGTTGTGATGGGGCTCTTGATGGTAGTGAGATTTTGCCATGGGATATTTCTCTCTCTCTCTATTTGATGAGGGTGTGGCTGTTTGATGATGGTAAGATTTAGGCTTCTCATGAGATGAGTTGTCTCATGTTTGATGAATTTTTAGGTAAGAGTCGTGGAGGTTTAATAAGTTATGGTGGCGGCGGTGCGACTGGGTCATGAGACTTAGACATGGGATATTTATGGACTTATTTTCTTTCTTGCGTAATGAGTTTTGAGGGATTGATTCAATGGATATTTGTGGACTTATTTTCTTTCTTGTCCAATGAGTTTTGAGGAACTGATTCAGTGGTGGTTTGTTTGATGAGTTCTTGAGGTTCTAATTTGTTGATGAGTTTCAAGAGGCTATGGTGCTAGTATGGCTTTTAGGGATGGTAAGAATGGGATATCGGGTTTTTTAATTATTTTTTATTTGATTGATTTTAGGAATTTGGGTTCTAGGAATTTGAGAATTTTTTGTCTCCAAAAAACTTGTCATAGGTAGGGTATTTTTGGAAGCTCAATGAAAAATTAAGGGTAAACCAGTGGCATCAGTCTTTTTATGATTTTCTTTACTTTGATTTTTAAATTGTGCGAAAGTTAATAGTTTGAGGTAGTTGATTGCTGAAATTCAAAGTTTAGGATGTAAAGTCTGATTCTTGAATAGTTGGTGGGTGCAAACTGCAATTAACCCAATTAGAAATAATTTTTAAACACATAATATAATCCAAATAGGATTCAGTATGGATAAAACTCAAGTGATCCACAATCCATTAATTCTTTTCAATTAGGCATGCCACATAGGAGTGAGAAACACTGTGATTAAAATAGCTACTTTCATATATATATATATATATACTAGTAGGAATATATATATACTAGTAGGAGCACAGCCAATGCCCATTGAGATGTACTCATTGCTACCAAGATGTCTGGAAATTTTAGTTGTAGAATAAAGCATATTATGTAAAGAAGTATAATGCAAACAAGAGTTCAAAAAGTAACATGAAAAGGAGAAGGTTAACTTTTTTTTCTTTAATGTTATAAAATAGTTCATTTTAGAAAGCAATAAACGGAAAGGAGACCATTCTATTGAATTATGGTCGAAAGTTAAGTAAAGATATCAAAAAATTTTTAAAAAGTGAAAAATCTTAAATAAACAAAAATCATAAAAGTTTTTTGTTTCCTTTTTAAATATTTATTTGAGATATGATTTATACCTTTTGATATTTTTTCCTACATTATAAAAATATAAATTTAAAAATTTTATCATAATTGAACCCTTTGAAATTTAGAAAATATATATTTTTCTTTTATATTGCCCTTTGTAATTAAGATGATCTCATCAAAGATAATCATCATATGCATATGTAGACGGTAGAAGAAATATACTAACAAAAATTTGATTATGTAAGAACGTAATTGATATATAACACTTTGTCAACAAATTAACACACCACCACCCACGCACTAACCTAATTGATTACCTGCATTTATTGAGTTGTAGGCTGAAATTTGCGTCTCTAAAGAAAATAGTAACAAATATACATTGAGAAATGAAGAAAAACTTGTCATCCCCTTTTTGTTGCAATTTTAGAACTAAGCAATTCACTTGGGAAGGAGCATATAAGTACGTAGGTTTTCCTTTAATCCTCCTCTTGCAAAAGTTTTAGTTATGTTTATGAGGCTGATAGGAGAGAAATTTGTGATGTAAATTTGATTAAGTAAAAAAAAAGTTTTTTTTGACCGTAATTAATATAAGTGCAATAAACTATTTATTCTAGCATGGAACATACGAATTAATCAACTGATACTCTTGCAAGAGTTATCATTCAACTAAATAAAAGGGCAAAATTTTAGGTGAAGTTCGGAGTAACGCGTTGGCGTGATACAAGCAACACAAAAGTGTAAATAGGAGCAATAAGTCCTGCCGAGGCTAGACACCAAAAATACAGTAGAGCAACGTAGCTAATGCAGTCAACATGTAAGTATATAGAAACTATAGTCCTTATGTAGGCATCAGGACTCAAGAATCAGCTATCTTAAGCTATGAAACAAAACATCATTGTATTTAGTACAGGCTCCTTATGAGTAGCAAAAGTTAGGTAGTTATCGACAAAACAAAATTTGTCTGCAAGCTTCATGGTAGGCAGTATTTTTGGTTTCTGTCAAGCGCGCAGAAGAGGTGCGACTTCTTCTTCATTGTAGCTTGTAATTATAACATGATCGGTGCCTTTGGTTGTTTTTTCATATGGACTTGATGTTTTGATGTAACAAAGTAGTATTCTACCTTGGATAGCTTGAGTAATGTGATGTAGCAGATTCATGTTCTGTTCATGGAAAATAGTAAGTATTTTGCAGCTAAAAATTTTAGTAATGAATGTGGCTTTAGATAAATATTGTACCTTATTGTCAATTTGTTGCAAGTGACTGGCATTGATGCACATTAGTGTTTCAGCTGCTTCTCCCAATGAAACGGTGTGTATCTTAGCAATTGAATCAATTATGATGAGGGAGATGCAGGCTCTCTATATGATCAAGTTGCTTTGTTAGTTATGAAAGTGATAAATATTTTGTGTTTATAAGATGTATTCAAGTATCAAGTGTATCAATGTGGTAACTGCATTTGTTACTTGCTTGGGAATAGGGTTAATTTCCACTTCACATGATTGGCATTTCATTCCGCATGTGTCTGTGAAATCATTAGGCTGAAGACATAGAAGGCAGGCTGAATACCAAAATGGTCCTTCTATGCAGTTAATTTCAGCTCTACCTTTAATCCAGGCTGTTGGTTTCTGCTGCTATTAATACAAGAAATGTTTAGGTGATTATGGTGCAGCAATTGTAAGTGTCAAATGGACACTTTGGACTGTTAAAGGTCTACCATTCTTGTTGGATGAAGGACTGCCTGGATTTGTGTGATTTCACTGTCCTGCACTGGAGGATGAATAGCTTTTGGAGTTGCAAAGGTTCTTTCATGAATGAGCTGGGCTAAATATGACAGATTGTTGTGGAACCTGTGACAATGTGGGTATAAGTAGCAGAAGCTATGGTGTGAAATTGTTAATGAAATATAATAGTAAGGCTTTATGGTTACCAATGATTGAGTTCCATTGATTCTTGAACATCAGGTGTTACCATTATGATAGATGTTGGTTGCATTGCCAATGACAGATCTAGGTAAAATATAGGAGGAAGAGGAGAATTTCATTGTCAAATTAAACAACATGCAAAAGTTTGGAAATTAATAGAACTTACAGTTTTCTATAGTCACTTTAAGCCTCAATGCTAGGACAACAGGTGGCTCTTCTCTTGCTGTGATAAAAGCACCTTCATTAGTTTGGAAATCGTTGTAAAGTGTCATGAGTAGTTGTCTTCTTCTAAAAAGGAGAAAATTTTGTGGTTAGTAGATGATTATTATAGTTCAAGTAAACTAAAAATGTTTTTATAGTGAATGATGTTGTACTCTTGGTTGATGATAATATAATCCCCGGCTAGAATTGTCTGTCTCTGAACCTGAACCTCTCTTGCTGGTAAAGCATATATCACTATGACAAATATATCTAAAGTAATTTTTTGTTAAATGTGTAATGTTAATATAAACAATAGTACTGAATAGAAAAGATGCATGAAAGATTAGAATACTTATATATCTATCAATGTGTGCACGGAAATGCAGGTTGGGGATGTTGTCCAAAGGCAAATATGGTGGAATAGTTGGAGTTTCCAGTTCATTGATTGGTTGTATGAGAGTCATAGATGTCAAGATCCAGTATGGTCGCTGATTGAACCGAACTGTTGCATTGGATATATAGTAGTTTCTGAATGGAATCAGTAAGCCATTAACAAGTGGAATGTCATTGTCAAATATGATCGCTTAAACTGTGATTCCCTGAAGAATTTTAAGTTTATTAAAGTATTTCTAGCAAAACTGAATCTCTATGTAAATGATGTAAAGTTTAAACGCATGCTATGTAATATGATATATCTACCTGTGAATTTGAGAGCAAGAATTGATGCTATCCTCTGACTCTTGGAAATCTGTTGGTGGTGCGAACAGGGGTTGCTTCAATTACCTGTATGATTGTAGTCCAATTGGCAGAATAAGATTTGATTTCAGTTAAGTTGCAAGTTGCCATTGCCATTGTTTTCTGCTAAGATATTAGCATGAATGCAGAAGAAGAATAGAAAAACTGGTTGTGTTTAAAATTGTGGAAGAAGAATAAAAGAATTTGTTGTTTTTATAAGTTGCAAGTTATAAAATTGCAGAAGAAGAATGGAAGGAAAAAGACATGTATAGCTTGAGAGTGAATGCAGACCTGGCTATTTTTTTCACGGATTGAGTGTGAATATTTGTGAGTAATAAGTGCTCATTTGTAGACAGGAAAGTCTTGGGTATATATAAGGACAAATATAGATGGTAGGAGGTTAGTGTATTAGGAAAAAACTGAATAAGTGATATGCAATACTAACCTTGCAAGTCACGTAAAAAGATGTAGGAGCTAGCTTGTTAGTCATATGATTATGTAACTAAATTCACTGTGGTATAAGTTATGTCATCTGCTGTATCTCAAAGCCAGTGAATGGTATTCCATTTGTAATGATTCTTTAGAAGTATAATTGTCCTTCAATGATCTTTAGTTCAAATTTTTTGCGTAAGTTGACATGTATGCAGTAAGATTAAATAGACTTGAATAATGACTTGTTTTATTTTTTCAATTTGATCAGACAAATGAGTTTGCTTTTTGCATAAGTTTGCAAAATCTACAGGTTTGTCAGAAAATATTTATCTATCACATTTATCTATTTATTTTAAATGTTCAGTTTATGTAATTTATGCAGTTTATAGTGAAGACTATGCTTTATGCATTAGCATTTGGATAATTGATGAAATATAAAATTCTAAAGTAGGCTTCAAGTTTCATAGGTTCAGATAGATTCGCATTGCTAATCTATAATGTCCTTTTTCCAAAGGATACAAAAGATATATTATGATCCGTTAAGTTTGTCAAGCAAAGATAATGGATCATAATATGTCAACAAAAGAAAGAGTTTACAAAATGTGACAAAAGGAGAACCTAACAAAAGATTGTTTCTGGTTTAGACATGGTGACTACTCAGATTCAATGATGTTCTTCAGCTTCTTTGATGGACTTGGTTTTGCATTTTTCTTTGAAGAGTTGCTTTCTGGTAGCAAAATAGAAGAATGCACGTCAGTTCTGCAGATGTTTCATGTGCAGAGGGAGTTAAAGTGGCTATGGTTTCTTGCTCAAAGGACAGGCTTCTTTTTGTTGAAGTCTTCAGGCTTGACTTGTCATGTACAGCAGAAGCGGGTGCAGTAATTTTTTCAAGTACTAATTTGGTTGTTGGAGAAAACATTTGTTCCTTTGGTTTGTGCTTTCATTCCGGGATTGCTAGTGTAAGAAGGTTGGTTCGGATTTCTGAAAGCTTGTCATTGTTCACACCTAGCAATATTTGAGGCAATTCTTTCACAGTGCACGCTTTGCCAATAGTGTTCTTTTTTTGTGCTTGGCCATGATATTGTACATCATAGGAGTGAACAAAGCAGACAATTGTATGCTTGCTGATAGATTCTGCGAGTTCCAATCCAAAGCCACTCTCTGCATAATTTGTTCAGCATAGGAATTATATCAGATTCTTTGTATCTGATTGACTGTTATGCTATATATACAGTCAAAAGTTTGATTAGATTATTCAGGATACTTCAACATTTTAGAATATTTACACCATAGCAACAAGACGAAGTATACAATAAACAATAAAGAAGTATATGTAGTTAAAAGTGGGAAAAGAACTGAATCTGAGATACAATAGAGCACATAACTCATACCAAACATACTATAACTTGCTAGTCAGCATGCTAGAACATTCACAGCATAGCAGCAAAATGAAAATAACATTATAAATGTTAAACTTCAAAGTGGAGAATAGACATAAAGAAGTATATGCAGTTAAGAGCGGGAAAAGGATTGAACCAATAGGCAATGAATAAAACTTAAAACTTAGTAGTTAAAATAAACAGAACTAATAGGCAGAGAATAAGTGATCCTTGAAGAGAATCATATGAACAAAGAATAAAGTATGCTATAGAAAGAAATGAATGATTGGCTATAACATTTCAAATTTTGTTTTTGAAATTTATGGAAAAGGAATTATGAAAATTGAACCAGTAAATGCATTCATCATAACGATAGAGATGAAGTTCAAATTTTTTATTTTGTTTGCTTGGTTTGACTTGAAGCAAAAGCAGCTATTGCAGAGAAAAAAGTGGTCATGCAATCTATGTAGTTTTACAATTTAAGTCTTTCTAAACTTACGCTTTGGTATGCATCTTGAAGTTGAACGACAGTATAAGGAATCAGCTTTTCAGCATCAGGAGTATACATAGTGCAGTTCATGCTTCTAGTCTGGTAAGTCAGCTTAATTCCAATACGGCACCTGAAGTATTCTGCAGTTAGTTTAATAGCAAAGGTTGAAAATGTAATACGTAACATAATCTACTATATTGTAATTTTTATTGATATTGTGTCACCTTAGTTCAACATGAGTGGATTCATTGCATGATGGACAGGTTATAATCCATTCTGTTAGAGCATTGACATTCTTGTGATAATTCATGCAAGCTGTGAACCATCACTTTGCCTGTCTAAGAATGTAACTTGTAACAGCTCGTATCCAAGCAGTCTTTTGCTGTGGAAAAATATTCAGTGTTATAAATTTTGAAGGATTTTAACAAAATTAACAGCATCAGTTTAACAAACGTCAGTATACTCATCACTGTAACTGATAAATGCGTGTCTGTATGTGTATGAATGAAACTTACGGTATCAAATGAAGCTAGTACATTACGTATCTCTTTAATGTCTTCCTATTTTGGAGGAGGAAGTACGATGGAAGGATCTTTGTATGTTTTTGTCTCAAGTAGTTGTTTCAATTCTTGTTTGTGATCAAGAAACCTAAACAAAAGAAAGTCAGATATAGAGAGCTATATGACAGTAGTTAAGGCTTGAATTTTTTATTTCTATGAAACAAAAAAAACCGAGTTAATGAGGTAAGAATTTTGAATTTGTATTGATAACTTACTTCGTAGATTTTCTATGTCTGCATATTTATGTTGATCATCAAACTGAGTGAGTTCAAATAGACATGGTAATGCTGGTGGAACTGGTTCTTCATAAGGTTCAATCAAAGTGTCATTGTTAATAGCCCATGAAAACAGATAATCATCAATTCTGAAGTTGGTCAACAAGAATCAACGAAACTTCTTGTAGGGTGCAGTGCGTGCCACACGTAGATTTCCTCTTTCAACAACCTGAACAGGAACAGTCCATGGTCCAGTTTGTTTATTGACATTGAGTATCTCAAACAAACATCTGCTCATCTTGTCCTGAAGTAATAACAACAGAACAAAGTCAGGGCATATATGAATCTTCATTTGAGATTTATAGATTTTATAATAGAAAAAATGCAACAAGTAAAGATGGATATTTACTTTGAAATAAAATCAAGTGAGAATACATGTGAGAATATAATTGTCCATGTGAGAATACAAGTTTCTTCAAATATACACCAACAAAATCAAGTGTTTGTCCTTGAGATTTGTTGATAGTCATAGCAAAACATAATCGAACAAGAAACTGAATCCTTTTATAGGGAACAGGGTATTTCTCATTATTTGAAGGTTGCAAAGAAATCCTATGCATGAAGACTTCTTTGCCAGCAAAGTGACCAACTGCTGTCTGTGCATGAATCATATTTTTAGTCAAAGATTTATAGATTAGTCTTATTCCATTGCACAACCCTTCAGTTGGATCAAGATTTCGTAATAAAATTATTGGTGCATTTGGCTTGAGCACAAACCTGTGAGGAGGTAAACTACTTGGACTTAATGTGTTAAGGAAATCAACATATTCAGCCTGATGATTTAGGTCAAATATTTGATAAACTGTTGTATTCAATGCTTTCTCCTGGAAACTTTTCAATCATCAGATCATTGATTTTATCAACAAAGTGATTTTTTGTTGTAAGTATTGGTCTGTTCAAAGATAAATTGTATTTTTTGATATATTGTTAATATCAGAATATACAGCATCTGTTAGTCTTTGAAGTGCATCAGGTTCATTGGTGTACTTGATCAAAAGTGAAGATGGTATAACAACTAAATCACCACTATGTACTTGTTCCAAACCATCTCCTATTTTCAATAGAAATTGCGTTAATAATGGATCTAGTTTTGCTCTCATGTTTTCAGTTAACTGTAACTTTTGCAGCTGTGGCCACAAGAGAGAATTAATCAAGCAAGCATTAACTGTTTCAGCCTTAGTTCCAGTACGAACGATTGGTAACGTTTGCCTGAAATCTCCTAAAAAAACCACTGCCTTTCCTCTAAAAATTTCGCTTGAATTCATGATGTCTTTAAGTAAATCATCCAATGCTTCAATAGCTACTCGTTTACACATTGGAGCTTCATCCCAAATGATCAACTTTGATTCTCTGATCAAAGTTGCTAGAGAGCTTTGCTTGTTAACACGACAAGTCGCTTCATCAGAAATATCTATTGGGATTTTGAATCGTGAGTGAGTTCTTCCTCCAGGAAGAATCAAAGCAACTATGCCAGATGTTGCAGTGGCGAGTGCAATATGACCTTTTGACATTATATCTGCCAGTAATGCACGATATAAAAAAGTTTTTCCGGTACCTCCTGGACCATCGATGAAGAAAGCACCACTTTTGTTACTGTAAACTCTTTCAGAAATGACATTAAATGCTTTTTTTTTTTTGGCTTCTGATTCAACAAAATACAAGCATCCAAATTAGCTGCTGCAACAACTATGTTTCTTTCTGCATTTGACTCTCTTGTCTGACTTTCCATATCATCCATTGAAAAATCATGGGGGCATAAGTTGAATGAAGAGATGTTTTTCCCCATAGATTGTAAAAAGCCATTTATTTGATCAAGTACCTTTGTCCTAACTTGGCTTGCTATTAAGGTTTTACATCTAAGAAAGTCTTCAGACATAAGATATTCAAATTTAGTCCACAATGCTAGTGGATCATTGGGGCATGAACAAACCAGCAGGGTTGCAAACAATTTCCTCATTTCATATGGCATATGAAAGTGAGAAGCTTCTTGCGAACAAAGTTTCTGGCTATTATCATGCTCCAATAATCCCCTCAATAGTGCTGCTTCATGGAAAGTCTGCACTTGAACTCTACCAAAAGCTTTAAGATCTGCAAATAAGGTTGGACATCTGACTTTTGTCAACAACAGTCTCAGATAACATCTTTTACCTTCACCGGGATGCCCAACAACTATTCTACCTATAGAATCTCTCTGTTCACAAAATTTTCACATTCTTTTGCTTGGTTTCCAAACAAAATATTCTGAAAATTGCACATAGGTGCAATTTAGATCCTGAGCTTCCTTGTTTATTATGTTCATGCAAAAGAATTTAGTTAACATTGTTCTTCTCAATTGAGTATTATTGAGAAGCATTACGCAAGTCAGTATTCTTCTTGAAACTCATTGGTTGCTGGTTTTCCAGATGCAACTGCAAGTGGATAACGGCTGGCTTTATTTCGCTAGTTGGAAATCTATAGATTCTCTAAGTAGCCTTTGGAGGAGATATCCATCTTGCTGAGATGTACTGCTTGATTTCATCAATCTCACAATGTGAACTATCAGCAATAACTCAAAAACTGGTTCTGCCATGTCCCTTACATATGTACTTGTATGTATATTTGACTGCTTTTACTGCTGAGCATATCTCAACATTGCTATGGCAGTCAATTTTTGCAAGTAGATATGAGTTATAAGGGACAACCCAAGGATTATCGAGCCATGCATTCCTCACTTCAACCTTAATGCCATTATCTCTTCGTCTACACTTTGAATATGCATCAACTGTTTGAATAGTTGCATCGTAGAACTCTTTTGGGCAAGAGTTCTTACAGATTCCATTTTTTTCAAGCATGCATTTTGTGGATTTGCTAAACCATAAGGACCATGAAGCATATGTCTAACTACCATTTTATAGAGATGTGGGAATTTTTTCTTGTCAGGTATCTCAGCACCAACTATCTTGTCATATTCATCTGCAGTATATAGCTTGTACTTAGATTTGAGAATCAAAAGGAAATGTGCATGAGGCATACCTCGCTTTTGATATTCAATTACATATGTATAAGCAACAATCTCACCAAAAATGTGTTTTTTCAAAAGTTCATCTTTCAATTTTTCTAACTTAGCATGAAAGACTCTCGAAATTAAATCTGGCCGACTCTGTGTTTCATCTGTGGGAATCAAATGCTCATTTATTTCTTGCCAATTAGGATTACAGGTCTCAAATAGATCCGGCTTTCCAAATTTTTGCACCACAAGTCATCGCGTCCATGTATCTGCGACGCATATTTCTAGGATCTCCTATGAAACTTGGTGGCAATATAACTCGCTGGCCAATATTTGACTCTCGAGTTTCTCCAGTAGCCACTGCATCAATTATGCCATTCAAAAATTCTCTCCTGATTTCTTCCTGTTGTGACCTAAAAAAGTCAAGTCTTTGTTTCTCAATCTTCACATAGCCATCAACCACATATTGCTGGAATAATCTACAAAAATGCAGAATCAGAGATTCAGATGAATCTCTGATCTGAAGCTTGTACGCGTAATATTCCCTCAATGAAACAAATGCTGGATCCTCTTCCGATCTATGCATTGCTATAAGGTGACACTATATAACCGTTTAGAATGACTTAAAATTCTATACTTCTAATACTACATAAACTAAATTTTAGTTTTCATTGACCAATTTCTTCATTGTAGAGCAGTTCATCAGCACTTAATGCACTTGCTGGTGCAATAATTTTAGCTGACTCTTTTTTTCTTTTTTCTTTTGTGTTTCTTCCTTTTAGTCCTTTCTTTGGAATTCCTTGATACCAACCAAGCTCTCCAAATGAAAACATTAAAGGGTACTGTAATGAATCATAGCAGCCGTAATAATACTCAATATTGAGTGGAGAGCCACCACAAGTATACACTTGTATGTTACGACGGCTATTCTCACCATTTTCTTCACCTTCTACCCATAATGCTACAACCTGTGATTCTGTTGGTTTGTTGTATACTCTTTGATCTAGACCAGGAAGTGTACATAGTATTATTTTGTAGCCATCTAAGTTAGGAATGTGACATAGACTCCTAAAGAATCGAGCATATGGATTATGCTGGAGAACAGTGATTAATTTCTTTTTCACACTTTCAGACAATCTAGGACAGATAGTAAGACGATTAGATACCTCAGTCTCAATATCATGAAAGTATAGATGCATGTTTGTGCCTGAACCATTACTTGGTATCAAATCATTTAAAATATGATACACTTGTCCTTGAATCCTAAACGTATAGACTCCATTGTTTCGTCTACATAGATCCTTACCACACTTAATACCAAAAGATGTAAATCCAAATTGATTGTTGTAAGTCCTAATGAGCTCCCTGAATGCTTTTGCTTCTTGTGAAGATGAAGTTAATAACTCTCTTAGAATATTAGGATGCCTGCAATGTGCCAGTATAATATCACCATTAGAACAGCAAAAGTTTGCTGGTTCTGAGAAAAACTTTTTAGCACCACAGTGTTGACAATCTTTCTGCTTTGGCAAAATGTCAGGAGTATCAGCTATTAAATCCAACAATTCTCTTCCTTTCCTAGCAGTCCTTCCTAATAGAAACAGAACAGAATAGCTGAAACAACCAATAATTTAAATGCCTATTAATAGTATTGAATTTAAACCAGTAAGAAAGGTCAAAGCTAACCTGGACGTTTTCTTTTATTTTGTCCAGGAATTCTTTGATTAGCTGATTCTTCAACATGTTCACTATTGACTACTAAAAGTCAAATGTAGAAGTTCAGATATTGCTATCACGAGAATCTATGGAAACGGAAGGACAATTTTCTTGAGAGTAGAGGGTACTACCTAGATGTCTATCCAGAAGGATGGAAATATTGCTACATGAAGCAGCTAGTTGGATTATAAGTGTAACTCTACTGAAATTTGTAGTAGAGCCAGAATGAATAGATTGTGTATGTACAAGACTGTACTTTCTGGTAATTGTACCAACTAGCAGAGTAGATTGTCTATATTTTTGTGATGAAGAATAGCTTAAGCTTAGCTGTTTTTTTTTTTGTTTCCTAAACTGCATATTATGTGAGTGACTTTTTTTTTATTTCCACCTCAAATAAGCTTTCAGCCTATAGTTTTTTTTCTCCAGATAAGAAGACACATATTCAGTAGGCAATGAACTCTGTTGTTCTGGTCTACAAACTGTTCATCATGTCCATAACAGCATGCTAATGATTGCTAAGATAGCTAACATCAGTTGTTCTTACTGAATAACCACATGAATGTGGTTCAATAACCTTACAGGTTTGATCCATCAATTGTGGAATCGAAGAATCAAAAGCAGAAGATATTGCCTGATGATAAATTAACTTATCAGATACAGTAGCTTTATAGATTGGCTTTCTGTTTCTTTATATGTTGAAAGTTCAGGCAACAAAAGCTTATGTGAAGATGATCAATGAAAGTATATAACAGACAAAACATACAAAAATGACTGAATATCTTTAATAAAGAAACAAAAATGCAAGCAAAAAGGGAAAAGGATAAACTAACAATAAAGGAAAATAATAGAAATATAGCTTCAATACTGCAACAAAGTGGCTAGCAGCTTTACTGTAGTTTTAACGATTTACACTGTCAGATTAAGTTTCACTAATATCATATACTGGTGAAATAAGTAGTGGTAGAGACAACGAGTAAAATACTAAAGAGACAAAATGAAAGCTGCATGACAAACATAATAGATAGCAAGAGAAAGAAACTTAGCTACATGATAATATGGAAAAAGTTGCAAAAGGCAAGTGTTAAACATTCATGCGAAAAGAAACATATTACATGTTAGGAAATTTAATGCAGATAAAAACTCACCAAGCAATAAGAAAAGAAGCAACTGAAAGCATTTTGTGTTTTGTTTCACCAGAATGAGTAGCAATCACAGCATTATGAGAAGAAACAAAGACAAGCAAGCCTTGTAAACCTCAACCTTGTCTGTCAAACATAGTCACGCTGTTTACTATTAAAAAGTAGACATGAAGGGTAAGTAAACTACTTCATAGATGTTCACTCAAATCTAGTGGTCAACATATGATGAAAGTACAAAGCACAGGTGATCAAATGGTTGAAATTTTTATAGAGGACAACCAAAATTTGAAGTTAGTAGCGAACATCTGTTCATAGCAAGTTGATAGATGGACTAAAACAATCACGTACTTTCAACTACTCTCAAGTACCTTGCATTTGACCAAAGTAAGTTAGTAGATTGTTTCACCACACCTCAAATGGTAAGAGATTGACTAAAACTATCACAATTATTTTTAGACCACATTTCGAAAAAAATATAAATTTTGTATTCTATTTTCATTAAGAACTGAAATAATTTAGAGAGTCTACACAAGATAAATGAGATTGAATTATAAATATTTAACCTTATTTTTATAGTTAAATGTGTAACGTTCGCACATTTATCTGAAGTGACACTCTCAATTTATTACTTGCAGAATATATATTGGTACGAAATAGTTTTCAATTAATTTTCTTTTTTTAGCAAAAAAATAAAATAAAAAAATTGTTATTCATTCTGAATTACAATGATAGTAGAATTTTTTTCAGTATATGATGACTTTGCTAAACTCCAAAAAAACAAGTACACTGGGTTTTTCAAAATAATTAAATAATAAAGAAAAATGCTTAAAAAAAGCTTTATTGGTTAAGGCAAAATATTACTTGACATTTATTAATGATGTTAAAATTAGGGACAGAAAATTAAAGTACAAATTCTCACAATGATACACTCATGTTTCTTTTTAAATAGACAACCTTCCATTTACATTCAGAGCTATTAAGGTCTCTATTTAATTTTTACATGCACAAATCAATAGTAAAAATAAATATTCATAAATCTATTACTTGCAAAATATATATTGGCATGAAATAGTTCTCAATTAATTTTTGTAATTTTTAGCTGAAAAAAATAAACAATAAAAAAATAGTTATTCGTTATGAATTACAACGATAGTAGGAATTTTTTTCAATACAGGATGACCTTGCTAAACCCCTAAAAAACAACTACATTGGCCTTTTTGACATAACTAAACAATAAAGAAAAATGGTATTCATTTTGAATGATATAATACACGATAAATAAAAAACAAGAAATAAAAATGTTATTCATTTTGAATTATAATGTTACGGTAACTTTGCTAAACCACAAGAAATCAGGTACATTGGCCTTTTGGAAATAATTAAACACTAAAGAAAAATGCTTTCCAAAAACTTTATTGTTTAAGGTAAAATATTACTTGACATTTATTGGTGATGTTAAAATTAGCGGTGAAAAATTAAAGTACAAATTCTCACAATGATACACTCATATTTCTTTTTAAATAAACAACATTTCATTTACATTTAGAACTATTAAGGTTTCTATTTAATTTTTACGTGCACAAACCAACGCACAAATCGGTGGTAAAAATAGATAAATTAACCCACAATAAACAATTCCATTTTCCTTCGTACATCTAATTGGTCAATCCTTTTCTTTCTTGATACTTCAGGACTTATAGGTGCGCTTAGTGTAGCAACCCAATGCGCTTCCTACAATGAGAGAGCCACAGTTAAGCGAGAAAAAAGGAATGCAAACTTGAACTCTTAAGGTGCCGCGTGGCAGCAAGTGGAAGTGCTACGTTAAGAAGCAACTGAAACTTATATTATACGCCCTCTATCCCATTCATTTGGTTATATTTGGGGAATTCAATTTTTTAAGAATAGTGATTTGATTGTGATACTTGTATTTTTCTTTCCAATTTTACCCCCTCAAATTCAAATTTTAAATTTGAATGTATGATATAATATATTCTATTTAGATTATATTATGTGTTTAAAAATCATCTCTAATTTTAAAATAACTTTAAAAAATAACTAATCTTATCTTAATGGTAGCTACTTTCTATCAAATTATTACAATGATTCTCTTATATGTTTAAAAATCATTTTTAATTTTAAAATGGCTTTAAAAAATAACTAATCGTATCTTAATGATATCTACTTTCTACCAAATTATTACATGCAAGTATAGTAAAACCATTTTAAATCACAATTATTGAAATCTTACATTCCCATAAATTATTTCCTTTCGCCGATATAATCTCATCTTAATGATATCTACTTTTTACCAAATTATTACATAGAAGTATAGTAAACCTTTTTAAATCACAAATATTGAATCTTACGTATCCCATAAATTACTTCCTTTCACCACTATATCATTGATTAGTATTCAAATTATTCATCATCTTTTCTCTTAATTTTAATTAACTTAGTGTAAAAAAGAATTAACTGTTACACTAATAGATTTATCAATATTATTGAAAACTAAATATTTATTGATGAAGAAAAATGGATTGCTAGATCTTTTTCTACTTAATTAAATATGAATATATAGTTCTAGGTTTATGCTCATTATAAAATTTGAATTATTTAAAAGAATATTTATAAAAAAAGAATATTTACCAAATTTTTTATATGGGGTACATTATTTGATGTATACTATCATATTATAGTAAAAGTATGTAAACAAATTTTTAAAAATTAGTAAATAATTGAACATTTAATTATGTTAATTTTTTAAAATTAATATGAATGAACATGTAGAACTATTGTTAATTTTATATTTAAATTATTGGTATTTGTATAAATTCACAATAAATAAATTTTTTTTAAAAATTAATAATTAATTGAACATTTAAAATACATTAATTTTTTAAAATTAATATGAATGAACAAGTAGAAATGTTGTTAATTTTTATATTTAAATTATTTACATTTGTATAAATTCACAATAAATAAATAAAAAGATCGTGCTAAAGCACGGACAAAATTCTAGTTAGAGGTAGAAAATAGGACTCTGACATGCGTAACTTGATTAATCCTTCTATTATCATGATACAAACTTGTTCACATTGCAAGAGCCACAAAGCATAGTTTAGACTGAAGATAGCATCTTCAAAATCAGGATTGTGACTACCCTTCGCCGAATCAAGTACAAATTTGGAGTCCACTTGGAAAACAATAGGCCCTACAATCTACAAAATGAACATAATTACCAGTTCAATTTATGTCCTATAGTTCAGGAATTACAAAGGAGAAGATCAAACCAAAAGGAAAAAGATTAACCTTTGTCCCTAACAATTTAAAACTTGCTCCATCTAGATAGTGGCTGGCAACTCCCTTACAATTCAAAACTTGCACCATCCGGATGGTGGCGACTGATCTCAAGTACTTAATAGCGATACGAAGTTGAGAGAAATTTACTTCTGTTGTGATACTTAAACTTGATACGCCTAAGGAGTGCAAATTTGAAAACAACATGGTATCAGAGTTAATTTCTCTGTTTATTATTACTTTCTTTTTTTATCAAGGTTCTCAATTTTATCCTACAAGCAGATGTTGTTAAATGTTTCTTCACTTTTTTTGTGTAGCTTATCCAACTTCTCTAGTTGATGCCTAAAAATGGTTCTCAAGAATCTAAATTCTTCATGAAGTATCTGCACTTGATCCTCCATGGACAAAACCATCCAACGTCTGCGACGGTTTAGTGGCTCCCTAAGATTACCAAGAAACTACAATAACTGTGAAGTAATTTGTCAATGTCAATAACTCAAAAACTAAGTAAAACCCACTTTTCACCTTCTTATTCTAACCTTGTTTAGCATCATTCATTATATGATTCTATCAAATAATCAAATAAAAAAGCCACCAAAAGTTGAACCAACCTGTCTTTCACAGCATTATATCAAGCAAAAAGAACAGCAAAAGCTGAAAGGAAAATGAATATAACATTAGATAATCATCTAATAACTATTTTAGTAGAGATCAAGACTAAATTTTATGACTATGAAATCTTCCTTCAGACTTAACAAACAGAACAAACAGGTCATATAGGTTTATAGCCACATAGAACATACTTTGCTCAAGTGATTTTTATCTGGTGTCATACATTGTAAAGTTTAAAAGTCATTGCTAATGTCATCTCCTCCAAACAATCCTTTTCCCCAAACCTATTAACCAACAAAAAGAAAGGAAAAAAAAAAGGAGGAGCAGGAGGCACCTAGACAAATTCCTATAGATTATATTCATATTGAGCCACATTGCATGATAGAGGCATCACTTTAGTACCAAGTTACCTCCTAAGTATACATTCGATATTCTAGCGTATCAGTTATACAAAATTTTTCTTCTGGAAACCTCATTTGTTTCCCCTTGATTTTGAAACCTTAGTACAAACTATAGTTAGTACAACTAAAATAGGTTAGTCATTAATTTCACAGCATCGAAGAATCTTATTTGTGTAGTCGATTAGTACAAATCAAATGATCAAGACTACTATAATAGCATCAAGTGATCAAGACTGCTATAATAGCTGGATTAATTATCAATGAAGTGATATTCTGAAACCAGCCTAGCTGGTCCATGACTTGTCTGTGTAGTCGATTAGTACAATCCAAGTGATCAAGACTACTATAATTGCTGGATTAATTTTTAACTTGTCTGTGTCATGGTAGAGGAGATTTGGGTATGAAACTTAAAATTAGTGTTGATTTAGTTAAAATTTTAAAAAGCAATTCATCTAAATATATATTAAGAAAACATTAATATAAAGACATGGCCAAGAAGGCCTTTTGGACATCTCGACAAGAACTTTTAAGTAAAGAAGGCCACTTTGCTTACTCAAAAGCATATAACAATATACAAATGTTTACTATATTGACATATAGGCAATTTGTCCACTTTGAATTACAATGTGTTGTGAGAATTGTTTTGTACAATAGGTAACGCATGTATACGTACCACCTTATAGACTTTACAGACCAACAGGTGATGGGACCCTGGAATACAAAAGGATTGCAGGTTTTACAAATAATTTAGGATGTTCTGGAAACCAACAAAAAGTGTACAAATTCAAGATTTAGTTTTAGGTATGCTCCACATAACTCATGAAAAGTCCCTAGTGAATCATCAGGATGATTATTCCACCCCTTGCCTACAGAGTTTGTAATATTGTCATTCTTGATGTAATGATATGGATTTGCTTTGTACGTAGTGCAAGATCCAAGCATACTGCTGTCATTCTTCAATGCCTGTCAAGTGCAATTTAGACTGTAAGTGGTGCTGCTGCCCTTGACCATTTGCTGGAAAATGCAGAAGAACACTCTCTTCATAGGCAAGCAAATATACATAGAGTTCTCCATGAGCCCTGCATGGATTAACTCAGGATTTCATTGATAATCTCTAGCTTACTTGCAGAGTTGTAACTGTTCAAAACAACACATGTCAGGGCAAGGCTTTGATGCTTCAAACTGCAGTATGAGGACATCATGATTTAAATAAAATCTATGTCACATCCACTGGACATATTAAAGGTACACCACATTTTTGTCTAATTAAGAAATGTCCTAATTATATTTCCTAGCAATGGCATATTGGGCACTTTAGCTAGTTGCTCCCTAATGTCGTCCAACATATAATATTTTCTGTCCTGTTGGGTATTTTACCCAATCAGTCTTTATATTTTCCCTCAGTATACATCAATTTTTGTTGGAAGGATTGCGGCGACGAATTCTCAAGTGTCCAAATTTCCCTGCCCCTGGTGATGAGCCTTCAAAAATTATTGGCAGATATCCAGTGGCACTTTTGTATTTCTGCTGAATCTGCAAACAAATCACAATCAGAAAATCCTATTAATATCATGTGGTATACAAGCATCTTCAGCATAACAGTCTATACACGAGAAAGAAAGGGCGTATTCCTAGAATTACCATTCCTGTCATGCAATACTCCATCCCAAGAAAGTAGACTTAGCATATAAGACCTCACCATTCTTAGAAGGATGCGCAAGAAAAAGGGAGAACTGGGGGAAAAAAGGAACATATTGCTATATTAAACAGCCATGAAATTACCCAGTCCCTCGCCACTATGTAATGCTGAATATGATTTGAAGAACATGTCGCTGTTTACGTTAGTGGACATGAAACCAAACCTTTTCCATTCCTTTTGAATTGAGAAGCAACGTGTAGTTGGAAATTCAAGGATGCATTCAATATTCTTTATTCACTTGAAAAAATAAAAAATAAACTGGTAGTGAGGTTACCTCAAAAATCTGTTCACTACTTCGTATGCAATTCCTCCCAACGACACAAACTGTTCCACCAGACCCACCTCCAGTAATTTTTGCACCATATAGAGTTCCTTCAACAGATTTTGACATTTTACTGTGCTGCATTTCTTGCACTAACTGAACAAGCCTATCTGTCCCATCTGAGCCAAGTTCACAGGCGCTGTAACTGTAGTGGCACTGCAAAACAAATTAATACACAATATAAAACAATTAAGAACATATTCCTAATTTTGTACTTGAAATGATTCGCAAAATAAGAAGGCTTCCTTTCAACTTGAAATTCCAAAGAAACATTTGACAAGTTGCTGGAATATTGATGACACATACCAAGGTAACTGAATTGCCACTAAGAGGTGAATCAAAATAAATATTTTTTAAAATTGCTCCCCGGTGAGAACAATTTGTGGTAAGATTTTGGCTACAAATGAAAAGCTTACAAATCTTCCTTAGGTTGGTTAAAGTTATGGATGATGAGTTACTTTTTTGTCAGTGTGAAGGCAGAGTCACTACACTGTAATTCAGAATAATCTGTCATATTATAGCCTCTAACCAAAGCAAATTGCAATGGGGAAAAAAGTCACTTCATTTGACAAGTAGAATTTGCATATATGTGAAACACGAAAATACCTGATACATGAGTTCGCCAAGAGCTGTGAGTTGATCATCTGAAGTTGCAGATGTTAATAGAGCTTTAAAAGCCTGCATATCAAGTAACCTAAGTAATTGATGCATTCAAAATATTGTAATTTATGCATTGGTATACTTGCATACAAAGTGCTAATCTCAACCAAGGTGATAGCAGTTACAATTATATTAGATTGTTTCAGCCAAAATCAATTGTATCGTACTAGCAACGATAAACTAACTAACCCATCTCTAGTCAAAAGTCATTTTGGACTGAAAAAATTCTTTACACCTTGTAAGGTTCCCAAAAATGGCTGTTATGAAACACATTCTATAATTACTACAACTGCACAAAAGATGCTGCAAACACTGCTGGAACAAAATGGTTCCTTGCTTTTGTCATCAGTCAAGTTTTATAGCAATCACTCTTGAAAGTATAATACTCAAGTTTGATGCACGATATAGTAAGCCCATAAACTTGTAGAAATCAAATCTACATTGAATTTATTATTATTATTTTTTTGTAAGTGGGAGGTCTCAAACCTGGGACCTCTCACTTACACTCCCTCCCCCCGTACCACCCAAGCGCCCAACCCATCCAACCCCCCCCCCCCCCCCCCCCAAAAAAACATATTAAAATAATTATAAACTGAAATCGTGTAGCTTAAAGACAATTATTAACATGATTCAGAACATATAGGGATAAAGCATTGGTAATAATCAACATATTGAAATATAGACCGTATGGGTACAGACTAAAGCACTCTCGAATGGTCAGACCAACTACAGTAAGCAACATTCTATTGATTCCTTCCAATAAGGGCTAAATGACATCGAATTGGTTTGGAAGAAAACAAACAAAGGCAGGAAACACTTCAGAAAATCCAAATAGTTTGTTATAAAGATTGCCCAACAGTTTAACTCTCATAAAACATCTTCATTGGTTTGCTTAAACAGTCAAGGACGAAATACATACATTCACAAATGAAATGCAGTCAAATCCTTTTGACTTTCTAAGCTAATATTCTTGCTTTTCTGATATCAAATAAAATTACTGGAAGAAAAAGATACCAAATAAAATTACTGGAAAAAAAAGATACCAAATAAAATTACTGGGCGCCAGTTCCAACCAATTTGTTTCAAAACTATATTGCTTAACAAGGATAAGCATGTTTTAGTAAATTCCAGTAATCGTTTTTTGGTTATTTCATATAATATACAGAGCTGCCCTGGACCTAACTGAGGTCCACAATTTATGCTGCAGCATTCTTAGACTTAGTGTCTTTATCCTGCTTTTCTTCTGACTACAACATAGTCTCAAAGCATTTAGAAATCCTTAGATCCCAGACAGCAAAGTGCTTTGTCATCCTCTTTTCCTATATGCTCTTATTTTGCTGTTGATTTCTCACTAAGATTCTCCTTACAGGAAAAAAAACATCTAGCATAGAAAACTTTTTGTACATATTTTGTTTAGTGCTTTTCTTGTAGCCTCACGCTGTTGCTCTTATATTGGTAAGTTCTGGTATAAAGGTTTTGAAAGCCAATTTCAATGATATATATATATATATATATATATATATATATATATAGTTTCTAAGTCATGGAGCAGAACTAGAGTATTTCTAAACTAGAACACTAACCTTCACACGGAAGTTTTCATAAATAGGATGTCTTGCTGCTGCTCCAAGTCCATAATTGCGTTTCATATCTATTACTGTGACCGGATCATTATGGTCGGCATATTTCTCCACAAATGTCTCACCAAGCAAGGTTTCCGGCAGTACCTTTGAGTAAAGAGCTTCATACCTGAAGAAGCAGAAAGAACAGTAAAGATCACAAAAACTTACAATAAAAGCAAATGATAAAAAACTGGAAGCAAAATTAGGCAGAGCTAAAAATCATTACTTCCACAACTGGCCCATTTTTTTTTAGGAATGGAAAACCCAAAAACAGGAATAAACCATTCCTGAATTCATTTTGCCTTTGACATTATTCAGGTGTTCGCTTCACAAAAATATTGTTTGTTTTAGCCAAAAGAAATTTATGAAAAAAAAAGTTAAAGACTGGAAGGCCACCTATCAAGACGGAATAAAAAGAACCTCCAAATCTCCTCCTTTCATAAATTGATCACCCCACTCAACCATCCGTCACCTAATTCTGGTGCTTGTCTGGTGAATGGAGGTGGCCTTGGTGTTTTAGAGAGCCTTCAGTCAATGATTTACACAGAAGGAGATGCTGAGGAATTGTTTGATTTATGTTTCTCTTAGAAGAAAAGTCCAAAAATTGAGGGTGCGACCTTTTGTACTTTTTTCTCTGTTCAAGTTGGTTTGAAGTTTGAGTCAACTTTTTAAGTTTGTCAAGATTATAAATATTAATGGTCAACAATTTTCCAGTTAGTCAAAAATTTGGTGGAGGTGGAGGCAATTTCCTTGATCATCAGAATCGATAATTTTGACATTCAAAATCGAATCCATTGGAAACAGACACCAGGGACATATGACTTGACCAGTGAGGTTGCTAAGGTCGCTAGACAGCTGGAGTTTGTATATCAGGAAGACACACTAGGATGTAAGGACAACTAGCAGGGCCGGGCGCTTTGGGGTGGGGGGGTGGCTGTGGGAGAGAGAGAGGTTAATGCCTCTGGCTATACATTACAAAATAAAGCCATACAATATGAAAATTAGCCCATAATTATGGACAACTAAGGGGAGTTTCATACGCATCCTGATTTTACTTTCAACGTGAACATGACAAGGGCCTTTAGGTGACGGAAGTGAGTTCATTTTCCTCTACTCAGGCACCATTACAACAACCTTTACATGTGGGTTTTATGTTCCTTCTGATGACAAAGATCACTGACGTCTTAAGTCCAGTATTAAGCCTGCTCCAGTACCACATTAAAAACTCTGTGCAGTCCTAGAGTAGGCCAATTTATGTTTTATACAATACCTAGTTGCATTGCTCAAATTCGAGGCCTTCTCCCCACATTCAAAAAACTCTCCTTTTATCAATGGAAAAGAAAGCAATGTAAAGGGGGGGAGGGCTGGGGGGGGGGGGAGAGAGAGAGAGAGTTTTAAATTGGATAAAGCATTAAATCTGAAACAAGGGTGTAAAGATGCAGCAATGATACTCATATTCTTGAATCATCTGTAGATGTGGAAACAGGTTGATATTTCACCTGTGTGGTGAGAGGTTGCACAGATAATCTAGCAAAGCCTCAGATTCAAGTAGCTCGACACCATCTTCTTCGACATCATCAGGCATCCCATCAGCAGACAGTGACTGTGACAGCAATGTTGATGCAATATACTTAATTATCCTCCGACCCATGAAGGCCCCAACTCTAACAGATCCATAGTCTGTGCCTCCAACACTGCAAAAACAGCCAGCTTACTCTTTATTTTGCTTTCCAATTTCTGTTTCCAGTCTTCTTATTTATACTTGAAATGCAGATACGCACATGGGGAGAGAGAGAGAGAGAGTTTAAAATTCAACTTATTCACACTACAAAAAACTCTCAGTTAGACAAAAAATTTACTGATATTATAAGGAATAGACAAAATGACCTCAATGATGCACAGCATACCTGACATGAACCATCTGAGTACCATAGCCCATAAAATTACAGAAATAGTTTAGGGTAACACAATCCTGGTGAATGCTTCAAGTTAACCAAGGACTTCAAGCAACAATTACATGATTATAATTTACCATTATCAATTCATCAGATATACCCATATTTGTGCATGAGAGAATAAGTTCGACTAGTAAAGAACCTTGTACTGCATTGGTTCAGGTTACAACTGCAATCATTTTGGAACATATGCTAAAACTTGGGAGTAAGCATTTGTACAAGCAGTTGAGGCTCCACGAAGTTACAACTAATTGCAATTCCAGGTCATTACATTTTAGGTAAGAACTGGCCAACAACTGCAACCATAGGGCATAAGTGCTGCCATGTGGAACATGATTCAGTTGTAGAACCTTATATGAAAACACCTTTAAAATCCTACACAACCCAGTGGTGGTCCCTCTTTGACTGATTATTTGGATAATTAAGAGGAAACTAGAGCTATGACGGGGACATGATAATTCCCACTTTCTCCAAAATCAGCCTCACAAGTCTTGTTTGAATGGTTTATACAACTCGTATACTATAAGTGACTTGGACACCGAGCATTAAGTCTTCAACCAGTATTCATTTAGGCCATTATAGTTTCAAGTAATTTATTTGTTATCCTTTCACACTTCTTTTGAAATTAGGTACTTCAGTCAGTTCAGGGAAAGTCATAACCAAGAAATTAATATTGCAAAATGGATTACATTTGCTTCTGAATTTGCAAAGAGGTCTAATCTCTGCTTAAAGTTCAAGTGTGACCAAGTTAAATGTCTCATAATTGCAGTAGATGCAATGAAAGAAATGGAGTTTGAACATATGCAGCCTGCAAAATGTTTCGAACTTTAGATATTTCAATTCAAATCCTTTGGTTCTGAAAAATTGAGCATCTTTCATGTCAAAACAGCTGCTGTAACAAACCAAATTTCCCTTTCGACAGATACCCTGCTTCACGTGTACCATAGTGTGAACGGTTGAGAAGCAGCCAAAGAATTCAGAAATCTCTTAAATAAGAGCCATGCAACATGCAGACATGAAAAGAGGGGCTATACTTGCTGGGCTAAAGAGCATTAGCTTTTGCATATAATTATCATCAAGAATCCTTTTTCGTATAAATGACAATGCATGGCAGTACAGGGAAAGGAGCTGTCTGCACCTGCTCATAGCTCAAACATGGAAATGTAATATAAATTTTGAGAGGGAAATTTTCCAAAACTTGGTCTTTAAATAATTCCAAAAAACCCAATCATTCAAGAGAATGTATAACTATTCACAACTGCAAAGAAATCAAGTAAATATACCGTGAAGATTGTATTACCTGTGCCGTATTCCTGAATCAATTCCCCAGAATCTTATATGACTAGGTATATCCACAAGACCCAATACCTCGGCAGGCTGCATGAATTAACAACCATAAACTTGAGAAAAGTTTTGCTTTAACAATTATTCAGAGTACTTATGTTGCCCAAACAACAATGAAAAATACCTGGCAAACCATTGCAAGAAGTTTGTTAGATTCACCACATGCAGAAGTCATCTGGTCCATCACACCACATGGAGCTCCAACCACATGATTCTCTACCTGTGAGAATATGTAAAAGAAAAATGTAAGAAAGTGCAACCAATTTATAAAACACTTAAAGTAAGAAGAATTATATCCATGAAAAGGTCACGCCACCATCCAACCTTTTGGCAGAGTAAAGCAAGCTCTCTCGGGGGTATTTTCAGTCCTGCAAAACATAGATCACAATAACTAAAGCAAAGCATGTATGCACAAGGAACAACGCTTTCCAGGTGACTGACTAGAGGGAAACTGATTAGAATTTACTTTTCCAGTTCAATTAAATTCGAGATCATCATCCAGATATGATCTATTCAGCTTAGACAATACACTCAACGCTTAGGTTTTAGCTTTTACTCAAGTAAACAAATAATCTCGTAAAAGCAAAACACTGACGGCTGTAAACTCCAGTATGAATCAGAGAATTTAGAGTTCTCTGTAACATAAATCCCATCATGCAATAATAGCTTCAGAGAAATAATTTAAAATAAATCCCATCATGCAATAATGCTTAATTATCCACCATAGCCAAGCAACCACAGTTTTTAAGGACATTTTGATAACAATTTTTTTTTTTTTCTCTCATAAAATGGTAGCAACGAAAAAGATGACCCTGTTCCTTTTTCCCTCTCTCCCACTTATCACTTTTCTTCCACTGAATCCCCTATGAAACTTCTCAGTTTCACCCACGAACTCCCTCCTTCCCCTTTATTCCATTTCCCATCCCCACAGAACTCACCTGCCATCCTCCTTCCAGTTCCCTCATCCCCAAATTGCACCTCCAGACCCCTCCTCTGCGTCTGGTTCCCCTTTGTCCCCCAGAAATCAGGGACTACACCTTAATTCTTCACCATTCACCACCACCCCCTAACTGATGCAATCACTGTAATGTGCTTCCTACACTAGTTTGATAGTAAATTATCATGCAAAAACTTGCAAATCCAGTTGCAGAAAAAAAAATCCAGAGAATGATGCTGGTAAAAAATATCTTTGCCTAAAAGGATGTTTACACTACAAAAACCTTGCCGGTTTCACACCTGATTTTGTATTTTAGCTTCTGAAATCAGAATCTGTATCAAATATCTAGCATTCCATTTTTTTCTTCTTTTTGGTAAGAATGGATCAAGATTCCAGCCTGTTTTTACAAAAGGGAAAAAGATTAAAAAAGTACAAATGGAAATAAAAACCCAGTAGGGCATCTTCAAACCTGACATCTCTTATTAATTTTAAAGCCAAAATAAATACATAGAATTTAATAAGGTAATTGCAGCATGAATTCTCTTAGTACAATGTTAGCTTCATCCTATCTGAAGAAATCATCAAGGATCATTATCCAGGTTAAAATTACAATATTAAGAATAGGTGTAATACACATACATTTTTCTTAAAGCATTAACAAACTATGAAACACCACTAAATATGCTACATCTGAATATGTTCCATTTTAGAAAATGACAAACTAATATCAGAGCACCATAATACAGCAAAGGGTAGAATATGAGAAGTAAAATAACATAGTTACCATGAACAGCAGCTATTGCAGACATGCTGGCAACTTCAACAGCTGCAGAAGAAGAGACACCTTTGCCTTCTGGGACAGCAGAAGAAACCTACAAGTGACCAAGAGAGAAGAATTGCATCACATATTTAAAGAAGCCAGAGTCTCAATAAAATGGACATTATTTTTTCAGTCTCTCTGTCAGAGGAAAAGGAGGTGCACAGGAAAATTGCTTGAAGTCGTCCCTGGCTAAATTAATGTTTTACATGTCAACTACATCAAGGAATGTTAAAGCATTATGTATTTGGCCAAGAAGCATGACAGAAATATGGATGCAAAATGTAGATTAAACTTAGTCGAAGTTCAAAAAGTAGATTAAACTTAGTAGAAGTTCATTTGTAGGTTTTCTATCTACGAGTACTTGTGCATGTGCCATTTTGAAGTTTCACCACCTGATGCTGCAACATGTAATAGTGAGGCGAGCAACAAGTTAAGAAATGGTATCCAACATAAACGTTAACAAAGAAAGAAAATTCAACTGAGCAACAGTTAAATGAGTCAGCAAGTTGAAGGACCTGTTTACCTAAGGGGTTTCGACACTCCAGAATCGATATCAAAAGTGTTATACCACGTTATTCAGAAACTAGGAGAGGAAATGAATCAGTAGATATATTTCACACCATCCGTGGGTTTTTCAACACTGTCCCATCATTTGGTTATCGAATTCATTTCAAATCTGAAATCTTAAGTTCACAGAAAAAATTATCATACTAATACTAGTAATAATAAACTTCTAAAAACTAAAAACACAACAAATCCTAACCAGTATCCTCCTACTGCCTCTCTACAACCTTCTCGACTATAATCCTCTCTTTCTCTCTCCCTCTCCCCCCACCCCACCTCCCTCTCCCACCACCGCACCTCCCTGCCCACTCAAGCCCACCCTCTGCACCACCCATTGATCTCCTCAATCTAAACTGCCTCATTAGATTTTGCTTTCAACCAATGAGAAAACAAGAACTTAAAGAAGGTAGTCCAATGCAGTTGAATCTACATCATACGCCATGCTCTGGTCAACATATCATTCCTTTCATCAGATACTTTTGGACTGAATAAAACCAGGAAATAGGTAGAAAACATTTAGAAGAATGTGTTACTATGGATGGCTCACGGCAAAGGGGTTAGTTTTTGAAAATTTTGACAGCATAAACGGGTTCTGAGGTCAAAAAGGAATCCATTTCTATATTGTCATGCAAAATTTTGACAGCATAAATGGGCTTTGAGGTCAAAAAGGAAAACTGTTTGTGTGTATGTTGTCATTCGGAATTGCCACAAAATTTCGCAGTCTAGTGAGTCAATGGAATTTGATGGCAGCTATGGTTCCTAATGAAGGCTTTAACTACTGAAGGAAGGAGGTAAAGGAAACAGGAAAAAGAACCAAAAAGTTAATTAGTTTAAAATCCACCCCTCCGAAGACTAAGCCATAAGAATGCAAATGCTAGCCATCCTCAATTTTAACCAAACACCATATGATTCAATTTATGATTGCCCTTCCAAATCTGCAGCAGATGGCCTAAAAGCATCAAAATTGGCAGAAATTTAGCTTCAGTTAGATGATTCTACAAGACGAATCACACCAGGAGCCAACAAAACAGGTTAGCAACCAGATTTCACAAAGAACTAAGAGTTTCTCAAGCAATAGAGAATTGAGCTTCGTATCCCAAAGTAACTAGGCAGTGTTCTAGTTAAGTTTTACTCCACAAATAAGGCCAAACACATAGCTAATCATTTCTATTAATGCATAAAAAGCCAAACCTAATTATGTCTGAACTATTAGTCCAAAAAAATATTTGATAAGGTGAAGTGATAATGCAGTATGCAGTGTGCTGTACAGTTACATCATAATACACTTTCAATTAAATAAATAGGAGGTACCAGCATGCTAATACTGTTCTCAAAGCGTATGCCCAATTCTTTCATCAAAACCAGAATTGTCCCTGCAACAAATGCAGCCCATCTACGAGAGGAATCATGTTAGCTAGCGTCATACAAGTTACGCACAAAACAAATAAATGGAGCACAAAGGAACTCTGAACCTCTGGGACGGATCTTGAGCAAAGTAGTTTCTCGCCTTCTCATATGACATTGGTTGTTCTCCATCCCAAAAATCTGACAAATCCATGTCAAAGGTAGGGCCACGATTACTTAACTCCGACCCAAAGGACACCTGTTAAGCCCAATGTATGCAGAAAATGGAGATTGTGAATGGAAGTAGCTAGATGAACACAAATCCAGCAAAATAATTTCACCACAGGGCTTTTCCTATTGAATTCTTTTGACTTTGTACAGGTATTTTCAATCCATCTTAAGTCAGAACATTGAACTTGATATAAATAAAACACAAAGAAAATTGAATCCCCAATATAAGTCTATAGTACAAAATGCTGGACTCGTAATGAAATGCCTAAAACTTCCTCAATCAAAGAGAGGTCACAGAACTTGAGTATTAAAGCATATACATTTACCATATTGCCTGCATAGCAGGTTTTAGAATCATCAATTAGAAAAGATTTACCCAATGCAAGTATGAAGACCATGGATAATGTTGCAATATAATGTTTTTATCTGTTTTTTTTTTGTAACAAAATCCTTAAAAAAATAGAACAGCAATAGACAACAAAATCTTAAGAGTCTATTTTCTCTAGACCATCTTACTTGATCCCTAATGACACGCAGTAGCATTCAGACATATATAGTAATTTACAATCATATGGATTTCCAAATGAATGCAGATTACATACAATTTGTAGCACAGGGGTTGGTCCATCTCCTTTCGCAAGTTTTCGAGCCTGAGCATGCTTCCACAGCCTTTCTTTACCAGGATGAATCTTTTGTATGGCAACATGGCAAGCTTCTCTAATTGGCATCTGGGAGATATTCTCAAGATGATTAGACTCGCAACGAACCCAAAAAAAAAGGCAGGACAGAGAAATACCACAAGAATATGCACAGATAAAGAATTCTAAACACAAAATGTGAATTCCCCTACAGAAAAAATTCCAGTAATAATAAGAGTATTTACGTAAGATGAAGATAAAACAGAGAGTTATACTAAACAAAAAATTCGAAACAAGTGTGGTGATAGGCTCACCTTGAAACTTCACAAGACACATACAGCTAACTAAGAGCTCTGACAAGGGACTGACTAGCAGGAATAAATAAACAACCCCTTTTTAAGTTGAAAGGCTTTTAATCTGCTTCCTTAAAAGAAGCTGTACTTAGTAACTAATCTAAAAGGGACCTCTCTAATAAAAAATCCAAATACAGTTCTGTAGTGAAGGGATCATATGCAGAACTCAAATCAGCCAATGCTCAACTCATTAATTTAGGCTTATTAGCAGTAGGTTTAAATCTGATACTGAGATGAAGCACCTTATAGAAGCAAAGAATCTAAGGATGCAGAAAGAAATTGCATTTATAAATAAAAATGAGGGAGTAGGGGCATTTCACATACTTGCAATACAAGGCTTCCTGAGTAGTCAGCAATTCCACCCATGACATCCAATCTTCCTGGTGCTCTTGTCACGAAAATGTCTTCCTATATAAATAACAAGAGCTTATAAAGAACCGAGCAGTTTCAACAAGGACTTTCATCCAAGGTGATAGAGGCAAATCCAGGGAGGATAACACGCAAACAACATTGAGAAAGTTACCAAGTTTATTTAAATGTAATTTTGTACATTCTTACTCAAAAAAAGGACAAGAGTTTAAAAATCCATACGGAGAAAACTATACAACAAGTCAACAACCATGGTTCCGTTCAGTATATTGAATACTACAAAAGGTTTCTGCTAAAGAATTCTATGTATGACTGAAAGATCAAAATTCCGAAGAAGTCAGTGTAACAGCCGATCATTCATTGTAGAAACAACATAATATGCAATTTGAACAACAATGTAACTGAACGGCTAATTTCATTTTTTTAACCCAACAAGTATCAAGACACATTAAAATCAACCAATTACAAAAAAAGCATTCAACTTTAAAAAGAGATAAACAAATATAACATTTGACCACTATGTGACAATTTTTGTGAATCATTTAATCATGCTTAATTGCACTGTCCAAAAAAATTTAAATTAACACAGACCTGCATCCTGGTTTCTGAAATTATATTGACCTTCTTTCAGGAGTATATCCTGTTAGCAAGATCGCCACTAAATTTGTACGAGTGTGATTTTCAATTCACCTTCAAGGGAAATGTGGAGACAGATAACTAAATGAAACATAGAAGCACAAAAGTATCAACTTGAAAAAACTAATAGGCAGGTAAAAGTGATATAGGACATAAGAGAGGAGTGCATGTGCAACTACACCAAACCCAGGATACCTTTATGTGCTTATAACTCAAACTGCATAAAACCCAGTGTTGCGGTTTCAAAGATAATGAGGTTTCTAGTGTAGTTGATATTAGGTTGGATAGGAATACACCCCATCAGGATTATGAAGCTATTCAAAAGAAACAATCAATGCTCCAAATTGGCCTTAGTCACAGTAAAGTTTGAAAAGGATTTGCTGTCAGTAATATTCGGAAAATAGTAACTTTTCCTTGCTGACATTTCGTCCACTTAGTTGTGGCAATTCTGCTCATTTGTTATTAGACGGTAGGATGCTGAAAGTGCAGATTACCTCCCAATCAAAGAGGGCAGCAGCAGCTATGCGTTCCCTTATCTTGCGTTTCCCCGTATTCTTTACAGTATCATATGCAGCATCTAGCTTAGCTAAACTCTTGAGGAAACTCACAGTATCTGGCAGACCCAGAAGGTCCCCATGAAGAACTTCAAAGTCTTGCTGGTATCTAAGGTAATGACAAACAAATTTTGATACAAGCAGCAATCAGAGGCTGTAAATGGCAAAGACCAAAAAGGAGAAGAAAGAGTGCACAAAACTTACGAGTCCATGAGGAAGCTATCATCACGCATTTCAGCAGTTGGTGATCCTGTACGCAGACCAAGTTCAGTTTCTGCATTTGCATACCAGTCTGGAATCCAAAGATCTCTTCCAGGCATTCTTTGTAATTGATACCCAAGAACAATGGCATCTCGCAATCTCCTAGAACCACTAAGCTAAATAAAAGAAAAGAAAAATTCACCAACAGATCAGTAGCAGGATATGCCTATGCAAGTGGATGGTAATACATCATATCAAATTTCTCTCAGAAATCCATAAGTTTGTCTATTTCTATTCAAGAATTTATTGTCTAGTATTCATTTTGTGATTATCTTACTGCAGTCCATCACAGCTTTTCCAGCATAACCCATAAATTATCCTTCAAACTCATCGGAAATAAATCAAGCAGCAGTTGAAAACCAATTTTATTCAAATAATTATTACATTTCAAAAACAAATAACTGTAGTAGTTTGCAAGTCTTGAAAATGATATCACCATCTAAAGAAGATGGGGCTAAGAAATTATATATATATACATATATATATATATATATATAGCAAATGTTGCCAATTCTGAGAAAATATTATGTGCATGGAAAAAAAAATAAAAAAGCTGCTCACCCAATGCAGCTTCTAAAAATAATTAGGTGTGACATAGTCAGAATTTTTATAGAGGAAGAAAGTGCAAAAATGTGACCAACTTGAATGTTTCTGAAATTAGATGGAGTTTAAACAAAAAATGAGCATTTCTAAAAGGACTAGGAAACTAAACCAGTTAAAACACTCCAGGAATAAGATGGAATGATGGAATTTGAACGGAATTTTGTTGAACTCTTAATTGTCCTTATGAAGTAAAAGACTGTTAAAAACTTTCTACCATGCAAAGCTAGCATAATTACAAGTTCTTACCAATCTCATTCTTAGTAAACCTAGTACCGCACCTTCCTTCTTCAATCCTCCCTTCTAAGAAAGTCAAGTTCTCATATGTCCTTTGGAGAGAATTAGAATGAATCGACATTCATGAGAACAGTTATAAGGTTTTCTCACTTCTTAATTTGGTGTTTTTATTCCTGATGAAGAGAATGTTATTCAGCATTCTTAATATACCTTCATATCACCATCTTCTGTTAGAAATTCATGGGAAAATAGTAAGGACCTGCATTGAGATCCAATACCTTGCATTTTTGGTCTCTTCCATTTTAATGTCCTGTTCCCTATATGAAATCCTTATGCTAAAAAACTCTTCCAGTCAAATATTTTATACACCGACAAAGATAGTTGATTCCACACTTCAACCCTATATAACATGGTGGATCCACATTCCACTTTTTAAACTGTTATGTGTACTCATTATTCGAGCCTAGTCAAGTAAAAGATCCAATTTGGGCCGCAGGGCAGTGTCTTATGGTAATGAATAGCTCCAATATAAGCCTTTACCAACAAGACCATATGGTTATTCCAATCCTATCTTTAGTGAATATAAGCTACTTAATTGAAAGCCACGAGCCGCCAACCCTCCCCACAGGCAACCCCCAACAACACATAATGGAAAGAAGCAAGGAGAAAAGAAGCACCCAGTAAGGTATTACAATTCCTCAACAACTACAAAAGAAGAAAACTTCCCAAATTTCTTAAAAGTCAAGCTAAAAGAGGCATATCTGTACATAGTTGACATCAATCTATGTAGACCACTCATCAATGTGGTCTAAAAGGTGGTAAGTAGACCACTCATCAATGTACGAAAAGGACCAACAGGTGAGGAACATGGCACATACACAAGGCCACAAAAAATTAAAAAAAACCCACTGTAATAGTTTAAGCCTTTAAACTTGACATTTTCATTTACAGGAGTGTTGCAACTATATAATGAAGTGTAAACATTTCCATGAGAGAATCTCTGATCTGTTCATTCGTTGGCATTAAAGGGACCACAAAAATATAACACATGGAAACTCCAGATTTCACCGTATATGTCCATTAAGCTACTCTGAAATGCTTAGTAACATTTAAATAGAAGTCTATATACCATGAAAAAACCAACGTGAATGAAATTTCACTTCCAAAAACAAATACAAAGTTGACTAAGTTATCATTCAAATAACAAACTCAAATGTCACTGGAAAAGGAAAGCAAGCCATAATGCAGGAGTGAACAGCACAAGAGGCACCTCAACAGAAAAGAATTTTCGAGGCAAAACAATAGACAAGGGTCATGGTTGGACCAAGGTCTCTAATGTACAGTCATAACTACCCCGAATACATACAAAACCATGAATTAAAAAGTTAGAAAACAGAAGAAACATATCTTAGTTTACCTTATTTGATATATAGCTTTTCCCAGAAGCTGTATCATGCAAAATACGTGCTGCAACCTGAAATCATGCATTAGAAGTATTGTAGGTTTGACATTATTCCACAGAAAAGGGGTAAATCATGATAGTAGCCTAAATAGTTTTTAAGAACCGCAGGGTTATTATGCCTTTCCATAGAAACCCAGATGCAGCTTAAATTGTTAATAATGTACATAGACATCTCATCAAAGTGGACAAATGGTTCAAAGTCAAAATTGTAGAAGGGCAGTAGCATGTTATGATGTGGTCATTAGCTAATTTTTTCTGTATGGTTTTCTTGCAGTTCTACCAATGAACAGATTATATTACCAATTTCTAATAGCTGCCAGGTAAAGTGCATTGCATCCAGCTAAGTGAGTAATACCCAATCAAGGAAAAGTATTTGGGGAACACAAAGTAAAAAAGATTGCGAAGACTTTCAAGAGAACCTCTCTTTACAGGTTAAAAATGTAAGCATCATGTTTTATATGTAGACGGTAAGACTTTGTACCATTTCATTGTGTTTCAAGGGGAATATACTTGCAATATTTTGACAATTCCAGTAAATCAGGCAAATAACAAATTATACTAATAGTCAACTTTACTCGATAACTTGCATAGAATAATCTTAAAAGCTTAGTCCACGATATTTACATTTTGCTCTCTTAATTCTTAATAAACAGCCACTTCTAAAAAATTCTTCATAAGGAGCCTCTGTTGCAGTACTTATTCTAGCTCAAACATGAATGAGGCCCCTTGTTTATACCTAATGCCAAACAGCAATCCAACGCCAGACAGCACCACCACCACAAAAAAAGTGTGTCAGTCTTGTATGAGGTCACGATGCAGTAGCTTGGCTTTCATAATCATGGAGGTTCTGATGAATGTGGAGTAAGGCCTCACCACCTTTGTTCAGATATGACCAAGATTCTATTGTTGAAATTTTCTAGACTCAGAATAGTCAGTTAACTACTTTCTGAGCAGAAAGATTGTCAATGCCAGATGTATTTCTGGTGTCTAACTGCGATGAAAAGTACATTTTAGATGTTTTAATGTTTTTTTCCTAAGTTTTCTGTCATATTGTTCAGATAAATGCTGCTAGCTAATGTCTCTATAGCACAGTTTAGTTTGATAGCAAGAACAGTAAAGATATAAGTCCTACTCAAAGCAGAAGCAATAAGACCCCAGGCTAATATTGTTTGTATAAGTATGCATCTCCGTGTGTGACAGCACAATTTGCAATTAGCCCCTTAATTCTCAATTTCTTGATGGCACCAGTGGCACCAAAGAGCTTATATTCAGAGCATGATCCCTGATTAGTAAATTTAAGCTCACTCCCACCAACTTAACATGTACTTTGATATTATGCAGCAAAAAAGGAACACGAGCACATAGACTTGTTCTCTGATGACAAAGTGATGAAATATGACAAAACCAAGATATTCTTATTTGTTATGTCAACTTAACATCTTTTCTCATAATTGTAACATCTTCTGAAATATAAAGCCAAACATCTATCTCACAATCTCATCGGGAACTACTTTTGCCAAACTTAATTTAAACTCAATGTCAAAGTTCTACCATAACTACACAATGCAGTAAACACAATAACCTTTTCAAAGAATCAATAGTTTCAGATTCTGCTTTCTGCTATTTCTATCAAGTTCACCATCAAAGAAAGAAGAGGGTGATACCTCACCACCATTGCTGCCTCCCTCATAGCATGGGCGCAAGGTCAATGCACGTTCGAGATATGGTCTCCAATGACCAGTCAGTAAATCCCTTCTTATCATCTCAACACCACCTTGATATTGCTGAAAACAGGAAAATTACCCTATCACTCATAAGGAATAAAACGAGAGAGAAGTTTCTTAATGTAGTTCAGTTAAAGCGAGTTCTGCAATTTTTAACATGTTATGAAGCATCCAGCACTTCTTACAGTTCTTAGTAGCAAATATGATCATATATTTATGCTAAATTTTATAATGCCAAGTAGAACAATTAATCTTTTGAAAAACATGATTCAGGAGTTGAACTTAACAATTCTCCAAGGTGCTGAGCAAGGAGAGCATTGCAAAGAGATTCTGATGTTGAGCAGATTAGAGGTGTGAGAAACAAGATTCAATAGCCATGGCTTAAAATTACAGGTAACAATGGGGATTGATGTCACGAGGGTTAGGGGGTTAAGGGATTCACATCTGTCTGCCATCTAGCTTTGCTTCATATAAGAGTACCAAGTTTGGGTAGATGTTTGGTGGAAAAATGAATCTTAGCTTCAAATATGAATTTCCATGCCTTTCCTTCACTCTTGTTAACGGACAGTGATGTAGCTGTTTAGCTGAAGAAGCCATTTATAGGACTACATGGAATTTATGTTTCATGGAGAATATGCAGGGCTGGAAATGGAGCCATAAATTGTGACATTTTCAGAGTGCACGCATAGTAATTGCAACCTGTTCCCCAGTTTACTCATAAAAGGTGCGTTCATTAGGCAATGTTCTGTAGTAATTGAAACAAAGGTAGTGTCCATATATGAATTTAGTAAGTTAATAACTTCTAGACATCCCAAAGTAGAAAGAATGACAATATCAATCGGAACAGAGAGTACCATGAAGAAGTTTTGCAGGATAAAGGCACAATTAGACAGCAAACAGAGCAATGGGAACTCAACATCAAATCATAATATAACTTATAATAAGTGGAGAAGAATTTTCTTGAGAAGACTTCTCTCATGAGGTGGGTTTTTTGGTTTGTTCTGCAGCCTGGGTAGCTAGTCTCCACCTCATACAGAGACGTGAACTTTTCCTATTCAAAACAATCATAAGTGATGTTGTTTTTTTTTTTTGGACAGAGAGATACAAGATTAATCCTATTAAAAACATCAAGACCAAAACTTTTTTGCACTCTTTTTTTCTTTTTTTGAGCTTGTAGTGCTCCACCTCAAACAAAAACAAGGGTTCAGTATCAGGAAATAACACTTTTTGGACTTCTTCTGGGGGAAGTGATACAGCACCTCACCTCCAAAACTATACCTCTTAATTCTACTTTAACAAAAAATTTAAAAAAAAAAAAAAACATAACTGGAGTTACAGTAATGATACCTCAAGCATGTTTCTCAAGAAGGGTTCTTCATTGAAGTAGTCCCTACGTACAAAGACAAAGGGTAACTTGAATGCCAATGCCTCACTGACTGTCCCATATCCAATTTTGCCTAAAAGAATAGAGTAGGTAAGGCTACTATAATAATTTTTTTTTTATTTCTCAAATATAAACTTCAACACAACTATCCTTTACCAACTGACCAAGCATGCAATCAGATGCTGCAATGAGATCAGGGGTATAGACATCTTTTGCGAGCTTTATGAAGTTGGGAGGAAGATCCTGACTATTGGAAGCACCACAAACCTGGATGCAATGAAGTGGATTTTTACCCTATCAATTGTACAACATTGGCACTTTCTGTTGGTGAACAAAATTCAGTCGCTATTTAAACCAGATACCAGACAGAGCCAACCAGAAGGCAAGTACTCCTCCTTTAGCTTCCAACCTGCTGGCTGCGTAGAAATTGGGACATGTAAAGCGACATGTTCAACTAGACCTCATATATTCACAAGACATAAAATATGCACAAGACCAAGGTTAAACTTATTACCAGAGAAAAAGTTCCATGCGTAATGTATAAACTAACAGAAGTAAGGAAAAAAGTTTCAAATATTTACTGAATTCCAATGTATGAAGATATCGGAAGCAAAATTAGAGTTATAATGCCTTGGAGATATTTCCACCTATTTCAGGAGGACAGGTATTGTCTCTGTAATCCTAACAAAAGTAACTCAGAATGGGTTGGTTTACTGAATTCCAATGTACTGAATTCCAATGTATGAAGATATCGGAAGCAAAATTAGAATTATAATGCCTTGGAGATATTTCCACCTATTTCAGAAGGACAGGTATTGTCTCTGTAATCCTAACAAAAGTAACTCAGAATGGGTTGGTTTGAGCAAAATTATAACTGGCTACAACTTAAAGTAGTGCAACCTGCCTATTATTTTCTCTTGCTTGTCACCAAAAGATAATATTATTTGATGCTTGCCAAAATAAGCAGTCTGAAAGCTACCCATGCCAAGTGTTTCACGTCTATCCATTCAGTACTTCAAAAATGAAACCAAAAGCTGAAATTCCTCCAACTAAGGAAATTTTACTAGAATCTACAGGAAGAATGCTTCATCTCCATCACCACCAAAACATATTAATTTTACACCCATTTATGGACACATAAATTAATATAAATCGGTTTTATTTCATCATATCTGCTTAGTATGTTACTCAAAAATGAGCATACAGATCACACCTTGGCACTAGCATCCATAGCCTTTGGCCATGTCACAGCACTCTATTATTAGAAAATTAAAGAATTTGACACCTGGAAACACACCCATAACTGACATCCATCCCCAACCCATGTAACAGAGGCTGCCATCATTATAAACTGTATCCAAGCTTCATGAATGACTGTTAGGTTAAAAAACAAACAAAATAAAAAAGCCCATTTGTATTGTTAGCTTTCACAGAAAAAATGTTTGAAATATTCCCTTGACACATTTCCCAATCATGTTTTTAACTCACATACATCACATCACTACAGTATACTTTATTAGAAAAACTCTAAAAAAAATTGCAATCCAAACAGGACCTAAAATGACCACGGTAATGGGAACACCATAGCCCTCTTTGCAAAATGAGATCCAAATGCCACCAAACTCACCCACTCCTCGATATGCATCAGTGTAAATTGAAGTGTCAAGAAACTTATATATCTAAAGAAGAAACCAAATCATCAAACAGAGAAAGATAAGCATCTTGGACAAATAATTGAAATAAGTTCCCATTTGAAACATCAAAACTAGATCAAAATGCAGAAAATTATTTAGAACCAGGTCAAGCCCTTCTTTGAATACTTGTATGAGTCACTTGACTTGTACTAAAAAAGCTACTGCTTTAAGTACTGTTAAGAAGCACAACTGACACTCTTCTGTTACGTGACTAATTGACACTCAACTTTACTGAATTGAGGACCTCTCACTAAAGAGGTTTGAAACATCAAAGATAGAGTCCTTAAACAGGTTCTTAAACCTTAAAAATAACAGCCACATGCTACATGGATTACAAATCTAATCTCAACAAATTTGACTAAGCAAAGAATAACCAAAATCTAAGAAGATACTGGAGCCTAAGAACAAAATAAAAATGTGAACTTTCTAATAGACTAATCAAAGACAATTTTCCATAAGCATGAATTAGTCAACATATACCTGCCCACCAAAGTTGAGGATAACAACCTTCACATCTTCACCAATTCCAAGCTCTTCCCTGACCTGGATTATTAAAACAGTGGAACAATTCATACAAGCATGCTGAGGATAATAACAATCACCGCACATGAAACGCTACACAAACCTGCTTGCGAGACTTGTGTAACCTTCTCACCACCAAAGGTACATCAATCACATCACGGTATGCTGGCACTGCAATGTTGCATGTTCATTTTCAGAGTTAAGGAAAACGATGCTATCAGATTTTCCATCCTTTTCATATACTTGAAGAAGAGAATGAAAAAAAAATAAGAATATAAAAAAATTAACATACTTGGGCAGTACCCTGGGAGGCGGATAAGGAACTCGCAATGAGAGTAATCTTCTGCAATCTGTGTGAAGTCAAAGAGAAAATGAAGTTAGATTTGAAAAATGTGACAAAGAAAAATACTTAGAAGAGGTGGATCTGGCACACAGTACTAAAGAAGCACCAAGGGAAAAATGAACAAATATTACAACAAGCACAAGGATAGATTCTTTAGATGAGTAATAGACATCATGATGTAAAGAGTATTGTAGACGTTCACATTATCCAGCATCATGCAAATAACTTGTGGCAAACTTCAAATATTTGTCCTCTTATACATCCAGAAATGAAGCACATTCAAATTCAATGTCACTGATAAATGCACTACATGATCCACCTCCTGAGTCTAGAGTTTCAACACTTCATTATCTATTCAACGAAGAATGGTTGATATCAATATAATAGTTAAAAACTGAAGAAATAAAACTTTTATGGCATTTACACCTTTGTATTTATTGATGTGTGTTTCTGATAGGTTCATCTATCTTCAAAACTCAGATGGTGCTGCATGACATCCTGATAAATTTACTTGCACTTTGTTTTCTATAATTCCAGTTACCATCTCAATAACCATGTAACACATATGCAAACTTTCAGAATTAACATTTCAGTCAAAAAGGCTTAGTTAAATACATCATGTTTACACGTAGGCAAAGGCTGCAAATCATATGGAAAAATAACCGAATACAGAATCACAAGAGGTAAACAGGATAGCATTATCATTGAACATGAGCAACATTACAAGTGGAGAATCAAAAGAATTGCATAGTTCCACTTTTTCTTGCCTGATTGTCATAGAAAAGTTGCCAAATATTTGAAATCTGAGATCATCAATTACCAAATTCTCTAAAATAGTCTTTTTCCATGATCTTACATAGATTTAATATGCAAGACCTCAATCATTTTGTAATCCTTAACTTTTTTTGTTAAGTAGGAGGTCTTGAACCCATGAGCTCCTACTTACAATTCCTCCCCCCCTTAGCACTCAACCCAACCCTCCCCCAATAATCCCTGACTAAAGCAAACAGTAACCAGTGTACCATTCTAGAACATTTTTTTTCCCTTCTTTTGGCGCCCGGCGCGGGGGAAGGGGAGTACTAATTAGTTTAAGATCAGCACCTGCCAAATGATTGACCTATGATGAATCCCAGCAGCCATGACATACTCAGCATAGATGAAGTCCCAGCTGCAGAAAGAAATTAAGCGTGTTAGCATAGCCTACCTAAAATGAAATAAGATCCAAAAGTAAATGAGTAGAGATTAAAATACACTTTTAATGACACATTACCTGAAGTTTGTAACGCAAACAGAACGGATGCCTGCATTAGCTGCTGCTCGACAAGCAACTGGTACGACATCTGAGACCTATTTCAACATGCACATACCATTTAGCTTAACCAGCTTCTACCGCATCAAAGGACATGTATGCACTTAAAATTCCAGTTAGAAAGAGATCAAAGCACTTAATTTATCTTGTTGGTGAATTGCAGAGGAATGAAAAACAAATTCAGGGAAAAAAGAAAACCTTTTTTCAATTCATCTTTCCATCAGCACTATGTATACACCTTCTGGACTAAACAAGTTTGCAAATCATTATCATAAAAATAAGTACAATAGTGAAAATGATTTGCAAGTTTGCCCTTTTCTATATTGAACTTCAAATTTTAAGCAGAACTGGTAAACCAAATTCTTCTACCTATTTTGAAACATATGTACATTTCTTGTCTAATAACCTTTCACTATTAATTCTCTCTCTTCTGAAGTCTCAAAAAACTGATAAAAAAATCATGTAAGAGAGATATAAAGATAAAATCAGTAGAGTTTCATATTGCCAATAAACATCTACTTGTAATTTATGAAGAAGAACTACTTGAAGTGTTTACCACTAAGTCTGCCTTTATCGAGTTCAGCCACTCCACCTCCGTTTCCAAGATAGAATCACGAGGCACAACAGCAGTCTCTGAGTACTATACCAATCAACAAATACACATAATTAGCCTCACAAGATACTCTGCCTAGCTAAAACATGAAACAAATAACTGTACAAATCTGATATTATCCTTGCATGTCATAATCTGCCATACCTTTTCCAGTGAAGCTAGCCGATCCACTGTCAAAGCATCTGCCTGAACTGCTCCACAATCTAACAAAACCTGGTAATTGCGGACATTGAATAACATTCAAAGCCATAACACGACCTAACAAGCGAAGTAACAGTTGAACTCCAGCTCAAAAAAGTAACACTTATTTTCTAATTAAGAAGGACCTTGCGGAGAAACAGTCGAGGGGACTGTATTTCGGTGGTAAAAACAAAATCAGGTGCACCAGTGACCACATGAACATCATGCCCTGCATTAATCAGATGTCGCACGACCTATACCAATGTATATAGTGCAAATTAACAAACCATATATGAATCACAATAAATGAAGTATTTCTCTACAGTTTTATCCCAAAGAAAAGGGAGAAGCAGGGATTTCTATGACAGCGTATCCAGCAAAGTACCATATATTCTGTCACTTCATGATTGTTCGTCCAGTTGTTACCACCAATTAGGCAGGGTCATTCAATTATTTCTTTGTAGCAAGCAGGTATACGTGTATGCGTAGACAATTAACAGATCAACGACCATAAACAAGTTCTAGTCCATTGAGGATAATAACTCAGTACAGCTATTGACATTAGATTATCAGACAATGTCAACATGTATGCCCACTCTTTTACCATTCTTTGATTTTTGGCAGGAGGTAAATTTCTGACTTCTGACACTAGGGAGCAGGCATCCAACAACTGAGCTACTAGCCCAATGGCATGTAACTATATTTTCCCCTTCCTCCAAACATTCACAACTGGAAGTGCTCATTGTTCATAACTTGAATTCTCAACTAAAACAATCAGGGGACATGCATATGTTTGACTGCATTTCACAAAAATTTTTAAGGCTCTCCCCCAACCACCAAAATAATTACTCATAGGAAAATTTTCTAAAAAATGGCACACTTCAGGATACTATGGTGCAATTTTTGTTTATATATCCCTCAGAGCATAAGTTCCACGTGTAAATGCATTTCATACAAAACATAGTATATTTGATATATGCACAGTACATTTTGACGGTTGATGCCCTTAAAAACAAATAGGTCTCCTCACACAATAAATAAATAAATCAATCAATAAATGTAAACAAATTTTGCCCTCTTTATAGCTAATGCTTTGAAGCACTCCCAAACTTCCATTTCTGAAAGTTGCAATCAGAACCATTTTCACTTTCCAAAAGTGCTCCAAATACTCTTAAAAAATGCTATCCAAATCTATCCCTCTGTTTTTTATTTCACTTTGACAACTCTCCCGATATTAGTAACAATTTCACAGCGTTAAACAATCTATTCAGAATTTTTATTTTTAGGCTTATTATTCAGACTTTCCAACTTATGAATGTCTCACCATTAAGTGTAAATCCAATTCCAAACCACAGAGCTACCAGCCCCAATGAAACAGAGCTTAAATTTCCTCTTCTTCCCAAAATTCTCAACTACAAGTTGGTCCGAGAAATCAAAAAAATTCAGACTTTGCAGATTAAATCCTCAGATATATGTCACCAAAAAAAAACTTCAAAAACATCTCAATAAAATTTTCATTCCCTTACACATTTATCCGAAAGATGCCACAGCACAACTCATATACAATCAACTCCAAAAACAACAAACCAAAGGGAGCACCATCAGAAATTTTTATCTAAATTCAATCCCAAAACAGTACCAATTTCTTCAAAATCAATACTTCACCACAAAAAAAAGAAAGCAAAAAAAAAAAAAAACAATCTTCCACTATAGTTGGAGGAATTCATACGAGTAGACTTACCTCAACAACACGAGTGGCATGTCCGAACCCATGACCAGTGACATAGTAAGCAAAAACCAGAGGATGCTTCCTTCCATCTTCAACTCCCATTTTTGCCAAAAAAAAATTCCAAATTTTTTATCAGATTACCAAAAAAATAAGTGAACAAATTCGGGAAGGGGTTTAAATAGCAAGAAATTTCACTGGCCTTTGCCACTGCTATAGTGGGCCCCCCCTCTGTCTCTCTCTCTCTTCAATCTTAACAGCTTAGAAATGGGATACAAAAGGAAGAAAACATTCAATTGATGAACCAAAATGGTGGGATTTATACGAAAACGTTCCCTTTTTCTGGCAAAATTTGAATTTTGAAGTAGCAAGCAAGCTTAGGAGAGAGTTAATAGTTAACGTCATCGTGATTCGTCCGTTACAAAATCTTTTTTTATAATATATAAGAAGACGTTTTGTGGTTACTGTTCATTGGTTTCATTTGCTCTCCCCAGGGGCATTTTTGTCATTTTAGGCTGCCGCTTGTTCTTTTTGTTGCAGCTGGTACAACTGGCTCTGTATTTGTGATGGGTAATATGTCTCTTCCGCCCTTTATATTATCATTGGGGCTTTGTTATCCATTTTCTGTACCAGATTTATGCTTCCGATGTACGCAGCTATCCCTTCCTAAACTTTCACAAATACCCTTGAAATAGTGCAAAATTTCTTATAAGTATCACTACTTGTCTCCCTTGAAATAAAAGAATGGAGGACAAATATGTAAAGTAAATGCATAATGGCCCACAAGCATTTATGATGAGGATAAAATATGGGAGCCATCTTTTCGGTTTCTTATTGGTGTGTGAATCTACTCTTAATTTCTTCTGTCCTTATTTCAAGCCTTAGCCGGATGTTAGTGGAAATTGGCTGTTCTGCAGTATTAATGAGATTTGATGCTCATTTCTATCCGCCAGCTCATTTGCCTCGAGTTCACACTTCACAGTCCTCGTATTTTTTTGTTGCTCCACTAAAGACCCAAAGAAAGCAAAAAGTCAAACAGAAAAATGGAGCAGACATTCATCATGATCAAGCCTGATGGCAAGAGGCCTGGTTGGCGAGATTATTGGCAGATTTGAGAAGAAAGGGTTCACCTTGAAAGGCTTGAAGCTCATCACTGTGGACCGTCCCTTTGCTGAGAAGCACTGTGCTGACTTGTCTGCCATGCCATTCTTTAATGGATTGGTGGAGTACATCATTTCTGGCCCTATGGTCGCTCTGGTTTGGGAGGGCAAGCATGTTGTGACGACTGGCAGGAAGATCATTGGAGCAACAAACCCTGCACAGTCTGCTCCTGGAACAATCCGTGGCGACTTCGCTATTGATATTGGCAGGAATGTTATTCACGGAAGTGATGGAGTTGAGAGTGCAAGGAAAGAAATTGCTCTGTGGTTTCCGGAAGGAATTGCAAAATGGCAGAGCAGACTTCATCCTTGGATCTATGAGTGAAGAGTCATCCGATGATGAGGTTCTCAACCTATCTGCTTAGCGTATATGTGATGATCCCTTGTATTAGGGTATTTATAAGTTTTGACTTCGGTCTAGTTTGGAGGTTTGTTGTTACGCCTCTGAACCATAGATTTTAGCTATGGTCATGTGGAATTATCATGATATTTATCATGACATTCGCTACTTTTCCTATTGAGTTCTTGTTTTTAGGGGGAAAAAAAAAAGCTCATTTGCCTTATTTAATTACATTTTCCTCCTTCCAGATGCTCATTGAATGGACTAAACATTTTGAACTCATGTGTAACAGAGTCATTTCACAGTTACGCTCTCGGTTTCGATTTGATGGCTGCTTATTAAGAGGGAAGTAGAATCAGTACTAAAAACCGGAGGAATAGGAAAGGGCGCTTGAGGTTAGAGGCTTTATAGGATATACATCTTATTTCATTTGTCAGAGGTGAAAAAAAAATAGAGAGGCTTCTTGCCTTTTGGTGTATTGCTCTATGGAAAGAAAATTTTAAAGCTTGTTTGCTTTTTCCCTCTTTGCATAGCAGACACACGAATGCTACACAATTAGTGTTTGTGAAATCCTCGCAAGTGGTTTGGTGCCTTTTGTTCCCTTGCATCCTGGTAAATACATTTCTTGCCATTCTTTTTTTCTTTATTTTTTTGCACCACGAACATATATACAGATCAGTATTTTTTTTGTTGTAATTTTTAGCTTTGGCCCGAAAATAGAAAAGGTTTTGCAGTAAAATTTATGTTCATTCCAGGTTAGTTTACCTTTGATTTGTATCATTAATTTGCTGAAATTTTTGTTAATATTATATGGGCTGATATTTTGAATATTTTAATATTAGTGTTATGTGCCTGTATGTTTGGCTATTTACTCTTACGATAAGTTTTTGCTTATGCTCCTTAAGAAGATATAGCTGCACTTTACTGGTTCTATGTGGTACTTTAAGGCATCGAAATATTAATAAAGTGTATTTAAAAAAAACATTCTTGTTGGCCAAAAAATTAGTGATTTTCCCCCCAATTTATACTTGCCCTTCCGATTTACCTTCTATGTACACTATCTCATCTCCCAACCATGCAATTCTTTTTTTTTCCCCAAAAAAAGATGAGAATCAAAGAGGGGAAAGCACCATACATCTCCCCTCCCCACCCCTATTTGCCTTCCTAGCCAAAAACACGAAGAAAAACTCACACTTTCGCATCAATTTTCAGCCATTTGATGAATTTATTGTTGAGTTTTTCTAACCTTTTTTTTCCCCAAAATTGACCTCCTAGCAGAAATGTTTGCTTTTGTTATTATTGATTGTTTTGTAAGTTTGAAAGCATCAAGAAGAAGCACAGCAAAGTAAACATCCAGTGTTTAAGGTGTGTGATCATCTCTTACAATAGTAGCATGCTTTGTGTTTGATGATTTGCTTCTAAAGGTAGCTTTACCACTACACTGGTTTAGTTCTCTGAAAATTTATGTGTCCTATTGTTATGGAGTATTAGATGATTTGAGAGATGTTCTTTAGCTTAGTGTTTGGTCCTAAACAAAAATGATTTTACTTTTGCCTTTGTGTTTGTATGCTGAATGATCCTTTAATGTCTTGCAATGGCTCGAACTATCTTTAAATTCCATTGGAAACAGTACTTTGATAGACCTAGAAACATTAATTTCATTGATTGTTTTTTACTTTTACTGCATTGTCATGTTAGTGACTATCATAGTTAGGACCAAAGACCAGTTAAAGAGTATTTCCCCAGCTTCTACTGTCTTGGTTCTAATTTTCCACATGTTTTGGGGCTCAACAAGTAGAATCTGCAATCAAATCATGATTTGTTTGATATAATTTGGTTTCTGCTTAAATTTTGGTTTTAGGAACTGGTCATGCACTAATTAATTCCTGGCACACATAAGCACTTCTGAGTTCCATACCTTGGTTCATTGAAAGGGGATTGTTCAGTGGACGGATCCTAACTTGGGAGGACAAAGACTTTTAATATACCTCAGTCTTCAATTATTTTGCAGCTTCCTTGTGATATTAGTTTCTCTGGTTTTGCACTTGGACATGGACATTGCTTTAATTACCCTACTGCTATACTAGTTTGCACATGGACATGGATTCTCAACATGATGACAATTAAGATCTTCCATGTTCTATTAATTTTAAAAATGAGAATTATAGGGAATTTTTCAATATTTTTTACACAACAAATTGGGCATTGGCACATGTTAGCAGCTGCTACTTTTATTGGGGCTCGTACAATAGGCTGTTGCTTCTATGTTGGAGAATATGTCGTTTCTGCCATTTATATGCTAAGGATAGGGGCTGTGTCGTCAGTTTAAGTCTGTTGTACTGGATTTTATGCCTTCTGTACGAGTATCTATTGCTGTGTTTTATGGTCATATTACAATTCTACCTATTTTATATGGCTGTAGCGGGCATTAGTGGAGCATAAGTTGTTGTACAGCATTAATGAGATTTGATGCTCAGGTTAAATCAGTGAATGGTGTTTTGCAATGTTTAATTACAATTTTCTCCTTAGAGTTGCTTGTTGAATGGACTAAATGTTTTGAAATCTTGTTCAAGGGGGTCATTTCCGCATAAGCTTTCCACCACTGCTCTTGTTCTTTACTTTTGTTTTCTGAATCTACACTACAAGCTTCTACTTTATCCTGGTGGTTTCCTTAATGCCTTACAGAACTCCATTTTTCTTCCCGTTATTTTTGGGCTTGCAAATTTTGTCTACCTCTCTCATTGTCGTGTAATTTTTTCCCTCATTTCTTTGCGGATTCTAATGCCTAATGTATTGGGTCCCCGTTTTTTCAAAAATTTTGATTTTGTTATTGGTTTCTTTTTTGGACGAAAGAATTTCATTTTTTCAATGGATTCTCCTCTTGTAGATAAAGGAATTTAATTTTCTTTGTTTTTCTTTTTTGTAAAAAGGGCTTGATTTTGTAATCATGCTGTTAATTTTGGAAAAAAAAAGGTTTAGAATTTTCCTTATTGCTATTTTGGATGTGTAGGAAGTAGAGGAATAGGATGTGGAAGAGTAGATAAACAGAACCCAATGAGTTTGGGAGAACGAAGTAGCTTGCTCCAAGCCTGTACATCTACTTCTGAGAAGGTACACACATCAGCTTGATATTCATTGTTTTATTGAGTATATACTGCTACAAGAAAAGTTTCAAGGTTGTATGTGTTTCTTGTTTCTAAAAGAAATTTTTGCTTTATTGCCATACTGTGAAAACTTGTATCTGCTGAATGGGTATTCATTTTGTTAGTTTTGCTACTATCAGATTTCCTTTGTTTCTAATGTTTAGGATTCTAATTTTCTGCTGCAGATGGGTTGGACTTAAAATATTTCAATATAAAATAGTTTAGGATTCTAATGGTTTAGGATTCTAATGTTCAATATAAAACAGTTCATTGGATTTCATCTGCTCTCCCCCAAGGGCATTTTTGTCATTTTAGCCCACCGCTTGTTCTTTTTGTTGCAGCTGGTACAACTGGCTACTGCTTTTGTGCTGGGTAATATGTCCCTTCTGCCCTTTATATGCTTATCATAGGGACTTTGTTGTCCATTTATGTACGCTGTCCAGATTTTATGCTTCCTATACAACTATCTGTTGCTTTGTTTTATGGCGATGTTATAATTCTGCCCTTCTTATAAGGCTGCAACGGACATTAGTGGAGCAGCAGTAGTTGTATTAGGGCTGCAAACGAGTCGAGCCGAGTCGAGCTTTGGCCTTATCGAGTCGAGCCTTGACTTAATTTCATCGAACTCGAACTCGAGCTCGAGCTCGACGAGCTAGTAATTTTGAAGCTCGAGCTCGAGCTCGACTCGATTCGAGCCGAGCTCGAGCTCGAGTTCGAGCTCGAAAAAATAAAAAAAATTATTTTATTTTTTTAAAAAATAAATAAAATAATATTTTTTATTAATAAATAATAAAATATTAAGGATATTTATGTAATTTTACTATTAAAATAAAAATAAAAATAAAAAATATATATATATACTCGAGCTCGCGAGCCGGCTCGCGAGCTAACGAGCTTAATATTTTGAGCTCGAGTTCGAGCTCGACTTTGACTCGACCAGCTCGAGCTCGACTCGAGCTCGAAAAATGTCGAGCTCGACTCGAGCTTGAATCGAGCCGCTCGCGAGCGGCTCGATTCGTTTTCACCCCTAAGTTGTACACCACTAATGAGATTTGAGGCTCGGGTCCAATCAGAGAATAGTTGTTTGCAACGTTTAATTACATTTTTCTCCTGGAAATGCTTATTGAATGGACTAAATGTTTTGAATTCTTGTGCAAGAGGGTCAATTCGGCATAAGCTTTACGCTTATGCTATGATCTTTGCTCCACCAAGCGGCTACTCTTGTTTTTCACTTTTAGTTTTCTGCATTTACAAGCTGCTACTTTATCCTGTTGGTTTCCTTGTTGCCTTATAGAACTCCATTTTTCTTCATTATTTTTGGGCTTGCGAATTTTGTCTACCCCTCTAATTGCAACGTGTAATTTTTGTTCCTCATTTCTTTGTGAATTCTGATGCCTAATGTATTGGGTCTCCGTTTTTTAAAAAATTTTGATTTTGTTATTCGTTTCCTTTTTGGACAAAAATGCTCCATTTTTTAAATGGGTTCTCCTCTTGCAGAAAAAGGAATTTAGTTTTTTTTTTGTTTTTCTTTCTTGCAAAAAGGGCTTGATTTTGTGATCATGTTCTTGATTTTGGAAAAAAAAAAAAGGTTTAAATTTTTCTTTATTGGTATTTTGGATGTGCAGGAAGCAGAGAAATAGGATATGGAAGAGTAGATAAACAAGTGAGCTTCCAATCTGCTGCGAGTGTTATAAGTATCTTTATGAATCTTCACAGCATGTATCAGGTAATTTTCTCATGCTTTATAATGCCTTCAGTGATGTTTCCACTTTATCATATACTGATGCAGATATTCAACTGTAACCAAGCATTTGCTTTTTATCAGGACTGCCTACTTTGTTTTGTGACAATCATGTCGCGAAACACTCTTCAGGTCATGTGAATCATCAGCCAACAGGCATTACTAAGCTTTTGCACTACCAAAGTTTTCCTCGTTAACAATATATGTGCATTTACTTTGCAATTTACTTTGTAGCAAATACTGGTGATATAGAACTTGACTTTTGACTTGATATTGTTTTCTATTCTTGCTAAGCCTGTCTGCTGCTCTTTCTTTTGTGTAGGCGCTGTTCAGAATTTGAAGACTACCGGACCTTTAAGCTTTAAAAGTCTTGTTCGCTATTTTCTTCAATGAGTAAGCTACAAAAAGCATTTGATAAGATATCTAGCTCTGTGAAAACTTTAGAACCTGCATTTCAGCAAGTTGGTCAGAAAATGTATCCTCATCGAAAGACTGCAGTGGATAATTATACTGATCTTTCAATTTCTGTTATTCCATTTATTTCATGAAATATGGAACGACTTACATGTTCCATCACATTGTGAAAATTGCTACTATACTAACATGAAAAACCTTTCCAAATAATCTTCAACCCAAACAGACTTCAATTTTCCATGTTTTTCTATTTGTTGATTCCTTTTTTCATAAATTTCTTTTATGTTGCCCATACCATTTTTTCGTTGAACTTAACTTTCACTATACAGAGAAACATTTGGAGAATTGAAAACTTCCAACCAGTTTCTTTACCAAAATCTGATTAAGATAAATTTTACTTACATGATTTGTATATTGTCTTTCACGTGCATACTGCTTCCAATATTTGTTCCTCTGTGTCTTCTTTTTGGGCCTCATTTTTACAAATTCAGCGTTTATTACTAAAGCAACAGCTTAAAACTTTTTATCCTGTTTTAAGTTTTGAAGTAGTGAACTAATAAAAACTAATATCAATCTTGTATTATCCATTTACACTCTCAAACATCACTTGGGAAGGGAGAAGCATATTTGTACAATATACATTTCTGACTTGGAAAGGATACCATCCAAGTATTCTCCACTTCTTTTTATCAAACAAAACTAAATTTAGCAGCTATCAAAACTGCTAAATTTAGCCTCTCCAGCACCAGCTTTGTGACCCCTCTATTTCTGCATTGTCTGCTTTGCTCTTTTTTTTGAATCATTACCAAACAATCTCTGTTCAATACTCCAATAACTTTATCCTTTTAAATCAGCACACCCTTCTCTTCTTATTGTTATGATGCTTATGCTTTATATTTTCACCTATCAAAATCAACAAAAATCTAAATATTTAACAATCTATTTGATTGAGTTGCTAACCTTAAAATGCAGACTCTTCAAATCATCTCCTTTATCTCTGAATCATAACAATCTAGGCCTGCCAACGGGGCGGGTTCGGACCGGAATTAATAATTCAGGACCCGGACCCATTATATTGAATTAATTCCGGATTCAGCCCGAATACCCGACGGGTCTTTTAATGTTTGTATCAGACCCGCACCCGACGAGTTTCGGATCCGGGTCGGGCCTACCTGACAAAAAGACCCGTCAAACCCTGTTCAAATAACACTTGAAAATGCTTAAGAAAGAACTACAAACTTGTACATCAAAAGAGAAACAAAAAGGAACAAGGTGATGAATCGTTTATCCTAACATCACCAGATTCACCACAGCTCAAGAGTTAAACACTTAAAAGATTTCAGCCAACAAGGAAATATAAAGTAACATCAACAACAAAATAAAAGCAAGGTGATGAATCGTTTTTCCTAACATCACCAGATTCACAATAGCTCAAAAGTTTCTATTACAATTTCTAAAAAGTCCAATCAAACATTAAATATCAAATACATCAACCAACAAATGAAGTCTTGTAGATTACAATAGTCTTCATGACTCTCAAGTTTCACAAATTTCTGCAACAAAAACAAGGAGACAATATATTCGTAAACTAATTACTAGCTAATACAAAAAAAAATCAAGTAAGAAAGAAATCAAATTGGCCTTACTCAAATACATCACCCTAACTTGAGAACTTTAGAAGAATCACCCAAATGTTCTCCAAATAATTCTAAGAAAACAAAGAGAAAGAAAGTAGATTAATCTTTCTAGAGTAATATGGATTTAAAAAGAAAAAACAACAAAAGATGATATAAACATGAAGGACTTACTTCTTTTCTTTTTCAAAGGTAACCAATCTCCCGTTGTTATCAAAGCTTCAACCACATCAAGAAGCAAAGAAGCACGAGTCTCATCAATTACCCGCCAACGCTAAATGCTGATTTCGAAGCCACAGTAGTAGCTGGAATTGCAAGAATATCACGAGCCATCTTACTAAGAATAGGAAATTTTGGACTGTTTGCCTTCCACCAACCTAGTATGTCAAAATCATCTTTTCTTAGAAATACAGGCTCGTCCAAATATGATTGCAATTCAGATTTTTGGCTAGCAAGAATAGTAGAAGAACATGATTGCTGATACTATTTGTCAAAATCAGACAACTTATCATAATCATCATCTTCTACATCTACATTTTTGTTACCACAACTAGAAGTCCCTTCTATCTCCAACATAACTCAAAAAAGGAGCAAGGTCACCTCCATATTCAACAAACAAATCAGCAATAGCATTACGAACTCTATCCACATATCTTTCACCACCTTCTCCATAAAGATCATTGTAATAATACTCTACTAAAGCCAACTTAAATCTAGGATCAAGCACCACAGCAATAGCTAGCACCAAAGAACATTCTTCCCAATATTTCTCAAATTTTGCTTTCATTGGAATAGCCATTTCTCAAATAAAATCATGCTCACTAACTTCCCATTGCCTCATCTTAAGACGAAGATTACATATATCGGGAAAGAAAACATTTGCTGTGGGAAAATTAGAACCACTAAAATGACATGTGGCTTCATAAAATTTTTTCAAATAACCATGAACAACACTAGCCACTTTCAAATCATTTTCTGAAGGATTGAACTAGTAATTTCTGTCCATTTGTTCTAAACGACAAAAAGCTTCCTTCAAAGGCAAAGCAGTCTCAAGCATCAAGAATGTAGAATTCCATCTATTTTGAACATCCATACCCACTCTTTTTTTATTTTTCAGCTTGCATTGATTAATTGCATTCTCAAACTTTTGATAAGAAGAAGTAGACCTTTTCAAGTACTTTAAGGTCTCTCGAATCTTATGAAGCAATTTTCCAACAATAGCTAACCCATCTTGCACAATCAAATTAAGAATATGTGCACTACATCGAACAAGAAAAAGATCACCTCCTAAATTGAGCAATGACTTATCCAATAGCCATGATTTCAAACATTTAACCATTGAATCATTTGAAGATGCATTATCAACAACAACAGAGGTCAGCTTCTTATCAATGTTCCATTCCAAGATGATATCAGAAATAAATCTAAATAATGTTTCACCATCATGAGGATATGGAACAGATTTAAAAGCAATAATTTTCTTTTTCAATTCCCAATGTTCATTGACATAATGAGCTATCAAACAGGCATAGGCAAAATTTTGGTGATCTGATGTCCAAAGATCAGTAGTGAGACTTATCTTACCATCAAAATCATCCAAATACTTATACAATTTTGCCTTTTCTTCTTTATAAACACTAACCACATTTGCCCTGGCTGTATTTCGAGAAACCAACTTAAAATTTGGCTCCAAATTATTCAGAAAAATCTCAAAGTACTCATGCTCAACTATGTTAAAAGGATAGTTGTGTTTTATTATAGCTCTAGCCAAATCCATTCTACTTCTCTCTTGATCAAACTTGAAAGTTTGAACTTTAACTTTATCATCCAAAGCATTTTTAGCCAATTGAAGTACTTGCTGCCCTCCACTCCTATGTCTTCTAGCAATGCAATTATCTATGTGTTTTTTCAAATGGCTTGTCCCGCATGAGCTGTCCCCGGCCATTTTTTTTTTACAATGCTTACATATGGCAAAAATACCAGTAGCAATCCTAACTCTATCCATATCAAACCATACCTTAGATGTTAATTTCTTTTCCCTAGGTTTCTTTAATGAATCATCTTCCTTCACATCCTCCTCTTCCGAATCCAAAATGGCAACCTCATTCTCATCAGCTGTGCTACTTGGTCCTGTTGGATTACTTGGCAAAGATGACATCCTACAATTAGTGAATAACAGAATTTATTAGATAAAGGTGTATTCTCAAATGGAAGCCAAGTACATCTGCTTGCTTTCTTAAAGATATTTAACAGAGAATAGGTAGTAACCAAAGTAAGTTCATCTTCAATTGTATTTTTACTTGAGAAAAGTAAGTAAAACATAATCTATATTTTCATTTTAAAACATTCTAAAACAAGTTTTAACATCAAAAAATAAAATTAAAAGGCAAGAAAACCAAGCTTAAATTGAAAAAGATAAAAGTGCCTAGTTTATGAGTCTAATGTTCGTCAACTTTTTCAATTTGTCCGATACAATTGGAACATTTTCAATCTCTCTTCCTAGCGCGTTATCACCAATAGTGGGCTGCTGACACGCTTGCAAATTTTGAGGCCTTAAAGCCGCCTCTGTGATATTCCTCCTCAGAAAACAATTTTTGGAGAAAAGCAAATAAAAAATTGGTGACTCCTCGGCCACTTTCAACCTTCTTTCTCCTCTTTTTGTTTCTCTCACAATCACACACAAAAAAACAAGCCCCAAAACATACAGACTCTTCATGGTTGTTCCAGAACAAGATTCTTGATGTTTACCTACTCAAATATCAGCAAGTTTAGTTCCAAAATCAGCAATCTTTATTGGGTTTTTTCCATTTTCATTGATTTCCCTGCAATGAGATGATTGGGCACTCAACTTCTCCTCCAACTTGTCAGGCTTTGTTCATTTCTTCACCCCTTTTATGCCCATGTAAGGGAAGTTTCAATGTCAGTTTGTTTTCCAGTAATTCCCCTTTATCAAGGAGTTGAAATACGCAATTAAGCATTTTTATGAGTTGAAATTGATCCCCAATTGAGATCCACGGCCCCTCATGACGTCTCCCAAAAAGAAAAAAAAACCCTCACACGGACAATTTAGCCGATGAATCGCGTTTCATTCCAGTCATAAAAGGAAAAACCAACATTAAGAAATGAACCTGAGAGCTTTAAATACTTGGGAATAAAAAAATTTAAAAAAAATACCTAACTGCGAGAAAGAAAGCTTGGCTGCTAGAACTAGAAGAGCTGGAGCCTGGAAGTTGGGCTTGCTGCAACCGTCAGGCGTCACGGCGGACTGGCGGAGCCACGGAGGAAGAGCAAAAGAGAAGACAAGTCTCACGGAAAAGCTGGGCATGCTTCTTTGGAGCTGGCAGAGGCGGGACTCTGGCCTCGGGAGGCGGAGGCGGGACTCGAGACTCTGGTGACTGGTGGAGGTGGAGGTGTCTGGTCTGGTGACTGGCGGAGGTGAAGGTGTCTGATCTGGTGACTGGCGGAGGTGGAGGTGGCGGAGGTGGAGGTGTCTGGTGAGTGGTGACTGGCGGTCTGGGGGAGGCAGAGGCTCGGGAGGCAGAGACACAGAGTAAGGGGGAAAAGGGTCTCTCGAATGCAAAAGAGGAGAGTGCGGCGGCGATGGGTATTAGGGTTGAACAAAATTGGGAATGAAAGTTAGTATTGGTACATGACAGATAGGTATATATTTTTAATTATTAATTAATTAAAACAGGTTCGGGTCGGATACGGGTCGGAATGGTAAATTCCGTATCCGACCCGTAATTTTGTTAGATAATATGGGTCCGAGTCCGGATCCGGGTCGTGGAATAATGTGTCTACCCGTACCCGAGAAATATTGGCGGATCCAGACCCGGACCGTTGACAGCCCTATAACAATCCACATGTTCGTTATGGTGTAGCTCTTGCGGTTGGTAATCTCTAAATCATACAATCCACATGTTTGTTTGGTATGCTGCTGAAGGTTCAAACTAATACTGCTAAGCTTTTCTTTTTTTTTTTAACTGATAACCTCTGCATCTATCTTTCTCTCAATTTGATCAATTCATATATCAATAGATAGCCTTCAGCTTTGCCATCAGTCGCATATTGTAGCACATTCTACCACCATTAATCTGTTCTTCTGTTTAGAACATAATGAGTGTTAAAATAACTGTCTACAAATAAGTATTAAAATTACACACTTATAATTTCTCTTCAGTATAATCCAAAGTTCTATGTTTTGTCTCAAAGAAAGGTTACTCAGATATTCCTATCAATTCACGTTCTGCAATTCATCTCCGTCCTGTTTCTAAAACTTACTAAGTGTACAGTTCTTTGATTCATGCAAAGAGGCAGTTTACTTTTATTCAGTCTCATAGCTTAAAAGGAATAAATTCATTAACGTCATAATTCAGAAGTAGCTTATAGCCATGACCTATGCATGCTTAATAACGTCTAACTCAAAATGCTTATTTCTATCTTTCTAAGTAAAATTCTGCAGCAAATGTCTTATACATTTGCACTTCTAATTAGCTCTTCTAATGTATCTTTACATGCTATGCAGACACAAATTTTCTTCATAGTGTTTTGCTCTGCAATGCAAGCTAATCTGTCATATTTGCTTCTCACAGAGGTGCCTCACAATTATTTTAAGAGTATAATATTCAAACTCGCTTAAATGATACTGATGTTTTTGACACAATACATGTAAGTCTACCTTGAAGCTCCTTATTAATTAACTATCAATATTTTGGAACCATGCAGTCGCATGTAATCTTATACAAGTTGCTTTTTATATGATTCATAGCCTCCAAATCTTGCAAATTCCAATTTGCTGTGGTTTGTTGCAGTTTCAAGTCCCTCCTAACTTCAACTTTTATTTCTTCCCCTTCTTTCTTTTGCTTCTTTATAAGGGATTTTTTTGTAAAATTACTTTATTGAGCAACCAAGTTAATGCAAATTACTTTTAGTGTATTCAGGTACTTGCTAATGAACAACACACTATGAGTAATTGCACCTGATCATACTTATTACAACCAATCCTCTTGATACTATGAGTAATTCCTACAACCATTTTTATCCACACTTACCAAAGAAAAAAGCACGGAAAGTAACAAAGAGACAGAGCACAATTAGTATCTACAAATCAAACTTATGGGAAGGCTAAATCTGATGATAAAGATAGAGAAAAACCAACTTTAAAAACTATAATCATCAAAAACATCATCCAGTTTAGGAATAAAAAAACCAAGCATCTTTGCTATCAATACTTAGCTCCTCATATCAACTAATATATATTGCTTTTGCATGGCAGGGAACCTTACTAACAGGTCTAAAGCTCCCACACCTTGTGTGGGAAGCAGACCCTAGTAAATAAATATAGCACTCTGTGTTGACGTCGTCTACGGAAGGTCGTCAAATCGGCCTTATCCAAATTTGGGAAAATGGCTTTCCTAATTGATTTCTCCAGTGGTCCACAGTCGAGTTCAACGTCATATCATATGACTTGGCGATAGCAAAAAGGCGGAGCAATCATATATATATATATAATAAAGTCGTACTTTTATCATTATCCTTTTATTTGTCTCTTTCCTACGTGGCTTAACGACAGAGAAAGTAGGTGCAACGCGCTTTATGAGTTAACTCCCTAATAACATACACTATTTCATCCCTCTTTTTTCTCTTGCCTTTACAATTCTAGATAATTCTTTAATAATTATCTCTTCCATTCTTTTACCTTTTTTCCTTAACCCTAATCGTCAAGTCTAAATTTCTTGGGGATTAGTATAAATAATTTTGAATTATGTTTTTAACTCTCTCTCATCTTCAACTCAAAAGTTCGAAATATCAATTCAAATATTAGATTATCTTTATCAGATTATCGCTATCGCAGATACTCTATATTTTTACTCATATATATGGTTCTCGATCTATTACTCATCACTTTATCAAGCAGTGAAAATGTTTACACTTTTCCACCAATTTTTTTGGAAAGTTTTTTTTTTTTACTTCAATGCAAGGACCAGATTTGGAACTTCGTTTTTATTCCCTTCAATGCAAGGACCGCATTTGGACTTTGTTTATACTCGCTGTATGTGGTCTGTAATTTCCTACACCTTCTTCATAATTAGATCATTGAATTTGAATTTTATAAGTAAGTCTTCAAAAGTTACAGTTTGATTTTTATTTCTGGCAAGGTTTTTTGTAATTAATTTGTTATTTCAATTTATGAATTCACTCTTCAATTCAAGTAGAACACATATTGCTTTTTGGTTAGTGATTTAAAAGTGACCTTTTAACCTATGTGTTTTAACACGATTTTTTAATTGCCTTTGACAATTTATTAATTGTCTTCAACAATGTACTATTTTTTTTATTTTCTAGATTTCTGGGGTTAAAAAATTTTGTGCAGTTTTCAATGTTTTTTTTAGACTTTGGTAGAAAGTTTCTAAATAACAAGAAGGTGTCACTGATTACATAAATGACAAGGCATCAAATTCATTGTCATACAGCAGTTCACGTCATGCAATATACATCAGATTTTTTAGATTTTTTTATGTTTTTGATTTAAGAGCAAAATACATCTTATGTTTTCGTTTTGCTTCTATTAGCCGTGAATAGATTTAGAAGGTTACTGTGTTCCTATGACTTGATTGATTCTGAATTCTGATATTTTATTAATGCTTTATTCGGTTTCTTTTCTTTTCACATTAACCTTTAAGCCATTTATATCAAGTACCAAAATTGATGTTTTGGTAACGGGTTGACCATTCTTTTGTTTACAGAAGATCAGCTAAGATTTGATCTTGCCTATTTTCAGGTTTTTGAATGTTATCATATCGTTGATTTTTTTTTTACATTTTTGAATTATTAATCACTGAATTAGATGTTTAAATTTATATTATAAGACTATTTTTGAATAACAATGTGCACATAGCAATGTATTTAAGAAATGTTATAATAGATTATACAATAAATTTGTATTTTATGAAAATATTTTTATGGACTACACTAAATAATTTATTATTTTTAAACAATTCCCATTCAACGAATGGGTACAAAACTAGTTTTTTAATAGAAAGACAAGTCCGCCCCTCCTTATTCAAGGAAAAGAAAAAGAGTTTTTGGGCCCCACACAACTCCAACCGGATATACCTGTCATAAATCCAAATGGCAAACTGCCATCTCTATCATTAATATAAATAATATAATATAAATGAGGATGCGTTTGGGCTAGGGCGGTACCCTAGGCTGACCTGTGCCTCAACCTTTTTATCAGGCTTGTTCTTTGAATAGTCCTACAGAGTTGATAGAGTTGATCAAGAGGATAAATAGTAGTTGTTGCTGCAAGAAGCAAAATACCTTCGCCAATCCTTCGTTTCATGACACTAATTCTTATGAATGTAGAATTTGTTTAGTTAACAAAATTGAAGTTGTGTTGGTTCGAGGACTGGCATGCTGTTGTTGTTATTTTACATGTGAAAATATAACCAAAATAATGAAATAAATAATAGCTACTTTAAAAAAGGAAACAGGTGCTCAATTGACTGCATTCAAACTACGATTTCTGTTACTACATAATTGCTGAATTATAATCGTATTCATAAGCAATCAATATGCATCATATATTGACTAGGAGTAAAGTACAGATTACTTAACAAATCATATCTAAACACATGATGTCATATACATTGCATTTGGTCACTGTAATACGCATACAATTTGCCTTTCTTTCCATCTATGTTATAAAGCTGCAAAATTCTCTTGATTATATTAGTGCAAATGCATAAAATGTTTTTACAAAAATAGAATCAATATATTTACAAAATATTAATACTTGTAGGAGAAGCAATGCATTGTAGGGGTTTAATAGTTATTAAGTAAACATAACTACTACAGGAAAAAGTTCCCAAAAATGTTTAGTAATTATACTTTATTTACGAGGGGCTTTGAATGGAAGTATTAGGGGATTAATTTGTTTGATTCAATAATTTTTAGAGATTGTAATTATGAAAAGAAGAAAGAAATTTTTTCAGATTCAAACTATATTATTAATATATGTAATAAATTTGATATTTGTGCAAGTTTTGATGGCTTTTATTTTCGGCAACGAAATTTGTGCAAATATAGTAAAACATCCCTCGTATGTATGTCATGGACATTTGACACTTTGAATAACAAAAAGTGTTGTTGTTAAAATGAGAATGTATCATAGTGCGCTAATTATTGTTGGACCGTTGTATACGTGAACTGAATTTCATTTAAATCATCCAAAAGATTTGTATGTGCAAGTGATTTTCATTTAATTGTTGGATCTTTTTTTATGAACAATCTGGTAAGGAAAAAAGTCCAGATCATACTGATTTTATTATATTACATGGTATACCAATTTTGTTAGTTTGTTATTGTTGTACTATTTCTTACATTGTTTGGGCTTAAACTCTTATTAATTCTTGTGTCGCAGATGTAAATTTATTAAAATTTTATCATCTTAGTATATTCGTAGGTGTTAAAATATGAAAATTGTGATATATAAACAAGTGATATTCTATATATAAGTATGAGGATTTGTTGTTATTGGTATTCAAACCTTCAAACTTCTTAAAATTCTAAAATTATTAAAAACTTATAATGTGACAAAATGTTAATAATTTTTGGCGAAGGTTATCTAAAAAGTGAAACTTCTTTTCATAGAAAAAAAATTACAAAAAAATTTAATTAATATCTAAAATCATTTATTATATAGGTATATTACGAGTACTGAGTAAGTAAGGTATGGTTACAATTATCATTATAATTACAATTACAATTAATATATAAAATCATTTATTATATAGATATGGTTACAATTCTAATTTTGGCGCAATTTCTGTATATTGACAGATAGAAGTTAAGTTAAGGGAATTACACCGTGTTTGGGTACAACAACCATGTTCGTAAGTTGCTTAAACTTATAATAACAAATACAAGTTTAATAAAACTTGTATTTGACTTGTCAACAAATTAGAAAATTGTGGGAGTTACGATAAATGTTTTGTAGTGAATAATAATAAAACAAGTAAACGTATGCTTGAAATAAAATAAAGAAGAAAGAATTTGTTAAAAATTATACCGCACAAGTGATTTTATGAATAACAAATTGTGAAGAACGGAGAGGCGAAAAAAGAAGCGCCACAACTGATTTGGAAAACAAAGGCAGACATAAAGCTAAGCTAATGGACTCTGGGCACTGTATCTTGTTTACTGTCAGTCTAACCACAAAACACGACTGAACCGGAGAAAAAATTTGTACATCGCTTCACCGGCATTTGTTGTGAATCTCCGACAAAGTCAACCGAGGTACAGTGACACTCCGGTGTTGAAAATCAATTGTGTTCTTCAACTGTGCGACAAAGGTGCGTTGGTTCTTTCTCGTATTTGCCGGACATTTGTTTTGTAATTAATTAATACCTGCAAATGTGAATGGGAACGGTGTGCAGAGAACGTGGTATTGGAAGTGTGTCATATTCCCCTATTCGTCGCGACTTCTTGTGGAGGGAAGGTAGCAGTGGAGAGTATCACATCAGGAAGCGTATTGGTATGTCTTTATGTTGCGATTCCGTTTATGTTGGAGAAAAATTCTGTGTTCCAGATTTCATCATGAAAATGCAAGAACAAGATTGTAAGGATGAACCTGTCTGTTGTGTAACCTACATTGATTATCAGAGAGGGAATCTTTACCCCACTTTGAGGGGATTATCATGTAATCATATTTACCTGCAATAACATTGTGTACATCAGAAAATTGTTCATCACCTATGATGGCATTGAATGATTACCTTCATCCCTTATTTTAGGTTTGTAAGCTCATTTGCCATCATTGAATCGCATGGTTGAATCCCCTCTTTGTCGCGGGTTCTTTGGAGGGAAGGCAGCAGTGGAGAGTGTCAATTAAGAAAGCGTATTCGTAAGTCTTTATTTTGTCATCATGCAAATGGAAGAGCAAGAGTGTAAGTACGAACCTATGTTTTGTTTAACCTACATTGATTGTCAAAGAGGGAATTTTTTGGGCCATTTTGAGGGGATTATCATGTCATGACATTTATCTTGAATAACATTGTGTTGATCAGATAATGTTTGTAACCTATGATAGCACTTAATGATTACCTGTATTGGTTATTTTAGGTTTGTAAGCTCATTTTGCATTTTTCATTCGTGGTGCTCAATTCCAAAGTTTGGTGGAGACAATTTAGAAAGGAACAAGGTTCATTATGCCCGCATACCACAATTAGCAATAAAACATGGCTGCACCCCCTCACATGATGGCTTTATTTATTCGTTTCTTAGTTGCCTAATGAGGTAGAATAAACATATTCAACCGCCAACTGATTTGTCTGTTAAATTGTTGAGATAATTGACACAACATGTGCTTTGGGACGATTATCACTTTGTGTGCTTTATGCAAATAGCGGTAGATTTCTTAATATGCTGTGTAGACTAAGACATAATAATGTGTGCCTATTGACAGAAAGATTCCGTTGCGTGATAGTCTCGATTCTGTGTTTGACCTTGCTGGTTTCACCCAGAAGGATATAATAGTAGCGACGGCTGATATGTTTTTGCAGTACCAAACATTGAATAGTACCTGTAGTTTGCATGCTTCAAATGTCAAACTGTGTTAGTTAAGGGCTACTGTATAAGCGTGGCATTATAACTTGGTAAGACCATGTTCGGTATGAGCATAGGCACCTCGGCAACCGCTTGGACAGTTTGCGTTACGTGGCTGGAGTTGTTTGGTTTTTGAATGTCGTAGGAGAAAGTGGCATGGAAAGTTCCGGGTATATTTCGCACACAATGGCGACATGGTGTATAGTATGTTTGAATGGTAGATAACGTCCTGACTGTGAATGGAAATGGTGGAAGGAGATCCATCGAGCAGACGGCATGTTGCCGTGCATGTCGAAGTTGAAGACAGTGCTAACAGATTAAAAAATGGAAATTCAACAACGTATTGCATAACAGAAGGGATAACATGGCAGGGGGTTGTAGGGGACCATGTTGGTGAAGATGGGGGAAATGTAAATGCTATATTTGAAGGTATTGATGATATAGATGTAGGTAGCATGGAGTTTGAGAGTACTAAAGAAGCAGAAGCATTGTATATGATATACACAAGAGCAACCGATTTTAGGGTGCAAAAAGGGTGCGACAGAAAAAGATAAGAAAGGAATTGTCTGAATGAGGTCATGGCTTTGTAATAAGGAAGGCGAAAAACTTGAAAAGCACCTGAACAGAGGCGATCGAATAAGGGAACCAAAGGCAGTAACAAGAGTGAACTATCAAGCACGTTTGAACATTCGATTATGTAAGGCGAAAAGGAAGTACGCTGTTGTAGAATTTGTTAGTGCACATTGCCATCGTTTGTGCAGCCCTGAAAGTGTGCGTTTCATGAGGTCTCATAGAAAGGTTGGGAAGTCGGACCTACAACCGGCAGTAGTTATGCAACAAGCAAGCATAAGAACAAGTCACATTATGAGACTACTAGCTATACAGACTGGAGGATATCACAACTTGGGCTTCCATGAAACTGATATGTATAATCCGCTAAATCGGCAAAGGTAGGTAGCAGTTGGTGATGGGGACAGCGATTCGGCAATTGCATTCTTGTCAGGCAAGCAACAAGGCAATCCGATTTTGTTTTTCAAATACTCTGTAGATGGCCATGGCCATCTGAATCACCTGCTTTAGGCTGATTCAGTGTGTAGAGATGACTATAGAAGTTTTGGTGATGTGCTAGTGTTCGACAGCACGTATAATACGAACCAGTACAAATTTCCATTGGTTGTGTTGTATGGGGTTAACAATCACTACTCCACATGTATTTTTGCGTGTGCTTTTATCGTTCGTGAAGGAGATGAGGGATACGATTGGGTTATAAGTATATTCTTAGAAGCAATGCATGGAAGGAAACCGATAGCAGTTGCGACAGACAGGGACAAGTCAATGCGAAAGTGCATTAAAAATTAATGCCGACAGTTAAGTACAGACTTTGCAGCTTTCATTTGGAAATGAATGCAGCCACAAATGTAAGGGACAAAAAGTTCCTGCAGGCATTCAAGACCTGCATGTTTATGAATTATACAGCAATAAATTTTAAAATTAGGTGGGCAGAGGTTGTGAGACGTTTTGAGTTTGAAAATAACGAATGGGTTAAGAAGATGTACCGGAAGAGGGAGCTGTGGGCTATGGCTTTCCTAAAAGGCAATTTTTTTGGAGGAGTGCGCAGTACCCAACGGTGTGAGAAAATGCATCAAGTCTTGAAATTATATCTCACCCCGAAATTGAAGTTTTTTAGTGCCTTCAAATATATGACTTGGTCGTGGGCCGTTTACGACATGAACAGAGGCGTCAAAGGGCTGTGACAGAGCACAATACCCTTTTGGGAGCGACACATTTACAGGCGCTAGAAAAACATGCTGGTGAAGTGTTTACTAGGTCCACATTTGTTGTGGTACGGGAGAAAATGAAGAAACAGGGGCTATTTTGTAGGATTAATGGCACAGATGATGGAATCACCGCTGTCCACTTCATGAAACATCCGTACAATTATTCGTATTATACTGTGGTCTATAACAGGTTCACTAGACATATGAAGTGCTCCTGCTTGAAAATGAAAATACATGGGCTGCCTTGTTGTCACATGTTTCGTGCAATGCTATTTGAGGAACTGAAAAGGATCCCTCCAAATTGCATCATGAAGAGGTGGACTCGACAGGCAAAGGAAGGGTAATAAATGATGAGGCGACCCAAACAAGCAGCCCGCACCTCACAGAAATGTTCAGATATTCTACACTGGTTTCTGCAGCAAATGATGTGTGTAGTCATGCGTGCAGGACATCGGACAGATTCAGAAATGCATTGAAACTGTTCCAGAATGAGTCAGTTCGAACTAAAGAGTTGGAATACAAGAGGCACAGAGACGAGGGCTGTGCAGTTGTCCAGGGGACCAATGAAACAGGGGGTCAAAGGGATTGGGTTAAGGACCCCGAATTGATTGCAGCACGAGTCCTGTGTCGAGGGAAACAGAGACAAGCAACAATATCTGTGGCGTATTACTGGAACATCTCATATACAATGCACTTTGGCATACACTCGAACTGTGTATACATAAATAGGTATACATAACATATGTTACTTGCTATAAAACACAAAAGGGTGAGTGTGAAATTTAGTCCAATTTGTTTTGTTACTAATGCAGGGAGAGAGGAAGTGGGCCAAACACGTCATTAAAGCGCAGAGTCACAGACAACAATGTTCGTCATGCAAACAGTAGTTGCACTGCTCAAGCACAACTAAGCAATACGGGGATGACACCCGCTGGCCGAATCATTGTGTCTAAAAACTGGAGCACCAGCAACCACTGGAGTCCGTTATACGGATTCAGGTTGGAATGGATTTTATGTGTACCATATTGACTATGGTCTGTATACATCCCTCGCTACCTTTGCTGCTAAATTCTGCTTACACAAAAACCCATGTTCACGCCCCCTAACTAATGCGTACATCTTCTCGTCGAATGGTAATATAGTTGACAAGGTGTTGGCTTATTGTGATAATATTGAAAGTAATCTACTGAAATGAGCATAATATCACTAACAATTGGTGTTAGGCATAATTTGTATAGTTTTGTGGCACTCAGTGACACCGGCAAGGTATTTAAAGGAGAAGACATTGTGTCCTTCAAATATTAGCCTAAAATCCTGTGTACCTCTTATGCGAATGCATGTGCTTATATAGGATGTGTAACTGGTTGCAGGACATGGATGTGGGAGGAGCAGATGGCATACGGCAGGGGAAGTCAATGGAATCGGTAATTACTATAGTAGCATGCATTGGCGTGTTAGTTTACTGCATAATGAGTCGTTTGTGTCGCATGTCAAGGCATTTTTTAACTGACCACCATTATTTGAATTGGATTAGGGAGGACCGGGCAGTGTGGATAGGTTTTTCGGATACATCCTGCATTCACCTCGCTCTTGCTCGTATCAGGTATTAGTCCACATTATAATTTTTTTGAATTTTTGGCCATGCAGTGGACAGATGTGTAAGCAATCTGTAACTGCATTCGGTACGGTGTAATTTACATATTTTGTGGCCATGTTGGGCAGGTTGATCAACCACCAGCTGGACCTGCTGATGCCTTTGTACTAGCATCGACCGATATTGCTGATTGGTGAAACATGTTATTTTAGGTACACTAAATTGGCAATTGCTTTTGTATATGAATATGCACCGTAAACTACTTGTTTGCGATGGACAAAATTAGGTCGGTTGTTGTCTACTGATGTGTGAACCTAAATATACTTGTGTACTACTGTTTGTGTTGGGTTATCTGTAATGTTCGAAATTGAACTATATGCATCCTACATTTGCAATTCGTTGGTAAGAATTCATGTGATTTGTAGTCCGATTTCATCAAATTAATGTGTAATGGGATAAACGTTCAGGTGTAACCTTCATGTGCGACCTAAACATTTTTCAGTTGCATTTGTTTTGACACCTCAGTCACTATGCAACCGACATCTACATTCACATCTCAATTCGTTGCATATAAACGAAACAAGTTAGTACATGTTTGTTTAAAAGGGGCCTGTGCTGCCCAAGTTTAACTGACAATGGAGATTTACGAATTTTGCGGGAGGGGCGGTGCAACCGCATCCTCATGTGTTAGCTGCAGTGACCTGAACATAGGCACGACAAAAATCGGTTCCATTCAAGATTGTGCACCTGGTCTTCCCAATTTTCCAAAATGTGTCGACAATACGTTTAACAAGTCGTACACATACGGACTCAACCCATGAGATCGAGTTTAATGTGCATCTGTGCATGCGAAGAAATTGTACACCACACTAACCAAGTTACTGACTTCATATTTCAAATTAACCTCTATTTACAAAAACAGCAGTCCTGGCCCTCAAATGTAGCTTGGCAATTGGACTATAATCGTAAAAAATGCCACTCCACCTTAATAAGCCAACACACATGTTTAGATTTGTTCGACCGATTTGAGAAATGCAATATTTACAAAGCAGGGGACAAACACCGAATAAAATAACTGTGGTAGCTAATTGTCCAGACCTTTCGGTAACAAAACGTTCTATCATAGGGGTTGTCTGTGTGATGGCATTAGATAATGCAAGTTCCCAACTTTTGGCAAATGGTGTGAATTTCAATAGTAGGCCAACGCAATGACACCCACATACACCACACTTACTACCAAGAAGTACTTGTTGTAACACCGTAACTTCCTATACAGCAACTACTGCTTCTCTCCGCATTCTTGCACAACCATTCGCAAACCTTCATTCTCCTTCTCCAATTCTGCCACCCTACGCGTCAAACACTGATTCCAGTCGATGGCATGGGCGTTCGTCGCCTGCAGAGCCAAATTGGATTCCTTTAGTGTACATATCTTCTCAGCTGTTAGCCTAGCGAGTGCTCTTCCCCTGTTGCAGCAGCTATCAACATTGACCCACTTGAAAAAAGAGCATCTGTGTGGCTGCATTGAAAGGGGATTTGTTGCCCCTCCAATATAATTGCATAAGTAGATGAGTTATCTATAAACTTTATGTGATAACAGGAAACAAAATTGGGTAATTGCTGCATGCTGCAAATCTACGGCCTGGATTGCCGCGCGTGAAAGAAGTTTGTATACGGGCAACCAATCCACAGCGACATCGCAGCTCCGATGTCGCGGTGGAGTTTTCACTTGCAGCTGCAAATGTCGCCATGTGAAATATAGCTGTGGTTTACAATGAATGGGGGTTCAGTACCAGGGAATTGGTACTTCCTTTGTACAACTGCAGAGATGTTGCCCAAAGGCAACCATTGCGCTATGATGTTAAATCTACTTCGTGAATGGGAGGATGGATACAAGAGGGAGAGAGGAAGAAAGGAGACGAATAAAGAGTGAGAGAGCGAGAGAGACCAAAAGAGAAGGAACGCGGCAGTGGCAGTGGCGGTGTATGGTGGTGACGGTAGTGGTGACAAAGAGAAGAAAGGGGAGGAACGAGATGAAGAAAAGAGGACATGGAAAGATGAAGAAATGAGACAGAGAATGAGCGAAAGAGAGAGAGATGAGGAGAAGGGTGGTGGTGGGGCGGAGAAGAAAGGGGAGGAAGGAGATGGAGAAAACCTGAGAGGGATAAAATTGAAGTACGAAGAGGGACAAGGAAAAAGAGGGAGAGAGAGAGAGAGAGAAAGAGAGGGGGTAGCGGTGGCTGTGGGTGGTAGCTGGGGTGCTTGTTGGAGGGGGAAGAAATGGGAAGGGAAAAGAGGAGAGGGAAAGATGAAGAAAGAACGGGGAGAGAGAGACAAATAGAGACAGAGGGAGAGAAAGAGAGAGAGGGAGATGTGCAGAGAGAGAAAGAGACAAACGGAGAGGGCGGCAACTGGGGTGGCAGTGGCTGTGGGTGCTGGGTGGTGGCAGGCACAACAAATGTTGAGATGGATTAAATAAAAGGGAGCAATGACAGGGAGAAGAAAGCAGCATGAAAGAGGAAGAAAGAATGGAAAGAAAGATACAGAGAGAGAGATACAGAAAGATACCATTGCAGATAGAGAGAGAGGGAGAGAGAGGAGAAGGAGAGGCTGGCAGTGGGCGGTAGTGGAGGTTCAAATTCATTATAAAATATCTGAAACAAATGTTAAATTCTTAAAAATTTCCAAATTTGTACCGTAAATGGTGCTTTATGGCTTTCCTTTGTTATAAGAACAGAGTTCCCATTTTCCGTTAAAGACATACATTTATTGGGAATTCTATAAATAATATAGCAGTAGACTGTGTGTCGATAAAACACCAGCTCTATATGCCTTTCCTCCATTATAACAACTGAGCACCCATTTTCCCAAAATAAATTTTATTTATCGGATCACCAAAAATGTTAACCCGTTTCACTGTAAAACACTAGTTATGTATGACTTTCCGCCTTTATCACAACAGAGTACCCATTTTCCCACAAACCAATTTTTGGTTAACGGAAAAAAAAATAAATCCGTTTTTGATGAAACACAAGCTCTATATGGCCCTATAAATTATAAGAAGACAGTGTACCCATTATCCCTACAAAAAAATCAATTGTCGACAAAAAAAAATCTATGTTTTGCATCAAACAGCAGCTCTATATGACTTTCTTCCATTATAAGAAAAGAGTACCCAATTGACATATGTACAAATTTATTCTTCGAATAAATTTAAATTAAACCCGTTTTGCACTAAAACATCAGCTCTTTATGGGTTTGCTCTATTATAAGAATAGAGTACCCAGTTTGGTTTCGGGCCAAAATTATTTTAAGGCATGAATTTAAATTAAACACTTTTTGCAATAAAGGCCCAACTCTTTATGGTTTTTCTCCATTACAAAAACAAAGTACCCAATTTGCTGAAATAAAAATTAATTTATCGGCTACATTTATATTAAACGCATTTTGCAATAAAACACCAGTTATTTATGGCTTTCCTCCATTATAAGAACAGAGCACCCATTTTCCTTTCGGGCCAGAAGTACTTCATGGCATAAATTTAATTTGAACCTGTTTTCCACTAAAAGACCAGCTCTTTATGGATTTTCTCCATTACAAAAACAGAGTACCCGATTTCCTAAAATAAAAATTAATTTATCGGATACATTTAAATTAAATCCGTTTTGCAATAAAACACCAGTTCTTTATGGCTTGCATCCATTGTAAGAACATAGTGCCCATTTTGCTTTCGGTCTAAAATTACTTTATGGCATAAATTTAAATTGAACCCGTTTTTCACTAAAAGACCAGCATTTTATGGCTTTCCTCCATTATAAGAACAAAGTACCCATTTTGCTTTTGGACGAAAATTACTTTATGGCATAAATTTAAATAGGACCCGTTTTCCACTAAAACACCACCTCTATATGGTTTTCTTCCATTATAAGAACAGAGTACCCAATTGACATATATACAAATTTATTTTTCGGATAAATTGTTGCTTGAACCCGTTTTGCACTAAAACATTAACTCTTTATGGCTTTCCTCCATTATAAGAACAAAGTATCCATTTTGCTTTCGACCCAAAATTACTTTATGACATGAATTTAAATTAAACACGTTTTCCAATAAAGACCCAACTCTTTATGACTTTCCTCCATTACAAGAACAAAGTACCCAATTTGCTGAAATACAAATTAATTCATCGGTTACATTTAAATTAAACCCGTTTTGCAATAAAACACCAACTCTTTATGGTTTTCCTCCATTATAAGAACAGAGTACCCATTTTGTTTTCGCGCCAAAATTACTTTACTGCATAAATTTAAATTGAACTCGTTTTTCACTAAAACACCAGTTCTTTATGTCTTTCCTCCATTATAAGGACAGAGTACTCAATTTTTTGAAATAAAAATTAATTTATCGGCTACATTAAAATTATACCCGTTTTGCAATAAGACACCAGATCTTTATGAATTTCCTCCATTATAAGAACAGAGTACCCATTTTGCTTTCGGGCCAAAATTGTATTATGGCATGAATTTAAATTAAACCCTTTTTCCAATAAAGGCCCAATTTTTTATGACTTTCTTCCATTACAAGAACAAAGTACCCAATTTGCTGAAATAAAAATTAATTTATCGGCTACATTTAAATTTAACCTGTTTTGCAATAAAACACCAACTCTTTATACCTTTCCTCCATTATAATAACAGAGTACGCACGGAAATATAAATAAAAAATATTTGTCAGGAGAAAAAAAAAGTAACCATTTTCCATGTTGATGGCCCCATAAAAATCCAGTTCTTTATGCCTATCTTGCATTAATTTAACAAAGTATCCACTACCCTAAAAACTAATTCAGTTATACGATAAATTAAGTTGAAAACCCATTTTTCAATACAAAGTCTGCTCTTTATGGGTTCGCAATAAGAATTGCGTCCATCTAACGGCGTGTTTTTGCCCTCCAACAAAAAAGGTTTACTACCTCAAAAAATTTAAAAAAAATTGGAAAGCAGCAGAATGAAACGGAAAACCTTTGAATCCCGTCCTGGCCTCTACTCCACCACCCCCAGTCGCGCCTTGGTAAACGTCTCCCCCGCCGGATTTTTCCCTCTTCTCGTAAGTTCCGCCACCAGGTTTAATTTGCCACAATTTCATTCATGTGTGATTTAATTTGGATTGTCTTCGTTTGCGTTTGACTGGTGGTAGGTGGCTCGTACTTCAGGCTTCAAGTTCGGGTCGTCTACGCAAAACTGAAGCTTACATATCTTAAGGTATTATTCATTATTCTGTAGACAGATTTCTATCTATTTTTTTGAAAATTTCCTTTTGTTTACTTTTGTGTGATTTAGATTTATTTTTTGGGTAGTTATTTTGTGTCGGTGATTTGGGTTTACACACTCACAAATGACCATGTATGGTGGATGTAGATTTCATATTGTTTGGGGAGTCTTACAAACCCTTCACGCCACTGTATGCATGACATTAAAAATGAGTGTTGGATATAAAACAAGAGTTATGAACTCTTACATTATTTGCAAAAGTGTAATTCCGTAATTGATGGGCCAAGATGTAAGTGGATTAAAATCATGGGTATCGTACGCAGAAACAAATGTAGCATTGTGTTGTTTTAAAAACTGAGTGGTAGAGGGTGCTTTTAGAGGCTCAAGTAAATAAAGACCCTGTACAGCATGGATTTAACTTCTTTAAATTTACAAATGAAGATAAGATCAATCCAAAATACCCTGAACCCTCCCAAAAGAAGTGGAAGAAAACATTGATAGTTTAGTTGTTACGCTCATTGTGATTACAATGGCAAATACAAAAATTATACAATATATGAATGTTTAGAATTTCTGACAAACTGTGGATATTTATACAACTTGCCCGCAAAGATGTAGGATACAAGTTTGTGACTATCCCGTACTTTTAAAGAATGTGTAGCTTTTGGCCTTCTCTACTTTCCTGTAATTGCAAAGATGGGGCCAGAGTGGTACTATGTTTGAAGATAAATTTAATGCAACTGCTGAGAATGATAGTTAACAGTCACTGCTTAGGTGCTTGTTGAGGTTTTAACCTACAGTGGTGACAACTATTGGGTAGGTGGTTTCATATTATGGAGTTTTTTTTTTCCGTTGGGTTAAATTAACTTATACAGGTAATCATCTAGGTCTTGGATATCGTTTACTGTTGGGTTGTCATTGCTCGGTTGTAGTCCTAATATCTGTACATGACAGGATTGTGGTAGGTGTCTTTTGTACTTAAGAAAATTACACAAGGTTTATTGATCACTTTATCAATATTTTTAATTGTATGCACTTTGTATTTGTACCTTTGGTTGGAAAATTTGTTCTTTGTATGTGTGATGTACTATAGCTCAAATGAATGTGGAATTCAATTACCACACAGCGTTGCGGAATTCTTTACGGCGTTGGAGTTGGTTTGTGGGGGAACATTAAACTCCCTCTTCTACGATTTATAATTCCCAGGGCATTTCTATTTTTCGTGATGGTAGCTTGATAAACGGTTTATGATTGATAATTGGCCATGTTTTTTGATGCTGTTTGTTTGTTTTCCCCAAGAGTTAAAGCAGGAACAACTGGTTTAACTCTTTAAGGTTATTCCCCAGACCAAATTTTCCATCCAAACAGAGCCGTTAAAAACCAACTGTTTATGGTTTTTCCCCATTACAACACCAGAGTACCCATTTTTTCATAAATAATTTTGTTTATCGAATCACATAAGATTAATATATGTTGGATTTTGAAACACCAGCTCTTTGTTGCATTCGTCCATTACAATAACAGAGTACCTATTTTCTCATAAATAAATTTATTCATTCATGGGAAAAAACTCTCTCTCTCTCTGTCTATTGTCCCGTACAAAGCCAGCTCTTTATCGCTCGCACCCATTATTTTGTGAAGACGTACGAATTTTTCCAATATTGCCAAATTTTGTTGTAGGATAAAATAAACTTAACCCATTTTGCACTATAAAGCCTGCTCTTTATGGCCTTTCGAATAAGATTTTATTCCAAACTGCGTATTTTTCCCCTCCCTTCCAAATGTTGTGTTCCTCGAAATTTACAAAAGAAGACAGCAGAACAGTTAACCTGAAATGAATCCCATCCAAACCCGTCGAAATCCGTTAATTTCTTTTCGTTTAAGAAGCAACTGTTTGGTTGACACAGAGCGTTTCGCTTTGTGTAAACCATAAAAAGGCCTGCTTTTTGTTCGCACAGACTCTGAAATACGGAGTTTAAGTTTTCCCCCTTATGAGTATTTGACCAGTTTGTGACCCTTTGTTTTCGGACAACAGACCGCAAATCACGTCACCATCGTGTTGTGGTTCTGTGCTGCTGATATAACTGAACAATTCATATCCCATCCGAAACTGAAGTTGGCGCTATAATGGACAGTTGTTTGCATCTTCCAGTCTCTCCAGGCATGTCGGTTGAGGTAGAAGCACTGGCCTCCGAGTGTATTGATATTAGGTCTTATCTTCATTTCCAACATTTGATTAATTTGCTGTCCATTAATGATAAGTGTTACGATGGGCTGGTTAGAGAATTCTATGCGAATTGCAGTGCAAATAAGGACATGTCAGTAGTGCGTTCTGAGGTTAGGAATGTACATATTGACGTGTCTACTGAGGTTCTATGTGCAGAGTTTGGTCTGGTTGACACTGGCGATAGTGTTGATTATAAAATGATTAGTACAAAGAATGTTGATAAACTGGCTGTGGCGGGGTATAGTGAGACCAAGTTTCTAAGAGAAATTCTGCAAAATGATGACAACATTAGGCGTGAAAGGGGTAAAAAACCAAAGTTTTATGCGCTTGACATGAAAGTTTTGCCAAGGCTTTTGCATCTTATAATCAGCTATAACATTGTGCCTAAAACCGGAAGTATCACTTCCGTTAGTGCACTAGAAAGAATAATTTTGTGGCATTTGTTGAAGGAAAAACCACTGAACATTGCCAAATTGATGATTGCTATAATGTTCAACAAGATTAGGAAGATTAGGAGTATGGACAATAAAAAAACCCATATCCCATTCGGTATCTTTCTGACTAGGATATTTAGGCGCTTTAACGTCCCTTTTTATGGTGAGCATGTTGACAAAGGATTTTACAGTTATAAAATGGGAGTTTCGTACTTCAAGAAAATGGCAGTGAAAAAAGAAAGACAAGGCTGGATGTGGAAGAAATTTAAACCTGTTGATGCTGTCATTGGAGAGATTGGGGAACAGAACAAGAAAATTGAAGCAATCAACGAATTGGTTGAGATGGGGAAGTGTGCTGGGGTTGAGAAGCCGCCGGTATTCGGAGAAAACGAAGACGTTGAAAATGTTGTTATACTTTCACAACATACCAGATTTGGGGGAAGTATATGTTAACATAAACTCTTTTGTCATCTTATTGTTTATTTATGGCAAGTAACCAAAGCGCATAACCTAATTGTTTTATTCGTAGGTTAAAAATAAGGTGAAAGAAATTTTTAAAAAGGTTGGTGTCGTGCAGTTGAAAGGGACCACATTTGAGGCATTGCCATTTCTAAAAGATGTAAGAAATGTTCGTTACGTTTTCTTCACTGATTTGTATATATACTAATAGCTTTATTGAGCAGTGGCATGCAGAAGGATCTGGTGTAGCAGACGAGAACGTGAAAGAAGCTGTAGCCCTTCATCTTACAGAAATCGCTCCAGAAATGTATGGCTAAATCTAATTCCTTTAATCAGTTCAAATATGTGACTTCCATCTTATTTTGATGATCTTGAACTTCATTGTTCATAACTGTGTGAGTGTACTAGATAAGCAATATATATTTGATATTAGAAAAGAAAAATTGGAGCAAGCGCTGCATGATGAGCAATGTCTGAATGACAAAGTTAAGTTTGCATTCTTCTCAACAGTAATAGCTCCTTCTTCGTTTTCGTGTATTGGCATTTTATTAACACTATGCATTTGTTCCATTGTTTTAAGGTTGTGACACAGTACCTGCATTTACTCCAGAGAGAGTACCAGCAATTTTTTTTCTTCAATCCTTTGTTTTGGGTACGTTGTAATACTTTTGATTTTTTTTGTTTTTTGCTTGCAAAATTTATAGCTATGTCTTGTTTGTCATGCACTTCATTGCAGTTGAAATGTGTGTTAGATTATCCATGCATATCTCCCACAACCAAAAAAAACTTTTCTTGATGAAATCAATCTGCAAACTATGAAAAATCCTGAAAAGGTATACGCATTTTTTCACTGTCATTGCTTTGTCCCGCTCAACTTTAGGGGTGAAAATATTACTTTCATGGCTGATCAGCCTAATATTGCATAGCTTTTACCAAATTGGATATTGTTTATTGTGTGATATGTGTAGATTTTTTCCCCATCATTTATTCCAAACATTGGTTTGTCATGATTGCACATGTCAAGGAAAAATAAGTGTACATAGTTGATTCTATGGACAATGTGAACACATTTTACCAGGGTATAATGCAATCTGTGGTACGTACCCTGCAAACTTGTTGTTTAGCCTAATAAGAAACAATGTAAGATTTACAATAACAGGGTCTTTGTTACTTTTGTAGGAATAGATTTTGGGGGATTTTTTTAAGGATGGACCCTGGACATTTTGCATTGTATATCACAAACTGAAACAGACAGATGCGGCAAGTTGTGGCGTTTTCACTTTGAAGTTTATGCAATGTTGGGCAATGGGGTGTCAACCGAAACCAGTAAGTGCACAGATGAATGATTTCCGTCTAACAGACTAATTGTATTGCTTTCCTATTCTTATATCTGTATGTACAGCTTGATGTTGTCATTGCTAGAAATTTTATTGTTTGGGAGATTGCATTGGGAAAATTGGCACACCCCATCAATTACGCTGCTTTTCTGAAAGCAAATAAACAGGCAAAGGAGGTTGATGGCAGAGGAGATTTGCAGGAAACTGGTAGCAAAGATGTGGAGCATGTGGAGGCAGGGCAAGGTACCCCACATATCTCAGAATTGTAATTTATTGGTGAACGTTAAGGCTATATGTCATTTAAAATTCATTGTCAAATGGCATTATTGGTACCAACACTACTTGTTTAAAGGTGCCAAAAAAAACTGAATGTTCCTCTGTTCGAATGCATCTATTGCTGACCAAGGAGACCGAAAATTGTTTTTGTAGTCTTCCAAACCAACACATTGAATGGGTGCTGCTTTGCAAATTATTTGTGTCCATGGTGCATCCATTTTCCTTGCACTTTCCTGATCATCTTGCTTGATTTCACATGTCCGGGCCATATTAGATTTCACAGGCAATACATCCAACACATCTAATGCTTTGTGTAATAAATTTTTTTCAACGGAAAGTACAAGACTTTGTTCAAGCATACCTCAAGGTCCTTCTAATAAGGATTCAAATAAGAAGTTTCTTATTCTGGATTTGAATGGAATGCTTATGGCCAGTGCATTATCTCGGAGGACCAGAAATCGTGACTTTAATTTCAGACCCCATTGCTATGAATTTTTGCAAGTTTGCTTCTCATATTTTGTTGTGGCAGTTTGGTCATCAAAACTAAGGTATATGTCAATGTATATTCCAAATTAACTGATTCGTACGTTACGGCTTGTTTTTATTTAAAAACTAGTTCTGTGAATGGCGTTTTTTTGTAGGCATAATATTGTACCAGTGTTGGAAAGTATATCAACACAAATGAAACAAAATTTTGAACATAAACTGATTTTTGTCTGGGTGAGACTTCTTTCGTATTTAATACGATTTTCACAGTCAGTTACTTAGTATCATTTGTGGTAATATGCAATTGGGGTTCTGCTGTATTTTGCAAGACCAGTCTCGTTGCATTGTGACGGAAACCAAACTTAGGAAAAATCCGAAGAAAAAGGTCATGTTCAAGGAACTAAAAACTGTTTGGCGAGATTATAAGTTATACAACAGCTCTAAAACAATATTAGTTGATGATTTCCCGTATAAATCATTCCTTAATTCTATAAGCATACCAACTCAAATTTCCTTATGTAATGTATGCTTGTATTCTCGTTTAGAAGATACTCTAACTTTTTGCATTTCTGAATTGTTTAGCCGTACAATGCCATCTTCCCCACCAGTTATACATCTTCCAATGCACAAGACAATTATTTAGGTCAGAAGCATTTTTGTTGGCTTTGTAATTTCTATTATTATAGTAAACTGAAATTGTTCAACAACCCTAAAAACATATATTTGCAGATCCTGAGGGAGCGTTTGTACAGTACTTAAAGAAATTGGCCGATGCAGATATTGTACAAGAATTCATCAAACAAAACGCTTTTGGCCAATCACCCATAACAGAAGGCAGTGACGATTGGAACTTTTACAGTGATGTTGTTTCCAAACTTGGACTGGTTAACCCACTACAGGAATTGAAGCGAAAACGGGAAGTCCCGAAGAGATATACTCCTGAGGTATGCATGGGGTACATGTTTATGAATATGTTTGCAAAGTTAGAGCATAGTCTGTATATTTAAAAATTGCATTTGTCTTCTGCACAGAGCAAGCCAAAAAGGAAAATGTGAAAGCAAGAGGAAGATCGGGATCTGGACCTATCATTCTTAGGATGCTTCACCAAACATATGGAACAGCAGAGAAGCTTTGTTCTGAGGGCTGAGACAAGCAACACTGGTGTGCTTGAGTCGGACGCTTGGTGCGGGAATTCATGTTCAGATTTTTGGTACTACTTTCTTCCCTTAGGTCTGCCTTGTTTACAAATTGCTTTGGGCTGAGTCTATTGATGAATGGTATTCAAATCTTCACGTTCGATATTGTTTACGTATGGAAGTTTCCGAATACAGATGGAAAAAAATATATTGGAAGACAGCAAAAGAGAAAGGGAATTTCCTTCTTAGACCGCAAGTTAGTTGTCGGTTATGTATTTATTGGTTTGAGGTTATAGACAGAAGAAGCTCAAAACTCAGTTAAAACACTTGGTTACGTCTGCACTTTTCTGGATTGTTCTTTTAAAACTCCGTCGTACTCACCCCAACATTTTTGCTATTGTTGTGGCTCTTGAGTTTACTCCCAAATATGTTGTATATTTTAATTGTCCGCTGTATCTTATAGGATTGTGTCTTTTATTGCTTATGTATTTGGGCTGCAATTGTTTTACTCCAGCCTTATAAGTTCAAATGTTGTAAGTTTTCCGTGTTAGCATATTCTTTTTGTTTCTTAGCGTCTTTTCTTGTCTAAGACAATCGTAAATGCCAGTCACTCCATCTGTGCATCTGGTGCTTCTGTCGGATAGATACAATACTGAGAGTGTAGAACGTGTTCAGAAATGGAATTTTGTATGAACTCTATTGCTTTAGCTAATCCATTGGTTTAATATGCCATTGGATAGGAAAAATTAGCTGCTAGCAGATGAATTGAAGATGTTGGAGTCAAAGTCGGGAATGTCTCTACTGGTGACAACCTTGGACAACTTGTAGTACAAAAGACACCTTTCTTTGATGGATTAGTGGAATAAAATTTGGGAGATGTTATTGCAGGGATCCATGCAGCTGGCGCACATAGGGCTCATGATGCAAATGGTTTGACGGAACAGGTAACTGCTGGTTGAACTTCTGATAAACAAGTTGTTGTTTCTGCTTCTGAGTTGAGGCTGGAAGGTTGTCTTGCATGAAGAAAGCAATCTCTATTATTAAATTCATATTGGAACTGGTGAAACTTCATGGGGAGTTCCTGGCGTGGCCTTAGCTCTACTTTGATTGCAAAGGCCAAGCGCTCAATTTATTTATTAACAGAGTATACAAATCTTGAAGTTGGAGCCTGTATTCTATGATTCCTCCCCATTTTACTGTTTTTGAACAGTGAACAGTCTCCCAAATTTGTACATAGAACTGTGATGGTATAATTGATAAATGTTGTAAAGCAGCACTGATAGTGCTATTAGAGTTGGTTTGTGTTTCCATTCAATTTCATCCAGAAATTTTTAGAATAAAACACCTTGTTGTTTCTGTTATTCACTGTAAGGTTTAGATAACTCTAAACAATGACTAAATTTATATGAAACCAGCTCTTGTTTGCCACGTCCAAAGCATCATATTATATAGTCAACCGAACATATACTTTTTTTGTCGCACCAGGCATGATAAAAATATGGAATTTTTTGGGTTGTAAGTCATACATCTTTTGCTATACACGGCTGATTCTTTGCTTATCATCACGGATTAAACTATGAAAACATTGAAAGTATCATGCCAAATTTAACCTTTGTCATGGCAAATTCAATACACAAAGGATATTTCAAAAAGTGTTGATGGTATGCTTTTACAAAATCATGCGCATAAAAAGCTGGTATGTTTAATTCGATTCAGGAAACCCATAAAGAACTGGTATTTCATGTCGAAGGAAGGGAGAGAGACGGAGGGGTTTGGAGTGTGTTGTTGGGTGGACCTGATTTTGAAGATTAAGCAAGGGAAATTTTAAATTTAATGACGGTTATAAAAGAAATAAATTTTTAATTTTTTTTTGGGATAATTTCTTATAACAAATTGTGGTCACCTACTGTAAACCATGACTTTCCCATAAAAAACCAACTCTTTATGGCTTTCTTTCGTCATAAGCAAAAAGTACCCATTTTTCTTAAATAAAATTTTTTTTAAAATTTTTTAAAATGATGTATTTTTGCCACGGTTTTCACATGATAAAAATCAGCTTTTTATGATTTTCCTCCATTATAAAAAAAGTGTACCCAATTTGGAGTAAAAAACACATGTATTGATGGATAAAATTCAAAATAAAGCCCTTTTCGAATAAAGCACCAGCCCATTTATGACTTTCCTCCATTACAACAAAAGTGTACCCACTTTAGACAAAAAAATAGATTTATTTATTGGATAAATTTTAAAAAAATTATTTTTCCAACAAAATATCAGCTCTTTAAGACTTTCCTCCATTGCAGCAACATAGTACCCATTTTGGGGGCGAAAAACAAATTTATTGTAATGGAGGAAAAAAATGGTGTTTTCTAATAAAACACTAGCTTTGTATGACTACCCTCTATTATGACAAAGAATTGTACCCATCTTGGAGGCCAAAAACAAATTTATTTTTAGAAAAAAAATGCTATTTTCCAATAAAGCACCAGTAAATTTATGACTTTCCCTCATTACAACAAAAGTGTACCCCCTTTGGAGAATAAATAGATTTATTTATCGGATAAATAAATCTGTACTGTTTTTCTAACGCAACACCAGCACTTTACAGCTTTCCTCCATTACAACAAAACTGAACCCATTTTGGAGCAAAAAACATATTCACTTATCAGATAAAATTACAAAAAAATTCTGTTTTCGAATAAAACATCAGCTATTCATGACTTTCCTCCATTATAACAAAAGAGTTTCCTTGTTTTTTGAGGCCAAAAATAATTTTTTTTTTAGAAAAAATTTATTTGTGTTTTCCACTAAAGCACCAGCAAATTTATAGCTTTCCTGCCATTCCAACAAAAGTGTATTGATTTTGGAGTAAAAAACATATTCACTTATCGGATAAAATTACAAAAAAAATGATGTTTTCGAATAAAACACCAGCTTTTTATGACTTTCCTCCATTATAACAAAAGAGTTCCCTTGTTTTTGGAGGCCAAAAACAAATTTTTTTTAAGGAAAAAAAATATTTGTATTTTCCAATAAAGCACCAGCAAATTTATAACTTTCCTGCCATTCCAACGAATTTTTACCCATTTTGGAGTAAAAAACATATTCGCTTATCGGATAAAATTACAAAAAATGGTGTTTTCGAATAAAACATCAACTCTTTATGAATTTTCTCCATTATAACGAAAGAGTTCCCTTGTTTTTATTGGAAAACACAAATTTTTTTATAGAAAAAAATTTGTGTTTTCCAATAAAGCACTAGCAAATTTATAACTTTCCTGCCATTCCCACAAAAGTGTACCCATTTTGGAGCAAAAAATATATTCATTTATCGGATAAAATTACAAAAAAAAATAATGTTTTCGAATAAAACACCAACTCTTTATGGTTTTTCTTCATTATAACAAAAGAGTTCCCTTGTTTTTTGAGGCCAAAAACAAAATTTTTTATTAAGAAAAAAATATTTGTGTTTTCCAATAAAGCACCAGCAAATTTATAATTTTCCTGCCATTCCAACAAAAGTGTACCCATTTTGGAGTAAAAAATATATTCACTTATTGGATAAAATTACAAAAAATGGTGTTTTCGAATAAAACACCAACTCTTTATGGTTTTTCTCCATTATAACAAAAGAATTCCATTGTTTTTGGAGGCCAAAAATAATTTTTTTAAGAAAAAAATAATTGTGTTTTCCAATAAAGTACCAGCAAATTTATAGCTTTCCTGCCATTCCAACGAATTTTTACCCATTTTGGAGTAAAAAAACATATTCACTTATCGGATAAAATTATAAAAAATGGTGTTTTCGAATAAAATACCAGCTCTTTATGGTTTTCCTCCATTATAACGAAAGAAATCCCTTGTTTTTGGAGGCCAAAAATAATTTTTTTTTACAAAAAAAAATTGTGTTTTCCAATAAAGCACCAGCAAATTTATAGTTTTCCTGCCATTTCAACAAAAATGTACCCATTTTGGAGCAAAAAACATATTCACTTATCGGATAAAATTACAAAAAATGGTGTTTTCGAATAAAACATCAGCAAATTTATGGCTTTCTCCCATTACAACAAAAGTGTACCCACTTTGGAGGAAAAAATAGATTTAATTATCGGATAAATAAATCTATACTTTTTTCCAATAAAACACCATCTCTTTATGGTTTTCCTCCATTACAGCAAAATAGTACCCATTTTGGGGGCCAAAAACAAATTTGTTGTAATGGAGAAAAAAAATGGTGTTTTCCAATAAAGTACCAACTCTTTATGACTAACCTCTATTGTAACAAATAATTTTACCCATTTTTTAGGCAAAAAACAAATTTGTTTTTAGGAAAAAAAATGTGGTTTTCCAATAAAGCACCATTTCTTTATGACTTTCCTCCATTACAACAAATGTGTACCCATTTTGGAGGAAAAAATAGATTTACTGATCGGATACAATTTAAAAAATTGGTGTTTTCCAACAAAACACAAGCTCTTTATGGGTTTCCTCCTCTATAGCAAAATAGTACTCATTTTGAAGGCGAACAACAAATTTGTTTATCGCATAAAATTAAAATCAAACTCGTTTACCAGTAAAGCACCAGCAAATTTATGACTTTCCTCCATTACAACAAAAGTGTACCCATTGTGAAGAAAAAAACAGATTTATTTATCGGATACATTTTTTAAAAATGGTGTTTTCCAATAACACACCTGCTTTTTATGGTTATCCTCCATTATAGCAAATTAGTACCCATTTTCGAACCAAAAATAACTTTTAAATTCGGATATAATAAAAATAAACCCTTTGTCCAATACAACACCAGCTCTTTATACCTTTTACCCATTAATAATTTTGTCATCAGATAATGTCAGAGTAAATGCCGAATATGTGGGTTTAACATGTTATACCCATTTTCTCATAAATTTTTTATTAATTATGCAGGGTAACGTACGCTTACTAATTTATTAGATAAAAGCAGATCAAATGGCCAATTATACTATTATACCCGTTTTTCATTTATTCTTCATATAAATACTACCAATTTACAGTTTTGCTGCATGAAGTGCCCAATTTACCATAACATACCTATTCTTTATGGCATTCCTCCAACATATAAACAAACCGCCCGCTCTTTATGGGTAATTTAGTTTTACATATTTAATTGACGTTAAATGTATAATCCATCCATTTACCTTTTATAAATGTAGGATACCAACGGATAACAGTTAAAACAAATTCACAGATAACAATAATACAATTAAAAATAAAATTACAGTTAAATAACAATATAATTTGAATTATAATTATATAATTATTTTGGCAACATTATAATCACTAATATTATGGCCAACACAAAAAAGCCTGCCGCTTACATTCGTGCATTGCTTTTTCAGTTATTTTGTGCTGATGGCACTCGCACAACAACCACTTGAAGACATTGCCTCCCAAAATATTGTTCACCCATTGCCATTAACATATAAGCTACATTAAATTACTGTTCCCCCTACATACAGTGCCAGATTAACCAAAATCTTGCCATTCATATTGGTGGCTTGGGAAGTGCAACACGAAGAAGATGATAGAACCCTGGCACGCCTTGCAGCACCATCGCCCTCATTGCTGCGTTGCATTCGGAGAGGAACATGTTAACGGCTATCTTGAACCGCTCCTGGTTGGACATCAACTGCAGTGACATAAATAGTGCGTTAATGTTTTGAAAGGCAGCGGATGAGACATTTGTATAAGGCACAGTTATTGTTGTGTCAAACATGAGACATTTGTATAAGGCACAGTTATTGTTGTGTCAAACTTCAAGATTCAATCCCGAGCGAAACTCATTAATGTACTCCATGAACTTCATGACGTATAGTCCGCAGTCAAACCTGAAAAAAAGTAAGCAGTGGGTTAGAGAGGTTGGATTGGGAACATATGAAGTATAAGGTTAGAGTCGTAATGTGTTGGTTTGGCAAGGAAACCACGATGCCCTTTCAATGGGAAACTGCCATATGTTCTGCTTGTACCGTGGTCCAAAACCGAACAACAGAGCCTCGTGAATTTTGAGTAGCTACATGGAGTGAAAGCAAGAAAAAAGTATTACGATCTTATCTGCTAGCTTATAAGTAAATATATATACAGATTACATTAATTGGAGTAAGGTGGAGAAAGGGCAAAGGCAGGACTTATGATGTCTGACAAAATTAGGCCTATATCAGATGGCTTGAAAGTGAAGAGGTACATCTTAATGTCAAACAATACTATTTTGAGATGGGTGAATGGATGAGTGCTAACAAACTGACCACTAATCTTGTAATTGCCTCATGGCCAGCATTTTGTTCTTCATCAAGCAAACTGTCGTATATAAGTACTTTGTCCTCAGTCATGTCTACGATGCAGAGGAACCAGTGCTCACAACGATGGTTCATTGGGACACAAATCTGCAAGCCACGAAAGCAACAAACAAAATATGTTATGATTACACCATACAGACAATCGTATGTGAAAGTATCAAGTCTGCTGTAACTCAATAACCATCCAACAAAGAGAACAAATGGCTATGCCACTTGTACGCCATACCTTGCTGCAGGCATACACAAGTCCGCCAAACGATGCCTCTGTTAGGTAGTCCGTATACAAAGTCTCGGCAGCCACATTGGTTGATAATAGCAGGTGCTATTCAGCGGAAGAAAATATCAGTTAATGAGACAAGGCAGAAACAATATTTGGGTGGGTGGACATGCCTTACATAAACTTAATGGATATGTTGTTCATGTATGTTTCAAAGCAGACTAGATGGTGACACATGCTTATTACACACACTTGAAGGCTGACTAGGTAGAACGTCGAACAGCATGTGCACAACATAAGACACACAATTGACTCTGCAAATAAATGTGTTGGGCAACGAATAATTGGATAAGCAGGAAGTTGAAGCTCCTCTTCAACTTTTTGTTTAAGTACACCCAAAACATTTTCATGCATATGTTCAATAACTGGCGTCTGTATAATCTAACTTATGCAAACACAACCCAAAAAACGGCTTATGGGTACTTGGACAACTGCAGGGAGAAACCATGTTGCTGCCGTGGCAAATGGGTTGAGTTGCCGAAATCGACAAGTTAGCCAAGCAGTGTAAGAACCCTAGTTTTTCACATGCATTTCACTCAAACTTTCTTTGTTCAATTCTAATTGATTTTGATTAAATTTATAGTTTTCATGATTTAGTTATTTAATTGTTTGTTTAAAGATGGAATTTACTCATATGGTCCTTTTATATTGATAAGCAAGAATTTAAAGTCAAATGTTTAGTAAATCTCTTTTAGTTGGAATTTTAAGGGTTATAGTGAATGATCTCAAGAATTGAGGTTGTTTAGGAAAATTTTTAAGCAATGATTAATTAAGGTTTAAGCATGATTACGAGGTGATTAGAGAGCAATTAAGGGAGACAAATCATCTTGGATTAGTACAAGATTGTGACACTTGTCACCGTAGGATTTAATCTTGAAGTTTAGTTGACTTTTGACTAGGGTTTGACTTGACTCTAGAACCTTCAAGATATAACTTCAAGTTTGGAGAGTTTTCTTGTCTTGTTTTATTCCTTGCTTGGCCAAACTCAAGAGAGAGAAGAGAGAGTTGGAGAACAAAATTTTCTCTACCAAGAGACTTAGCCAAAACTTGAGAGAACTTGAAAAAACTTGAGAAATTCAAGACTAGACAACTTCTATCACCAATCTTAAGTTTGTGAACCAAGATCTTGGAGGAAAGAGAGGAGCTTGGTGCTTATCTTGTCTACTTGAAAAGCTAAGAAGGTAAGTAATCTTGGGAACTTGAATTTTCTTGAAGCTTTGGGTTTGATTCTTGTAGATCTAGGTAGATCTAAAGATATTTGTGAATATAGATCTTGATATGGCCATGAGTTAGTAGAAATTGTAATTGATACTTGATATATGAAGAATTTGGTGAATCTTTGATAGAAGACGAGGCTTTATGGTTTAATGTGTGGTATGTGAGTTAATTAATGGTTTAGTGTAGTTGTAAGCTTGAAAAGATTGAAAATTTCAGTTTTATCTTGGTTATATCACCCGAAATCTTTGATCTATTTAGAGGCAGAATCAGCCTTGGCACAAAACATTAAAGTTATATAGAATTGAATGAAGATTATACCTGTAAATTTTCAGCTCAATCGAAGTACTGTAGCATGTGAAATGACCAAAAAAACCCTGATGCCCTGTTTCTGTCCGAACTAATCTTTTGCCTCTGTAATTGGTCATTTTGACCGAGACGATGACTGATTTAGCTCTTGATGTCTTCTTAAGAATTATAGCCCTATATCTTAGCTTTCATGTTCCTTTGGAATTACCTGAATTGGACTTGTGTGGATTGAGTTATGCATAATTGAATCAGACCTGCCAGTTAAACTGACAGTGAGATTCGAAACTGAGAAACTGAAATTGTTTTGGTAGATTCGACCTAGTTAGTGTGAGAATTGGATCTTGATGTCTTCATAAGCAATGTATGTCTATGTCTTATCTTCGAAACGGTATAAGGTTCACCTGAATCCAATAAACGTAACTCCAATTGTGACCAAAATACTATAAGATGTCAAATCTGGTGTTTAGCTTTTGTCTTCAAAGCTGATTTCCGATTGTGTTATTACACTTGTGTTGTATTTTGAACTCCAATACTACTAAATGACTCAAACCCCTGTATATAATCATTAGAGGATTGATTTGGGTAAATATGAACCAAAACAAATGAAGATAGCATGAAGAACTAGTGTACATTTGTTAAGGTTTAGGGCTGATCCAGGGTTGAAAAATCAGCCGACTTCTCTGAGCTAGTGGTAGTGCTAGGAGATGAAATAGAATGTGTAATTGGAACCGTTGGAAAGCCTTCGAGTCTAGTTTCCAACGCCGCCAACGGCACCTGATTCCGACTTTCATACAGTAAGATATAGCCATTTTACCGAGACTGCGCGGGCTCGACTGGTTTACCCGCGAAGAACATTTTAAACTTGAACGAAACTTTTCCTTTGCCCAACTTTCATGCACTTATTGAATTTGTTTTCTCGTGAACTTTTACTGCATTTTGGACCAAATTTGCATGATGAATTGTGTGGCTTTAACCACTCACTTGGTCTCTCAATGAGCCTACGATTGAGTGAGAAATGAATCCAAATTGTTAACAATTTCACTCGTTACCCTAGGATTGGAAAACGATGGTAAAATAACCGTACGACTTGACATTTGAACTCAACTTTGTTTGATAGGTGAGTGTTCCACTACCTGCTACCTGCTTATATGAAATATCTGAATACTTGAATTACGACTGTTTAAGTCAAATCATGTTTTGATAAAATGGATGCGAGCGTGTACTTTATCGCACTCGACCTCCCTCATTTTTCATTGTGGCTCTGTATACTGCAATTATGACATGTGAATTCTCTATATGTGACTGTACTTGAGTTGTTTGGGTGATACCCCATCAACTACTGTTACTGTTTGGATACCTAACCTTATAGGTGAGTCAGTTGAATCGAGCCAGCAAGGGATTGGTCGAGACGGCCGATAAATCTTGGGGACTGTTTACTGATCACTGGAAACCGGTATACTCGAGTATTACCTAACTACTGTTATGGAGTTCGGGCCCGGTAAGGGGTTGACTGGTAGATGGAGATTGGAGAAAGTGGTGTTCTACGGACCTTATATTCTTTGAATGCAAGCGTTGACGGAGGGTCAACGGACCCTGGTATGATCAAACTCATTGGAATTTGGCTTTTGAAAACCACCCGTATCCTTGAATTGAATTGTGATTAAATTGTTATTATACTATACGGTATTTACTTGATTATACTATGCCCTTATTTGGCTATGTACTTACTTGTTTTACTTGGAATCTCACTGAGTTTTAACTCACCCTACTCCCTTTATTTTCCTTAACAGATCAGGGATGGACTTGAGGTCAAGAGCTTCCTTAGCCTTGTTTTGCTTTGAACTTGTACCTAGGGCTTGTAACTTTTTGTTTAAAGTGACTTTACTTTTGACTCATGTGAGTTGAATTCATAAGTTTGACTCATATTATGTAAAGTTTGGAAAGTTGGCTTGACGATTATATGCCATTAGGGTTTATACGCTTGGATTTGAAATTATTCCACTGGTTATCTTGAGTTACTAGTTTCTTTGATCGACCGAGCCCCGGCGAGAGTTGGGCAGGCAGTCTGCTGATACCCTAGAGTTCGCCCTAGGGAGAGGTGGGGTTGTCACAGGTGGTATTAGAGTCTAGGTTTGAATTGACCTAGGCGAGTTAGAAATTGTCGACTTGAAGATTATATTTGATTATTTCCCTTAAGAGTACTTAAGTTTATCCCTACTTTGAATTGGATGGACGAATCTAGTGGCTCTAGCGATAGACCGATTGGCGAGACGTCCCATGAGAAGTTACCGATGATTAGATACCCGACCAAGCCCGAAGGAGCTAGAGCCTATTGGAGCCTATCTGACCGCTGTAGGCGTTGCGAGTGACGGCATATTTACACTTATCCTAATGAAATAGTTCTGGCCGTTGTGAAGGAGCAGAAGGTCCTAGCAATGGAAAATACTAGGCTTAGAGTTGAAGTGAATTACCTGAAGGAAACTATTAAAACACAAGTCTAGCGGATTAAGGAGCTTGAGGATGAAGTGGCCGAAAGCCGAGAAAGGGTTGATGATTTGTGCGCGCAGCTTGGAGAAGCTCAAGAGTGCATGGTCAAGAGAGCCATGAAAGTGAGGAATAGAATCCATTCTGAATGTTTGTGATGATCTACTAGGAGAAGTGAGCGATGAGGCTTCTCACATTGGAGATGGTACGGGAGCTGAACCCGCCGAGGTTGGGGGGGCCAGCTAGTCCCGCCGCGGATTAAGGCCTTCACCACTAGGTTACTATTGTGGGTGATTTTGATTACTGTACATAGAAAGGAGGGAATGTGGTGACTCAGTGGTTGTACAGCTTTCTTTTGACTACTTGCGCTAGGTTTTTGCTGGATATGACTGTACGACTGTATCTGTATTTTTGAGGTTCGTACTTGATACTTTTGGTCTTGTTATCTTGTAAATGACTGACAAGGGTTTATTTTACGTGCATTTTATTAGTTAATTGTGGTTTGACTATTTAGTTTTATAACTAAAATAACTAAGGTTTTGGTAAAAATCTACATTTTATGTTAAAGCGGCTAACATTGCATTTCTAGTGCTTTTAATGGTAAAAATTTCATATTTTACAGGTTTAATGATTCAATCATCAAATGAAAACCATTGAGAAGATATTTGGATGATTGATGATGGATTAAAGTGGTGAAAATAAAATATGAAGTGTTAAAGAAGAAATGCAATTTGAGGACAAAAGAATCAAGAAAAGTCAGCTTTGACAACTCTGACATGTTTTCGTATTTTGACCATATCTAGAGCTACACATATTGGATTGAGGTTATTTTTGTACCATTTTGAAGCTAAGAGATATATATACATTTGGTATGAAGAAATCAAAACCCAATTCAGCCGTTTTCCTGGTCAAAATGATGAAACACAGAAGCTTTTCTGGATGGTCGGAAGCTGAAGCCCAGAATTGACCAGTCTATGGTATTTCGGCCATATCGCCGTCCACCAATTTCCAAATTAGATGATTCTTGAAGAATTGGAAAGCTAACTCAAAGGGCTACAACTCCTATGTTTTGTACAATAGCTAGTTCGGTGGCTATCATAGAGAAAATTGCAGTTGAAATGAGGTCAAAAATGAAAACGTGTATGGCAGCCGAATTTCTGAAATTTGCTCAGCCATTTTTCTCATCTTCACACTACTTTTCAGCTAGAGTTAGGCAGAAAATGTAGGCTACACATGCTTCAGAAGACATAAGGAAGAGGTATAGCTAAAGTTCCAAGTCAAAAAGCCATTGTTTTTTACTATCTTAACAAATGGAAATTTGAGAATCATTAGAGCAGATTTTTTTTTTACCAGTGGAAAGGAGCTGATATCAGTTTTATATAGAGAGCAACCAGAGACAATTATCATACGGGAGGAAAGCTTGGAGTGCAGAAATGTAGTTCTTCCATTTCCTTAGTATAGGATAGTTTAGCTAGTTAGTTCATCCATTCTTGTATAATGACTAGATTAGGATGAAGATGGAGATGAAAAAAGAGAAGTTGAAGCTCAAGTGGCATGGATTATCTCTTCTCCAATTTTTTATCTTTTGTATTGGATTCTTAAATATGATTAATATGCAAGTTCTGGATTTTGTGTTTAATATGTATCTTTGAAGTTTATACCTTGGGTTTGGTTGAACTTTTTATAATTGTTAGTGTTTATTATTTGGATATTTGATGCCATTATTTGAGCAAGTTATTTAGCACTTTAACTCTTTAAATCATGATTAATTTGGTACCATTAATTGTGATTATCTAAGGTGTTATTTCTGCAATGAAAAATTGAGATTTAATATTAGTTCAAGAAGTGCTAAACATAGGGAGTACACTCACGAGAGTAGAGGTGCATCTATGTGGTTTTAGTGATTCATTTCATGTAATTTCATTGAAGAAATGAACTTGTATCTAATTTCATAACCATGAGAATAGGTATGGATTAGTTATGAGTATATTTGATTCACTACGAAAGTAGGTTTCATATGCATGAGGAAATTACACCATAACTAGTCTAAATAGTAGTTTTCAATGATCCAAAAATGGCACTTGCATGAGTAGTTAGGGATACCACAACCTAAGGAGTTTTCATTTATTATTTTGCATAAGTTCAGTAGGTTTTACTTGTTATTATTCATTGATAGTCTAAATAATAGAGAAGCTTTAGTAGTACCGGTAATTGTTCACTCTTTTTCGTGGGATCGACCTGATATATACCCTAAACTACTAGTTGACCTGTATAGTTGCAGTGAAACGGGTGTATTTCGGATTTTTTAACTTGTACGTATATAAAAATCCCGTCAATGACTGCCATGAGCCTTTGAATGTATAATACTGTGGCTGTTGACTTTGTCTTTTGCCTGTTGACTTTGACCTTGACCTTGACTTTGATTTTGACCTTGACTTTGACCTTTTGCCGTATTGTTACAATTGAAAAGCGGCCAGAATTCGGCCACTTTCTGGCCAGATTTGCTAGTTTTCTTGTTTGACTAGGGTTCTTAGCCACCTGATTTTCAACTGTTTGGATTTGAAATACTTGAAGTGCCTAAAAACTAATATGCTGAATTTATTTGTGACTTGAACTTGTTTAGGCGAGTGTGCTCTTATGTACACTCATTTGACCTGATTTAACTAAATATTTGATATCTCATTTCTGCATGAGCAAGTAATTCGATTTGTATATGACCGGTGTATTTACTTAAAATATCTGGAACACTTGAAAATATGAATTGTTGGACATTACTTGTGACTTGATTCTGACTAGGCGAGTGTGTCATTATCACACTTGGCCTCTCTTTTTTGAATGATCTTGTACTCACTTGAACTTGATTGATCTGTACTTCTGTTTGTACTTGTATTTGACTTGCAAGTGCTGAGCGGTCGTATGTACCACACTCCATCTGAGTAGGAGGTACCTCTCATCCCGTCTCAGTACCTCAATCCTGTTTTGTCGAGTGGAGTGTTATCTTCTCGACTAATTGGTATGCTCGAATATTACCACCACTGTTTATTTCTAAATACGGAGCGTTGAGTGATATCTAACGTCTCCAAACTTTACTGTGTGAGCGTTGGACAATAGCCAACGACTCCAATCTTGATTACTGAACACTGGGACTATAAGCCATATCCTGACTTACTGTATATCTGGGACTATAAGTCTAACTTAGGGCTAGTTGGTCGAATTATGCCTGTTATAAGTGTAAATCCTTTTTCATGGTATTTGGAGAAGATAGATATGTACGTTAGGTAGGAATCTCTGATATAGGTGATTTACTCTTGGGACCGGCCGGTTTGAGTTGTGAACTATCTTATGTTGGATTCTTGTACTTGAGTACCACAAAAAAAAAGAAAAAAAATTGGAGAGCACTAGAATAAGGGTCTGTATCTTAACTGTACATGAGAAGTTTTGGACTGATTGAGCTAATGGATCTTGGAAGGTTATTATGGACTAATCTAGTCATAATTTGGTTAGGATTTCTATAGATAGTGACCAGATTGTAGCATACATCGAGAAATTTATTCTAAAAACCTGCTTCCTTCTCCTATGACTGTGAGGACTTGATAAATGTTTATTGGATTGGGATGCGGTATTAACTGCAGCTATATAGGTATTTCCACCTCTCTTGTGATATCTAATACCTATAGTTTGGTTCTCGACGAACTACCCTTATCTAGACTTCCTGGACACCTATCCACTAATGTCAAAGTATGGACTTGACTTGATTATTACAATGTTGAGATTAAGACTTTTAGAATTATGTATTGGGGTTTGAGGAAAAGAATTGGGTTCTATACCTGTATCCAAAAGCTTGATGGGGTATGGAACTTTTAAGATACGAAATATACTTTAGGATTTTATTATGTACATAAGTAGTAAGGATACTCCTTGTGTTAAAATTTTTGAATAAGAATAAGTGGCATAATATTTTGAGATATAACTCTAAATGTATCCTATTGTCTTGTCTATCTCATTTGAGAATATCTAAACTTAATTTTCCATGGTTGGATTGGAGGTGAAGGAACTTAACAGTTATATGGTTGAAATTCCAAGTGTACTTAGTTACCTATTCTGATCCAATAAGTTGCCGGCAGGTTATTACTTGAATTCAAACGAATCGGTGAAATGGCACATTTGACTGATATATATAAGAAAATAGAGATCATTTAAAAGGAAGTAGAGTTCCAAAAGAGATTAGTTGAGCACTGGAAAGGACGATGGGGACGAGAATACTTGGAGACAATTGAACTACTGCACCAGAACATAGAATTGAAAAAGAAATATGAAGGAATTTCAGAAGAGGTGCGGAATAAGTTTGAATTAGTGCATTTGCCTAGTCGAATAGCATCTTAAGACATTCCTATTTAAAGTTAGCCATTAGTGAGGTTTTACCTAAAATAGTTGTAATCATTGGACTGTGGGTAGTGAAATCTTTATGTGGTAAGCTGTATTCCCGTTAGGAACAGTAGAGTTGGTACCTGCTGTTTTAATAAGTGCTATTAAATATTGGTGGTTGGGCAGTATTGAACCCTTGTCCATGAGTCTATTGTTATAATTTAGCTTTTAAATTAAGTGAAGTTTTTTTCGTTTGTCATTCAAAAGAATAAATTATTCAATGTACAGTGTATGGGTTTAAGAGCTAGTAAGAATAGTAACTAAGTTTTAATTCTTCTTTTTCAAGATTAAAGTTTGTGTCACATTCTTCACTTGGACTAAATAAAAAATTTGACCAAATTGTCTTCATTTTCCTTCTTACTCGGCCGAGCAAAGGGAGAAGAAAAACTAAAGAGAGACCTTCAACTCTAACCTCAATTTTGTGCTTGAATCTTGGGTTTCAACCAACCAATTTGCAAACTAATCCATAGAAATACTAACTAAGGTAGGTTTCAAGGTGTTGGTGGAGTGATTTTTGGAGGAAGAACCCCTAAATTTCCATATTTCTTGAGGTTACAAGGTAACTTCGGCTAGTAACTTTCCTCTACTCCTAATATATGCAAACTAGTGGATTAAGATTGTAATTCTGGTAGTTTTATGGACAATTTCATGGGTTGAAATAGTGTTGTGGTAATTTTCAGTTTATGGATAATTTTCTACCCACATATCATGCTTAAGTATTAGCCATGGTCTGATAGTTTTGCTATGTGAAATATCTAGCTTTTATATGCTAGTTTGAATTGCCTAAAGAAAATTTCTTTCAACTCAGAGTTCATTTTCTCACTTGAGTAGGTGACGGTTATATGCTTGATTTAGTGAATTGTTGGTTTGGTATGTATATACACTTGACTTGAAGCTGTTTTGTGGGAAGAACGAAGCCTTGAATTGGCTGAAAAAAAATTAGTGAAAACAAAGGAAGTGCCGCTGAAAAATTTGTCCGTAGGGAACTTTGGGCAGTTTTAGGAAACTTGTCATATCTTGATAAAGAAAAAAAAAGAAAAAAGAAAGAATTGAGTTCTGTTTGTTGTATTTGAAACCAGATTTAGAGTACTATCAACTGTGAAAATTTCAACATTGTTCTCAACTTCTATAAATATCTATGATTTTACAAAAATTGACTGAAATTGCATGCCTATCCTGTCTTTTACTGGGTGATACAGAAATTTTATGTTGGAATTTGACTGACTTGTGGATTGGATCTTACAATAGTACCTTCTAGAAAGCTGTAACCCTTTGAGTCTATTTTCCGATGATATAAAGTCAATTAATTTTGGACTTAAGAAACTTGAGATATGATTTTTGAAATGGTATCGCGCAAACCTGGAAAAGTTTTCATTTTCCTAGGACTGTTCTTACTTTCATTTCCAAATTTAGGATTGGAGTTGATAAATTATTTTGAGATTGGTTTATGAGTGGAATTGAGCTTAAATGACAGGAAATGAGTTTCCTCAAATCATTTTAGATCGGACAATTTCCAACTTTGTATTTTGAATATCTTTCTAATTTCTCCAAACGTTTGACTATAAGTGAGACTCTTGTACTCTAAATGACTTTTACGACATTGATTAGTAAGTACTAGATGATTACTCCTTGATTGGGACGAGCAAATATTATATTTTGATAAGTTATACGGGTATAAAACTTTAAATTGATGCATGTTCTAAATAAAGTTTTGGAACCTCAATTTCTTTATATATTTTGGCTTTGTAATTTCTAGTCTTTTACTATAATATGTGATCACAGGATTCGAGAGAGTTCAAGAGAACATTCGTGCAAAATTTTCTGACCTATTCAGTGATCAAGGTGAAAATTTCGAGGACGAAATTCTTTAAGGGGGAGAGAATGTAAGAACCCTAGTTTTTCACATGCATTTAATTCAAACTTTCTTTGTTCAATTCTAATTGATTTTGATTAAATTCATAGTTTTCATGATTTAGTTATTTAATTGTTTGTTTAAAGATGGAATTTACTCATATGGTCCTTTTATATTGATAAGCAAGAATTTAAAGTCAAATGTTTAGTAAATCTCTTTTAGTTGGAATTTTAAGGGTTATAGTGAATGATCTCAAGAATTGAGGTTGTTTAGGGAAATTTTTAAGTAATGATCAATTAAGGTTTAAGCATGATTATGAGGTGATTAGAGAGCAATTAAGGGAGACAAATCATCTTGGATTAGTACAAGATTGTGACACTTGTCACCGTAGGATTTAATTTTGAAGTTTAGTTGACTTTTGACTAGGGTTTGACTAGACTCTAGAACCTTCAAGATATAACTTCAAGTTTGGAGAGTTTTCTTGTCTTGTTTTATTCCTTGCTTGGCCAAACTCAAGAGAGAGAAGAGAGAGTTGGAGAACAAAATTTTCTCTACCAAGAGACTTAGCCAAAACTTGAGAGAACTTGAGAAAACTTGAGAAATTCAAGACTAGACAACTTCTATCACCAATCTTAAGTTTGTGAACCAAGATCTTGGAGGAAAGAGAGGAGTTTGGAGCTTATCTTGTCTACTTGAAAAGTTAAGAAGGTAAGTAATCTTGGGAACTTGAATTTTCTTGAAGCTTTGGGTTTGATTCTTGTAGATCTAGATAGATCTAAAGATATTTGTGAATATAGACCTTGATATGGCCATGAGTTAGTAGAAATTGTAATTGATACTTGATATATGAAGAATTTGGTGAATCTTTGATAGAAGATGAGGCTTTATGGTTTAATGTGTGGTATGTGAGTTAATTAATGGTTTAGTGTAGTTGTAAACTTGAAAGGATTGAAAATTTCAGTTTTATCTTGGTTATATCACCCGAAATCTTTGATCTATTTAGAGGCAGAATCAGCCTTGGCACAAAACATGAATGTTATATAGAATTGAATGAAGATTATACCTGTAAATTTTCAGCTCAATCTAAGTACTGTAGTATGTGAAATGACCAAAATAACCCTGATTCCCTGTTTCTGTCCGAACTAATCTTTTGCCTCTGTAATTAGTCATTTTGACCGAGAAGATCACTGATTTAGCTCTTGATGTCTTCTTAAGAATTATAACCCTATATCCTAGATTTCATGTTCCTTTGGAATTACCTGAATTGGACTTGTGTGCATTGAGTTATGCATAATTAAATCAGGCCTGCCAGTTAAACTGACAGTGAGATTCGAAACTGAGAAACGGAAATTATTTTGGTAAATTAGACCTAGTTAGTGTGAGAATTGGATCTTAATGTCTTCATAAGAAATGTATGCCTATGTCTTATCTTCGAAAAGGTATAAGGTTTACCTGAATCCAATAAACGTAACTCCAATTGTGACCAAAATACTATAAGATGTCAAATCTGGTGTTTAGCTTTTGTCTTCAAAGCTGATTTCCGATTGTGTTATTACACTTGTGTTGTATTTTGAACTTCAATACTACTGAATGACTCAACCCCCTATATATAATTATTAGAGGACTGATTTGGATAAATATGAATCAAAACAAATGAAGATAGCATGAAGAACTAGTGTACATTTGTTAGGGTTTAGGGCTGATCCAGGGTTGGAAATTTGCCGACTTCTCTGAGCTACTGGTAATGCTAGGAGATGAAATAGAATGTGTAATTGGAACCGTTGGAAAGCCCTTTGAGTCTAGTTTCCAACACCGCCAATGGCACCTGATTCCGACTTTCATACAGCAAGATATAGCCATTTTACCGAGACTACGCGGGCGCGACTGGTTTACCCGCGAAGAACATTTTAAACTTGAATGAAACTTTTCATTTGCCCAACTTTCATGCACTTATTGAATTTGTTTTCTCGTGAACTTTTACTGCATTTTGGACCAAATTTGCATGATGAATTGTGTGGTTTTAACCACTCACTTGGTCTCTCAATGAGCCTACGATTGAGTGAGAAATGAATCCAAATTGTTAACGATTTCACTCGTTACCCTATGATTGGAAAACGATGGTGAAATAACCGCACGACTTGACATTTGAACTCAACTTTGTTTGACAGGTGAGTGTTCCACTACCTGCTACCTGCTTATATGAAATATCTGAATACTTGAATTACGACTGTTTGAGCCAAACCATATTTTGATAAAACGGATGCGAGCGTGTACTTTATCGCACTCGACCTCCCTCATTTTTCACTGTGGCTCTGTAAACTGCAATTATGAGATGTGAATTCTCTATATGTGACTGTACTTGAGTTATTTGGGTGATACCCCATCAACTACTGTTACTGTTTGGATACCCAACCTCATAGGTGAGTCGGTTGAATCGAGCCAACAAGGGTTTGGTCGAGACGGCCGATAAACTTTCGGAACTGTTTACTGATCACTGGAAACCGGTATACTCGAGTATTACCTAACTACTGTTATGGAGTTCGGGCCCGGTAGGGAGTTGACTGGTGGACGGAGATTGGAGAAAGTGGTGCTCTACGGACCTTATATTCTTTGAATGCAAGCGTTGACGGAGAGTCAACGGACCCTGATATGATCAAGCTCATGGGAATTTGGCTTTTGAAAGCCACCCATATCCTTGAATTGAACTGTGATTAAATTGTTATTGTACTATATGGTGTTTACTTGATTATATTATGACCTTTTTTGGCTATGTGCTTACTTGTTTTATTTGAAATCTCACTGAGATTTAACTCACCCCACTCCCTTTGTTTTTCTTAACAGATCAGGGATGGACTTGAGGTCAAGAGCTTCCTTAGCCTTGTTTTGCTTTGAACTTGTACCTAGGGCTTGTAACTTTTTGTTTACAGTGACTTTACTTTTGACTCATGTGAGTTGAATTCATAAGTTTGACTCATATTATATAAAGTTTGGAAAGTTGGCTTGACGATTATATGCCATTAGAGTTTGTACGCTTGGATTTGAAGTTATTCCACTGGTTATCTTGAGTTACTAGTTCTTTGATCGACCGAGCCCCGGTGAGAGTTGGCCAAGTAGTTTGCTGATACCCTAGGGTTCGTCCTAGGGAAAGGTGGGGCTGTCACAAGCAGCATAACAGTTGATGACCTGCAGCACAGTATGAGTGATACAATTCAGTTTTGTTGTAATTGGCACACATATTAGTTGGACCGCATTTCAAGTTAGGAGGTACTAATAAGCATGATACCTCAGAATTTATCCAAATTCCGGGAGACAGACTCATTAGATGGTATCGACATGCAATCTGACCCAACATGAGGAGCAGCGTTTCACTGCATGTTACAATACGAACGTGCGAACATGTGTACGTATGAAAACAACGGTACAGGAATGCAACAATAATATCTTTGCATATACCGGTTGTGGAAGATGAAGTCAACAACCTGGGCACATGTGTGAAGTGTTCAGTATCCACAATCCATTCCATTGTTGTCTTATGATTGGTGCGGCAGAAGACAGTGTTGGGGACAAGAACACGTAAGACAGGGGTTATTGTGAAGCATTTAGTCCACAAACAATTATACACATATAAATAGCTATCACTTACTCCAGTCTTGAATATATTTGGTCAAACGCTGATGCTTCTGGTTACGAGAGTGGACTCACTCCACGAAATTTACCCTACACATTATGAAGGTGTTAGCATAATGTACGCCATCTGTAACCAAGACGCGTGCATACACATCATAGTTATGACTTACACCAATGGGGATAAGGGATTTGGGGTATATGTCAAGTACAGTAACGTGGGCAAGTACGGACACTATATAACAGCCACCTTTTGCCGATACTGCACTAATGTCTGTAGCTTGCCTTTCAACTTACAGGTTGCTGACCTTTTCAAATCTTTACACTTCTTCATTCCAACGGGTCGAAGTTTTTTGGAGGCTGTGGACGACATTTGAGAGTTCTCCCTCGACGCAATGGAACAAGGCGAATTGCATCATTTGGTGCAGCAGATGAGGGCCACAATGCTTTCATGCACCTAGGTTTCGTACCATTGGTAACGTTCACATTACTATCCTTTATCGGGGAGATTATATCATTTGATTGGTCATTGTCGAAATCCCGAATGTGTAAAGGGTTCAGCCTATATCCAGAGTCCTACACATCCACATACTGAAGCTGGTATCCGCCACCAGACGACAGCTGAACAACGGAAGTGGCGCTCAGCTTGGCCAAATTTGCAGCACGGTTGGCACACCCTCGATTGTTGTCGGCACCCTTTGGTGGGAGGAGGTGCGCATCACCTCTGCGTCGTCACCTAATTGTAGTGTCGCCCTCTACTACACAAGTTCTTTCATCCCCTCTCACCAATGCTTCGCTCACCAAATCTAACGACCGCCCCATACTGCTCATCATTTTCCTTACAGCTAGTAGGTGCGCTTTCAACTCGTTGTTTCTTTTTTCAAGAAGAGTGAGCCTACGATCAACCGACGGAGGAGGTTGAACAGGAGCTGAACATTCTTCACGTTCCGCATGTGTTTTCATGGTCAGTTTTACCTGCCAGAAAATGAATTAATCCCTCGCAACACGGTGGATTAAGAAAAGAGTTGGATAACTTTAAACCAGTACTTCGATAACTATTTACCCACCCACACAAACATAACCTCTGCTTACCGGGTAATTCATCTATCCGTCAAAGACGCCGACAGACTTCAACCTTATCATGCCCAAATCAATGTCAGCCTGCCGCTACTGCCTAATCCATGGGATTCCAGCAACATCTTTGGACTGCAAACGATCATCTCCCAAGCCAAACCGGCCAAAGTACATTATCTACAAACATGCACACATCAGTTGTAATCATTATTTCACCAATTATTACGCTGTAATATAGTTCATGACGACGACATAAGTCGTACAACTCACCACAAGAAGCGTCACACATCCAGACACCTGGCGCTCTGCTAAGGCTTGTGCTGTCCTTATCCCGAACATGAGTTTATCAAATACAAATTTGCTCCAGTCGTACTCTGCCAATTCCCCTGCCCGCGCAACAAACGACACAAACTCCCTATAGAAACCGTCACTTTCCCCAAAGCACAGCAGGTTGTACATCAAAAGTAGAAAAAATTTAACCCTAAATTCTGTGCCACAACTTTGAAGATTCTGAAGGATTCGATGCACTTCGCTGTATACAATACATCCTTCTATAATTGGGATGTGGAGCTCATTTTCAACTGCCGCACTAATGCCTGTGCTACGTAAACCATTGGATACGTCCCTACTGCCTTGCGGGACTCCAAAACATGCAGCAACATCTGATAGGATGACTGGCGCAAAGTGGCCGTGGACACTCACACAACCACTTTCGGTGTTGAAACTGTTAATAATCCATGACAACATTTATGGATCCATCGTAAAAAGCATAAGTTCAAGAATGCCAGTGAAACCACAACCACATACAACTTGTCTTCGGTCTGTTGTCAGCCAATCAATCATTACCTTCACATTCATCAAATTCGTTGGACTAGTCAACGTACATCTCTGCAAGACGACGCATGGTAGCTTTCAAAACATATGCATAAGCTGCAAACACTAGACGCTATATACCTACTTAAGTCACCTGCAGTGCCCACCATGCACTACCTTCGACCTGTGGGGAACGACAATTGCGATTGTTAGATATTCCTCCCATCGAATTACACCTCAACAAGTAGGCAAGATCCGTTGACACACCAACGCCACCTTCGACAGTCCCTACGCAATTTTCCCCCTCTGTGCACGGTAATGGAGTTGTGGATGAACTGGAGTAAGGGACAGGAGCACCTTCTAGTCCATACTCCCATCTTCGTCGTCCCTGCGTTTTACGGTTGCACGGGCGGACAAGATCCATGAGATGCAAGCCGCAATTGGGAAAATATGCTCTAATGAACACAACGTCTCCAGATGCACAAACATTTCGTCCCCTACACAGGAACCCCCAAAACAAACCCTACCAAAAAATTTATCAAGTGGGTTTATGGGTTGCCTTGCTAACTTAGTGATGTGGCCTCAAACCAGTTTTGCTGCTCTAAGTGTTAGTTTCGAACCCATATATTATATATAAATATATACATATATATATGTGTGTGTGTGGCTATATATATACATATATATCTCCTAATTTTGTCGTTGGGTGTGCACAATTCAAAATGTTGTTCTTCACTACCTATCTGGACCAATAAAAAAATAACAATGTATTGGTGGCCCATGACTGGGCCTGTGCTACCAACAAACAAAAAAGTAGTTGCTGCTTACTTTCAACCATTTTCAACTTTACCGTGTCCACTTTTCACCAGACAAAAAGTTACGCACCTAAGAAGGCGCGGTTAAATAGTTCAACCTACACGCTTAATACATGTCTTTATTGTACTTAAGTCGGACAACTGTGGTGGCTGTAAATTTCCCTCATTTATGGTGTTCACCATTGATTATTGTAGCAGCATTTACTACAACTATTTACACCGATAAGCATATGCACATGGGTGAAAACTGAAAATATACAAGCAAGTATTCTAAAAAGTTGAAATACTTACATGCTAACTAAGGCTTCCAAGATAGCAATGAACTGTGCACAACCAGACGACTTCTGCAACTACAATTCCCCTGTTGTGTGTCCGGTTTCAGGGATGAAGTCAAGCACGGTGTAAATGGACTGTACAGTCCTTACGTCTATGCTTCTTTTTCAACAAACCGGTCCCCTACAACGCGTTTTTGGCAAGGACGGTGTGGGACCGTCCTAACTGTCATCGCTTTTCCCGCCATTTGCATAGTTTCATTTCATTTTCCCTCCATTTACTGCAAAGGTTTCGCTCGTGTTTCTGCTCTGGGTTTTTCCTTTGTACCAATTATTTTGTGACCCCACTTCTTGCCGATGGCGTCTGAAGTAAGCTTCAACTTTGGCATTGCATTATTGAACTCCGGCTTGCACTATGGACCTGAATACCGGATGACACAATGTAACTACATTTATTTTATATTTAGTTTTAGATTACATATGAATGTCATTTTTTTTAGTGGTTGAATCTTATATTCGTGAACTATCTGCACACGAAAATAACATTTCATACTACACTAATTTTGTTATACCAAATCTGTTATTCTTATTATTGTATTAATTATTCCACTACTTCTCTCATTTTGTTAGGTTTACATTAATACAAGTTGAATTCTTATTATGTCTCGTGTACCAGAAAATACATATTATCCTATTGACGTTGATACGTCCAAAAGGTAATCTAATGGATGCTAAAATTTTAGAATGAACAAGTTGCTTTGTATAACGGTTGTAAAGGTTCCTTTCGACCTTATAAATTAGGTGTCTTCAGTTGGCAAAAACAATTTCCTGCATATCTTTGTAGTGGAAACGGTGTTTAAACTTGCTATAGGTTACTTTCCTATTTTCCATTCTATCCTAAAGGGTAATTTGGCATTCAACACAATTTTATTCTTATTTTATCCAACTAATAAATTAGCTCATGAAAAAATGGGAAAATGGATACTTTATGGAGGAAAGCCATAAATAGTTGGTGTTTTATTGGAAAACGGTTTTATCTTTATTTTATTCCGATAAATAAATTTGTTTATGGGAAAATAGGTACTCTTTTCTTATAATGGAGAAAAGTCATAAAGAGCTAGTGTTTTATTGAAAAATGGGCTTATTTTCTTTTTATCTGATAAATAAATTTGTTTATCAAAAAATAAGTGTTAAAGAGGTGGTATTTGATACGAAAATGATACTTTAGGTTACTAATGCATAACAGTTAAAACACAATCACAGATTGGTCATGCAGAAATAATGAAGATTCGGTTCCGTTTGGATTACATATTTTTTGGTGTATTTTTCAAAAACAGCACTGCAGTCCTTCGAACATGAACTACAAGTACTCTACGTATCTGCTATTCCTTTCCCTTTTAGACCATTCCTTTTGACTTATGTGCTTTCTGCTAAAAGATTTTCATTATTTTTTTGAAATGCAAAAAAAAAAACAGCTACTTATGTATAAATCGAAAGAAATACTATTTTAATTATTGCTACTTTGCTCATACGTTGGACGACTGGTAAGACAACCGTGAAGACCTGCTCTTTCTCATAATGATAACTTTTCCCGTAAATGGCGTAAATGGCCTGCTCTTTATGGCTTTTCTTTATTATATGTCAAAGTACCTACTTTTAACGACCATTTTACATCTATTTATTTAGTACTTTAAACAATGATATTCGGATGTTTCTTTCCCTTTTACATCATCTATTTTGACTTCTGGATTTTTGTGCTCTGGGAAAATTATTTTTTTTTACCTTTTTTTTTAACTGCAAAAGAAACAATTTATTTCCCTATAAATTCCAAAAATACTAATACATTCACATACGATCAAGTATGTAAACAGGTATATTAACAGTACTTACTAAGTAAGGTACTCAATTTTAATCATTAATAAAACATTTTATTGTTATTTCAAATAACACTAAAATATGGGTTTGGTATAAGTTTTTTATACATAGTAGATTATTTTTGCCGTAAATTAGCATGTTTTTGTCATTAATCAAATTTACTATGTTATTAGTATAAATCACTATTTTTGTATACAAAAAAATACTATTAATTCAGATATACCTACTCCCTCAAAAGTATATTTGGGATATAAAATAGTAATTTATCTCTTTAAAAAGTATGTTTTATATTACTTTCAATTTATCTTTTCGAATGCAAAAGTTACTAATTTATTACGTTAACTTACTATTTTAGATGAGAAACTTACCTCCTTATTTTTACCCATAATCCTATTCAAGTGGATAAGTCCAACGGATAATCAAATGGTCGCTAAAATTTTTATGACCTATTATATCATGTCTAAAACTATTTTTTTACCATAACGATGTTACTCCACCATTTTCCCGGATGCTTACACTGAACACTTGGGTACTAAATTTATATATGTATATAAATATGTAATGAAGGCTTCAATCCCTTTGTATTCTGAGTTGCCGCGGAACTACTACGTTTACCTCTATTCCACTTTTCCTTCTTCCAAATTATTATCTCCCAAATGTGTAACATTTACATTTAGTATTTGTTAAAATTTCGGTTCCTTCTTTACACACATTTTTTTGTTGAAGGCATTTGCAGCAATTTTCCATTGCTAATGGGTACATTTGCAAGTGCATAAATGCCAGTGGTTCTATAGAGCAATTACCCTTCCCTGGCCCAACCTACAACATTGGAAAACGGAAGTCGGAACGTATGCTTTTTTGCTTGCATCTGTAGACGGTGCATGCATGTTTGCTCTCCATGCGCTCTGCCACAACTTAACGTCTCCGTTTGGACTACAATCAACTCCAACACGTGTCGCTCTCTGCAGGCCTTCCTACCATAGGCACGGTTAAAGCGTTCCTACCATAAAGGGATCCATATGGGGTCTCATAATTTGTGCTCCATACAAATTCGTACAAGTTGACTTGTAGTATAAATAAATAGAATTTCAATATTAATAAGATTCAATTTGATGTAAATCAGGTACAATTTGGTGTATCTTGATTTGTAGATCAGGTACAATTTGGTATAAATTGATTATTATCATTTAGTGTGATCTGAGAGCAATTTGGTGTAAATTGAAAGTAGATTGTTAATTTACATCAACTTGTGCGAAATGAAACTTGTGAGGCCCCATTTTTTAAACGAATACATTGGTGAAGACAGTGGTGACTCTGGTGTGAAAGAAACTTTAGTGAAAAAAAAGAAAGAAATCTAGGTTTATCAGGCAGTACAATTTGGAACAATTACTTTTTACATAAAAGAATTTAGTATAAAATTTTCATAAACAAAAAATAAACTTTCATCTTGTAAAAGTTTTGTGAATGGAATTTTAATTAACTTGGTGGTTATAATGTTTGGATGTGATTATGGGTGAAAATTAGTTACAATTACATTAATAGGAAATATGGTTAACATATAATCGATTGGTAAGGGTATAATTGAGTGATTGTGAGGGTAAAATTAGAAATTTAAAAAAGACAAAAAAAGTTTACACCAAACCCAGTGTTGTTCCTTTTATACTAGTGTTCAGAACACACACTACAACTAATAAAGAAATTTGTGCCAAAATTTTTTAGAATATTTAAAATTATTTTCGAGAGAATTAGTTTTATGTTCTAATAATAAATATGTATAAAATTCACTAAAATAAAATGTATAAACAAATAATTGTTTAGTAGTAATTCATAATCATAATTGATAGTTGCTAATAAAATTTAAGATTTATTAAATAAATTAAAAAATAATAAGAAATACATATTAGTTGGAAGAATGATATGTTGGAAGTTAGAAGTGGGTAGCGTTTAATGCTAGTTTAAGAAGAATATAAAGTGATACAAAAACTTTTACACCAAACCCTCCTTCTTCTTTTGTATATAGTATAGATAGTATAGATATTGTACATAGGCATGTCAATAGGTTGGCTTTTATCCAAATCCAACTCAAACCCAATATAATTCGATAGGGTTTGGGTTTAATTTTTCAAATCCATACCCTATTTAAACCCAAATCCTATAAAACAATCATAGTTTAGGTAGGATCTGATTTTATATGATCTATATCCAAATTCAAACTCTAAAAAATCTGTGTTTGTGTATGTGTGTGTGTACACATCAGTAAATTTATAAAATGTTCTAATATTCTATGACCATTAGATCGAATACAGTGAGACTTTTAGATTAAAGGATAGGCTTTTAATTTTAGAAAATACCATCTAATCCCACCTGTCATTGGAATTTGTATAAACTTTTTTAGGAAGAAGAGAAAAAGTAAAAATAAACAAATGAAAGATTGAATGTGAATGCAAATGAAATTTTGAAAATAAATTGAAGTAGTTGATAATAGTTCTTTCTTTGAGTTCATAATATTGTGTTCATCTTCTTGAATATTAACTTTATTATTTCAAAATAAAAATTGGATGGTATTTATGTTATTTGTTAACTCCATATATTTTTAAAATATTTTTACTTTAATATGTTCAGAAAAATATCCACAAATGTCCATTGGATATCCAAATCTATGAGAGGCCCAATTTTGAATATACTTTTTTAGAACCATAAAAGTTTCTGAATGTACTTTTTCAAACCCATAAAATTTTGGAATAGAGTTTGAATCTAACTATGGGTTTGAATCTATATCAGAGAGATTTAATCCAAACTCTACTCATTGATATGCTTACCTGCTACCGTAACTCTAAAAGCTCAATGAAAATGGCAGTGATATTTCACTCCTCTAGGTTAAAGTTAGTCACTTTTGAAAGAAAGTTAAAAAAAAAACTAGAATTCTAAGCACACATGCCCAACTTTAAAGAGAGAAGTTTTTGAATGACTTGCATTTACAACTTGCATCAAGTAAATTATTTTTGAATACCATAGAGTAGCACAACTCTTTCCAAACCAATTGTGAGTTGCTCTAGTATAATATGTTTGCTAATATCCACATCTATCATATTGAACATTTGTTGGAACCTAATAATTTCCTCTTTAGAGTTTAGGTAGGCTTTTAGTAATAGCATACCATTAATAGGTAAGACTGGCAATCTATATTATCTAATTAAGATGATAACTTGAAAGCATTGTACATATCCACCAAGGTATTAGTTGTTCCTAGATTATCCAATTAGGATGATTACTTCAAAGCATTGTACATATCCACCAAAGTATTAGTTCTTCCTAGTTTTGATTAGTTAAAAATATTTGGAGTGACTAGCCAAAATAGCATAATTAAAATCTTAACTAATTTGCAAATAGTAAGTCAAGATTAATAAATAAAAGGGACAAATCAAAGTATTGTACATGTCCACCAAAGTGTTATTTGTTTTTCATTTTGGTTAGTTAAAATTATTTGGCATGACTGACCAAAATGCATAACTAGAATTGTAATTAATATGCCAATAGTAAGTCAATATTAATAAGTAAAAAGACTAATTATTAAGAGATATCCAGCAATCTCTATTCTTTTTTTAACAACTTAATCGTGTACTTATCCACTAATTGAATAAGTGTTTTTGAGGGTGTTTTTAAAATATTACACTGTAGTATTGTATATGAAAACTTATCACTGTTAGTGCTATTAAATAGAATGAGCAGCTCAAAAACTCAATCGAGTTTAACTCAATAAGGCTTGAACTCGACTCGTCAATTTTAGTAAACGAGTCGAGTTCGAACTAAAAATATACTCAGTTAATTAATGAATCAACCAAGCTCAAATCATTTGTTATTCGAGTAGCTCATTTGGGCTTGATAGGGAAGAGTATATATATCATTTCATAAGTCAAAGGAATAGAAACTCGGATTAGGTTTATGTTTCATTGTTCTTCTTCTTCGATTTCACTCCGTCTCCGCCTCTCTGCCACACCCCATAGCAACCAAAAATCCGCACCACCATTGAACCACCAATCACAGCCTCCTCTAGCCATCACCGCAACCTTGGACGTCCAATCATCTCTGCTTTTCACCAAAAACAACTGCAAGGAACCAAGGAAGTTTTCCATTTGTCACAGTCAACCACCGGTCCACCACCACCAAAAAGTCCTCCACTTTTCATTGCCAAGACCAGTCACCGCCGCAACCTTGGACCTCCAGTCATCTCTGCTCTCTAGTCTCCACCAAAAGTCACCTCAAGCAACCACTGACCAGCCCAATTTGATTGGTTTCCCTAAACCACAGTGATTTCTGGAAAGTAGAATTTATGGTTACAATAATGCTTTGAGTGTTAACGAACAATTTGTATAAATAAATATGGCATAACAAATCTAAATCTTTCATATATATATATATATATAACTTATATATATGCTGACGATTAAGGCCTTGAGTGTTAATTTTTACATAACTTATTCGAATTTCCTCCCTAAATGCACTCTCTAGCATGATTTGCAATTCGTTGAGATGGTGTCCCTAATGAATTGTTTGAACTTTATTCCTACATCCTTGCCTCCAGGATTTTGATGAGTTATATTCCATACATACACCTAGTGTGTTTGTCTAGCATATTTGCTCTACCTAACTTTCTTCTATAGCCTACAGTATTTTAACTTCAGTTCTATTATTAGTCCTTATTACTGAAATTTTTTACTACATCAAGTTGTCTATAAAATCTTTCTACTAATCAATGGTGATTGGAAAAGCTTTTAGTAGACATGAAGTTGGATAGAAATGAATTCTGAAGCAACATAATTCTGCAAAAATGTCTAGATGCCTAAATTAGCATTTTAATTTTAACAGTAGTTTTCCCAGCCGTGGCACAAGAAAGTTTCATGTTAAACATCCCCCTTGCAATTTTAGATGAACTTTTTATGAAAATTGGTAACTAGAGTCCTTAGACTTTTAAGGATGAAAAGTTTTTTATGCTGTTCATTTTGTGTCCAATTACTTTACAACTACTTTATCTACTATAGAAAGTCTAATTCAGTTATGCAATGCATAATTTTATGTGGCTGAAATGGTAGTTCATAATTAATGACAATACATAGTCATTTTCCTTGCTTTTTTGGATCATGCTAACAGCAAACTTGATTGTTTTTTTCCTTTAAAAAATAGGTATGTATAGTCCTCTATTTCATTCACACCAAGGATCATCATCAAGCCTTGTTATAGAGGTTGGAAATGAAGTTGTAGATCAAGAACTAGAGGTGGAGGAAAATGCTAATGAGACGAGCAAAGAAGAGCTAGATTTAGATATCTTAGAGCAACCGACTGAAGAAGCAAAAACAGGGGAAAAAAAGGTCCTAATGAAGGAGGAAAACCATTTGGAAAAAAAATAAAGGAAAAAGAAGTCAATAATATGCGAGGACATGACAAAAGTAAAGCAAACCAATAGAACATTGAAAGTGCAGTGCAATCACTGCAAGGAACTGTTTGCCAAAAGTGCATCTAGAGCCACTTCTCAATACAAGCATCACCTAAAAATTGTCTACAAAAGAAGTTGGCTCTTGGGGAGGAAAACCGAAAGAGGCAGCAAGTCTTATCCTTCACCGAAGGACCCTCGAATGGCATGACTTCTACAATTAGTTTTCCTATGATCATGCTAAAGTACGAGAGTTAGCAGCTCATATGGTTCTTGTACATAAGTATCCTTTCTCTATGTTGGACCATGTTGTTTTTAACAAATTCATGGAAGTTGCATCTCCATTTTATAAAATAATTAACCGGCAAATAGTAAAGGAAGATTGTGTGACTGTTTACATGCTTGAAAATAGAAGGCTGAGAAATATATTAAAAGGTGCCAATAGGGTTAGTATAACTATAGATTTATGGAAATCTAGTCAAAAAATTCAATAAAGGGTTGTGACAATGCATTTTGTTGATAATGATTTGGTGTTCCAAAAACGGGTCCTAAATTTTTGTAATGTCCCACCTCATCACACAGGAGTAATTATTGCCGATGCTTTAAGCAAGTGTTTTCTTGAGTGGAGGGATTGAGAATAAGGCTTCTACTATAAATATAGACAATGCTTCTTATAATGATATATGCAACAGGAGACTTAAAGAGGATTTTCTCTAAGAAAAAAGTTAAGCATTGGAGGAAAAATTTTTCATGTTAGGTGTTGTACATATATACTTAATTTGTTGGTTGAAGATGGGTTTAATCAAATTGTTGATGTGATTGATGTTGTTAGAGAGGGTATCAAATATTTGAAAATTCAAAATCTCACCTCAATGACTTTGTCAACATAAAAACAGCTTGAATTGCGTTCTAAAAAGCTCATTTTGGACTGCCCAACTAGGTGGAACAACACCTATTTGATGTTAGTTTTGGCTCTAGAGTTTAGGGATGCATTTCCAAGAGATGGGGACATTGATCTTGGGTTTCACTATGTCCCAAGTGAGTACGAGTGGATGAAAGTTGAAGAAGTATGTAAATTTCTGGGTATTTTTTATGAGATCACCAAGATCATTTCAGGATCCGATTACACAACTACCTACCTTTTCCTTGTAGAGTTGTATAGGATTAAGAAGATGTTAAATGAAAAAGCTCTCGATCTTTCTGATCATATTAGGTCTATGATTGAAAGTATGGCACAAAAATTTGACAAGTGTTGGGGGGAAACCAATATCTTGATGTCTTTAGGTGCCATTCTTGATTCGAGGTATAAAAAGGTCCTTGTTAATCATACTTTTCCTGTTATTTATGGCGAGGATGCAGCCCCTAGGTATTAGACGCATTCTTTATGAACTCTATAATGAATGTGTGGATGCTTACATCTCATCTCATGGTAAGAAACCACAAAGGGAAGCTATGAAACGAAAACATATAGAACTTACAAGTAAATCTACCCAAGGGTTGCTAAAAAGTTTGGAGTTAATGTTCTAACTGGGAAAGAAAAATTTTAGATGATTGTCAGTGAAATTAACAAGGCTCCCCTTGAAAAATTAGATTTAGATGTCTATTTGGAAGAGGATTGATATGTTTGTGATTCAAATGCAAATCTTGATGTTTTGGGCTCGTGGAAAGAGGAAAAGTGGAGGTTTCCTATATTGTCAAGGATGGCAAGTGATGTACTATCTATTTCAGTTACAACCGTGACCTCTGAATCTACTTTTAGTGCTAGTGGTAGAATAATCGATGATCAGCATGCTTCTATGTTGGTTGAAATGATACAAATGCTACTTTGTGGCAATGATTGGTTGCGCAATCTTCATGGGTTAAAAAACAAATCTCGTGTAAGTAAAATATATCTTCTACTACTAGTTTATTTTGGTACCTCATTTTACCTTATTAGGAGTTGTAACTTTCTTGTTTTCGTTTTGTAGGAACCACTCGATGTTCCCAAATCATCTACAATTGAAGAAATTGATCTTCTAGACTCTGAAGGCTGTTTTCTGTAATATGTGATGTTGTTTCTTGTTGAATTTGTTTGCTGAAGTAAAGTTGGACCTTTCTTGTGATTTGTGAAGCTGGACCTTTCTTGTGATTTGTGAAGTTGGACAAATTTAAGCTAGGCAAATTTTTGGTTATCTAGCATTGTTTTGTATAGTTATTTGGCTACAGTTTGTGTATATGTTTAGTTGAATCAAATCCTATTATGGTCTTATGGATGTTGTCTCAGATAGAATTTGGCCGGATTTTATGTATTTGTTGATTTGAAAAGAATTTGATCAAATCTTATTATGGCTGGCTGGCTTGTTTCTTGTGAAGTCATTCTTGATATTTTATTTTGTGATTATGAATAGCAATGTATTGGCAACTTAGCCGGTTTTGTTGACTTGGACAGGGTGTGACATTTGTTTCCTAAAATTTACATTAAAACTGTTTGATAGATAATTCGAACTTAGCTTGAGCTCATGCGAGCTCGACTCGTTTGTAATAAACGAATCGAGCACGAGCTCGGACTCGAGTCACATGTCCCATTTGATGAACTGTGTTTGAGCACACTTTAAGACTCGTCTGCTTAATCAAGCGAGTTTGAACCTGACTCGAGCTAAGTACGAGTCAAGTTCGGTAGTCAAATATTCGACTCGACTCAATTCGATTAATAGCACTAATCATTGTAGATGTATATCAGGGTGTTTTTACAAACGAGTCGAGCACGAGCTCGGACTCGAGTCACATGTCCCATTTGATGAACTGTGTTTGAGCACACTTCAAGACTCGTCTGCTTAATCAAGCGAGTTTGAACTTGACTCGAGCTAAGTACGAGTCAAGTTCGGTAGTCAAATATTCGACTCGACTCAATTCGATTAATAGCACTAATCACTGTAGATGTATATCAGGGTGTTTTTAAAATTTAATATTTTATTGGAGCATTTTTAAAATTTTTTTAAAATTTCTTCCCTAACCTATCCCATACCAGCACCGCCACCAACCCCCTTCTCCTCTCCCTCCTTCTTTTTCCTTCATCTCCTTCTTCTTCCTCTCTCCTCCTCCCTCCCTTTCATCTTTCTTCCTCTCTCTTCCTCCCTTCTCCCACCAAACCCCTCCCTTCAACCTTACACAGTCCAACCTTTTCTTGCATCTCTCTATAAATTTCAGTTTCAATTTCAATTTTAATTCCATCAAGTATATACTGAACCCATTCGAGATCCCTTCTTTCTTTCTTTCTTTTCTTTTAGTTCATTGTTTGATTTATAATTTCAGATCATCTACATTTAGTGTTTGTTTTCTTATTTGGATTTGGTTTGATTTGCCCAAATTTCCAAAACATAATTCACATTTAGAGAAGGAAGATGAATTCAAACTACGAAAAATCCAATAGCAAATCGTGCTCCTTAAATAGTTTCGACTTCAATTTGGGTTTTGGGCAGTAGGGTCCTTGATCTCTTAATGATCAAAAGAATCAAACTTCTCCATATGGCTCATATTCATCAGCTTAGGCAAATCCCATCACGATGCCGCCTTGAACTCACCAGCCTATTCACAAACCCTCATGGCAGGCGAAGAAGGAAAAGGATGGGCTTGGTAGGGGAGGAGAAGAGGAGAAGAGGAGGAGGGAGGAAGATGAAGGGGAGGAAGGAAGAGAGAGAAAGAAGAAGGAGACAGAGGAAGAAGAGGAGGGAGAGAGGAACAGGAAGGGGAAAGGGGGTTTGGTGGCGATGGAGGAAAGAGGAGGGGAGTGGTATTGGTGGTGATGGGTGGTAGTGTGTTATGGTAATAGATAGAAGAAAATAAGGGAGTAAGATTTTTATTTTTTATGTTTTTGTAAGTTGAATTGGAGATTGTATGGTAAGTGTTTTTGGGGATATTTTTAAAACATTACACTGTAATATTGTATATGAAAAACTTATCATTGTAAATGTATATCGAGGTGTTTTCAAAATTTAATATTTTATTGGGACATTTTTAAAATTTTTAAAAATTTCTGCCCCAACCTATCCCACACCACCCCACTTCAGAAGATTCAAGTGAACTTCAAAATCATCCCTGCTTTTGGTGGAATCACATGTAATCAAAGTATTGACATAAAGCTAAGCACCACGAAAATGCTAATATTTTTGTTCATTCTCCATCTTCAATCTCCAATTTCAGAGTAATAAGTTAGAGAAAATATATTATTAAGGAGGAGAACTTACAGCATCAAAGATGGAGGTATTTTACGTTAAGGCAAAGATAGCAAGGGGCTAGATAAAAATTATACAACCATAGAAATTTCTTGGGATAAAGCATGCAGCTTGACTGCTTTCCCTTGTTTGAGCTTAAGCTAAGCATTGGAGATCTGTTCCACTAGCAAGCAGCAATCCTGAATCAGATGGTTTTTCTGGATGCAGCCATTCTGAGTATTTTCTTTTCATCATCTTGAACTCAACCAATTTTTCCTTTTTAGTTTCCCATACAGTATTCCGAATTGTTAAACTGAAATCAGATGAGTTTTGAATGATTTAGCAAAAGCAGAGTTCTGTAACCGCAGAGAGAATGATATCAATCTAGATTCGAAGGTGAAAAGTAAGTAGAACTCTCCTCATCCATAAAAGTACTATACAAAATAGTTGGGCAAGAAAGTGAGAAGGTCCACACAAACAAGTCATCAAAACTTTTTCTTATTAAACCATCTAATGTTACAGTCATGAACCTCTATTCTATAATAAAACTAAGGATGCTGAAGACCACAAGCAGGATGAAAATTTTCCATCCAGTCAATAGTTTAAATACACAAAGCTTCTGATCGGTACAAAGGGGGAAAAAAGCTTTAATTACTCTACTTCTAAACACAAAATCAGTAGAGCAGCTAAATTTGCCAATTGTTTTCAGAGCCAATCTAAACAAGCTCATCAAGCTTTGCACTATTAAATGAACCAACAGCAGCAAGAGAGTACAGAAAAATCTCCCGTTGCTTTGGTGCTAGTACATTACACCCATCTTTTTGGCAAAGTCGTCATCATCACCATCCTCATCATCCAGATATTCTTCTTCAGCATCTCCATTTTCGCCTTCATCTACGTTATAATTGTCCCCATCCCCCTGCTCATAATCAAAGTCTTCATCACCATGATCATATGCTTCAGGCTCTCGGACCTTGGTAGCATCATCAACAATCATTCCTTCTTCAACTTCTCCTTCATTTTTACCATGGGACAGCGACTGATTGTCACCTGATTGGGTACCTTCTGAGGCACTCTTGACACCAGATGCCAATTTGTATTCTTCATTCTCTTTATGAGGGAGGCTGGAGTCGTTCTTAGATGGAGAGAAATGAACTACCTGTTTTGAGCTTTCATCTGCTTTTCTTTGACTGTTGTCTTCAGCATATTGAGAAGTCATGCCACTTCCAGATACCACTGAATCACTTTTTCTTTTTCGCTTCAAAATCTCTTCTAGGGGCTTTGGCCCTTCAAATGAGAGATCCTCTCCACCTTGCTGTTGATAGTCAATCTTTGAGTACTTCCTTTTCCCCATTGATTGCTGATCACTTCCATCAGCACTTTTGCTACTTTTCAGCTCCGCCAGACTTTTTGGAGCAGCAAAATCAATATTGTTGTCACTTATTATGTCTGTTCTCATGCGCAGACCTCTATTGTTTCTTCCATCATTATTGAAATCCTCTTGTACTTTTCCCTTTATCCTGTCTCGAAGCCGAGAAGGAACCTGTGATCCCCCTGGAGATAATCCACTGCGCTCCCTTCTCCTTTCTGTCTCCCTATCAGAGCGCAGATCACTTACATCAGTTGGTGAAGATGACGCCCCAGGAATCTTTATTCTTCCTCGGAGGCGACTGCTAAGAGAGCTATCCCGTCTGTCACGATCATGGCGCAGGTCCCTTCTAGAGCCCTGGTGACCTCGCTCATCAGGTCTTTCATGGGAATAGTCATGATTAATGACTGACCTTAAGCCATTGACTCTTCTATGCTTTGACAAATGATGTCTCAAATCCAATTCATCAATTTGATCTGGGCTATCAGCCCTACCATATCGCCTCCGTTCTGGATAAGCTAAACCCCCAGACATCCTTTCTGATGAGGACCTACGCTGGTCCCAGCCATACTGGCCTTGAAGCTGCTCAGAATCATAACCACGTGAATCACGATACATATCTCGGTCAGCATCTAATAATGAACCATAATCACCAGAGCGACCATCATAATATTCATTCATTTCCTCATGATCCCTTGCTCTTCCAAAATGATCTTCAGTATGGTAATAATCAGAATCTCCTAGCTCATTATCCACCAGAACATCAAAACCAGGGGAAGGCTCCCTTGACAGCTCTTCTAAATCCTTACTATTCAAAGTAGTAGTATGATCGTTTATTTGCAAAGGCTGCTGCTGCTGCACACGAGTGGTCCAGCTGACTCGGTTTCCATTGTTAGCAGTATCTACAGGCCTATATCCCCGAAGCTCATTGTCAACACCTGATGGTGGTAAACTCTTGCTGTTATTAGTTTCCTTCTTTGCAGGAGCAGACTCAACTTTAAGTATTGGTTTTGCCTGAGTAGTCAACTCAGCAGACTTCAGGACACTTGTTTGAGTAATTTTCTTATCCTGAGTGCCCTTCTCCAGACTGCCAAAAGTCTTCTTAAATATTGGAGGTTCTGAAGCAGGGATAGCTGCTTGACTCTGCTTGTTGTTGGCTGAATTCGGTGTGTGCAAGAATGGACACCAATCACCTTTCAAACAAATCCCTTTCTGAAAAAATACACAAGGCACTCCTTGTTTACCGGATGCATAAGAGACAGATGCTGCTGGTGTTGTAGCTGGCTGACTAGCAGGTACAGAAGTTACCACAGGATTTGGCATCTGTGTTCCCAGTAATCCATCAAGAGGCTGAAGACGAAGCATTATTAGTATCAGACTGATACAAAGTTCACACTAGTCACAATATTTATACATAACAAATAAGCCAAAAAAGAAATGAACGATAAAGTTGTCTTTTGAAGGCACCTTGTAAACAACACCCAGTTATGTAGTCAAAAAGAGCAGAAACTTACAGGATGCCGGAAGCCACACTTTGGATTCAAGCAATTCCCATGTAACCAATACCAGCAATCCCTTGGGTTAACCCTAGCAATGTCACTATGGCGGTACTCGCATTCACTTCCCTGTCAACAACAGATGCACAAACAGTCATCAATTTGCTCAGAAATATCATAAGAAATGAAATGCAATTCATCAGAAGGACAGAATCTTGTCCAAGTCCTTGAGTATTCAACCACTCTTTATTCCACACAACCATCAAACACCAAGAACACTATAAGAAAATAAAAAATTGTTTAAACTTTTAATGATCTACCTAAATGAGAACTTGCCCCAAAAGAACGCCTCAAGAAGAAACACATGAGAACCTTAGCAATAGACATGTAAAACGTCCTTTTGAGTTCTTGTCCCAGAAAACCAGATCCTCAGTTAAACTTAACTTCAGGAAAAAACAACTATCCCAAAAACAGAAAGGTCAAATAGGCAAAAATGTACTTTTCCACGTCTCATCATGTAAGATCAATTAAGTCAATTCAAACTATCAGTTACGTGCCAGAAAGAAGAATAACAGAAAAACAATCAATGACCGCCTAGTAACGACAATCAGAAGAATAACAGTGGCCATGAAAAAACAGATACAAACACACTTTTCGCCAAATGACAGCTGCAACCTAAAGAAGAAAATGTACACAAAAACAAGACAATCATAAGAATAACAGAAGCCACGAAAGAAACAGACACACTTTCACCAAAGGACAGATACACCCTTTTCGCCATACGACAGCTGCCACCTGTATCACATTCTCGAGATTCAATTCCTAAACATTGATTAACCAGGAATTCCAGGATATTTGCATATAAACACATAAAGATGCAATCTTTTTGCTTGAAGTAACTAAAACTACATCAGCATCAGTCACCAATCAGGAAAATCACAGAATTCCCTTCAGTATCCAACATTTACAATGCACACCAGCTTTTACATGCCCGCAAGAAAAACCCACAGAAAGTAAAACCCCTGCAACAACGCCACAGAATACTCCACACATTCACATTAATTTGCAGAAATGTGAACAGGAAATTCCAATATCCCAAATCTTGAAATTGAAAAGGTATTTCAATATTGACAAGGGTTTCTTTTAAGTGTTAGTCATTAGCCTAATAGTAACAAGATCCACAGATAAATAACCCAATTCAAACCCCAACTCCACAAAACAACTCAATTACAAAGATCCACGTACAATTAAACAGAAAAACAATAAACACATCAAATAATTTAAATTCCAAAAAAAAACGAAATCAGACCTTTTTGCAAGTTAACGGAGAAGCGAGAAAGTAAACACAATCGGTATTTCTTTTAAAAGCTTCTTCTTCAGCTGACGCCACTCCTCCTCCTCCAGATGACGTTGCAGCCACAGTTGTGGTTGCTACCACCCCTCCTGCTCCCGCCGCCCCCGCCGGTGCCAAAGAAGATGAAGCAGCAGGGAGCTGTGACTGTAGGGACGGCGGCAAAGTACCCACCATGGCGGCGTCGATGGCTGCGGCGCAGTAAAAATAAAAAAGGAAAAAGAAACTCTTCGCTGCTTTTCCTCTTTAAAAACCCAATTAATTAAAATAAAATTCCAAAACCAAAAAAGAAAAATGATTCCAATTTCTTTACCGAGAGAAAGGAAGCGATCGGATCTAGGGTTTTTAGCAGCGCCGCATAAAAGAAATTGGATGGGGAGAAAGAGAAGATTTTTGGGGTTTGGTTTTTTTTTTTTTTCAGAGAGAGAGAGCTAATGAGGCTTCAGAGAGAAAGGGAGAGAGAGAAAAAAGAGTCTGTGAAAGAGAAGGCGTATTATTTATTTTATTACTAATGTTTTTTTTTTTGGATAATTTTAGTAGGATATGCAGGGGACAGAAATTTCCTTTTTATTTTTTCTTCGAGGAACTGCTGTTGTTGCGGAGAGTACGACTACAACGTTGTATGCCTTTTAAGGGATAATTGCAGAAACCTCCCCATAGGTTCTTGATAGTATCACTCGGCATTTATGAACTTTGAAGAAATCAACCTGAGCTCCCTAAAATTTAAACTTTTTGTAGCATTGTCAATCCGTGTTGATGAATGAGATTAAAATTGATTTGGTGAGATAGAACATAATTTTTTTTCCATTATTTTCTTTTCTCGTGCTCCATTTGTTGTCATAGCAAACTTATACAATGCTTTAACTTTTCAAAAAATTTGCTAATACAATTCGTTGATGAAAATAATTAATAAGTTGTTATGAGGTTTGTGATCCCAATAATAGGTTTCGTGCCAAATTAAAAATTCTGAAAAATTTAAAATGAAGAGAATAACTTATTAATAAGATTCTAAGCTTATTAATTAAATTCTAAAAGTATAATTAATCAGTACTTCAAATAAGTTTCAAATATGATTTTAAGCATTTTGCCTTTGTTTAGTTTTTTATGCTATCGATATGAATAAATAATTCAAATTTATTTGTACCTTAAAAACACTTTCTGCATGTGCTCTTTACTACTATACTTTATCATACTAAAAAATTGGAATTGATGATTCATTCAACATATGAAACATGGGAGGGACTTTGGAGTATTTGTACAAATAAAAAATAAGCCTCAACAATCGAATATGAAAAGTAGCCTTTACTTATAAAAGTTGTCATATAGATAAGTGCACATGCATTCGTGTGACTTCTGTCCAACTCTTCTTTTTGGTTTACTCAAGCCAATGTTTGCTTGGCTTGAGCCATGTATTTGCTTAGTGTGACAACTTATTTTTTTCTCGAATTTTTTTTTTAAACTTTAAACTTTGAAAACATTTGAAATTATCAAGTTTGGTGAGTTTCATTCAAGCTTAAAATCAATCAAGTTAACTGGTATAGTTGATGGCTAACTTCTAAGACTATCTAGTTCATTTCTTGAATGGTTATTATCACTTTATCCCCTTAACGTTTGGTGTTACTATCAATTTTCCCCTTAACGTTATCTTTTAGTCACTTTACCCCCAAGACTAACGATCAAATTTAACGGAATTTGCTAATTAAAATGAAAAGATATGTTTAACCCTTAAAATTATTATCATTTTACCCCAATAAAATATAGTTTCGTTATCAATTTACCCCCTAAAGTTATTTTTTAGGTAATTTATTCTACCATTAAACCAATTTACCAAGTTAAAAAATTTTAGAAGAAAATACCCTCCTTTTTGCATAATAAAAATAATAATAAATTTAGTGTGACTCTTCTCCTTTTTAGTATCAAGAACAAAAGTCAAAATATTAATTTTTTTCTTATTCGCAATCTTATTAATATTGAAAAAATAGAAAGATGGAGAGGAGGAGGGGGAGATGCAGAGAGAAATCTCAATTCTTTTTTTTAAAATCACAAATAAGAAAGAATTAAATACTTTTATTATTTTAAAATTATTTCACTTTTTGTTTACCACCAAATTCTAATCCTAATCTCAACAACCTTAAAGTAATACGATAATGTTAGACTTTCATTATTTTCTTTTTTGCAAAATCTAATTTTTTTTTCTCCTTCTTTCCTATCTCTTTTTCTTTTCCTCGTATTAAGAAATGTGAAAAAAAGAAATTTGAGAAAATCCTTTTATTTTTATGTTTTTCGATCTCTTAAAGTGAAAAAAAAGGAAAAATAACCATTCCAACTTTTTTATTTTTAATTATATATAAAAAGGGTAAATATATTTAAAAAAATTTTGACCATACTAGTTAGATTAACGATGAGGTAAAATGTCTAAAAAATAATGTTAGGAACTAAAGTGAGTGTATCAGTATAATCTAAACGAATAAAGTGATAATAACAATGTAGTAATGCTATAAAATAAAAGGATATTTTTGTCCAAAATTTCTTAACACGTTGAGTTGAATTACTTATGGGGGTAAAGTGACTAAAAGATAACATTATTGGGTAAACTGATAGTAGTGATATAGTTTAAGGGGGTAAAATGATAATAACCATTTCTTGAATCTTCTTTATTTCTTTTGAGTTCAGTCGCACATCCATATTCATTGTGTTTTCATTGAGTGCGTTTGGATAGTGGATTATTTGGAATAATTCTTCAAATAATTATTTGTTGACTTTTTGAAATGTAGAGGTGAAAGATAATCGTTTGGACAACATGAGTATATTCCAAATAGGTGTTTGGATAGCTTAACAATTATATAGTGCAATGGAAAACTCATTCCATTCGGCCGGGTGCACATTTACCGTTTCAAATAAATAAACATTCATTCATGGTAAAAGCCAGTTTAATCCAGTACAAACCACGCAACTGCACAAATATTACATGGAACATCCGAAACTTATCTACGATTAGCTATTGTCTAATGGATACACCATAGTAGAATAGTGGTTTATTTATACACTATCTAAAAAAACTTGGCAACCATCTGAGCCCTTTCAAAAAATATAAATATAACTTAATGGTCCCGGTGAAATGCGGTTTAATATTAGGTAGGTCCAAATTACACTCCTCACTTTCTAACACCTTCTCCTATGTTGCGCACCATATATTTCAGTTGCAATCACATCCCGCCTAGCCTTCCAAGCCATAACCTCAACTTAGGGTGCATTCAATGGCTGAATGTTTGGCCTCTCAATGACACCCTCTTGGTGCTCTAATCCAATATTGCCGTCCTCATACAGTTGAAAGTGGGCGTCGCCTGATTGGTGTAAGCGAAGAAAGTTGTGCAATACATAGCAAACTATAACAACACTAACTTGAATCGTCATATAAAAATTTGGAACTGGTCCCTTTAAAAATTTAAACCTGTTCTTCAAAACTCCAAAGGTTCGTTCAATGACATTTCTAAGTTCCGAGTGGAGCGTATTAAATAAAGCTTTTTCTGGATCACCTCGTGCTGCATTCTTATATGGCGGTAAGAAACCTGAAACATTCTTATATGCAGCATCTACAAAGTAGTATTTACCTTAAATGGAAACACTTAGGTATCAGTTCCCAATGACTGTAGAATTTTTAGGAAAACGTTATAGTACTTTAAATGGATAAATGTTGTATTTAAAAGTATACTTGTGGCTTTAAAGTACTTTCGGTTAAATAGTACTTAATAAAGTCACAATAAAAAAAATTAGTACTTACTCTAAATAGTTGTTTTTTTAAAGTACTTTAAAAAAATAGTACTTGAATAAGTACTAAGAAAAACTACACTCCTTTAATGTACTTTGAATTCTAAAACAGAAACCCATCTTGAAGGTGAAGTTATGTATAAAAAAAATTAGTACTTACTCTAAATAGTTGTTTTTTTTAATGTACTTAAAGTACTTTAAAAAAATAGTACTTAAATATGTACTGAGAAAAACTACACTCCTTTAATGTATTTTGAATTCTAAAACAGAAACCCATCTCGAAGGTGAAGGTATGTACAAAAAAATGTACTTACGTTTGACTAAAGTACTTTAAATGTTTAGAATACACAATCTAAAAAAGGGTAGAACTTAAATTAGTACTTCAACGTACATTCATGTACTTAAACCAGAATTTTGCCTTGCATACTTTATGAAACATTTTACCTTCAGGTGGCATTGGGAAGTCCGATGGGTGTGACAGAGTATCATCTAACACTCGGGCATCATGTGCACTTCTCTCCCAATCACAAACTGCCAGTAGATTTTGCGACTGAAACCCATGTCAATTTGTATACGCCATTTGTTAACCTGAGGGCGGGCACGCAGAAATGTGACTGCCATCAATTGCTCCCATTGCATCTTGCATTTTCCAATAATTAAAATTACATTTTCTCTCTTATAATGGCTTGAGTTTTGAGTTAAACGAACTTGCTTAAATTTGCCTATGTATTTTGGTATCCACAGCCTAATTTTGAACCACGGAAAGTATTTTGTCCAATTTTCGATTCTTGGATGTACCTGATCGTAGTCAAAAGGACGAATTTTTTGTGAAGCAAACATACAAAGACCGCGTAGAACTTCTCTTACATTTCGGTTAATTGTCCCCATTGATCTATTGAAACGCTTTGCCAAAACTCGCTTCCAGGCACTATGACTTACCATTACCAAAGTCCGTGCCTCTTCGATTTTCACTCATTTTTTATAGTTCTAAGGTACGTAATTATTGTACTTTAGTATGCCACAAAGTAGGAGAAAATTATCAACCGAAATACGATAATTTTTTATTATTCGTTTGTAGTGACCATTGATCAACTCCTCAACCCATTGGCACCCTAACAATGAGCCATCATGGTGTGAAATTTTCAGTTTCGTTCCTCCATACCTTTCTACCTCCGGATGTAGAAGTATCAACTCTGCTACAAGTCCAAGTAGCAAGGCATTCTGATTATCGTCTGATGTTTGGTCATTGCTTGAACTACTATTTTCATCGCGGTCCATATCCCCTGTAGTAAGTACACAAAAAGGGAGTTTTTAGTACTAGTTTTGAAAAAAGAAAATTAAAGGACTTCCAAACCTTCTACTCACGGGGCATTGTGCTTTGTTCTTCGATGAACCGAAGCCTTGTCCAGGAGGCAGTGATTCTTAACTCTTTCCCCCAAAGTAGAGAAATTCCGTGCTTTGAAAAATATGCAAGGACACTAAAATATAGAGCTCTAGGGAGCAGATATTTTTTCGAGGCACTGGCGCATTGTTTCCTTCTACTAAGGCCCTTGTTGATAGAAGGGGCCACCGTTCCAGAAATGCATGTTCCAACTTATTTTGGCAAGGTTATTCCTTCAAACATTGGATTCCATTAGTTGTTTCACATGCCATACCTGACCACAACTGATCACTGCGGCAGGCTGCAATTGATAAAACAACTCGTATTTTTCAGCTTTGTTGATGAGTACTTATATGTTAGATGCACTCTTGTGACTAGCATCACATAATAGAGACATGACACTGATGACAAAATGCACTACCAGTTCGAATCTTAATTAAATAATTCCAATTAATATATTATGAAAATAAGCAGCTGATGTACATCGCCATTTTAATAAAAAAGCATTCCAGGACCTTTTGTGCTATTCAAACAAACCAGCCTTGAAAATCGCAAACTAATACTTCAACTTTGGGATAACTTCGTGCCTTTGTCTCCTTTATAAAAAACAAGCAATCATGGGCCACGTGTTGTTGAGACCAATTTCACAAATAAGGTTGCACCTGCACTAATATACAACTTATTTCGAACATGCAACCAAAGGGCAGACTCTAAATAAAGCCAAACACCGATAACACTCATTTATAAAACTAGATAATTTCCACAAATAAGTTTCTACTACAAAGTTTGCATAACCAGCATCGAACACTCAACCAAACGCCCCAATCCGAGTATACCAAATGTTACAATTAAAAATTAAATCAAGAAGCAACCAAAAGGCAGTCTAGGAATTGAAGTCAAGAAACAATCAAGAGGCAGTCAAAAAGCAACCAAGAAGTAAGTAAAGTTCAGCCTAGGAATTGAATTTTTAACATTACAAAACAAATTGATACAAGTCCAATTTTGACAGTTAAGCTAGGCCAAACACTGTTCAGTCTTTTTCTCAAACTCGTTATGCACATGAATGCTCACTATGGGGGCTTGCCACTGCGAAGCTCCTCCATAATGAGTTCAATGTAATCATAGCGCTCAGCTTTATCAAAACGTACGAATGCACATTTTTGTCCCGCATTTCTTCTTTCGGTAAAGTACATTGTCACTTTCAACTTAACCGATTTTGAAAGTTGCATGTGCTTCACGATGTCATGCACTACTGGTACACTGTATTTTGCTTTTTCATCATACCGAATATGCTTTGTCTCCACAGAAGCGGTAGTGACGCGAGAGATTTTGCTGATTGTATCATCTAGTCTTTCCCTATCACTAGACGATCTTGTTGAATTAGCACCTCTAGATCCCTCACGATCACCAATAGTGTCAAGACTTGAAGCGGGACATTTTCCAGACCCTTAATTATGTAGTATACTACGTACCTCCGGTAACAGGAAAAGACCCTTAACTATGTAGTATACTACGTACCTCCATAATAGGAGCGGCATCTGGAAAGCATCCCACCTCAAGTCTTGACACTACTGGTGATCATGAGGGATCTAGAGGTGCTAAATCAACAAGATCATCTAGTAATAGGGAAAGACTAGATGATGCAATCAGCAAAATCTCTTGCGTCACCACCGTTTCCATGGAGACAAAGCATATTCGATATGAAAAGGAAGATGATGAGTTTTGGATTGATGTTCTACGTGCTCCAATTGATTTTAATTTTGTAGTTCAACAAATTTCTTTTTTTTCCATCTCTTTTATAGGTTAATTAATTAGCATTATTAGTTGTTAATCTTGTTGCTTAAATTTAACCATTATTTTGCTTCTTTATTCTTGAATTCAATTTAGTGGAGACATGACTACACGAGACTAAATTTTACTATTAATTGGCAACTAAATCTAGGGAATCAAATTAGTCTTTTGCAAAATTTTAATTACTTACTGCAAATAACCAGATACTAGGGGACTCAAAATGCAAATTTCCCTAAGCGTTTCTTTAAAAGTTAGCGTGCATACTACCACTACGATGAGTTGATCAGTGGCAGAACGATGAAGTTGAAGCTTATTTCTCTGTACTAGGTTGAAGCTTACGCAAATGGTTGAAATCGAACAACAAGGTAAGACAAATAAAAATGCAATCTTTTCATAAAAAATGGCTTCTTTTCTACCAAGGGTTTAAAAAAGGGCACCTTTTTACAAAAGAATGAGACTTATACAAAAAAAAAAACACCTTTTTTGTTAAAAAAAAATGAGAAAATGCTGGTCTTTCTATTCAAATCATGTTGAAAAAGTGCCAAAAATCATGTCTTTGCCTTTTTTATGCGGAAGATGAAAGTACTAGTAATCTTGTATGTACTTGCTTTAGTTGTAAATCAACGATTATTATTGGCATTTAGTGGAGAACTTTTGGAAAAATGAACTGTGTAAGAAGGCTTGACATGTTTTATTTTATAACATTGCACGTGACTATTACAATTTTAATTGTTGCTCGAGAATTGACGAGTATGGTGGCTATATTCAAAAAAATGTAAAAGGTGCATGGAAAAAGGACAAGCCTTACTCTCCGACTATTCTGTGTCATAGAATTACTCTTCGACTATTCTGTGTCATAGAATTGGCCTATTTGTTTTGGATTTTGAGGTTGAAATGCTTTGTTTTGCTTTAATTTCCTGCAATTGCTTGTTGAATGCATACTCTTAAGACTCTTCTTTCCTGGTCAGTTTACATGCTACTTGATATTTCTTTTTGAGTTACTGATTTTTAGAAGACCAGGGGTAGTACTTACTTAATCCAGTGTTGCCTGCGTATTTAAGAAAACTGTTGCCTGATTGAATGAAATTTGCCACAGGATTTTAAAAAATGTTGCAAGATAAATTACAAAATCATCAAATTTGGTCTAGCTTCAGGTAATCAAACTTTGATAGTCTTGTTTTGTGGAGTTTCATGTTGATTGACTGAGATTGAAAATTCTTTTTACTTATTGTAGCTTTTTATTTCACCTTCAGTCCTATAGTAAGACAAGGGGACGAGATTTTCTTTTAGGTAGATTGCTTTGAAATATTGGTTGAATTATATATATATATATAGGTGAAGTACACTTGTACAAATTTGCGAATACATTGTAGTCATGTACAAAGCATCTCTCCAAAATAGTCTTGGTGCTTTCCTACTTTTGCTGTTTTTCTTTTAAGCCCTTGAACTGTTAACCATTTTGTTTCAGGAAATTTTCATCATTGATCCTTTTACAGAAGTTGAAACATAGACTAAGTTACAATAGGAACATCTCTTAAAAATTCCCTGTATATATTGCTTGCTGCAAGACACTATTACTACAGGATGGTCAACAAGTCTTTTTACTCTTCAGTTATTAGACTAATGTCTTTTATTGGCTTAGTTATTATAGTAATGGGATGAAATTATCTTTTCTCACATTGTTTCCTGTTGATGCTTCTGAAGTTTCCAAAAGTCAATGGTTACATAGATACACTTTTCATTTGTGGGTAAGGTTGACCTGAGCATGTCTTTTGAATTTGAAATGTTTGCCTGCAAAATTAGAGTTTTCTTTTAGAAATTGTTTACAAAAGAATCATGTGTGTACTTGTTTTGTTATGTTTGGGAGTGTTTGGAATCTAATCCATACTTGAGTTGGTGAGCAGGTCATGAAAATCCGGATGCTGAGGCTGCTGAGTTCGATGTGGCCGATCCTTTTGGCGAGGATAAATATTATATAAAACTAAGTATTAAAATTTCTACTAAATAATGAGTATGCTTGGCCTGCTAAAATGAAAATTTATTAGTGATAATGCACCAACTCCTGTTTGGGCAGGTTAAATAAAATAGCAAATGTATTTCTGCTTATTTTATCTGTACTCTTTCCACGTAAGCAATTTAGTGTAGTTTCATGTCCAACTAAGTGATAAAATGAACGGCCCAAAATTACTAACGGTTAATTTTGTCCTTTTACGTCTGCTGCTTTGTGTAAGTCGACAAAGCTGCCCAAAATCTTTACTCATTCGTGCCAACCACCCGACCTTCTCCTTTACTTTTCAAAACTCCTCATCTCTCTCCACTAAAATATCACAACTATTTACTAGATCTGCATTTCATCCCACAGGGGCCTGGGCAAACACATGGTATTGGCTGAACAATTTTTCTAAGGGATTCACAGTCCTTATAGAAGATATGTTACAAATCGTGTTTCCTCCATCGGTGACTCCAGGTTAATCTACAGCGGTAAATAATAGTTTATCAGCGACAAACTCCGGCGACATCCAAGGTCTTTCCTTCTTTATTTAATTTTAATTTTTTCGTTGTCAATATGTCTTCCCCCTTCTACACTTGTCAAGGGGATTTTTTTAGTTTCGCGGGAATTTAATTTTGTATCCAACTAATGCCAACCCAACGATGCCTCGAAAATGTTGTTGATACTTGCTGTTCTGATGATATATTCCGACCAAACCTACAGCAATCGACTAATGCCTAAAAAACCTTTTTGCGGTATAGTTGTATTGAGTTGGTCAATTGTACGAATTGCCTCAAGATTCCATTTTTTCATAGTTATTAAGACATAATTATATTTATCTGTACTGTTGCTCTATTTTTTTATCTCTCCTTCTCAAGGGTAATCCTGGTAGCTAGGTCCAGCCGAAGTTGAAATTGGAGCCTTTCCTTTGCTCTTTTGTAGCATTCCAACAAGTGGCCGTCGGTGTTCATCCTCGGGGACAGGTTGACTCGCAGACTACGCCTAGCTGCCTGTTGCAGTTTTTTTTCAAAATTGTTTGAGTATAAATATCATATAGGAAGCAACTTCCAGGACTTTTGAAGTCTTTGTAGTCTTTGTTCACCTAAAAAATGAAAACCAATAAGTTAGTTAATGACCAACAATTAAATTTATGAAAATTAAGAGAAATGTACGTCGATGTAATATCAACTCCAGGGCTGAAACTAGTCATTTTGCAGCCTCAAACATTACATTGAGTGGTTGGATTACAAACTGCCAGTATTTCAAAGCATGCACGTTTATTTGTACAATTTTAGCAAAAGAAATTGAGCAGATATTTCATGTTCAGCAAGTTGGGTATGCAAATGGAGGATGTGCAGGAGAAAAGAATGCAAATATATAGTCGCATACCGCTTCTATTTGGGCCCAGTGCTCGTTGTTGGCCGTGAAGCAGTTATTTTATTCGTCCCAACCAATCCCAGTCTCGAGTTTAGATGACAAACCACGAAAATTGGCAAATACATTCCACTTCTTCTTGAACCTATACAATCTTGACTGGCACTGGCCCCCGGTGACTTGCATCTCAAAATGTTCCCTCAAATATGTTGCAAGCATATCGTAATTCTGATAATTTGTCTTGTGATTGTCCCATTTTTTCGTTTGCTTCCACTCAACATACGTGGTGATGAAATTGAAGTCCAGGGTAGAAGTCCACTACAATTTCTCGTTCATTTACGGCACATAAAAGCAGAAATTTGGAATTTTTATACTTAATGCCACTGTAAATGTCAGTTTGGACCCAAAAAAAAAAAAGAACAGCATTAAGGTTGGTGGTGCTTTACATGGTGGTTGTAGTTATCCATACACAGTTGGTAGTTATTTGAACCGCTGGATGAGTTGGAAGAGCAATTGGATGTGCAGCTGGTAGGAGAGGCTTCAAATCGCAAATTTTCACAATTAATACACCATGAATGAATATATGACACTGATAAAGGTTAGCAAGACTTACAGAGGGATTCATGGGCTAAATCACTAACACATTGCAGGCCAAACAAGCGTAGGTTCAATAAATACAACGAAATCTGCAATATCTATAAGAAAGAGAGGTGCAACAGTGCTACCACAAATAAATTAAGGAGTACGAATTACTAGACTCTAGAACAAGTTAAGATGACAATTTTTGTAAGAGGCAGTATGTTATTACAAAGCTTTTTGGTAAGAGGCAGTATGTTATATTACAAAGAAAGATTATTTTCAAATCCATGACAAGCTTTTTGTTATGAGCCACACAGATATTTTCCGCATATGATTAAGCAAACAAACGTGTGACTTAGAGCATGAATATATTTCACTTAAGTTAGGAATTTTAACATAAATGTATGGGAAAAAATGTCTAAATCTGAAATAAGCACTAAAAAATGATTTGATAAAAAAATGATACTGTAATTGATATAAAAGTCTGAAATAATTTTAACTTAACTGTAAGCTAGTAACAGCAGCTCGTGAGTTGCTGTTAACAGACCAATAGATAATTCCAACCGTCTGTATTTACCACTAGCAAGAGTACTATATGAATATGTTGTCTCTTAATTTGTACTCAAAATCGTAGCATATTAAGCGCAACTAAGGGTGAGGTTACAGACAGTAATGGTCATCCCTCTCACTTCCATTTACAGATTAAATGATTACTACCACCGAGTTGCCTTCAATTTATAAAAATATTAGACAAGCAAACTAGTTCTGGAGATAAAAAACAGAGCAACAGTACAGATAAATATAATCATGTCTTAATAACTATGAAAAAATGGAATCTTGAGGCAATTCGTACAATTGACCAATTCAATACAACCATACCGCAAAAAGGTTTTTAGGCATTAGTGGATTGCTGTAGGTTTGGCCGGAATATATCATCAGAACAGCAAGTATCAACAACATTTTCGAGGCACCGTTGGGTTGGTATTAGTTGGATATAAAATTAAATTCTTGCGAAACTAAAAAAATCCCCTTGACAGGTGTAGAAGGGGAAGACATGTTGACAACGGAAAAATTAAAATTGAAAGAAGAAGGAAATACCTTGGATATCGCTGGAGTTTGTCGCCGATAAACTATTATTTACCGCTGTAGATTAACCTGAAGTCGCTGACGAAAGCAACACGATTTGTAACGTATCTCCTATAAGGACCGTGAATCCCTCAGAAAAATTGTTTTGTCGACACCATATGTTTGCCTAGGCCCCTATGGGATGAAATACAGATCTGGTAAGTAGTTGTGATATTTTGGTGGAGAGAGATGGGGAGTTTTGAAGAGTAAAGGAGAAGGTCGGGTAGTTGGCACGAATGAGTAAAGATTTTGGGCAGCTTTGTCAACTTACACAAAGCGGTAGACAAAAAAGGACAAAATTAATGGTCATTAATTTTAGGCCGTTCATCTTATCACTCAACTAGACATGAAACTACACTAAATTGCTTACGTGGAAAGAGTACAGATAAAATAAGCAGAAATACATTTGCTGTTTTATTTAACCTGCCCAAATAGGAGTTGGTACATTATCACTAATAAATTTTCATTTCAGCAGGCCAAACACACTCATTATTTTTTGTCATTTTCTATCATCACCATTCAAGTATATCCATTGGTCCATTTCATTATTTGTTGGTTAACCATCAAATCAAAACATGAGGATTAAAGATCACAGGATCTTTAGACATAAAAAAAAAGGACTTATCTTCTCTATCTAAAATGTTTTTTTTTCTTTTTGTTTTTTTTATTGTGAAATAGGTTAATAATGATGAAAAAAGTTAACATTATGAAAATTATTAATACATTTCAAAGTTTAGGAGTATCAAGTGATATTATAAAAAATTTCAGGGAGGTTCCTGAAAATTTTCCCTTAATTATATCCTCTTTTTTATATAGTCGCATTTATTTTTGGGTAATTACACTGTATCACCCTACATTAATCACATCAACAAGATTATAGTTATTTATGTGAGAGAAAGAGATATCATTTTCTTTTTAATTGAAATACCTCATACCCCTACATTACCTCTTTTATCTTTATTAGCATCTATTTTTGTATAATTACACTTTATCACCCTATATTATTCACATCAACAAAATTATAGTTATTTATGTGAGAGAAAAGATGTCATTTTAGTTTTAACTAAAATAGCCCTAATAATATATAATCTCTGTGTTCAAGATATTGAAGTGTTGCTATTCGTAAAAAAAATTATTTTATTTTACATCTAGAATTGGAAGATGAGCAAAAGATGGTAATATAGGTGTTAAATGCCTTATCCAAAAAAAAAATCAAACGAGCGAAAACCTAGTTGGTTTAAATGGGATTTTGATTGAGTATTTTCCTACTGAGTTTTGATATTAACTCAGACTGAAGGATTAGCCACTTCGCAATTCAAATAGTGGCTGGTCTAGTTCCAATTTAATAACACATACTCCAACAACAATGGCTAGTCTCCATTCTTTTTTTCTTCATGATCCCTTTCGTTATCTTTTCTTTCCCTATAATTTTTTGGTTTTTCTATTATTTTTTATTTAATACTTTGTAGAGCAATGTAGTTCTCATTATTGCCTTGTATTGTTCTTAGATTGCTCTCTTTTTCTCCATGCTCAATTTCTGACAATTTTAGATGAATCTCTCATATCTCTAACTCCTATTCCTCTTTTCTTTTTCTTTTTTTCTAAATCAAAACCCCAAATTGGTCCCTTCCTATCTATCGTAATTTTACCATACCTTATCATTTGTTACCTTATTTCTTCTCTCTTTTTGCTTGCAATATATCTCTATTTGTTCATCCACTCATCACTCCTAGTTTCCCTTCTTTTAATTTTTTTAGCCAAACTTATTTTAAACAATAATTTTCTGTGGTTATGGTAGGGTTTATTAGTTTTTAAACTACAATTGTAAGATTTCCCATCCTATTAGGTACTTTGGTTCATTAATTTGATTAAGTTAACAAGTTATAAAAAAAAATGTGTTTGCTATAAAAAATTTAGCTCATCATTCTTTTATGACTCTTGAAATAAGGACATGCCATCTTGGAACCTACTTATTAAGTCGATAAGAGATGTCTAAAACATCTTGATATTGCCAACAGATGTAATTTCAACTTGAGAGGTTGTCTGAATGTACTCAATCTTACCTGACTTGATATGCTTCACTTATATATTTTATAATGTTCCTGCAATAGAAATAAAAATTGTCCAAGTCAATTATTTTGCCTTGCCTACATCTAATTAGTTTATTCACCTAATATTTTTGTCTTACCTAAAATAGGGTCAATCTTTCTAACCAAGTTAGTGATTCTTTTTATCCTCCGAGAGTAAAGAAATGGGCTATTGATGATTTTGATAAAAAGCTACTATGGTCGGAAGGCAATAGATAAGAAGGTAAGTGCATTTTACAACTGGTATTAGTCAATTTTAAAGGGGCTAAAAGAGATTATGAGTTCTCAATATACATTGCTTGTTCTACTTCCTAGTCTATTTTTGTTGCATATGATGGTGTTTCATTGTCTTTTAACAAAAAAAGAAATAAAAAAGGGACTACGTTTTGTATTTATATAATATATCCCTTTATATTGATCCATGCCATTAAAATTGTTAGCGTATGCATTATGTTTGCTGATTTAGAAGTGTTAGAAATGCATACTTATTGGTTCTATTGTGGTTAAAACCCTAGGTTATAACTTCGAGTTAATTGATACCGATAGCCAAACTAGAATCAAATAAAGCAAATAGTTGCAGTGTGATCCTCACCTATTTGTAGGATGTTACAAATACTATCGAGCAAGGATATTTCAAATTTTGATAAGAGATTTTGGGTTTATAATTAGATTAAAATTTTTTTTACAATTAAAATTATGGCTCTATAATAACATGCTAGTCAAATGAGTTATTCATCTAAATACCACCTTTTCATGAGAAATAAAAAATATATTGATGATTTTAACAAAATTTCAAAATTATAGAATTTGATTTTTAAATCAATTACTAGAATTTGACTTCATAAATATCACTTCCATTATGTACATATTTTCTTCTCCCCTCCACTTTTCTTATTGTCAAGAAAACTTATGTCTAAAAGAAACAAAAGAGATCCAAGATGACAATAAAGAGATAGGACTAGGAAACAACAAATTAAAAACCCAAAAATTATTCTTCTCTCAACACGTTGGTCATTCTATATCTATGTCCCTACCATAATTACATATCATTTTTCAAATTTAAGAAAAAAAAATTACCCTATGAGGCTATTATCATCTCCATAATTTCCCCTTAAAACCTAGCAAAGCAGCCCAAAAAGCTGTGAAATAGAATTGAAATTAATTTAAAAAGGCCACATAGGGAAAAGCCAAAGCTGACGAAGAAAAAGACATAAGGATGGGGAAAGGAAGAGGGAGAAAATTGCAATTTGTTGCAGAGGGAAGGAAAAGAGTGAAGATTGGAGTTTGCTAAAAGAAAAGGCGTGATGATAAATTATGGTGAACAAAATAAGAAATAAACTTGCTGGCCTCCAATAATTGAAGTGAACTAATATAAAATCTAAGTACATCTTCAACTTCAATTAAAGGTCATTGCTACAATCTATTTCGTCCTCTAAAAAAATGGATATGATGGATTTTATATACATTCACTGAGGAGGTAAAGATCCAAAAATGTGATAAATCTTTTGAGGAAAAAACTTGTAATAGACCCAAAAAAAAGCATCTTATGGTACAAGAAGTTTAAATGGGTCTCTAGTTGTTGAAAGCACCATCTAACAATACAAAAGGGAGAGTTACTCTATGAGCAGTGTTTTTTTGTCAAGCGGTTATCCTGTAATTGTTATTGGATGTCCGAGCTATTTTCGTCAATTGCCTATTTTATTTATTTGTAGTTAGTATAGTTTTGATGCATTTACCGGAGATGTTGACCGAATTGGTAATTGGTGGTGTAAAGAGTGAAGCCTATGAAAGTTGGTTTTTGTAGTTAATTATTTGCTTTTGAAGTGTTCTATAAATGCAAAATGACCTAGGAAAGAATTGATAAATTATTGTTGGCTTTAGTGACTATAAAAATGGCCTTTATTGCTGTGGCATGATATAAAATTGTTAAATGTTCTGTAAATGCACAATTATTGAGGAAACAATTAATAAATTATTGTTGGCTTAACATGAAATAAAATTGTTAAGTGTTATGTAAATGCATAATTATTGAGGAAACAATTAATAAACTATTGTTGGCTTTAGTAACTTTAATAAATGGGTTTTATTATTGTGACATGTGATGATTAATTTTTAGCAATGTCAAATTCTATGGCTTAAGTGCTTAATTGACTTGCAGGATTCCTTTTTTTTTTGTGTCAACAATGATTAATACTCTTTTAGGAATGATTCACTTTACAATTTTCTAATTATCCTGATCCAAATGCAAAATAACCTTATACAATTTTCTAATTTACCCTTATGCATTCTATATAAGTACCCTCATGCATTCTACATATTTCATAATTGTTAACCTTTAACAAAAATGATAATTCCCTAATGATCCACTTGAATTAGATAATAATAAGATGTATACTAATAAACCTACACAACAAAAAACAGTTAACACGGGGAATATTAGCTCCCCGTGCATCGCACAGGCCGTCTCACTATTCTTTTTTAAATAGTGGACCTCAACCATCTTGTTCCATTTTCATTCTAATGCCATTCCTTCTCTTCAGTATTGCAATGATTAAAACATAAAGCAGATGTCCATAACTCTATGATTTTCTTTTGAAAATTTTAATAGTAGAAACAAAATAAAGAATTTGAGCCAAATAAAGTGCCTACATTTATTAGCTCATGTAACTCAAGTTACTCAACTCTAGCATTGTATGAATAGAATGCATTTTCTTTTTGCGTGCCATTCATAGATGCTCTTTGCTAGTATGGCTCAGATTAGCCTTAGGATTCTGCTATTTTAACTTGACTAATGCAATTTCTAGATTGAAGAAATGCAAGAAGATTATTACCAAAGTATTTTTTTTTATTCTTTATGAAATAGGTGTTTGATAATGTTTAAGTACCATGAATCTTGGATAATACTACTTTGTTTGATTTCTTTCCATTAAATCAATAGAAGGCTCCGTATAGATTAGCTGTTTATTAAAGTATTTTTAAAAAATTTTTATTGTAACAATATATGTGAAAAGCTTTTATTATAAATTGTTGAAAAGTATTTTTAAGATTATTTTTAGAGGTGTTTTGGAAATGTATTTTGGGTGTTTTCAGAATTTATAATTCTTTGAGATTATTTTTTAAAAATAAAAAATAACACCACCACCTCCGACCACTGCCATTGTTCCCTGCTCCTCTCTCCTCTCTCCTCCCTCTTCCTCTTTGTCCTTCTCCTTCCTCCTTCCCCTCATCCCCTCCCTATCATCTCCCCTCCCTTCTTTCCTTCTCATCACATCTAGATCACACCCAAAATGCCATCCCTTTCTAGTTGCGATCTGGCTACAACCAGTTCTGTATCTAGCTGCGATCAGAGATGGCCAAATTGGGGAGGAAGAAAGGAGGGGTGGGGGTGATGGGGTAGTGAGAGAAGGGAATGGAAGGGAAGGAGGGAGAAGGAGAGAAGGGAAGGGAAGAGGGGGAAGAGGGACTGAGGGAGGGTAAAGAGAGAAAATGAGCGAGGGATGGTGGTGGTAGTTAGAGGGAAAAAGAAAAGGGTGGTAGAATTTATTTTTAATTTTTTTTTTGTATATTTGTAATTTGTTTTTGAGATATTGTAAAGATTATGTGCTTTTAGAGTTGTTTTTATTTGGTATTATTATATTGCATTTTCAAAACTAGTTTGTGAAAAACAGACCAATCCAAACAGAGCCAATAAGGTTGTTTGGTAGTAGATTATTTATCAAAATTTATTTACTTGTATCATCAACACATTTTTCAACTATTTTTTTATTTCACAAACATCACATTTAAAAAGTACTGTAGCATTTCTTTCAAAAATTTATCTCAAATAATCTATTATCCAACACATTTATTGTCTAATTTGCCTTATTGGACCTTACGATTTTGTCATTTAAAAGGCACCTCACATGGTAGGGCAAAACTCTACCTTGCGAGTCAAATTATTTCTTAACTATTAATCATACAATGCCTCAAATGTTATTACCAAAGCAAATAAGGAAAAAATTGGTTTGAGGGACAAGTATACCCCTAAAAAATCAAATGTTACTCTAGTCTCCTGTTAATTTTCGTGAACCCAACATTCCTCTTTCCTTTTCCTATATCATCTCTTTTTCTTTTATCAATGCTGACAAGTGATCAAGTGCAAACTAATCTAGTTCAATTAAATAGTTCATAAATTTACTTGATTAAAGTTTGAGCTTCAACTCACGTTGATTGAATTCGAGTTTAAGTTCCAATAGCTCAATTTGTTTGACGAGTTTGAATCCGAACCTAATATGTAAAATTTGAATATTCCTCTTTTTCTTTTATCAATGCTGACAAGTGATCAAGTGCAAACGAATCTAGTTCAATTAAATAGTTCATAAATTTACTTGATTAAAGTTTGAGCTTCAACTCACGTTGATTGAATTCGAGTTTAAGTTCCAATAGCTCAATTTGTTTGACGAGTTTGAATCCGAACCTAATATGTAAAATTTGAATATTCTTTAATTCAGTCGAGATTTATATATATATATATATATATATATATATATATATATATATATATATATATATATATATATATGTTATTTTTTAATTTTTTATTTATCAATGTGAAATGTCTACATTACCTATTGATTAAAATTATATAAATAAAAATTTATACTATTATTTAAACTCGATTAGAGTCAATTGAATTCGAATTAAGCTTGATTGGCCTGGTGATGCCCAACCTAGCAATCAGATGTTAATCTCCTGCAGACCCCTCCTCCAGCTTCTCACCAATTAGGCAAATACACCTTCCATTCTTTAGTCCTCAGACTCAGATCCACCAGTTCATTCTGAGTCTTTTACTCCTCCGTTAGCCGCACTTGATGCGTCCAGTGTATTCTCATCTCTCTCTTCTCTTCGTCTTATCTCCTTAATTTCCGTCTTTATCTCCTTCGTCACTCCAACGCTACGAATTTGCTTCCACTGCTACTAACTTGGCTATTAAATACTCACATTTAGCCCCATCCATTGGCATAATTTGGCTTTGTTATGCTTTCATTTCTTGTTTGATGACAATTTTCCAATTGCAAGGTTGCTTCAAGTTTGGATCTTTTTCGTTTTTTCTTTTTCTTTTCGGATTTTATAATCGCCGGTTATTGTGCCCCGCTACCGCCGTCGCTTCGCCGGATTGTTACAGGTTGGTGACCGAAGCTTTTTTTTTTTCTTTCCCGTGTAACTCTTAGTCTGCCTTGTGTTAGGAAATCGTGGGTTTTTCAGTCAACTGAATTGAAGTGAATTCTTAACTTTAGTTGTGAAACCCCACAAATTCAGTCCTAAAGCTTCAACTTTGACACCATAATTAAGCGTTAATGTAGTGAGGGAGATGAGAAAGAAAGGTAATATGACTACTTGGGTGTACTGGTGTTTTGTTTGATGCCCTTCAAGCTTCTTAATCAACGGAAATCTAATTTACTAAGCAAACAAATTTACCGAAGATGCTGGCTTGATATAAGAAAAAGAAAAAGGAACGATCATTGAAAAATAATTTTCTTCCACCAGATTGAATTTCATTTTCGTTTTAGGATTTTCTGAATGATCATGTGCTTCGGAGTTGGAATTTCTTATAAACTTGATGAATGAGAATTGAGCAACAACATTCCTCGAACAGATGATGGAATTTGATTTGCATTTAGGATTTTTTGAGTGAATGATTACGTCCTTCGGGCTAGGAGTTTCTTTTGAGCTTGCGGAATGGTTTAGTGTACTGGTACAATTTGGAAGCTACCAGCAGTGATTAAAGTTTACGATTTGAATTTTGGCCATTAAAGCGAATTAGCTTAGTAATTGAAAGATTATTGCTAATGAATATCTAGATCGGTATAGAATTGGTGTAGGACTAAATGGAAAAGGAATCACTGTAAGCTTTACCTGGTATTAAGTTGCACCTTTTATGTGGACAAAAGATATTGCAAAGATTTCTTGACTAAACAAACAAAGAATATTGGGAAAAGAGGATAAACACTGATTTGGTGCTAATTTTGTTCATACGAAGAGGACTTCTTGTAAATGGGACAATTAGTTTATTTGAGTAATCCCTTCTTAATTAGTTCATTATTTAATAACAAAAGAAGATTAGAATGTAATCAAGGTTTTGGAGACTACAGAGTCCACTTAGTTCTGTTTCCATTTTCCTCTATTTTTTTCTTTTTCTTTATTTTTGTTTCTTGTCCATCAATTTTCAGAATCCAATAAGATTAAATATCTCTTAATTTTCATTTGCTTTTTTTTGTATTTATAGTTTATGGGCTTTAAGATGTTAGGCATATTTTGAGCCTATTGTGTACACTGTGATCTGTTCTGGATTTCTGAATGAGACCTACTCTTGAAGTGGCTTATTTTTTCTCCATCATGTTTAATTTGGTGAATTTGTATTGCTTCTCTTGTATTATGCGCTTGCTCTTTTTCCCTAGTCTAAGCTGTAGTTTATCTCCATTTTCTCCCCACCTAACCTAAGGATTCTGAATATCAGAACTGGAGTCAATTGGTTAAAGTTTGTTTAAACATATGCAAATAAACAAACTTCCTAACCAAAAAAATCACAACTGTGCCACCACCTAAATGTTCCTCGCTTCTAGCTTCAGTCTACATGGAAGAGCTTGTCCTGCTGTTGGACACTCTTTCACCACTGGCATCCTTGGGTGTCTTAAAGCCTTATCAAGTGCTGCTGTTTCTGGCGGTAATCAGGGCAGAACTTCCAATGATGACTACTTTGCAACCATTCATCATATATCTAACATTGTACGGCGAGATATCTACATGGAAAGAACGCTGAATAAAATGTGCATTTCCAACATTGTCAACTCAGAGCTGGTTTATCGAGTGCTGCGCAGCTGCTGCCGCAGTGGTATTGATTCCTTCCGTTTCTTTAATTGGGCAAGAACCCACCACCCAAACTATGATCCAACAACACTTGAGTTTGAAGAGCTTCTTAAGACCCTTGCTCGTACTAGTCACTGGGAGACCATGTGGAAGGTAGCCCATCAGATGAAAGTGCAGAACCTCCCTATTTCACCTTCTGTTGTTTCATTCATCATTGAACACTATGGTAAGCATGGTCTTATCGACCAAGCTGTTGAGCTCTTCAATCGTCTTAAAAACTTCAACTGTCCACAAACAACAGAAATATACAACTCATTGCTATTTGCTCTTTGTGAGGTCAAGAATTTCCAAGGGGCTTATGCTTTGATTCGAAGGATGTTACGCAAAGGTGCTGTGCCTGACAAAAAGACTTATGCAATTCTTGTTAATGGCTGGTGCTCAGCAGGAAAGATGAGGGAGGCACAGGAATTTTTGGAGGAAATGAGTAGAAAGGGCTATAATCCTCCTGTGCGTGGTCGGGACCTTTTGATAGATGGATTGTTAAATGCTGGCTATGTTGAATCTGCAAAAGGATTGGTTAGGAAGATGACGAAGGAGGGTTTTGTTCCTGATGTAGCCACATTCAATTCTCTAGCTGAAGCTATATGTAAATCTGGAGAAATTGACTTTTGCGTTGATCTTTTTCGTGATGTTTGTAGATTAGGGCTTTGTCCTGATGTGGAGACATACAAGACTATGATAACCTCAGCCTCGAAAGTAGGGAGGATTGATGACGCATTTCAGTTTCTTCATAGATCTATTGAGGATGGGATCCGTCCATTTCCTAGCCTATATGCTCCTATTCTGAAAGCTCTTTGTCGGAAAGGACTGTTTGATGATGCGTTGAGTTTTTTCAGTGACATGAAGCTGAAAGGACATCCACCAAATCGACCAGTGTATACAATGTTAATAAAGATGTGTGCTCGTGGAGGCAGATTTGTTGAGGCTGCCAATTATTTAGTAGAGATGACAGAATTAAATTTGTTGCCCATGTCACGAAACTTTGACTTGGTGTGTGATGGACTGAAAAATTGTGGGAAGCATGATTTGGCTAAAAGGATGGAGCAGCTGGAAATATCTCTTCAGGGTGTTTGACTTCATCCAGCAAGTTCTATTAAGCTGCATGCGTATGACTTGGATTGATACCCAATCCAGGAAAGGTGCACATTTACCATACCCATGCTTGGAAATTCTGATATGAAATAGTAATACATAAAGTCTTGTTTTGCTCACATTGTAAAGTTGACAAATTTCCTTAATCATTACTTAAAAAAATATTGTATTACCAGAAGATCAGAAAATAAATAATTATAGTAACAGTTATGTGCAAAAGAAGGGGTTGAGGGAATTGCACTTCACATTCTTGATTGGTGGTGTAACTTTTCTCGTAGGCCTTCTCCTTTTATTCTGGGACAATATAATGTAGCTTATAATGTATGCATTCCTAGAGGAGTTGGCTTTATCATGAGGAATTGAGATGAATATTGGAACAACCGAACATGAAATCTTCTGTAAGCCTTACTTAATGCTACTCTTTTGAATAATGTTTTAGTACTCAATCAAGGACCGTGTCAAGTTTTTTAATTCAGTCATCTAAAGCGTAGCGTGGCTGCTAATGTAAGTGCAAGACTCTATTTGAGGTTTTAGTGTCCGGTCTTGACACTTGTATTGACATGTTTCTACAAAGAAATCAAATTGAAGATTTCACATTTTTCAGCATGTTTACCATCCTAATATCAGTTTTATAATTTGCTCTGAACGACTTTTTTAAACTGTCTTGCAAGAATGCATGTAATTGTACATATCCATGTCAAATTACTATCTGAGGGTATCTGTTGCTTATCTATGTAAAGAAAGGCCTCGGTTTCTCACTTGGAGTTAATATTAGAAGATGGTAGATGTATTTCGTCTGTGTTTGTCTTCTTATCAAGGTGTCTTTCCTTCCTGCTTACTTGCTGACGTAAACCTTTGCTGTATGTGGATTCATGTCCTGGTTTAACTGTTGTTTCTAGCTAAAAGGTTGCTTTCTTGATCTTGAACAGGATAATTGTTCAGAAAGGGGCTTGGTACAGTGTGCCTCTCTGAACTAAATTTTGTACTTCTTAGGATGGTGTAAAAGAGGAAAATGACAATCATTAATGCACGAGTCCATCAGTAGGTGAACCCTAGTCTGAATTTAAGCATAGAAGCAAATGACATCATTAATGCACGAGTCCATCAATAGGTGAACGCTGTTCTGAATTTAAGCATAAATGAAGCCCATTGAAGAATTTTCTGCTGGATTGGTATGATTTGTGATTTTACTGGGGAGAAGCGGCTGCAATGATTCTGAGTGAAATATTGATGGACGAGTAAATGCAAACATGAGAAGCAATAGAAAGTAACCCTTGGCTCACAAGGGCAATGGATTTTCACTCTGATAATTGCAGGAGTTTATGCAGTAGAGCTGATTACATTAACTTGGAGCAGACTGGGGGTAAGAATATCAAAAGTGATTTAATTCTCTGGAAAAAGACTTTGGTGCAAGAGCCTGGGTGGATACTGGTGATGCTTCACAACCTTGCGGAATAGTAACACCAACAAATGGGACAATTGCTTTGTAACTGAAGAATTTTTTTTTTTGTGGTGGTGGTGGTGGGAGAGAGGGGGTTGGTCCACAATGAAATGCACTGTACTAGGTGAGAAAGTAATGTGCAAAGTTGCGATACAACCTAGAGACATTGGGCGACTTGAATCCGTGATGTGTAGCATGAATTCAGTGCCTTTTGTTGCTGGTCCTTGTCTAACCTAGGCTAATTGGCATTTGCATTCAAAAAATATCGCAAAGGTTATGTACACATCATGCAGGTAAAGAAAAAAGTTGCACATCTGATTTCTTATTATCTTAAATTCAAGACTAGGCGGTTAAATTTGTGCTTTTCTTTTCCTTTTTCAATTGAGATGTAGACTTTTTGGTGTAGCTTTGACCGTGTGCAATTGTATTCAGGTAAGCTCACGATCTCTGATTGACACCCTAAAGTCTAAAACTATTCAGGCATAAGAAAAGAAGAAGGGAAAAACGTAAATATTCAATTATGATTTGTTTCATCTTTAGCCGTTTTGCTGCTAACACCTGTAGGAGAGCCTAAATCACTTAAAAATCAAGTTCATCAACTGGTCGCTTGGTTTCATTAAAACAGTCAAATTTTATGCTTATAAGATCAAAACATAAAACAAGAGAATGGATTAACAAAGGCCAAAACAATATTCTGCTTGTCCATCCTGGACTGTACAGTTCCTTGAAGAATGCATGTATGGAGGTTTTTTGCTTCTACAATTTGACTAGGAAAATCCGAGGAAAGCTTTCATGTTGAGGCAGAGTCTGCTTTCTCGCCAAGCAGTTCCCAAACAGACACCTCTCCAGTAGCATCACCAGTGAAAAAGAGATCACCGTAACCTCTTTCAACTGTCTGAACTTCTGCCTTCAAAAATATTCTGCCTCTCTCAGCAAAGGAAGGCAACTCGTATAGTCGTACAGAATTGTCTTTATAAGAACAGAGCAATATATGCGTAGCCGCAATTGCATCTTCTATTCCACCTAGAGCAATTATACCACTTTCTTCTTTAACCTCATAGATTACTCCTATATTTCCATCATCATCGATTGACGCCCACACCTTTATTGTGTTATCCAAAGATCCAGATAACAAGTACTGGTTCCAGCAAATAAGAGAGGTCACAAAATCAGTATGACCCTTTAGTGTCTGCAGACATTGGAAGGTTCTAATGTCCCACACTCTTATGGTTTCATCCTTGGAACCTGGGTATAGCCTATTATTGGCTCCCACAATAAGGGAGAGAACAGCAAGCCTATGACCCTTAAGTGTTGCCATCGATTCAGTGCAGCAACTCGAATATTTCCATGCCAAAATTGTACCATCTTGGACACCACCAAAGAGTATCTCATCAGAATCACCACCCACAACCATGGCCTTAACGGGACCAACTGCAGGAAGTGTAACTTCAGTTGAAGTCTGAATATTCCATGCCTTGACAGCATTGTGCAAACCAACAAAAACCCATGAACCTTCACTAATTAAGCATCCAATCTCCCTGCCTTTGTTGGGATTAACAACATTAACACACCTGCCAGTGTGACAATCCCAAATACAGACTTGCCCATCCCTGCTGCCTGAAAAGAGTTTATCTGATCCAGATGAAAGTGCAATTCGTGTAACAGCCCTATTGTGCCGCCTTTCCAACTTTGTCAACAGGGAGAATCCAGAACCAAGAAACCATGTATGCAAATCATTGCAGGTATCACCATGAACACAGTTTCCAGTAATCCAATACTTGCACAGCTTTTTCTGATCATCCTTTTCACCACTTGCTCCACTATCGGAGGCTAGCTCTGCAGTTCTTGAAAACTTACTTTCCTCCTTAGCACCACCACAACCATCACCACCACTACCACTGCTGGAGGACCAAACTTCTGGATTATTCTTAGAGCTGCTGGAGGAGGAGAGATTGGGATTGGTCCAAGTTGATCGCTTTGGTTGTGAAATTGGTGAATTTGAGTGAAGAAATCTACAGGGATTTCTGTTGCACTTTCCAGCAAGCCAATACTTACAAACTACTACTGGATAATCATTCTTGACATAGTAATGCTGGCACTGCTGCTTTCCGCCCAATCTATGAAAAACTGAAGATCTTGTCATGACATCCATGAAGAATTTTGCAAGCAGAGAAAGAACAGAAGAAGAAAAATCAAAAAGTCCTAGAGGCCAAGACTGATGACTGAAAATCTCGTCCAAGAATCTAGCCAGTAGAACTTATATAGACTAGAAAAGGGAGAAGCTTGAATCATCAGCAATGTGGATCGATTTTTATTGAGTGTATAAGTGTATCTATTCAGAAAAGGAAGGAATAGTTCCGTTGTGGTCGGAGTTTCCTATTCTATCCCATTTTGTTTCCTAAATCAAGTCGGTGTTTTTTAAGGTTTGCGACACTTTCCTAAATCGTAGATTATTCGGAAGATCAGGAACGAGGGTCAACAGATGGTCAAGAAATTGGTTATGCGAGGTTTGTGAGAGTGTGCTCTTGGAAAAAAGGATGAGTGCTCCCTTAGGAGTTGTCCCACCTCGAAGCTTAGTACGAGGATGGTCAAGAAATTGGGGTTAATTTACATCAAACCACCCTTGTACTTTGGCCAAATTACCAACATTCCCCCTGAGCTCCGGAAAATAACAATCAACCCCTTGAGCCATAAAATCAAGTAACAAAATGCTCCAGTCCGTCAGTAGACTAATGTTCCCAAGGATAAGAGCTGTCCAAATCCCACTCAATCTTCCAAAAAATATCCCTTGGCAATCATTAATTTTTAATTCCAATTAAAGCTTAAAAAGAAAACAAAGAATAAAACTCAAAGAAACAACAAAAGTGGATGCAGAAATAGATAACAACTTGCAGTGCCTTTGAGAACACCCAATAAAATTGCAAAAGATCCAACCAAAAAAAAAAAGGAGCACAAAACTCATCTCATCCTCTTCCTCGTTACTAGGCTCTCCATCTTCTCTTCCTTCTCCAATGGATCAAAAAACTAGACTCGAGTTCATCATAAAAATAATAGAAAAAGATGAAAAAACAACTGTTGTATGGTGTGATGGGTTGGGATTTCAGAAAAGGGAGGTTAAAAGGTTGTTGTTTTGGTCGTGGAAAGATGTAGAAATTGGAGGAATATTAAGGATGATAGGAAACAAACGAAATTAAGGGCTCGTTTGGTTTACAGGTTGGATGAAATAGGATGACTCATTCTCAGATTGTTAATCCTAGGTTAAGTCATTCTCGGATTAATAATCCAAATCATCTAGTATTTGGTTGATTCTAGGTTGGATCGTATATATTGGAAAAAAATCCTATCGTTTGGTTGGAGATTGGATGAGATAGGATTACTATTTTAATAACCAAACTACCCTTAATTTCCAGGATCAATTTAATAAAATAATTTAATAATTTATAAAATTTATTAATATAAAATAATTTTAAACTTTAGAATTATAAAGTAAATCAGAGGCTTTGATATATAAAAATTTGCATTCACTCAAACTTAGCCCATTCGGACCCTTAAAAATAGGTTCTAACCTAGTTTTTGAATCTAAATTTTAATCTAATTAAATAATGGGTCGAGTTCTGACTAAATTACAATTAAATTGAATAAGATCCAACCCATTTAAGAGTTCTAAAGAAGCCACGCTTAAGCCAATAAAATATTTCTTTGGGCCGAGTTTGAACTTACATAGAATTTGATTGAGAAAATAAGATTAGTAAGGGCAACATGGTTCTTTTATTATGATGTAAGTAGGAGCAAATTAGTCAAAAAATTTAAATTAATTAATAGGGTAAATTTGTCAAAAAATTTAGAATAATGAATAGGGGCAAATTAGTTGAGAAATTTAATAGAATTAGTAGGTGCAAATTAGTCCATTATTATCATATTATTGTGTGAGAGTATGATTATATAATATTCAATATGAATTTGTATCATTCGTAATGGCAAATTAGTTCAAATATTGTTATGTTAGTAGTAGGGGCAAATTAGTTAAAAAATTTTAGATTAATTAGTCGGGGTAAATTAGTCCATTCATGTTTATATTATCGTGTAAAGGTAAGGTTATATAATTATGAGTGTATAAATTTTATTATTTGTAAGGATAAATTAGTCTAAAATTTCATCATCCTATCTCTTAGTCATCTAGGGATGACTAATACCACATCCTCCATGAAATTATTTTATCCCATGAATAGGGGATTAATTCGGTTAGTTGGAATGTGTCATTCCATTAGAAGTGGGTAAGGGTCGGGTACTCGTCCCTAACATGATTTGGCTGACCCAACCGTAACATATCGGTTTGGCTATTTTGCGACCCTAACCTACTCTTAATGTCTATAGGTACCCGACTGGGGTGCCTGAAAAAAAAGGGACGGGTCATAGGGTACCCATTCCTAAAAAAAAAAAGCCCTGCTTTCTAACAAAAAAAACAGCTTTTCAATTAATATCCACTTGTTTTCCCATTAAAAAACCTACTTTCCAATTAATATTGGTAGAGATATTATAATGAAAGTCCATACATCACCATTCTCACACATTTCATCAAACAATCAAACTAATTTCATAAATTTAGTACATATTAGAGATTGAGTTTATTACTTGCAAAACCTATAGTATGTTATGGTACAAGACTGCATTCCAAATGAGTCGATTGTGGAATCAAGTCTTGAAAAGAATTAAATAGAGCTAATTATTTTTGGAGAAAGTACAGCCAAAATAAGCTTGAAAAATCTTTCCAACTTCCTTACGTCTTTGGAATAGACCTTAGAACATTAAAAGTGATGAAAAAGGAAAATAATTTTTTTGCACTAAAATAAAAGAGACAAATTTAAGAGACATAATTGATGTAAAATAAATAAATGAAAGACACAAATTTTTTAATTACCTGGCTAACAGAAAATTGGAGCTTCAAACACAAATCTTTGATTGAATTCATGGAAAAGTTGCAAGAAAGATTGATAGATAGAATAAAAATGAAAAGGATGAAAAGGATGTAAGGGATGAAAAATTTTGACGATAGAGCTTCACAAAATTTTCTTCGTTTGGTTCGTGGCTTCACTGAGAATCTTCGCTTTCTTTAGGCGACAAGATGAGGAGAGGCGGATCATATGGGATTAGAAAGTGAAAATATCGGCCACTTCACTTACACAGTTACCTTAGGGTTAAAAATTATAAAATTATAAAATGACCCTAATTTTTTAATATTTATATAATATACCCTACGAGTCGGGTACTCGCAGGTTTTTATTTTTTTGATCTGTATTCATATCCATTTTTCGTGGGTACCCGATCCTCATTTGTTTGGATTCATCGGGTATTCGGATAGGCAGGTTCTTTTACCTACCCTACATCCCATATGTAAAACGCAATCAAATATGGGATGATACAGGATGATTAATCCAATCATGTGTCATCAATCCAATCATGTGTCATTCCAGGGATTACACATGATTGGATTAATCATCCTATGTCATCCCATGTTTGGTTGCATTTTATATGTGGGATGATACATCCCAACTAACCAAATTAATTTCATATTCATGGGATATAATAATCCCATAAGGAGGTGATATTAGTCATCCAGAGATGACTAAGAGATAGAATGATGAAATTTTAGACTAATTTTTTTTTACAGATAATATAAAATTTATACTCTCATAATTATATAACCTTACCCTTACATGATAATATAACATGAATGGATTAATTTGCCCCTACTAATTAATCTACAAAATTTTGACTAATTTGCCCCTACTATTAACATAACAATATTTGGACTAATTTGCCATTGCGAATGATATAAATTCATACTGAATATTATATAATCATACTCTCACACAAAAATATGATAATAAATGGACTAGTTTGCCCCTACTAACTATATTAAAAATTTCAACTAATTTGCTCCTATTCATTATTTTAAATTTTTTGACAAATTTAGCCCTATTAATTAATTTAAATTTTGACTAATTTGCCCCTACTAACATCATAATAAAAGGGCTATGTTGTCCTTACTAATCTTATTTTCTCAATCAAATTCTATATAAGTTCAAGCTCGACCCAAAGAAAAATATTCTATTGGCTTGAGCGTGGCTCATTTAGAGCTCTTAAATGGGTTGGATTTTATTCAATTTAACCATAATTTAGTCAAAACTCAGCCTATTATTTAATTAAATTTAAAATTGAGATTCAAAAACTAGGTTAGAACCTATTTTTAAGCGTCCAAATGGGCTGAGTTTGAGTGAATGCAAATTTTTACATATCAAAGCCCTTGATTTACTTTATAATTCTAAAGTTTAAAATTATTTTATTTTAATAAATTTTATAAACTATTAAATTATTTTATTAAAATGATCCTACAAATTAAGGGGTTTTTTGGTCATTAAAATAGTAATCTTATCTCATCCAATCTCCAACCAAACACAGGATAAGATTATTTTCCAATATATCCTATCCAACCTAGAATCAACCAAATATTAGATGATTTGGATTATTAATCTGAGGATGATTCAACCCAGGATTAATAATCTCAGGATGAGTCATCCTATCTCATCCAATCCGTGAGCCAAATGAGCCCTTAGAGTTTGAGTGATCCTTGGGATGAGAGAGCAGGGAAGAGTAAAAGATGAGGGTGGAGATGACACTAGGGGAATTTGTTTGCCAAGGAAAGGAGGAGACGATTACTATGCCCAACAGCTTTTGATTCGGCCTTTTGTTTTCATACTCTTGATTTTGATTTGTTTCTTCTTGCTTATTTTTTATTTTCATAAATAATAAAACAGTTATATTATATTTTCTTAAAGTAGATATCTCATTTTTAGGAGAGGGTATGTGTGTCAATGTCAACAAAATTTTAACTCCATTTAGAATCTGTTAAGTCAAGGAGGGTGATTGTTATTTTTTAAAACTCAAGGGATGTAATGGTAGTTTGGTCAAAGCACGAGGGAGATGGATGTAATTAATTCCAAGAAATTGCACTAAAAAAAATGCTTTGGCGAGTGCTTTGATTAAAGACTTTTGTTTTTTTTCCAAAAATAAATACGTCAAATTTACTTTATTGTTCCTTTGTGTGTAGGGTCTTTTCTAATTTAGCTTAATTTTTATAAAAAGATTAACACTTAGCCTCTATAAACTGTACCCCATTAGACAGAATTTTTAAGGAAATATGTATATATATACCCACCCATATATATGTGTGTGTGAGTGTGTGTATAACCCTCAATTGTCAAGTACAGGATTCGAACTCTAAATTTGACAGTGAAAAAGGCTGTAAGAGCCCTCAACTGTCCATTAAGCTGACCCTAGTGATTAACATGTTAAAGGATATTTTTTGTTTTGTTATAAGCAATATACGAACAAAATCTTATATTAATATAAGGGTAAGATGCAGTAAAACCTCCTTCAACTTTAGCTTTAATTGTACTTTACTCCACTGAACTGTCATTTATTGGTACTTGACCCTCATTTTAATATGTTAAAAAATGACACTTGTTGTAATTATATTTGCATTCTCTTTTTCTTAATTTTTAGTTTTTTCCCTACTCAGCCATTTTAAAAAAATCTTCGTTCCCTTTTGACATTGGAATGGCTACTTGTTTACCTTTGCTACAATTATTAATTGTATATTTAGAATAAACTTTTAATATGGCTTAATTCATTATTTAATATTGGCATAGTTTGTTTATGTATTTTCCATATTAGTAATAATCACAAAATTTATAGTACAGCAGGCTACATGTTACCTACGTGCAAAGCATATTCAACATGACAATTATATTATTTAAATACATGTAAATAAATTGGTGGACAGGAGTGATAAAAAATTAACAATAAAATAACAAGTAAATATATCACGTGACACCCGTCTTCAAAATTCAAATATATATATATATATATATAGATATAAATATATAAAATGAAAATTTGTTAATTGTACAAGTTATTATGCATTATTAAAACTGGAAGTAGGATTTAGAGGTCTTGAATTTAAATCTCCTTTCTCCTTCTCCATTTTTTAAATTCCATCCCTCTGGTGAAAAGAAATTATAAAAAATTAATACTAGAAATTATTAGACCACTTATCTTTGTATCAAACGGTAACTAGTTACTGAAGTTCCAAATTTATGATAAATTATAGCAGAGGTATAGACTGTTAGAAACTTCAAAGATAATAACCTGATGACTTTACTAGGAAGAGATAAAAACAAGAAATGATAAGCATGAATTAACCAAAATCTTTTTTTAATTGAATTAAATAAAGTCATAAGTTTGCAATTCCTAAGAAGGAGATAAGTATGAATTCAGTAGTTAGTCACAAAACCTTTTGTCTTTGTCAATTAATGGAAGTAGGAATGGCTATTAGAAAAGAGTTGGTAACCGTTGAGGGGAAAAGAAACACACACACACACACATAAAGACACCAAAAGAAAAGAAAAAAAACTCTTAGCTTTCTCTTTATCTTATCCTTCGTTAATTTGCATTAGAACAACGCAAGGAGAAAAAGGAACTTGATGTAGCTGGACTGTAATTTGCATGACTGTGGAGTAGATTATCCGGGATTGACTCCCAGGCAATTAACTTTTATTAGCAAGTTTTGAGGTTGATTTAGTTCCATTCTGATTGAATATGTGAGTCAGGGTTCCATGGGAATTTATTGGTGAACATGGACTTGTATTTCAGGGTGGTAATTGCTCAACGCATCCACGGTTTTTTCTCAAATATAGTTGGATTTAGAAGTCTTCAATGATGGATTTGGATTTAGAACAAAAAAAAAGAAAAAGAAAATGTAGTTCAGCAGTAAATTATACAAAGTGGGAAATGAAAAGAAGAGTTTAAACCCAAGACTTCAATGAACTTTCAATTTCAGTTACTAGACCAAGGGCAACTCGACAAATTCCATATCTAATAGTCTCTAATGTTAATGCATGCTCTTGTATAAAATATACTCTAGCATTTAGGTATTTTCTCAAACTAATTATATTTTCATCAACAAAAAAAAAAATTTAACACTTGATGCCGCTTTTAACAATTGCCGACTTGACATAACTAAATAATCTATTGATGTTGGACCAATAGCTCAACGAGTTTTTATAAGCACTAGACACATGATTGAAGGCACGATCGAGTTTTTATAATCAATCGGTTTCTGTTTACAAATATATAAAATTTGTCAACATTTATCACTTCAATTTTGTGCATAGTGATTCAAATTTTATCGTGCACAAATGAGTGGGTAAATGTACATCTTTTTGGATTTTGTAAACACTTTCTGAGTGCCTATAAACAAACTCATCTGGAAAATTCAAAAATCTTAACTTTTTAAGCACCAATTCTTCAACACCATGCATGCTTTCAAATTTCAAACATGATTAATTACATGACCATCATCTGTAGCTTTAGTTAATTATTTATTAGTTCACTTTTGCAATATTTCTGAGGAGATAGTAAATACTACCAAATTAAACACATCTCCCTTGCAAAACTTTGGTAGAAATCCTAACAAAATTAAGCTTTTACATCAAGGCAATGCATGATCAAACACCCCATGCATGCCACTTTTCTAATAGCTATGGCCTTGTGAAGCATCATCCAAAGAGCTGCATAGAATGAAATGCAATAACACAGGCAAGGGAGCACATGTAATAACATAACCAAATTTCAGGCAAGAAAGTTACCACAATTACATATTTGGAGTGAAAGATAAAAAGTTAATTTTTTTTCATCTAGGGTGATGCATAAATCTACACTTGCTATTCCTGGAAGAAGAATGAACAGATGGATCTATTGTTCTAAGCTGCAAAAATTAAATTAATGACACTAAATGATTGATGTTCGACCATCCTTCAATTATTTGTTGCCTGCTGCTCTACATCTTCATTTTCACCAGAAATTTCCTCCAAAGACTTGCCTCTTGATTCAGGCACTAAGAAAGTGAAAAGTGCGCCAAAAAGGTTGATAACTGCCAAAACATTGAGTGAGCTCCTCATTCCAATACCCGGACGATATCCTGCATCCGTCTTGGCCTTGTCTTTGTTTTGAGACAAATACAAGAATCCAACTGCACCCACAATTGCTCCTAACTTTCCAGATGCAGCCGATATGCCATGGCACGTTGTTCGTAGCCTTGCCGGGAAGATCTCAGCTGGAACAACAAATGCAGTTGCATTAGGTCCAAAATTCGCGAAGAAGAAAGTTAACATGCATAGCACCACAAAGCCTATATGATTTCCTGTTTGAGTTCCACGGTTGTTCGTAGTCAAAAAGGGCAATTAGAGTTTGAGCTTGGCAATCTTGTAGACTTCGTGAACTGCATTCATAGTCTTGGCTGGAGGAAGCCATCCAATTAAGCTGAAGATATCCTTCTGGAACATGGTTCAAAGTCTCAGCCGAGACCAAGATGAATCGGCTGAGTCATCACCAGAACGGATCTTTTCGTTCTGATACCAAGATGAGATGACTCCAAGATATATGGATCGTCGAAAAATTAGCCGAGTCACCGAAAACTCGGTTGAGAAGTTTCCGATACGGATAGTCTCAACCGAGTCGGTCCAAGTCATTTCAAGTCAACTCGCAAATTTACATTTTACAAATTTTCTTTTGCTAATTTTTTTATTATTTTTGTTTAGTATATTTTTTAATATTATTCACAATTTTTAGAATATTAAATGCTTCAAAATTTGCGTCTCGTCGAGACCGTGATCGATATGTCGAAACTGATGTAAAACGGTCCGAACCGTGACTGCAATCATGACCGTGACTTTGAACCATGTTCTGGAATAGATTTTGACTGTAAAATGCAGTGTCAAGAAAGAACCGTGTGGTTTTTGTACCAAGCAAGTGAAGCCCATGACGAAGAAACTCCTTGGTGAATAAACCAAATCCATTTCCAGTTCCAGTCCCAATTCCAGTTTCAGTTTCTCAATTTTGAGTTTTTTTTCTTCCACAATTACTTTTTCTGACTCTAAATCAACCTGTAGAACCTTAGACATGTCTGCTGCAGCTTGTTTTTTATTCTTGGCAACCAGAGCCGTGTATCGTGCAGTTTTCTCGCATCTTCATCCTCCAATAGTAAGTCAGCAAAGCAGGAATTGCCCCGGCCATGAGAACTATCCTCCGAACATAATCTGCTTGAGCAACAGTAGAGCCATTGGGATCAATTGCATAAGATGGAGCCTTAAACCTTGCATTGAAAATTGCTAGATCATCATTGCAAAAATACCGGCACATAATATTCCAAATCCCTGCATAGCAAACACTGCCGCTATAAAATAGCCATGAGTCTTCTTGTTCGCATATTCTGACATAATTGTTGCAGAAAGTGGATAATTGCCTCCAATCGCAAAACCAACCCAAAATCGCCAAAAGCAAAGTGTTCCCAGGACAGCTTTTGGATCACATCCAAAGGAAAGTCCTGAAAAAAGGGAGCTTAAACCATGGTCAACGGTGTCACGACATAGACGTTTTTGCGACCCCTTTTATCCCCAAGCCAGCAGAAGAAGAGCTGGCCAGCTAAAGTTCCACCAAACGCAACTCTGTTTACAGTGGCGGCTATGTTAGGAGGCAAGCTGCCAGGCATACCTGAGCCTTCGACATGGTAGTGTATGCGACCGAGGAATTTGGTGACGAGCCATATGCCGATCATATGATCAGTGAAGAGGCCCATTCCAGTTACTCTTATTACTGTGAAGTGGTACAATTGTGTTTTCGCGACATCTAAGTGTAGGTATGTTAATGGGTCGGGTCTTATCCAGATCCAATCTAGACCCAGTATATTTGGGTAGAGTTTAGATTTAATTTCTCAAATCCAGACCCTACCTAGATCCAGACCATACCTAGACCCAAACCCTGCAAGAGAGTTGTGGGTCTGGGTAGGGTCTAGTTTTTTAAAATCCATATCCAAATTCAAATCTATGTTAGATCCTATCTAGATCCATATATATTTAATTAAATAATAAATATATATTAGTAAATTTATAAAATAATCTAATATTTTATGGCTATTGGATTGAATACAGTAAAAATTCATGGCATTAGAATCTGCATCTAATGTTAGTGGTTGGGTGATTGATAAAACTCGTGCCAAATTACTTTCAGATGTGGTTGAAACATTAGTGACTACTGATGATTGGATTGAATCAAAGAAAAAATAAGCAAGTGTTTATAAATCTTCTTATTCTATTATTTATTTACAGTCGGTCCTTAGTCAAATTACTTTTATCTCATTCATTATTTTAGTGCTCGATTGCGAGACATCTATCAAAATTGAGGTTTAAATAAGAAAAAAAGATACAAAATTACATGTTTTTAATAAGGCTGAATATTTATATATGTTATGGTTGTTTTCTTTTTTAAAAACTAATCCTAATTGTCATTGTAATTGGTACAAACTTTTTCAAGAAAAAGAGAAAAAGTAAAGACAAACAAATAAAATATTGGATGTGGATGTGGATGTAGTTGAATCTTTGAAAATATATGGAAGTAGTCAATAATATTCTCTTTTAGAGTTCACAATATTGCATTCAATTTGTTGAATGTTAATTTTATTATTTGAAAACAAAAATTAGATGATATTTATATTATTTATGAACTCTATATATTTTTAATACATTTTTACTTCAATATGTTTAGAAAATACCCATGAATACCTATTGGATACCCAGATCCATAAGGGTATGGATTTACTTTTTCAAACCCAAAAGGGTTTGGATTTGGGTTTGGATCTAATTAAATTAAATAGATCTGGATCTGAATTAAAGGGATCTAACCCAAATCCTACCCATTGACATACTTTATCAAGTGCATTAAGCACTTGATTTTGGTTCTTAGGCATTGGGCCAAGTCCCTTTTAAGCTTCTTTAAGTATTCCTTCCAATAGAAATATGCAAAAATTCCAATCAATTAATAAATCTGGTCAAGAATTCAAGATAATCTTCTAAAACCTTTTTTTTTTTTTGTCTTTGTAGAGTTAAAGAACTGAAGCTAGTTAAAATAACACAAATTAAATAATGAAGAACAATTTTTTTGGTCGACAAAATAGATTTTATATTTCTACTACTCCTACTCTATACTAGGGGGAGGAGGACTTAAAAAGATCAAGGGGAATCTGGTGAATCACCACCAGTTTAGACGGCTGCGCATTTTCAAGAAATGCTTGGATATTAAAATGTAGACCAAGGAATATATCCAAGTGGAGTTTTAAAACTCTCTTGCTGGCTACCTGCACTAGGAATAGTTGGTTAAATAATGAAGAAGATATACTATAGCATTTTTTTGATGTGCTATATGTGAGATAAAAAAAGTAATTGAAAAATGTGTTGATGAGGTACGCAAATAAAATCATGTAAATAACTCACTATCCAAACTATCCTATAGTTTACTAGAAATTATACCTCAATAGACTTGAAACTTTTCTTGTTTTGATAAAGATCTACCTCTTCTTCTTGATGTTCCACTTTTCTTTCTTTGCACCCTTTCTGATGGCAAGGAATTTTATTACTTCAATTCTACATATAGCAGGCAGCTATTTTCCAACTAGGATTTGTATTATAGCATGGTGGTGCTATTGCCTCTCTTTGTTAATCCTTTTTTTTTAAATTTTATTTGGTTCAAGTTTTGTTTTTTTCCCCTTTCTATTGTTGTTAGACATTTTTTTTGAAAAGTGGGAGATTTTGAATCCAAAATTTCTTACTTATAATCCTTCCCATCTTACTACTGAACTCAATCTTTCCCCTGCTGTTAGACATTGGCGATCTTCATTTGTGCTCCTTTTCTTTCCCTCATCCTATTATTATTGTGTTTTGGCGATTATTGCTTGTAAATCCTTTTTTTAGTTTGAAATTTTCTAATTTGGTGACTGCAAGGTAGGGCAGATTAGTAAACCTAATTTACCTTTAAAAAAATTACATTAGTGGATAAAAATGGAATAATAAGTAACTTTTGAAAATAAATGGAAATACCGTAGTTTATTCTTCTTTACTTGTTTACTAATACAAAATTTTTGAAAACTTTTCGTAGTGACTATTTTTTAAAAAATATAAATCTAGAAATTTCTTGTTGAATATTTGTATTATTTTTGCAAAAAATTAGGATCACAAGAATCTTTTATTGTAGCCTTTTTCTAATGAATTTCTTTTTCTGATTTATTTTAGTTTCTAGGAAAGTTTCAAAAAGAAAAAGTGCATTTCCAATCACTAACTTTTCTGTAGTCTCATTTTGCCCACTATACTACTTTTTATATGTATACAAAATGACGAACATATCCCCACGGACGTATCGTGTAGCTCATGTGCGCTGAGGTTGTCTCTTTTACGCAATTAAATAGATGGAATTATCTTATCGATTACTTCTAGAAGTTCAATGGGTCAACTAAAACAGAAAACAGTGTTATTAGACCAGGAATAAATCAAACGGTCTGACCGGTTAGATCATGAATTGGCTTTCTCCCCCAACTACTTGGCAGTACAAAATCGTTTTGATTAAAAATCAATCAAAATCATAAAAAACCAGTCAAACCAGTGATTAGGACTGAAAAATGAACCAAATTACTTGATATTTAAATCGAACTTGATTAAATAAAAGCTCGTTTGAATTTAGTTCATCAACTAATCAAGTTAAACTTGAACGGCATTTAAACTTCGTATCTATAAAAAAAATTAAAAGAAATAAAATGATATTTGAGTGGTCTGTTGTGTTCAAACTTCAAAATATGCTGCAAAAGCATCGAGAAATCTAAGTTCTAGACTAAATGCTTTTAAAAGAAATGATTGTGCACAGTATGTGCATGGGATTAGGAATGGCAATGGGGGACCTCGCCCAGCCCCTGCCCCATCCCTCACTTGCCCCACTAGTCTCCCGTGCCCCATCCCTCACTTGCCCACCAGTCTACTAAAAATTTGTCATATTATTATATTGTAATCAAATTTTTATCAAAAATCAAGTATTTAAAATATTAGCATATAATCAAATTATTATCCATTATAAATTTCATAATTAAAATTCATAAAAATATCAAATAAAAGTTATTTGAATACAATCTAATATGATGAAAGAAATACAACTAAAGTAGTCACGTTATCACTTTTGAATTTAAAGAATCATTCTACCAAAACATACCATTAGTCATCAAGTCTTCATTTTCCTTCTTCAATTGCCATTAGGAATTTAATATAAATGTATTAGTAAATTTAGTATAACTAGCTAATAATTTTTATTAGTATTCATGTATAATTATTGATGTTATATATACTAACATACATTATATATTATTATAACTAATAATCTATTTATAACTAATTAAATTATATATATACATATGCTAATAATAACTAATTAAATTATATATGTATGTTTATAACCAATTAAATTATATATATACACACATACACATACAACCTACCCTGCCCAATTGCCCAATTGCCATCACCGGGCTGCTTGGCGCCAAGGTTTTGAAACCCAAACCGTTCATTGATCTGAAAAAATGATTGGGTCGAGGGTCACTAGTTCAACCATTGGACGAACCGTTATTAACCCATAACGTTATAAATATATCATAAATATTATTAATAAATATTATACATCTAAAAATATGCAAATAGTTGTAGAAACTTCAATAATAATGTTAAAAAGAATCACTTTAATCCTTATTCTAATCTTTTATGTATTACTTGTTTGAAATTCAAGAATAACTTTTATAAATAAAAGGTAAAAGAAATATAGAATAGCATTATTATCTATATCTTTAATTTTTTACATCTTTAATTTTCCTAAATTATATGACAGTAGTTTATAAGATAGGAATAAAAATAAATAGAAGGCAATGACAAACAATTGAAATGCACTAAAGAGTTAACATAATTAATAGACTATATGCAATAAATGTTAGACAAAAGTTAAGATATCATTATGAGAGAGAAAGAGAATGAGGAGTAGAAATAAGGTAATAATTGTTAATAGCTAACTAATTGGAGACAATTATGCATCGGTAATTGGTAAGGTTTATTTTTGGAATGTCATTGAATGAGATTAGTTGACTAAATTTAAAATTTTTCTGTTAATTAAAGTTGGGCAAGGAACTGGCCGGTTTAATGAAAACCATTTCGGTTCAATGGTCTGATCAAACCATCTGGGCTAACTGGCTTTCACAAAAGAGGGTGGTTTTTTAACCCCTCTGGGTTTGAGACATAACCCGGTCCACCCACCAACCTGGTCGACGGTTGAATGGGTCCAATCGAGCGGTCTGGGTTGGGTTTCAAAACCTTGCTTGGCGCATTATGTTAAAGTCAACGATCTAGATGATTCTCTACAGAACTCATTTCCAAATTTTGTTAAGCAATTGGTGTTCGACAAATTCCAACAAATTCATCAATAAAATAATTTCTTTTCATATGAAAAGCAAAGATAACAAGGCTCTAGCCCTAAAATAAATTAATTGGGCTTGATCCCTGTAAAATACTTAGACCCTGATCCAAAATAATATTTAGCTCCAATGATATCATTTAGGCCCATTAAGGTCCACCACCACATTTTAACATTTCATTCATAAAAGGGAAAATTGTTCAAAACGTTTCTTATATTTTACTAAATGAATTTTTTCGTTCTTTATTTTTAAAATGGTAACTTTACATCCCTGATAAATTTAAATTAGCAAAATTTGGTCTCAACCTATGTTTTCAATCACTTTCACCACATGACTCATAGGCAGTCATTTTTTGAAATACAAAAAAAAAGTCATATCTCACATTTTCAATGGCAAAAATGAATATGGATTGAGTCAAATTTCATTTTTTTTAGAAAAAAAATGAAATAATTCAGGTTAGATCTTACTTTTTAGGGGCAAATTTAAATATGCATTAGGTCACTTGTTTAATTACAAATGAAATGTAACATTTTCTTTCCCTAAAACAATGACAACGCATAGGCCAAGTGATCGATTTAGGGTAAAAAGTAGTCAAAACCTAGATTGGGACTAAATTTTATTGATTCAATTTTGTAAGAGACATAAAATTACTATTCTAAAAGCGAAGGACGAAAAACTTCATTTAACGATATGTGAGAAATGTTTTGAACAATTTTCCCTTCATAAAAACTAGGCTAGTATTTCAAGCATTCATCGATTGCCGTCTCTTTTAACCCACCAAATAGGTAGAATGGCTCAATTGAGCACTTTAACAAGTGTAGCGGGTGACAAGAAAAATGGTATATGTACTGGGAAAAATGAAATTTTGGAAAAGTTTAGTATTTACTGGCGCACCTAAATTAGTGTAACGTATAATATACTTCCACATTTCGATTCTGCATTTACATTTATAGCTATCAAGAATTGATAACTTTTTTTTTCCAAATTGATTATTGAAAAAGAAGAGTTATATTTAAAACAAACTTGTCAATAGGTTTATACAATTTATTATCTAAACACGCAAGGAACAAATTAAGCATACGTTTTGCTTAAAGTTGCCTTTTGATTAAGAAGCTTGAGCTAGCTAAAGCAGCAAGAACGACAATGATTGTGATATAAACAAAAAGCCAACGCTCACTAATAAACAATCCTCTTTTCTTTTGGAATTTTGATGCAAATAATTGTAAATAGATAACATATACTTCATCTGGGGTGGTACTAAATGTGCGTCCATCTATTGAACTTCATATCTTATTTGTATTGCTCAGTCATTTTGTTTTTTTGGGAGGACTGTAAGTAGTAACGGGATATACTATTTATTAAAAAAATTATTGAGTAATTACACTTGGTATAGTAGGTCTAGCCATCTAGCTTTGATTTTTTAAGCAAACAAATTTTTAATTTAGGATCTTGATAAATGTGAAAGTTTGAGGGAAAATTAGGAATATAGTAATAGGAAGATTGGAATCTTAGATATTTGTAAGTGGAGTATAACTTTTGATAAATTTGAAATTGAGGAATTTGTCACTATTCATGTTATATCAATTAGCATCTAAAATGCTAATTTACATAAATGACCTTGGCTGTGAGCAGCTAGTGAAGTAGTAGAGCAAGGCTAACAATAAGGCTGCTGTTCTTGTAATAGCCTGCCACGAGCATCAATCTTGGTTTCCATAATCACTGCTTTTTCTGGAGAAACCAAAAAAACTAAAAAGGAAAGGAAAATGGAGAAGAAGAGAGAGTCGCCTCGGCCTGCTCGATTGGTGGCTCCTACCCGTTCTCGTGCAAAATAGTAAATCCATTATTTTGCTCTTTGATAAGAGGATTTTGGTATAAATTTTGTTGCATTTGGAGTTGCTTTGCAAGTAAAATTATGGTGATAAGAGGATTTTGGTATAAATTTTGTTGCATTTGGATTTGCTCTACAAGTAAAATTCTGGTGATAGTACCGCGCGTCTTGGGTTTGCCCCTGATTGGTGGCACGTTGGCTATATTCATGCAAAATAGACAGCAGATCTAATACTCTCTAAGCCAAAGATTTTTTATATAAGATCTTATAAAAGTCGGTGAGTCGGACATGATTTTGCAGGTGATTATAATTAAACATATCAATGGGTAGGGGATTCTTGATCTAGATTCACTACCCAATTTCAGACCTAGACCTTTATGAGTTTAGAGGAAAAACTCAGGATCAGAATCTCATGAATTTGGATATCCAATGGGTATCCATAGGTATTTTTCTCAATATACATTGGATAACTAAGATAAAAATATTAAAAATATATAAAACTCAAAGATAATATAAATATCATCTAATTTTTATTTTCAAACGATAAAATTAATTTCAAGAAGTTGAGGAGTATTATAAATCTAAAGAAAGAACTATTATCAACTAATTCTATAAACACACATAGGTTTGGGTAGACTTTAGGTTGGTTCTGGATTTGGGCATTGTCATAAAAAATCAAATCCTATCCAAATTCGTGATCCTCTTACAGGGTTTACATCTAAGTTAGAAAAATTAAATTCAAATCCATAAAAAGTATGTTAGGTATGGATTGGATTGGAGTAAGATCCAATTCATTGACATGCTTAGTTATAATCGAGCCACAATGAGTTTGGTCTTTGAGAATAGGTATTTTGGAGGGAAAACATCTAGTCACCGTATTATGAGTAATCAACTAGTATTTATAGGAGTAAAAACCTAACAAACTATTTACAAGAATACCCTTACTAATTTATTATCTACAAGAATACTTATATTCTCCTAACATTTCCCCTCAAGTTGGAGCATATATATCATAAGCACCCAACTTGTTACAAATGTATTTCACCCTAGAGCTCTCTAAACTCTTGGTAAACAAATCAGCCAATTGATCTACAGACGGTACATGAGATGTCTTCATGACTTTGTCAAGTAATTTCTCTCGAATGAAATGACAATCAATTTCAATATGTTTTGTCCTTTCATGAAACACTGGATTAGACGCAATATGAACAGCCGCCTGATTATCACATACTAAATTCATAGGTTGTTTATGCTCAAATCCAATTTCAAGTAACATACTCTTCAACCAAACCAACTCACCCACAGTGTGAGTCATAGCGCGGTATTCAGATTCTGCACTTGATCTGGAGACAACTGTTTGCTTCTTACTCTTCCACGACACTAAATTACCACCAACAAACACACAATATCTTGTGGTCGATTTTCGATCTGAGGTAGAACCAACCCAATCTGCATCACTATATCCTTCAATATCAGTGTGTTTATGATTTTGATACAACAACCTTTTTCCAGGAGCACTCTTAAAATACCTGAGAATCCGTATAACAGCATCCCAATGACTAGTACGAGGGGTATCAAGAAATTGACTCACAACACTCACTGCAAACGAAATGTCAAGTCTCGTTACAGTGAGATAATTTAATTTACCCACAAGTCTTCGATATTGCCTAGAATCATCTAGTAATGCACCTTGATCTCTTACTAATTTCACATTAGGATCCATAAGAGTATCCACAAGTCGGCAACCTAACATCCCAACTTCACTCAACATATCGAGTACATATTTCCTTTGACATAAATAAATCCCATCTTTAGATCGAACTATTTCAATACCCAGAAAATACTGTAAATGACCTAAATCCTTTGTCTGAAAGTTTGCCTGCAGATTGGATTTAAGTTTTTGGATCCCCACAATATCATCACCTGTAATCACAATATCATCCACATAAACAATTAATAAAATCTTACCAGCATTAGAATGCCGATAAAATACAGAGTGATCTACTCCATATCTTGTCAGACTAAACTCCATGATAACACTACTAAACCGGCCAAACCAAGTCCTAGGAGACTGTTTTAATCCATATAAGGATTTTTTCAGACGACAAAACAACCGCGAATTCTTCCCCTGAACAACAAAGCCAGGAGGTTGTTCCATTTATACCTCTTCTTCCAAATCTCCATGTAAAAATGCATTTTTCACATCCAACTGATGCAATGGTCAATTATAAGTTACTGCCAAAGAGATAAGAAAACGAACCGAGGTAATCTTTGCAACAGGAGAAAAAGTTTCTAAGTAGTCTATTTCATATACCTGAGTAAATTCTTTAACTACCAGACGAGCTTTCAATCGATCAATAGAACCATTAGATTGCACTTTTATAGTGTGTACCCATTTACAACCAACAACAAACTTACCAGAAGGAAGAGGGACAAGATCCTAAGTACCATTTTGTTTCAAAGCAGATATCTCTTCTTGTATAGCTAATCTCCAACCAGAATGATTGAGAGCATGGGTAATAGATTTAGGAATGGAGACAGAATCAAGTGAAGTAACAAAAGAAAAATATGACATAGAAAGACGAGAATAAGAAACAAAATTAGAAATAGGATGAGAAGTACAATGCCTCTTACCTTTGCGTAAACCAATAGGAAGATCTAACTCAAAGGAGGGCATCATACCTGGATTTGAAAATTGAGAGTTAATTGGTGAAGTGCGTGGCATATCAGGAACTTTCTCAACCATGGAACGACGAGAATAAACTTGAAGGTTAGAACGAGATAATCGAGCGATGGAATCTGGTGGACTAGATAACTCAGGTAATAAAAGAGAAGAGACTGGTAAAATAGGAGAGAAAAAAGAGGGACACTGGTCTAACCCACAAGGCATACCGTATTTTATAAAATATGGAGTGGATTCAAAGAAAATAACATCAATACAAGTAAAAAATCGATTTAGAATTGGACTGTAACATCTATATCCTTTTTGTGCACATGCGTATCCTAAGAAAACACACTTAATAGTACGAAAATCTAATTTATCCACCCCGAGAGCAAGCTGATGAACAAAACACACACATCTAAAAATACGAAGAGGTAATTTAAACACAGATTCATGAGAAAAAAGAATGGGGTGAGGTAATTGACCTTCAAGAATATTAGATGGCATGCGATTAATTAAATAACATGCAGTTAGAACTGCATCACTCCAAAATTGTTTGGACACATTCATGTGCAACAAAAGTGTTCAAACAATCTCGATTAAATGTCCAATTTTTCTTTCAACAACTCCATTCTGTTGTAGAGTGTGAGGACAAGAGAACTGATGAATAATACCGAATTTAGTCATAAAGGTATTAAAAGGAGTGAAAAAATATTCTTTGGCATTATCACTGCGAAGTATACGTACAAGCACACCAAATTGATTCTTTATTTTTGTAACAAATGCACAAAAAAATGAAATATAGTTCTGAACGATTTTTCATTAAATAAAGTCATGTAACTCTTGAAAAATTATCAACAAATATTACAAAATATTTAAAATCTAACTTTGAAGCGACTCGACTAGAACCCTAAACATCAGAATGAACTAGCATAAAGGGTTTAGAAACCCGTTTATTGACTCTAGGAGCAAAAGAAACACGATGATGCTTTTCTAACTGACAAGACTCACACTCTAACGAAGACAACTAATTTAAAGTAGGAACCAACTTTTCAAATTTGGTAAAGACGAATGACTCAAACAACAGTGAATTTCAAGAGGAGAAACAGTAGAAGGACATGCAATCGGACCATTGGACTTAAGAAAATAAAGACCATTATGCTCATACCCTCCAATCGTCCTCTTTGTCTTCAAATTCTGAATGACAATAAAATCAGGAGAAAAAGTAACTGAACACTGTAGAGATTTATTGAGTTTACTAACAGACATTAGATTAAAGGGCAAATTGGGTACGTAAAGAACAGAAGACAGCGGAAGAGATGGGTTAATTTCTACAGTGTCTAGTCCTTTAATTTTAGTGGTAGATCCATCAGCTAAAATAACATGAGAAAAAGAAGTAGACTCTTGAAAATTATAAAAATTTTTAGAAATACCTGACATATGATCAATAGCCCCGGAGTCAATAATCCATGAGTCATTACCTTTTTGTACTAAAGAAGCAGAGGGAAGAGATGCATGATTTGTAGTTTAGTACTGTAGGAATTTAACATAATCTTTTTCGGATATAGTAAAAGTCTTTTGGGACCCATATGCTGAAAAATTTAATTCAATTTGATCAGTGGTAACCGCAGTAGCAAAACTTTCAACCATAGCGAATAGCACTTCAAACAAAAAAAAAGGGTCAAAACTCGAGATGAACAGTGTGCGCGAACAGTCGCGATGAACAGTGCCTCGTGAACAGTGCACTTGAACAATCGCGATGAATAGTACGAGTGAACAGTATCGCGTGAACAGTACGTGATGAACAATATCGCGTGAACAAGACTCTTGCTAGATGTTTAACTCTAACCCTATGACTCTTGCTCTGATACCATGATAATAGGTATTTTGAAGGGAAAACATCTAGTCACCGTATTATGAGTGACCAACTAGTATTTATAGGAGTAAAAACCTAACAAACTATTTACAAGAATACCCTTACTAATTTATTATTTACAAGAATACTTATATTCTCCTAACAGTCTTAATTGGCAGTCCGTACCCATTTTCAAGTTGAATGTCACATTCTTGTTCCTTGAAAAATAAAAGAGCAAATTGCGTGAAATATCACTAAACTATTGTCAGGTGTCAGTTTTGGTCACTAAACTTTTTTATTAGTAAAAAATGTCACTGAACTAGTAAATCTATACCGTTTTGGTCACTCCGTATACTTATACTGTTAGGAGAGACGAAAAGTAATTTTTTGAGGGACAATTTCGTCTGCACAATTTTTTCTTTGAAGCTCTCCAACATAAATTGCTCTCAAATATGTCAGACAACTCCTACATTTCTTTTTCCACTTCCTAGGTTGCCTCCTCTACACTATGGTTTGTCCATAAGACTTTCACAAGAGAGATTTGCTTGTTCCTCAATTCCTTTATCTTCCGATCTAATAACTTAACAGGTTTCTCTTCATAGGTTAATGTCTCATCAATCTCTATGTCCTCTGGTTGGAGTATATGGGATGAGTCGGGGTGATATTTCTTAAGGAAAGAGACGTGAAACACGTTGTGGATCTGAGATAAGTTTGACGGCAATTCCAATCTATAAGCCACACTCCCAACACGTTGAATACTTCTTTCCTTTTCCCATCATCAAACTGGCCTTTAAAGGCGTAATCTTGAGGAACATTTGATCTTCAACCTCAAACTCTAAGTCCTTCCTCCTATTATCTGCATAACTCTTCTGACGGTTTTGAGCAATTAAGATCCTCTGACGTATTAGTTTGATCTTTTCACACGCCTCTTCCATCCAAGGTATCACAATTGGGTCTAAAGCCTTTCTCTCCTCCATTTCATCCCAATAGATTGGCGATTGACACTTTCGGCCATAGAGAGTTTCGTACGAAACCATTTGTATGGATGAGTGAAAATTATTTTGTAGGCAAACTCTATCAATGTGAGGTATTGATTCCAATTTATTCCAAACCGTAGGAATCAAAAAGGCCCAAACGGAAGAATGTAGACAATTAAAAGTTTCAACTCATATTGTAAGAGTGAGATAGCCGTTATGTGTGCCTAATTCAACCTTCATTTCAATACCCACAAGCTCAACTCATTTAATTGAGTGATAAATTAAATGAGTTAAACATATATAAAAGACACATGTCAAGTGGTCAATTGCAGATGACAATTGTTGGTGAAAATAGTTTTAAAACAATAAACCAATCAAAAAATGCCAAATCAGCTCAAGTTCTTCACTGTCACTTCTTGGTGAAGGTATGTTAGGTTTTTATATAGTAGTTAGATATAGATTCGGAGTTTGTGCATTATTTCTTGTCAACTACAACTCTCAATCTTTAACAAGGGTTGCTTTTGGCAATATGGACGACCACCTGCCTTCTTGGTCTATCAGCATCCTTTCTCATTGCAAGATCTTGGTCTATCAGCATCCTTCATTTTCTCATCTAACAAACCTTATTTTCACGTATATATGTATGTTCCATTGATAGATTGATATATAATCTCCTAATTTTTATTGCTTTCCATTGATAAACGTATATACATAGGCCATTTAGTGAAAACAAATCTGTAATTGCGTACTTATTGTAATCATATTTGGTAATTACTAATGTAATTTTATTTCTCAAATACATCTCACATAACATTAATCTACCAACTCCATTTTCACCTTTCACTTTCCCTTTGACACTCAGCTCTCCCAATGCTTAAAAACACGAATGAGCCAAACTTGCTACCGGACGCAAAAGCCTGTACTGCATATTATCAGACACATATACTAACTATCCACCTCCCAAACACATTAATTTGGCATTGTCAGGAAATGTAATGCATGAGCTTGTTAGGCTCATATATAAAATATAACCTTGTGCATGACTTGTTATGCCAAGAAAGCGGGAAACTAATAATCAATTATTTCTTTATACAATATCTCAAATCTCCTTTTGGTCTTTCATTGGAAGAGCTATCATGTCAAACATATTACAAACTTGGAATCAGCATCCAAGGAAGAAAGGTTGAATAGCTAAACCTACTCAAATGAGGCAAATAATACAATGCGATAATTTTTTTAAATACAATATAATGAGATGTTGCAGTACAAACAAGAAGAAATCCGCTCTTATAACATTTTATCGACCCAAAATTTGCAGATAAGCCATCTCAACTCTGACAGCCTATAACCCAGTAGTGTGCTGTCAAAAGGCTGCTACCAACAATCCACTGGTGCGCACCAGCTTATTGCCCGATTGGAAACTTTCGAGATAGTCTTTCTGCATTATGGATAGCACACTTCCACCTGTCTTACTCAAGCAGGTTTTGTTGCCAAATTTCCAATCAAATGGTTATTAAGCTTCTGCTCCACTACTCAACTGTAGGGTCATTTTTATATTCATGGCTGCCAATTCTGCTGCTAAATATCGAAAGACATAAGGCATTGCAACTGTCTCCATTCCCTTACTTGTCTGGCAAGCAACACACATGACTTTTTTGGGGATCCTACCGGGTGGCAGACCAATGATCTCCCGGATTGCTCGTTGCTTTGTTGGGATGAGTGATGTTGTCAAGAGGCTTCCGCAAATAGAGCACACATCAGCAACGTGATGATCAGAACTAATATGAAGCCTGTCATGCAACAGATATGCTGCACCATGGGCAAGAAGGGAATCTCTTTCCATTTCCCCAAACCGGATACCCCCACCACGCTTCCTTCCTTTAATAGGTTGTCTGGTTATTTGATCTACCGTTCCAGTAGACCGTACCTGAGAAAAGAAAGGAGCAAGTTCAACGTAACAACTATGTCTATAACCGCCCAAATGCAAAGGAATTATACACACAAAGCATATAGATAAAGCCACGAGAATGTGAGGAAGTCACTATGCCAAAGCCAAACACTGTTGGAAACTCACCGAGAAGCAGATCAATTTTCCACAACGTTAGTTACTTTATTTTGTGCATATCATTCAAATCAATCCCCTATTACACCCACATAAACTGACGACGTAGGACAAATTCAACAATCAGATTTTGTATGGTTAGTAACTAAGAAAATCAAAGATGCCACTGCAACTGCTAGCTCTTAAGATTTTTCTCAAAAACATGCCAAGAACTCGTCTACAAATTCTACCATGCAATAGAAAGGCCAAGAAGCTGATTTTTCCAAGTAGTGGACATGACCAAGCAAGCCAGCTTAGGAAAATGGTACTAGTTACATTCTGCAATAAATGCAGAATTTGGACAACACTCAAAAAACAGAAAGCAATATTTGTTTTAGATGCATTTTCCAGCCAAATCCAAAGTCTAGATTTTCTACACTAAACACAAAACATTAACAATTAATTCATCAATACACCAGAACTTTCAAAGAGAACCAATATATTACTAACTTATTGTTTTTAACAGAAGACGATACCTGAAATTTATCAGATACCATATGTCGGAGTCGTTGATAATAAACAGGCCCAATGAATATTTCACATGTTAGTTCAGTTCCATAAACACCACTGTACAGTACTTCTGAACCATGGTAGTTGAACCCATAAGCAGTCAACATTGAGCCAAGTTCATCAACCAGTAAACTTGATTCAGACTCCTGTCCTTCATTTCCCTTCTTCAGCAAGCTCGTAAATGGAGTTGCATCCATAAATTTCCCATGCAAGGCACCACCCTATAACAAGATAGGGATGAGCTAGCTATTAAATCAATGCTTAATCGTTACAGACAAAGGAAAGACAAACTACAGGAAATGGCTTAAATTAAATTTCATGTGTAATAAAAGATAAAAGGCTCCACATTGACAAGAATGGGAATGCTAAAACTATTATAACGTAAATGCATTAATCAACCACAGGCACTTGACCAAAATATACAAGTTCATCATGAATTGGATTAGGAGAAGAAAAGGAAGGAATAAATTTTAGTTGAAAATCAACTCTTCATTATGATTCGGTCGAAGGAGGGCCTTCTTTTAAATTTTTAACCTACTCATAGCAATTAACACCTATCTATACCTATGAACTTGATCCAAAAAACCATACAAAAGATAAGCATACACTTCAAGACCATCTATAACACCCAAGTAAAGGCTGCTCCTGAAAACAATTTTTAGTTGCACTGTGAGGTTCTTCCTAAGCCTGGTCGATCCTTTCTGTCCAAAGTGACCCATAATTGCATGAAGGTGAAGTATCCTAGACGTTGTCCTTATCTTCTTCCAGCAATAGTAAATCCAGCTCAACAGAAGGCTTCTACGTTACGAGTCACTGCTCCTTGCACTCCAACCAAGGCCAAGAAGACTACCAAAGTCCACCAGCAATTTGACAGTTTATTAACAGAGTACAAGTTCGCTCTTTATCTTGTAGACAAAGAAGTAACTCATACAACTTAGGCTCAACTTTGAAAAATTGAATCCCATCTTAGTAGACCAGATTTACTTTGAGGATAAGTCCTGCACACGATGGCCTCTTGAAGAGCTATGGCAGGACAGACATTCAAAATCTCTGTGTTCTGACATTTTTAATCGCCCAAGTTGGAATGCAAAAGCTTCAAAGCTAAAAATATTCTGTATTACATGCCTGAATATCTCATGGACGATATTTATTAGAAACAAGCAGTTTAGAATTGTACAAATAGCAGTACAAAAACTATGTAAGATTCAAAATTAATACTATTCAGCAAACATCTAATATTTTTTTTTTTTAGCAGATTATAGGTTTATTCCCTGGAAAAGAGCTGCAGGCTTCAAGAGCTTGGAGAAAACAAAAGAACTCTGAATTTACTAATGCATTTGTCATTCCACTGACAGGCTCTAAAAGATGGTCGTGCTAGGCTCAGACCAGAAAGAAGCTCTGCTGTGTAACACAAATGTTAGGAAAAGCTTTGACGTTACGTCATGGCTGAACGACAATGTCAGCAGTCCAAAAGACACTATGCAATATTGCAAATAATTTGGATTCATCAATTTGATCAACAGATGATATCCAACTGACATGTATTTCTGCTAAATTATGTACTTTGCACTATTCTAGAAGAGAACATAATGCAAGCTTGCTAGCATTACCTTAGCAGCAATAGATTCTAAAAGCATCCCAATTGTCATTCTTGACGGAAAAGCATGAGGGTTGATAATAAGATCTGGCCGCATTCCAGTGAGTCCTGAGAATGGCATATCAATATCTGACCAGAGTTGAGAGCATACACCTTTCTGGCCATGTCTACTGCTAAATTTATCACCAATTATAGGATTTCTGGGACGTCGGAAACGTATATTAACCTGAAAAAGAAAGGGGGAAAACATCCAATTGAGCCAGTGCCACTTCCAAGAAATATGTGAGAAAAGCAGCCAGAAACATTTAAAGCATGCTAAAGCATTGTGCTAAGTAGATCAACATGATGTGATTTTGTAAAATGGTGAGGAACCAAAACAACAGCACCAAAGCTAAACAATCCACATTGAACTCTCTCTCTCTCTAAAAGATGCAAGCATGTTCTTGCATGTTATGTTTCTCAAGCATAGATACAGCAATACACGAGCAAACATTCTCACAAAAAAGAATAAAAGTGACCGCCAAGGTAACAGTTATCTAGCAATCAGAAGGACAATTCACATCGTCAACACTCATAATAAAATTTAATCACATCATCAAACTATAAGTCCTCAAGTACTTCTTATCAGATATTAGATCATCTGTCTTCACTTATCAACATAGCTGCTTACTTTGGCACATATATATACCTGAGTGACGAAGAGTAGTCGACCAAGGGAAAAAAGTCAAAGACAAAAGGAGTAGAAAACCTTCAAACGCAACATATAAGTTCAACCAAAAAAATATTTTCATGTGAATATTTAGAAACATAAACAAATTAGCATACATTCTTTCAGAACCAACAATAATATTATTTTCATGTTAATATTTAGAACAAGCAGGAAAACTCACCTTCTGTAAGTTATTCTTGTTTTTCACATCAACAGCAACACAGTCTACAACAACGGACTCAGATCCTTTTAACTTGGTACTTGATGTTGAACTTGTTATCTCATTATAGATGCTGCAGTATGGTTCATTTGGCTTTATCCTCTGGCATTTATGCTAAAGAATCAGTAATTGGTGATGGGAAAGTTGTTTTGATGCAAGAAAGATTTTTTACCTGCCCAACATATGGAAGACCGTCAAAATCAACCAGATGATGAGATGACTTGTCTAGGTTGCTTCTTCTAAATATTCTATGTCCACGACCAGAATTGCTTCTCTGTTCAGTAAGGTCTATTGTTTCTGTCTGCATATTAGAACTCAAAGAAGTGAACAAGCAGAAAATGATAGCTGTGAATCAAGCAAAAACAATGAGCTAGCATAACCAAATCAGAAATGAAAATGCATAATTAGTATTTGTGAAAGACATTGATCATCTCTTTCTGTATATTCTATTTTAAGTTCTCTCTTTTTAAGGGGACAGGGAAGGTGATGTTTTTCAAGCATGAAATAACCCTAACAACATATATGATGTAACAATATCATCGTAGTCTAAAGCTGCAGCAAACAACTACTACAACTCAAAATTGTCCTAAATACTGTTAAGGGTTTGAAATGAAACAAGAAGACAAGTTGAACTAGTAGCACTCCTTGCCTCCTAAACCAGTCATTTAAGATGAAAACAAGACAAATCAATCAAGCAATAAGTACAAAGAAACAACAATATTAGCTAATTAGACTATGATATTTGATTCCTATAGTTGAAGAAAGACAAAAAATGAAGTTTGACAGTTATTGTAGTGTAGATGCGTATTACTTTAATGGATATAAGGAAATTAATTAGGAGAAACGAATCTAAAATTTTCCTTTTTTCTGCTTTATACTACAGTCTCGGGGAACCACGTCTTTCATCCTAAAAGATGGTTCTGTAGTAAAACAGCAAAAGAAAAAAATCAGCAAATACCTGCGACATGGTTAGCAAGTATTCAGTGCAGTCAAACCAGTGCTCCCATAAGGCACCTTAAACATCCACTACCAAGTATCATGAATTAGAAGATCTAGAACGCCTTTTGGAAGGAGACAAAAAACACACTTGGAGAAGGTTTTGGTACAAAGGGAAGATTCCATTATAGTGAATAATGTCTTCCATTATTAGCAGTTGGATATTGAGTTTGTCTAATGGTTTTCGGTGTGTTTTCAGCATGTGTAAACATGTAGAGTGGACACATAATTGTTCTTGGGAGGAGAAAGTTGGTGTAATCGGCAAAGAAATTTTTTTAATTAAAACTCAAGAAGTTAATTGATCACTTGTTGTGGATAGCCAATCTTTCCAGTTCACCACAACATTCCCTACTTGTCCGACCGTTGCTGAGCAGTTTTTGGATAGTAAGATGCATTCTTGATTCCTTTATTTAGTGATCTTATTGAGTAGGAATACTAATTGGAGCTAGAGATAATAATTCTAATTCCAATTTTATTTCTAGTGAAGATATAACTTCACTTAATTTAATCAAACCCCATTTCAAGATTCAATTCCATTACTCATGTATGACTGTATACTTCACCAACTAGGAGACAGTTCATATTCTATCCAGAAGCAAGTACTTGAAATGTTTCATACTAGTGTCTCAACAAACATTCTCTTAAGAACACAAATTTTCGTTTCTAAACCAGAAACCTCTGAAGATGGTTTATTAATCCCTAGAATGCTTGCACACTGGTCCATTGTAGTGCAAGAAGAAAGTTTAGGTGAGTCTGTGAACGGTTTTTAGGTTATCAAACACATTGCCTAGAATTATTTTGAATTACGTTTTTCGGTTATCAAACACTCAGGGAAGTGCTATACGGTAGTAACAACCACTTCTTTCTAATTGCTAACTTAAGAGATTTGGTAATCACACAAGTAGAAATGGCCCACATTTAGCCCAAAAAACGTAGAAGATGACCCAAAACACATTTCTTTAACATAGATATCTAAAAACGAGCATAATTTACTTAGCATAGCATATGATGCCTTACCTACCTGAAAACTTCTAATACTGGCATATATAGTTCACATGATTGGAAGCACTACAGACAATGTAAAGACATTCCCTTATTCCAGAATGAAAGGAGATACAGTCCATAGTCCAAGACCAGAGCCAACATCAATTACATTCTTGGGGGTCAATTATGCAAACTTCTATTAAATCCTAATTAGACTACATGACCAAAAAAGAAAAAAAGTACTTCGATTTTAGCCTGAACGCTACTAACAAATGTCTGTTAGTTCCTCAATACTCTTAGCAAAAGATGCAGGATGATAAAAACCTAGTACCCCAGTAAATTAAGACAAGATCTTAGATGTAAAGCAAAAGTGTTGAGATGAAGATTGATAATGTTCAACAAACAAATCAGTGAAACAAAAATTAAAGTGACTACAAGTACAATATGAAAAGATCATTGCGTACTGCATCTTTCTGAAAGATTGTAGTCAAGAAACTAAAACTCCAAGCACCACATGCTACCTGATATATGTGACCATGAAACATCCCACGTTCCACAGATGATTTATTCAAGACCATGGCATCCTCCATATCATATCTACAGGATACCAAGAAAAGTATAAGTACCTATAATATATAATCCAGATTTTCAAGATGTTTATAATTCATACCCTGAATAAGCCAAAACTGCCACAATAGCATTTGTTCCTAATGGAAACTCATCAATGTGGTACTTTTCATATGCCTTTGTGCGTACAATAGGTGTTTGAGGAGTCTGTAAGGCACAATACCAAGCAGAGTCAAAAGAAGGGTTAATCAACCACATTCAAAATATATTCAAAGACTGGAAAGTGAAATCAAAATACCCCCCAAAAATGAGAACTATACAAGTCATCAGAAGGGAGATCAGCAATCTGTTAAGAGTACGAACTTGCTACTCTAACTTTTATGCTACATGACAAATTGTCCACCTTGTCTCCCAAAATCTTGCATGATACTCGCATCTCACCAGATATCAAGTACAAATGTCTCTCTCACTTGTATCAGCACTTCCAAAGTATTTTGCAAATAAATTTTTGTCGGAAGTCACAGTAACATGCTAAATTATCGAAGAATGAACCTTTTTGATTGTTTTAGATGTTTCCATTCAGAAAATTGTTAAAAAGCAAATAGCACTATACCTCCATTTTATGTATATTACTTATTGCTACTGCTGGCACATCAGCAATCTAGATATGCAAGTGTAAATTGATCCATCTCGCAGTTTCATTGAGTTGGTTAAATGTTTGTGTTTAGGATATAGTTGTTCGCAAACAGGTTAATTTATCACAAGACTTCTTACCACATCAAAAGTAAGGTCAGTTTAACTATGAAATACAACACATAGGAGATTCTTATTGTTTAAAAAAAATTAGAATGTAAACAGTGTGTCTGAACCTAAATGCAAGTGTACAACAATCAACGCCAATGATAATCAAAGACCTACTGAAAACTAAATATGAAAATTTCCCATTCTTAATTGATCATAACAGTAAAGGCAATCCTGAATCAAATTATTGCCTAATCTTGCAAGGAAAAACCTAATAAGCAAGGGGCTGAAAGACAATCAACCTATTACATATTCCAAAAAGTGATCGACTCCAAACACACAGATGAACAAGGCAATACATGGAACAATATCACCTTTAATGGGTGAAAAAACTGCTTCATGAAGATGCACACCTAGAAGTGACCACTTCTTGAGTAGATCTTCGGGAGACCAAGTCATTGCCATCCTAATAATGAAGTTAACATAAACTAAAAAATCATCTAAAAGAACTCAGGTATTATGAACAATACCATTATTCATCAAGGTTCTTAACCATGATAGGCACCCCACCACAACCACATTTATATCCTCCCAGCATAAGTTCTGTTTGGTACAATCATGAAACGATTCGGTATGAAATCATCTCATCATTTGACCAGGACGATACTATTAATTCCTATCAACTTAACCTGAATTCTTGTGACACTTCTCATTGTTCACCAAAACAAAGATGTCATTGAAAAAGGAAAAAATTAGCGAAGTAAAATTGGATGAACCAGAAGGGAGAATTATTCCATATTGTCCTTTCGTTTCTCTTTCCCTTTTTCTCTCTTTTTCCTTATTGACCAAAGTGAATTGAAAAAAAAAGACTCCTACAGCTCACATTTGGCTCTTCTATATAGCAGCATTTTCTGCTTTAGCTGCTCTACCACCCAGGATAAAAATTTAAAGCAATCGTCTTACACATTTTTTTTTTAAATTTATTAAGCATGAAACAGTGAGAATATCTATTACCATTAAAAACTAACTGAAAGGAAAAGAATTTAATAATGAGGAGGAAGCAATACAACCAAAATAATAATAATAATAATGTTGCTCTGCACCGCCACTACCAAGGAATCATTTTATTGGAAATGCCGTTTTCTATAAAAGGCAAACGGACAAAAACTTTTCAGAACAAACCTGAAGATGATAAAGCTTTTGATCAGCACGACTGTGTAATGCTTGAGAAGGGAATCCCATGGTTTGTTTTCCCATCTAGATGACATAGAGCATAAATAGTAAGAATAGTAGCACTTATACAAACAAATTAACTGTTTGAACCACGTGGCAAACCTGACATTGGTACATATTACGAGGGCTTTGATTGTGATCTGACCAAGGTGTAAGATTAGCAACAACACTCAATATCCCAGTTGGGTGAATTTCTTCATGAGTTGCAGGAAACATATTCTTCCTCCCACCATCTCCACCATCAGGACAGCTTATTTCCATATAGACCTGCACAAAGCAGTATCCTTATAAGAAGGCAAAATTCCGCACTACAATGGATCCAGTGCAAGAGTTAAGTCCCCTTTAATTTGTAGCAGAAAATCTTTATGTAGTTACAGAAGTACAAGTAGGCTGAAGTACCTATTGGCAATTATAACTACCTGTTCAAAGGGTCCGATAAGTTCAACCTTGTTGCCCTCTTCAGGAGGGATCGAGATATTTCTGACTGGACGAACAAATCTTGAAGGAGATGTGAACAGGAATAAGCCAGGGTATGCCCCACACATGCTCAAAGGAACATATCCCACCTCAAGATCCTCAGGAATCTATTATTTCCGTACATTATAAGTACTGATTTAAAAAACTATTTTTGAAACATAAAGCAACAAAACATACCTGTGCTGTTGCTGACAATTTTAATCTTCGCATGTGTGTGACCGCCTTTTCAACTAGGTCAGATGGTATTGAACCAACAACACGACCATCTAAAAGAACAGAAAGAACTTTAGGAGGACCAGCCTGCACAAGCTTTGGCAGCGAGGGTGTCATTCCAACACCAACAAGAACACTCAGGATTGACATCGTAGTTTTTAGGAAGTCTCTGACATTTCCCTTGTTATCGTAGTATGAAGTGATACCTGGCAAAATGTTACATACCATTATAATTTAACCATGAAAAATACAGCTATCAAGTTTGCAAGCATTCCACATTTCTTGTTAGGCACAAAACCTACATCTTGGCAATTCACACAAATTCAAATGACATCTCACAGGCCAGAATACACACACACACACACACATATATAACACAGCCAGTATCATTTGTATACCAACCTAATCTTTGTTGAGAATATCTCATTGTTGAAAATGTCTAGTTACTAGGATCCTATATCAATTATGACTGCTCTTAAGTTTCATTCTTTGCTTGACCTGTGATGTCATATGAGTGTTTCAGCAAATTCTACTTAAGTATTACTAGATCCTTCAATCAAGACTAAAGAGTAAGAAGAAATTTTATGCATCTTTACCCATGCACCCAATGGCAATTTATTCGCCTCCTACATTCTTGGAGATAGCCTGGTTCTTGATATTAACTAGAATGGAATAGATCTATGCATTTTGTACACAGAGCTGTGGCCCAACTGAGGCATCAACCATCTTACATTTTTCAGTGGGGCTCATATGCTTTACATCTTTATTTAAGGCATCACTCTCCACTTTAGCTTCTGGCACCCAATCTGTTTAAGTACCAAGGCTACACTAGAGCTTTTAATCAATGGGTTTGGAATACCAGTTGACAGAAGAGGGGTGCTAAGAGATTGCGAGCAAGGACCCCATACTGAGATGAGTAAGGGGCCCAGAATAACATCATTAACTGATTACTGAAATCTTTGCAGACAACTAAAGAAATCCCTTTTAATTGCCTAGCACCAGTTAGGAGACATTTTGCCAAATACTTTTACATTTATCACTTTACTTTTTTTTCAAATTATATACAGAAAGAAAAGCATTTTTAAGTCTAAGTAGTAATGCTACGATTCTTTAACTTTCAACAGGCTAATCAGATGTGACGTGCCTGACTGTATCTAAACATAATGCATAATAAACAGCCTATTAAGAGCCATATCTTCTAAGTTTTTGAGTGCCCATTAGGAGGCAATTGGAAATCAGTCCAGTGACAGGTCTCATTCATTTGATGGACTATACAGACTTTATTGTGTTTGTTATTTTATACCTTTCAACATAAGAAGGATGGACGGAAGTTGAGATGGAGGTAGGAAGCTACATATCTGGAATGGTGGACAAGTGGACAAAGAGTTGGACAAGATTAGTAAATTAAATGAATGGAACTCTCAAAATCTTTTAGGACTAAAGCATAATGATATTCTAATATGTTGCAGATTAGTTTTGTGGGATTGACAGTTAAATTTTACAGAGCTTGACAACAAATAGTATATGAAATCTTAGAGTTAAAGCACAGCAATTACAAAATATATCAGCTAAAAATGCTAGGTATTGGTTGGCCAAACTTCAGGGGCTACTTGTAATTGAGTTGAAAGACATTATCCTTACATGGTTTTCTTGCCAAAACTTACTTAGAGCACAAATCATCATATGCTCTATATTTACCTTCTTATGATCTTTCCCTGAACACCTTTTTATCATTTAAGATTTTAATGAGGCATAGTCTTAACTATTATAACTGGCCAATTCTTCAAAACTTACTTGTAATTGAGTTGAAAGACATTATCCTTACATGGTCTTCTTGCCAAAACTTATTTGGAGCACAAATCATCACATGCTCTATACTTACCTTCTTATGGCCTTTCCCTGAACATCTTTTTATCATTTAAGATTTTAATGAGGCATAGTCTTAACTATTATAAACTGGCCAATTCTTCAAATGTCAACCAAGTATCATATGATTCTCGCTTTCCTAGCCTCCTAACATATTGTAAAGCAAGCAATTTAGAAGACATAAACCTCCTTCAATCTTATTCTGTTAAAACTCTGAAACATATATATATTTTAGAAACATATTTCCCACATATATGAATCTCAAAGAAATTTTCATTGCACCAAAGAAGTACAAATAATACCAAAGAAATTTAAGGCCCAAATGGATTTCCTTGCTTGTCTTTTTAAGAGAAGTAATTAAATGAGACGGGCCGCACATAATTTTTTATGCAGTAGTGCATAAATTTAAGACCTTACTCGAATTCCCACTAAATCTAAGCTCTTTATTTTCAACCTGTGTTCGCTTTCAGAGCTCCAAGCCTTAACAAGTTGACCTTTCAATATTGCTATGTCAAGATAGCATAAGCAGTTATTCAACTTGACCACTTGAAGATCGTCAGACTACACAGTCACTTGTCTTACTAGAATTCTTCAAGTCAAATACTAAAGACAGAAGCTCTTTAAACTAACTTCACAATAATGATATACTCTACAAAATTACTGCACCTAAAGTAATAACAACTAATGGCCAACACATGTGCCCCTAGAAGATAAAAAGGACATGGAGCTCACTATAAGAGGATTTTTCACAGACAATTGAGTTCTCAATTTGGTGAAAATCAATTTCCCTAGGACTATTTTCTTATTTACTTGGTGTGATACTTAGCATCTATTTTCTCTGTTTCAGCATACTCTATCCCAATTCAGGTTTCCCTTCTTTACTTGGTGTGATACTCACTTTCCCTTTTCCCTGTTTCAGCGTACTCTGTATCAATTCAGGTTCCAAGTGACATAGTAAACTACTGAAGTCAAAAGCACCAGCTGCATCATATATTTACAAGCTGTCATTTGCAAGGCCAGAAAACATGTTTGGTATTTATCTGCTTTATATAAATAAGCACAACAAAATGGATTGTACCATATAGGCTTGACTTTTTTACACAACCTTCTCAATAACTCGATTCACAAAACAAAAAATATATTATATTTGAGTTAGGAGCGTATGAGCCATGAGTTAAGAGTTATCAACTGTGATAGATTTCTAAGGTACGCATGGCCTTCAAGTTAAAACTAAAAATCTTGTACGCTAATGAAGGAGCCATGGAAAAGAAGGAGTGTGTCTCCATTTTCTCAGCACTCTCTAGCCAGAACACTCCTGCAAAACACGCATGATCTCCATTGTTCTTCCCGCAGAACAGTTTTCGCTATTTTTGTAACATGCAATCAGATTTCCGCAACCAAAGCAAACTGAAATATCATACATCTTCAAGTGGTTTCAGGCCAAATTCAAAATTTAAGCCACATGTACGAGTTTTTTCCCCCCTTTTCTCTTCTTTTCTTTTTTTGACAAGACATGCATGAGTTCTCAAAACAATCCACATGTGACATCACTAAAGAGTATATCCTTGGTAAGCATGAATCACCAAAACCTTGAATACGTTAACCAAACCAACAGAGTGATATTCTCTCTTCATCAGAAGCCCAGCTGATGCATCAGTATCATATCTATTTAACAAATGTCAACCATTTTTTTTATTTCTCGAACAATTTCTTCATAATCTATCGTGTTTATGACACATTGTGAATTATCCATAACATGTGCAAACCCAGCACTTGCTAGAGATCATGCCATGACCATTTAGGAAATAGGGAAAGTTAAAAATTTCCCATCTTTGTAAGCATTAGTACCAGCTTGAATTTCTCAATTAAACAAATATAATAAACGAGCATAAAAATCTGCTTTGGAGATCAATAAGCAGAGGAGACCAACTTACGGCAAGAAGAAGACATATGGTTCAGTAAACCACAGGGCTCCCCATCAGGTGTGTGAACAGGGCAGAGAAAACCCCAGGATCTGTAAATTATCAAAGGGTCCAAACAATGAGTGAAAAGCAGAAAGACAGGGAAACATATGTGCAAAGCGAAAACCTCAAAGTGAATAACAATTTCAAGCAAAATATGAATCAACAGAAAGAAAACCCACTCAGGAAGCAGTTTCCGCACAGTTGTAGTGCGAAGACCAGCAAATGAAGAGCCTCGATGTACAGCTCGAAAGTGTGAAAGGAATCGGAGAAAATTTAGCCTCTCTGCCTGAACTGTCATACCAGCTCTCTAACAACCAAAACATTATTGATAGATTAGATCCAAAAATTTCAAGGTAGAACAACAAGAACAAAATGCATATGGTATTTTGTTGCTGCTCTTGGATCAGAATCCAAAATTGAGACCAGCAGCGGTCTTTCTATAAAAACACAAAATGTGAAGATAATAGCTTCAGCTTCAGAAAAAGCTGAAGCTTGACAAAAGCATTCATGACATCTCAGATCAATAAAACAATTTTAAAAGCAAATATCAAATATCCAAGAAGCCATAAAATGTGTCACAACCATGCTCCTCCAGATAATCTAGGATAAAGAAACCAATATTTGATGCGATATAGATGCATATTGTCATGCAATGAGAAGTCAAATATGGTTTGATGAAGAAACCAAGAGATATAAGTCTCCAGCATATTTTCATTAACATGCCTGTTTGAAAGTCTAATTCGTTGGACTAGTATTATAGTTGTAGCTTATCCATCTACAGAATATTCTACTTTTCATCGTGTTGAGCCAATATATATGAGAAGGCATTAGTTTCCAAGGTATTTGAATTATTAAAGAAGATACGCCTTTTTTTCTTAACATACAATCTCAAATGTATCTTTCGTCATATATGTTGTTACGGTCATGAGGAAGCTTAATTGTTCTTTTTTTGGTATTTATGGCATATTTTGGTGACTACACAGTAAATATCATATTTTCTTCGGAGAATTGGTACAATAGTCAGTACTAATGTTGTTCTACAAATCATATGTAAGATCTATCTTTCTCAGCAATATCACTATCACATATACCGATGCTCCTCTATCTTTTCTTCTTGCTCTAACAGGTTATTAGCCCTAGTCACTCAGCAACTGTTAACTTTAAGTCTCAAGTTCTTGAAGAAGTTCTACGGCAACCATAAAAGAGAGGAGAGAGAGAGAGAGAGAGGAGAAACAAAAATTCCGTTTCTCCAACATTGACTCACTGCTAGATGGCTAGTTAGTGAGCTGACTCTACTATGGCCAAGAACAGATGGATACACAAAATTTTCCACGTGCAGGAGAGGCCTAGGCCTGTCCTCACAACAACAAAAAGAAAAGCACCATGTAATACATTGCCTTTTATCATTTTTGATAATCTGTGTTATACTCCTTGTAATTGGTGATCTCTCACAACAGTAACCATTTAAAGACCATAATACATGAATCCTGCTGATATGGATCATCAGACCATGTGCAATCAAAACAAACAAAATTTCTATTTCTGATTACACCAAAAAGAAAGGAAAAAAATACTTTATCACGTTCTTAACAACTATCCTAGGTACAGCTCAGCTAATATGAAAACAATTCTAGTAGCCTCCAACTTTCTCCAATGCAATGGGAAAATAGATGTTGCACGGTAATTGGTCAAAAAGCATCCATCTAGATTCCCCAAAAACAAAGAAAAAACTAAGGATTTCTAACAAAGTAGGTCTACTTGGAGAATCAACCATGGATGAGGTCCACAAATAAATGAACAAAAAAAGGGTACCCACCAGAAGACTTGATATTGACAATTTTTTGGGTAACTAGCTTGTTTGAATTGAATTGAGTGGAATAGATTCTTTTGCTACTACCGTGCCTGTTGATTAACCCATATTCGCTATAGGGCTTTAAGTTTTTTATTGCTCGGGCTAGCTTTCCTAGTTTCCTATCCAGATCAAAGTTCTAGTGTCATCTAGCATCAGGCTTCCTGTCATACTGTAGTGGAACAAATCTTTCAATGGAAAAAGGCAGAGAAGGGTTTCTCCCATACATATTTTCTCTTGCCCTTACACTATTTGGATCTACTTAGATTTTCAATATGTAAAAAGAAATCACCAAGAAGGGAAGAAGACAAGCATTGTTCTTAACAAGTTAGCAACCACTAACAAGGATTTCATGGCCACATCACTGATTACCTTTTATATAATTTCCAAATTTTAGAAAGAGAATGTTATTTAAGTTCAGGATAATGTTGGATCATATTGGAGGTTAAAATGTATTGGCATTAATCTTTAACTAGAAAAAAAAAAAGGAAGCCCAATCCACTAGATACTGTTAAATCTCATCTAATGAAAGAAATACAGGAAAACAGTATCCTTTGCCAAACAACCAGTAGTTGCTCCTTACATATATTTATCTATCAAACAAAGTGGGAATTCAACAACACAATAGAGATCATTCAAACAGCCAATTGAATTGCCAGAATTACTTCTATACTTCGTAAAATCAAGCAAAACTCTAAGCAACATACAGAAGATAGCACCCCGACAACCAACTTTACCCCCAGGACTACTCCAAAAAAATGATGAGAAGACCAGTAGTATGCAAATACCTGCTGCAAATCCAGCCCAGATTGGGTAACCAGTGTTCCAGTCTTCAGCATGTTATCAATAGCTGAGCTGATCTGTTTAGGAGAATTTTTTTTCGATAAGCTTCTTGATGTCAGCTACTGCAATAGCCAAAGCAGAAAAGAGATCAATTCTGCCGGTTAGTTGTCTAGATTATGAAGATAATCCTCCTTTGTGCTTCCAATGCACCCCAAATTAACAATTAAATACAGAAAAACTCAATTTTGCAAGCATCATCAATATAAGTGCCAAATAATGTCTTCAACCATCCTATTCATTTAGTAATCTATGGACCTAAAACCAATAAAATGTATATAATAAAAAGGTAATAATGCTGAAATATTCTTAGGTAAGTAATTCAAGGAAAATACAGTTTATATCAGTACAGTAGTTTTTGGAATGCTAACAAGTTTGAATTAACAAAACCAAAATTTTACCCAAGCACTATATGGTAAACATGATAGACATTAAATGCAGTCTATCTGCTGCTATATCATCCTGGATCTTCGCTATTTCCTAATCCCTACTCTCATAATCACCAAACACTCCATTGTCTTCATTTCTCTCTCCCTGAACTTTAACTTTGTTAATGCTACTATCTTAATGTCCTCCAAAAACCATTTGCTAAATTGAGGCTACTTCTTTTACATGCTTTGGTGCATTATGGTTTCACACAGAGAGATAAATGAACTGAAAAAAAGGCTGGAGAAGCAATGGGAAAATTTAGAGGGACAAAAACACACCTATTTTACACACCTAAATGGCCAAATTTAGCAGGCCCAGAATACGGGATCTAACAAACACAAGGAAAGTCTTTACTGAAAAGGAATGAGAAAATTCAGCTTAGAGTGTATTCTGTACTACCGACTTATTTTCCCACTTGTAATGCAAGGTGGAAGCGTACCTAATGAAACTTATCAGATCCTTCCTCTATCTCTGATATGCAGATTTATTCATCACCAAACAATTACCATTTAAAAAATGAGATGGCCCCCAGCTCTCAGCACTACAATATATAAAAAGACCTAAGTAAGGAAGTGATAGCCACCCAAAAGGAAGATACAACAGCAACACTTCTACTCTTTCATCAATTGAAACACCAAATTAGTTCCTTAATGTGATAGCCAATTGTTGGTAGTTTGTACAGCATATCAAGTCAAATCTTCAAGATTTGATGTTTCCATCAGCTCTATTATAGTTCTGCCCTATGTTATAGCAAACCTCCTGTAACCTAACAGGCTTGATCTTTTACTTGCCTTTCCAAATGTCTAACTTTTGCCTAGTCCAATCTATATGTGGATTCAGGTGATAGAATTCTTTGACACGAATAACAATCTAATACAACTAGTATTTCAATTTGATAAGATGTTTTGCAACTATTTCTTAACTGTTAGGAAATATTCAATAATGTATTGACTATAAAATCACTATTTTCTCATTCAATTAGCTAATTATTTAGTTAGTCAATTAACTTTGCAAGTTTCTTAACCTTTTTTCCCCTAGAAGGAACACAATTAGGATCTAGAAAACTAAAGGTCTTTAAGAATTGTGAATATTTGTTTCTAAGATTGATGCAATGTTGACATCGTCTAATTTCTTTTACATGAAGTTGCCCTCTTTCCTGTCTCCTCTGCAAAACATTACGACTTGCTTTTCATCTTGTTTCTCCTTCTGCCTTTCCTGTCCTTTATCATAAGTTCCAAGTACATATTCTCCAGATCACTGTTTCTGGTATAGTTTATTAATCAATAATCATAACCTACAAATAACAACATATGTTCATTCACTATGAACTTCAAACTGAAAAAGAAAAAATGCATATCAACCCAATCTCCAAAAAAAAGCATGTTAAATATTGTTACTTCAGGATAACAGAGGAAGTTTCAATCTTATTGATTTTTAGATGACATGGAAAAAAGCATCCAGCTGGAATTTGAGAATCATAATAGTAACATACAGCTGTTGATGTCAAATTTATTGCTGTTATTAGCTTCATCTTGAAGGAGACTTTTCATCTTGAGCAACCACTCTTGTAGCTTTTCCTGAAAAAAGGTAACACAAATATAACACAAATAACAAAAATTGAGTTTGATATTCCACTTTGCTGAATATTGTGGTAGTCCACTAAAAATTAACAACACCCTTATTGGGGGAATTTGCTTGAACCCATACAAGGTCATTTATGCAGAAAAATACATGCTATGCAACGAGGGAAAAAAAAGAAAAGATCAAACAACATAAGGATGTCTAAATTAAATTAGAAGTTAGACCATTGACATCATAAACATTGAAATAGTAGGAAAGACAACTACAAATTTGGAGCGCCGGTTAAAATGTGGGAGCCTAAATTTTAAAATTTGAGAATGCCATTTTGCAATAGTAATAAACGTATAGTTTGACGGGCTACTGATCATGGTATTATAGCCAAAAGGTGGAAGACTCTTGGGTACATTTATAGACCTGGATTATCCACTAGGTAGAATACAAAGCTGGCCACTCAAATCAGATGTGAGTGCTTTCCTTTTTTACCTTGTTGCCCTTTTGGAACTTTTTTAAGTATAAGTCTTTTGATCATTCCTCTACTTTCATTGAGTCCAATTTCGGTTGACTAGTTTCTCCTTTTCTGGATCATGATTATAGTCACAGCTATAATTTTTACGCAACTTTTTCTTGATCATTTGTTGATTCCTTCACTTTAACAAGTCCAGTTTTGGTTCATTTCTCATTTCTTTTTTATCTGGAGAAATTTTACCTTACACAGGGTGAGGTTTCTACACTCTGGACAATGGGGAATGAGGAGAGTGACGATAAACAAATTCACACACTCTGGTTTTGTTGTTCTCTTTTTCTTGTGGGGGAAGGTGGATAAGACTAGCATATGCAACATCTACCATTATGACCTGATGAACAATCACATAAAGTACGGATAAGATTTAGAAAAAATGTTTGTTTTAGTGAAGCTAATTCTGCACTTATAAAATCTCAATCAGATTTGTGGAATTATTTTTGCACTTGTTAAACCAACTCATCCTCCCATTTTGATTGCTAGGACTATAAACAACATCCAACACAAGACCTTAATAATGTCTTAAAAACATCAATAGCCAACATCTTAATACCATTGGCGTTTTAAATTTTATTATATTTCTACAATTTTTTTTTTTTGTTAAGCATATTCCTACAAGTGTTAAAGAAGATGAATTTGAGGCTACATGACAAACACAAGGTCATAATTTACCACAAAATAGCACAAGAGTTCTCCCAGCAATAAATGAACTGATTATATATATGACCTGTGTTTTGGGGGAAAGGAGACCCCAAGGCACTGTTTGGATTGAGGGAATGGGAGGGAAAGAAAAGGCAAGGAATTGGAAAGATTTGATTTTTGTTGTTTGGATTCATTTTTTAGGAGGGAAAGGAAACGATAGGGAGGGAAGGGTCTAGTTGTTTTGTTGAGTTATGGCAAAATGAAACTAAATTAATTTAAATAATTTAAATTTTTTTTAAGATCATTTTTCCCTGTCTTGTCCAATAAATTAACACTTGAATCTTGTTCTTTCCTTTCTTTTTCCTTCTTCAATCCAAACAAAAATTCAGTATTTCCTTTCTTTTCCTTCCATACTTAATCCAAACAAGATAGATGAAAATCACTCTCCTCTCCTTTCTTTACCATTGGTATCCTTTCCTCTGCTTTCCCTTCATTTCCTTCAAACTAAACGGTGCCTTAAAGTAAAGAAAATCATACTCCTCTCAAGTACATAAATTTCTCCATAATTGACAAGTTTTGGCTGTTGAGGAATTATTGTTTACTACTCTTTTGCACAAGACTAAAAGACAATGCAGTTTTTCTCAATCTACTAATACATTTATAGATAATTATTATCCAGATATATGTTGACTTTGGTAGCTCAATCTGGTCTGCTACCTGTAAGAGAACAAAGAGTACAAGCTAGATTCAAGAGTTGGTCATTGAAGAATTTTTCAAAATAGTTGTCTGTAGCTACCACAATTCTGCAACTGGATTACGTGAGATTCAGTGTTTCTTCTTATCGTGGCAATTGCACTATATAGATGGTGTCACAGGTGGAACAAGAAATGGAAAATCCCTTTAACCCATGATCAAAGGTTTGGTTTTTAGGATAAACCAATAAAAATCTCTTGATAAAGGGGCTGGTTCAGCACACACCCTTAGTAGTTCTAATTGAAGAACTAACAACAAAGCTTTCATTAGATGTCAAACAAAATTACACATGATTAGTCTGAATACTTCTAGAAATGCATATGTGAGAGAGGATTTAATCTAATTCACATCTCTAACTATTCCTAAGAATCCTAATCTAATTGCTTCATTATCCTTGTCTTGATAATATAATGGAAGTAGACCTTATCCTACTAATTTTAAAAAAATTCATCCTGCATCAGATGGTGCTGCGTATGTTCTTGAGAGACCCAAAAACAAATTAAGATGTTTCAATGTTGAGAGAAATGCATGTCTAGTTGTGATTGCATGATTTGTTAACTAAGTACACGTGCATATTACAAATATGCAATTTATGAACTCTCAATTGCTCACCAGCCAAGCTGCTTGGTGAATTACATCTTTAGGTCTTGGATCCCCTATGTTTTGTCTATCTCATTAATGACTATCAATGAAATAAAGGTTTAGGAAACCTACAAGATTAGGTAGTCAAAATTTGAATTACAAAACAAAACTACTTACAGCTGTACTAATCCATAAGTAGGGTTGATTGAGTCTAAGCTTGCAACCCACCTCACTCCTCTTGCGATCCTAGTCATGCCCTAGCAAGACATAATACAGCATACTTTCCAGGACTCTAAGAGGTGTAAAGCCAAGAGCAGATTTACACCCTCTATCACTTTGTTTTCCAGTCATGCCCTAAAATCTTTCCAAGATAAACTCGGAGCAAGAAATAATAAACCATGCTTCAAGGGGCTTAACAGGTGTAAAACCCAAGAATGAAACATTTCCATCTGCATCTCTCCCAAAGTGAGATAATATACCGTACTTTCGAGATGTAACACCCAGACTTTCTTGGTTCATATCCCAACCAAAATCCAAAAGGAACAACAGCAAAACAGATTTGAGGTCTCACTCTGCCCTCATTGCTTTCTTAAAGCCAAAAGGAACAACTGCAAGACAGTTTAGAGCACTAACTGAGCCCTTGCTTGTTTTCCTTTACTGTAAAATTGCTGGCTTAGATGCCCAGGAACTAATATATCCTACCGCTTGAAGAAACACTGTCAAACATCTATGGAAATTTTAGTAGGTTTTGTTAGGGTGTTATCTCTTGCTTGTATATTAATGCACAAAACTAAAAACTGCCTTTTAAAAACTTTTGATCTTGTTGCACTAGATAGATTGTGCCTCTCACTAGAAGTCCTGACTGTGCAAGTATTAATCTGCTACTACTATTCTTAAAGTAAGAACCTGCACCATGATAAATCAACATAATAACCAACACCATGGTCTACGACAAGCAACCTACCGCAGGTTTACCAATTTTCATGCAATGCATTTTGCCACTTTTAAATAAGTATCATAAATTTGCCTCCTGCCCTCTCCCATTTCCGGCAGCGATGTTAGTGAATGTCATTAATGCCCAACCACCTATGATTCCCAACCCAAACCCCAACTGAAAATGGAAAAAAGAGACACGCAGCAGAGGTAGGCAACAGGAAAACTAATGAAAGCACCAGAACACTTGAGAAAGATTTGCAATTCTCCAGTCCAAGATTTAGTTCATAGGGATATGAAAGAAGGCTTGGCTCAGGAATATTGTCCTTGCTTGCAAGTCCATTCTCGGATCCATTATACTGTTTTTTTATTTTTTGCCAGATAGACTTTTAAAAATTTTTTAAAGGAGGATTTCCTGAACAAGACTAGAGTAAGAATGCAAATTAACAAACCAGTTTAATCATAAAGTTTCTACATGCTGCAACCTCAAGAGTAGAAAATAACAATGAATGCACTTTGATAGAAAACTTTGGTAGTTTGGTGTAAAAATAAGTAGCTTCATTTCCACATAAAGTTTCATCTTAGAAATTTTTAGAATAAACAAAGCAACCTCTCTTCATAGGCAGCAAAGGTAAAAGGCCTTTAACTGCAAAACTATACCTTATTCATGATATCGGTTTCCTTTTACACAATGCATTGGTTATGGTGGACCTTCAAATGACACTGCCATCTTCAACCAAGATTCTAGAGGCCCCTTGGGCAAAATGGTTTCATTTGAAAAGCATTTTCTTGCCATGCAACCTGGAATTTGGCATCCAACAGGACGTAATCCAAAACTAACCATGTGGAGAGCCATTTACTAAATGAAAGAGGGGATGATTAAGTTAGAGTATGATAAACCTAATCCATTTCTTGGCAAGCCCCTGATCCAACAGATATAGCAGTAATAAAATGATAATAGTCCTCAACTATCACCACTTGAAAACCAACTTGTGACAGGGCAAAAAGGCCAGTAGCAGAATGAAAATCTTAAAAAGCAGGATTTGACTATCAACAATTAGCTTATCCAACAGAGAAATACAGTCCATTTTTCAGATAATTTCTTAATCATCTGCATCAAAATCTATATGTCAAATAAATCACATGTACCACTCTCTTCTTAAAGAGTTACCACAAATTGTAGCCATAAATTCTAGAAGTGTTCATTAAAGCAATCACAACAACATTTAACCCTGCTATAATGTTAAAAATGAGAAGTGTTCAGAGCTGGACCTTGAGGTAAATGGTGATCAAGTGACCAGGCAACAAAACTTCCTGATTTTGCAAAGAATCTGGATTGTCTGGCATAGAAGTATGATCTACCAGAGAAAAAAGCTTCTGCAACATAAAATCTAGAGAGAAGAAGATGAAAAAAACTTATATCAAGGCTTAACGTGATATGCATATGACAAATATACATATATAAATACATGCAACATATATATATAGGTGTGCATGCGTCTACAAAGACAGACAAAGGGAGACAAACACACTCTATTGACACATGCACACAGTCACACACAAACAGAGAAAACGAACTAACATGAGCAAGTTGAATTTGTCATGATTGTTATCAAGATGAACAAATATGTAGTCCTTCAAAACAGCAGCAGCAACCTGCAAAAAAGAGAGGTAAAGAACCATTACACAGAATAACGTAGAGACTCCGACAACTAGAAGTTAACCAAACAAACAACCGAATATACTTCTGACAATCGCATATCCAGATAACAAAAGCTGACTAAGAACTCATGAGAATCATTCTCAATAAAACTTCGGACATATAACTGTCTAAGATCTTAAAAAAAAAAGATGGACTTACAACAGAGGGACTTTCATTCTCCAGTCCAATCATAACAGGTTGAAAGTGTTCCCCTGAAAAATGATGAGATTCATAATGCATGGTGCAAAAGAGAGAACTTTAAGCAATTATTAGTACCAATGGACAGAACCATTACGCACCGATGTGTTGCAGGCACTGGTTATGAGTAAAAAGAGACAGGTCCTGAACCTCATCAAGAATAATTTTGCTCGTTCTCCAACAAGCTGGGAGCCAACAGAGCCTTTTACGCAATCGTAATTATCATCATAACAAGACGTCAAGCACGCAAAGATTTCATGGTCCGTAGTGTCAGCTAATGCCTACAAGGAATAACATCAGATGCGCAGTAAGCAAGAAACCCACAAAGTGGATAGAGAAAAATAAGGCCTAGTAAATCCAAAAATCACAAGTATCTTAAAGCCTAAAAAGACTTGCTATTCTATAGAGCTGTGACCAATCTCACTGTTACTCAATAACAGAAAATGCTCTTCAAGCTAAAAGAATATGAATCTAACATAAATCTACTAGTGATACATTAAAATTAATCCTGAAACCATCAAAATCGTCCTACAAATAAGTAGAATTTCCAGAGAATCTATTTTATCCAAAATTCTACAAACACCTTTATCCTTATCTATGTATTATCAGCACTGGAATTTACCAATGTATTATTAACTTCTCTTACAGCCATTCTATCATTTATTTTCACTCTTAAACATGATTAGTGGAATAGTAGGTGAGCGTGGCCATTTTTCCCTTAGCAGATAAGAAAGACATTCTACAAAGCGTGTCACTCAGATTATGCATCAAGTATGAGAAGCATGCATAGATATAAAGATGATAGTGAAAAATACCTTTAGCATAACACCAACAGGAAGCATATATTCCCTTCCTTGTATCCTACAATGGTACAAATAGTAACATTAGCCAGGACCTTTTTTCCACTGTCCCTGAATAACTTCCATGAAATTTCAGAAACAATCCTCACCAGAAGGCAAGTCTGGCACTTCCGTTACTAAGATAATAAAGTCTCAGTGTCACTGCTGATTGGTCCTCTCTAACACATCTGGAAATAAGAAAGAGGGGAATACTGTTAATAAACTAAGGAGCTCATATGCTGAGACACAAGTATAGAGCTACTTTTGAAGCACTGTTTGGTTTACTTAACTGATAGGAACTATACATCTTGTACAAGTGATATCATGCATTGTGACTTCAGAATACCAGCTCAAAATGCATACAAGTAATGTAGAACTACAAGTAATTATCGTACTATCAAGTAATCATGTCAATCAAGGGGAGGGGGGAAAAAAGCCTTAACTTAAATATTATAGCTGCAAAGAAACAAACCTTATGACAACAGCTTTATCAGTGTATCCTTCTCGCCGTTCACGAAATGAATTTCGCACCATACTTGTAGGCTGGAAATTAGACATGGAACCCAAGATGAATTATTAGAATAGATCAAAAAAAGTAACATCAAGAAAATGTTTCATATCCATTAAAAATTAAAAGTCTTTTATATAATTGTCAAATTGCAAATCAACCTTGAATCTGAGCTGTTTCCTTAAAAGAATCTACTAAAACCTGCTCTATTAACACCATAAATGCCCTACTTACATAGTTCCGCTTTGGCAAAATTAGAAGTCGAACAACTCTTTCAAGCCCATTCAAAATGAAGTATCTGATAAAGAAATAAAACTACATTACATTCAAATGCAGATTATATATTCAATATATTATTAATAAATTAAGCTGGTTGAAAAATCATGTCAAGTATATCAGAAACACGAGGTAATCATCAGCCAAGAGCACACTAGAGAAATCATTAGCACACTTACCCACCCATTTCCGACTGCTCCTCTTTGAGAGAAACTAGTTTTTTGGGAGGAAGATTCCTCAGGTAACAAAGTTTTGACTGCACAAGGCATAACCAGAGTCCAATATCAGACAACAAAGAAATACAAAGAACAGTCAGTAGTTAGCTAAATATCACATACGATGAAAACTTTCACATTAATATAGCATGGCATGCACTGAAGACATATGTTGCAGCTGAACTCCATAGCATGGAAGTCAAAGTTTACTCAGTAATGCCACTTAAATCTTTGAATTCTGCCAACGAATACCATCTCTGACAATGTAAGTACAACTTGCATGAGATCCTTCTGTTCCAAATGGTGAACTTCAACGTGTTATAGATGAGAAATCATAGTCTCATGACCATCCAAATTTACTTATTCTTTTTTAAAACTTCCAGTGGTTCATGGCACAGCTTACCCAATTAACTTCCATAATTGGGCATCAAAGAGTTGAACTAACGAGCTTGTCAAAATAAAAATTGATGGCAAAAAAGATTCATCATATACATTGCCTGAATAGACCTAACTATCGAATTACTACAGATAACCTATCTTATATCAAATTTTTTTTGACCTTAATCGAGTAAGATTCAATACTTTCCACTCTTAAGTTCCATCATCTTCTGCGAAGATTCGAGAGAAATTATGTGCATTTCAAATCCAATACAAAGAAGGTTGATCATCTTCATCAAGGTTGGGATTACATAAGCCAACCAATGCGGACTTCAAATATGATAAGTGATGTATAGTAAAAGTAAATAATGAAGCATGGGCCATACTTATGCCATTGTTCTTTGTTCTGCAATAAAGAAAGCAGTTTTACTGCATCAATAGTCTGAAATCAGTTCATCAGTGGACAACTAGCTTCTTTTTTTTATTGCCTAATCTTAAATTACCTCACATTTCGGTGTCTTTATTCACTACTAAACATGTCACATATACAAAAATTTAACGGTTCTAAACTACAAAATTAGCCACCTCTAAAGTTCAAAAAATAATGTAAAAGGCCATTGACCTTCAACATAATCGGGAACTGCCCAAAATTAAATTTTTCTCGAATGACAGCTCCATCACCATATTGAAAGCAGATGTCCATCATGAACGTCCCAGTATAAGATATTTTAGCTTGTCTGCACTGAAAAAAAGTGGCAAATTCAACATCAATACATATATATCACAAAAATACTTTTTTTGGGAAAAAATAAAAATAATCTTCAAATTGTACCTCAAATGGATATAAAGCATCCTTCATTGTCCTTAACTGACGTTCAGTTTGAGGTGGAAATATTTCCGGTTTTCCAAACCAAAGTATGGTATCAGTTAAGAAGCCAAACCATGCTCAGACAAATTCAATTTTTTCTCAAACAAATAGTCACAACAAAGAAGAAAAACCAGTAATTAAATGATAAAAAAGGATATTTCTAAGCTTTTGATTGGAAAGCGGGTGGAAAACTTGAACAGGCTTTATATTGAGTAGCATAGTCTCGATTCCATATTCAACCATATGGTCGAAAGACTCGATGTGGTGGCGAAACAGCTCCTCCAATGCCGAATAGTCTTTCTCCTTCAATAAGTGCGGCGCCAGAGTCCTCTTGCCATAGGCATAATTACTCTCGTTATCGTTATCGTCACCACTCATTTTGACGTTTCAGGTGACTTTGGCGGTGGGGAATTTGGGGGAACGGCGGCGGTGACGGTGGAGAGGGCGGTTGAAGGAGGCTCGTTGAAGGAGAGGGGGTTTTAGTGGTTTAAGGTTCGAGGGGGGGAAAATTAAATCAATTTATAGTTAGGGAAATTGCAATTAAGGCCCTCTTTGTTTTGCGGTGATCTAATTTAGAACCGCAGTTTTCAATTTTGACAATCCTTACGGGCATCTACAGAATTAAAACGGTTTTCTTATTCTTATTTCTCATAAGAAAACCTTTTTATTAGTTTGGGAGTTTAGAATAGAAAAAAAAAAGAAGAGAAAAGAGAACTTAGAAAAGAAAAGAAAGGATGAGAAAGGATCCAAGTTCCAATCTAAGTTGTTTGGGATAGGGGTTTAATCAAGCTGAGCTGCTCGCGAGCAGTTTGGTCAAAAGCTTGACTCGAAATCAGGTTGACCAAATTCGAGTCGAGCTCCAGTGGCTCGATAAGCTAAACGAGTCGAATTCGAGCATCCAAAAGCGATGCTCGAAGGCTCGTCGAGCCTTATCGAGCTTTTTAATTTTAATTATTTAATATATTATTATTATAAAATTACTCTTATACCCAAAAGAGTTGTTGAATTTACGAAATGTTTCAAATCATATAAAAATTTTAAAAAGGTAATAATATCTTTTCGCACAAAAATTATCAAGAAAATGAAATTTAGTAAATCGAGCTCGACCGAGCTCGATAAGGCTCAATTGACTCGAGCCTATGCGAGTCGAGCTCGAATATTGCGAGCAAGTTTCGAGCTCGAGCTCGAGCTCCAATAATACTACTCGCTCGAGCTCGAACACCTTTCTTTTATGTCGAGTCGAGCTCGAGTATCGCCATACTCGAGCTCGACTCGACTCGATAACAACCCTAGTTTGAGAGTTTTAAAAAAGAAACGAATGTAAGTAATTTTCTTTTGTCCGGAAGTTGAAAACAAATGAAAAGAGAAGATACTCAAATAAGTTACTTTACAATTTTGCCTTTTTCGTAAACAAATGTGAATTAAGTAAGTTGAGGAACTCATCAAAAATTTTAAATTTTTGTATCATGATTTTGAGGCTAATATTGTCATATTGAAAAATTCACTTTAAAGCACCAGGGCTTCCTTCCTTTTCCGTCCAACTTTGGGCAGAAAGTTTTCCAACACACAAAGGGAAGTGAAGTCTTTCCAAATCCTTTCTTTTCCTTCCCACTTTTACTCTCAAACGATGGAAAAACTCTATAATCCTTTCAAAACCTTTCTTTTCCGTCAATTTCCTTCCTCCCAAACTAGCTAAATGAATTGTAATAATAATTTGCATTTCGCTGTATGTGAAACAAAGTCAAAGTGGTATGTCTATTCTTTTGTGTATAATCAACTTTAAATGTCATAATCTAATATTTTGACTTAAATGATTGTGATTTTTTCCAGAAAACTTTAACATGTAGTATTTGTTTATGTTGTATGTATTGCTTTTTTCTTTTTCCTTTTTTTTCAATGTTGTATATACTACTTCGATACATAGCAAAATGTTTATCATATTTTAAGTTCAAATTAAAATTGGTACACATTTTATACTCTAATGGGGGTTGTGAGGAAAAGGTGAGGAGGGGGAAGGGGACGATAAGGAGGAGGAGAAAGTAAATGTAAGGGAGGAGGAGGAGGAGAGATTGTGACAGTAGTCAATGGTGATAAAAATTTAACAAAATTTAAAAAACAAGTTAATAAAAACTTAAATTTAAAAAATATGAAAAAAATGCATAAAAAAATACTTAATTCATGTGGACTATTGACAATGAAATTTTTTTTGAAATCCAATGACACAGTGAAAATTTTCAAAAATACTCTAAAAAACACTTAATCCATGCAAACTCTTTGATAGTAAGTTTGATTTTGAAGAGGGAAAAGCAGTTAGTGAAACTTTATTTAAAAATTTCGATCAAGACGAGTTCGAGCTCGAGTTTTGATCGAACGAACTTGCAAGTTACTTGATTAAATTTAATTCGTTTATATCCCTAATCACAAACACATTTTCGATCACATTTGTACATGATAAAAATCGTTATAATATATTTTTTTAAAAAGAATAAAAATTAAAATTCACACCATGTCAAAATATTTTTTTTTTGTTGAAAAACACCGTGTCAAAGCTCACTCACTATACAAAACCACGTCACTGGTTTTTCACCCTAACCTGCCGGCTTGGAAATTGCTCCTCTCGACCTCAGGCTCGGAATCTGCTTCTTCACCCAGGTATGAGACACCCCTCTCTCAACCTCAGGCTTGGAATCAAACTATACACGGAAGGCACACGAAACACACACTGAGAGTGTGACCCAGTAAAACTAGCCGTTACAATTTTACAAACCCTACTGCGTGAAGAAAAACACGCACACAAGCGCGCAGTGAGAGTTCTTCGATCAATCGATGGCTTCTGAAATGTACTTTTTTGTTGCAGACAAGTATTTTGGGGTGTATAAGAGGGGAAAAAGGAAGAAGTAGAGGAGGAGGAAGAGATTTGGGGGGAGAAATTGGAATTGGAAGGAAGGATGGGGACTAGGGTTCCGGTGGTGGAGCACTATAATTTAAGAGCGGCGAATTCGTATATCGGCGGCTCGTTGCATGATCTTAATGCGAATGATATTGCTGCCGGCGCCGGTGGTGTTGGTGATGACGTGGACCGCGGCGGAGGTGGTGATGACGTAACTGATGATAGCTTGGATAATGATGAGGATTCTGCTGCTGTTGTTAGTGTGAGTCCTATTCAAAATTTCTCTGGTTTTTCTTGTGAAGTTGAGAAGAGAAATAGGAAATTGATAAGTGGGAGAAGTATAATTTTTTTTTTTTTTTTTTACATTTTAAAGTTTAGATTTTGCGATGTTAATTTGATTCTTAATAAGGACTGCTTATGATATAAATATTTGAAGTCTTGTATTTACATGTTTGAATGGCTAATTGAACACTCGAGAAAAGTTGATTTGGATATTGGAGAGACAGAGCCCTAGTTTACGAAGGATTGCTATGTTCAAATGAGCGTCATGGACCTTATTTTGGGAAAGAGATTAAGAATTTAAGAGAATCATCGGTTAATTGATGAAGATGACGGTACCTGATGGTAATGAAAGAGCTTTGCTTTGATGAGAGCGGGGAAAGAGTGTATCCTGGTCTGAATAAACAAACATCTGACTTAATCCCGTATAAGTCTGCACCTCAGATGTACAATGACTTTTTAGAAATATAATGCCCAAGTATTTCATCTCTCTGTGGAACTCTAATATCCTTGAAGATTCTGATCCTTAAATAGCTACTAGAAGCATTTGAAGAAATGACAGAGATCTAGTGTATCTAAAAGGTGGTGCAACTGGATTGGAGTATAATATTACTGTCTACTCTCATTCTCCTTTTTCTATCTGAGGATCAGACCAAAGGTTTCTTTTTTCAAATCTGAGATTTTGAACATGCTAAGTTGATTGATAAGAAGATAATGAGGAACGAAACAGGAGATGGATCAAACTGCATAAAAATCTCTGCACTAGAGAAAGAAAAGTTTTTGCTAACTGGTAATGGCGTAGCACATCTTTCATTGTTCCATGTTTCCGTGAATGAATCCACAAAAAATTGAGCTAGTAGGGAAGCACACAACTTGCATTTATAAAATTACCTGCATCTAAAGCAATGGTCAAACAAACAAGGAAAGCATTATGGTCCTTCTGAAGCATAGTGGTACATTTGTGACTACTGTTATCTGTTTCAATAACAATTTATCGTAATCACCATCAATTGAGTACACTGTAGTGTCTTCGTTGGTTATATTGTTCTGCTGTAAGGGGAATCAAACTATGTACATTTTTAAGTCCTCTTCTTGAATGAGATTACTTGCCTCTTAGAAATGAAAATTACGTAAGAAGGTAGAATGCCCTCTGCTTTTCATGTGAGATGATATATAAAGCTAAGAATTTTTTTCTCTGGGTTGGAGACCTATTTAGTCCCACAGACCTATTTTTTTCTCTGGGTCTTTTCCTCTACAGTTTTGATTATGCTTCTAAAACATATGTACTTCTGTCTCTTAAGTGATCAATCATTAATTCAGAGAGTATCCTGCCGCAAGAAAGTTGTTGAAGTAATTTTGTTTTACATTGACTTTCAGGATTGCATGCATGAGTCATACAGAAATTCCTTGCCACTTCACAGTGTAGGGGTAGAGGAAGATCGGACTAGCCTTGAAGCTGGTGGATCTTCAAGAGTTCCCTACAATATTTTGACCACTGAAGGTAACTGCACCTTCTGTTTATTTACTTACTGTGTTTGGAGTAGTATTAGAATTTATGTTGCATGTTTAAAATTTTTAACCAATATCTGATCTTTGATTTGGCTTTGAAGCAGATGTATCACCTATTGAAACAGCAAGGGCAAGATTTTTAGACATCATTGTGGACCATTTTATAAATCCGCATTTGGTTGAAGTGTCGGATACGGAGGCTGACTATTCACCTCAATCTGTGCAAGATAAGTTAAACAAGAGAAGATCAAGGGAGATTCGGTGTGAGGGTGATGCACGGTTTGCTTTGCCCTTGATGTATATTGCTAACATGTATGAAACTCTGGTTAATGAAGTCAATTTAAGGCTTTCCCCTTTAAATGGCATGCGTGAAAAAACTATTGGTGTGGCCCTTGAAGCAGCTGGTGGCCTGTATAGAAAGCTTGCCAAGAAGTTTCCGAGAAAAGGTATGAAATTTTTTCTGTTTTATTGGTAATTTGTGATGTTGAGGTTAAATGATTTTATCCCTTGATTAGACGCTTGATTTGGCATTCGATTCAATCATCGAATTGAGCAATTGGACAAACATAGTTAACTAACTTATCATTTTACATCTTTATCTCTTCTTTTGTCTAACCCCCTTCTCTTTACTTTCTTCATTGTAGCAGTTGCATCATCCTTTTGCTTTTAGAGTTGAAGGGAACTTCTATGACTTTCAGTTAGTTGTAGAGGATCTAGTTGGCATGCTCAGGCTTCTATTTCCTCTTTTAGTTAATGTGTTGATTGTACATTTGCTGTTGTTTATTTATTTATTTATTTTGTAGTCCAATGTCTGGCTCCCAACATGTTTATTTTCGGTTTATTGTGACTAAAAGGTTAATGAGTGGACAAGTCTTCATGTTTAATGTTTATCTTAAATACACATTTGCTATTTACTTACTCTTTCAATTAGGGGTTCCTTTTACTAATGTCTTCCTCCTCCTAATTATTGGCTTATTTTGGATATATTGGATGAACAGGGCCTTGCATATTTAAGAGACGAGAATTGGCTACTTCTTTCGAAACAAGGTCAAGATTCCCTGAGTTGGTAATACAGGAAGAGAAGCGTGTTCGCTTTGTAGTAGTAAACGGCCTAGCGATCGTTGACAAACCAGCAAATATGTGTATCGATGATGCTGAATGGTATATGTTTTTTTATTCTTTCTAGTACATTCATTGGCCTTAGTCACAAAAATTGAGCAAACGATAATCTATTCTTTTAGCTCCACAAACTGCTTTGGAGGGATGATGCGCATTTCAGTTGTTGGGACTCATTTGATATCTTATAGTCTATATTGTCATTTGTAATTTAAAATGAATGATTTGGTTTTTGAATCAAGTTTTGCCTTTTTAGATGTGTGAAGGATTTTTATTAACTAATAATGGGTGAGGCACACCCTATGTGTATGCATATTTTAAAAGAAATAATAAGTAATAAAATAGATATAGAATAGCAAATTAGTTGTAGGAAGAAAGGGTGATGAAACTTTGTCCAAGTCACGTACAGGCTTGGGCATTAAATTGAAGATCGTATACAATTATCGTTTGTTTTTTTTTTTAATGATGTATGAGTGTCATAGTTTTTTACTTGGTGTATGAGTATGGGTTAGCGGTCATTTTTTAGTGGTTAAGCATGAAGTGGTAAAACGGGTATAACACAAAATGACACACTTTTTAACTGGAAGCCGTGCTGTATATACAGAGATATTATCATATTTGTTCTGCCTCTGGCTCAAGTTCATGACGTTGTATTAGAATAAAGATTTGCCTCAATTAAGCTTCTGTTAGTTTTAGCAGCATTACTTTTTCATATTCTTACTAGGTTTAGAGTTTGTATTGGAGCACGCCGTATAGAGTTGAGAATCCTAATTTGTTTCACTTTAAAAAATAGGGACAGTGCTGATAAAAATTCAGTTAGTCAACTTTTGGACAAAAGGAAAGATCTTGATAAAGCCAAAAAAAAATTAATTAAATTAAAAGTTTTTCTTTGGCCTAATTATTGATTAGAAGATTTGGCTTGTATGAATCGCTATTGTTTTGATACCAATAACTGCTCTAATTGGAGATACCCTTGTTTCTGGTACAAAGCTTCCTATAAAATGTGAAATGCCCTACCTTTGAGTGCGGTTTGAACTATTGATTTATGCCTTGTAGGTCTCATTGGAGATTGTGTTTGTCTGGTTTTGTTTAAACACTTGAAAACGGAATCCATATTCAATCCCTATCTACTGTGTCTTCTGAAGATGTTGCATTAGACTTTAATTGTTCGGCATCACTTTGATGGTATGAATTATTTAGTTAACTTCTGTGTGGTATCCAATGATGGTACTGGGACTTGAGCTTGTAAACAATGCTGCAGTGTATAGTAGAGGTCCTTAAGCTAAAGCAGGAAAGATGAGAAATCAATAAGCATTGATCATGAAATAAGTAGAGCTCTTCATGTGACCATACCTGTTGCTATTCTTTTACCATAACTCACAGTTGGTAAAAACTCTGCATTATCTCCTTCAGTCCTCTAAATGGAGGAGATAGCTTTGAGTAAGATTATAGTCTGTAAAATGTTAAGAAAAGGAAATCCTGCTTTTGTATATCGTTCCTCCTATAAAATTCTTCCAACAAATGAACCACACTCTCTGCAATTTTAAACAGATATTGGACTGTAACCCTCTGTTGGGGCTCAAAGTGTGCTCTATGGCCTTCTTTATGCTGATATTGTGAAGTGACTATGTGAGTTGAATTGCTTCAGACTTTGTGCACACTTGTAATTAATCTTACGAGTGTCAGGTTATCATTTACCAAAAGGAAATTGGGTTCTGTTTGATTACCTGTACATCCTTGTCAAGACATTAGGCTGTGTTTTCCTTGCTTTCAACAATTTATTTTGGTCAATGATATAAGATTATAAATGGGCCTGAAACAACTTCAAAAAATGTGATTAACTGTTATTACCCAGACAACTTGTTTAAAGTTTTTTTTTTAATTCATAAAAGTTGATGTTTGGTATTTAGTTATCGTGCTACTATGATAATGTGCAGGCAAGTTTTGGATTTTTTTTTGTAAAGACATTAATGTGCTAATGCTAATTTCTGCTGCAACTTCGAAGAAAGATAAGTTGTCAAGTTAGCAGTTCTGTAAAAGTTTTAAATTGTCTATTCAAAATGATAGCTCTTTTATATAGGTTTAAAAGATTGACTGGACGGACTGAAGTTGCTGTCTCTGCTAGAGACTACAAGTTTTATGCCCCAAGACACAAGTATAGGCGAGTTGCAACAAACTCCATTGCCAATATTCCTGGTTTGCCTGTAGGCTTCTGAGCATGTAGCTAATACTGCTTAATTAGTTACCATCATTTCAACCTTAACCTATTTGGTTTGTTTTGATAAATGTTCCAGAACTTCACTGACACAGATAACTCTTCTCCAATGGTTCCTGCTCAGGCCTATCGTTCTATCAATGAAGTAAGATTTCATAAGAAATTTCAGTTAGCATGTGTTAAATTTCTTATTTGAACCTTTTTTGAATAATATTTTGGATATCATTAATAGTATGTGTGAAGTAGCTGCAAGATTGTTCAAAACATGCATGGAGAAGAGCGTTTGCAGAAGTGATGATGCATTTCAAATTGAAATTCATTTATATGAGGCATGTTGCCTCATTGAACACTGTTTGGGTTTCATCTCAAGATGGATCATAACAGTGGTCTTTAAACAATCTTTATTTTTTTTCCTCTTGGTGACCTGCATGCCTAGTCAATATTTGACCAATTTTATTCCTTTAACAACATAGTCTTTTTCAATTTAGCCCTCCGTTGATTCCCTCAGTCCCATTGAGACGTAACGATTTTCTTTTTGGTGCATGGAAAAATAATGTAAAAACGTACTAAATCTGTAGAATGAGGCTGAATGATGCATTTTACCTTTTTAGGAAATAATTTTCTGGATGTGCTTTCCCTTATATGGTCTCTCATCCACTTTTATTTGATTATTGAATGGGATACGGTCCAATATTCTTGTATGTTCCAGAAAATTAATGGAGATGTTTTGAGTTTGTTGGTTTTCATCAGTTCAGATCTTCAATTTAGTTTTCATTGTTATAGAAACATTCATAACTGATCTTTAATATCGGTATTGAAACTATAAAGCCACAGAACACCCAGCAAACGTCATCAAAACAACATATCCATCCCTTGACACATCAGACTCAGTTTCATCCTCTGCAGCATGGCCATCCACACCATATTGATCAAAGTCAACACACTGCCCACTATTCCCACAACCAGAATTGTGGTCCACCAGCGCACTTGTCTGACATTTCACAAAGTCAGCAACCTTCTACAATTCCTCAGCATATGCATTGCTTACCTACATTGAGTCATGTGGGAGGACGTCTGCATGTACTGGTGAGGCTTTTGCTTTTCTTGAACTTGAACCTGTCTTTTATCTTCTTATCCATTTTCACTTAACATGAAACTTTTAGAGAAATTAGAGAACTGGGTGTTTTTGGCTGCCTAATTAACTTATTAAGAGGGAAAAATTTTGGGCTATTTAATATGAGGAGCATCTACATCAATTAGTGTACAATATTCACAGCTCCTGACACCAGGGAAAAAGGGTACATTGAAGTTAGTGTAAGTGCCCGTAAGAATAAAGCTCGCAAATATGCACTATTTTTGTATTTACCTTTCAAGTGCACCCTTTGCAAAAAAAATTTGCCAAGCTTTTACAGATTTCTGAATGCTGAATACTCTTCTTTTCATTACTTCTCAGTTTTAGAGAATTTGGAATACTTTTCATCCTATCACACTCAATTTAGTGATGTACCTGTTAGGTTTTCATGTTATGTGCCATTAAGGTTTTGAATGAAGACTTCATCACTTCTATAATAGTAAATCTAAAAATTGGACTTAATTAAATGACTTTGTATGAATGGCATCAGTACTAACAAGAAGTTGAGATGTGAAACTTGATCAAGAAAGGGAAAAAATGCTGTTGGAAACATGTGATGGATACCTACATTATTTCCTTCTATTTTGGAGGGATTGTTTCGCGCTTAATGGAGGAAATATATAAATTTCTTTAATGTTAAAACTTCAATAAAAATATACTTCAAAAGGTGAGGTAGTGGACATTGCAAAAGTCAACCTTAGTAATTGATACTGACTTTTGCCTCATGTTGAGCTGCGGTAGTATTATAGCACAAGAATAATCAACCTAAAGAAGAAAAGAACCCAATACTAGTAGAAGGAAGGATTTGCATCTATGGATAGTAGAGAAGTAGATGTGGAGAAGAGGAGCAACAACATTGTAGTTCATAAGAATTAGTTTTGACATAGTGTAGAAGAAAGACTGGGCATTTAGTAGTAGAGTTGAAAAGTCTTGAGACTCTTGTTGGATCCAAATGATAGAGGGAGTTTGGCACCAGAGATCTATTTTCAAGCTGATTTCTTTATTTGATGTTGATATTGTTGACATTGACTCTAAATTTAAATTTTGCAATTTCCAATTCCTTAATTTGGGGTTTTTAAATCAATAAAAAAACATAAAAATCGTCTGAATAAGCCTCGATCATTGTGGATTTTACAAAATCTGTGTTGAAAGTTGTAGTTGATTTTCAAGAAGTCTGATTTTTAAATCTGTCTATAAAATGTCAACTTTATTGCTGCAACTTTTTGTCCCGCAGCAATTTTAGCTTTGAGCTAAATCGACCAAAAATGCAAATTGGGACTTGGATTGATGTATTGGGGAGTCCTTGGGACAGGATATTGGCTTTAGTTCAATCTTAAATGGGTTCAAAGGCCAAATCTAGGGACCCCTAAAGATTCACTTAAATCACAGAAACAAAACAAGGTCAACCAAGAAATCGATGATTTATAGTACATATTGTATTAGCAGGATGCAAAATTGCAGAAAAGTTGGTTTTTTGAAGTTGATTTTAAAGTTTCTCTTTTGAAAATCGACCTCGGATGTTGATTCCCTGAGCATCAACTCTGAAGCTGACTAATTTTGTATTTATGGAAACAGATTATAGAGTCTCTCTCTCTCTCTCAGAATAAAAACTCTTTAACGAGCTTAAATTCTGTTTCGTATGTAAAGTGTGTAAATTTAGTATTGCAGGGACTTTATTTAATTTTGGATTTGCTTCCCTTTCTAATAATCTCATAAAGTGTATGCATAGGAGGTTTTGGCCTTTCCCGAACCTTGATTTCTTATATAATCTTTGAATGCTTATTTTTTAAAGTTCTTTGCATTAGTCTGGCATCAAGTGGGAAACTGTTGCTGCAAAACCATTTCTATAAACATGTCTAGTTTGAATACATTCTCTCACTTTTCCGTTGTTTTTATTTGGACACTTGTTAACTTTTTCTTTACTTTTATATTTGACAGCCAACAAGCCCTGCAAAGTATTGCGATGAATGTGGAGCTCCTTACTTGAGGGAGACCTCCAAGTTTTGCTCGGAATGTGGCACAAAGAGGTTAGGAATTTGAGAGATTCCAGATGTTTGTTTAGTTTTAGATGTATAATTAGCTTCTTTTAGCAAAGCAAATGTACACTTTCCAACTTCATACCTGTATATATTTTTTAGTTAGATAATGTATAGAAATTTAGGTTTTCCAGTTCTTGCAACGTTGGAAGGGTGATCGGTTATGGTCTTTTAATTTAATGTGGAGGCTATTCTTTTTAGTTTGAGTTGTTTCCATGTTTCAGTCTATTTCAGCAATCTTTATGCACATATATATGTGCTGAGGCTGCTGTTTTCAGACTAAGCTTCTCAAGCCAAATTCATTATTCGACATGTCTAGTTCTGCCTTGGCCTCTCATGTCTAGATCTTTGAAGTATTAAATGGCTTTTCCAAGTATAATTATATTGAAAACTACAAATAGATTTTAGCAATTCATTCTGTTCACTAGCAATTCAGTTCTTGTACAAAGGGAAAAAAATGTAGCATCCTTTTGAAGAAATTTTGAGAACCACTACCATAATCATTTAATTTCTGCCGACAAACTGTTTTGCAAAACCTTAACTAGAATTGATGCATGCATGAATAGCTAATTGAGAAAGTTGACATACCAAAGGACTAGAATCGGTAAAAGGAGGAACGCAGGTAATTTTGTGGTTTTCTTTTCCCTTTTCAGGTAGAGGAAATGATACAAAAGAAAGGAATATAGGTAATTTCTTTACTGTTTTAAGGGGTCCGCACATTCTGCAATAGGTCTAAGGTTATATAGCTATTTAAATAGCCTACTTTCTGCCAATAATCTTTTCTTAAATAATATATATACGATGTAAAAGATAAGTAAGCACCTTTTTTTTTTTAATTCCCATTTCATTTCAGGTATGGAATTATTTCTAGGAGAAAGGAATAAAAGTGATTTCTTGCTATTTGAAGGAATCACTTCATTGTTGATTGATCTAAGGCTAGAACCATACCAATTGCTCATTTCATTTAGCTTGGAATGTTACCTATGATCTGCAACTTCTAGCACTTAAAAACTCAGGAGAAGTTTTTTAGGTTAAAAATGGTGGGAAGAAGACGATTTAGATTCAAAGGATTACCAATCACTCATAAATATTTTGGAAATCTACGAGGAAGTGATAAAGCTCATTCCCCAGATACTTTGGAATTGAACTTGGGAACCCCTGTAATTAAAGATAGGCACAACCAACGACGTTGATGCATTTGACATGGAATTTGGTATAATCCGGTTAGGGAATGTTGTTCCAATTAGAAAGTCTCAAGATTGCTTAGATTGTAACTCATAGTTAAAAGGAAGGGCCCTGGCGAGGTGGTTAAATGGAAGGCATAGATATTTCAGTGCTGAGATGTTGAAGATTTTCCTGATAAGGAACCCATTCAGTCTATTCTGGCAAATCTTTAAAAGTTGTCAACCTCTTTAGGTATTAGACCTGTGAAAAAAAAATAAAATAAAATGGTACATTGGGCCAATGTAGCAAATTGAGTGAGTTATAAACTGTAGTGCAGAATGCTAGAGTTAATTTGTTGATTCCTTATCACTTTATAAAGAAAGTCACTGGTTAAGACCTAAACGGAATCCAATTTCCCAGTGATTAAAGCTTTATCCTTCTACTATTAAAAAATTTAAAAATAATTTCTTTCCTGTCAAGTTGTTATCACCAACTTCTAAATCTTGGGAGATAATTAAAGTCAAATTCGCAACTACCTTTTGTAATGCGCATGCCAAATTATAGTATTAGACTATTAAATAGTTCAAATTCAAGTACAATTTTAAAATGGATGAGTAAAGGTTTATTTTCTATAGGCGTTTTTTGACATTTGTAGAAGCATGACATATTGAAAGATTTTTCAATTAGATTATTGCTGTTGGTCATTTCATCAGCTATGTGATAAATCTCTGCTTTTCTCCCCCCGGCATTAGAATTTTGCACAAAAATAATCCATTTGTTTTAGCATGCAAACTTTTATCTTAATAGGTCTATAAATTCTTATTGTTCTATTTGCTCAACTTCATTACAGTGATTGTTGAGGGAATCTATGGAGACAATAACTCTTTGTTATTAGCATTATTGGGGCTTTCACCTAGACGAGAATACAATCCATGGATTCCACAAGTCGATAAGTATAAATAATTAAATATCCTATTGTCAACTGTCACATAATATGTTACTAGTTTTTTTCAGCCTCAGGCGATGCGTGAGGATGCCCTGGGTCTGTGTTAAACAAGATCAAATGAAGGCAAGTGAATTAATATAAAATGGTTATATATTAAATACATGATGGGTGCTAGTAATTATGGGGGAATTTGACTTTAAATAAATTGGGGAATTGTTATATCCAATTGGTTATTCGTTTACTCAATTTATTTATGAAGCTGAAGAGATTTTTGTACCTACTGGACTTGAACTACTAATTGACTTAACGTGAGATATCGATACGATATATTAGTATTTCATAGCTGCAATAAATTATCAACGATCTAACCGTCAATGCAACGAGATTTTTTTTGCTAGAACAATAAAGATAAACTAACTGTAATAGGTTGTTACATGGTCCAATGTCGGCAAGCCAGTAAATTCCATAATAATCTTACTCTGAAATTAATGGCCTTAGAGAGTAGCTAGTAATTTTAATTCAACAAGACAAGACATCAAGACATAATTGCATAAGAGCAAACTTGATCCTACATGCGAGTATTATGAATTTGTGCATACAAGTGATGCTGGCACCGGAGATATGCTTACCTTTAATTTAGAGCAGATAAAAAATGAATGATCAACAATTACCTAATCTACCATGAAAAAGATCATTAATTGGATGGGATCTCTTGTTGTTTTACCTTCAATCTCTACTTTCACCATGCCTAGAAGTGATTAACTTATGCTAGGTTAAACAAGTACAGCTGACAGATACAATTTTGTAAAATACAGGATGACATCACTTGGTCTAACTAAATATACCCAACAAAGATGATACACATTCATATTAAATGAAAGAAATTTGAAGGACAGATAGGCCTTTTATTGAGGCCAAAACCATACTTAAAATGCTTAATCAGTGCATTAGACAAATCCCCGTATATACATCATAGGCACTCAATTGTTCTGAAAATTCTTTCAAGTGGGACAAAAACATAAAAACTAATCACCAGAAAAACCATAATCATGCATCAAGATGGCCATAGCAAGTCTAAAAGTGGCTCCCATTTCATAACAGTTGAATCCTATAAAATATCTCTAAAATTTTTAACACCCTTTGGTGAACCATTGCAATGATTTGAACAAACATTCTGACTCACTAGGCCTCTCATTATAAGGAAAAAATGGCCAAAAGGCTGAAATAAAGCAAAGAGTTCACCTCGCAAAATTATGGAACCCGAAGCTTTTAATTGGAAGAAGAAATTGCTTTTGAGATGGCTTGCTCACAAAATCAGCTAGGTGAGAGTGTGAAGACTTCACCTTGCAAAACCGCCAAATCCAGGTCTTCAATTGGAGAAAGAAACACATCCAATATGTTGCTTTTCAAATGGCTTTCTCTCAAGATTACATAGGCAAGAGAGTTTTGTGCGGCTCCCACAGACCGGTTCGGACACCACCCACTGCCCACTCACCAGAGGAGCTGAAGCAACTACAATTATACAATGACGATACAAATACATGTCTCAACTTTGAACTCACCGCCTAAATTGCTTGGACACTTGGTAAAGAAAGCCAAGAAAAGAATGACAGGAAACAAGGCCAAAATTGCTCCAATCCAAGAATCCCACGCAGACAGCAGTGAATTTCCAGCAAAACCACTGTCACCCAATGCCTAAAGACCCAAACACTCCTCAAGTTCAAAACAGTCACAGGATAACCGAACCATCAGGCACTGTTCACAAGCCATTCGCTCTTTATATATGTAAGATATATGGCTTTTTTTATATATATTTTTAGACATGTAATTGAGTGTCATGTTTATTTGGTAGCAACTTTGTTTCTCCATGTTAGCATGGGCCTTTGTACTGATATTCCTAATGGATTTTTGACTAATTGTTAATTTTTGTACTTTATAGCTATTTGAAAAAAATATTAAATACCACCAATTTCCAAAGTGAGGAAAAGGAGAGTAGCGAGCAAAGGAGGGGAGGACAGATTAAGAAAGAGGGAGAAAGGAGGAGGAAGGGAGCATGATAGGGTCAGAAAGAAGGGGGTGGCGGGAATGGTAGATGTGGTGGTGGAGAAAGCAAAATCCATGGTTCCAGATTTATTTTCCTATCAAAATTTTGCTAGAATTGGGACTTGAACTTGGTAATAGCAGAGGTATCGTAGACTTTATGCAATTGGATTCTTTATGCTATTTGAGAAATTTTAATTTTAAAACATGTTTGTATGTGGTGTTAGTGGGACTAATTAGTGATGGAGATGGTAACGTTAGTAGTGGTGATTACTGCTTAGTGGCTAAGAGAAAGCAACTGGAGCTACTAATTAGTGATGAAGATGGTGACAAAGATGGCGGCAATGAATGGCGGAGATGGTGACTTTGTGTGTAAGAAATGTTATTGCTAAATAAGGGAAGAACAATCATAAGCAAGAATTAAAAAAAGAAGTGAAATAAAAAAAAGAGAAAAACAAATACAAAGGAATAAAAAATATAATATGGAATAATCGAGTGCAAATCACTTGCAAGTAACCTAGCTGGTAATATGTTAATTTCCTTTTAAGTTTTCTTTCTCAAATTACATATTAAATGAGATGGTACACATTATTATTTGGTAAGTTTATTTGGGATAAGAACAACCCATATACTTTTAATTAATGAGAATATAAAATATATCATATACTAGAAATTCTAAAGTAATAACAAAGACAAGAGACATGCAAATCTTCTTAAAATGTGGATTCAAAGACTAAATTGCCATTACAAATTACCAAATTATAACTAAAGTTAGATGTAGTACAGAGGGGAGAAAAGTTTATGAAGAGGAGTGACACCTTAAATTTCTAAATGCATGATTTCTTTCATACTGATTACTGAGAATTGAAGCCTTCTCAATTTCTAGCATGCATTCCCATGTATAAAGTTAATCATGAATAAAAAGTAGATTACATAAAAGATAACACAAATAAGTTTTTAAAATATATGTTTTTTTATTTTAAAGCATATTTCATTTAAAAAGTTATTTAATGAAGGGAAGGCTCATACATTAGAAAGAGATTTTACACAATGTACTCCAAAGTGATTAAGGTAATACTATGAAATTTCAATGAGAACATTAATGGTCTTTAGAAAAAGTTAAAAACCAAAAATAAGATCAAAGGTTGAAGCCAAAGTTCCATTTCTTTGAACTACTTTTAATTTATTACATTTGATTGATTTAAATTAAATATAATTCATGGTATGATCTGTCCTTTCAATATACATATATATTCTAAAAATAACTAATTCTAAATGTTATTATAATACACATGTTTCAAGAATAACTAAGTCAAATTTTATTTCTTCATCTTAAAATTAAACTACTAATGATTTATCCCCCATGCAAACGCCTGTCCATATTACCAGTTAAAATAAAATAAAAAAGTCAATTGACTAAGTTGTCCGTCGACTGCTGGTCTCATTTATTTGATGACAAAGTGACACTACTGTTAGTGAGTCCATATGCTATTTATGTTTTGGCATTGAATTCATTTGATTTGAAGGTTCAGCTTGTACAAGACTTTTTCTTTTTTCCAATTCTAAGGATATGTAACGGCTGTTTGTTGACCGTGCTTTTATGGTAACAATATTAAATAGTCTGGCTGGAGTAATTATAGTCTCATCAATGGCTTCTTGATTTCTTTAATTCTTTTTAACTGGACAGAATAAAAATCCTTGCTCTATTTAATCAGCCCCAAAATGAGTCATTTCTGCACATAGACCAAAGTGAATCAATCAATCAGGATGGAATCCATTGCAGTTAGTGCAGGATGGAATCAGTCAATCAATCAATCCGTTTCCCAACATCTATTACAGGGATTTTGAGATTGTCAAAGTTAGTGCCGTTAATGAAGGTATTGCTCCTAATCGAATGCTATGTCAGCTCCCAGCAGGACCAATGCTGGTTAATACATCTAGGTGGATTGAAGGGAAATATATGGATCATGGTGCTCATAATCTTAACCGAAAGATTTTACCGTGTCGGTCCATTGGTTCAATATCCTGCTGCTGCTCCAGAAGGCGAGGAGCAGCATCAGAATATTGATCTCATACAATGGCTCGGAGAGAAAAAAGAACATTCAGCCGTTTTTGCTTCCTTTGGGAGTGAATACTTTTTGACCAAGGAAGAGATCATAGAAATTGCTTTCGGGCTGGAGCCTAGCTGTGGAGATCATGAGAGATGAAAAGGCAGACTTATGAGGGAAGACATAGCACAAGTGATCAAGCATGTGGTAATTGGAAATGGAGGGGATCCTATGAGGAAAATGAAAGATTTGAGGTAGAATATGAAATCTAGTCAAGAAGAAGACTTGGATGAAGTAGTCAAAAAGCTAGCCCAGCTTTTGGGGAAAAGTGCTGATTCTGATGCTATAGCTACTGCAAGAGCAAAGCTTGTCTAGCAAAGTTAAGTTTGTTTCCTTAGGATGAGACATGTAATTGTACACCATCTTCAAGGACATGAACATGTAATTGCTTGTAATGATTTGATGTTCTGGTAATTTTTGGGATTGAGGGATGTGGACATTTGTGGTTTATGTAACCTATTTCTTAAAATCTAAAAGGGAAGGCACTTACAAATAAGAAAACATTCTTAACCCTAATGCCACGTTGATTTGCACAAAGCTATTCAAAAACTGCTGAGCCATTCATAAGCAAACTAAATAGGACATTTGAGCTTGAGCCTCACAAAATGCTCACGGTTAGAAAATCTATATCTTAACATGAGCTTGCTATGTTGTTGAAGCTAAGGAAGAAGAAAAAGCGAATGAATTAGAAAAGAAAATTTATTAACTTCTCTCTACTAACTCAATTAAATCCGATGTGTATTCAACCAAGGGGGGCCAATATTTGCATCATTTGAAGAAGAGGAAGAAAACTTTCTTTCTCATACCATGCAAGTGACAATTAATAGTATTCTGTTATATGGTTAATATCAGATTAAATGTATACTTGAACATGACAACCTTAACAATAGACTGGATCTTAAGATTGAGAATAAAACTTTGATCCTCTAAATTTGACATGATCCTAAAATTTTAAGAAACTTTGCATATGGATTATCCTCAAGAATTTGTGCCAACAAAATACTAGTACTGAAACAGTATCTAGATGACTTGTCCCTTTGCGTTTTAGACAGTACTAGGTCAATGCTAGAAGGTTTTTACCTGGGAATTTGCTATGCATGCAAGTCATTTTCCTGAAAAAGAATAAGAACCATATGAATATTCAATCCCACAAAATTCTCTGCCTATTAACTTCAACATGCTACGGCTGCAGAGATCCAGATTTTTCTCTTTGATGCTTTTTCTGTTCTGTTTTATTCGTTCTCCTTTGTGGACTTGTCAGTCTTAGGTAGTGATAAGTACTCTGAGGACTTCTGGGAACAACAGCTCAAGGTTATAACTTCCAAATCTTTATACCTCCCTATTGAGATCATATTTTTTATTCAAAAGTGGAAATGCGAAATCCATGAGCACACATGAGTAGTATCATTTGATATGGTTGCTGGGACATCGGCTTGACGAGACTGAGGTGATGAACTCTGTCAAGTCATTTAAGGACTCATAAGAAGAACCACCTTTCTGCAAACCCGCTTCTAGTTTATCTTTCATAATTAACATTCTTTGCCTCATTTCTTTGCCTTCTACCTCAATCATTAGCCGTCTTATAGATTTCTCAATGCTCCCTCTATCCAGCACATTCTCAATTTCCAGGCCTACCTTCCATTCATAGGTCAAGTATCTTGCATTTACTATTTGGTCAGCAAAATGTGGCATGCAAATCATTGGAACGCCTTCGCAGATGCTTTCTATTGTTGAATTCCAGCCACAGTGGCTCCAAAACCCCCCCACAGCCCTATGTGCCAAAACTTTTTTCTGAGGTGCCCATTCGAATATTAGGCCTCTTTCTCCTAATAATGATTTGAAACTGCCCTCAGGAAAGTGATCTGCCAACTGAGATCCATCTATAGAATCTGACCTAAGAACCCATATAAATGGAATACCACTGTTTGCCAGTCCCCAAGCTGTTTCGGTTAGCTCTTGTTCATTTATGCACGCGATGCTGCCCAAGCTTATATAGATCACTGAATTTGGAGGTTGCTTTTCGAGCCAAGGAATGCAACTCTGATCCTCTTCCAGGAAACTAGTAGATGTGGCTGCAGCCTCCAACTTGTGGAGAGGCCCAATTGGGAAGCATGGAACTTTGTAACATTGGTGAAGCCGTGATAAGGTTGAATGCTCAAGACAATCTGTTGTATTCCAAATGATGGCCACAGAAGAGCGTATGTTGATTGAAGAAGCGTTGAAATACATAAGCCGTTCTGGGATTTCATTAGTAATTGGATAGGGTAATTCCTTAAACCTCAAAGGATGGAGCTCTGGCACAGGTTCCTGCAGCCTGGACTCTGTGAATCGCAATTTTTCAATTTTTTGCCGCCAGAAGTTCAGATAATGACTAACTTATAGCTTAAAGGACTCAAATCTTTCGTGTAAAGTTTTCTTTTTTTCTTTTAATTGAGATATTAAACCAAGAGTTTGCTATTTACCTGGAAAAGGAATACGATTTTCTCCTTGAAGTTGACAGATGTAGTGACAAGATAGCATGTAAGCAGCCATATTAGGCCTTAAAATAATGCTTGGAATCTTTAGATGAGCAGAGACCGAATCAACAAAGAACAAGAGTGCATCATATATTATACAAGAAACCTGGTAGCCCTGCAGCTTCTGATCTCTCATGAGTTGAACCATGTAGTCCTGCAGAGGTGCTCTGCAGTTGCTGTTGATAGCTGATATGAGATCCAATAAATTGTTGATAGAGGCCTTATAGCCAGATAAATTGTCCGACAAGGGGTGAAAGATGAATCCAGGATGGTTTAGAGGATCGGGTGGTCTGAATTTGGAGTGTGCAACTACAACTGAGAACCCTTTAGAGTAAAGAATACTCCCCAGCTGAAGCATTGGAGTCATGTGCCCCTGAAGGGGCGGCGGAACTAACACTACTGTATGTTTTCGAGTTCTGCATTGTTCCATATCTCTCTCCATTGATCCCATAAAACTGGTGGATGGTAGTCGCCAGCTAGTCCTTATATCTGTTTCATGAAGTTCAGTATCTTGATTTTACGTGGAGGTGTGGAAATCAATCGTTATGATCACACCTTGGGGAGTCAACATTCACTTTGGCTCATGAGTCATGACAGAAAGCAACATGCTCTGATTTACTCTACTCAACAAGACTAGCTTGTGGCTCAAAAGGACGGAGATTTCATACTTTCATTTGCCAAAGACTAGCATTCGTCTATGTTGCTTTTCAGTTATTGCAGTGTTGTTGAATTTGGGCTATATTTTGACTGACGCTATAACCAATCATTTTGAATCCGGGCGATTTCTTGTTTTCTTCAATTGTCATCCGACAATGACCAATATTCGTCTGTGTTGTCTTCCTATGACAAACGTGCTTTTGAATTTGGGCTGTTTTTGACCAAATCAGTCATCATGTAAGCCATTTTCTACAGCTACAGCTGTATTAATGGACCAATGTGGCAAACTGTTGAGAAGTACAAATCTCAGCGGTCTTTCTCATCTTTTCTCTGGAAACTAAAATTACTGCACGGATTAGGCTCCCTTCTCCTCCAATAATTAATATGTTGAGCAATCTCAGTGCTCTTCCTCATCTTTTCTCTAGAAACTGATGAGTTTCTAGAAGAGTTTGGATAGAAAATTATTTGGGTCATTTTTGGGGAAAAAAAAATTACTGTAGCACTGTGTTTGGATAGTAGATTATTTGGGATAATTTTTTTAAAAAAATATTACAACACGTTTTTGATGTAATGTATGTGAGATAAATAGAAAGTACTTTGTACTAGCCAGTCTCTTATACATATTGCATTTGGCAATCTTGTGAAGCAAATGCCATATTATGTTACTCAAATAAAGATTGATATACTCTAATAAAGATTGATATCACTAGACTAGTGTTCAAGTAATATAAGCTAGACAGCGCGTTGATTCCACGATTGATATCCATTTCTTCTTTAAGTTATTCATTCGTTGTCAAGTTCAGGATTTGACTTCTAAACTTGTCAGTTTGGGAGCAGGGAAGATATGAGGGGGGAAGGGAAAGTTAAAAAAAAAAAAGAATAGTATTTGGATTTTGAAAATTTTTTTCTTTCTTTTGTACAAGTCCAAAGAATTAATAATGAGAATTGGAGTGAGATAGAATGAGGGAAAAGCCCATTGGCCACCCAAGAAAAGTACTTGCAAAGCATCAGAAAAAGCACTTGACCACTCCTTTATCATTTTATTTGCAAAAACAGTGATTGTGGATGGAGATATTTATTGACTTTTTATGTGGTGTTTTTGACAAGTTTCAATTCGGCCAATTATTCTTTTGGGTGTTTAATTCAAGTTCCACACCAAAGATTACTTAAAACACATTTGAGGATCATTTTCACTTAATTAACCCAAATGGAGCCAAGGCCGTACTACCTCAAGCCCAAATACCATTTTTAGTACATTTTCCACAATCTTTTTTCTTTTATATATAGTAATTGCTAAATATTCTGAAAATTCTTAAAACACAAAAGGTATTCAGTTACACAAAGTTACATAAACCATTCAAGGGAAATGTTTGGTCCGTTTAGATTATGTGTTTTTCAAAATGTATTTTAGGGTACTTTTAGAGTTTAAAATTTTATTGAGATTGTTTAAAAAATTTGAAAAACTTCACCACTTACTATTACCCACCATTATCCCTCCGCTCCTCCACCGCATCCACCAGCCTCCCTCTCCCCTCTTTCCCTCCTCTTCCCTCTACTTCTCCTCTCTCCTCCCTCTTCCTCCCCTCCATCTTTCTTTCTTTCCCTCCCCTTCCTTCCCTCCTGCTTTAATCCCTCCCCTTTCTGGTCATGCTAGTCCCGCTAGATGTGATCAAAGAAGTGGAGGGAAGGGAGGAGAGAGGTGGGAGGAAAGAAGGAGTAGGAGAGGGAAGGAGAGAGACAAAGAAAACGAAAAATAAAGAGAGGAGGGTGGTAGCCAGCAGTGGCTGCTGGCATTGGTGGATGATACTGACGTGTGGAAGAAGAAACAAGTTTAAGATTTATTTTATTTTTTAGTGTATTTGAATGTGTGCTTTTAGAGTTGCCGTGGGATTTGTTACGATAAACTCTGGAAATAGTTTGTGTAAAAAATAGTCAATCCAAGCACACCGGTTGATTTTTGTTACTCATTTTTGGGTCGTGGCCAATCTGATTAGTGGTGGAGCCACGATAAGCTTGGGGGTGCAATTTTTTTTTGAAACTTTAAAATTGCCTACAAAAATTTTAAAAATTTAAGTATTGTCCTGCTTTTGCTCCCCTAAAGTGTTGAAACTTTTTACAAGTGTCTTCATTATTTCTACAATGGTGAATCTTGAACTAAAATGTAGTACATGATGCTATTTTTTTCTCTTTCTATTAAATGTAATTTACCTTATTATGTAAGCAAATATTATTTATTTAATATTTAAATTTTCTTACATATTCTTGTTAAATGAATTACAAGCCAACCAGACATTCATTTGACAGTTCAATTGTATATAAATTATTCGCCTACTGGATATGTTAATTAGAACCATAGTTTGTATATTCATATTATCCAGTATAATACACATTCATATGTATCATTCAAGAAGATTTTTGTATTTTGTACATTTCAAAAAATACTTATACTATTCAATTAACTGTATACAACACGTAATAACATTTTAATGTATTATACTTCATGAATTATGCTTCAATATTTCAAATGAGAGCAATATATATAAAATGAAACAGAAATTATATATAAAATGAGAGCAATATATATCCTAAAAGCTATAGATTTATACATATTTAAGTAATAAAGTGACAAAATTTTAATGAATTTAAGGTCTCATACATAAAAATAAGCTTCAGAATTGGTATAAATATAACAGTCTTCGAAAATTATAGTAAATTTATGCTTATTTTTAGTTTCTTAACTTTCAAATATGTTCATATTATTCACGTACAAATTTATATATGTAATTTTTCCGAACACATATTGTTACATCAACTTTTAATTGTACCTTTGAACAAATTTAGTATAATATGCATACATATAATATCTCATATTATACCATCTTGTATTTTACTAACTATAGTTGGAACTTTTACATCTTATATTCTTATGCATAATTTTATATCATTGGATGACTTGAAAAATAATATATCTCAAACTATAGCCTTGGTTTACCATAACAAATATTTAATTATTCTAGAAATTTATGAACCAATACCGTATAAATCTAAATTAATATTATTGCATCCCCTAAATATGGATCCTGGCTCCACCACTAAATCTAATCCTTTATAACACCTATCAATATAGTTCCTGATTTTAAGAAAATAAGTCCAGTACAGAACTTCTAAAGAAAAAAATAAAGAGCTCTAATGAAGTTGGTTACTATACAACATGTACACTATTAAAAACAATTATTTTTGTCCTTTACGGTTAAAAACAACTATTTGGTCTCTTATTTTTCGGTCATAACCGATCTGTTCTGTCTTATGTCATCATCATCTTATAAAGAAAGTTAATGGAAGATTTCTAGCAAAAACTCGGAGAACGCAAACAGAACTGATCACCTGCACGGCATGTGCAGTGTTAAAACATAAAGAAGCTGAATAAGAAAAAAGATAAAAAGTCTCCTACAAGCTCCAATCCTCAGTTTTGTCGATTTCCCTCTTAGTTCCCCCAACTCTCCAACTAGCTCTTAAGTCTTAAAACTTTTATCCAATGTTCATAGTACAAAGAATATGGATATTGCAATGTTGGAAAAAAAGGAGCATATATGAATTCACTTGGCATAAGAATGTTAGCTGTGAAGAAGGAAAACATGAAAAGAGCATTTTAAAACTCGCACACCTCATCTATTTTCCCATCTTAAATATCAATGGTGATGGGTGTGAGACAAATTATGGGATTGTTATCGCGTAAGGAATTTTTTGATACCAAACTTTGACGTGTATAGATGCTCAAGAAAATATTGCACTCTTGCTTAATAATAAAAGCAATGACCTCATGGAGTTTGTTAAATTTTTTTTTTTTAAATGTAAGTGGGAAGTCTCGAACCCAAAACTTCTCATTTTTACTCCTTTCTCCCATACTATCTAATCTATCCCTTTTCCCCAAACTTGATCGAGGTTTGAGCTATCTCTTTTTAGTAGCCCAGTTGTTTTCGTTCTATAAATTGACTTTTGGTTGAACTAATTTAATTAGAGATGAAGTTAAATTTTGCCCCATGTCCACCAAGTTCACTATATAAATTCCCTTGCCCCCTCTCTGCTTTTTAAGTTCCATCCCTCTTTTGATGAAAAAGTTTCACGACATAAATGCTGAATTGGGCCAACTCTAATTACAAACAAATTTTAATTTTGTTTTTAATTAGATTACAAAATTTTTAATTTCGTTTTGCTCCTTAATGGTGTCATTGTATAGAGGATCAGATCTAGGGTTCTCCAAGTTTCCGTAGAAGTTTTATTGATATGAGTTCTCCTAAAATGAGAGAAATCCACAATCCCATGGAAAAGCCCTAGTTCGTAAGGAGACAAGTTTGGAGGAAATTTGGATGGAATTTGGGTAGGTTGGCCACAATTTGGGTGAATGCCAAATTAATATGATACTCAGTTCACTCAAAAACATGTTCAAAGTGAATCAAGATTTGAAAGACAAGAGTCCCCACTTTACCCTATAGAAAATCTCAAAGATTCAATGTCATAGGCGGGGTAGTTTAGTAGTAACCTCACTGGGTCTTTAAAGTTTAACCCAGAGGTCACCGTTTCAAGTCCTGCCTGTTACCGTGTAGTGCATCCTTGGGGCGGACTCTGCACTACCGTAGGAGGATTAGTCTAACATGAGTCAGGATACCTCCTACGTCATAAAAAAAAACAATGTCATAAAATCACTCAATTGAATAACCATGCTCCATATAATGTTATTTAAAGGGCAAATTACATTTTACCCCCCTGTGGTTTAGTATTTTTTTACATAACCCCCTATGATTTCAAAAACTATACATAACCCCCTCATGGTTTGGGTTAAAGTATCAAAGTAACGGAAATAGTTATTCGAAACGGAACTTTTAAAAATGTCAAAATTATGCTTATAAATACATGACACACCAAACCCTGGTTTTTATGTTTTACCATATAATCCCCTTATGGTTTAATACTTTACCATATAACCCCTTTATGGTTTTCAAAATATATACATAACCTCCCTTGGTTAATAAATAATTTTCAACTTTACATAAGGGTATTTTTGACATTTTAGGTGACTCCGTCACGAATGATCATTTCCATCACTTTGACACTTTAATCCAAATCATGAGAAAGTTATGTATAACTTTTGAAATTATAGGGGGTTATGTAAAAAAACACTAACACATGGGGATAAAGTGAAATTTGCCCTTATTTAAAAGAGATAATTTTCTAAACCAAATCCTATGGACCGGACCCTAATAATCAAATGAATTTGACTCAACAATTGGCCTATTAAGCTCAAAGGCTTAACACACATTGACCTTTTTATTAATTAAAAAAAGTAACCGAATAAACAACTTAGTTTGAAGCCAAATAATAACTAATGAAAATTGATAAAATAAAAAAACTTAAAAATAATGATACGAATCCGTAGAATCTGTGAACTAGCAAACAACTACTCTGACATGCCCGCGTCTTATCTGATACAAGTTTTCTGATCACAATTTTTTACAAGACGTGCCCGTGGCTTAGTCTTCTGCCGCCTCCTTGAGCAAACTTTTCAACTAATTTTGCTCACTCCGCATTTGTATCCCTTATGTTACCTTTATTTTGTGAAAAAAAAACCAAATTATTAAAACTCCAAAGATAAAAGACCAAAATGGTTAATTTTTACGCTGCGCATGCTACTGATGTGACCAACTCAATTTTTACATACGTTTATCTTATGGGGATGAAGAATTTAATTAGTATGGAGTGGCACATGCGGGACCGAATTGGCTACGACATTAAAGATAAGGGACTAAAAGGATTGGTGTCTTTAGGTACATACCTGATGATTTTACCAACCACTACTACCAATACTTTATGTTTCATGATATAGTTTGCTATGAACACACCATCTTAAATTTATTTGTTTACACATGGCATGTAAGTCTCTCCTGCTATTAAAAGTTCTTTTTTTTTATGTTTTTAACTTTTGTTTGTCTTAAAATTATTGTCACTTAATGTAGCAAATATGATTTTACATGCTTCCCCGGTCCCACTTTTACCCCTTCCTCATTCTATCTAGCAATAATGGTTTTGTCAATGTTCTAGTTGTGCCATTGTAGATAAGGCAAAGGATGCTTTTTACGAGCTTAGCAACACACGGAGCCAACCAAGCTTATGCTTTTTATGGTACAAACCTAACTTACTCTACCGTTGGTTTAAGTTGGATATTGAATGTGAATTATAAATATCTTTTACTTTCTCATTCGTCCTTAATGTTGCAGTAGCCCTTTATTGGTTTAATATGTATGTTTTGTTATGAGGTTGATTGTGAAGACGTCATGATTATTTGCAATCCTTTCTTATGGGTCACATGCTTTGCTTCCATTTTGATGTGTATGTTTTGGTGCTATTTGGAGCAATTGATTTATTGGTCACTTATGGGCTCTGTTTTCAAACTCGGACCGAACCGGCCGGTCCGATCGGTCGAACTGGGAACCGGCTAGTTGTCCGGTCCGAGTTAATCTTCAAAACCGGGAAAATCAAAACTCGGTCAAACCAGGTCAAAAACAGGGTTTGACCCGGTTTGACCGGAAAAATGAACCCGGTCTCCTTTTTTTTTTTTTTTTTTTTTTTACTTTTTTGAAAGGTCACCTCTGTTTTAAATATGATGTTTTGACCCTTAGGTTGTTCAAAATTGTTAATATACCTCAAATATTTCATACTTTATAAATGTTGTCTTAAAGTTTGGTATTATTTTTCAATTAAGTCCATAATTTTAATTCTAAACTTGTTAATGCTTATTAAATAATATAAATTGCTACTTGATTGTTCTAATTTATTTGTATTTTCTTGTTAAATATATTTGAAACATCAAATATATATGAGTATACCTTTATTAATATTAACATGTTATTAAGTATTTTACATATAATATTTTAATTTTTAAATAATTTTTATTTATGACGTCATCCGGTTCAACCCCTATCGAATCCGGTTGAACCCATTGACCCCTGATCCCTGAGCTCGACCGATTCGATATCCGGTCCGGTTCTGAAAACATAACTTATGGGGGATCTTTTTTGATACACAAGACCCGGAATCCTTTCTTCTAAGTCGATATCACTTCTTTTTATCCTTGTAGGAACTAGTAATAGTTACGTAGTTTGTATGTGATTATAATATTCTAAAATATAATTCTTTAAATACTAAAAATCTTTTATAAAATTTTGATAATCAGCATTATAATATAATATTTTTTTGTTATTTATTTTTTTTAGCCAGTTACTTTTAAAAAATTCTTTAGATACTAATAATCTTTTTTCTTCTATATATAGTAATTGCTAAAATACTCTGAAAATTCTTAAATTACAAAAAGTGTTCAGTCGTCACACATAGTAACATATATCATTCAAAGGAAATGTTGACTTTTGTCACTCATTTTTGGGTCCTGGCCAAATCTGATCAGTGGCGGAGCCACGATAAGCCGAAGGGGTGCAATTTTTTTGAAACTTTAAAGGAGCCTATAAAAATTTTCAAAATTTTAGTATTATCCTACTTTTGATCACCCTAAATTTTGATAGTATTCTCTTTATACTCGCAATTGCCCCCTAAAAGTGTCAAAATTTTTTACAATTGTCTTCATCATTTCCACAAATGGTGAATCTTACACTAAAATATAGTACAAGATGCTATTTTTCTCTTTCTATTAAATGTAATTTACCTTATAATGTAAGCAAATATTATTTATTTAATATTTAACTTTTCTTACGTGTTCTTGTTATGTGAATTACAAGCCAACCAAACATTCATTTAACAATTCAATTGTATACAAATTATTTACCAACTGTATATGTTAATTAGAACCTTAGCTAGCAAATACTCATATTATACCCATATAATACACGTTCGTACACATCATTCAAAAAAATTTTGGTATTTCATACATTTCAATAATACTCATACTTTTCAATTAACAGTATACAACATGTAATAAAATTTTAGCATGTTATAATTCATGAATTATACTTCAAGTTTTCAAAAAATTTTAAGCTATGAGTAAGGATAATGACATACTTTTTTTATTTATATATAAAATGAGAGGATATATATAATAACAACTATAGACTTATACGTATTTAAGTAATAAAGTGATAAAATTTTAATAAATTTAAAGTCACATACACAAAAATAAGTTAAAAAATTGTTATAAATGTAGCACGGCCTTAAAAAATTATAGCAATTTATCTGTATTTTTAGTTCCATAACTTTCAAATATGTTTGTACTATTCACATGCAAATTTATATGCTTAATTTTTTTGAACACGTATTTTTATGCCGAACATTTAATTATACGTTTGAGAAGAATTTTGTATAATATGCATACATATAACATCTCATATTATACCCACATATATTTTACTAACTATGATTAGAACATACATGTTATATTCTTATGCATAATCTTATATCATTGGATGACCTGAAAAATAATAAATCTCAAACTATAGGCTTGGATAACAGATATTTAGTTATTCTAGAAATTTACGAACCAATACCTTATAAATCTAAATTAATATTATTGCACCCCCTGAATTAGGATCCTGGCTCTGCCACTGAATCTTATCCTTTTATAACACCTATCAATATAGTCCCTAATTTTAAGAAAATAAGTCCAATATAGAACTTTAGCAATATGGTTTTGTCAGTGTTGTGGTTGTGCCATTGTAGAGAAGGCAAATGATGCTTTTTACGAGCTTAGCCACACAAGGAGCCAAATTCAAGCTTATATATTGTTCGTTTCTATTTTAATGTGTATGTTTTGGTGCTATTTGGAGCTATTAATTTATTGGTCACATCTGGGGGATTGTTTTTTGATACACAAGACTTGGAGTCCTTTTCTTCTAAGTGGATATCACTTCTTGCCCTTGTAGGAATTGGTTGCAGTGTTATTCAGTTCCTTTATGAGGGCATTTGTTTTTTTCCTTTCTTTGTTTGTCTCTTTTTCAATCTGTGCCCAGAATCTGTCGTAATAATGAATGAAGTATATACGATGAATTTTTTTGACACAGTCCAGTATCTTCAACTATATCTTGACAAGTTTGGTTTCTTTCCTGTATTTTCTTATGAGGTTTGAGGACAATTGTGCATGATTGATCGCTTGCCACATTGCAAGATTAAATTTCAGTGACTCCTGCATATCTTTTGTGTCTCTCTTTTTCTATCAATTGTCCTATTAGAATCTTTTTATCTACTAACCTTCTTATGCTTTCTAAGGTTGTAACGCCCGCAAACACCATATGCTACATCACTTTTAAAGGAACAAAACTCGGATTATATATCACATTTCCAAAATGTCGAGATTACTGGAACAAAGGAGGTAGCCAGAGGCAATGATACATCCAAGACTAAAAATAAATTTGACTCTGAAATTAGCAGACAAAATGAAACCTCAATATGCAAATTCAGCAAACTAAACGAAATTTTTGAGCCCTTCAAACTGGACTATATGTTTACTGAATGCAGTTGCTGGGACATCAACTTTAACTTCTTGTACCATGCTTGGAAGTTGGGAGATAAACTCTGTCAAGTCATTCAAGGACTCATAAGAAGAACCACCTTTCTGCAAACCAGCTTCTAGTTTATCTTTCATCACTGACATTCTTTGCCTCATTTCTTTGCCTTCTACATCAATCATTAGTCGTCTTATAGATTTCTCAATGCTCCCTCTGTGCAGCACATTCTCAATTTCTAGGCCTACCTTCCATACATAAGTCAAGAATCTTGTATTTACTAGTTGGTCTGCAAAATATGGTCTACAAATCATCGGAACACCTTCGCAGATACTTTCTATTGTTGAATTCCAGCCACAGTGGCTCCAGAATCCCCCTACAGTCCTATGGGCCAAAACTTTCCTCTGAGGTGCCCATTTGACTATAATGCCCTTTTCTCCAACTAATGCTTTGAATCCACCGTCCGGAAAGTGATCATCCAACTGAGATCCAATTATAGAATCTGATCTAAGCACCCATAAAAATTGTATGCCACTGTTTGCCAGTCCCCAAGCTGTTTCAATCAGCTCTTGTTCATTTATGCATGCTATGCTGCCCAAGCTTATGTAGAGTACCGAATTTGGAGCTTGTTTATCAAGCCAAGCAATGCAACTTTGGTCCTCTTCCAGGAAGCTAGTTGATGTGACTGCAGCCATTTTGTGTAGAGGACCAATTGGGAAGAATGGCACTTTGTAACGTTGCTGAACCAGCAACAAGGCTGAATGCTCCAGATAATCTGTTGTGTTCCCAATGATGGCCACGGAAGAGCGTATATTGACTGAAGAAGCTGCAAAATCCATATTTGTTTCTGGGATTTCAGAAATAACTGGATAGGGTAAATCCTTAAACCTCAGAGGGTAGAGCCCTGGCACAGGTTCCTGCAGCCTAGACTCTGCTAATTGCAATATGTTGCTATTTTAGTGTCCGACTTATAGCCTAAGCCTCTTAAAATTTTCACGTAAAGATCTCAATTTTCTTTAATTAGTAAAACATTTGTTTGAAATTTACCTGGAAAGGGAATATGATTTTGTGCTCGAAGTTGAAAGATGCAGTGATAAGATAGCATGTAAGTAGCCAAGTTAGGCCTAAAAACAATGCCTGGAATCTTTACACGAGTGGCAACCGAATCAACAAAGAACAAGTGGAGATCATATATAATACAAGAAACCTGGTAACCCTGCAGCTTCTTCTGATCTTCTATGAATTGAATCATGTACTCCTGCAGAGGCGCTCTGCAATTGCTGTTGATAGCAGAAAGGAGATTCCGTATATTCATCATCGAGCCGTCATAGCCAGATAAATTGTCCGACAAGGGGTGAAAGATGAATCCGGGATGGTTTAGAGGATTGGGAGGTCTGAATTCAGAGTGTGCAACTACGATGGAGAACCCTTTAGAGTAAAGAATACTCCCCAGCTGAAGCATTGGAGTCATGTGCCCCTGTAGAGGCAATGGAACTAACACTACTGTATGTTTTTGAGTTCTGCTTTGTTCCATGTCTCTCTCCACAGATCCTACAAACTGATGAAATCATAAAAGTTCAATCTCTTGATTTTACCTGGAACTTAACAGGTATTATGACAACTTGGGAGTCAGATTGAGTAAGATTGGTTTGGCTGACGGCAGAAAGCAGCATATTGGTACATGGATCAATGGGGCTGGCTATATTTAATCAAATATACTCGATGATTATTTTCGTGCGGTTGTACAGTTGTTATATTGACGGGTGACACTCTGGAAAGTCGTCGTGTTCTACAGGTGTTATATTGATGAGTGATACTCTGGAAGTCCTCGTATTGTACAGTTGTTATATTTCTAAGATAATTTGGTATATCATGATATAATATTATTCTGCTCGTAAATTTTAGGGATAATTTCAGAAATCTCCCTTGAGATTTTTTAACAATTTCATTTAGCTCTCTTAAGGTTTTTAAAAATTACACATACCTTCCTTATCATTTAAAATGACAATAGTACCCTTAAATATGAAATTACCTTGTTTGGTATGCTTATATTTAGAATGGATTTTAAAATTATTTTTTCATTCTTTTTCCTTCTTATTTCTTTTTTTTTTTTTAATTTTTTGCCAATAAAACTGTAGAACTACCACTATTACCTTTAGTTTTTATTGTAACCAAATGTCGAACTAGTGATTTTTTTTATGGGTTAACTTTATATGTAATCCAATGCTTTTTTGCTGATCTTTGTTTTCTATTTTTTTGTATCAAAATTAACAATAAATAAAAAAGAAATGGCCCAAAACCACTATTAAATTATGGTAATCCCACTACTCAAAAAATTCATAAACTTTAAATGAATTATTTCAACATTTTCTTTTGTATCTGATAAATCTAAATCTATAATAAAATACCATCAAAAGTATTCTATCACAATAATAAAATTATTATTGTAGTTGTTTATCAAAAAATAGGTATGAACATGAAAAATTTGGCATCTTTTTCTTATAATTACATTAGATGATCTTATAATTGTATAGGAAAGTAAATTAAAACTCATTATACAAGGGCATTTTTGGGTATTCATTTAAAAATTTGACCAAATCAAAATTATTTTAAGGTTTTGTTACTAAAACTATCAAATCAAGAGAGGTAGGTGTAATTTTTCAAATCTTAAGGGAGCTCAGTGCAATTTTCAGAAATCTCAGGGGAGGTTTCTGAAATTATCCGTAAATTTTATTAATGTACAGCTATTCAGTTGCGATTGCCCCTGCAACTGCAACGTGTAGTGTACAGCTAGATTTGACCGACTTCGGCCAAATTTCGATCTTCTGATTTTAAAATAAAAATTATTTTGAAATTTTAAATTAGACGGTTTAAATCTGACCGAATTCAGCTCAGCCAGCCGTAAATGTGCTGTGTAGTTGCCACCGATGATTTCCACATTTGGCATAGTAGAATTGTAGAAATGTCAGTGGTCTTTCTTATCTTCACTCTAGATATATATTTTTGAAAGGTTCTGTGCCCTTGGCCACCAATAATTAATATTCTCTAAGTTCCATTGAAAGTGTCATACTTTTCATTTTGGGATGTTTCAAAATGTTTTGTTATGTTGAAAAAGTCAAAACACCTTTTAGTCTCTCTTTCCAATATAGTCCTTCTTTCTAATCATATGTATGTTACTATTCAAATTTAAATTTTAAATTTGTAGGGGTAAAATTGAAAAGAAAAGCATAAATATTACAATCAAACCACTATTATTAAAAAGTTGGATTTCCCAAACAAGACTAAATAATTGGGATGGAGGGAGTATCACGACCCTTTCTCTAGAAACTGATTACCTTCTACAATCCATACATTATACATTTCAAGAAAGGTTGTACAACTGGTACTAGCTAGAAGGTACAGTTTCTTAAAGATTGTAGCTAGCAAACTTATGAAACAAGTTCCGTTCTTTTATTAAAGTAAAGATGGGAAATTCTACAATAAGGTATACTACATTGTGTTAAATTACATTGCAAAAATAAGAGTGTGAAAAAAAGAACTCATGAGATACAACAAATGTAGTATACCACATGGTAGAAGATCCCAAGTAAAGATTGATATCAACCTCAATTACTTCTTGACTCCATGACTGCAGTGGTGAAGCTAGGATTCAGAGGTTAAGAGGGTAAAGAATTGGTCAAGTACATGTTAACAAAGGATGGCAAAAGAATAAATTTTAATTGGCATTGATATTAACTAAGGAAAATTTCAAGTTCTCTTTTCCTTTGGTGATTTGAAAAAGTTTAGTTTATCTTAGGGTCAATGAAAAGAATGAACAAACTTGGGGAAAAAAAAATTTGAGGGGGGAGGGGGATGTGCAATGTAAAGTAGGAATGTTAGAAAATTTGAAGGGTGCAAATGTGAGACAAATTTATTGAATTATAAAATTTGACTAGCCACATTCGTAATTCTTCAAAGTTGAGGGGAGGCAATTGCCTACCCTCAACATAAGGTGGCCCAGGATAATTGATACCCTTAATTGCCTTCGTTCAACATAAGGTAGCCCGGCATAATTGATAGCCATCTCTTCTTCATACTAACAAGCTAGGGATGCAACAAGGCTAGGGGAAATTTTCTTTATTTTTTTTTACTTCTTTACTTTATCTTTTTTTTTTTAGTATAAGATGATTTAACAAGAGAGCTTTTCGTTCTTTGTAATCATAGTGGGGAATTAGTCTTTGCATATTATAAGGATTTTGGTGATGTGGATGTATTGGTGGAGGATGGTCTTTCTTTGTTGCATGGTCTCCATCTTTGCAAGGACAATGGTTATTCTTCAATACATATCTAGGTGGATTCACAAGCTCTGATTGCCTTGGTAAAGTCTGCCCATATTGCAAAGTGGCCACTTTGCAATGTTCTGAGAGAGATTTGATTTCTTTTTGATATCATGAATGCGGAGGTTCAACATATAGTTAGAGAAACTAATTTAGTGGTGAACACGTTGGCTGCTTTACGAGTTGGTTCAGACATCCTTTTACTTCGCCTAGCATTTTGCCAGCTTCTATACGGTTGGTCTTGGCATTAGATTCTAGGTCATTTCCATTTGTTCGCTCTCAGACTGTAAGGTAGTAGTACTCCGTGTTTAACTTAATCATTCAGTTCTCAAGGTCAAGCTTGGCCCCCCTTGAACTTTGTTTCTTTCCCCTCACTTGAATAAAATCCTGGTTTCGTTAAAAAAAAAAAAATTGAAAAAAATGTTGATTGCGGAAAAATGGAATGAGATAGAATGAGGGAAAAGAAAATTGGACCATCGAATCCAACAATCTTCTAGAATATTAAAAAAATAGAGATATTTGTAAAGTTTCAAAAAAATTCAATCTCAACTAAGACTTGTGTTTGGACAGGAGGCTATTTCAAATATTATTTGAAATAATTATTGCAGTATATTTTATGATTTGATATATCTAAAATAAAAATGTAGTACAAAAATTAAAAATATAATTAAAAAATATATTTATGTTCTAGCCACCAACCTTTAATAATAATATTAATAGTAGTGGTAATAATAATAATAATAATAATAATAATAATAATTACAACAACAATAATAATAGTAATAATAATAACAATAGTAATTATAGTAATAATAATAATAATAATAATAATAATAATAATAACAATAATAATGGTAATAATAATAATAATAATGGTAATAACAATAATAGTAATAATAGTAATAGTAATAGTACTAGTAATAATAATAATAGTAATGGTAATAATAATAATAATGGTAATAACAATAATAGTAATAATAATAATAATAGTAATAGTAGTAGTAATAATAATAATAATAATAATAGTAATAGTAATAATAATAGTAATAATAATAATAATAATAGTAATAGTAGTTGTAGTAGTTGTAGTAATAATAATAATAATAATAATAGTAATAATAATAATAACAATAACAATAATAGTAATAATAATAATAGTAATAATAGTAATAGTAATAACACTAATAATAGTAATACAAATAATAATAATAACAATAATAAAAATAATATTAATAACAACAATAATAATAATAATGATGATGATGATGATGATGATGATAATAATAATAATAATAATAAGAATACCAGCAGTAGTAGTAATAATAATAATAATAATAGAACTTTATTGAAATCTGATTTCCTAAAAACTCTAACCGTCGAAACGAAACCCTAGTTTGCAACCTTGGCTAACTCCAGCGAGTTGTGTAAGCTGATGGCAGCATTGGCTGTCTAGCCTTCTGGTGAGGGTGGGCATCCATCCATCTCTCCTGCCTTTCGGGCAAAATCTTTCTCTAAACTGTTTTCCTCATCTTCCCAGTAACGACTTCATGTGGTAGAGGCGTTGTTGACCCATCGTGGTGAACTAGCGGTCTCTTTTGCACGTGATGCAGTTGAATCGGTCGCACAACCTTTCCATTTTGCTCTGGTGGGTAAGTTTTGTCGCAACAGACCTCTCATGGAGGCAATCAGAAAATTTTTTCTTTCTCTTGACTTGAAGGACTCCTTTTCCACTGGATTGCTAGATGCACGACATATGTTGATTAGGCTCCACAATGAGGTGGACTTTCTGCGAGTTTGGACGAGGAATGTGTGGTATGTTCTCGGCAGTCCTATGAGAGTGTTCAAATGGACGTCCACCTTTCATGTTAACCAGAAGTTATCGTTGGTACTTGTGTGGTTTAGCCTCCCTAAGCTCCCTGTACATTTATTCGATAAGCAGTGTTTGTTTCAGATTGTATCGTGCCTGGGACGGCCTCTCTTTATCGATGCTACGACTGCCGCATTATCTAGACCGAGTGTGGCTCGAGTTTGTGTTGAAATTGATTTACTAAAGGGGTTACCACCTCGTGTTTGGATTCAGCTGGGGGAGGATCATGGGTTCTGGCAGCCACTTAACCCAGAAAGCACGCCGAAATATTGTGTCCATTGTTTTCGCCAAGGTCACAATCAGTCGGAATGTCACGTTAAAAACCCTGAGCTGATCCAAATTTGGTTCACGGGGAGAAGAAGCTGCTGGCAAGGGAGGACAAAAGACCAGCGAGGGATAGCAACAATTTGATTGTGGGGCATGACGGTGGTGAGGCTGTAAAACTATCATGCGCTGATGTTGCTCCAAGGGATACCTCAGAACCAGATGGGACATTGATGGCGACGGTAGGGAAGCCTGTTGCGGAGGAATCTGATGGGGAAGCAACTGAGGTGGGTGCTGGGAGTGCAGGTCAGCGACAAGAGGTTGGAGAGGAGGCTCGACAATGTCAGGTCAGCATGGGTGCAGCAGTCGAGTTGGTGGAGAATGCGATTGTTGCAGCAGCAGACACGATCATCATTGATCTGGCTGAGCAGGTGGCTGGTGAAGCGGTGAACGTGGAGAATGAAGGGGGGGGACATGATCCCAGGGATTGGCGTTCAACCTGTGTTTGGTGAGGAGGACGCTGAGGAGGTACCGACGGGAGCATCTTCTGCCGCTATCACTTGTGTAGGCTGCCTTTCGCCGTGGGGTTTAGGAGGGCAACGCAGCGCCAGGAGGGGAGGAAACGCACGATGTGACTATGACATTGCATTTAGACCAGGTTGCCATCCTCGAACATGGTTTTCGGAAAGCAAAGGGGGGGGGGTATCCGGGCCACGTTCCCGTCGGATAGAGAACTAAGGTCGGTATCCAAGAAATCTCAAAATTCTTTCCATATTTTATCTCATGATTAATGCGTGTTTCTGGAATATTCAGGGGATATCAAAACCTCCAAACCTGAGAAGACTTAAGAATCTAATTCACATGCATAAGCTAGCATATGCATGTGAATTAGTAACATAAGTTATGTTTGTCTAACTTTTCATCACCTATATATATGCATAGTTGAGATAGAAAAGTTCCCCTACAACAACTTATGTCTTTTGAGTATAAATTTACTATTTTCTATCTCATAGTTAGGCAAGAAATAAAAGGTGTTTGTAGAGCTATACACCTCTAGTTGTATAGTCTAGAGAGACTGTTAGCAAGTATAGGTGGGCTGTTGTATCCTAGGGGTGACAAGCTAGAAAACCTGCTGCACCGGAATTGATTCTTCCGCAGAGACTTGAATCATCTTAAAGAGAGTGAGATACCCATACTTCAACCCTCCACACTTGAGTACTAATATATTGTTATTGTCTAATCTTTTTTTTTCTGCATATTTGTTTTTATTTTTTGTTCCAGGTGAACAACAATTTTAAGGTGATTCATATCAAATGGAGACCAACTCGCAAGTTCATATAAAAGACTCAAGTGATTTGAACAAGCCATTTCGTTTTAATGGAGTCCACTTCAAATGATTGAAGGGAAAAGTTCTCTTCTATCTTAATTTGATGAAAGTGGCTTACATTCTAACGGAGAAAAATTCCAAAAAATTTTCAAAAAATGAGATGAGTGATGAGGACAAGAAAGTTCTTGAAGGAAAAATTAAGAAATGGGAAGAAGATGAATTTCATTGCAAGAATTACTTATTAAATTGTCTTTCTGATGAATTTTATGAGAATTCATATCCTATTGGTAAAAAGATTTGGAGAAGCAGGCGCAAAGAAATATGCTGCAAGCCGCTACTTCAAATTTCAAATAGTGGATGGAAAATCTGTGGTGGCCCAAACTCATGAACTTCAAATGATTGTACATGAATTAAGGTCCGAAGGAATTCAGATTGATGCGCAACTTCAAGTTGCTGCGATAGTGGATAAACTTCCACCATCTTGGAAGGAATTCCAAAAGAACTTGTGACATAAGCAAAATGAGTTTTCATTAGAAAGTTTAATCACTCGTCTAAAGATAGAAGACGAAACAATAAATCAAGATGCCAAAAGTGGACAGAATGGGAATGAAAATGGTACTACCAAGGTAAATTTCATTACTTCCAATGACAACATGTCCAATGAGAAGAATGCAAAAAATAATGCCCAACTGAAACCAAAGAAAAAGAATATGAAACGTGGGCATAAGCATCAGCACTCAAACTAGTATAGAAATAACTTCCATCAGAAAGGCCAAAATCAAATGCCCTCTTTTATATCAGTCCCTTTTCCAAATGATGGTTGTTATGTGTGTGGAAAGCAGGGACATTTTACTAAAACATGAAAATACCGGAAACGTGGGTCTATACCACAGGCCAATGTTGCCAAAGAATCTTATGTGGCTATGATCACGGAAGTTAACATGTTTGGGGGTTCTGATGGTTGGTGGATAGACACGGGTGCTTCAAAACATGTATGCTTTGATCACACTTGCTTCAAAAGCTACACACCCATCGAGAAAGATAAGAAAGTCATGCTTGGTGACTCTCATATTATCAAAGTTTTGGGTTCTGGTGAGGTTGAACTAAAATTTACTTTTGGTCGAACACTTCTTCTTAAAGATGTGCTTCATACACCTGAGATGAGGAAAAATTTAGTTTCGGCATTTCTTCTCAATAAAGCTGGTTTCAAAGAAATTATTGAGTCTGATAGCTATGTGATTATGAAGAATGGTGCTTTTGTTGGTAAAAGATATGCATGTGATGGCATGTTCAAGTTAAATGTTATCAATAAAGCTTTTTCTAGTTTTGTCTATATGCTTTCCTCTATGAATATTTGGCATGCACGATTATGTCATATAATAGTAAGTATGTGAAAAATCTAAGCACTCTTGGTTTGATTCCAAGATTAACTAATGGTTTTGAAAAATGTGAATCTTTTGGAAAGCAAAAATCACAAAGAAACCTTCTAAAAGTGCTGAAAGAAATTCTCAACTTCTAGAGTTAATTCATACAGACTTGTGTGAATTTGAAGGAATTTTAACTCATGTGGGTAAAAGGTATTTTGTGACTTTTATAGATGGTTTTTCTAAATATACTTACGTTTACTTGCTGAAAAATAAGAGTGATGCTTTTGATGTTTTTCAAGCCTATATAAAAGAAGTAAAAAATCAATTCGATAGAAAAATCAAGAGATTTAGAAATGATACAGGTAAGGAATATGAATCATTTGACTTTGATTCATATATTAAGTCGTTGGGGATAATTCATGAAACTACACCTCCTTACTCACCGTCTTCTAATGATGTAGCAGAACGAAAAAATAGAACCTTAATTGATTTGACTAATGCTATGCTACTGAATTCTAATGCACCTTCTAATCTTTGGGGTGAAGCAATCCTGACTGCTTGTTATGTTTTAAATAGAATACCTCATAAAAATTCTAAAGTAACTCCTTTTGAGTTTTGGAAACATTATAAGCCTAATTTAAATTATTTAAAAGTTTGGGGTTGCTTGGCTTGTGTACGATTAAGTGATCCTAAAAGACCAAAGTTGGGTGCTAGAGATTCTGCATGTGTTTTTGTTGGTCATTCTTTAACAAGTAAAGCTTCTAGATTTTTAGATTTGAAAAATAATGTGGTCATTGAATCTTTAGATACTATTTTGATGAAAACAAATTTTTCTGTGTCTAGAAATAGTGGGGGTGAAGAAATTATTAAGAATAATGCATTTGCATCAACATCTTCTTTGGAAAACCAACATATGAGTAATATTGAATCTCGAAGAAGTAAAAGAGTTAGAATAGAAAAAGATTATGGTTCAGATTAGTATGTTTATAATTTGGAAGAAATTCCTAATACTATTAAAGAGGTTTTATCATCACGTGATTCAATTTTTTGGCAAGAAGCTATTAATGATGAAATGGATTCTTTAATTTCTAATAAGACTTGGAAACTAGTTGACTTGCCACCTGGTTGTAAAATTATTGGCTGCAAATGGGTCTTTAGGAAAAAATATAAACCAGATGGAACAATAGAAAAATATAAAGCAAGATTAGTTGCTAAAGGTTTCAAGCAAAAAGAAGATATTGATTTGATGCTTTCTCTCCAGTTTCAAGGATAGTATCAATTAGATTTTTAATTGCCATTGCTTCTATTCATAATTTAGTTATTCAACAAATGGATGTAAAAACAACTCTTTTGAATGGCAATTTAGATGCAGAAATATATATATGGATCAACCAAAAGGATTTATTGTATCTGGCCAAGAAAATAAAGTGTGTAAATTAAATAAATCCTTGTATGGTCTTAGACAAGCTCCTAAACAATGACATGAAAAATTTGATACTTGTTTACTTGAAAATGGTTTCAAATGTAGTGAATGTGAGAAATGTTTATATTTTAAAAATATTGATGATCTACATGTGATTATTTGCTTATATGTGGATGATTTATTGATATTTGGTTCCAATTTAGGTGTAGTTGAGAAAATAAAAATGTAGTTAAAAAGCTTTTTTGATATGAAAGACTTGGGTGTAGCTAATATTGTACTTGGAATGAAAATTTCTAAATTACATGATGGTATTTTTTAGATCAAACACATTGTATTGAAAAACTATTAAAGAAATATAATTATGGTGATATTAAATGTGTTAGTACACTGTTTGATCCTGGTATTCACTTATTTCTAACTGAAAATGAAAATGACTGTGCAATCAAAAAGAATATGCTAGTATAATTGGAAGTTTGCGTTATGCAGTCGATTGCACACGACCTAATATTGCATATGCCATAGGAGTACTTAGTAGATTTACTGGCAAACCAAATATTACTCATTGACAAACCAAATAGTACTTAGGAATATGCAATTAACCGTCTGATGAAATATTTAGCTAAGTCTTATGGTTTATTTTATACAAATTACCCTGTTGTTGTTGAAGGATTTTGTGATGCAGACTGGAATACATTGTCTGGAGATTCATTATCTACTACAGGATATATTTTTACTTTAACTGGTGGTGCTATATCTTGGAAATAAAAAAAAAGCAACAAATTATTGCAAAATCTACAATGGAAGCTGAATTAATTGCATTAGCTTTAGTTTGTGAAGAAACAAGTTGGCTATAGTGACGACCCCACCTCCCCCTAGGGCGAAACCAAGGGTTTGGTGAACTGCTTGCCCAACTCTCGTCAGGACTCACTCACTTCCATTCTTGCAATAGTCTTTCATGCTTCTAGATAAATATGAAAGTTTCATTCATCCAAGAATTTCAACTTAGTTTACAACCCAAAAGTGTAACATAGGGGTACATTGTCAAGGATCCCCAAATACATCTCATCTACAAAAGTACAAATACATAAAAGATTATACATACTATTTCGCGCTTACTTGCTCCGGCCTCTACTCTTGTAAGCAAAACAAAACTAAAGGAATGAGCTATAAGTCCAATGAGGTTCCCAAACAAACAATCAGGTAGGGAAACCATGGAAGTATTGCATTTAACAGTTTGAACACTTTGCACAATAATAAACAGTCATTTAAGAAATAAACATTCAATCATTGGAAAGATACGTGCTCACTTGGAGCCATTCATTCAGTCATTCAGTTGCCAACCATTTTTCTTATTCCTCCGACATTTGAAAACATTTAACAGTGAAAACTCTTTCAGTGTTCATTTCATTCATTCATTCATTTCAATCATTGCATTGTGTTCACTGGTCAGTTCTCCACTAGATTTCGTGGTCATACTCGAGTATACCAAACATTGTCTCAGGGTTACCAGCCACCCAACCGAGTCCACTTCTGACTCGAGTCGACTGGCAACGAAGGGCAAGGGATCAATTCAGCCAAAGACTTACATTCATGCAAAAGTAACATTCAATCATTTGTTCATTGAAATTTTCACGTTCACTTAGATTGAGTGCGATAAAGTACACAGTCGCCTATTGAAAATCCATTTAATAATCATTGAAAAGTATTTAACATTCAAACAAATATTCATAACATTTTACATAATCATTGGAAGCACAACATGCAAGGAACATCACCAATATTAGTAGAGTAAATGTCAAAAGTTCGTCCCCGAGTTATGCTCATGCTTACCGACAAACCCTAAGAACAACCAAGATAAAGATATTATAGTCCAATCATCCAAAACTTAAGTGAACAAAGTTCACATATTAGGTTCAACTATGAGCCACAAGTCTATATAAGATGACCTCTCAAACACATAGGGTTCAAGGACAAATTTGATAGTGCAAATCAAGGAAAAATCTAAATGTATTCTAAAAGTAAGGAGAGCAATTTAAGCATCATCTCACCAAAATAAGGTTTAAAACCCAGAAAATATTTTTCAAAAATTTTCAAGTCCCACTCAATCCATTTGATAAAATTTCCAACTTTGGTGACATTCTTTAAAAAAATATAACTTAAGTTCCGTAGGTCAAAAAATCACAAAACTTACACTATTAGAAAATAGACTCCAAGCGCTAACATACTTTAGAAGACATCTTCAAGAAATTCAGATCATAGATTAGTCAAATTTCAGTTCAAAACTCGCTGCTATCATGTGCGCAAAAACAGAACAGCCATAAATTTCAGGGAACTTTGCAAATTTGCTGGTATTTATAGGTGTTGAACTAACCCCTGATTTTTATACCGTTGAAAGCCCTATGAGTATAGTTTCATACACAACAAATAGAACTCAATTCTGGCTTTCCTATACAAAGTTATGGTAAATTTTCCAAAACTACACAGGGTTTCCTGCGAAAATTTCCAGCAAACTATTAGTTTGGAAAACTAGGTTTTTCTCTTCTTAAATTTCTTTGTTTTGCCTCAAAACTAACACACATGCAAAGAAATAGTTTTTAACAAGTGTTTTGAGTAAAATTATATACAAGAGAAAAATAAAATACCCTAAGTTCACACCTTAACCCTCACTTGACCAACAAGAGGAAAATCCAGCATATGTCCCCAAATTTCTTCAAGTTAACCATCCAATTCAACTTTAGTTCATAGTAAATGAATCTCAATCAAGAACACATATTGTAGAGAACAAATGGTGCATACACTAAACTACAAAATTATCAACTTTGAACATATATATCAAACTCCAAGTCACTTCCACTCACTTGAACTACAAGAAAGAAAATTAGATAGCAACTTCCCTGTTTTTACTTAATTTTCTACCAACTCCAAGGCTATAATCTCATAGTATAACAGCCCCAAAACAAACTCACAAATTATAGGAGACAATTGGTACATATTCTAGATAGTAAAGACTAACCAAATTCAATATATACTTGATATATAAACAAATATATCCAAGCTGGAATTTTGAAATCCTAAACTGGAAAATTGCAATTAAAGCTGAAAAATTCTACTTTGAAACTAAAAAAATTAATACCAAAACTAGAAATCTTCATATTAACACTCTCAAGTCCCTATCAAAACTAGATACTATCATTTCATAGCTGAAAAATACAAACCAAATTTGGAAAATTCCACCGACTTCACAAATTCATGATATCTTTTATAAAATTTCCATATTCAATTCATCTATCCAATAAAATGCAACATAAGAAAGGGAAGGAGAGTTTCTTAGTTTAATACCCTCAAACCTCAAGGAAAAATATAAAACCAAGGCTGCCTATGCAAAATCACTCCACCTCAAGCTTCCTTGTCACCTTGTTGCACCTTTGTTCGGATTAGATTTGTGATTCTTGTTGATTTCTTACTAAATTAAGGCAAGATCAAGATGATTTGTGAAGCTTTCTCCTCTCTTTTTTTTTCTCTCTAAGGGTCGGCCAAAATGGTAGGGAATGTAGCGAATTTGTAGTGAACAGAAAGATAAGAATGGAAGAAAGGTTTGGTCAAAGTTGGCATTGATTGCCAATACTTGGCATTCAATCATTTTTCTTCTTGTTTTTTTTTTCTTTTCCTCTCTTTTTTTTGGTTAAGAATTTTGGTCAACCCTAGGACAAAATTAGGGAAGGAAAAACAAAAGAAAAATAAGAAGATTAGGGAAAAAAAGTCTCGGTCAAGTAGTGTCTTTGATCGGTAAAAACGGCGCGAGTCGGTTCAAACCTATTTCTTTATCTCTCTTGTATTTGTGTCTTTAACTCATGATTTACCAATGTACTCTTGGCACTTTTAATCACATAATTCCACTAGTACCACACTCGTTCTCGACCACCAAATTTAACGCATACATCTCGCAAGTTGGTCAAACTATCTTAATATTCTATAAAACTTAATATGCACTAAAATATAAAAAGAAAGAGAAAAATCCTAACTTAATCTTTAAAATTACTATCAAATTAAGGCTAGCAAGTAAGCGAGTAAAGTGAAATAAAAATTAATTTTTTCAAAAATAGGAGAAAATTTAAAATAATAATTTTCGGATCCTCACAGCTACGCGATGTAACGACCCCACATCTCCCTAGGACATATCTCAGGGTTTAGCGGACCGCCTGTCCAACTTTCGTCAGGATTCACTCACTTTAAGAAAACAAGTTACAACTTCAATAGTAAAGGAAACGACAATTCTCAAGTTTAGAAAGTACATTCATACACATTTCTATTTCAAATTTTCATACATATCCGAATATAACAAGAGATTCAAGTTCTAGTTACATTTCTAACCGTAATTGAGCACTAGCGCTAGTAGAATTACAAACGTTAAAAGTCTAGACAAAACTAGCCTTTCCAACTTCACGCCTATGCTCGTACCTCCTGTAAGAAAAACAAAAACTAATAGAGTGAGCCAAAACTCAGTGAGGTTCCAAAACTTCATGCTGATCCAAATAGCAAATTGGTCATTATGTAAAACTTAAACTCTTAAAATGAGCGAGCGTACAAGTTCATAAAAAGAAACAATAACACTACAAGTAACAAATTGACTAAATATACAACATTTCCAAGTTGAAGGATATAGGTGACTCTCAAGAGCCAAATTCCTGTTGCATTACTTGATCCGAACCCATTGACACTCCGTCAACGTTTAAAGAAGAAAAACCATGACCATAGATCTCCACTTTATACCAATTTTCATCCACCAATCAACCCCCTATCGGACCCAAATTTCAAAATAAGAGTGATGATAATACTCAAGTATACCGAATCCAGTGGACCATATCCAAAGGATTATATAATAAACAATAAACAATAAACAATAAATAGTACCTATGGTTCGTCAGTCTTCTCGACCAAACTCTTACTGGCTTGATTCGATTGACTAACCAATAGGGTGAGAATCCGAGGTAGTATTCAAGTTGTACACATGTATATCAAGTCAATAATAACCAGTAAACAGTAAGAAACACAATAGAGCAAGTGCGATAAAGTACACTCTTGGCCTTCCAAACAAGTCAAGTATTTCTTTCAAATATTAAATTCAATCATGCACTTGGAAATATTCACCAATGAGTTACTGTTTTTCAAAAGCACGCTCAAGTTCAACTCCTGGATGGAGTCTAAATCTGCGATAAAATACCGTTTAACAGTTTGCAATCAATTAGGGTTCAAAATATAGGAATTTCGCTTAAAAAAAATCAAATAAACAAAACTCGTTTAAGTAGTACTCATTTTACTTATCAAACCTTAGAAAATTCATGCTCGCTTTTTTAGTTTTAATAAAGAAGCGATTAACACTTATAAGTTCGCAACTTAGTGTTAAAAACTAGGAAATCGTATTTTATAGTGGTTGCTACTCTCGCCTTATAAAGTGTATGAGTTTTTGGCAAAATTCAACTTATATACTCCTATTAAGCGAAACTTGAATATCCTATACAACCTAAATTCAATTCAACCACGAATCATTACTCAAGTTCCAATTTCGCTCGCTTATTCTACGAAAGAAAAATTTGGGCAGCATACCCTTTGTATTTACTAATTTTTCCAGCCATTAAGGCTACATATTTTTTTTCCTCAGATCAACCCAATTTAAAAACCACAAGTAAGCATATCAAGATAGCTTTTCATCTAAGCCAAAAACCATCAATTTGTAACTCATTTCTAACAAATAATCATCCAACATCAAAGTTGGAAATTTCTTAACAAAGCTGAAAATTCATCTTTTGAAGCTAAAATGTCACAATCATGCTACTAATCACCTCACAAATTCCATATCCAACCTCAATACCAACATAATATAGTTGAACAATATAAATCAAGGCTAAAATGGCAAAATTCTAGCTGAAAATCCACTAATCTACACCAAAATTAGAAGATCATCCATAATATTCCAAATTTCATGCCATCTAGACTATATATAGCAAGAATAAGAAAGAGAAAGGAAGTTGATGACCTTATACCTTCCAAAACTTCTTGAAAAGTGAAGAACCAAGCACTTTCTCCCAAGAAACTCTCCACTCCTAGCTTACTAACTCCCTTGTTGCAAGTTTAATCGGTTTAGATTTTGTGATTCAACTCAAACAAGGCTAAAATCAAGGTTGGAATTGAAAGCTTTCTTCCCTCTTTCTCCTCTCCTAGGTCTCGGCCACCATGAAGAAATAATGAAGGAAATTTAGCCAAAATGAAAGATAAGAAAGAAGGAAAATGTCTTGGTCAACACCTCTTGGATTGCCAACACTTATCACTCCAAGATTTTCTTTCTTTTGTTTTTCTTTTCTTCATTTTCTTTGGTCAAGAATTTTGGCTGAATGGGGGATTAATTTAGGGCTGATTATATGAAATTAAAACAAGAAGATTAGGGTAAGAAAATAATGGTCAAGTGGTGTACTCAATCGGTAACAAACGGTGTACGTCGGTTCAATCCTATTTTCCTTAACTCTCTCGTACTTGTGTTTTAACTTATGATTCACTAACTTATTGTTAGCACTTCTAATCACACACTTTCTCTTACTTACTACTCGCTCTTATCCACCAAATTTAGTACACACACCTCACCAAGTGATCACACTACCAAAATGTACAAAAATCCTAATTTGCTCTAACTATAAAAGTAAAAGTAATATTGTCGATTCTATTATTTATTACAACTAATGAGAGAGTAAATTAGTAGTAAAGGAATTATAAAATAATTTATTCAAAATAAGAGGGAATTATAAGAAAATATAAGCAAATTTTCAAGTCGTCACACTCTCTCCCCCTTAAAAGAATTTCGATCTCGAATTCATACATTTATTCGTAAATAACTCAGGGTATATTGTCCTGCATGTCTGTCTTTAGCTCACAGATCTCATCATTAGCCAAAATTTAGCCAAATAATGAAAAACATGAATCATACCTTCTATCACTTTAGACGGGTTAGGCACTTGCTGGTGGTTTAAGATATACACTCTGACAGGCGCTCTGGGTCTATTCCCTCCTACATTAGATTGTTTAGGGTTTGACCTATCTAACTGCTGCGCCTCACCAACATAGGGACAAGTTGCTATCTGGTGCTCAGTGCTGCCATCCCATAAACATTTCCGTGCCTTTTGCCAACAATTATCCTCAGTATGATTGCCCCATAAAGGATTGATGTTTGATTTCCTTGTGAGGCACCTCTCAGTTGTTCTCTTCCACTTGGGGCTCCTCTCGGAGTAAGTTCTTTAGGTGTTCTCGAAATTCTCACACCACCAGTTCCTTGACCCACCTTATGGGGTGGCATACCTGGATCACCTTATTCTTACCCTTGGTCTCCGCTAGACGCACCTTTTTCCTTGTATGAAAAACCTTCACTTGTGCCCTTGCAATTTCTATCCTTTGGGCTTATCCAGAACCTCCGTAAAGGTATTAATTTGTCTCGCCGCTAAGACTTCCTGTATTTCTATATTTAGTCCCTGTACGAACTGCTTCACCCTCCTTTGCTCCGTAACTCTTAATTTCGGAGCAAATTTGAATAATTTGGTGAACAGATCTCATACTCAGATACACTTAAATCTCCCTGACGTAACTTAATGAAATCGTTTTCTTTTTTCTCCTGGACTATTGATGGAAGATATTTCTCGTTAAATTCTCGCACGAAATTCAACTAAATCCACACTGTCTACTCTCTTTCCCACTTAGCCCTAATTACATTCCACTAGGCTTTGGCTGGTCTTTCAAATTGGAATACGGCAAAGTTCACATGTCTTTCCTCCGTATAATTCAAGGTGGCAAAATTATTGATCATGGTTGCCAGTCATTTCTCTGCTACTTTAGGGTCTGGTCCTCTAAAGAATTTGGGAGGAGAAAACTTTTAAAATCGCTCTAGAACCCTATCTTCCCCTATTTCAGGGTCCCTAGGCTGATTAACAGGGGTTTGACCCTACTGCTCTACCAATCGAGCAAGAATATTAGTCATTTGCTAGATGGCCGTTGCTACTTGATCCCTTCCTTCAACCCTAGGTTCAGGTTGTTGCTCGCCTATCACATCTCTCTCGTCTCTCAATTCTTGTACTTGTTATTGTACTCGTCTAGCCCCACGTCCATGGTTAGAACTGCGTTCTCGACTAGTTCCACGTCCTTAATTTCGCCTACCCTTCATGCCTCTTTTGAAAAATAGACGATATAGGTATAAACAAAATAAAATAACTATAAATCTCGATAAAAGCATTTTCGAATCATAAAATGAAAACAATAGAACACATTTAAAATAAAACACTCTACTTATATATATATTATAACAAGTCACATATCCTATGGGATATTAACCCCAGGTATTGTTCAAACACTACACTTAATCAAAACTCGAAAAAGTACAATCAGATATGTGCACTTGAATAATAAGGGTCCTAAATTCCACTAATATCTTCAATATCTCCCAAGTCCAGACTATTCGCATTCCCCGTGTCTTGGCTTTCGCCATCCAAACTTATTCTAATATTACTCGGGATATCGACTTATCATAAAGGTATCACTCTTTGGTACTTAGGTACAAGAATATGAAAATATGATAATTCACCACACGAACTAGCCAGTCCCAAGAGAAAATCAACCACATTTGAGATTCCTACTCAACATACACATCTAATTTCCATCAACAATAGAGATTTATTCCACACTTACAGGTCGATTTCCATAGTCCGAAAACCCTCTCCCAACACGAGTTCGATAAGAGTTCTGATACTATTTGTGACGACCCCACTTCTCCCTAGGGCGTGCCCCAAGATTTAGTGGACCGTCTGCCCAACTCTCGTTAGGACTCACTCATTTCAAGAAAATAAGTTACAACTTCAAAAGTAAAGAAAACAACATTTCTCAAGCTTAGAAAGTACATTCATACTCATTTCTATCTCAAACGTTCATACATATCCAAATATAATAAGAGATTCAAATTCTAGTTGCACTTCTAACCGTAATCGAGCACTAGCGCTAGTAGAATTACAAACGTTAAAAGTCTAGATAAAATTAATCTTTCCAACTTCACGCCTATGCTCATACCCCTGTAAAGAAAACAAAAAACTAATAGAGTAAGTCAAAATTTAGTGAAATTCTAAAACTTCATACAGACCCAAGTAACAAATTGATCATTATGTAAAACTTGAATTCTTAAAATGAGCGAGCGTACAAGTTCATAAAAAGAAACAATAGCACTACAAGCAACAAATTAACTAAATATACAACATTTCCAAGTAGAAGGATACAGGTGGCTCTCAAGAGCCAAATTCCGATTGCATTACTTGATTCGAATCCATTGACACTCCGTCAACGTTTAAAGAAGCAAAACCATGACCGTAGATTTCCATTTTACACCAATTTTCATTCACCAATCAACCCCCTACCGAACCCGAATTCCAAAATAAGAGTGATGGTAATACTCAAGTGTACCGAATCCAGTGGGTCATATCCAAATGATTACACAATAAACAATAAATAGTACATATGTTTCGCCAGTCTCCTCGATCAAGTGCTTACTGGCTCGATTCGACTGACTAACCAATAGGGTGAGGATCTCAGATAGTATTTAAGTTGTACACATGTATATCAAGTCAATAATAACTAGTAAACAATAAGAAATCACATTAGAACAAGTGCAATAAAGTACACCCTTACCTGTTCAAATAAGTCAAGTATTTCTTTCAAATATCAAATTCAATCATGCACTTGGAAACACTCACCAATGAGTTATTGCTTTTCAAAACCACACTCAAGTTCAACTCTCTGGCTGGAGTCCAAATCTGCAATAAAATACTGTTTAACAGTTTATAATTAATTAGGGTTCAAAATGTAGGAGTTTCGCTTAAAGAAAATCAAGTAAATAACTCATTTAAATAGTAATCATTTTACTTATCAAACCTTAGAAAATTCATGTTCCCTCTTTTAGTTTTAATAAAAAAGCAATTAACACTTATAAGTTCGCAATTTGGTGTTAAAAACTAGGAAATCATATTTATAGTGGTCGCTACTCTCGCCTTATAAAGTATATGAGTTTTTGGCAAAATTCAACTTATATACTCCTACTAAGCGAAACTTGAATATCCTATACAACGTAAATTCAATTCAATCATGAATCATGGCTCAAGTTCCAATTTCACTCGCTTATCCTACGAAAGAAAAATTTGGGTAGCATACCTTTTGTATTTACTAATTTTTCCAGCCATTAAGGCTACATATTTTTTTCTCTCAAATCAACCCAATTTAAACACCACAAGTAAGCATATCAAGATAGCTCTTCATCTAGGCCAAAAACCATCAATTTGTAACTCATTTCTAACAAATAATCATCCAACATCAAAGTTGGAAATTTCTTAACAAAACTGGAAATTCATCTTTTGAAGCTAAAATGTCACAATCATGCTACTAATCACCTCACAAATTCCATATCCAACCTCAATACCAACATAATATAGTTGAACAACATAAATCAAGGCTAAAATGGCAAAATCCTAACTGAAAATCCACTAATCTACACCAAAATTAGAAGATCATCCATAATATTCCAAGTTTCATGCCATCTAGACTATATATAGCAAGAATAGGAAGAGAAAGGAAGTTGATAAGCTTATACCTTCCAAAACTTCTTGAAAAGTGAAGAACCAAGCACTTTCTCCTAAGAAACTCTCCACTCCTAGCTTACTAACTCCCTTGTTGCAAGTTTAATCGGTTTAGATTTTGTGATTCAACTCAAACAAGGCTAAAATCAAGGTTGGAATTGAAAGCTTTCTTCCCTCTTTCTCCTCTCCTAGGTCTCGGCCACCATGAAGAAATAATGAAGGAAATTTAGCCAAAATGAAAGATAAGAAGGAAGGAAAATGTCTTGGTCGGATTGCCAACACTTATCGCTCCAAGATTTTCTTTCTTTTGTTTTTCTTTTCTTCCTTTTCTTTGGTCAAGAATTTTGGCTGACTGGGGGATTAATTTAGGGCTGATTATATGAAATAAAAACAAGAAGATTAGGGTAAGAAAATAATGGTCAAATGGTGTACTGAATCGGTAACAAACGGTGTACGTCGGTTCAAGCCTATTTTCCTTAACTCTCTCGTATTTGTATTTTAACTTATGATTCACTAACTTATTATTAGCACTTCTAATCACACACTTCTTCTTACTTAATACTCGCTCTTATCCACCAAATTTAGTACACACACCTCACCAAGTGATCACACTACCAAAATGCACAAAAATCCTAATTTGTTCTAACTATAAAAGTAAAAGTAAAACTGTCGATTCTATTATTTATTACAACTAATGAGGGAGTAAATTAGTAGTAAAGAAATTATAAAATAATTTATCCAAAATAAGAGGGAATTATAAGAAAATATAAGCTAATTTTCAAGTCGTCACACGGGATCTTACACATGAGATTCCATTATGGGAAAAACCAGTGCCACCAATATGAATACATTGTGACAGCACTGCTGCCATTGGTAGCGTAAATAATCGATACTACAATGTAAAATCAAGAGCAATAAGAAGAAAGCACAGTATTGTGCGAGCATATATTGGAAATGGTACTATCAATATGAATTATACAAGGTCAAGGGATAATATAGCTGATCTCTTGACAAAACCTCTAGTTAGAGAAAACGTTTGGGATATCTCGAGAGGGATGGGATTAAAATCCATAATTACATAATTCACATGTAAGGATACCCAACCGAATGATTGGAGATCCCAAGAATTAGGTTCAATGGGAAAAACGAATAAAGATATGCACAACCTTATTAATATTCCATCCCTATGGTGTATGTGCATATATCCTGTAATGTAAGTAAGGTTGAGTTTCTTTGCTCTTAATGAAATCTATAGCTCCTACGAGTGGAGTATTTGAATTACAGGAGCACTCTTGATGGATTTCACCTATATGAGTGTTATGGGTGGGGCCGCCCTGAAGAGAATTGGGACTTATTCTCTAATGCACTCATGAAATTGGAATTGAGCACGGGGCCGAAAAGTGCTAGTTCGAAAGCTCATGAGAACACCTGGATTATTATATGTGTAAATATCCCATAAGCAGCCATAGTTCAAGACTGTAGTTCATTATTGGTTCTAGTATTAGAAATTACCGCAACACTAAATATAGGTTCAAGGCATTGCTACCTATTTTATGTATGATAGTCCTTTCTTGCCATTTAAATTTTATACTATTTTATTAAAATAAGCGGGGGATTGTTGTAGTATTTTAATAAAATAATTAAATTCTCAATTACATGTGCATGTTACAAGGGAAATAAATTTTCTGAAATTTATAGGTGTTTGAATGGTTTTTACTAAAGATTTATTGTATGAAGTTATGGCTTTTCAATTATATTGAAGTTTTGTAACTTACAATTCAAATTTGGATTTGAATGGGTAATGACAAAGAATCATTATGTGAAATTATGATTTTTTAATTACAACAAGTGTTTTGTAACCTACAAATTTGAATGTGTTTTGAATGGCCAATAATTTTAGCATTTACTTGGTGTCTTATTAGTAACATAAGTTATGTTTGTCTAACTTTTCTTCACCTATATATATGCATAGTTGAGATAGAAAGGTTCCACTACAACAACTTATGTCTTTTGAGAATAAATTTACTATTTTCCATCTCATAGTTAGGCAAGAAACAAAAGGTGTTTGTAGAGCTATACTCCCCTAATTGTGCAGTTTAGAGAGACTGTTAGCAAGTGTAGTCGGGCTGTTGTATCCTGAGGGTGACAAGCTAGAAAACCTGCTACATCGAAGTTAATTCTTCTGCAGAGGCTTGAATCACCTTAAAGAGAGTGAGATACCCATGCCTCAACCCTCCACACTTGAGTACTAATATATTGTTATTGTCTAATCTTTTTTTTTCTGCATATTTGTTTTTATTTTTTGTTCCAGGTGAACAACAATTTTAAGGTGATTCATATCAAATGGAGACCAACTCGCAAGTTCATATCCAAGACTCAAGTGATTTGAACAAGCCATTTCGTTTTAATGGAGTCCACTTTAAACGATGGAAGGGAAAAGTTCTCTTCTATCTTAGTTTGATGAAAGTGGCTTACATTCTAACGGAGAAAAATTCTAAAAAAATTTCAAAAAATGAGATGAGTGATGAGGACAAGAAAGTTCTTGAAGGAAAAATTAAGAAATGGGAAGAAGATGAATTTCATTGCAAGAATTACTTATTAAATTGTCTTTCTGATGAATTTTATGAGAATTCATATCCTATTGGTAAAAAGATTTGGAAAGCTTTGCAGAAAAAAATGACATTGAAGAAGCAGGCGCAAAGAAATATGCTGCAAGCCGCTACTTCAAATTTCAAATGGTGGATGGAAAATCTGTGGTGGCCCAAACTCATGAACTTCAAATGATTGTACATGAATTAAGGTCCGAAGGAATTCAGATTGATGCGCAACTTCAAGTTGCTGCGATAGTGGATAAACTTCCACCATCTTGGAAGGAATTCCAAAAGAGCTTGTGACATAAGTAAAATGAGTTTTCATTAGAAAGTCTAATCACTCGTCTAAAGATAGAAGACGAAACAATAAATCAAGATGCCAAAAGTGGACAGAATGGGAATGAAAATGGTACTACCAAGGTAAATTTCATTACTTCCAATGACAACATGTCCAATGAGAAGAATGCAAAAAATAATGCCCAACTGAAACCAAAGAAAAAGAATATGAAACATGGGCATAAGCATCAGCATTCAAACTAGTATAGAATAACTTCCATGAGAAAGGCAAAAATCAATGGCCCCATTTTAAATCAGTCCCTTTTCCAAATAATGGTTGTTATGTGTGTTGAAAGCAGGGACATTTTGCTAAAACACGAAAATACCGGAAACGTGGGTCTATACCACAGGCCAATGTTGCCGAAGAACCTTATGTGGCTATGATCACGGAAGTTAATATGCTTGGGGGTTTTGATGGTTGGTGGATAGACACGGGTGTTTCAAAACATGTATGCTTGGATCGCATTTGCTTCAAAAGCTACACACCCGTCGAGAAAGATAAGCAAGTCATGCTTGGTGACTCTCATACTATCAAAGTTTGGGTTCTGGTGAGGTTGAACTAAACTTTACTTCTGGTCGAACACTTCTTCTTAAGATGTGCTTCATACACCTGAGATGGGGAAAAATTTAGTTTCGGGATTTCTTCTCAATAAGCTTGGTTTCAAACAAATTATTGAGTCTGATAACTATGTGATTGTGAAGAATGGTGCTTTTGTTGGTAAAGGATATGCATGTGATGGCATGTTCAAGTTGAATGTTATCAATAAAGGTTCTTCTAGTTTTGTCTATATGCTTTCCTCTATGAATATTTGGCATGCATGATTATGTCATATAATAGTAAGTATGTGAAAAATCTAATCAATCTTGGTTTGATTCCAAGATTAAATAATGATTTTGAAAAATGTGAATCTTGTAGCAAGACAAAAATCACAAAGAAACCTTCTAAAAGTGTTGAAAGAAATTCTCAACTTCTAGAGTTAATTCATACAGACTTGTGTGAATTTGAAGGAATTTTAACTCATGGTGGTAAAAGGTATTTTGTGACTTTTATAGATGGTTTTTCTAAATATACTTACGTTTACTTGTTGAAAAATAAGAGTGATGTTTTTGATGTTTTTCAAGTCTATATAAAAGAAGTAGAAAATCAATTCGATAGAACAATCAAGAGATTTAGAAGTGATAGAGGTAAGAATATGAATCACTTGGCTTTGATTCATAAATTAAGTCGTTGGGGATAACTCATGAAACTACACCTCTTTACTCACCGTCCTCTAATGGTGTGGCAAAACGAAAAAATAGAACCTTAATTGATTTGACTAATGCTGTGCTAGTGAGTTCTAATGCACCTTCTAATCTTTGGGGTGAAGCAATCCTGACTGCTTGTTATGTTTCAAATAGAATACCTCAGAAAAATTCTAAAGTAACTCCTTTTGAGTTTTGGAAACATTATAAGCCTAATTTAAATTATTTAAAAGTTTGGGGTTGCTTGGCTTATGTACAATTAAATGATCCTAAAAGACCAAAGTTGGGTGCTAGAGCTTTTACATGTGTTTTTGTTGGTTATTCTTTAACAAGTAAAGCCTATTGATTTTTAGATTTGAAAAATAATGTGGCCATTGAATCTTTAGATGCTATTTTTGATGAAAACAAATTTCCCTATGTGTCTAGAAATAGTGGGGGTGAAGAAATTACTAAGAATAATGCATTTGCATCAACATCTTCTTTGAAAAACCAACATATGAGTGATATTGAACCTAGAAGAAATAAAAGAGTTAGAATAGAAAAAGATTATGATCCAGATTATTATATTTATAATTTGGAATAATTCCTAATACCATTGAAGAGGCTTTATCATCACCTGATTCCATTTTTTGGCAAAAAGCTATTAGTGATGAAATGGATTCTTTAATTTCTAATAAGACTTGGAAACTAGTTGACTTGCCACCTGGTTGTAAAATTATTGGCTGCAAATGGGTCCTTAGGAAAAAATATAAACCAGATGGAACAATAGAAAAATATAAAGCAAGATTAGTTGCTAAAGGTTTCAAGCAAAAAGAAGATATTGATTTCTTTGATGCTTTCTCTCCAGTTTCAAGGATAGTATCAATTAGATTTTTAATTGCCATTGCTTCTATTCATAATTTAGTTATTCACCAAATGGATATAAAAACAGCTTTTTTGAACGGCAATTTAGATGAAGAAATATATATGGATCAATCAAAAGGATTTATTGTATCTGGCCAAGAAAATAAAGTGTGTAAATTAAATAAATCCTTGTATGGTCTTAGACAAGCTCCTAAACAATGGCATGAAAAATTTGATACTTGTTTACTTGAAAATGGTTTCAAATGTAGTGAATGTGATAAATGTTTATATTTTAAAAATATTGATGATCTACATGTGATTATTTGCTTATATGTGGATGATTTATTGATATTCGGTTCCAATTTGGGTGTAGTTGAGAAAATAAAAATGTTGTTAAAAAGCTATTTTGATATGAAAGACTTGGGTGTAGCTAATGTTATACTTGGAATGTAAATTTATAGATTAATTGACGGTATTTCTTTAGATCAAACACATTGTATTGAAAATTTACTAAAGAAATATAATTATGGTGATACTAAATATGTTAGTACACCGTTTGATCCTGGTGTTCTCTTATTTCTAACTGAAAATGAAAATGACGTGTGCAATCAAAAAGAATATGCTAGTATAATTGGAAGTTTGCGTTATGCAGTTGATTGCACACGACCTGATATTGCATATGCCATAGGAGTACTTAGTAGATTTACTAGAAAACCAAATATTACTCATTGGCATGCAATTAACCGTCTGATGAAATATTTAGCTAAAACTAAGTTTTATGGTTTATTTTATACAAATTACCCAACTGTTGTTGAAGGATTTTGTAATGCAGACTGGAATACATTGTCTGGAGATTCATTATCCACAACTAGATATATTTTTACTTTAGCTGGTGGTGCTATATCTTGGAAATAAAAAAAGGAACAAATTATAGCAAAATCTACAATGGAAGCTGAATTAATTGTATTAGCTTCAGTTTGTGAAGTAGCAAGTTGGCTACGAGATCTTACACATGAGATTCCATTATGGGAAAAACCAGTGCCACAACTATTAATGCATTGTGATAGCACTGCAGCCATTGGTAGGGTAAATAATCGATATTACAATGTAAAATCAAGAGCAATAAGAAGAAAGCACAGTATTGTGTGAGCATATATTGGAAATGATACCATCAATGTGAATTATACAAGGTCAAGGGATAATATAGCTGATCCCTTGACAAAACCTCTAGTTAGAGAAAAAGTTTGGGATACCTCAAGAGGGATGGGATTAAAGTCCATAATTATATAAATCACATATAAGGATATCCAACCGAATGATTGGAGATCCCAAGAATTAGGTTCAAAGGGAAAAACGGAATTACATAGTGATTTGAATAAAGATATGCACGACCTTATTAATATTCCATCCCTATGGTGTATGTGCATCTATCCTGTAATGTAAGTAAGGTTGAGTTTCTTTGCTCTTAATGAAATCTATAGCTCTTATGAGTGGAGTGTTTGAATTACAGGAGCACTCTTGATGGATTTCACCTATATGAGTGTTATGGGTGGGGCCGCCCTGAAGAGAATTGAGACTTATTCTCTAATATACTCATGAAACTGGGATTGAGCACGGGGCCGAAAAGTGCTAGTTTTGAAAGCTCATGAGAACACCTGGACTATTATATGTGTAAGGTAATATCTAATATCCCATAAGCAACCATAGTTCAAGACTGTAGTTCACTACTGGTTCTGGTATTAGAAATTACCGCAACACTAAATATAGGTTCAAGGCATTGCTACCTATATTATGTATGATAGTCCTTTCTTGCCATTTAAATTTTATACTATTTTATTAAAATAAGCGGGGGATTGTTGTAGTATTTTAATAAAACAATTAAATTCTCAATTACATGTGCATGTTACAAGGGAAATAAATTTTCTGAAATTTATAGGTGTTTGAATGGTTTTTACTAAAGATTTATTGTATGAAGTTATGGCTTTTCAATTACATTGAAGTTTTGTAACTTACAATTCAAATTTGGATTTGAATGGGTATTGACCAAAGAATCATTATGTGTAATTATGATTTTTGAATTACAATAAGTTTATTGTAACCTACAAATTTGAATATGTTTTGAATGGCCAAAATTTCAGCATTTACTTGGTGTCTTATTAGTAACATAAGTTATGTTTGTCTAACTTTTCTTCACCTATATATATGCATAATTGAGATAGAAAAGTTCCACTACAACAACTTATGTCTTTTGAGTATAAATTTACTATTTTCCATCTCATAGTTAGGCAAGAAACAAAAGGTGTTTGTTAGAGCTATACTTTCCTAGTTGTGTAGTCTAGAGAGACTGTTAGCAAGTGTGGTTGGGCTGTTGTATCCTCAGGGTGACAAGCTAGAAAACCTGCTGCACCGGAGTTAATTCTTCCGCAGAGACTTGAATCACCTTAAAGAAAGCAAGATACCCGTGCCTCAACCCTCCACACTTGAGTACTAATATATTGTTATTGTCTAATCTTTTTTCTGCATATTTGTTTTTATTTTTTGTTCTAGGTGAACAATACAAATCCAAAGAATTAATATCAATTATGGAGAATTGGAGTGAGATAGAATGAGGGATAAGCCCACCTGGCCACCCAAAAAAGTACTTGCAAAACATTGGAAAAGTACTTGACCACTCCTTTGTCATTTTATTGCAAAAATAGTGATTATGAGTAAAGGTATTTATTGGCTTTTTGCGTGGTGTTTTGACAAGTCTTAGCTTAGCCAATTATTCTTATAAGCATTTGAATTCAAGTTCCATATCAAAAATTTGGGTTATTATCACTTTACTCCCTTAATGTTTAGTGCCACTATCAATTTTCCCGTTAGCGTTATCTTTTAGTCACTTTACCCTCAAGACTAACGGTCAAACTTACCGGAGTTTGTTAATTAAAGTGAAAAGACATGTTTAACCCTTAAAATTATTATCACTTTACCCCCATAAACTATAGTCTCATTATCAATTTACCCCATAGAGTTAATTTTTAGGTAATTTATCCTACCATTAAACAAACTTAGCAAGTTAAAAAACTTTAGAAGAAAATACGTTCCTTTTTGCATAATAAAAATAATAAAAAATTTAGAGTGACTCTTCTCCTTTTTAGTATCAAGAAAAAAAGTCAAAGTATTAATTGTTTTCTTCTTGGCAATCTTATTAATATAAAAAAAATAGAAAGATGGAGAGGAGGAGGGGGAGACGGAGAGAGAGAGCTCAATTCTTTTTTTAAAAATTACAAATAAGAAATAATTAAATACTTTTATTATTTTAAAATTATTTCACTTTTCTATTTACTACCAAATTCCAATCCTAATCCCAATAACCTTAAAGTAATACAATAATGTTAGGCTTTTCTTTATTTTTTTCTTTGCAAAATCTAATTTTCTGTCTCCTTCTTTCCTATCTCTTTTTCTTTTCCTAGTATTGATAAGTGTGAAAAAAGAAATTTGAGAAAAGTCTTTTATTTTTATATTTTTTGATCTCTTAAAGTGAAAAAAAGGAATAATAACCATTCCAACTTTTTTACTTTTAATTATATATAAAAAGGGTAAATATATTTAAAATTCTTTTACCATACTAGTTAGATTAACAATGAGGTAAAATGTCCAGAAAATAATGTTAGGAACTAAAGTGATTGTATCACTATAATATAAACGAATAAAGTGATAATAACAATATAGTAATGCTATAAAATAAAAGGGTATTTTTGTCCAAAATTTCTTAACATGTTGACACTACAAGAAAAATTATATTTGGAGGCACAACAAAATGATGGAATAGGGAACTTTTAGAGGCACTTAGACTATTGAGGCACACACATGAAATGTCTGCTAAACTACCCGTTTGGAAAAGGTTGGAGGCGCTTTTTAATGCCATGTTTAATGAATTTGATGCACTCACAATTGCCATGATAGAAATTGCAAGTAGGCACAAACCAATGTCTCTAAAGATGCACTATAAAGCCGTTTTACTTGGTATCATTTTTGGCCTTTTTAGGACACTTGTACATGTTGCCAAAAGGTGTTTTTCTAGGCACAATGAAGTGCATTATACACATTAATGGAGGCAGTTCACAATGCAGTGTTTACCTGTCTTTCATGGCATTTTCTACCGTTGTTAAAAGGAATCTTCAAACTCTCAAAAAAGTGTCACAATATGTGGTTTTAGTAGATGCATTAGTTTCAATGTAGACATTGACAAGTGCCTCAATAGCTGTCTGTTTTTTTTTTTTTGGTGCAATTTTCATCCAAATTTTGTACTCTAATCTCCTAATACAATACGCCAAACACATAACATGCAAAAGTAAGATAGCCACTATGCCAAAGAATATAAATCTGCTTGAAATTTTATACCTCATAATAAATTTTGTACCCATTTCATAAAGTACACAAATCTGAAGTTAATTCAAAAACTAGTATTGCTTCTCTAAACAAAAGGCTACCATCCAACTCTTGCAATAGAATCCAGCAGCATCCTCACAAAAATATTCCACAAATTTGAAGTTAACTCAAAAACTAACATTGTTTCTCTAAACAAAAGGCTGTTGTCCAACTCTTGCGATAGAATCCAGCATTGTCTTTTCTAAAAGTGCAGCTATCAGTCCTCATGAATCTTCACCTATAAAATTAGTAGATTAAGTAAGAACACCACTTCATTATCCATCCAACTTACAAATATTTGTAAAAAAAAAACTTGAACAGTTTTGTGTCAAAGTATACCAATTTCAGTGGCCAAGCAATCGGTGCACCAAGTGCATCTTCAATTGTCTGCAAGAGCCCATAAGGCCTAATCAATTGTTCATTGCGTTCCACCACAATTTGTACTAGTATTTCACACCAACATGGTCCTAATGATTGTCCGCCAACAACTTTAGAAGGATCAATTCCTTGGAGGCGACCAATAGCGAGACATTTTGTTGGATCAAACAAACTAAAAATATCCACCCAATCACCTTCCTACAAGATAATTTAAAGTCATGGAATTGAATTAGATAGATTTATTTTTAAAAATTTGGTAGAGTTTCCCCTGCATTTTGAACATTTCTCCAATTTTCAGCAATAAAACTTAACAACCACAACCCTACTAAGTTGAAAGTTTACTATTCAACATAACCAAACAAAATAGCAGTTTAATGAATCAACAAGTTTCAAACAATAAAATTGAGTATCCTCACATGATATAATCACAATAAATTCTTGAAAAGAATCATGAACATACCTGAAGAGAACGAGCACCAATAAGTGATTTTGAAACATGATTAGAGGATGTTGAATTTATCGAGCCACCGGTTTTTGAGCCACTATTTTGCTGCTGACACACCATTGCTTTGAGCTCTGCAAGTTCTTTGGCTTGGTCTTTCAGCTGCTGATCTTGTTCAGCAAATTTTTCTTCCATCTTAGAAATTGCTGCCTTTTGCTCCATAACAATACGTTGACAAGTGCTGCGACTAGGTGCATCGCCCCATTTGTCTGATGGTGTCACCCCTAGACCATACATGCGCACACGTCCATTCTTATCTTCCCCAAATACTTGGGCGAATGCATCATCACGACCAACATCATCATTAGAACTAGGAGGAAGTTCGCTAACTTTTTCTTTCAAAGCTTGCTGTGTTCAAAATCCAGAAAAAGTTCAATATTACTAAAATCGATTATCTTACATCAATCAAGATAAAATCAGTCTTAAGTTAGTAGACAATTTCAGTCATTTAGGGAACTAATTTCATCAACCAATTAGTAACTTACCAATGTAGTTGCAACGTCATCATTTCCCGGGTTTCCGTTTGAGTCAGTATAACAATGTTCGAACATGTCAACTCGTGATGGAAGATGGCCTAATTTTTTCGTCTATAGAAAATGAAGTCTCCATAAGACCACTAGGTGATACAAAAAAAAACTAAATTAAACTAAAATGTTAAACAGATTTACCAATTTCTTTCGAATTTGAGCATACGATTTCTTCCCTGTCTTATGATTCATTGTTTTCTTGGCCCGACTCATCTTATTCTTCTCGCTGGCATTCTAAAATTATAGAAAAATAGTAGAAACTTATAATCTCAACATAGTGATTGATATTTAATAGTTGAAACAACTATACCTTTGTTTCCTCTAAGCTCCAATAAGCCAGAAGATTTCTCCACTGATCCTTCAAGATCCGTTGATCCCTATTGTTAATTTGACTCTCAATGGATTCATTTGGATTGTAATATTTTGCCTTTAAAACTGATTTCCAATTTCTCCATTTTTTGCCAATAGATTTCAAAGTCCAGAAATCTGCACCTGGAGGAAGACGAAATTTTTCCTACAATAACACCTCAAATAGTTAGATACATATTTTTGTCATATAAAAGGTACAGATGTACATTTGTATCAAGAAAAATGTGTATTACCTTCACTAGTACAAGCATGTCTTGCTTCTTATCATTTGTCATTTCACGCCAATCTGTCACGTCTATAGGAGCATACTTTCCATTTCTTGCTATTGTTCCTAAGAACTCAGCAAATTTGGACTTGTTCTTGCCAACAGGCTCACTATCCTTATCAAATCTAACTTTGTACCGATGACAACTACTAGGTTTACCCCATATTTCTGTCATATATGTTGGCCCTCTAGTTTTTCTTTGTGAATTTTCATCTGCATTTTCTTCATCTACAACCATGAAATATGACCCTAGTGAATTTCATTACCAAAAGAACTAGTAGAACTGAAATTTTGAAACTGGATCTCAAGAATGAACTGCAAAACTTAGCATGACTTATTAAAGATGTACCTGTAGAATTAGACTCCTCAATGTGAATCTGATTTTCAGCTATATCCTCGGGTTGATCAACAAGTGTATTTCCATTAATCTTCTGTCTTTTAGTCCTTGCCATTCCTACAAATGAAAACATTTAACAAATGGAAGAACACAAATGCAAAAAGGATAGCAAAATCTCAAACAAATATGATAATAGTAAGGCTATAACTAGACTGAAGTTTTTCATCTACAAACAAATCAATTTTAAAGTGCAAGTAGGTGGGTTAAAATAGAAATTTCATTGTAGACAAATGCAAAGACATAACAAGGATAATCTGAATTTGCATCTACAAAAAGTGCATATGAAATTGGGACCACGTTTATAGTTACAACTTTTACAGTTTTAATAGCAAAAACTAAGCATTTCAACAATTCAAGCTAGAGGAGGATTTCATCTCCATCATCTTCTCGAACCCATCGAATGTCTTCATTCTCATTGTCCATTTGAGTTGCTAAGGTAATTGTGCTCTGCAAATACATCTCAGTATCACATACGGGGTCCATCATAAACTCATTCCTAGGAGATGTTGCAATAACAACACTCCAGCCTTCAGCTAAGGGGTCTGCAACATAAAAAACTTGTGAAACTTGGGTTGCTATCACATATGGCTCAGGGTGAGGCTTTACATTCTTGAAGTTGGCCAATGTGAATCCATCCTCATCTTGTTTTAATCTTTTGCCTTTTGATATCCAATCGCATTCAAATAAGGTGACAATTCGGCCTTCAGTGTAATTTAACTCAAGGATATTCGTCAAAATACCATAGTAAGCCATGTCACTTAAAATTGGATTGTTATCTTTAGTACTCGAAAAGCTTGATGTTGTTGCATTGACAAGAACCCCACTATTTTGAGTTTTCCTTTGAGATTCTAATTGTCTTGTATGGAAGCGAAAGCCATTGACAAGAATCTTTTGATATGTTCTCCCCACGTTGTTTGGACCCCTAGCCAGAAGTTTCAAATCTTTGGAGATGTCAACACCATCAGCCACTTGAATCTGCTTAACCTATTATATAAAAAATGTAACAATGACAAAATTTCTTATATTATGCATAAAAAAAGATAAGAGAACCTATAAGATTGTTCAGCTTACATGTTTCGAAAACCAATCTGCAAAGTTCTCACAATGAATACGCTCAATGACATGTTTTCCAGCATGTGGATTTTGCTCCTCCACCATTTTATGGTGTTGGCTGCATATAGAAACTCACTAAGTATTCAACATATATAATTTTTTGAATTGAAAGGAATTTACTTACTCAACATATGGCTTGATGTGGTTGCAATTAAATAGCACATATTGATGTGCTTTTCTCAAAATTTCATTGCTGAAATTTGTTGGAGTTCCTTTTCCTAATGGACGACATGAACTGGAAAATATATCCAACCTTTCACTTGAGGTCTCGCCCACATCATCATTTCTACTTGTCCGATTAAACTTCGTTTCAACATAATCAGCTAGGTATAAGGAACAAAAATTCAAACATTCCTCAGCTAAATACCCTTCAGCAATGCAGCCTTCTGGTCGACTTCTATTTCGGACGTAGGATTTCAAAGTTCCTAAATACCTTGACAAGGCAAGTTTTAATTCAGGTTTAGGATGAGATGAAGTTAATTACTAAAAATGTCTAAAATTTGCAAAATACTTCACTTAAATATTTCATGAGTACCTTTCTATAGGATACATCCACCGATAATGAACAGGCCCTGCTATTTTTGCTTCGCTAACCAAATGAACAGCTAGATGTACCATCACATTAAAAAAGGGCGGTGGAAAAATCCTTTCCAATTGACAAAGTATGATACCAATCTCTTTTTCCAAATGAACTAAATCTGCTGGATCCAAAACTTTGGAGCATAACTTGCGAAAATACCTGCTCAATTTGATCAAAGGAGAGCGAACTGCTTTTGATAAAGTTCTTCGCAAAGCTATTGGGAGAAGCTGTTGCATCAAAATATGGTAATCATGACTTTTTAATCCAGAAATTTTTGGCGGCTTTACTTTAACACATCTAGAAATATTTGCTGCGTATCCATCTGGAACTTTTATCCCTTTCAAAACTTTGCAAAATATCTCCTTTTCCTTCTTTTTCAATGTAAAGCAAGCTGGAGGCAGAACACTCCTACCATTTCCCTTCTCAATCGGATGCAATTCTGATCTTATACCCATATCACGAAGGTCAAGACGTGATTTTTTATTATCTTTGGTTTTTTCCAGATTCAATAATGTAGCCACAATGCTCTCACAAATGTTCTTCTCAATGTGCATAACGTCAAGATTATGACGTATCATATTGTCTTTCCAATAGGGCAAATCAAAGAAAATACTTAATTTTTTCCAATTAAACGGCAATTCTGGATTGTCGCTAACTTTCTTCCCAAGTTTAATATTATAACCAGCTAACTCATCTAAAATTGCAGACCCCATTAACCTTCCCGGTGGTTTTCCATACTCTACAGACCCATTGAAAGATTTAGCATCTTTGCGAAATGGATGATTCATTTCCAAGTACCTCCGATGGCCCATATAGCAATATTTTCCCCAATTTTGTAGATGCTGTGAACATGTGTATTTATGACATACAGGACATGCAAGTTTTCCTTTAGTGCTCCATCCGGAGAGGATTGCATAACCTGGAAAGTCACTAATGGTCCATAAAAGTGCTGCACGAAGTTGAAAGTTTTCTTTTCTTGATGCATCATATGTATTCACTCCAACATCCCACAATTCCTTTAATTCTGCTATGAGAGGTTTTAAATATATATCAATATTATTTCCTGGAGCAAATGGACCGGGTATCAACAATGACAACATAAAGTTCGGTTGTTTCATACACATCCATGGCGGCAAATTATATGGCATCAATATTACCGGCCAAGTGCTATGAGTTGAACTCATATTTTTGAATGGATTAAATCCATCTGATGCCAGGCCCAACCTCACATTACGAGAATCTTGAGAAAATTCTGGATGCTGAAAGTCAAAGGTCTGCCAAGATGGAGAATCAGCAGGGTGCCTCATGTTACCATCCTTAGTACGACCCTCTGCATGCCATCTCATATGGCCTGCAATTTTGGAGGACATAAACAGGCGTTGTAACCTATGTTTTAGGGGAAAATGCCATAAAACCTTATGCGGTATTTTTCTTCCCTCACCAGTCGGATCATTTTCAGATTTAATCCATCTGGATTCTTTACATGTTTCACAATGCTTTCTACTTGCATCTACTCCCCAATACAGAGTGCAGTCATTCGAACATGCATCATATTTATCATACCCAAGTCCTAATTCTTTCATTAACTTTTCAGCTTCATAATAAGACTTAGGCAAATCATCCATCGCATTTGGAAAGGCTTCTTTCAACAAATCAAGTAACATATCAAAAATTTTGTTGCTGAGTTTACCAAGGCATTTGAGGTGAAGCAACCGAATCATAAAGGAAAGTTTTGAGAATCTTTTACATCCAGAGTACAGCTCTTTGTTAGAATTATCAATCAAATTGTAAAATTTTTCAGCTTCTCCATTGGGCAATTGGTTCTTGTATTCAGTTCCATCTATCTTTGTATGATCTTGTTCAGCAATTCCCAATGCATCATGAACCAAACCATGCATGTCATCAAGTTCATCCCGTACCCCATGTGAGATATCATGAGAAGTAGGTTTTGGTGCACTAGAGTAAACAAATTCTCCATGAGCTGCCCAATGGGTGTATCCTTTAACAAAACCATAAACTTTCAAATGAAGTTCTGCATTTTCCCTGGTACTACATACACCACACTTACATTCTTTACATGGACATAATATCATCCCATTTATACTTGAATTCTGGAATGCATAATCTAAGAATTTTTGCAAACCATCCCAATATTCTTTGCTTCGTCTATTCTTTTGCATCCAAGTTTTATCCATATTCTGTAACCATGACAAATTTAACCTTAAAATATGCACATTCATACATATACATATATATATATATATATATAAGCAAAAAGCAATTAAGAATATCAAGAAGCTATTTGGAAGTCAACAAGAAGGTCACTGTTTGAGGTAAAAGTACAAGCCATAAGCAAACAGACCGAACCCCAAAGGTATTCCACCACTAGCCATTTATTACGTATCACCAAGTAAACAGTTTTTTACACGAATCAATGTTAAGAACAAAATTTGCATGTCATATGATATATCCACTGCAATGACACTCCAGTTTAGAAAAGAAATTAAGAATCCGAATGATCAAAAGATGAAAAGGAACGTACATTACAGGTTCAAACAAATGAACTTAATATCACATATGTAAATTAATCTAATTTCTAATAAAAAAGAACACAAGAATATAAGTTAGCTTGTACCTCTAGCGAAATCAATGTGCACTGTCTTCAAGAACGAACACTTTTCATAGATAGCTATCTTTAATTCAAACCTGTTATGAAACATTAATGAACTTAAGTAAAATTTTAACAATTGTATAATATTTTGAATAGGTGGTATACGTCCTTCACTAATTATTCAAGAAGAAAATAACATCAGCTTGCAAATTTCTTGACAAATATTTTGGAAAATGAGAAAGAACCAAAAGTGCTGAATGACTTTTCCTAATTATTCTAAAGCAAATAGAACAAACAAATATATAAGAGTCTTAAACTTATCTTTTTGAGATGCAAATTAATTGTTTATATCTATGATTAGTTCTCTTAAATTTTTTTGTCTAATTTGAGCATTGATTTTAATTTTCCAACTAAATCAGTGGCTATCCAAGGAATATACTTTCTTTGTGTACATTTATAAAATCAGCAAGATATGCAAGAAAATGATCCAAAACATGCACATTTTCCCCATTTGAACAGAAAACCACAAATGCAAATTATTCTCATTGAATAACATTTTCATGAAAGGAATCGGGATAGCAGGAATTTTATCTAAACTCAAGAAACATAAAGATTGTATGTTCATGTTTGAGGGATTAACTTCACTTCGGAACTTAAAATTCAGAAACCCCTGTATTGGTGCCAATTATTTTTCTAGTAAACTTAATTGCCATAGTACCATATTATGAATCAAGTTTGGAAACTCAACTAGAACTAAAACAACTATTAATAGTTAACTTTCTTCCCCAAACCTAAACCATCAGATTAAGAAAATGTCCCTACCCTTGGTAAGGATGTATTGCACACAATATATGACCATAATCATAATGTCAAGGATACGGCTCTTGATAATGGTTCAAGTTTCGGAATTGGTCACTCTCAAACAAGTAATGACACAATTTAGCAAAGACCTCTTACGCTTTCATTACTGCTTCAGTGCTCTATTTTATTATTATATACATTTCAAATTGAAGGATTGAACTCCTCCATCGCGTGAATAATTTTTACCCATACCTCAAACCCTTAATTTTGCAAGAAAATATCGACAAACAAATTGCAATGATTCACGTACGGCAGACAAAGCATATGATTTTCAAAAACCCATAATACACTTACCTTTTAACCGCTACACCATCCTTCTCTTCCTCTGGTCAAATTGGAGTGCATCTAGAAACTGAAGATAGAAAGAGAAAGGGTAGGGATTAAAGAATGAAAAAAGAATGTAGGCTTGGAAGATTGATTTTGACGATGATGGTTTAGATTTAGAGAAGAAACTGGTGGAACTTTGGGTGTGAATTGTGAGAGGCGGAGCTTTCAAAGAATGTATTGGGCAAACTTTTAGTGAAGCGGCAGACTATTAGTGAAGCGGCAAAATTTTCCTTGCCGCGTTCTTTTTTTCTTTTCCCCGCGCTTTCTCACCATTTCTTTTATACCAGTGACAAAACTATGTCGTTTCTATCTCAATTTCCTATTATTTCTACTGACATTCACAAGTAATGCCCCAATAGCTATTCTAATTTGACATATCAAATTTTTCAATTTAGAAAAAATATAAAACAAAGACCAATGCTACTTGGTTCATGTTATTTATTATGACACTCACTTTTTCATGTCTTCATAAAAGATGTAAAATAACACTTATAAAAAAGTGTCCTTATAAATATGTCATAATAGGACTTTTTTCTTGTAGTGTGAGTTGAATTACTTATGGGGGTAAAATGATTAAAAGATAATATTAGGGGGGTAAATTGATAGTAGTAATATAGTTTAAAAGGGTAAAGTGATAATAATCCCAAAAATTACTTAAAGCACATTTGAGGAGCCAAGATCGGACTACCTCAAGCTCAAATATCGTTTTTAGTACATTTTCCGCATTCTTTATTCTTCTATATATAGTAAGTAATTGCTAAAATACTCATAAAATTCTTAAAACACAAAAAGTATTCAGTTACGATAAGCTCGGGCGTGCAATTTTTTTAAAACTTTAAAATAGCCTATAAAAATTTAAAAATTTTACGATAAGCTTGGGGGATGCAATTTTTTTAAAACTTTAAAATAGCCTATAAAAATTTAAAAATTTTAGTGTTGTCCTACTTTTGCTCCCCTGAATTTTGATAGCATTCTCTTTAAACTCATAATTGTCCCCCAAAAGTGTTGAAATTTTTTACAAGTGTCTTCATTATTTCTACAATGTTGAATCTTGAACTAAATATAGTACATGATGCTATTTTATTTCTCTTTCTACTAAATGTAATTTATGTTATTCTATGAGAAAATATTATTTATTTAAAATTTAACCTTTCTTACATGTTCTTGTTACATGAATTACAAGCCAAATGAACATTTATTTGAAAATTCAATTGTATATATAAATAATTTGTCAATTGTATATGTTAATTAGTACCATGATTAATAAATATTTGTATTATACCGTAGAATACATATTCATATGTATCATTCAAAAAAACTTCCATATTTTGTACATTTCAAAAATGCATTACACTTCACAAATTATACATCATATTTCAAAAAATTTTAAAATTTGAGTAAGAATAATGACATACTTTTTGAACTATATATGAAATGAGAGCAAAATATATCATAATAACTATAGATTTATACATATTTAAGTAATTAATGATAGAATTTTAATAAATTTATTGTCTCATGCATAAAAATAAGTTTTAAATTGGTATAAATGTAGCATAGTATTCGAAAATTATAGTAAATTTATCCATATTTTTAGTTTCGTAACTTTCAAATATGTTCATACTATTCATGTATGAATTTATATACTTAATTTTTTCGAACATGTGTTTTTATACCAAACTTTTAATTGTACATTTGAAAAAATTTCATATAATATGCCTACATATAAAATCTCATATTATACCCATCCTGTATTTTACCAACTATGATTAGAACATACATCTTATATTCTTATGTATAATTTAATATCATTAGATGACTTGAAAAATAATATATCTCAAACTATAGCCTTGGTTTATCATAACAAATATTTAATTATTCTAGAAATTTACGAAATACTTATACATCTAAATTAATATTATTACATCTAGAGTTGCAAACGAATCGAGCAACTTGCAAGCAGCTTGAATCAAAGCTTGAGTCGAGTTCGGTCAACATCGAGGTCGAGTTAATCAAGTCGAACTCGACTCAAAGATACTAAGTTCATTAGTTCGCGAGTTGGCTTGATTATATAGACTAACTCGACCTCGACTCAAAGATACTAAGTTCATTAGTTTGCGAGCTGGCTTGATTATATATATACATATATATATTATTTTTTATTTTACTAGTAAAATTACATATATATCCCTAATATTTTATTATTTGTTAAGAAAAATTATTATTTTATTCATTTTTCAAAAAATAAAATAATTATTTTTTATTTTTTAAGCTCAAGTTCAAGCTCGAATTTGAGTTTCATATAACTAAGTCGAAACTCGATTTAATTAGATCAAAACTCAACTCGACTCGACTTGTTTGCAGCCCTAATTGCATCCCCTAAATATGGATCCTGACTTCACCGCCGAATCTAATCCTTTATAACACCTATCAATACAGTCCCTGATTTTAAGAAAATAAGTCCAATATAGAACTTCTAAAGAAAAATTAAAGAGCTCTAGCGAAGTTGGTTACTGTACAAAATATACACTATTAAAAACAATTATTTTTGTCCTTTGCGGTTAAAAACAACTATTTGGACTCTTATTTCTGAGTCGTAACCAATTTGCTCTGTTGTATTTCACCATTTATCTCTATAAATAATAGAAGATTTCTAGCAAAAACTCGGAGAACACAAATAGAACAGATCACCTGCACGGCATGTGCAGTGCTAAAACAGAAAGAAGCTGAATTATATATATATATATAGTCTCCTACAAGCCCCAGTCCTCAGTTTTGTCGGTTTCCCTCTCAGTTCCCCCAACTCTCAAACTAGCTCTTAACTCTTAAACTTTTATCCAATGTTAATAATACAAAGAATATGGATGTTGCAATGGTGGAAATAAAGGAGCATATATGAATTCACTTGCCACTTGAATGTTAGCTATTGAGAAGGCAAACATGAAAAGAGCATTTTAAAGCCCACATACCTCATCTATTTTCCCATCTTAAATATCAATGGTGATGGGTGTGAGACAAATTACGGTTGTTATCACTTAAGAATTTTTTTTTTTGCTACCAAACTTTGACCTGTATAGTGGCTTAAGAAAATATTGCACTCTTGCTTAATAGTAAAAGCATTGACCTCATCGAGTTTGTTAGAACTTGATTGAGTTGGTTTTTTTTGTGTAAGTGGAAGGTTTCGAATCCGAAACCTCTCACTTACCCCCTCTATCTGTACAACTCAACCTATCCTTCCCCCAAACTTGATCGAGGCTTGAGCGCTCTCTCTCTCTCTCTCTTGTAGCCCCGTTGCTTTTGTTCTATAAATTCGTTTTTGGTTTGACTAATTTAATTAGAGATGAAGTTAAATTTTGTTGCATGTCCACCAAGTTCACTACATAACCCTTGCCCCCTCCCCGCTTCTTAGGTTCAATCCCTTCCTTGATGAAAAAAATACGTTAAAGAAAAAGTTCACTACATAAGTGTTGAATTGGGCCAACTCTAATTACAAACAAATTTTAATTTTGTTTTTAATTAGATTATAAAATTTTTAATTTTGTTTTGCTCCTTAATGGTGTCATAGTATAGAGGATCAGCACTATTAGGGTTCTCCAATTTTCCATTAAAATTCTTATATTGCCTTTATTTGTGAAGAAACCAAATTCGCTACAACTCCAAAGATAAAAAAAAATCAAAATGGTTAATTTTTACACTGCGCATGCCACTGATGTGACCTGCTCAATTTTTGCATAGCTTTATCTTACAGGGATGAAGAATTTAATTAATATGGAGTGACAGATAAAGTACCAAATTGGGTACGACATCAAAGACATGGGATAAAAACGATTCGTGTCTTTAGGTACATATATGATGATTTTACCTACGAGTACCGGCACTACTTTCTGTTTCGTGATATAGTTTGCTATGAACATATCATCTTAAATTTATTTGTTTACACATGGCATGTAAGTCTCTCCTGCTATTAAAAGCTTTCGTGTTTTCTTTTTGTTTATCTTAAAATTATTGTCACTAGGCCCTGTTTAATAATCTGGTTCAACACTTAAATTTAATGAATTCAGATCTTAACATATTCAAACCGTTTGATAACTAAAAATCGAACATTTAAATTAATTAAATGGTACTGAATTTTTTAGGCAAAACTTACTCCTAAAATTAAGTGATAAGCTATTCACTTATCACTGAATGTGATATGCACTTAAATATATTATATTTAATATTTAATAATTTAATAATTTAATGAATTTAGACTTCAGATTTCAGACTTTAGTTTTCAAACTTCAATTTTATCAAATGTACTATGACAAATATGATTTTAGATGCTTCACACGTCCCTTTTTACCCCTCCCTCAATCTATCTAGCAATAATGGTTTTGTCAATGTTGTAGTTGTGCCATTGTAGATAAGGCAAATGATGGGTCTGCTTGGATTTAGCTGTTTTTGTTTGTCAAGTTTAAAGTAACACATTCTAAAAACACTCTTAAAAAATACCTATTTCATTTAATCTAAAATACTCCTAATAAAATTTAAAAAATTAAAAAATGAAATAATTCTTACCATCATCACCCACCACCCCCTCTTCTCCTCCCTCCATTACCACCCCCTTCTTCTCTCTCCTCCATCCCTCCTCTCCTTTCCTCTCTCCTTCTTCTTCCCCCTTTCCTCCTTTTCCCCCTTCCATGCAATTTAGTTGGTTGCAGCCTGCGACCAAATTACGGAGGTAGGGGAGGAGTTGTGGGGAAGGGAAAGGAAAGGAAGAGAAGGGTGAAGAGAAAGAGGAAGAGGGAAAAGGGAGAGGTGGGAGGGGATGATGGCCGCGGAGGAGAGATAAAGGGAAGGGGTGATGGTGGTGGTAGAGGGAGAAGAGGAGGTTTGATGGATGGTTGTGGTAAGGTTTTTTTTAACAAAATTTAAAAAAAATACCAATAAAATTTTAAATTTTAAGCCCTAAAATATATATACAGTGTCAAGTTTTTGATATATAATACTGTAGTATAGTATTTGAAAAATCTCTAAAAATACTTCATCTATATAAACCGATGCTTTTTACTAGCTTAGCAACACATGGGGCCAATCAAGCTTATGTGTTTACGGTACAAACCTAACTTACTCTACCGTTGGTTTAAGTTGGATATTGAATGTGAACTATAAATATCTTTTACTTTCTCGTTCATCCTTAATATCGCAGTAGCCTTTTATTGGTTTAATACGTATGTATTGTTATGAGGTAGATTGTGAAGCCGTCATGATTGTTCGCAATCCTTTGTCATGGGTCACCTGTTTTGCTTCTATTTTAATGTGCATGTTTTGGTGCTATTTGAAGCTATTGATTTATCGGTCACTTATGGGGATCTTTTTTTGATACTTAAAACTTGGAGTCCTTTTCTTCTAAGTCGATATCACTTCTTTTCACCCTTGTCGGAATTTACTGCACTGTTATCCAGTTTCTATATGAGGGCATTGTGTTTTCCTTTCATTATTTGTCTCTCTTTTAATCTATGCCCGGAATCTTAGATGTCGGAATCATGAATGAAGTATATATATGATGAATTTTTTTGACACAGTACAATATCTTCAACTATATCTTCACAAGTTCGATTTTTTTTTCTGTATTTTCTTGTGAGGTTTGAGGACAATTGTGCATGACTGATCACTTTCCACATTGCAAGATTAAATTTCTATGACTCCTGTATGTCTTATGTGTCTCTCTTTTTATGTCAACTGTCTAACTAGAATGTTTTTCTCTATTGACCTTCTTATGCTTTCTAAAGTTGTAATACCATGTCAAAAACTACATGATCCTCAAACTCAGAGCAACACCTGCAAACACCAAATGCTACATCACTTTTAAAGGTACAAAACTCGAATTGTACATCACATTCCCAAAATGTCAAAATTACTGGAACAAAGGAGGTAGCCAAAGGCGATGATACATCCAAGACTAAAAACAAATTTGACTCTGAAATTAGAAGTTGAGATGAAATGAAACCTTAATATGCAACTTCAGCCAGCCACTTTGGGCACCTCAAGAACTAAACGAAATTTTGAGCCCTTCAAAGTAGCCAAGCGATGCAACTTTTGGTCCTCTTCCAGGAAGCTTGTAGACGTGGCTGTAGCCCCAACTTGTGGAGAGGCGCAATTGGGAAGCATGGGACTTTGTAACATTGCTGAAGCCGTGATAAGGTTGAATGCTCAAGACAATCTGCTGTATTCCAAATGATGGCCACAGAAGAACGTATATTGACTGAAGAAATGAAGAAATCCATAACCCATTCTGGTATTTCATTAGTAATTGGATGGGGCAAATCCTTAAAGGATGGAGCTCTGGTATAGGTTCCTGCAGCCTGGACTCTGTGAATCGCAATATTTTAATATTTTTTTTCCGCCAAAAGTTCAGACAAGGACTAACTTACAGCTTAAAGGACTCATATCTTTCATGTAAAGATTTCCCTTTTTTTTTTTTTATATGAGATATTAAGCCAATAGTTTGCTATTTACCTGGAAAAGGAATACGATTTTCTGCATGAAGTTGACAGATGTAGCGAAAAGATAGCATGTAAGTAGCCATATCAGGAATCTTTAGATGAATAGTGACCGAATCAACGAAGAACAATTGGGAATCATAAATTATACAAGAACCCGGGTAGCCCTGCTGCTTCTGATCTTCCATGAGTTGAACCATGTAGTCCTCCAGAGGTGCTCTGCAGTTGCTGTTGATAGCTAATATGAGTTCCACTAAACTGTTGATAGAGGCCTGATAACCAGATAAATTGTCCGACAAGGGGTGAAAGATGAATTCAGGATGGTTCAGAGGATTGGGAGGTCTGAATTCAGAGTGTGCAACTACAATGGACAACCCTTTTAGAGTAAAGAATACTCCCCAGCTGAAGGGGCAGCGGAACTAACACTACTGTTTGTTCCATGTCCCTCTCCATTGATGCCTTGGAACTGGTGGATGGCGGTTACTCGTTAGTCCTTGTGTCTATATCATAGAGTTCAATATCTTGATTTTACCTCAGGGGAGATTTTTGAAATTATCCCATTATTTAATGGTGAAAGCATGTTCCCTTTTACATACCTTTTTGTCATTTTCAATTTGTCATCTACTCTTGAAGGCTAATTCAGTCAGCTTGGCGAGTCTATTTCTTATCCTCTTCCTTTTTACCGACTCTTGTCTAATTGTGTCTGGTAGCTTACAAATTGGTTCGTCCAAATTGCGACTACTTGGGATATTCTCGAATATTGCACGGAATTAGATAATACATTGGGAGGTTCACTAGACGAGTTTACTTAGTCGAATTCTTTTGTTCAACGCTTCAAATATTACGCAGCACAGATCCAGAATTAGGAAATAGTGGTGGTACATGTAGATTAGAGTTATAGTAAGCGCTAACAATTGGCGACAAGAAAAAATAATAATAATCATAATAACATTTGGTGACAAAAAAAAGTCAATAAATAAAAGAAGAAAATGTAAAGAATCACCGAAATTCACCTCATAGTCAGAAACGACTCTAAAAGCCTTTCCTGTCATCAATTGACAACTAAAATAATCAATAAAAAAAGGAAAAAAATCATATAATGCTCTGTCACCCATTAAAGTAGAATTGTTTCTTTATTTTCTTTTATAGGAAAAAAAACTCGCAAGTAAACTGTATTCTATTAACTGTTGAGTTTATGCTTATAGTCATCCTTTTGTTATTAAAAATTGTTATTAATTTACTCAATAGTATGTTATTCTCTTGAATTTCTACTAATTATCAAGGTAGAAATATTTAACAACCCAAGACCTTATATATATATATATATATATATTTACTTTCGTCAATGAGGACGCATAAATAAATTAGTAGAGTGTAAAATTAAGCTTGGTGACAATTTCATAAACCTCCCGAGACCGGTGACAATTTCAATGTGTTAGGACACGTGCCCCCCATGGACCAATATATGGATCCGCCACTGTCAAGGCTAAAGTATTGGACAAGAAAGTCAATCAGCAAGGCTTTCTCGATACACAGGAACCAAATCAATAGATTGAAATGAAGTGAAGATAGGCTTTGTCGATACCTTTTCTTGTCTTTCCTTCATGTTAAATCAAATATTTTAATAATAAATTTTAATGTATTTATATTTATGTTCATCTAAAATTGATAATTTCATTGAATAATTTAAACAATTATAAAATTCCTATTTCAATTGAAAATTAATTGATAACCAATTGAAATGCAAAAATAAAAAAAAAATTATTCAATCAACTCAGTGACACGTAATTGTTCATATTATAATAGGATATTTAATAGAGTGTTTTAATTATCAGATATAAGTAAAAGAGTAATAAAATTCATTTTGAATGTTGGCTATTTCTTGATTTCAATTGTCATCCGACAATGACCAACCATTCGTCTTTGTTGGCTTTCTATTACTAAAGTGCTCTGGAATTTGGGCTGTTTTCTATCTAATCAATTATTTGGCAAGTCATTTTCTACAGCTGTATTAAGGCCCCCTTCTGGCATACGGCTGAGAAACACAAATCTCAGTGGTCTTTTTCTTCTCCTCCAATAATTAATAGGGAAAATTGCAGAAACCTCCCCTGAGGTTTCTGACACTTGCACTCACCTCCCCCGTGGTTTGAGAAATTGCACTAACCTCCCTTGAACTTACTGATTCTTTGCATATTCAGTCCAGATGATTAAAATATTGTTTTAGGGAGTGAAATGAGAAATTTGTGCCAAATTTGCTCTTTGTGCTACATGTCAAGTAGTATTAGCAAAGGAATGACAAAGTATTACAAATCAATTAACAATTAATAAACTTTAAGGGGTGTAGGTTATGGACAAATAGGTATTACCTATAAAAAATTAAGGTTGTACAACTTGCACTAGCCAGTCTCTTGTACAGATTGCACATGGCAGACTTGTGAAGCAACATCGTGTTACTCAAATAAAGATTGACCTACTCTAATAATAATTGATATCGCTAGACTAGTGTACAAGTAATATAAGCCAGACAGCTTCGTGATTCCATGATTGATACCCATTTCTTCTTTAAATTATTAATCCGTGTGTCAGGTTCAAGATTCAAATTCTAGATTTGATAATTTAAGAGTAGGAAGGGTGTCAAGAGGAAAAGAAAAGGTCAAAAAAAAAAAAGAATAACGTTCTAATTATGAAATATTTTATTTCTTTTGTACGAGTCCAAATAATTAATAACGATTATGAAGAATTGTAGTGACATAGAATGAGGAAAAAGCCCATTTGGCTATCTAAGGAAAGTACTTGCAATTCATCATAAAAACGTATTTGACCACTCCTTTATCATTTTATTTGCAAAAATAGTGATTATGAATAGAGGTATTTATTGGATTTTTACGTGGTGTTTTGATAAGTCTCGACTTGGCCAATTATTCTTGTAGGTGTTTGAATTCAAGTTCCATACCAAAGATTATTAGAACACATTTGAGTATCATTTTCACTTAATTAACCCCAAAAGGAGCCAAAGTCATATTACCTCAAGCTCAAATATCGTTTTTAGGACATTTTCCACAATCTCTTTTCTTCTATATATAGTAATTGCTAAAATACTCAGAAAATTCTTAAAACAAAAAAAAAATATTTAGTTAGACATAGTAACATATATCATTCAAGTAAATGTTGACTTTTGTTCCTCATTTTTTGGTCGTGGCCAACCTTATAAGTAGCGGAGCCATGGTAAGCTGAGGGATGCAATTTTTTTTTAAAAATTTTAAAATAGCCTATAAAAAAATTAAAAAATGTTAGTATTCTCCCCCTGATAATGCTCAAACTACATAATAGCACCAAATGCAATTAAAAAACTACATAATCCTCGAAGTCACAGCAGCACCTGCAAACACCAAATGCTACATCACTTTTAAAGGAACAAAACTCGGATTATATATCACATTTCCAAAACGTCAAAATTACTGGAACAAAGGAGGTAGCCAAAGGCGATGATACATCCAAAACTAAAAACAAATTTGATTCTGAAATTAGAAGTTGAGACGAAATGAAGCCTTAATATGCAAATTCAGCCTGCTACTTTGGGCACCCCAAGAACTAAACCAAATTTTTGAGCCCTTCAAACTGGATTAAATTTTTACTGACTGAGGTTGATGGGTCATCAACTTTACCTTCTTGAACCATGCTTGGAAGTTGGGAGATAAACTCTGTCAATTCATTCAAGGACTCATAAGAAGAACCACCTTTCTGCAAACCAGCTTCTAGTTTATCTTTCATCACTGACATTCTTTGCCTCATTTCTTTTCCTTCTGCATCAACCATTAGTCGTCTTATAGATTTCTCAATGCTCCCTCTATCCAGCACATTCTCAATTTCCAGGCCTACCTTCCATTCACTAGTCAAGTATCTTGCATTTGATAATTGGTCTACAAAAAGTGGTCTGCAAATCATTGGAACGCCTTCGCAGATGCTTTCTATTGTTGAATTCCAGCCACAGTGGCTCCAAAATCCCCCCACAGCGCTATGTGCCAAAACTTTTTTCTGAGGTGCCCATTTGACTGTTAGGCCTCTTTCTCTTAGTAATGCTTTGACGCCCTCAGGAAAGTGATCTTCCAACTGAGATCCATCTATAGAATCTGATCTCAGAACCCATATAAATGGAATGCCACTGCATGCCAGTCCCCAAGCTGTTTCTGTTAGCTCTTGTTCATTTACGCAGGCTAGGCTGCCCAAGCTTACATAGAGCACTGAATTTGGAGGTTGCTTTTCGAGCCAAGCAATGCAACTTTGGTCCTCTTCCAGGAAGCTTGTAGATGTGGCTGCAGCTCCCAACTTGTGGAGAGGCGCAATTCGGAAGCATGGAACTTTGTAACATTGCTGAAGCTGTGATAAGGTTGAATGCTCAAGACAATCTGCTGTATTCAAAATGATGGCCACAGAAGAGCGTATATTGACTGAAGAAGCGAAGAAATCCATAATCCATTCGGGTATTTCATTAGTAATTGGATACGGTAAATCCTTAAACCTCAAAGGATGGAGCTCTGGTACAGGTTCCTGCAGCCTGGACTCTGTGAATCGCGATATTTCAATTTTTTGCTGCCAGAAGTTCAGATAATGACTAACTTATAGCTTAAAGGACTGAAATCTTTCATGTAAAGATTTCTTTTTTTTTTTTCCAAAAAAAAATGAGATATTAAACCATTAGTTTGCAATCTACCTGGAAAAGGAATACGATTTTCTGCTTGAAGTTGACAGATGTAGTGACGAGATAGCATGTAAGCAGCCATATTAGGCCTTAAAATAATGCTTGGTATCTTTAGATGAGTAGCAACCGAATCAACAAAGCACAAGTAGGAATCATATATTATACAAGAAACCGGGTTGCCCTGCAGCTTCTGATCTTCCATGAGTTGAACCATGTAGTCCTCCATAGGTGCTCTGCAGTTGCTGTTGATAGTTAATATGAGATGCTTTAAATTGTCGATAGAGGCCTGATAACCAGATAAACCGTCCGACAAGAGGTGAAAGATGAATTCAGGATGGTTCAGAGGATTGGGAGGTCTGAGTTCAGAGTGTGCAACTACGATGGAGAACCCCTTAGAGTAAAGAATACTCCCCAGCTGAAGCATTGGAGTCATATGCCCCTGAAGGGGCAATGGAACTAACACTACTGTGTGTTTTTGAGTTCTGCTTTGTTCCATATCTCTCTCCACAGATCCTACAAAACTGATGAAATGATAAAATTCAATCTCTTAACTTTACCTCGAGGTTGAATAATGTGTATATGAACGAAACGCGTCCAGCGAGAGGAAAAAGTGAACAAAAGATGTATATAGTAGGTGAGCGAAGGACTAGTGTTACAAATACCAGGGAATAACCCCGGGAAGGGGGGGGATCGGTTTGTAACATAAAAAGGACTTTGCAATTTGGTAAGGAGGGGTGTGAAAGTTGGACAGAATAGCAGATGAAAATGTAATTACACTTTAATTGTTAATGAAAACGGAAACAAAACATAAGGCGTCGACAAACAATTGAAATGAAAGAAGGGTTAAAAACAGAAAAGTCCCTGTGGTATAGCTGTCATATAGGAAAGCCTCATTTGGTTTCATATCATATACGTGGTACCCATGATTTGAATTATTCTGAAAAGTCGACAGAAATCGTTAAAACAGACGAAGCTGAGTGGAAAGATGAAAATACCCTAATAATATAAGCGAAAATAGCCGAAGTAATTTAGCACTTTCATTCCTTGGCTGCTGCTGCTGTTGTTGAAGTTCTCTTTCCTTATCCTTACCAGTAAGGGCAACATAAGGGCCGTCAAGAACTCGCTGCCTCAGTCGAAGAATTCAGTGAGTATACCCAAGGGGCATTTGGCTGTGTACGTGGGGGAAGATGATGATGAGACGTGTAGAGTTCTTGTGCCCGTGATTTATTTTAATCACCCTCTGTTTGCTGACTTGTTAAGGGAGGCTGAAAAGGTTCATGGGTTTGATCATCCCGGTGGAATACAAATTCCTTGTCAGAAATCTGAATTTGAAAGTGTTAAAATGAGAATCGCCGCTGCCTCAGGCGATGGTGTAAACAGCCGTGGAGGACGGAGCTGGAGACAGTTGCTGATGAGTAGTCGGCAAGAGAAATTGGACCACTGACGAGACAGTGATGTGGTGGGTGCCGTCCGCAATTCTCGTTTTTCTATTTGTCTTTGATCAATTTGGGGGCAAAAAAATCAAGCGCCCTTCATCTTCTTTTTGGGGGCAAAATATATACAGAGAGAAGAAGTACGAAGTACAATTTTGTTTCCTGGAAATGCTTTGCCGGCTTGCAAGCTCAGGTTGAAGAAGTACAATTTTGTGCAAAGGCTTTGTTTCCTGCAATTCCTTTGCTGGCTTGCAACCTCTGGTTGATTACTCAGAATTTTGTTTCTTGTCGGCTTGCAAATGCTTTTGGCCGAACAGCCTACCAACATGGCCTTTTTATTAAAGTGTGAAAGATACAATAGGTATATCTGGTGAAAGTTTGTAATAAACAATTATTTTCCGCAAGAAACACGCGCTTTTTCAGCGCGTTTAATACAAACGTTTTATATTTGACAATTTTCGTTGACTTTTCAGAATAATTCATATCATGGAGTACTTACGCGTATGATATGAAATCACAAGGAGATTTTTTGTATGATAGCTATATCACAGGGGACTTTTTTATTTTTAACCCATGAAAGAAAAATAACCAGTTGGAAGACAAACACATGTATGTGTGTGTACATACTTTTTTTATGTAGCCATCTGTGTGTGAAATTTGAAAAGTTATTTGGGCAACTATTGAACTTTTTGAGCAGTTAAAATTTGACCATATATTTTTATTCACTTAACTATTATAAATATAAATATTAGGTCATTCTGTCTAATTTCACTGTTAACTCTATTAGATTTAATGATTTGTACAATTTATGAAACGTACTATTAATAATTGGATCTGACAAAGTCAACGATGCAATTAGATGGAATTATCCAAAATTTTGTTCAGTGGCTAAAAACATACCGTGTTTGTTTGGATTACGTATTATTTACACTTCATTTATACACATTGACTTATTTACATTATCAATACATTTTTTAATTACTTTTTTATCTTACATACATTACATCAAAAAAGTGCTAACATAAATTTTTTTTTTATAGAATTATCTCAAATAATCTGCCATCCAAACACACTCAAAGTATTAATAACCATTAAAGTGACAAAAACTTTACTATTCAAAAAGTTTCATAACTATCCAAACAATTTGCTCAGATGTGCGCGGAAATTGGACAGGTTCAACCGTCTCTGTCCCACGTCCCGCATAGTTTAGTAGTAATTTTAAACAGTTTCTTCTTAACTTATTGTTGCTTTTGATATAAAGAAAAAAGATCAAAAAAATATTGGATCACATATAAAATTGTCCAAAAAAAATATCACTAGTCAACATCTACTAATCATAGTTACTAGAGTTAGTACTTATAGTTCATAGTTCTATAGTTTTACTCGTAAAATATTTTTTAAAAAAAGAGGAACAAGAAGAGAAAATGAAACGAAAAAAAATTATAAATCCCATTCTTTCTATTTACATACATAATAAAGGAGTTTTATTAAAATAGTAAGGTTAATATTTATTTTAGTTGGACAAGAGCGGTAAATGTAATTTCTAAAATATTAAGAGAGTTCAGTGAAATTATTAGAAATCTCAATAGAGGTTTCTGAAATTATCCCTTAAACCTTTTTTTAAAGGGCAAATTCCACTTTACCCCCTTGTGGTTTAGCGGTTTTTCACATAACCTCCCTATGGTTTCAAAAGCTATATATAATTCCCTCATGGTTTGGATTAAAATGTCAAAGTGACGGGAATGATCATTCATAACGGAGTCATCTCAAATGTCAAAAATACCTTTATGTAAAATTGAAAATTATTTATTAACCAAGGGGGGTTATGTGTATATTTTGAAAACAATAAGGGGGTTATATGGTAAAGTATTAAACCATAAGGGGGTTATATAGTAAAATATAAAAATCATATGGGATTAGTGTGTCATGTATTTATAAGGGTAATTTGGACATTTCTAGAAGTTCCGTTACGAATGATTATTTCCGTTACTTTGACACTTTAATCCAAACTATGAGGGGGTTATGTATAGCTTTTGAAACCATAGGGGGGTTATGTAAAAAATCACTAAACTACAGGGGGTAAAATGTAATTTGCCCTTTTTAAAAAAAAGTGTGTGTCTAAACTATATTTATTTATTTATTTATTTTTTGGGATCAGCGGGAACACGTGGCCCCCATGGACCAATATATGGATCCGCCACTGTCAAGGCTAAAGTATTGACCAAGAAAATCAATCAGCAAGGCTTTCTCCATACACAGGAACCAAATCAATTAGATTACCAAATCAATGAGATTGAAATGAAGTGAAGATAGGCTTTCTCGGTACCTTTTCTTGTCTTTCCATCATATTAAATCAAATATTTCAATAATAAACTTTTAATGCATTTATAGTTATGTTCATCTAAAATTGATAATTTCATTGAATAATTTAAAAAATTATAACATCTCTATTTCAATTGAAAATTTATTGATAACCAATTGAAACGCAAAAAAAAAAAAATTATTCAATCAACTCAGTGACACGTAATTGACTAGTTGTTCATATTATAATAGGATATTTAATAGAGTGTTTTAATTATCAGATATAAGTAAAAAAGTAATAAAATTCATTTTGAATGTGGGCTATTTCTTGATTTCAATTGTCATCCCTCAATGACCAACCATTCGTCTTTGTCGGCTTTCTATTACTAAAGTGCTCTTGAATTTGGACTGTTTTTTATCTAATCAATCATTTTGCAAGCCATTTTCTACAGCTGTATTAAGGGCCCCTTCCGGCATACAGTGGAGAAACACAAATCTCGGTGGTCCTTCTCTTCTCCAGAAACTTTATTCCAAGGGTTAGTCTTCCTTGTCCTCCAATAATTATGATGTTGACATTTCCATATCTCAGTGCTTGTTCTCAACTTATCTCTAGAAACTGATGAATTTCTAGAATGTAGATGCATCACACTATAAGAAATTAAGGTTGTACAACTTGCACTAGCCAGTCTCTTACACAGATTGCACATGGCAGACTTGTGAAGCAACATCGTGTTACTCAAATAAAGATTGACCTACTCTAATAATGATTAATATCACAAGACTAGTGTACAAGTAATATAAGACAGACAGCTTCTTGATTCCATGATTGATACCCATTTCTTCTTTAAATTATTAACTGACAAGAAACGGTAATCTTATTCATTGAGAAACCCCATCGGTCCTCTGGTACAATTTGAAGCTTATATAAAAAATTAGCAGCAGACTACTAGTCTAAGTAGTAGACTCCTAGACTAATTCTCCTAGACGTACTGGAATATTATTGTGCAACTAGTTTTATATAAGAACATAAAGACTAATTCAGATGAGGTACGCTAACAGCCCCCCTCAAGCAAGAGTGTGGAGGAACAAAACACCAAGCTAGTGCAACAATCGTTGAAAAGAACTAAAACCAAGCACTTTGGTGAACAAGTCAGCAGGTTGATCCTCTGAACGAATCAAATGGGTACAAAGCTCATTGGACTGAATCCGTTCATGAACAAAGTGACAATCCATTTCAATATGTTTGGTACGCTCGTGGAAGATAGGATTGGCAGCATTATGAAGTGCAGCTTGTTTGTCACAAAACAGATGCATCGGCTGCGAATGAGGAAATGTGAGATCAAATAATAAAGTTCGTAACCATAACAATTCACTAGTGGTAGCAGCCATGGCACAATATTCGGCTTCAGCAAACGAGCGGCTCACGGTTGGTTGTTTCTTAGTACGCCAGAAAATAGGCGCGTTCCCAAGAGAAATATAATAACCCATGATAGAGCGTCGCGTTGTAGGACAAGCACCCCAATCAGCATCACAATAACCTGTGAGTTGCAAATTGTTCTGAGAAGGAAAAAATAATCCCTGGCCTGGAGAATTCTTAATATATCGAACAACCTTCATTGTTGCATCATGATGATCTAATGTAGGGGAATCCATGTACTGACTCAAAATATTAACAGCATACAGAATATCTGATCGTGTGATAGTGAGGTACAAAAGTCGACCCATAAGATGACGATAAGAAGAGGGATCAGCCAAGGCTGTACTGGTTGAACGCCCCAATTGATGTTGTTGAGACATTGGAATCGAACTAGGTTTTGCACCACTGAGACCAGTATCCGTTAAAATATCTAAAGCATATTTCCACTGACTCAAAAAAATTCCTTCAGGATTCCTGGCAACTTCAAGGCCGAGAAAGAATTTAAGGGGGCCAAGATCTTTCAGATGGAACTGTCCATGTAATAATTGTTTAAATTTTTGGCATTGAAAGGAATTATTTCCTGCAATTATCATATCATCGACATACATCAAAACTGCAAGAAAACTGGTATTAGTCTTCAAGGTAAATAAAGTAGTATTTGCTTGAGGCTGAATAAAACCATATTGTTTGAGAGCAAGAGTTAATTTAGAAAACCACTCCCTGGATGCCTGTTTAAGACCATAGAGAGATTTACGAAGTCGACAAACCCTCTTGTCACCAGATGGTAAATATCCAGGGGGAGGGATCATGTATATTTCCTCATTTAAATCACCATGGAGAAATGCATTATTCACATCAAGTTGATGTAATTCCCAACTTTTAGCCACAGCAATAGCCATTAAACACCGCACTGTAGTTAGCTTTGCTACGGGAGAGAATGTTTCAGTGTAATCCAGTCCCTCCTCTTGAGTATATCCTTTGGTCACTAACTGAGCTTTATAACGCTCCACAGTACCATCTGATTTATATTTAATTTTATACACCCATTTACAACCAATTGCTTTCTTTCCTGTCTGCAAGAATGCAAGATCCCATGTATGATTTGCAACTAAGGCATCAAGTTCAATTTGCATGGCAGACCTCCACTTTTCATCCTGACTAGCTTCAGAGTAAGTAGAAGGCTCAGTCTCAGTTAATAAAGCTGCAAGAAAAGCTTGATGGGATGGAGAAAAGTGATGATTGGAGAGATAAGAATTAAGAGGATAGGGAGTACCTGATGCTCTAGAAGTGGAAACTGAATTGGAGTGGCAGGAACTATTAGGGTAATCACAGACATAGTCTTTTAGGTAAGCTGGTGGTCTTCGGATCTGCTGTTTTTGGTGTGGTGGAGAAGTCTGAATCTCTTCAACATGATTATCTGTAGCAGAGAGCTTATGATTGGGAATTGAGGGAAGAGTGGCATCGAAATTATGCACTTCAGGACCAGAATTATAAAGAGAATCAACACATTGATCATCATCATCAAGAACAAGTGAGGGAGTGTTAGGTGTTAAGGTGGAAGACAGCGTCGAAAATGATGTACTAGAAGGAATTTTGAAGGGAAAAAAGGTTTCATGAAAGCGTACATCACGGGAAAAGAAAAATCTTTTTGTCTCTAATTCATAAACTTTGAAACCCTTTTTATTTTGAGGGTAGCCTACAAACACACAAGGCCTTGACCTGGGTTGAAACTTGTCCAAAAGTTGTAGAGGATTAACAGCATAACACAAACAACCAAATACTCTAAAATGATTATACGTTGGTGGCTTGCCAAAAAGCGCTTCAAAAGGGGTTTTACTTCCAAGTGCTGATGTGGGGAGTTGATTGAGAATATATGTAGCAGTTAAAACACATTTCCCCCAGAATTTAATGGGCAAGTTACTCTGAAATCTAGGAGCACGAGCCATATTAAGGATGTCTCTATGTTTTCTTTCGACAACCCCATTTTGTTGAGGTGTACTAGCACAAGAAGTTTGATTAACAATCCCTTTATTTCTAAAGAATAATTTCATGTCACCTTTAGTAAGTTCTAGTGCATTATCGCTTTTGACTTGTTTAATTTGAAATCCAAATTGAGTTTGAATCAAAGAATAAAAATTTTGAAAAACATGACAAGCTTCATTCTTGTGTTTTAATAAATATGTCCAGACTGTTCTAGTACAATTATCCACAAGAGTTAAGAAAAAATGAGCCCCATAACTTGAAGGTGTTTGATAGGGTCCCCATATATCAATATGAACCAAATGAAAAGGAGTCACAGATTTATCAGTGCTTGGAAAAAAAACTTGTCTAGAAGCCTTTGCCAAAGGGCACACAATGCATTCTTGGCAAATTTTATCAAAACGAATATGAGAAAAGTTGGGTATTGATGCCAACCAGTTGTGTGAAGGATGTCCGAACCTTTGATGCCAGAGAACAGCGGATCCTGCAACCGTATTAGCTTTGCCATGACGTGGCTCAGCATAGTCTGTGGTGAAGTAGTAAAGACCATCCTGTTCCTTATCTACCCTAATCAGTTTCCTCGAGCGTAGGTCCTGGACAACACAAAAATCAGGAAAAAATAGGGCAACACAATTGTGTTCTTTGGTGAGACGACTGACAGAAATAAGATTACAATGAAAACTCGGAGCATGCAAAATATTATGCAAAGTAATCAGGGAGTTCAAGTGATGACTACCATATTCGCAGAGTTGTTTCATAGTGCCATTAGGTAGGAATATATTAGTGAATTTTTTTGATTTAACTAGGTCAAACAAGAAAGTTTTATCACCTATAAAGTGATGAGTAGCACCTGTGTCTAGTAACCAAGTGCAACAAGAGGACGAGAAATTTGGAGTTAAAGGATGGGTTACGTTACCAGCAAAATTAACCGAGCCAGAGCCAGAGTTTTTGTCACTATTCAACAATGACAAAAGTTGCTCATACTGTGCAGCTGTCAAACCATTAACCAAAGTAGTGGAAATTGAAGAATTTGTTGTATCATCCGAGCACACATTTGCAGCGGTGGGATTTTCCTTGAAGGCTGCCAATTATTTGGATACCCTATAAGTTCCCAACACCTATCTATTGTATGGCCAGCCTTATTACAATGATCACATCGTAATTTGGGCTATTTTGAAGATTGATTTCCATTCTGACGTGGTTGGCCTTGCTGTCACCGAAAATGAGGCATCTCAGAACCGTATTGAGATGGTTGCCATCTAACAGAACTAGATCGTGGCTACTGCTGCTGCCGAACATAGAAGGCTCCTGCCCCATCAGAGTCTTGTGGGCTAAGCAGGCTCAGTTGTTTCTCTTCCGTCTTAACCATGTTGAATATATGATTAAGTGAAGGGAGAGGCTCAGTTGCCAATATTTGAGATCGAATGGTTTTAAATTTTTCATCCAATCCCATCAAGAATTGGTGTGAGCACTCTTTGTCCCTTTCAGCAAGCCATTCTTTCAATCCCCCACATGAGCAATTTGGAGGTTTTGAATAGGCACTCAACTCATCCCACAAGGCCTTAAGTTTGGAGTAGAAAGTGGTCACCGAAGCTATTCCTTGAGTAGACAAAGCAATGTCCTTTCTTATTTCATGGATTCTGGGTTCATTGCTTTGACCTAAACGTTCTTCCAAATCCACCCAAAGTTTCCTAGCCGAGTCATGATAAGTGATTGACTCATGCAGATTCGGACTAATTGAATTGATAAGCCAGGAAAGAACAAGCCCATCACATTTACTCCAAAACAATGCTTCACGGCTTCCAACTTTCGGTTGCGGCTATTCTCCACTCACAAATGCGATTTTATTTTTGCTTCTCAAAGAATTCAAAATATTTCGTTTCCACCATTGATAATTGTCACCGTCAAGCAATGTTGGGACTAATGAAACATTTGTGTAATCGGCAGAGGTCAAAAAATATGGAGAGCTTGGATCACGGAACAAATCATCAGTCGAGGAATATCCTGGATTCTGTGAATAGATTTGCTCCGCCATTATTCCAAGACGTAACAAGAAGAAACAAAAAAAAAGGTCAAAATATGGAGAGTAGAGCAAGAAGGATCATTGCTCTGATACCATGACAAGAAACGGTAATCTTATTCATTGAAAAACCCCATCGGTCCTCTGGTACAATCGGAAGCTTATATAAAAAATTAGAAGCAGACTACTAGTCTAAGTAGTAGACTCCTAGACTAAGTCTCCTAGACGTACTGAAGTATTATTGTACAACTAGTTTTATATAAGAACACAAAGACTAATACAGATGAGGTACGCTAACATTAACCTCGTGTCAGGTTCAAGATTCAAATTTTAGATTTGATAATTTGAGAGTAGGAAGGGTGTCAAGAGGAAAAGGAAAGGTAAAAAAAAAGAATAACGATCTGATTATGAAATATTTTATTTCTTTTGTACGAGTCCAAATAATTAATAACGATTATGAAGAATTGTAGTGACTAGAATGAGGAAAAAACCCATTTGGCTATCTAAGGAAAGTACATGCAATTCATCAGAAAAAGGTATTTGACCATTCCTTTATCATTTTATTTGCAAAAATAGTGATTATGAATAGAGGTATTTATTGGATTTTTACGTGGTGTTTTGGTAAGTCTCGACTCAGCCAATTATTCTTGTAGGCCTTTGAATTCAAGTTCCATACCAAAGATTATTAGAACACATTTGAGTATCATTTTCACTTAATTAACCCCAAATGGAGCCAAAGTCATATTACCTCAAGCTCAAATATCGTTTTTAGTACATTTTCCACAATCTCTTTTCTTCTATATATAATAATTGCTAAAATACTCAGAAAATTCTTAAAACAAAAAAAAAATCAGTTAGACATAGTAACATATATTATTCAAGGTAAATGTTGACTTTTGTTACTCATTTTTTGGTCGTGGCCAATCTTATAAGTGGCGGAGCCATGGTCAGTTGAGGGGATGCAATTTTTTTTTGAAACTTTAAAATAGCCTATAAAAAAATTTAAAAATGTTAGTATTCTGCCCCTGATAATCCTCAAACTACATAATAGCACAAAATGCAATTAAAAAACTACATAATCCTCAAACTCACAGCAGCACCTGCAAACACCAAATGCTACATCACTTTTAAAGGAACAAAACTCGGATTATATATCACATTTCCAAAATGTCAAAATTACTGGAACAAAGGAGGTATCCAAAACAAATTTGATTCTGAAATTAGAAGTTGAGACGAAATGAAACCTTAATATGCAAATTCAGCCTGCCACTTTGGGCACCCCAAGAACTAAACCAAATTTTTGAGCCCTTCAAACTGGATTAAATTTTTACTGACTGAAGTTGCTGGATCATCAACTTTAACTTCTTGAACCATGCTTGGAAGTTGGGAGATAAACTCTGTCAAGTCATTCAAGGACTCGTAAGAAGAACCACCTTTCTGCAAACCAGCTTCTAGTTTATCTTTCATCACTGACATTCTTTGCCTCATTTCTTTGCCTTCTGCATCAACCATTAGTCGTCTTATAGATTTCTCAATGCTCCCTCTATCCAGCACATTCTCAATTTCCAGGCCTACCTTCCATTCATAAGTCAAGTATCTTGCATTTGATAATTGGTCTGCAAAATGTGGTCTGCAAATCATTGGAACGCCTTCGCAGATGCTTTCTATTGTTGAATTCCAGCCACAGTGGCTCCAAAATCCCCCCACAGCCCTATGTGCCAAAACCTTTTTCTGAGGTGCCCATTTGACTATTAAGCCTCTTTCTCCCAGTAATGCTATGACGCCCTCAGGAAAGTGATCTTCCAACTGAGATCCATCTATAGAATCTGATCTAAGAACCCATATAAATGGAATGCCACTGTTTGCCAGTCCGCAAGCTGTTTCTGTTAGCTCTTGTTCATTTACGCATGCTAGGCTGCCCAAGCTTACATAGAGCACTGAATTTGGAGGTTGCTTTTCGAGCCAAGCAATGCAACTTTGGTCCTCTTCCAGGAAGCTTGTAGATGTGGCTGCAGCTCCCAACTTGTGGAGAGGCGCAATTCGGAAGCATGGGACTTTGTAACATTGCTGAAGCCGTGATAAGGTTGAATGCTCAAGACAATCTGTTGTATTCAAAATGATGGCCACAGAAGAGCGTATATTAACTGAAGAAACGAAGAAATCCATAATCCATTCGGGTACTTCTTTAATAATTGGATGCGGTAAATCCTTAAACCTCAAAGGATCGAGCTCTGGTACAGGTTCCTGCAGCCTGGACTCTGTGAATCGCAATATTTCAAATTTTTTGCCGCCATAAGTTCAGAAAATGACTAACTTATAGCTTAAAGAACTCAAAGATTTCATGTAAAGATTTTTTTTAATGAGATATTAAACCAATAGTTTGCTATTTACCTGGAAAAGGAATACGATTTTCTGCTTCAAGTTGACAGATGTAGCGAAAAGCTAGCATGTAAACGGCCATATCAGGCCTTAAAATAATGCCTGGAATATTTAGATGAGTAGCAACCGAATCAACAAAGCACAAGTGGGAATCATATATTATACAAGAAACCTGGTGGCCCTGCACCTTCTGATCTTCCATGAGTTGAACCATGTAGTCCTCCATAGGTGCTCTGCAGTTGCTGTTGATAGCTAATATGAGATGCATTAAATTGTCGATACAGGCCTGATAACCAGATAAACCGTCCAACAAGGGGTGAAAGATGAATTCAGGATGGTTCAGAGGATTGGGAGGTCTGAATTCAGAGTGTGCAACTACGATGGAGAACCCCTTAGAGTAAAGAATACTCCCCAGCTGAAGCATTGGAGTCATATGCCCCTGAAGGGGCAATGGAACTAACACTACTGTGTGTTTTTGAGTTCTGCTTTGTTCCATCTCTCTCTCCGCAGATCCTACAAAACTGATGAAATGATAAAATTCAATCTCCTGACTTTATCTCCAGGTCTGGAACTTAACAGGTATTATAGCGACTTGGGGAGTCAAATTAAGATTGGTTTGGCTCATGGCAGAAAGCTGCATATTGGTTCATGGATCCATTTATGGTAGGAACACTTGGACCGTTCCTATAAGAGCTCGTCATGAATGCAAGGCACGTGTGCGTGAATTTGGGGATGGAAGCCCGAAGGGCATGGAATAATGTGTATATGAACGGGGAGAGGAAAAAGTGAATAAAAAATGCATGGGGTAGGTAAGCGAGGGACTGACAAATACTAGGGATGGCCTCGCAATTATAAAAAGGGTGTGAAAGTTGGACAGAATAGTAGATGAAAAATGTAATTACACTTGAATTGTTAATGAAACGAAAACAAAACATAAGGCGTCGGCAAACAATTGAAAAATAAGCAGTTGGAATAATAAGACAAACACGCACATGTAAATGTATACATATATGTGTGTGTACATACTTTCTTTATATCCCTATACGTGTGTGGAAATTGAAAAGTTATTCGGGTAGCCATTGAACGAAACGTGTATATCCGAAGTGCATGAATAATGTGTAAATGAACGAAGTATGTGGTGAGTGAGGGATTAGAGTGACAAATACTAAGGGGAACCGGTTGGTAGCATAAAAAAGATAGATGTGCAATTTGGTAGGGACGGCCTCGCAATTATAAAAGGTGTAAAAGTTGGACAGAATAGTAGATGAAAAATGTAGTTACACTTGAATTGTTAATGAAAATGAAAACACAACATAATGCGTCGGCAAACAATTGAAAAGAAAGAAAAAAATAAGCAGTTGGAATAATAAGACAAACATGCACATATAATGTATACGTATATGTGTGTACATACTTTTTTTATATCCCTATATGTGTGTGGAAATTGAAAAGTTATCCGAATAGCCTTTCAACTTTTTGAATAGTTGAGATTTGATCATTTAACTATTAATAGTATATTTTTACTTACTGAACCATTAAAAGTGTAAACTTTGAATCATTTCACTAGATCTAAGAGTTCGCACAATTTATGAGACATACTATTAATAATTAGATTTGACAGAATTAACGATGGAATTAGATGCAATTATTCAAAATTTATATTTTTAATAGTTTAGTGGTTAAAAACATACTATTAATAGTTGAATGACCAAAATTCCACTGTTCAAAAAGTTTTGTAGCTATCCAAATAATTTACTCCTATGTGCATGAAAATTGGTTAATTTTTTTAATTTACTTTATGCCTCCAATTTATTTATTAAATTACAAGCTTACACATTTAACGGGTTAGATGGGTCAAACGGGTCAACCCATATTTGACCTGATTTGGATCCATCTGCTTGGTGGATTATTTGGATCTGACCTGATTTTAACCCAAACTAGTGAAGAATAAACCCATATCTGATAATTTGGTATTAGGTTTGATTCGTATTTTCGGATTGTATTGAGAATTGCCACCCTTATTAAGAATGTTTTACACAAACTGGTGTTGTTGTATGCTATATATGTAAAAATTGTATTTCAAAATTGAACTTATAGTATGTGGTTTACTTCTACATCCGCTCCTATATACATTGTTAGTACGTAGAAAGTTTACCTAAAATTAATATAGCACTTAATGTTACAAAAGATACAAGTCTAATAAGATAACATGAATATTTTTATTTAACAATGCAGTAATTTTTACATAGATTTTCAGAAAATTATCAAGAACAAACACAAAATAAAATGCTTTCTTTAGATTTGGCGGTCACAATTATCAGCTATATATAATCCACTATAATGCAAACAGCAACAAAACCCAATATATCAAATTTTCACGTATTGGTATCAGTTTTATTACACAAAAAGAGAAATATGTCAACTTGACGCTCAAATGAAGATCAAAATTCTCATAATTTTCTAATGGAAATATTTTTTCACACATTATCAGTTAACTATATTCAATAATATGTATTTCTTTCATTGATCATGAGTGTTCTAAAATTTGGTCATAGCTTTCATTTTGGAAAATGAAAAAGTACGTCAAAGCTTTTATTTTTATTGAACAACTAATATTCAAAATAATAACCAGAATTTGCAAATCCCAAAGATAATACATAATACCCTATATGAATACACTTATTTAACTCTTCACTTTCTCTATCACAATTCCCAATTTTAAGTTCCATACATTCACATATATTTATTATATATTAGAAAGAAATCTTCTTCTTGATTTCTCAAACACTGTTCGAATTCATTTCAAACGAAAAACAATTCTGAACTAATTATAATTTGTATCCGTTCAGTAATACATCTTTTTTTATTAGGTATTTCAAAATGAGGTTGTAAACTATATTTTTTCATAAAAGGAAAAGGAAAACTTATAAGTACATCTAAATTTTTATTTTTTCCTTGAAAACTGATATTCATCGCTCCTCACTTTTATTATCATAGTTCTTACTTCTAAACTTCACATTACCAAAACAGGGATTTTGGTTCTATGATTAATGTTTATACCTGTTGAATTAAGTTATGGAAACAAACATATAAAAACTAATTATTTAAGCCATGAAGCATGTACAGATGAACATATTTGTTTAGCAGTTCGGCTAACGGGTGCCCGTTAACATGAATAAAGTTACCATAGTTAATGAATTTTAACATTTAAAAGGTGATGTCTTTAGTTTTGGAAAACTATTAATAAGGAAAAAATTTTCTAAAAGACAAAACAGACCATTTGAAATATTAGTGGAATTAAAACAAAGTAAATTCACTGCTTAATTGAGAAGTGATTTAAAAAAAAATGAAATAACCGAAACTACAATAATCTATTCTAAACCTTTAATGAAAATATTGGATTGAAATCTCCAGCATTAGAAACAGTTTTCTTCCGTTTATTTGCTACATCGTCAAGAGCTTCCCACTAAGGATTTGTAGGTTAATAAGCTAAGGTTTGGGAGCGTCTACAACTTACTCTGCGTATGCACTCGTACAACAATTTATTCCTTAAAAATGCAACAAATTTATGAACTTAAAGTGTGAAATACTATTCAAAAGTTCTTATTATTTTACATTATCATTGATTTTAGTGCCTAAATTTGTTGTCCTGGTACAGTTGTGACTGTCCTTTATTTGTTAGCTAAAGTCACATAATTTTCCACCAAGTTTAACAAAGCCACTATTGATGGTTCAAAGCCAAAAAAAAAAGAGCGGCAAAAAAAAAAACTAATTATGTAATTATGTTAAGAAATAGAGAAGCAAAGAAATTACTTACCACTAGGACTGTGTAAAATCAAAAAATTTCAATTTACCGACTGAATTCGAATTGAATTCAAAATTTTTGAAATCGGTAATTCGAAATACTGAATGAAAATAAGGTTTTCCAATTTCGAAATATGTGAATTTGGTTCAAATTCGGAAATGGGGTTTTTCAAATCGAAATATTCGATTTCGAATTCACAATCCGAAATCGGTATTCGATTTCAAATTTGCTATTTTTTATATATATAATATATATAAAATTATATATATAATATTTTTATACAATATTTTTTATATATAATATTCCATGTTTCTATGTTTCAAATCAAATAAAGGAAAAAAAAGGGTTCCTGAATTTGGTGAAATCGAAATTTACTCAATTCCAAATTGAATTCGGAACGAATTTGAATTCGGTCGGAATTTCTGATTCCAAAATTTTAAAAAATTTTGAATTCAAAGTTTTGAATTACCAATTTCGATTTTGATGCATACCCCTACTTACCACGGGAAGAACCTACTAATATCTTCAATCTTCTAAAAGTTGGGTATATAGAGATAATAACTGGGAAGGAGAAGGAAAGAGCACAAAAAAAGGGATAAGACCTGCAAGAATAGTGGAGGTGTAAAAAAAATTGAAATCAATAGTCAGGAACATAAAACTACAAGAAAACATAGACATGATAACAAGTATAAACATCGTATAAACAAGAAAACTACTATCACCAAATTCGTTTAAAAATTTATCTTTAGATATCATATAAACATGAAAAGAAGACAAACTTAATTTTAACATAATCCTCATCCAGAAAAGAATAATTTACGAATTAATTACAAATAATTAAATTAATGAATTGACAGAGAAAAGAAAAGATGGAATGGCATAATAAGATGTACCTTTGAGTGTTACCCTTGCCTTTGGATCTAACTTCCTGCTAACTTAGGGTTTTATGCATCTTAATGGCTCCATATTTGCAATTTTTTGTTAAAAGCATTATTTTTGGAGCCATAGAGAGAAAGATATTATTTTTGACATGAGAGAGAGAGAGAGAGAGAGAGAGAGAGAGAGAGAGTTTTGGCGGTAGAAAGTTGAATGCTAGTAGAAGATTTGTAATGTTTATTTTAGGGCAAAGGTTAGTTATGTCATTTACAATGTGAATTCCTAATAATTAGCTTCCTAGAATACAAAATAATTAATGCATTAATTAAACAAGGTATTTTTTATCCACATTAACAGGTGCCCTTAGAAAGTCCCTTTATTTAACTAGTAAATTTAGTAGTCCTCTTTTATGTTCATTTGGACTAGATAGGCAGGAAGGAAAATGAAGGAGGTGGCATAGATGACTTGGGATGGCATAGAGATAGCGGCAATATTAAAAGAAATTTTTAAAACTTTAAAAGCACCTTATCCAGAGCATTTTATAGAAACAAATTTACAATAAAGTTTTCCTACCTATCCAAAAATTGGTAGGCCAATTTGGAGTGAAGATTGTTTGGAAGACATTTTCAAAAAGTATAGTGTAGTACTTTTTGGATTTGTGATGCATTTGAGATGAAAATGTGATTTGCAAAAATATTTATGATGCCGCCAATTTTTTTTGGAAAAAGATTTCAATCCGAAGACATTTATTCAATTCAATAAACTCTTTCTTGCAATCAATCTAATATGTAAACCCATGCATGACACAGGTCATAATACTAGCAGATGTGTATTGCACTTTTAGTTGTAGACACAGAAGACAACACTGTTCTAATTTTATACATATTCCTTAATTGTGCTGCTTGCTTTCTTATTTTCAATGCTTCAATCCCAACAGTAATCTATAAACACACGCATTTAACACACGTAAATATTACTACCAATAAAAAGCCTATTTCTTCACGAGGCAAATCCACGAGCCAGCGGTACCTGCGTTCAATATCCAAAAGAAGACTCCATCAATTAACAATTCACAACAACCGAGGCTGCAGCAACAGATAAGAAGAAGAAGAAGGCGAAGAAGTGCTTTGAGACCTAAAAGATCTACATCTTCAAGGTGTTGAAACAATTTCACTGGACATCGTAATCTTCCGCAATGTCATGGGAATCATAGACAGCTTCATTAATGATATTTTTGAGAAGTGGGCTCATGAAGATTCCAGGCTGGCTAGGTACAAGAAGAATCCAATTATTAATTCCCCAGAGATTCAGACAGCTATGGCTCTTTTACTTTCTAGTGAGATTTCACAGCATGCCGTTTCGAAAAGGACGCTTGTACTTTCTAGTGATATTTTCCAGCATGCCGTTTCGAAAAGGACCAGGGCTGTGACCTTGAGTTTTCATAGAAATAGGGTTAGGGCTTTGATATTGCAGCTAAAGATCTATGGGCTGCAGAGGTGGACCGCATATTACGTAGCTCCAATTCGCATGATGGATTTCCATCTCCCTTGAGTCTTAATCAGACATAATTAGACTGAATGGTCAAAAAGAGAGGATTCTAGGAATTCAATGATATTTTTTGCTAAAAAATAGTTTAATGACAAAAATACGCAAATGTTAATAGCTTAGTGACTTTTTTTCCAATTGTTCTATGGGAAATTGCTGAAACCACAAAGGGTTTTTATTAATGAAGGCAACTGCAAATGTAAAGAGCGGGTAATTATAGGCATCCATGTGTGGCAATTATGAATGGAGATGGTAAGCCAGTTGACTTTGTTCATGATTGGTACACGGTTGACATAGACAAGGGGACCTATATGAACCTCATTATGCCAGTTCCGGATGAAAGCAAATGGGTGAAATCAAATACGTACTAACCTAGTGGCATCCCTCTAAAGGGTCGTCACGTGCTGCTTCAAAGTCCAACGTACTAGTTGGCAAAAAATGACGTTTCTGATGGTCAACAATTAGATGATAATGTTTGTTCTTTTCTTTCTAGATGAATTGATGATATTTTGTTATTAATTTTGGTGGCTTCCTACTAATGACGGATAGTGAATTGTTTTTTGGCCCAAGTAGACATTGATTATGCTATATGTATATATGTAACAGTTTGCGAAACTTGATATTGTGAATTCATGCTATGTCGATATACATGATCAGTACAATGGCTAATACATTCGAGGTCGATACAAAAAAATTTTTTCGGTTGATCTGGTGGTAACATCTTATATACGCAAATTTTATTGTTACCAGAACAATAACGGTAATTAATCTTCTCCATTGTCTCTTAACATACGGCATTTTAAATTTTTTCTGACAGTTCGTAAAAAGGATATATCAATTTGGAAAAAGTAAAAAAAATAGTGTCTAGTATAAAAAGTTCCAGATGATTTTTTTGATGCTTATGAAAAAGTTTAGATAGGTCTAGAAAAATTTCATATTATAAACTTGTAGCCAGAGAAGCCAAGAAATAAAGAGAAGATATAAGAAATAAAGAAAATAAGAATTAAAAAATTAAGGGAGTTGTGAATGATTTAAGAAAAAGAATAAAAAATTCTGGATATTGTTTTAAGAGAAAAGGAATTTAAAAAAATATCAAGATAGTTGCAAATGTTATGAGCAAAAAAGAGAAGAAAGAAACAAGGTTTCAAGGTATTTTCGTCCTAAAAATTAGCAACAATACAAAAAAAAGTCACATGGCCAACTTGTTAGTCAATTTGCTGAGTTGGCTAATAGAAATGGATAAACTGACCAAAAATTAACATTAGAGAGTTTTTTTTTTTCAAATGTGTAAGTAGGGGGACTCGAACCCGAGACCTCTCACTTATACTCGCTCCCCCATACCACCCAACCCAACCCTCCACCCATTAGAGAGTACATTAATGGTTGCTATAAAAGTTGGGAAAGAAAGTGAGCCCTTTTCGATGCTTTGATTAGTATATTAATCATCATGTGGAATCTGGACTGTTTCTTGGCTTGAATTGTCATCCACAACCATTGGCTGGCAACTGGTATTTGTTGTCACTCGAACAAAAGTGCTTAACTTGAATTTGTGCTAATTTTGTCTAAAGCAATCATTTCGTGAGTCATGTGCTCGGCGACGGTTTTGGCGGATGAAGCTGTTTCTTGGCTTTGATTAGTATATTAATCATCATGTGGAACCTGGGCTGTTTCTTGGCTTGAATTGTCATCCACAACGAGCATTGGCCGGCAATTGGTATTTGTTGTCACTCAAACAAAAGTGCTTAACTTGAATTTGGACTGGTTTTGTCTAAAGTAATCATTTCGAATCCAGGAGATCTTCTAGAATTAATAAACTAAAGATATTTGTAAAGCTTCAAGAAAATGTTTTATTGGGCTTTTGGATTTGTTTTTTGACAAGTCTCAACTAAGACTATTATTTGAGGTATTTCAATTCATGTTCCAGCCACCAACCCATATGCGCAAGTAATAGTTTTTGGTCCTCTCAAGCAATGCGTGAAGATACCCGGGTTGGTCGATAAATTTCTGTGAGATAATACTAACTTCTTTTTCTGCTATTGCTTAGCTTGTCAAACACCCAACAAGATGCATTTTCATCTATTGATATTTCATTTTGCTGTTATATAGAGTTTCCTGCAAGAGTACGGCTGCAAAGAGACGTTGGAAGTTGTTTCAGAAATAGTAACCTAGCCTTTGCCATCAGCTTCAAATACACCCCTTGAACTTTCATCCTTGTTATATGCTCAAGTATTGTTCGTTATAAATTAAATCAATAATGACAATCTTGAGGGTAGCTGTGGAATGAAGTTTTTTTCTCTCTCATAATACACATTTTATATTGTTTGTGTTTTTGAATTAGGTTGGATTTGGTACTACCCAATTAGTTTCAGAGTTTTCTAAAATATCCCATTATTTAAAAAAGTAAGTATGATTTCATGTACTTTCTTGGTTAAGGGCCCGTTTGGTTCATGGACTGAATGAGATGGGATGACTCATTCTCGGATTATTAATCCTGGATTGAGTCATCTCCAGATAAATAATCTAAGTTATCTAGCATTTGGTCGATTCTGAGTTGGATATGATATTGTTAAGTGTTTATTATGAGTGATTTTAAGTAATCTTTTAGGTTTATTTTAGTTTAATTTAGGGTTTTTAAGATGTAACTTACTCTCTAAGTATCTTAATTTTGTGAGTTTCGCTTAAACAATTTAATGTGCAAATCTAGTTATATTTGCAAGAATTGAGAAGAATTATCAACGTTGGATTGAGACGGATACACTTCAACTCCCTTAGAGCTTGATTCAATGATGATTTGGAAAGAAAATAGGTTATTCAATGCAAATTTTATTGGAGCAATGCATGAACACAAATGTGGACATCTTGTCTTGGATCTCAGAATTGAATTGAAGTAGCAAAGAAATAAGAAAACATAGTACAAAGAGAAAATGCAACCTTGGAATATGTTCCAAGCCTGCGTATTCTCTCATGTTTCTCTGTAACTTATTCTGCAACTTGCTCTATTTTCACACTGATTTCTTTGTCAATTCTAGCTTAGAACTTCGGCTACACATGCTCAACATTCCTTAAGGAAAAGAAAAGGAACTTTATGTCATATCATGAACCATTTTTTATCTCTCTTAACATTATATATGTAAGAATCATTCAGAAGAGAAAAAGTTCTTAGGAGTTCTTGATAGCAATTAGTTTTAGTCTTTTCTTATTCTCTTTAACTAACAAATTGTAAGAAAAACATGGAGAATTCATTGTATCACTCATTTAGTTGAATAGAAGATCTTGGGATCTTGTTCATCACTTTAGCTAAACTTTCTTTTTCTTTCTCTTTACTTGTGATTCATTATATGTGTATGCAATGAACTTATGTTCTTTTTTACTTTATATCATATGAGTAACTAAATTTCTAGATCTAGGGAGTAGACGAAACTAATAACTATTTGATATGAGTTAAATATGATTTACACTTGCTACTTCTTAAATTAACTTGTCCATTTATGCATGCTTATTACTTGTTGTTGCTTAATCACTGATAGCAAGTTTTTTGTTGTTGTTATTCAATAAAAATTGACAATAATGATGAAACAACATAAATGGAACTTAAGGAATAGACTCATGAGAATAGAGATACACTTAAGTGAATTTTTTTTACATTTCATGAAAAACACAAGAGTAGATATTGTTATTCACCATGAGAATAGGGAAAACTAGACTATTCTAGATCACAAGTGCTCTTTGGGCTGTTTTTGACCAAATCAATTACTCCCTCCATCCCATTAAAAGTGTCATACTTTCCTTTTTGGTCTGTCCCAAAATTAATGTCACTTACCATAATTGGCAATAAAACTTTCCCCCATTTCCATCTCATACCCTTAAATATACCAGATTCTTTTTAAGCTTTTGATGGGTCCCATAAAACTACAAGAGTTACACTAATATACATGAGTCCCACAGCAAATGCAAACAATGGTCGTGCAAGGTACCTTCCTAAAAAACGCCTGGAGACAATTTTGAAATACGGGTCCCACACATCTTGTCATCCCTTTATTTTCTTTCTACCACTCAATGGAGTAATGCACAGAAGGGGTACTGCTGGAATTTAGACCAAAATGCGGCATTGTTGAAAATAAGCTCAAGATTTGAAGCGCGACAATCATTTTGGGACGGAGGGAGTATTTGGCAAGTCATTTTCTATAGTTGTATTAAGGGCCCCTTTTGGCATACAGTTGAGAAACACAAATCTCAGTGGTCTTTCTCTTCTCAAGACATTTTGTTGCAGGGGTTAGGCTCCCTTGTCCTCCAATAATTAATATGTTGACATTTCCCTATCTCATGAGTGCTTGTCCTCAACTTTTCTCTAGAAACTGATGAATTTCTAGAATCTAGATGCATCATTCTATAAGGGCATTCACAGTCTACATGCCACATCAACATTCCACTATATCTCCTCTTTTATTACTCTCACTCACAATGAATTATACTCCATTGGTATAATAGTATGGGTCCACAATCAAATCAAACATTTATTTTAATAATACACAACTCATATCCCATAAATAAATAAAGTAATTTTTAAAATAATTTCATTATTTTTAAAAAATAAATTATTAACTTTCATTAAATTTTTTTACCTTTTGAATTTTTATTTTATAAAAATAATATTATTAATTTTTGAGTTTGAATTATATATCTTTTTCTGTCTCTCAAAAAATAATATAATGTTATTTTCTAAAAATAATTATGTAATTATTAAACAAATATGTGATACCTCAAACGTGAAAATATCATAATAATCCATGCTTAATTAATAATTCTTTATGTAATTAATTGAACTCTAAAACTGAAGAGTGCGGGGTATACATATAACAATTAGCTCATCCACAGTCAAGTTTTACATTTATAAAATTTTAAATATCATACACGTGATTTTTCCCAAGTATACGAGTCGAGATTGAGTATAGGATATTAAAGGTCGAACCCACAAGGAAAAATGTCAATTACCGATGGTTTTTAAACTTTTTTATTATTTAGACTATCATAAGAGTAAGAAATTAAATCTACACTATAAACATGAGATAAAAGTAATACAAATAATAATAGAAAACTCCTACAGGTATGGAATTCTTCACTACTCTTACAAATGAAATTACCGATTAAGTGACTGCTATTATCTTGGTTAGTTATGGCATAATTTCCTAATGTATGTAAAATCTACTCTCATAGTAAATCAACTATACTTGTAATTAAACCATACCTACTCTCGTGGTTATGAAAGTAACTACAAACTCATTTTTTTTCTATGAAATTACATGAAACAAATCACTAAAACCACAAAAGTGCATCTCTACTCTCGTGAGTGTACTCTCTAGATTTATTGCTTTCTAGAATTAGTGTTAAATTTCAATTTTCATTGTAAACTTAACACCTTAAGATTATCACAATTAATAGTCGATTAATCATGATTAGATAAGCACAAGTGATAAATAACTTGCTCAAATAATATTATCAAATAACCAAATAAATGTCACAAACAAGATATAGAAAATTTATCCATAACTCTACGCATAAACTTTAGCAAAATATGAAAGAAAACACCATACTTATATTATAGCTAAACATGAAATCAAATACAAAAGAGAAAGTGATAGGAGAGAAGTCACCCTTATCACATGAGATCCAACTCTCTATTTTTGCTCTTCAATTCTTCATCCAAATCTAACTACAAGTACAAGATGGAAAAACTATACTAACTATACTATACTAATGAACTAAGAAAAACTAATGAAAACTACATTTTAGTATTGCCTCTAACCTCCCAAAGTTGAAAAAAATGTTCTCCAAAACTTCTATTTATAGAGAATTCAAGCCACAAATAAATTGTTTTGAGTTGACAAATTTGGCTCTTGAAATCTCCAAAGGTTGTTTCTTCAAATTTCCACACTCTTCTTGAGCAGATACAATCAAAATTATTTATTGGAATTGAGTTGGAAAGTTGTGTGAAAGTAGGGCAAGTTGATGAGCAAGTTGTAGCTGCATTTGAAAAATACATGACCTTAGAAAACCGGGCTGAGGTCGCATATTTAGGTCACGCTTTGCCTTATTGCAGGTTTGCTCAATTCTGGTCAATCTTTATCCTTGCTTTGTTTTCGTACCAAATTTCATTGATATTTTCTTGATGATGGAGGCTAAACTAACTCTTATATAAAACATAAAAGTTATAGCTCTTTGAGTTAGCTTTCCAATGCGTCAAGAATCATCCAATTTGGAGTTCTGTAGACTAAGAAATTGCCAAAATAGCCTTTACTGGTCAATCCCTGTTTCAACTTTTGATAACAGAAATGACCGACTGTATTTTGATATTTTGACTAGGAAGACTCATAAAATAGATTTCAATGTCTCATAAGAAATGTATAGTTATGTGTTATCTTCAAGATTATTTATGAATAACTTCAATCCGATACTTGTAGTTCAAGATATAGCAGAAATATCACAAGGTGTCAAAGCTGTAAAACTTTTCCTCTTTTATACAAAATTGCATTTGCTCTTTTGAGTATTTGGCACTTCATATTTTCTTTAAATCACTTCAAACCAGCAACAATCATCCAAATAACCTCTCAATTCACTCTATTTGATGATTGAATCATTAAACATACAAAAACATGAAGTTTTCACCATTAAAATCCATAGAAATGCAATTTTTGATACTTAAAACCATAAAATGCATAACTTTACTAGAAACTTAGTTAATTAACTATAAAAATAAATAAAACACACAAAATACATACTAGTTTTCATTGTTATTGCCTCCGAACCTTGAGTCAATAATTTAAATCAAATAAAATATAAATAATAACATAATGAATACTAGTCAATAATTTAAATCAAATAAAATATAAATAATAACATAATGAATACTAGTTTTCATTGTTATTGCCTCCGAACTGTTCCCAAATATGCTTGACCAAGTCCGATCAAAGTTAATGATGTACTTCTTGATCACGTAATTTCATGTTCCTCTGAAAATAATATTGAAAATTTTCAGCCGAACCTTGAGTCACAGGAATCATTGGATCATCATCATTTCATCCCAGATTTTTATTGCATCTCCTTCATCTTTGACAATCATATAGTGCAATATGATGCATGTGTACATTATATTTGGATATGGAAAATTGGATACATGGGAATTGCATATGGAAAATATAGTGGATTTTGAAAATTTGATGGATGCTTGGAAGTGGATAAATTTAGAGGATATGCATAATTTTGCACATTTGTAGGAATACCAAAAAATGAGAAATTTGGGTAATTTTGGTGGTTTTGATTTTGTGAGGAGGATAAATTTTCTATATTTGGAGCATTTAACATATTTCTAAAACTACTAAAATTCTTGTCCATAATCATAAAATATTGAAATTTTAGAAAATTGTGCAAAGAAGTTAAGGAAAATAAGTGAGAGATTAAGAGAAATAATAGAATAGGATAGTGAGATATGAAAAAAAAAAGTGTCTTGTGTGTTTGTATAGAGAGAACAAAAAAATGACCGTTGAAAAAAAAATTGAGCATTAAATTGCACCATGAAATTTTAGCTGTTGTTCATATTTAATCCATCCTAAAAAAAGTTCTACTATCTCCTCTTTTTCAGTAGCATTTACATGCTTCATTACACGGTGGCCGTGTAATGATGATTTTGTGTCATAGGAGGTAGGTATTATATCTCCCATGACACACCATTAGAGTTGCTCTAAGAAATTAAGGTTGTACAACTTGTACTAGCCAGTCTCTTAGACAAATTGCACTTGGCAGACTTGTGAAGCAACATCATGTTACTTAAGTAAAGATTGACATACTCTAATAAAGATTGATGTCACTAGACTAGTGTTTAAGTTATATAAGCTAGACAGCTTCTTGATTCCATGATTGATACCCATTTCTTCTTTAAATTATTAATTCGATGTCAAGTTCAGGATTCAAATTTTAAACTTGACAATTTGGGAGTAGAAGGGTGTCGGCAGAGAAAAGAGAGTTAAAAAAAAGGAATACTATTCTGATTATGAATTTTTTTTTCTTTCTTTTGTATGAATCCAAAGAGTTAATAAAGATTATGAAGAATTATAGTGAGATAGAATGAGGGAAAAACTCATTTGGCTATCCAAGAAAAGTATTTGCAAAGCATACCTGACATTCCTTTATCACTTTATTTGCAGAAATAGTGATCATGAATAGAGGAATTTATTGGATTTTTACATGGTGTTTTACAAGTCTCCACTCAATCAATTATTCTTTTAGGCGTTTGAATTCAAGTTCCACACCAAAGATTATTTAGAACACATTTGAGTATCATTTCCACTTAATTAACCAATACAATAGAAAACTCCTAGAGGTATGGAATTCCTTACCATTCTTACAAATGAAATTACTGGTTAAGTGAATGCTATTATCTTAGTTAGTTACGACATAATTTCCTAATGCATGTAAAACTTACTCTCGTAGTAAATCAACTATACTTGTAATTAAGCCATACCTACTCGCGTGGTTATGAAATTAACTACATGTTCATTTCTCTTATGAAACTATATGAAACAAGTCACTAAAGCCACATAGGTGCACCTCTACTCTTGTGAGTGTACTCCCTAAATTTATCACTTTCTTGAACTAGTGTTATACTCCAATTCTCATTGCAAACTTAACACCTTTAGATAATCACAACTAATGGCCGGTTGATCATGATTAGAAAAGCAAAAGTAATAAATAACTTGCTCAAAATAATATCACCAAATAACCAAATAAACATTGCTAACAAGATATAGCAAGTTCATCCATAATTGTAAGCATAAACTTTAATTAAACATGAAAAACAAGATCCAAACTTGTATTATAGTTAAACATGAACTTAAATACAAAAGAGAAAGTGACAGGAGAGAAGTCACCCTTGTCACATGAGCTCTAACTCTACATCTTTGCTCGTCAAATCTTCATCCAAATCTAACTACAAATACAAGAAGGAAAAACTATACTAACTATACTATAATACTTTATCTAATGAACTAAGGAAATTCTAGTGAAGATTATATTTTTGGTGAGTCTCTCTAGCCTTCCAAAGTTGTGAAAATGTCCTCCAAAGGTTGCTATTTATAGAGGAATTCTATGCAAAAGACAAAGTGTTAAATCATGTTAAGATTCCTCTTGAGCCCGTCAAATGCTAGATTTGAGTTGTAAAGCTTCTTTTACAGCTGCCTTGGGCTGTTTCTACAGATATTCTTGCAGGAAAATAGGTCAAAAAGCTTGTGTGGAAAAACACGAGTTACAGAGCAAGTTGCAACCGAAATTGAGAAATACGCGATCTTGGAATACGCGACTTTAAGTCACGTATGCAAGAGTCGCGGTTTCACTTCTGTGAATTTGGCACCGCTTCAACTACTATTTTCTTGATAATAGAGGCCGAACTTGTGACGACCCTATGACAGCCCCACCTCCCCCTAGGGCGTACCCTAAGGGTTAGCGAGTTGCCTGACCAACTCTCGCCAGGACTACTAAAATGATCACACACAAACCAAAACGTTCCGAAAGATATTATAATGATCAAGGGTAACAAAGACCACGCAAAACGTAAACAGAAAAACGAAACTGAAATGAACAGTGACTGCCACGTCATAATCCGGCCGGATTCTAGCCGGATACCCGCCCGAATTCTTGGCCGGATTGGAGGCAGTAGCTTCCAAAAATTTTTCATTCTTCCCCTGCAAATCCGGCCGTATATCCGGCCAAGAACTGGCCGGATACTTGGCCGGATTCCGATGAACAGTGCCCGACCGAATTTTTTCTTCTTTTCTCGCTCAACTTTCGCACTAGTCCGAAAATCAATCAAGCACAAAATAACTTTAAGCAGCACTAGAGAATGTACATTTCCACGAAAATATACTAGTTATACATGAGGAATCATTCATAGATACACATGTTAATGAATTTACAATTCCAAAGGTACATCAAATTGAAGTACAATTAGGGTTTCCAATGATCGAGGAGCTATACAAAACAAAAGATTATCTACTAGCTCAGCTCGCTTCTCAAAATCATGATTTCCAAAAGTGGTTCCTGTAAGGAAAACAAAGATAACAAAGGTGAGCTTTCGCCCAATGAGGTACTAGCAATTCACACAACCAAAGTTCACAAATGCATTCAGGCTCAGTTATACACGGCCACCAAACATAGAAATAAAAGCACCACCATGAGTCTAAAAGTAAAAGGATACAGGTGGCTCTCAGGAGCCAGTTTCCCCATAGCAAATCTTGACCTCATCCCGTTGACCCTCCGTCAACGTTCGAAGAAAAGAACATGACCGTAAATTCCACTTTACACCCAGTACCTTTCACCATACATTCCCTTTACCGGGCCCGAATACCTCACAGTAATCAAAGGGGTAATACTCGAGTATACCACAAGGTCGAGAAGATAACATTCCACTCGACAAACAGTAACCCCATGGTTCGTTACCTAATCGACCGGCCCTTGCCGATTTGACTCGATTACGACCATTGAGGTTTGAACTCAGATATCACGGTAAAGTCGTAGGGTTCATGCCCCAAGCAACATTAAGCCAGGCACAAATCAAATTCGCAGGTATTCAGTAATTAGTTATACAAGTAAGGGAACGAGAGCGATAAAGTACACTCTCGTCTCATGCATAGAGTTCATAGTCATTCAATCCAATGATTCAAGTATACACAACCATTTAAGCATAAAATCATGCAATAGTACATTCACCACTTCAAACAAGCAAATTCACAAGTTTCCGTCCGACGGATGCCTTGGATCACCGACACGCCCTATAACAATCAAGAAAACACAATTGAGACTCGAATATGAGTTGAATACCTCTTAAATGAACTACTAAGGTAAAACCAAATATAGTTTGGAATGGAAAATACGTAACATGTAAACTAAAGGTACAAGCAAGTCCTAAAACCTTTCATTTCTACTTAATCTTACCCTAACCTCAAGGAACTCCCATATCCCTAACATTTGGACAGCATTTCCCTTAAAATTTCAGATTTTTCCATCCTACAAACAACCATATAATTTCATCCAAAACAACCACAAGTCACCTACAACTTATAGGCTATAAAACACATCTTATTAGGGTTACAATACCCTTCAATTTCAATCAAACAAGAGCCATACAACCACCCATAGTAAAGCCCTAATTAGAAACCCTAAAACTGAAATTTTTCGCACAAAACTAAAATTTCCGCAATTAACCACAATTAACACCCAAAAGCTCCATCCTACAACAATTCAAGCTATCATTCCAAGGCTAACTATTAATCATCATATAAAACAGAAAAATATCCAATAAAATCAGAAATTCATCTAATTCCACTTTAATCCATGAAATCATCCATAAAATAACCTACTTAGCTACTATAAACCACTAATTTACCATTATTACAAACAAAGAGTAGGTTTCTAAGCAAGGTACCTTAACACCTCAAGAAAGGTAGTGGCTTAGGGTTTTCACCACCAAAATAACTCCACCAATTACTTCAATCTTCCTTAGCAAGTCAATTTTGTGGAGAAATTTGAGAGTTTAATGGTTGGATTTCAAGATTTGAGCAAGAAATGAAAGATACAACATGAAGCTCTCTCTCTTCTTTTCTCTCCAAGAGTTCGGCCAAGAGGGTTGAAAAATGAGGATGATTTTGGTCAAAATTGCTATTTTAGTAAAGGTAAAGAAAGTTAGATAAGTCCTCTTCAAATCAAATTGCGACACGTGGCATCTCTTGCTCTCCATGGTTAATCCATCTAAGTAACCTCTAATCATCTCCTAACACCTAGTAATTTAATCCCTTTACGCAAAACTTAACCTAATTGGCCGAATTTATCTCATTTAACGCACTAGCGGGTCCCACATCCACTATCCATTCCTAAAATCTCATGAACACACTTATACTAGAAAAATGATTTAAAAATCGTATTTACTCATAAAAATATCTAGAAAATTTATAGAATAAAGAAAATATAGGAAACGGTGCAAAGAAATAAAATAATGTCTAGAAATAAAGAAAATTTTCGAGTTCTCACAACCCCACCTCCCTCTAAGACGAACTAAAGGGTTTGGCGGACCGCCTGCCCAACTCTTGCCGGGACTCATTACAATCCTTCAATGAGAAACAGACCAATTTTCAATGTTTACATCTAAATATGCCAAAGAATAACACGACTATAATATTTCATTGCACAAGTACATTCAAAGATACAAATTTCAAATCAACTACATCGAGTTCAAAATCTTACAGTTTCCCCAAAGGTCAGTTACAAAATACCAAACTATACAATAGTCTAGCCTTCACTAGTATCTTCCAATCACTTCCTTCATGTCACTCCCCTGTTAAAGAATAACAAATGAAATGGGATGAGCTACGCTCAGTGAGGTCAAGAAAAGCAGGCAAACAAATAAGCACAACTAGCATTAAAGTTTATACAAGAAGACAGCCATGATATTCATATAAGTCACAAGGGAAAACAAAACACAATCAATAAGGATACGGGATCTCTCAGGAGCTAATTTCCACTAGGTCGATGAGACATCACTCTAATCGACTTAGAATTGTTTATGATTCTGAATCGACATGAGAGGTACCTCTTATCCGAACTGATGTGGTACATGTTATCGCTTAGAGAACCGAGTCGATGAGACATTGCTTCAATCGACTTAGAATTGTTTATGGTTCTGAGTCGACATGAGAGGTACCTCCCACCCGAATTGGTATGGTACATGCTATCGCTTAGAGAACCGGGTCGATGAGACATCGCTCCAATCGATTTAGAGTTATTTATGGTTCTGAATCGACATGAGAGGTACCTCCCACCCGAATTGGTGTGGTACATGCTACCGCTCAGAGAATCGATTATAACACTGAGACGGTATGAGAGGTACCTCCCACCCAAATTGGTATGGTACATGCATCCGCTCAGAACTCATGAGTTAAACATATTCATATACAATTACCAATCATATGTATTCATGTAACAAGTATCACATAATTAAAAGAGAGAGAGAACGAGGGCGATAAAGTACACCCTCGTCTCGGCAAGTTTACGTATCATGTATAACACTTGTACAATTAACATTTCAATCACATAAGCATTTAACATGCACTTGACACTCACCACTAGCCAAGGGCAAATTAAGAGTGAAGTGAGAGGTCAAACGAGCTTTTCGAAGTCCTCGTGACCACCTGAGACGTATACAATCATAGTTACCTAGGTGCTCGATCAAGGTTAAAAGAAAGACATTTTCTCACTACTCACTCTCAAGGTCACAAGTTCGAGCTAAATTAAAGAAGCTTGTCTAGCTAAATTGTTAAAATAATGCTCAAGAGAGCTCAAAAGTGGTTTTTAATTCAAGTCGTGGTATATAATCTCATAAACAAGAGAAAGTATCATTTGCACTTTCAGCACGAAAATCGAGGAAAAGGGATAAATGGTTTTCATTTTCCCAAAACTTTAAGTCTCATGTCCAAACCTTAAAAGGCAAAGAGCATGCACATTATCCAAACTAATAGAGTTAAAACTCGTTTAAACTCCACTCATTTTCATAGAAAATGTCAAAGTTAAGGTTCCAAGGTTCAAGTATAAACCTAGTGAAATTCACCAAGAATTATTCTAGTCAAAAAGCTCCCTTTTTGGTTTCAACTCATGGAAATCGAGGCACAAAACTAGGGTTTGAAGTTCATTTTTCAAGTATAAAATAAAGTCTCACTAACCAAGAAAGTGGAACAACCAAGAAAATGCGTTAAAAGAGGTTTAACCTTCGAAAACCAAGATTTGAAATAAAAGTTTAAAATTCCAAAGGAGCCATGTTTTCAATCATGAAATTACACCTAAAACAGTCCTACAATTGCAAAGGAATGTGGAAAGTTCTTAAAAGAGCAATTTGGTTGAAATCAGAAATTTTTCACTTAGAGCGACACTACTTGGAAAAATCGTATCTTGAGTTTTGTAAGTCAAAAAATTGAAAACTTTATACTGTTGGAAACTAGACTCAAATAATTAAAAATTTCTAGAAGACACTTTTCCAAGATTCCAAACGGAAAGCATTCATTTTTCAGCTCAAAGTTGCTGATTCAAGGAAGCAAGACAGAATCATTCTTGGTTTTCGGCGATGTTTCGAAATTCAGCAAAATTCACAGAAATGGAATCAGTCTTTGAAATTTGTATCACAATAAGAGTTCCAAACAATGTTTCAAACACAACAAACAGAACTAAATTTTGGAGTTTTGAGCATCAAGATGTAACAGTTCAAAGTCAGCTGAATCTTGCAAACTGATCGGTAAATTTCCAGATTTGGAGAGTAATCTTTGGGGCATCATTTAGATATCGAAATGGCACTGAAATTACACCAAATTTGGTACACAAAAACTTCCATATGTGACTACCTCTCTATCAAATCTTAGATAAAAATTCGCACGGGAAGGCAGTTAACCGAACGACCAAAGTTCGTGAAATTTTCAAAGCAAATATGCCAACCCACTCTTTCTTTCTTTCCAAAGGTTTTTGTCCAATGAAATCAATCCCAATTCAATCCATTTTTGAAACCAAGGTTCCATAAACATTTAATAAGTAATTGATGGTTAAATAACACTAAATATTTTAAAATATAACATCCCAAAACAGGTTTGACCATTCGGTCAGCAAGAAAGGAAAAGCTTCCAGTTTCCAGCTTTGTCGCGCTTTAGAAATCAAACCATATCTAACTCTACACAAACTCAAATTGATAATGGTTGGTGGCGTTGGAAAATAGGTTCCAAATGCTACAATTCATCAGAATACATCATTTTGAAAATCTTTCCAAAAGCGGGACAAAATCAAGCCACCAAACGCAGCTTCCAGTTTCATTCGTATGAACAGTCAAAACAGAACAGCTAATTTTGCCGACTCACTGTAGTTCACTCAAAATGAACCAGCAGGAGATTTTTATATCAATGAAAATATATGAATGTCTAGTTTTGAATGCCACTAACGGCACTCAATTTTGACCTTTGTACAAAAAGTTATGTTCAGATAAAGGAGCACTATCTGAGACCTTTGCTATACGTTTTCCAGGTTTGATTCTTGTCAAAACTCAAGTTTTGTGCAACCAAATGAAATGATTTTTGAAAAGCACATTGTACACACAATATACAACATATATCCATCAATTTCACAGCCAAACAATCATCAAAATTTCGAAAATGAAACAGAACAACATGACCAGAAATTCGGCCAGCTTGCCTTAGCAACATTCCTTCGATTTCTCTTCACTTTCTAACCATAATCTTCTCATACAACATATAAACAACCATAATCAAACAATTACACCTCAAGTTAGCTACCTATAATCCACTTCAAGACCGCTAGCCTAGAGATTAAAGCAAGATAAATGATTTCCTCAAGTCCTCTAACCTAGTTTCTTGCTTAGGGTTGTAAACCCATGAAGATTAACCACTAATCTTTGGTTAAATGGAAAGATAAAAGAGGTTGACTGATTACCCTCTAAACCCTTGATGAAAGTCAGATTTTCCACCAAAATTTCCTCCAAGAAATTTCACAAGATTGCTCCTTGCTCCTACCTAGAGTGAATCTCCAAGTTGCAAGTAATTTGGTGGAAGTTTTGTGGGTGAAATGAAGCTAAAACAATGGAGTTTTCCTCCTCCTTCTTCCTTGTCTTGCTTTGGCCGAAAATGGAGAGGTAAGAGAGAGAGTTTGATGGTTTTTGGCTTGTCTTGGAAGCTTGGAGGGAAGAGTAATGGTTAAGCTTGCCAAAAGTCAACTAGGAATAGTTGCCGCACGCGGGTTTCGTACCACCATTTCCCTCGGGTTCGATACACTCGTGCACTAATCCTCCAAGGTACTTCCTTTAATATGGTAATTACTCACTTTTACTAGTCTAATATTAATTTCTCAAATCTCCAATTAGTCGTACCGATGCGACTCTCGGGAAATTATTGATGCACACGCTTTAAAGCGAAAATTTGAACTCACTCACCTCTAATCCCTCAATTAACTTTTCTTAGTCTACTATTGATCATCCTTAATTTTCCAAAATTATTGCACTCTCGGATCGAATATTGCCTCGAAAAACATGCATGTGCTATTTCTCGCTAAGCAAGCCGCAGAAAAAAATTAAATTTGCTAGCGAAACGTTTTAAAAGTATAAATGAGACATTTTTGCTTACAAATGGGTTTAAAATGAATGAAATAAATTATTCGGAATAAAGAGGTGAATAAATAATCAAATAAGCCAGTAAAATGAAATAAAAGTAAAAAAAAAATGAAATTTCGAGTCCTCAAGAACTAACTCTTGTACAAAACATCAAAGTAGTAGCCCTTTAAGTTGGCTTTCCAATGCCTCAAGAATCATCCCATTTGGAGCTCTGTGGACCGAAAAATGACCAAAATATCCTCAATTGGTCAAAGTTCTGTTTTAGCTTTTGACAACAGAGTTGCACTTTTGTATTTCGACTTTTTGACTATGAAAATGACTTAACTAGACTTTGATATCTTCATACCAAATGTAGATCTGTCTCTTAGCTTCAAAATGATTCAAGAATCACCTCAATCTGATCATTGTAGCTCAAGCTATTGCCAAAATACCACAATATATGAAAGCTGCAAAACTTTTCTTCTTTTGTTCTTGATTGCATTTCCTCTCTTGCACTTCATGTCTTCTTTAAACTACTTGAAATCATCAATATTCATCCAAGTATGTTCTCAATTCACTCCCTTTGATGATTGAATCATTAAACCTACAAAAACATGAAGTTTTCACCATTAAAATCGATAAAATGGAATTTTTACACTTAAATCACAAAATACATATTTTCACTAGAATCCTAGTTAATTAGTTATAAAAGTAGATAAAACACACCAAAATTAGTTAATAAAATACACTAAAAACACGTAAAATATACACTTATCAGTTTACTCTCTATAATGTTTCAATTGCAAATTTTTTTAATTATTTGTTATTGATCATATTTGACAATGTGTATGTAACAAAAAAGTGTAATTTCAATCATGCTTTAAGTGAAAAATATAGAATAATATACTATTTTTTAATGTTATATGTGATTTGATCTCTAATGATAGATAGTAAATTTTAGTATCTTTCTTTAATGTATGGGTTGGTATTAAATTAAGCACATAATGTAGTAGATGAGGGTCAATAGTGGAATAATGTTATGTTCTCCCTCCTAATAGCACCTTTTAATTATTGGTTGGGTATAAATGTTACAAAATAATTAATTCCAAGAAATATTAGTATAATTTTTGAAATTTAGAGAGAGACTAGTGAAATAGTCAAAAATCTCAAGGGAGGTTTTGAAATTATCCCTTAATGCAAGGCACATATATTCGAATTTGGGGATGGAAGCCCAAAGCCCAGGAATAATGTGTATATGAACGAAACGTGTCTAGCAAGAGGAAAAAGTGAATAAAAAATGTATGCGTACTGGGGATTAATGTGACAAATACCAGGGAATAACGTACTGGGGTAACCGGTTAGTAACATGGAAAGGACTTCTGTGCAATTTGGTAAGGACGGGCTCGCAATTATAAAAAGGGTGTGAAAGTTGGACAGAATAGCAGATGAAAAATGTAATTACACTTGAATTGTTAATGAAAACGGAAACAAAACATAAGGCGTCGGCAAACAATTGCTAAGAAAGAAAAATAACCAGTTGTAATAATAAGACAAACACGCACATATAAATGTATACATATATGTATGTGTACATACTTTTTTTTATATCCCTATATGTGTGTGGAAAATGAAAAGTTATTCGGGTGGCTATTGAATTTTTTGAATAGTTAAAATTTGATTATTCAATTATTAATAATATATTTTTATTCACTGAATTACTAAAAGTGTAAATTTTGGATCATTTCGTCTAATTCCATTATTAACTCTGTCAGATCTATAATTTATGAGACATACTATTAATAATTAGATCTAACAAAGTCAATGATGAAATTAGATAAAATTATTCAAAATTTATACTTTTAATAGTTCAATGACAAAAAATATTTCGCTTGCATCATAAACATATTAAAGTGTGTTTGGATTGCCAAATTATTCCAAATAATATTTCGCTTGCATCGTAAACACATTTCCCAATTTACCTTTTTATATTCCCAACTACTTTTTATCTCACATACATCACATCACAAAAAAGTACTACAATAATTATTCCAAATACTATTTTAAATAATACTCTATCCAAACACACTTAAGTGCCTTACTTCTTTATTAGATCGCCATTTTTGGGATGTCATCTGGATCCCCCATATTTCCTTGTTTGGTGCATAGTGGATAGGGAAAATTTCAGAAACCTCCCCTGAGGTTTCTGACAGTCTCACTCTCCTCTCCTGTGATTTCAAAAATATCACAAACCTCCCCTGAGGTTTAGGATTTTGTAACAAAATTAGCCCATGATGTCAAAAGTGAACATAAAAAAGTGTTTTCAGGAAAGAGAGGGAAATTTGTTTCTATAAATGCCCCTGAGGTAAGTGTACAGGTTATATAAGTGAAATAATGAAAACTAATAAAAATAAAAAAATAAATTAGAAAAAAGGGATAATTTCAGATACAATATATTATTCATCAATAATATTATATCAAAAGCTTTTACTAAACGGTTATTTGTTCCAATTGCCTATTAAATCAACCACTAGTGCTTATGAGAGTGCATTAAACATTTAGTAGAGAGGTAGTTTACTTCAATAAGTAGCATGCATATAAATTCTTAGTGAATGTACAATTTGGTTGAAATAATGTACACCGTGTTATTGATCAAGTACGATGCATAGAAATTGTTGAACATGCAGTTATTTGTTCATATGCATATTGCAATTGGTCATCGCAGCAATATGCATAGTGCAATGGTATTATACATTTGGAATGGTTATTGGTGCTTTGATCCACTTGTGCATCTCCTTACAAGCTGCAGTGGGTATGTAATTTTATCTATATGACTAATATTAATTTACCTATAAACACCTTACACGGGGTGATCTATGAGGTACAATCAATTTATAAATATGTACATTATGTTAGATGTTAGTTACTTGACTGTATATATCTATAAAAGATAGTGTAATGGTACGCATAAATTTGGAATGGTTAGGTGTTAAAAAAATGTACATCATGTTAGGTGTTAGTTATTTGACTATGTATCTATGTAAAAGGGAGATTAGATATAGCGTAGAAAAAAATAATTACGTGAGTTGGAATGTATTTGTCCTGATAATCACGAAATATTAGCTGACTTGTGAGGGTATTTAAGTCTTTTTGGCCATGATGATGTAAGAAATGGGACCTAAATTCTGACAGGGGAGGTTTGTGATATTTTTGAAACTACAGGGGAGGAGAGTGAGACTGTCAGAAACCTTAGGGGAGGTATCTGAAATTATCCCTAGTGGATACGTCTAGAGTGGGAAGTGATTTCAATGTTTTGGCGAATTTGCTTCCAAGACCCTTCTTCGCCAACTTCATCTTTCTTTATGATATGGCTTCCACTATCCAAATTCAAAATTCGTCCTTAGCCCCACTCCTCCACACTGCTGCCCGCTGCGCGTGCTTCCACGCCTCTTCGCCTCCCCGCCACAGATCCAAAGAGGTAATTCTGGAGACTAAGCCGTCCATTTATTGCTTGGACACGCGCACCCTCCCCAACATAGGGATGGTGAAGATGTTCCTATCATAAAGCGATCCCATGGATCAATGAGGCTGGCTACATCTACCAGCCATATGCAATGATTGTTTCCCTTGCGCTTGTACTGTTGTTATTTTTCTAGCCACCGTATAATATTATTATACTCGTAAAATTTATTTATGCGCACGTATTCTATGTGTAAATACAACTTGGTCCGTAAGTGTACGCTAAATTTTGGAAGAAAGACAACAATTGCATTCAATTGCACAAAAACAAACCACTAGGCCTTGGTCTATCATGGGAACTCAAGTTCTTTTTTGGGATGTTGGTCAAGATTTGAACTCTATCAACATCATTTTCATCAAAGAGTAGCAACAAAAAGCAAACACACCACAGGAATAGCAGAGTTCGAACTCTATTAACATCACTTTCATCAAGGAGTAGCAGCTGCAACAAGCAGGCACACCATAGGAATAGCAGTAGGAGGCGGCCCCCCTACCTCCACCGTCCCCATCTCCGAATGATTTACTCTAGTTAACAAGACTACCCCTGGCTTGAAAAGGAGAATGATTTCATTTGAGTATGTAGTCTTGTAATTATTGCCATGCTATTCAATTTGTGGATGGGGTTTATTATTACTTTACCCCCTTTATACTTACTATCAGTTTATTCTCTAATATTATCTTTTAATCAGTTTATCTCCAAAATTAACTGTCAAAGCACAAGGTGTTGCATAATTTAGATAAAATGACATATGTAACCCAAATGATAGTTGATGATAAAAATGCTCATTTTGTTCCAAAATTGCACTAGGCAGGCAAAAAAAGGCATGTTACATAGGAAAATAAAAGAGGAAAGAAAAAGGAAAAAGAAAGAGTTATCAATTAGAAGGATTCCCTCTTTGAACTGAAATTCATGTTTCTTTCTCTACTGACGAAGAAAACTTTACAGTGTTCGAAAACCTAGATTTTTTTTATGCTTTCATCTTTGCCCTTTGATGATCAAAGGATGAAGTGATCAACAAATTCAAAGAAAGATATATTTTTTGTCAAAAAAAAAAAAGAAAGATCTCATTGAAGAAAGACATGGTAGGAATTGATAATTGCTGGTACGATTTAAAGATTAAAAAATAGAAGTATAAAAAAAAAGATACATCTCAGAATACCCAAAATGCTCTCTCCTTTTTAAGAGAATCCATGACTATTTAAGTGTTTTTTTGCTTTAATGTGGTCCAAATTGGATTATTTTGTACAGTGGTCCCATATATTTCGCTTTAGGGATTTTATGTCTAGGGTTAATAATTTCTTAGAGATACAGAATTTTAATGGATTTGTGTATCCACCCTGTGAAGTTCCATATGTTCCATGTAAAAATCCAAGGTTTATGTATTTTTTTTCTTGTAATAGTGATAATACTAATTTTATATGTGTTATGCAAAGTTTATAGGTCGCTATGTTGACTGAGAAGGTTTTATATATTCCCTCCGTCTCAATTATTTAGTCATATTTGGAGAATCCAACTTTTTAAGAATAGTGATTTGATTGTAATGTTTGTACTTCTCTTTTCAATTTTATCCCTACAAATGCAAAATTTAAATTTGAATGGTAACATGCATGTGATTAGAAAGAATTATTATATTGGAAAAAAAGATTAAAAGGTGTTTTGACTTTTTCAACATGATAAATGTTTTGAAAAATCCAAAAATGGAAAGTATGACATTTTCAATGAAATGGAGGGAATAGCTTTCTTTGTTTAAATAGAGCAAGAGAAGGGAACAAGATAAGGGAAGGGAAAGGTCATTTCAGATTTTTTATTGTTAAGGCTAGGTTGAAGAAGTATGTAATATGTCTTCTACATGTTGATCCTTTCAATGTGCTGAAATGATTTAGTTGTTCCAAGGTAGTAATCTTTCAGGTTTTTGATGGCTAATGTTGGTAGAGACGCTAACAATTAGATGTATGCACTCACTATGGCACTGGTAGAGTCTGCATGCGAAGGTAGCTGGAGCTGGTTCCTTGACCTATTGCCTAATCATATTGGATTACCATGTGAAGGGGGTTGGGTTTTCATCTCTAATATACAAAAGGCTAGTCCATTATTATTTTGGTTTAGTTGATAACTTTTTTTCCCATTTATTTTACACATGGTGCTAATTATATATTTTGTTTTTACAGGGATTGATTGAGACAATCGAGAACAGATTTCCTGGAATTGAGCATAGATATTGTGCCACGCATATGCACGCCATTTTTAAGCTATGATTCAAAGAGAAACAAAACAATTAAGGAACACCATGTGGGCTACTGTTGTTCCAGCAATCCTATGGGCAAGACACACTTTTTCCAGTTGAACCAAGGGTGATCTTCTAACCAGCAACACACGCAAGAGCTTCAATCAATATGTTAAGGAGGCAAGTAAGAACCTATTTTGGCCATGTTTGAGAATATTAGAAAACAAATTATGTGTAGGTATCATGAGAAATTACAACGGATCAAAAGAGTCAAGTCCAAAATCTGCCCAAGAATAGTTGAGAAAATAGAGAACCACAAGACTAGGTGCCATTTTTTGAAAGTTGGGAATCAGGAAGTGGGACATGGGAATGAGCAAATGAAAAACATTTTTTAAGCCTACCCATATCCTTTCTCTTGTCAAGTATATTCCCCTTCCAATTACTCCACGGCCCCAACGGATGCTTTGACTGAGCCTTGTTTCTAGAAACAACCAAAGTGAAGACGGACGCATTTAACTCACCTAAATAGTACTACTACCAATAGTTTGACAAAAAAAAAAAAAAAATAGTACTACTACCAATAAATGCCTATTTCTTTAAGAGCAAATCCACGAGCCAGCGATACGTGCGTTCAATATCCAAAAGAAGATTCCATCAATTAACAATTCACAGCAACCGAGGCTGCAGCAGGAAATAAGAAGAAGAAGAAGGCGAAGAAGTCTGTTGAGACCTAAAAGATCTACATCGGACATCGGAATCATCCGCAATGTCATGGGAATCATAGACAGCTTCATTAATGATATTTTTGAGAAGTTGTCTCATGAAGATTCCAGGCTGGCCAGGTACAAGAAGAATCCGATTATTAATTCCCCGGAGATTCAGACAGCTATGACGCTTGTACTTTCTAGTGAGATTTTCCAGCTTGCCGTTTCGAAAAGGACCCGGGCTGTGACCTTGAGTTTTCACAGAATTAGGGTTAGGGTTTTGATAGTTCAAATAAAGATCTACGGGCAGCAGAGGTGGGCCACACATTACGTAGCTCCGATTCATCATTGGCTGCTGCTGTTGAGGTGGATTTATGAGCATCTGCGAATGTGACTGAAATAATTTAGACTTTCGAGTTCCACTAAAGCGACTAGTACTATTCTTCCTCGCAAATCGACAATGGGGCTTTCGTGGAAATCCACGATTATTAAATCTCAATACTGTGGAGACGAATTTGTGATGGGATTTCCGTCTCCCTTAAGTCTTAATCAGACGTAATTAGATTGAATATTAAAAAAGAGAGGATTCTAGGAATTCAGTGATATTTTTTGCTAAAAAAAAGTTTAATGACAAAAACATATAAATGTTAATAGTTTAGTGACTTTTTTTTTTCAAATTTGTTCTATGGGAAATTGCTAAACCCACTAAGAGTTTATGGTTTCTACTAATGAAGGCAGATGCACATGTAAGGTTGCGTTTGATTCGCAACTTGAAATCGGATTCGGATTTGAGATCATTCATTTTGAATTTGGAATAGAGTTGGTCATTCCAATACATTTGTTTGATTCAGTGTCAGAAATGTATATCATTACTATAGTTGATGTTTGGTTCGTTGGCTCTTTCGAAATGGAATATAAGAAATTTTCACTAATTAAATATATCAGTATAAATGTATTAGTAAATTTAGTATAACTAATTAATAATTTCTGTTAGTAAACATGTATAGTTATTAGTATAATTGATAATATCAATTATATTACATATACTTATATACATTATATAATACATATAACTAATAATATCATTATTATAAGTTTGTAACTAATTAAATTAAATATTATATATATAATTAAATATCATTATACAAATATTATATAATTATAATGTATCTTATACATTAAATATAATTATTATAAATTATTATATTTATAATAATAAATATAAATATAATTATATAATATATTATTATTATATACACATATATATTATAATTATATGCACATATAATATACATTTATAAATATATTTATAAATAATATAAATATATTATTATATAATATTAATAAATTTATAATATATTATATAAATATATTTATATTTATATTTATTATTATAAATATATTATATAATTATACTAATATTATAATAAAATATATAATTATAATTATATATTATAATTATAATATATATTATATATAATTATAGATATGTATATAATTATATATTAAAATTTTTAACAGGTGGCGGGACGAGCCCTGTTTCTGAATAGGAATCAGACTTGACTTTTGTCTGAAACCCTCCAAGTTACTAGGGAATTAGGGAATTCCAAATTTTTAGATATGATTTCAAAATCCCAATTCCAATAATAGTAATCCTAACAATAATTATATGGTTTATTCCAATTCTTTATTCCAAAACACTCTTACCAAACACCACCTAAAGGGTGGGAAATGACAGGCATCCCTGTGTTACATGCTTATGTAGCAATTATGAATGGAGATGGTAAGCTAGCTGACTTTGTTCATGATTGGTACACAATTGACACATATAAGGGGGCTATATGGTCCTCATTATACCAGTTTCAGATGAAAGCAAATTGGTGAAATCAAATATTGATCCCAGTGGCACCCTTCTTAAAGTGTTGTCACGTGCTGCTTCAAAGTCCAGCGTACCAGTTGGCATGTTTCTGATAGTCAACAATTTGATGATAATGTTTTGTTCTTTTCTTTCAGGATTGATTGATGATATTTTGTTATTAATTTTGGTGGATTCCTACTAATGACGGATAGAGAATTTTTTTTTGGCCCAAGTAGACAATGATTATACTATATGTATATATGTAACAGTTAGCTCAACTTGATATTGTGAATTCATGCTATGTTGATATACATGATTAGTACAATGACTAATACATTCAAGGTTGATACAATTTTTTTTTGGTTGATCTTGTGGCAGCATCTTATATACCCAAATTTTATTGTAACCAAGACAATAATGGTGATTAATTTTCTCCATTGTCTCTTAACATATGACATTTCAAATTTTTTTCTAATAGTTTGCAAAAAGGATTTATCAATCTGGAAAAAATAAAAAAAAATAGTGTCTAATATAAGAAGTTTCAGATGATTTTTTTGACACTTACAAACAAGTTTAGATAGGTCTAGAAAAATTTCATATTATAAACTTGTAGTTAGAGAAGCCAAGAAATTAAGAGAAGAAATAAGAAATAAAGAAAATAAGAATTAACAAATTAAGGGAGTTGTGAATGATTTAAGCAAAAAGAATAAAAAAAAGGCTTAATATCATTTCAAGAGAAAAGGAATTTAAAAAAATACCAGTTGCAAATGTTATGAGCAAAAAAGAGAAGAAAGAAACAAGGTTTGAGGGTATTTTCGTCCTAAAAATTAGCAATGATACGAAAACAAAAGTCATATGGCCAACTTTTTAGTCAATTTGCTGAGTTGGCTAACAGAAACGGGTAAGCTAACTAAAAGATAACATTAGAGAATAAATTAACAGTTGTTATAAAAGCTGGGGATAAAGTGATAATAACCCCTTTTCGATGCTTTGATTAGTATATTAATCATCATGTGCTTAACAAAAGTGCTTTGATGAAGTGGTATTTGTTGTCACTCAAACAAAAGTGCTTAACTTGAATTTTGGCTAGTCTTGTCTAAAGCAATTATTTCGTGAGTCATGTGCTTGGCGACGGTTTTGGCGGATGAGGCTGTTTCTTGGCTTTGATGAGTATATTAATCACCATGTGGAATCTGGGCTGTTTCTTGGCTTGAATTGTCATCCACAACGACCATTGGCTGGCAATTGGTATTTGTTGTCACTCAAACAAAAGCGCTTAACTTGAATTTGGGCTAATTTTGTCTAAAGCAACCATTTCGCAAGTCATGTGCTTGGCGACGGTTTTGCCGGATGAGGGGCTCCTGCAGTTGCTCGGCGTGCAACCACATGGTGCAATGAATGGTCAGATTTGGTTGACCATATCTCAACCTTTCGATTCAAAGTTAAGAAATAAATAAATATATTTTAAAATTTTGAATTAGACAATTCAGATCTGACTGCATTTTGACAAAAATATCGACACCTCTTTTGGCATACTAGTTGAGAAGTAGAATTTTAGAAATGTCGGTGGCCTTTCTTATATTTATCTCGGACAAGAGGAAGGGATGGTTTGCCCTGCTTATAGGTACAAATTTTGAAAATATACGGCGCAGATCACAGCACTCTGAAGTAATTGACATGTACAATATAACATTAACTGATTCTAATATGACTATTACAAAACTATACAAATGGTTCGCGATCCATTACAACTTGTTCAAAAAAGTGCCACATTATTTACAAACAATTGCACTGACAACTATTTGTGTCCCTCTCCCTTTTATCTTTTGTTAAAGTAAAGATTGATATCGGCCTCAATTACTTCTCCACTCCATGGCTGCAGCTGTGAAGCTAGGATTCAGAGGTTAGAAGGCAAAAGATTTGGTTAAGTACATGTTAATAAGGATGACAAAAGAATAATTTTAATTGTCAGTGATGTTAACTAAGAAATCTTTCAAATTCTCTTTTCCTTTGGTGATTTTTAAATTTTCGATAGGATAAATATAAAAGTTTTGTTTATGTTAGGGGCAATGTAGAGAATGAACAAAATTGAAAAAGATTTATGGGGGCAATGTAAAAAGGGAGTTTTAGAAAATTTGAGGGGTGCAAATGATAAACAATCTTTATTTGATCACTTTCAATATGTATAGATCCAATCCACGTTGTGAGAAACTCAATGATTTAACCAGATCCGTCTAAACACTATTATTCTTTGTTAAAACGAGGAAAAAATATCATTATTAGAGAGACATGAAACTTCGAGCCTTAGTATTTTTCAAAAAGGAATGAAGTTTGTGAATATTTTACTATGAATTTTATTATTTGTGAATATCTTTTCATTCTTTCTTCTTTCTTTGTTTGGTACAATCGACCAAAAATATGTTGATTGTTGACAATTGGAGTGAGATAGAATGAGGGAAATCAAAACTGGATCCTCGAATCCAAGAGATCTTTTAGAATTAATAAAATAAAGATATTTGTAATGCTTCAAAAAAAAATGTTTGATTGGGCTTTGGGATTTGTATTTTGACAAGTCTCAACTAACCATCTGAGGTATTTCAATTCATGTTCCAGTCACCAGCCCTTACGCGCAAGTAATAGTTTTTGGTCCTCTCGCGCGATGCGTGAAGATACCTAGGTTGGTCGATAAATTTTTGTGAGATAATACTTACTTCTTTTCTGCTATTGCTTTAGCTTGTCAAACACCCAACAAGATGCATTTTCATCTGTTGCTACTTCATTTTGCTGTTATATAGAGTTTTCCACAAGAGTACGGTTGCAATTTGCAAAGAGGCGTTAGAAGCTGTTTCAGAAAGAGCCGTTGGTTGCTAGTTTCCAAAATACAAATAGTAACCTAGTCTTTGCCATCAGTTTCAAATACACCCCCAAAACATTCGTTCTTGTTATATACCTAAGTATTGTTCATTATAAATTAGGGATAATTTTAGGAACCTCCCTTGAGATTTCTAACTATTTTATTGGTCTCTCTTCAGATTTTGAAAATTACACTAATTTTTCTTGAAGTTTATTATCATGTAACATCTAAGTTTAACCAACAATAAAAAAGTACTATTAGAAGAGAGAAAATAATATGATTCCATCATTACCCCTCATCTACTAAATTGTTTAATTAATCTAATACCAAGTCAAATATTAAAAAAAAAACACAAGAATTTGATATTTATTATCAATGATGAAAAACATATGGCATCAAAAATAGTATATCATTCTATATATTTCACTTAATATAAGATTCAAATTATTCTTTTCAGTTACAAATCCATTATCAAACATGATTAATAACAAATAATCAAAAAAATCTGTAACCAAAATCTTACAAAGAACAAACTTTAATACCATAAAAATCTCAGCAACTAATCTTAATATGCTAATAAGAATATTCATGATATTAAGATTTGTTCTCTGTAATATTTTGGTTGCAAATTTTTTGATTATTAGTTGTTGATCATGTTTGACAATAGGTATGTAATTGAAAAGAGTAATTTAAATCTTATATTAAGTGAAAAAGATAAAGTGATATACTATTTTGAAAAAGATAAAATGATATGTAAAACACATCATGTTTAGGGATGGCAATGGCCAGGAACCCGCCCCGCGGGGGACTATTGGGGCGGGGTGGGGGGGAATTTTTTTCCTCCCGTTTAGGAACGGGGCGGGGGACGGGGGTATATTCCCCCGCCCCAACCCCCGCCCCGCCACCCGTTTGAAACAAAATATATATATGTACATAATTATATAAATATGATGATATTATCAATTATACTACTAATTATACATGTTTATTAATAAAAATTATTAATTATTTATACTAAATTTATTAATACATGTATATTAAATTCCTAACTACACTTAATACAATAACACTTTTTTCTAAAAAAACACAATAATAATTTAGTGATTGTATTTGTATCAAAAGTGAAAATTTGATTATTTTAGTTATATTTTTTTATCATATTAGATTGTATTCAAATAACTTTTGTTTAATTATTTTTATGAGTTTCAATTGTGAAGTTATAATGAATAATAATTTGGTGATGTGTTAATATTTTAGTACTTGATTATTTGTTCAAATTTAATTATAATAAATTATATAATAAAAAATTTTTTAATCCCGCGGGTGCCTCCATGGGGAAACGGGGTGGGGCGGAGGAAGTAGAGGGCAGGGGACGGGGCGGGGGATGGGGGTAATTAATAGGCAATGGGGCGGGGGACGGAGGAAGGATCCCCCACCCCAGTGCCATCCCTAATCATGTTTCGTATGTAAGTCTCTCCTGCTATTAAAAGTTTTTATGTTTCCAACTTTTGTTTGTCTTAAAATTGTTGTCACTTACGGTGGGAAATGTGATTTTATCTAATGCACCAAATGCTATTAAAAAACTTACATAATCCACAAACTCATAGCAGCACCTGCAAGCACCAAATGCTACATCACTTTTAAAGGAACAAAACTCGGATTATATATTACATTTCCAAAATGTCAAAATTACTGAAACAAAGGAGGTAGCCAAAGGCGATAATACATCCAAAACTAAAAACAAATTTGATTCTGACATTAGAAGTTGAGACGAAATGAAACCTTAATATGCAAATTCAGCATGCCGCTTTGGGCACCCCAAGAACTAAACCAAATTTTTTAGCCCTTCAAACTGGATTAGATTTTTACTGACTGAAGTTGCTGGATCATCAACTTTAACTTCTTGAACCATGCTTGGAAGTTGGGAGATAAACTCTGTCAAGTCATTCAAGGACTCGTAAGAAGAACCACCTTTCTGCAAACCAGCTTCTAGTTTATCTTTCATCACTGACATTCTTTGCCTCATTTCTTTGCCTTCTGCATCAACCATTAGTCGTCTTATAGATTTCTCAATGCTCCCTCTATCCAGCACATTCTCAATTTCCAGGCCTACCTTCCATTCACTAGTCAAGTATCTTGCATTTGATAATTGGTCTGCAAAATGTGGTCTGCAAATCATTGGAACGCCTTCGCAGATGCTTTCTATCGTTGAATTCCAGCCACAGTGGCTCCAAAATCCCCCCACAGCGCTATGTGCCAAAACTTTTTTCTGAGGTGCCCATTTGACTATTAGGCCTCTTTCTCCTAGTAATGCTTTGACGGCCTCAGGAAAGTGATCTTCCAACTGAGATCCATCTATAGAATCTGATCTAAGAACCCATATAAATGGAATGCCACTGTTTGCCAGTCCCCAAGCTGTTTCTGTTAGCTCTTGTTCGTTTACGCATGCTATACTGCCGAAGCTTAAATAGAGCACTGAATTTGGAGGTTGCTTTTCGAGCCAAGCAATGCAACTTTGGTCCTCTTCCAGGAAGCTTGTAGATGTGGCTGCCGCTCCCAACTTGTGGAGAGGCGCAATTGGGAAGCATGGAACTTTGTAACATTGCTGAAGCTGTGATAAGGTTGAATGCTCAAGACAATCTGTTGTATTCAAAATGATGGCCACAGAAGAGCGTATATTGACTGAAGAAGCGAAGAAATCCATAATCCATTCGGGTATTTCATTAGTAATTGGAAAGGGTAAATCCTTAAACCTCAAAGGATGGAGCTCTGGTACAGGTTCCTGCAGCCTGGACCCTGTGAATCGCAATATTTCAATTTTTTGCCGCCAGAAGTTCAGATAATGATTAACTTATAGCTTAAAGGACTCAAATCTTTCATGTAAAGATTTCTTTTTTTTTTAAAATGAGATATTAAACCATTAGTTTGCAATTTACCTGGAAAAGAAATACGATTTTCTGCTTCAAGTTGGCAGAAGTAGCGAAAAGCTAGCATGTAAACAGCCATATCAGGCCTTAAAATTATGCCTGGAATCTTTAGATGAGTAGCAACCGAATCAACAAAGCACAAGTGGGAATCATATATTATACAAGAAACCTGGTAGCCCTGCAGCTTCTGATCTTCCATGAGTTGAACCATGTAGTCCTCCAGAGGTGCTCTGCAGTTTCTGTTGATAGCTAATATGAGTTCCACTAAATTGTTGCTAGAGGCCTGATAACCAGATAAATTGTCCGACAAGGGGTGAAAGATGAATTCATGATGGTTCAGAGGATTGGGAGGTCTGAATTCGGAGTGTGCAACTACGATGGAGAACCCTTTGGAGTAAAGAATATTCCCCAGCTGAAGCATTGGAGTTATATGCCCCTGAAGGGGCAATGGAACTAACACTACTGTATGTTTTTGAGTTCTGCTTTGTTCCATGTCTCTCTCCACAGATCCTACAAAACTGATGAAATGATAAAATTCAATCTCTTGACTTTACCTCGATGTCCGGAACTTAACAGGTATTATGGCAACTTGGGGAGTTAAAATTAAGATTGGTTTGGCTTATGACAGAAAGCAGCATATTGGTTCATGGATCAAGGAAGCGATATGAGAGCTCGTCATTATATGGGGATGGCAGCCCGAAGGGCATGAATAAAAAATGTATGCAGTAGGTAAGCGAAGGACTAGTGTCACAAATACCAGGGAATAACGTACAGAGTGGGTTCGGTTAGTAACATAAAAAAGACAGCAATTGGTAAGGACGGGCTCGCAATTACAAAAAGGGTGTGAAAGTTGGACAGAATAGGAGATGAAAATGTAATTACACTTGAATTGCTAATGAAAACGGAAACAAAACATAAGGCGTCCGCAAACAATTGAAAAAAAAAAATAACCAGTTGAAAGACTAAGACAAACACGCACATATAAATGTATACATGTATGTGTGTGTACATATTTTTTTTTATGTCCCCATCTGTGTGTGGAAATTGAAAAGTTATTTGGGCAACTATTGAACTTTTTAAACAGATAAATTTGACCATTCAACTATTAATATTATATTTTTATTTAATAAACTATTATAAATATAAATATCATGTCATTCCGTCTAATTTTACTGTTAACTCTATCAAATTTAAAGATTCGCACAATTTACGAAACGTACTATTAATAATTGGATCCAACAAAGTCGACGATGGAATTATTCAAAATATTGTTTAGTAGCTAAAAACATATCGTGTTTATTTGGATTACATATTATTTACATTTTATTTATACACACTGGCTTACTAATATCATCAACACATTTTCAATCACTTTTTTATCTCACGTACATTACATCAAAAAAGTATTAAAGTGTTTTTTTTTTTACAAAATTATCTCAAATAATCTACTATTTAAACACATTCGGAGTATTAACCGTTAAAGTGACAAAAACTTTACTCTTCAAAAAGTTTCATAACTATCCAAATAATTTGCTCATATGTGCGCGGAAATTGGACAGGTTCAACCCTCCCTGTCCCACGTCCCGCATAAGTGCGCCTTACTTCGTTATTATATTGCCATTTTTGGGATCTCCTCAGGGCTCCGCATATTTCCTCGTTTGGTGCATAGTGAGTGCTTGGGGGCAGTTCGGTGTCCATTTTTTGATAAGTCTGTAGTGGGAAGGCACGCACGACGCAGTGGAACTTGCGGTAGCGTGTCAAAGACCAAATTTAAAAGCGGATACAAAGGCGCGATTTAAGAGTAAAAAATCTGAGAAGTCATTAAACTATTATCGTTATCAAGTTTTGACTTTTGATTTAATTTTTGTTTTCGATTAGTCCTTAAACAATTAAAAATGTATAGCTTAAGTGCTTCCCATAATTGTATACATAAGTCAAGCTGGAATTAAAGGGCAATTTCATTCACCTACAATTAGAATTAGCATCAGATCCATTAGACAGAATTGTAATAAAAAGAGGATTAGACAATCTTCACCTTGAACCCTTTATCAATAATCTCCTTGTACCTAAAGATACAATCCAACCTCTGCAAGCAAAAGCTCTACCCACGGCCGCGGTGCGGGGAACAACACAGTGACTAACAACCTAGCCAATCAAGCATCTTAGAGGTGGTGGTGGTGGTAGAGGAAATGGCATTGGTGGAATTTGAAGCATTTCTACCATTGGAAATCATAGTTCGCATGATTTTCGTGATCGGAATGCTTAGGACTTTATCCGAAGCACATCTGTAATGACATTTGGAACGGGGTCATGTAAAGAAGGTCCTAATTAACAAGAAGCTCATGGGACGGGACAAGAAGCTCATGGAGCTGCTATCCTCTTCGTCTACTCCTAATTAACAACCTAAATCAGGAAGCACTATGGCCTATGGTGAATTTTTGGAAATAAGTTACTCTTCATGTTTTGCAGGCATTGAAGTTGTAAGCAAAAAAGTTGAATTGTTGTCTTCCTTCTACAGCTTACTTTAAGCTTTTGAAATCAAAAAAAAAAAAAAAAAGGAACAAGCTATTGATGTTGATTTTCTGTATTTGGTGGATGATAAAATAACTATAACTATAGATGTTTGAATAATAATAAGAAAAAAAAATCCAGCTCCTGCTACTTCAAATGTTGCTTAAACCTGTAGATGAAATCATTAGTTGGAGAGAGAGAGAGAGATAATTATGTGCTTCTAATTCTTTTCCCCATACTTCAAATATGGTTGGAGAATAATACCATTTGCTTTGGGCTTGACTCACGTATAAAATGACCAGAAGCACTTAAACTATGCATTTTAATCAATTAGGGGCTCATCGGAGATAAAAATTAGATCGAGGGCCAAAATTTGACAATGGTGATAGTTTAAGGACTCCTCAAATTTTTAACTCGCGATTTAATGAAGAATTATTAAGTTGGTGAAGAAGGGTGTGAGAAGTAAATGCGTGAAATCAGTGGAAGGGATCTATTAAAAAAAATGTAATCATAAGGCTAATATTAAAAATTCTTTTGCCCTATCACCTTTATGGTTAGTATGTTGCAATTTTCTACCGTGGAGTTTCGATAATACTATAGAGAATTGCAGCCCAATCCAGAATTTTCATAAATGGTGCTTTTAGTAATTTTTTGGTTCTCCTTTTTGTACAATAAAAAAATTATGAACAAGAACAAAAAATTGCAACACTTTCACAAATAAAATGTCTTGCTTTCACATAATATTCATGATTCTATTCTTGTAATACTAACTTATAGCCTTGGTTAATTCTCTTTTTATCCACTTTATGCCTCTAATTTATTTATTAAATTATAAACTTATACATTTAACGGGTTAAAGGGGTCAACCCATATTTAACCCGATTTGGACCCATTTGCTTGGTGGATTATTTGGATCTGACCTGATTTTAGCCCAAACTGGTGAAGAGTAAATTCATTTATGCTAATTTCATGCTAGGTTCGATTCATATTTTCGAATCGTATCGAGAATTACTACCTTTATTGAAAGTATTATACACAAACGAGTGTTGAAGTATGCCACCTATGTAAAAATTGAATTTCAAAGTTGAATTTATATTATGCGGTCTTATACATCTGCTCCTATATATACATTGTCTGTATGTAGAAAATTACTTAAAATTAATATACCACTTAATGTTACAAAATATACAAGTCTAAAAAGCTAACATGAATATTCTTATTTAACAACATAGTAATTTTTAGAGCAAATGGCACAAAATGTCACTAAACTATTAACTTTTACGTCTTTTAGTCACTAAACTTTTTTTTAGACAAAAATGTCACTAAATCCGTAAAATCGTCTATTTTTATCATTCTGTTAAATATTAATGTTAAGGGAACACAGAAAGCGGATCACGGCAGTGATTATCAGGGCAAATTCGTCACAACAACTTTAGTGCAATAATGGGCCTTTTTTTTAATGACCACAAATTGCTTGAACTCTCTAACCCGTCACCAAAGATCTCTCCCATCGTCTGTATCTCAATTCTTCATTTCTTTACTTTTTTTTCTTTTTAGTTTTTTAAATTTCTGACACGAATACAAATCAAATTGAAGCAGCAATAAAATCTTCTATTTTGGGATTTCTACTTTTCTTCCAAGGTCCCAAACTCTATCTCAGCCTTCAGATAAGATCTCTAAACCCCTTGATTGTTATATTTCCTTTCTCTTTTAATTTTTAGTTAGATTTGGTTTGGATATTTGGAAATGCATTTGGGTTTTGTTCCCAAATATTGGTGGCGATGGTTCCACAAGTACAAGCAATTTGAGCAGCCACTGATGAAGGTTTCGTTGGGACCATTATCATGAGTAAGATGACTACCGGGACAAAAAGAAGAAATCTTTTTCCATGGATTTGGGGTCTTGGGGTATAGGTTGACGATTGAAATTTACAATGACGATGCAGTGAGATGTGTAGCAAAGATGGTAGACTATAGATGTGCGAGTGGCCATAAGGTCCTTTTTGTGAGAATTAGACTTAGTTGAGGACTTTAACATAATTCAGTTAGAGTCCCTAATTCTTTGATTCATATATTTTGACCCTAAGATACTTTTATTTATTTTTGGAGTATCTCTTACATGTTTTGTGGACATTTTTAGCCCTATGAGCAACCCATTGCCTTGTCACGTGGCTGCCTTTCCGTTTGTTCTGACTTATGTTTTCAGACTCGGACCAGAAATCGACTCGATCGAACTCAGAGGTCAATGGGTTCGACCGGGATTGATAAGAGGTCGAGTTGGATAATGTCATAAAAACGTCATATATATATATATATATATATATATTCCTGCAAATCAAATTTACAAAATATAACCAAAGAATCCAATCATCCAAATTTATATCCAATTCACCAAACAATTCACCAAATTCATCCAAACTCACAAAATTTATAAAATAGAAATCCCATATATGTTTAATCCTTGATAAATAGCAATCCAAATAAGGCAACAAGTTCATGTTCAATCTTGGATAAATATCAACCAAATAAAGCAACATGTTCAATTTCTAAACCAAAGAACTATCTAAACCATTCATCATCTTCACCTTCATCATCCTTATCTCCAATTTCATAACTTTCCAAATCGATATCACCAAGATCATCCTTATATTCTAATCCACTATTTTCACTTGTCATTTGATCATATAGGTTGAGCCCATCTTCTGGATTTCCATGAATACAATGGCCTAAAATCATAGCAGCCTAGGAAACTAAAGTCTTGATCGGCATCCTATCAAAAACTAATCGAGCATTATCCACCCTTGCACATCTACTATACATATCAATTAAGGATGTATTAACAATCAAACTCAAATTGCCAGATTCTCTAATAAGAGTTCCATGAACTGATTTTCCCTCTTTTCAATCTGGAAGACCTACCACAAGCAGTAAGCACGTTCACCATAGTTGTTTCATTGCCTTTAAATCCTAGCTTCACCATTTCCCTGAATAACTTCAACCCATTTCCAGGATTCCCCAAATCCAAATACCCCTGTTATCATTATATTCCACGAAACAACATTCCTCTGGGCATTGGTAGTAATTCGTTTTCTCTAAATCAGCAGATACCATTTTTTTCTATTATCATATTTGAGTTTATTATACCACTAGATCAACTAATAAAAGTTGTATCGACCTTTTTTTAGACCAAAAGTTGTATTGATAAGTGCATATTTTACGTGTTTTAAGTGTGTTTTATTAATTAGTTTTGGTGTGTTTTAGTCATGTTTTAAGCTAATTATCTAAGTTTCTAGTGAAAAATATGCATTTTATGGTTTAAGTGGTAAAAATTGCATTTCTATGGATTTTAATGGTAAAAACTTCATGTTTTTATATGTTTAATGATTCAATCATCAAATGGCATGAATTGAGAAGATAATTGGATGATTGATGATGGTTTGAAGTGATAAAAAGAAGACATGAAGTGTAAAATAATCAAAGGAAGAAATGCAAGTTTTCCAACTTTGACACATTATGTTATCTGGCTATATCTTGAGCTACACGCATCAGCTTGAGGTGATTCTTACACCATTTTGAAGTTAAGAGATAGATTTACATTTGGTAAGAGACATCCAAGTCCAGTTCAATCGTTTTCCAAGTTAAAAAGTCGAAATACAGAAGTGCATTTGCATGGTCGAAAGCTGAAACAGAACTCTGACCAGTTGAGAGTATTTTGGTCATTTCTCGGTGCACAGAGCTCCAAATGGGATGATTCTCAATGCATTGGAAAGATAACTCAAAGGGCTACAACTTTCATGTTTTGTATAAGAGTTAGTTCAGCTTCCATTATTAAGAAAATATCAGTTGAAATTGGACCAAAAATGGAGGAAAGATGAACCCTGCCCAGAAAGTGCAAACCTGCAAAGGAGAAAACGTGGGTTACAATATGCGACTTAAGGTCGTATTTTCAAGTCGCGTGGTCTAGTTTTTTTGCTACAATTTGCTCTACAGTTTTTTCTTTGTTTACACAACTTTCCAGCTCAATTCTAGCAAGCAAATTCCACTGTATCTGATCAAGAAGAGTGTGGAAATTTGGAGAACAACTCTTAGTGAGTTCAAAAGCTAACTTTGCCAACCAAGAAACAACTCACCTTGAGCTTGAATTCTCTATAAATAGCAGCCTTTGGAGATCGTTTTAAAAACTTTGGAAGGCTAGAGAAACTCACCAAAAATGTAGTCTTCACTAATTTTTCTTAGTTCATTAGTATAGTATAGTTAGAGTAGTTTTCCATCTTGTACTTGTAGTTAGATTTGGATGAAAATTTGATGAGAAAAGATGGTGAGCTAGATCTCATCTGACATGGGTGACTTCTCTCCTATCACTTTCTCTTTTGTATTTGATTTCATGTTTAATTATAATGCAAGTTTGGTGTTTGTTTTCATGTTGGGCTAAAGTTATGTCTAGAGTTATGGATGAACTTGCTATATCTTGTTAGTGATATTTACTTGGTTATTTGATGATATTATTTTGAACAAGTTATTTATCACATTTGCTTTTCTAATCATGATTAACTGGCCATTAATTGTGATAATCTTAAGGTGTTAAGTTCGCAATGATAATTGGAATTGAACACTAGTTCAAAAAAGTGATAAACCTTAGGAGTACACTTACGAGAGTAGAGGTGCACCTTTGTGGCTTGAGTGACTTATTTCATGTAATTTCATAGAAGAAATGAACTTATAGTTAATTCATAACCCGAGAGTAGGTATGACTTAATTATAAGTATAGTTGATTCATTACGAGAGTATGTTTCACATACATTAGGAAATTACGCCATAACTAACCAAGATAATAGCATTCCCTTAATTAGTAGCTTCACTTGCAAGAATAGTAAGGAATTCCATACCTCTAAGATTTTTCTATTATATTTTTGTTACTTTTATAGTGTAGATTTAATTTCTTGCACTAGTGATAATCTAAATAATAAAGAAGTTCAAAAACCATCGGTAATTAATAATATTTCATGTGAGATCGACACCTAATATCCCGATACTCAATAAGCGACTCGTATACTTGCTAAAAATCATGTGTGGGGTATTTAAGAATTTATAAATATAAAACTTGATTGTGGAAGAGCTAATTGTATATGTATATCCCACACTCGTCAAGGTTTTAGCGCCGTTGTCGAGAAAGATTTGCTCCATATCAGTGCTAAAAACAAATTTAGACAATTTAGACAATTTTACTTACTTTTTTTGTTGTTATTGTTGAGTCTAGTGTCTTGTTTGTTGTGTTTAGTGTTTTGTTTTTATATGTGTCAAGTCATCTATTCTTTTTGACTAAACTTGTTTTTAAGTTATTTTGAAAACATGTTTAGGGATTCAAAGAGAGTAGAAAATATGAGGAGACAATGCATGAGAAGTGGAAGATCGACAATGGATGGTTATTATGTGCAAATCTCCATGGATAGAGGTAACTAAGAAATTACTGAAAGTATGTCATTTGAAAATGGTTTAAGGTGTTTAATGGCTAAACTTGATGTTATAACGTTAAAAGTTCAACTAGACACCATTATGCATGAAATTGAGCAAAAGAGGAATTTTAATGCTTATAATTCTAATCATATGATTTGTGACTTGTGTGGAGGTTATCATGCTACTCTTACATGTAAGCAAGCACAAAATATGGATTATTATGATGCATTTATGCATTATAATTTTTGTTTTGATCAATGCAATCTTAATCGGGGAAATTCTTATGCTTATGGTTGGGATAATCACTGTATTTATAGTGATTCTTCATGTTTTTATGATTACCAACTTGAACGTGTCCAATATGAATCAAAACCATCTTGAGAATTGGCAATAGAAAGATTAGCTAATGCGTCTTTATCTTGGGAATTAGAGAGTGAACTATTAGCTAATAATTCTAATGCATCTTGGGAGCTAGCCATAGAAAATTCTTCTAATGAATTTGATTTAGTCATAGAAAAATTAGCTAATGCAATTTCCGATCATTTTGCTTGGGTAGAGGATAGGATAGATGAATTAGCTTCTCACTTTGGTAGAATTCAAGACCAATTACATGCATTGTGTGAAGTTATTTCCTCTAATAATATGCAAAATGACCCTAGCATGAATGATGGGAATGTTATATGTGAAAATGGATTGCATTTTGATGAAAATGATGCATCTAATTTGTATTTCAATATGAAAAAGTCCATTCACAGTATAATATCTTTGGAACTAACTTTGAACTTCAAGAAATGAGCATCAACAACTCATTTTTCACCCCTCTTAAGGAATGTGTTGAAAGTATAGGTTCTAAAGATATTGTTGCCCAAGAAACCCTCATGGCATCTTCTTTGGTGAGTACTCAAGTGATGCACATTCAAGGTGATATCTATGAAACACTTGAGACTGGTAAACCACTTCCATCTGTCTTATCATTAGATTATGTGACTTTTGCTATTAAGCCACCTTTTAATGATCCACCATGACCTAAAATGGTGGATTATTCATTAACAAAGCCTCCTTGAAAAATGAGACAAAATAGTCAAACCAACAATTATAAACAAAAGCATTTGTTGGGAGGCGACCTAATGTTTTTGTTAATTTTATGTGCTTTTATGTTAAAATTATGTGTTTGAGTTATCTTGTTGTTTTTCTTTTGTAGGTATTGAAGATAGAAGTAAAGGTGACCAAATGAGGTAAAAAAGGCGAAGTTCGATCAAGGAACTCCATCTCTCGATTTGAGTAAAAATTATTTTTAATTTGTTAAAGAGGGTTAAAATGCATGTTTTGATCGTTTTACATGTGCGCGCATTGAATATTTTGATAAAAGAATGATCTAAAATACATTTTGAGTAATTGGAGTACAAGCATAATTTTTGAAAAGTTAAGAAATTTTTGTAGAAAAATTGCAGAATGAAGAAAACACGAGATCAGAAACACACGACCTCAAGTCGCGTATTCATGAACCACGTATTTCATTCTGCAAAAATAAAGAAGAAAACGCGAGGTTCAAAATGAGATTTCAAGTCGCATTTTCAGAAGTCATATAGCAAAATTACAACAGAAAACGCAAATCATAAAAACGCGACTTCAAGGCCGCGTTTTATGAAATCGTGTTTTTAGGGTTCTTTTTAAAGAAAAATGCAAGTTCCTTGTTCATTCTCTTTTTCTTCTTTTCCGCATGTATTTCCTTGTACCTTGAGTACCTTGTTGTGTATTTTCTATAGGTATATCACCACCACAAAGACGTAGAGTTGTGGATCGCCGTTTTATATTTATTAATGCCTTTGTTATCACCTTTGTTTCTCATTTTCAAATCTTAGGTTTAATTACTAATGGTTATCCAATGGAATTCATGAAGTTTGGAGATAAGCGGACAATTATTTATGACACTTCATGATGCATCAATCGCAACAATAGGGGAGTATTACTTTCTTTATCTTGATTTTTCTTTTTACACATTGAGGACAATGTGCATATTAAGTGTGTGTCGGGGGGGAATTGAGATTATATGCATTGTATGTGATTGACTTGTTGGTTGCAAATATTGGACTTATGATTGAAAATGTTATTGTGTTTAAAATTTTTCAAAATTGAGTTTGTTGGCAGGGAGTTTTGTCCATTTATAAGGGGAAACTCTGCCAAAATTTTTTCAAAATCTTGTCCAAAATTGTACATTTGGTCCAAAAATTTCAAATTCTTTAAATTTTATCTAAAGGGTAACAAGTTTCGCACCATTACTAACTCAAATTCCTTCTACTTTTGAAATAAATGTATGTGACTTGAAAACTTCTTTTCTCATTTAATTTGGAAATGACTATTATGTAATTATAATTTATAGGAAAGTATATCTTGTAAATGAAGAAAATTATGCCTAAATTTTGCATGTTTGATGAATCTTTTTCTTTTTACTTAATTTTATAAGTTAAGTGATAAATATGGTCAATAATTGAAATACTCTTCTCATGATTATTCTTTTGAGGGAATGTTATTATCTTTGCTTTGAAAAAAAAATGAAAAACAAAAAAAAAGAAAAAAGAAAAAAGAGAGAATAAGATTTGTTCTACTCCAATGGTTCTTGTATTTAGTAACCGGAAGTTTTCATCTAAAAATGTCGACTTTCGCGTAAAACGGTACTTGAATTAAGTGTATGCAAGGCAACTTGAGAATGTGAAGTGTTGAGTAACCAGCGATATTTATCTAAAAATGTCGATCTTCGCGTCAAAAGGAACTTTCACAAATTGAGTAATATTTAGCTATGTTATATGAATAAATTCCTTTTTAAATATGAATAAGAAAATGATCATGAGTTTTGGAAGTATTTTCTTAACCATATGAGTTACTTGTGAAATTGGGAAAGGATGAGAAATTGACTTGAATTAGTTTCAATTATAGTATAATTGACTCTCGTTTACTTGATATTATGAGTACTTGAACTTAGTTGAGTAATTGCATAATAGTTATTTATCTTGTTTTGAGGAAAAAAAAGTTGAATTGTGCACATATGTTTATTTTCAAAGTTTTGGATCATTATTGGTTAGTATTTCTTAATTGCTTGAGGACAAGAAATGGTTCAAGTGTGGGAGAGTTTGATAAGTGCATATTTTACGTATTTTAAGTGAGTTTTATTAATTGATTTTAGTGTGTTTTAGTCATGTTTTTAGCTAATTAACTAAGTTTCTAGTGAAAATATGCATTTTATGGTTTAAGTGGTAAAAATTGCATTTCTATAAGTTTTAATGGTGAAAACTTCATATTTTTATATGTTTAATGATTCAATCATCAAATGGCATGAATTGAGAAGATAATTGGATGCTTGATGATGATTTGAAGTGATAAAAAGAAGACATGAAGTGCAAAATAATCAAAGGAAGAAATGCAAGTTTTTCAGCTTTGACACATTATGTTATCTGGCTATATCTTGAGTTACATGTATCCGTTTGAGGTGATTCTTACACCATTTTGAAGCTAAGACATAGATCTGGCTATATCCAAGTCCAGTTCGGTCATTTTCCTGGTTAAAAAGTCGAAATACAGAAGTGCATTTGCATGGTCAAAAGCTGAAACAGAGCTCTGACTAGTTGAGGGTATTTTGGTCATTTCTTGGTGCACAGTGCTCCAAATGAGATGATTCTTAATGCATTGGAAATATAATTCAAAGGGCTACAACTTTCATGTTTTATACAAGAGTTATTTCAGCCTCTATCATCAAGAAAATATCAGTTGAATTTGGACAAAAAAACGGAGCAAGGATGAATTCTGTCCAGAAAGTGCGAACCTGCAAAGGAGAAAACATGGGTTACAATACGCTACTTAAGGTCACGTTTTCAAGTTGCATATTCTAGTTTTTAAGTTAAAACTTGCTCTGCAACTTGATCTTTGTTCACACAACTTTCCAGCTCAATTCTAGCAAACAAATTCGGTTGTATCTGATCAAGAAGAGTGTGGAAACTTGGAGAACAACTCTTGGTGAGTTCAAAAGCTAACTTTGCCAACCAAGAAACAACTCACCTTGAGCTTGAATTCTCTATAAATAGCAGCCTTTGAAGACCGTTTTAAGAACTTTGGAATGCAAGAGAAACTTACCAAAAATGTAGTCTTCACTAGTTTTTCTTAGTTCATTAATATAGCATAGTTAGAGTAGTTTTCCATCTTGTATTTGTAGTTGGATTTAGATGAAGATTTGACGAGCAAAAATGGAGAGTTAGACCTCATGTGACAAGGGTGACTTCTCTCCTATCACTTTCTCTTTTGTATTTGATTTCATGTTTAACTATAATACAAGTTTGGTGTTTGTTTTCATGTTGGGCTAAAGTTTATACTTAAAGTTATGGATGAACTTGTTATATCTTGTTAGTGATATTTATTGGTTATTTGATGATATTATTTTGATCAAGTTATTTATCACATTTGGTTTTCTAATTATAATTAACCGGCCATTAATTGTGATAATCTTAAGGTGTTAACTTTGCAATGAGAATTGGAATTTAACACTAGTTCAAGGAAGTGATAAACCTAGGGAATACACTTACGAGAGTAGAGGTGCACCTTTGTGGTTTAAGTGACTTGTTTTATGTAATTTCATAGAAGAAATGAACTTGTAGTTAATTCATAACTACGAGAGTAGGTATGCTTAATTACAAGTATAGTTGATTCACCACGAGAGTAGGTTTCACATATATTAGGAAATTACACCATAACTAATCAAGATAATAGCATTCCCTTAACTAGTAGTTTCACTTGCAAGAATAGTAAGGAATTCCATACCTCTAAGAGTTTTCTATTATATTTTTGTTACTTTTATAGTGTAGATTTAATTTCTTGCACTAGTAATAGTCTAAATAATAAAGAAGTTCAAAAACCATCGGTAATTGACAATCTTCCCAGTGGGATTGACACCTAATACCGCTATGCTCAATAAATGACTCGTATACTTGCGAAAATTCGTGTGTGGGTATTTAGAAATTTATAAATGTAAATCTTGATTGTGGATGAGTTAATTATATATGTATATCCCGCGCTCGTCATGTATTGACTTTGAATGTAAAAGTCATTGACCTTGTATATCAACATAGCATGAACTAACAATATCAAGCTTAGCTAACTATTACATAGGCATATAGCATAATCATTGTCGACTTGGGCCAAAAAAATCATTCACCATCCACCATAGGTAGGAATCCACCAAAATTAATAACAAAATATCATCAATACATCTTAAAAAACAAAACATAATCATCGAATTGTTGACCATCAAAAACATCATTTTTGCCAACTAGTATGCTCAATTTTGAAGCAACACTTGATGACCCTTTAAGAGGGGGTGCCACTGGGTCAATATTTGATTTCACCTACTTGCTTTCATCTGGACCTGGTATAATGAGGTTCAGATAGGCCCTCTTATACATATCAACTGTGTACCAACCATGAACAAAGTCAGGTGGCTTACCATCCCTATTCATAATTGCCACAGAAGCATGAACACATAGGATGCCTATCAGTTTAATTCCCCAGTGCTAGAATTTTGTGATAGTTCCTTTACACTCAAATCCAAGGGGTGAAAGCAATAACTCCTAACTCATATAAATAGTTCTCGACCTCTTGGGATGATAGGAACAAACAGGATAAAAGTATGTATGAGCTTGCAAGTGAGAAATTCTCAAGTGCTAGAGAATGTATCAAACAATTTCCCATATCCCACTTCTTGATTCCCAACTTTCAAAAAATGGTTGATGCGAACCCGAATTTGCAAACTCTTGCTTTTGAAGAAATGAATTGCTTATGCAGCGAAACGATTTATCTTGACCAGGTTATGGAACAAGGTTGATGGAAAACCTCGACATCTCTAACCCCCAAAGTGTGAACCTTGAATTTAATCTCGACCCATAACTTAATGAATTAGCGAACCAAGAGTTGTTGGTAAAATGGCACCGCAATTCAATATGGTCTTGAATTGATAAGCCAAACTTGAACAAACGAGTTACAACTCACTTTGTATCAAGAACATTTCCAAAGAACAAGAAAGAGATGTCTCTCTCAAACTTTATTTCTTATAGTTGTCTAACTATTGAAAACATCATAAGTTTGGCTATTTATAGCCTTACAAAAGACACAAACCTAATCTAAGATGGAAACAATGCAAGTTTTCTTATTTGATTTGACTTCTAAACTTGATGGGTCTTGAACTAGAACACGAACAGCTCTTAGGATTTGTATCATTCCCTCCCTCTCCAAGCACTCAATTTGTCCTCAAATCAAGTGCTTGGCTACAAAGGAGCAATTCGGGGAATGTTTGCATAAAAGCGATCCAAGAAGCATGTTGCTAGCTCAACTTGACCATGAACACGAACCAATGCACATGCTTCCTTCGCCAATAATCAGTTGTAATATCTCTATCACTCCCTCTCCTTTGAAAACGATTCAACCTCGAATCGATGCTTGGGTCAAAGACAAAGAATGAGGAATAAGTATGAGTGAAAGAATTATAAGTACTAAACTCACCTAGTTGATAACAAGTAGGAAAACTGCTAGGTGAGTTTAGTACTGCTAATCAAACATGCAGGACCTAACGACACATTAGAACTGCTAATCAAACATGCAGGACAACCACTAATACAAAGATCACATAATTCAAAGACAATAAATGAATTACAAGGATTCAAAACGAGACTCTCACAAGACAAAGAATTACAACGCTGAAAAGGACTCAATTCTACACTAGAACTATTAATATAATGCAAACCTATATGACAAACACAAAAATCAGATATAAAAGGAGTAAGTTCAGATTCAAAGTTATTCAAAAGATAACTCCCTTCTAATGTAAGAGATCTACTAAGACAGAATACTTTGTCATAGATTGATGGTAGAAATTTACAACTTCTCGAAATATCATCAATCCATCAAAAGATTTAGAAATGGTGCATGTCAAAACCATCTTTACTTCACTTCGTTCAACCTGCAAAAGACCATTAACACTAAACAAAGCAAAGTTAAAATCGTTAGAAGAAACATAGGACCTTGCACCCTTACTCAAAGTTAGCTCATTTTCAGACTTTTCACACTCTTTTTCAAGTTCAATAGTCGACTCAATAGTTGACTTTTCTCTCTCATTACTTTCAGCCTCTTTCTTTTTTCTTTTTTATCTCCCTCAAATTTTACCTCATCAATTACTATTCGTTTAACTAGCTCTTTTTTTTCATACTATAACGCTCATGCTCACTTTTCATACATGTTAGATTAATACAAAACTACTCATAAGCAAGTGATACATATGTAGAATGACGACCATTAAATACAAAGAAATATTTATTAGTATGTCCATCATATTTAATTCCTTGCCTCAACATCCATGTTTCACCTAGCAACACATGCATCACTTGTATTGGTACTACATCATACAACACCTCATTCATATACTTGCCAACTTGAAAAGGTACAAGTGTGTTTAGTAACCCAAACATTACCATGAGCACTTGACAACTTATACGATGGAAGATGATCAATGGTTGGAAGATTTAATTTTTCAACCATGATAGTACTTGCGAAATTGACTTTACAACTCCTATCAATGGCCAACCTACAAATTTTATCTTTGACACCACAATGAGTATAAAACTAATCATGCGACTGAGATTTGATGATGTCCAATTGTTCATTTACACCACATAAGGCCAGATCTGCGACTCTTTGGTTCAAGAAGACGGTGTTGTAAGTTAGTTTTCTTACGATTTGTATCCTTCATGATGTATGAGGGAACCTGCAAAAGTTAGTGAAACAAAAGATATTTTCTCATCATACAACCTCACGTGTTTACACTCTATCCTCGTATGTCGCTCAGTGTTTAACACACTCTATCGGTCTTACCAACTCTTTTCAAGTTCTTGATCACAACCCTTGAGACAATATGAATTGCTCACAATTGATCAAGAATGCCCAGCAATTCAACTCACAATTGTATGTTATGCGGAATGAAAATTAGAGGTAATTCAAGGTCAGGTTTCACGACTCAATACAAGGGGAAAAAAGCTGAAAAAATCAATTCAATTGAAGTTGGAACAACAAGACACAATTCGATAGAAATTTAGAAACCTAGATGACACTCTACCCATTTGTACTTGGCTGAAATTTAGAAGTTTATTTTGATTGGTCTTTGGATTCACTTTTGGAAAGCAAATTGTGATTTTAAGAAGCTTTCCTAAGTATGTTTCAAGTAGCTAACACAAATCAAGATGAACAAGGATTAGATGTCCAGGTTTTGGCAACAAATCCAAGTCAACGTTGGTTTCCAATTCAAGCCTATTTTCTTGTTTCCAAATTCAAGACTATGATCCGTTCAAGAACTTGTTCCTTTCTTCTTTTCTTTCTCATTTTTTTTCATGTATCAAAATCTTTTCTCTTTTTTTTTTCTCTTTTTCCACAGATCAAATCAAGAAACAAGGATAGCCGCAATTTTAAGTTCAAGAAGATGAACTAGGATTTCTTCAAGAATCACAAGAGTTTCAAGTTTTGATTCAAGATTTTCAAGAATCCTACTATGCAATCCAAGAACTTCAAGAAAATACCAACCAACAACAAGACTCAAGAGCAACAAGAGACAAACACAAGATATGAAATTTTTTTTTTGTTTCGGATGAACAGTAACTGCTACATTAATGATGAATAGTAATTGCTGCAGCAACGATGCTATAGTGCCCTCCGATAAACAGTAACAATGCTACCGTACCGAATTTTTTTTTTACTCAATAAAACACAAACAAAGATGATTCAATAAGAAACAAGAATTGAACAAATGATAACAAAGATGATCACATGAAATTGAAACTCTAGAACGATGAACAGGATTTTTTTTTGAATTGGGTAGGGTTTGGTAGAAGAATAAAGAAGAAAACAAGAAAAAAAAGATATTAACCTGGATCAAGAGTCGAAACTCTGATACCAACTAATGCGAACCCGAATCCCCAAACTCTTGCTCTTAAAGAAACGAATTGCTTACATAGTGGAACGATCTATCTTGATCAGGTTATGAAACAAGATTGATAGAAAACCTCGACCCCTCTAACCCCCAAGATGTGAAACTTGCATTTAGTCTCGACTCACAGCCTAACGAATTAGTAAACCAAGAGTTGTTGGTAGAATGGCACCACAATTCAACATGGTCTTGAATTGATAAGCCAAACTTGAACAAAGGAGCCACAACTTACTTTGTATCAAGAGCATTCCCAAGAAACAAGAAAGAGATGTCTCTGTCAAACTTTATTTCTCATAATTGCCTAACTACTGAAAGCATCATAAGTTTGACTATTTATAATCTTACGAAAAACACAATCCTAATCTAAGACGGAAACAATGCAAATTTCCTTATTTGATTTGACTTCTAAATTTGACACAATTTCCTAAACCTTGATAACACTATTATTTGTGCTAAATGTGCTAGATATGCCTTAATAGGCTTACAAGACTTAAAAGGACTTTTGAAAATTGACAATAGCTTGAAAATCATGAAAATTGCCTAAAAAATAAAATTCTGGTCCGATGAGTAAATGCGGCCAGTTTCTCTCGTGCTTTAGAGGCAGTAAAGATGAACAAATGGATGCGACATGTAACCGCGGCCGATTTCTCTGGCAGTTTAACTTCTGAGCCATTTTTCTACGTTTTATTTCAACAATGAATGACGCAATGCCTTTCAAGTTTAAAAATCGCTTGAACCCATTGTCGGGTCTTGAACTAGAACATGAATAGCTCTTCAGATTTGTATCAATGGCACCTCAGTCTTGTGGTTCCTATTTTCTCAACTATTCTTGGGCAGATTTTGGACTTGACTCTTTTAATCCATTGTCTTTTCTCATGATACCTACACATAATTTGTTTTCTAATATTCTCAAACATGGTCAAAATAGGTTCTTGCCTTGCCTCCTTAATATATTGATATTGATTGAAGCTCTCACATATGTTGTTGGTTAGAAGGTCACGCTTGATTCTACTAGCAAAACTGTGTCTTGCCCATAGGTTTGCCAGAACAACTCTTAACCATGCATGAGCTTCAGGTGATATTGCTTGTAATTCCCTCATACCAGTCTCAAATCTGTCGGGCATATAGGCTCTAGCAATAGCCCACATGATGTTCCTCAATTGTTTATTTTTGAATTGTAGCTTAAAATTGGTGTACATATGCCTGACACAATATCTATGCTCAACTCTAAGAAATCTGTTCTCCATTGTGTCACTGAATCCCTGTAAAAACAAAATACATAATTAGCACCATGTGTAAAATAAATGAAAAAAATGTTGTCAACTAAACCAAAATAATATAGGACTAACCTTTTGTCTATTAGAGATGAAACCCCAACTTTTTTTACACGGTAAAGTTTCCTTCCTTTCCAATGGATCACACCTATCATTTGATCTATCATTATTAAGAAAAAATTCAAAATCAAAGTGATCACTTCATCCACCTTCTTTAGCATGATACATTTTGTTGAAAGAATCACTATCCTCATTTTCATTTTCTAAACCCTCAAGAATTTAAACTCCAGCACCATTTCCCTTATCATTGGCCGCATTTCCAACTTCAAGGTGCTCCAAATGAGCATTGTTGTCAGCCTCATTATTAGGCACAGGTTCCTCAACAAAAGCATCATTATCAACACCAAAACCAACATATATTTGCATCATATTGTGGTTCCTATTAAATTCAAGCATTTCTGAGACATTACTGTGACTGTTAAGTAGTGTAAGCCCATGTAACAAGTCAAATCCAGCAACCTTGTAGTACTTTGGAATATTTTCATCCACATTAACTTCCTTAAACAATTGAAAATTTCAAAATATGACATGAGATTAGGATCAATGTCTAGAAAGTGTGCCACTTTTTCCCCAACGTACTCAAACGAAGGAGCATGGATAAAATGGCATCATAATAAATCTCGTAAGTGTGCACACTTGTGACTCTGATAAGTCAACCTTTATAGACAAACAAAGACTTAAGGCACAACCAAGATATCTGATACATCCAACTGAAATACATATAAAAGTACGAGAATAGCAAAGACTCAGGTCATTGATTCACAAATTCATAAAAAATGCATATCCTAGGCTAGGAATATTCTAGTATACAACAAATGGTAGGTAGGCTAGGACTAGTATAATTTTAGTTATAGCAACCAATAAGTTATAAGGCTGTGTTTCACTTGAATTTCAAATCCAATAACTTGATTGATTTAAAGATTACTACCTTGGAACAATTAAATCATTTCAGCATATTGAAAGGATCAACATGCAGAAGACATACTACATACTTCTTCAACCTATCGTTAACAATTAAAAAACCGAGGTAACCCTTCCTTTCCCTTACCTTGTTCCCTTCCCTTACTCTCTATTTAAATGAAGAAAAATATATGAAACCATCTCTATCAATGTAGTGACCTATAAACTTTGCATAACACATATAAAATTAGTATTATTACTATTACCAAAAAAATTATAAACCTTGGATTTTTAAATGGAACATATGGAACTTTATAGGATGGAGACGCAAATCCACAAAAAAATCCTTATCTCTAAGAAATTATTAACCCTAGACATAAAATCACTAAAATGGAATATATGGGACAACTATACAATATAATCCAATTTGGACCACATTGAACGCAAAAAAATTGCTTAAATATTCATGGATTCTCTTAAAACCAAGAGAGCATTTTGGGTATTTTATACTTCTATTTTTTAAAATTTTCTTTCACACCAATAATTCTTAACTCCTGCTACATCTTTCTTCAGTGAGATCTTTCTTTGAAATTTTTTATCATTTCATCCTTTGATCGTTAAAGGGCAGAGATTAAAGCATAAAGAAACCTAGGTTTTTAAACATTGTAAATTTTTCTTCATCAATAGAGAAAGAAACAAGAATCTCAGTTCAATGAGGGAACCCTCCTAAATGGTAACTCCTTCTTTTTTCTTTTTTCCCTCTTTTATTTTCCTATGTAAAATGCTTTTCTTTTCCTTCCTAGTGCAATTTTGGAACAAAATGGGCATTTTTGTCATCAACTATTATTTTGGGCTACATATGTCCTTTCATCTAAATTATATAATGCCGTTTGCTTTGACTATTAATTTTGAAGGTAAATTGACTAAATGATTACATTAGGGGATAAATTGATAGTAGCTATAAAGGTTAAGAAATAAAGTAATAATAACCCCATCCAAAAATTGAATAGCGAAAAACTCCCCCCAAGGCTTAACCAGTTTGCAGTTTAACCCCTAATGTTATTTTTCCTCACTTTACCCCTTAAACCGTTAGTCAACTTTAACATTGTGTAACGAAAATGTCAAAGAGACATTGATACCTCTATGGGATAATTATAGTAAATCCCCTTAAAGTATAGCTATTTTGTACTTTATTCGCTGATATCATTTTTCTCTTAATTTGTCTATTTGTCCCTAAAACTATTAATCAACTATAATATTTTGTACCACTCAATATAAATTTTTTAGATGCAATAAAAAAATTTTTAGAAAATTTAGCAACTCAAATAAATTTCAATAGCATGTAAGCATGGTATATTAAAAGAAATACTCGAAAAATTTTAAACTCCAAATCAACTATGTTTCTTTTTTTGTAATATTATCAATAAAAAAATGTATACTTTTATATAAAAAAAATCTGGTGATTAAAAGAAAAGTTTAGCAGTATGCATCTTCCTAAAGAGAAACTGACAATATTCCAATCATTTTTAGACTTTTAAAAATATTTTTCACATTTTAGTTTTTAAATAATAATTTATGTTTGTTTTTTCCCACTATTGAATCAAATTAGCAAGATATTCTCCTCGATCTAAAAAATAGGTGCAATTATGGAATGAAATTTAACTAAGACCATATATATATAAATTATTATTTATTATTATGTTAGGAATATTGATTTTTTTAGATATGAATTGTTTTGAGTTTAATCAAATATGGAGTTCATTAGTGATTTTAGTAACAAATAAATAAATTGATTAAAAAATGATGTTATCTTAGGGGTATAAATTTTTTTTGACATTATCATTATACAAAATTAGAATTGACTAACGATTTAGGAGATAAAGTGAGAAAAAAAATAATGGTAGGGGATAAAGTGCAAAAGTAACTATACCTTTAAGGGGAGTTTTTGTGATTAACCCTAGCAATAATTACAAGACAACATCCACGAATGAAATCATCCTATGTCCTTTTCAACCATTCAGATTTGGTAGGTTCAACTGAGTTTTCAACCATTTGTATTAGGTAGGTGGGACTAAGTCTTGCGTAATTGAATGCAATTACCATGCTTCTTCCAAAATTTAGTGTACACTTATAGACCAAGTGGTATTTAAGCATTGGATAGGTGTGCATAAATAAATTTTACGAGTACAATAATATTAGGATTAATATTCTATACACTAACAGTGTATACATTTTTACCGTTAGATACATGACATATAATTCAAATTTGAGTTTAAAACTCAAAGTTTGTATATGTGTCGTATATTCAATCACGATAGTGTATATACCGTCAGTGTACATAAGATTTACTCGTAATATTATTACATGGTACTTAGAAAAGTAACAACAGTACAAGCGAAGGGAAACAATCATTGAATGAATACCACTATGGTGGGGACTGAAGGAATTTCGTGATTGATGGGAAGAATATATCGGGAGCTCACACGTGTTAGTAGCCAAAATGACGAGACAAATTATTGGACCGTACAAGCCATTGAAAGTTAACCGGACGTCGGTCCACGAGGTGAAAATGGGGGTTCACATGTTACACGGCTGACAGTGACAAGATGTACAATTGACTCTTTGAGTTTTTGGCTGAATATTGCACTTTGGCTCTTCAAAAATTTAAATATCCTTCGACATCCCATTACAACATTTCAGGTTTCTATCGAGTATTACACTTTCCAATTTTTACAAAAAATTGTAAAAGCATTCCCTTAAAAATATACATCATTATCGATCCTCCCCCAAATCTTTTAATCTCTTGTTCCCCTAAATTTTTTTAATTCTACAATGATTAACAAATTGTTAAATGTATCTCTTGTTCCCCTAATTTTTTATAATTCTATAATGATTACCAAATAGCTCAATGTCATTTAGGACATCCCACTATTAAGGTTGGATAAACCTTAAAAGGTCTCCTAAATTAAAACATAGTAGTAATACATGAACATCCATATACACTAATACTTTAGAGCATAGCAAGATATTAATAAAGTGCAAACATATCAAGATTTGGAGCCATTACATGACCACTACTTACACATCAGTAAAAATTCAAATATTTTTCGTGCAAATTTTATTATCAATTAATTAAAACACTCCTTTTCTTTATACCTTTGTTATAATATAACAACTTTTACCATCCTAACGAAGATAATAGCCAAATTTAATTATGAACCTCTAGTCTTCTAACGTTAATTAAACGATTTGATTATTGAGTGCCCAATTGGCCATTCATTAAGCAGGGTTTCATGTCCTTTTTTTTTGTGAAAAAACGTAATTACATTGAAAAAGTGTCTAAATGTAGTGGATACATTGATTATAACTGTATGTATTAAGATGATACGTTAAGCATAATACAAGTGGGTTAATAAGTGACCATCAAAAAATCCTTAATGAAGTCACTAATCAAAATATAAGGAGATTACAAAGGAAAGTATAATCAACATAAAAAGTCAAACTATCATTGTAATAACCACAATTTAAATTGCTATTGTATTAGAGATTTGTGTTTTCAACTAAGGTTATCAACACTCCATTACTCCCAAGGCAAGTTCTAAAACTATTTTTTCTTTAAAAATTCGTCTATTGTATTTTTAATCTCGAAGTATTAACATTTAAGCAATTATTTTTATTCTAATAAATTATTTTTCTCAACATCTAACTTGGACATTTATATTTATGATTTGTTAATATATTAGCTTACTTCAAAATTGAAACAAACTTAATTTGTTGGAATTCTAAGATAAATTTTCACACAAAACTTAAAATTGCTTATAATTTTTTAAGATTTGTCCAAAGCATTAGAGTTCTAGTTATAGTATTTTAAATTAGAATTTAAGATTTATGCTACAAAGTACGAGTTTGAAATTTTTTCTATTGAATTAATATTTACTTTTATGTCTGGTTTGTTTTAACTACTAAAATAAACACAAAGGATGAATGACACAATGCTAAAATAAACACAATTACTATTACTAAACTCGTCTTTCCTTTTAAATAAAGTATTTTATAATATGTAAAAGTGAACATTAATTCAACTGAAAAATTTTCAAGAATATAATATGGATATTAACTTTCTTTAACTTTTTAGAATATAATCATTTACAAGAAATTTCAGGTTTTATGCTCTACTATTTCCCTTCTTAAGCCTTGTATCACAAAATGAAATGTCCGTTAAAAGACGTCCTTTTTGCTTTTCCTTCCCCAGTACGTGGTTAAAATTTTTCGTAGCTATCATTTTCCATTTTTAGTAGATTTTTGGCCCCACGCGCTATGGAACTTCAGATTAAGGGCCGGAGCGGTCAACAGAGGACCGCTCTTGAATGGTCTTCTCACAAGGCCCAACGAATGGACCACAATAAGCCACGTCAGGAAGGCTTCAGCAGGGGCCAGAACGATGTCGTGCTGAGAAGAAACGGGAGAAAGAAAAAGAAAAAGACTTGACGGACCGTGTCATGAAGCGTCGGTCCATTCCTGCGCAATGAATCGTCAAAATGAAAAGGTAAGTCACTCTCCCTCCAAAATAATTGCCCATATTCGTTGATGCACAATTCTACAAAACAGAGCAAGAAAGAAAAGCCAGGGGAAAATAACATTGCAGAATTGGAAATTGCCGGGTAGTAGACAAGGGATAGCAAGAAGTAGTAGAAATAGATTTGCTGCGAAGGAAAATCAATGCTAGGAGAAGCAATAACTAATGGCAAAAGGGGAGAGTTTAGGATTGGTACTTAAATATCAAAGGGCTTGAGAAAGGTGAACGGGAATTGTGAAGCACAAGGTTGGGAGATTCGAAGAAGAGATAAAATAGAAGAAACACAGGTAAGAAAATAGCAATGGCATCACATAAATTGTGGATCGATTTGACTTGTAGTTGTCTTTTGGTGTATACAGCGTTGTGAACAAATAGGCTGATTATACTTGTTGCAGTTTTGGTTGAAGTAATTGTTTAATACAATGGAAAATGGATAATAGACTGGAACCTTTGGTTGCATATGATAGGTATTATAATTACCAACATGAGGGAGGAAAGGTATTGAAAATTTTGCACACCAAGTGCTTGCAAAATTGCGTGCATGTGTTGGGAATTGTTATGGTTATTTTGCTGAAGTTGGTGTAGGTTTTGTCACGTAGCAGTGCTTGAGTACAAATCAAACATGATACGGGCTTCTAAGATGGTAAATACTGTTAAGGGGAACATACAGAGTGAAGTGAAATGGTTACAAGATATTTCATTTAAGGGCGCCGTTTATAGCATGTTGGAAACGTATTTATTTATGTGAAAGAATACTGACATGGAGTGAAATTGTTATGTAGATGAAAAGTGAAATCTCTTAATTGAATGAAGTTAAATCATGGTCCGTCCACCAAACAATAGAAGGAAATAGAATAAAAAATCATAAAAGGAGAGGGGCTAGGCAGAAGAACATGCCTACAAACCATGAATATGATACCTCATGTTTTTTACTTCATGCTATAAACATAAGAATTAATAGAAAAGGAATGAATAGTGGATCACGTCGAACTTGATAGGTAAGAGAGTATTTTGAATTTCAAGTATGGTAGGTAAAATAAATAACAAACTATGTAGTTTGGCATACTCAGTATTGAAAAAAAGTTACAAGTCATGATAGGTATTGTGTCTGGACATTAAGTTGGATAACTGTTACATGCAATGAGTCAACAGTGACACCATCAGAATTGTTGTGTGAAATTATCACAACATTATGCGAAATTGGTACCCTTTGTTTGTTGCTTTATTGGAATTGTACAATAGCATGGGGAGTGGAAGAAGAAGTTAGTTGCATCGAACAAGCTAAGTATGAGAGAAGATTATAATTTGACTATGGCAGGTAGAACTAATAACAAACTGTGCAGCTTGGCATATTTAATGTGGAAAAAAGTTTACAAGTCTTGATAGGTATTGTGTTTGCACATCATGTTGGATAACTCGTTTATGCAATAAGTTACTAGTGACACCTTTGAGAAATGGTGTGTAAAACTGCCCCAACATAATATGAAATTGCTAGACTGTGATTGTCACTCCACTGGAATTGTATACTAGCACAGCAATTAGATAAACAAGTGTATTGCATCAAACTCAATAAGTAGGAGAATAGATTATAATTTGACTATAGTTGACAGAAGAAATAACAAAGTGTGAAGTTTGGCATATTCGGTGTGAAAAAACGGTTACAAATCTTGTACGCTATTGTGGATGCACATCATATTGGATAATTATTACACGCAGTGATTCAGTTGTGACACTATTAGAAGTATTCTGTGAAATTGGCTGAACATACTTTGAAATAGTTCCACGGGTTTGTTACTTCATTCGTATTGTTGAATAGCATGATAAATAAAGAAGAAGTTGATTGCATCGAACTTGATAGGTAGGAGAATAGATTATGATTTGAATAAATTAGGCATAATTAACAAGAAACTTTGCAGGGTGGCAAAGAAATTGTGAAAAAAGATTACTAGTGCAGTAATTGTTGTGGTTGGACATCATATTTGATAGTTGTTACACACAGTAGGTCAAAAGTGATAGTAATAGAACTGCTCTGTAAAATTACATCAACATACTATGAAATTGCTTACCTCTGTGTGCTACTTCATTGGTATTGTACAATAGCATGATAAGTAGAAGAAAAAGTTGATCCCAAGCAGAACTTGATAGGTAGGACAACAGATTATCTTGATTAGTGCTAGTTGGAATAAATAACAAATTGTGAAGAATGACATATTCAGTATGAAAAAAATGTCACAAGTTGTAGAATAGCTAATGTGAGTAATATTTGAAACTCATATATTATGCTTAGTAGTACTTCATCATATATTATGTGTGTGGCTGGAAATGAAATTTTAGAATTGAAGTGTAGTTTATTTGTAAAAAAATTAGTTTACATGGCACGAACGTAATCAAGAAACTCACGTCAGGAAGCAGATAGAGAAGAACTAGTTGAAACAATTGATGGCAAAGAACGTGAGGCACCACTCAAATCATTGAATATGTAAGTGGCCAGTGCTTGTGTATGGCCATGGTAGGTTGGATTTGTCATCATTATGATGCATTACAATGTTGATAATGCAGTGGCCGGATGAGAAGGAAAAGAACCAATAAAAGGAATGATCGTTCAGGTGGAGAGAAAGAAATGCAGATAGCAGGAACAAGCGAGGTCACAGAATCAGTTCAACCATTGAATCCATGGATGAAGTTTAGATAAGATCATTGAATTTGAGAAAAAAATAATGTTACTAAATAACACAAATAACTTTGAAACTTTGAATGTGGGCAGGAAAGAGTATCAACGCATGGTTTCAGCGAAGGGTGTTAAGGTGACAGAGGTATGCGGACCTAACAAAATAAAACCTATAATCATTCAAATTATGGCCAGGCTAAGAAAAAAATAGTGAAATGAGCAATGACACGAGGTTAGTTTAAAGGTTTTTTGACTTTGGTTATTCAATGCAGTACAATGATATTGCCCATGCAGCATACAATAAGCTGAGTGAGGAAGATGTGAGGAAGCGCAAGGAGGAGTATTTGAAAGAGAAAGAAGAGTACGAGAAAGAAATGGAACGTCTTAAAAAGTCGATAGTGCGAAAAGCACGCGTTCAGATTAAGGTAAATATATGTTATGATTCGTCAAACGCTTCATGAAACTCTCTTCGTGCCTAATGCATATATCTAAAAAATGTTGTAGAATCAGAAGTACACCATCCATTGCTCGCAAAAGCAGATGTTAAGCTTAGTTTTACGAATTGATGAAACAAAGAAGCAGCAGATTAGAGACATAGGGTTTGGAGAACTGTTGACATACAGTGTCATTGGATTCCTAATGGCATAACTACTTGACTAGTCGATAATTTTAATCCGACATTGAGCAGCTGCAATCTACATATAGATGATGTGCTACCTTTAACATCAAAAGACATTAGTTTAATCTTGGGGATCCCAAATGAAGACCCCATTCCAGTTGAAGATGCTGATACTAGTAAGGTTAGGGGAATCGGGGCAAGTAGTAGGACATACAAATAGAAAGAGCTACCGAATGAGCTAGCCATGAGTGCAGGGGAAGAGTTCAAACGACTATTTGTTGCATTTGCTTGTGGATGTCTATTGGCTCCAAGCACCAAAATCGAGTACAAAATAAGGCTGTGGGCCTGCACGCAATTGGTTGATAAGTTGGCGACATTTAACTGGGTTGAGTATGTCAAGATCGTACTATGCAATAAGGTGCAAAAGAAAAGTCAAAAGCAGCACCAATACATTGGCGGATGCATCTTTGTTCTCCTGGTAAAATTAGGTACTTGTAGTCATGATTAAAGTCTACTTTAATGATTAGGTAATGCAACGAAAAACCACTTTTGCGTATATGTGAAGTATTGTCTGCATACTAGTTCTCTTCAAGTTAGTGTGAAGGATTGATTAGAATACGCTCAAATGAATACATGTACAATGAGACATACATTAGGCTAAGGCCATAATTGAATTAATTGCTCTATTTTATTACAGATTTATTATCTTAATCGAGTGAAAATACTATAACATAAAGTGCCAAAGACTTTACCAAGAGTAAAAACATGGACAGATGTTTTGATCTCTGAAAGGGATGCGTTAGAGATTAAGAATCTTGGGGGCTATGAAAAAGGAAAACTGGTAACATGTCATTTATTGTTTAACTCATATCATATAAAAAGTTTGTGTATGTATTATGTGGCATGCATATTGAAATGGTTGATTAAACTTGATGTTGAGGGTTGGATTATATGATTCGATAGAGAATGAATATGGTGCGTGGCCTACTAAACTACCTCTTGATTTGGTAGGGATGATGATGGACAGCAGGCATGCTGATATTGGCATAAGTGGACCGATTCCATGGTTAACGAAATTTATGCAAACATTGACGTAATCACTACATTTTAGTCTCAAAAGCATGAGTAAAGGAAACGTATGTACTTGTAAAACATACAATTACATGTTAATAAATGAAACCAAATCCCAATATTATATTGAACAAATAAGTTATCTTCAATTAAGTGTCCATAGTGTAAAACATAAAATGTAGTGATCTTCGGATAATAGAAAAATAAATGCAAATGCAATTTTCGTTGTGAAATATTACATGTGATAGAACTCGTACTTAATGTGTTATGATAGTACTACAACTGCTGAATTAGGGTATTTCACTTAGACTCCAGGTAGTTGTATCCATTCTGTACTCTATTCTATTCTTGAGAGCATGTGAACAGCTTATGGATTGATAATATCATCATGTAACTGCAGGCTGAGCTACATGACATCTATAACATTAATGTTAGTAACCAACGGAGGATATTGAAGATTGCAAAAATGCTCTCTTCTCATCCGAGAGCAAAAGCAGCATCGTTTGAGGTTGAAGCATTGGATAAGGGAAAAAAACCTATGCAGGAAACACATACAATGCATCAGGGTCCTGACAGCAATGAGGGTTGGAATATCAATTTGCGGAAGATGGGGGCAATGATGAGGATGATGACGCTGATGAAGATTATGAGGAAGGTTCGGAAGAAAATGAGCACAATGCGGAGCATTATGAGAGGAGGAACCTCGGTGATGGTAATAGGGTAGGAGCAGCAACTATAGAACCTAACAATATTTGTGGACAAGAGGAAGGACAGGACTGTAGGAATTTGATGTCCATAACCCAAAATGAAGGCCACAAAGTACAAGGAAGAAGGAACATTCCTGCCATTGGTGCTGATGGAAATACGAGGACAACTATTGAAGTTAGAGAACTCCCAGAGCTGAATGAAGATTTAATGGAGATGGACAATCCAATTTATATCTCATCAGTCGTGCTTGATAACACAAGTTATGTAGGGCCAAGATGACAACAACCGAGCAAGGAAGCAAACAACACCTTCAAGAGCAGGACCAATATAAGTCAAACATCACAGAATCTGCTGGAGAAGGTTAGTGTACGGTGTAACGGCCTTTGATTACAGCTGTATCGGCTTCTCATCTGCATGACACACATGCACCACGTAGGTTGCGGTCATATGGCCGAAAGTGAAAATGTTGGTATGATTGTGGATTCATAAGCTTCTAATTGAGTAACATTACTATAAAAGTTATTGACATACAAGTATGTGTTTATATCATAATGCTGTTATCTATATTTGATTATTCTGTCATAATTGAAAACTTGTAGGCATACTGTCATAATACACCAATGTTAGCATTTTAGGCCTACAAATTAGACAAGTTGAGTTGAGGTTAATAAGAACATATGACTTTATTATTGTTTAGCCCAATAAGTAGTGCATGTCAAGTTATGTTAAACCTAAGAAAAGCTATTAGTTACAATGTGTTTGAAGAGTGTTATAAAATAATTATTGGGAAGTTACAATTAGTTTATCGTTTGTTACACAACAGGATATATGTTTCCATATAAAATTCATGTTTCCTGCATTTTAGGAGGTCCTGAAATTGAGATAAAGCACAAGCCTACACGTGCAATGAAAAAGAGCACTGTGTTGCCGTCAGCCGAATACATTCTACCAACTCATGTGGCAGTAAGATTGTATGATAAAATGTAGCTGCATATGCTTGACACCCAGACAAAAATCCCAAGTTTCCTGACAATACATTAGTTTTTCATGATCCCATCCCACTTATCAGGCATTGTATCCGAAAATCGAGACTTTTGACAAAGCATGAATATTAGCATGTTATTATATACGATACATGTCATAGTAAAATTTGGATTAGTATAATGATTAGTAAATCATTAAATTGTTCTCGGATCTGATAGGGACATACTTATTCAAATGTTTCAATTCCCTCTCACACAGTTTGACTTGAAGACACTGGATAATGGCATGCATGTGTCGAATCAGATCAGTAATTTATTACGATTTATGATATTGTTTGATTATCAATTTATTAATTGGATTAGTGATAAGTAACCGCAATTGTAACACTCAATCTCTATTCGTTTTGAATTGAATATTGATTAGATGATCGACATGTTTACTTGTCTCATGAATTGTGGTGGAAGGACCGCCAAAAAAAGCAAGGTATAACGCTACATCATTGAGTCCATCGCAGTTGTGAGTTTAAAATTATAGGGGACCCCTATATTATCTGTTAAATTGTTATAGTATCATATCTAAATTGTTTAGCTGTGTCCATGAACTTCTCACTAATGCATTTACAAACCCTCCTTCCACTCTCCCATGTTAATGCTCATAGGACAAAATTCTAAAAATGTCAAAATTTGATTCGCTGTCTAATGCAACTTATCTGCTAAGCTTAAGAAACTATTCAAAGTATGCAATAACAATACGGGGGTTGACCCAGTGAATTGTCAGTTGGTATGCAATTAGTACCATCTGGTCAAACTTTTTTCTTCGTTGTTGAATACCAAAAAATTTAATCAGGTTACTTGCCTTTTCTGTGTTACGTTGTTTATACCTCATTTCTTTCGATACATGTCCCGGTATGCATAGAGGAGCATTGATTTGTCTACTGTTTTGATGTCTCACATAAAGAAGTGCACCTCCTAGATCCTAGTAGCGATCATGCAAAGAGCAAAGACATAAGTATAATTAATCGACTGGTATGTTGTACTGTCACTGAAATGCATTACAGCATCAACAATGAAATAGTTGTGTTTCTAATCTATTTTACATCTCGTGTGTGCTAAGTGTACTTTGGGATTGGTCGTGGCAACAAAGTTTGGCAAAGAAATGGACTTCTCAAGATTTTCCTTTGCACTTGCCGATGTCCCTCATCACTCATAAAAGAAAGTATAAATATTTTGACTTCTCTCATCATTATTCTTAGATCTACCTATACTTTATAACAACAAATATACTCCAGCTGACAAAGTACAAGACGACATGGACAAATATGGTAGTGGTATCTTCAGTATGATATTCCTAGAGCATTAGATTGGAAGGTTGGTTGTTCGGCTCACGGAAGTAGTAGATTTTGTAATAATAGCCTCTTTACATTTTGAATGGTGGTTTACAGTTTTTACCTTTGCGTTAAAATTAGGTAGGAAAATGTTGGCAAGTATCAAGTGTTGTACACAACTCGATTGTGTATTTCAGTAGAGAATTCTAAATTTTCGGATAGCTTTACAGACCTAGAACTACCAACACATGCACGGTTTAATGTTGGTGATGCTTGAACTTCACATGTTGTGATGACTGTAGTTGGACAAATTTGGTTCTTCTCCCTTTTTATATTGTTATGTGTCAAAAACTTTTGGATTGCTATAGAATAGCATCTACTAAAGAGATAAGAAAAACAGTATTTTGGCTACATGGTAGTTATAATGGAATCGATGGTAGTCTGATAGGTCAGAAACACAAGAAGTAGTACTTGCTATGACTAACAACTATGATCAGACAAATTTTTTTGTATGTCAAGTGATATCATCGACTATTTCAGTCAGAACTAAAAGAACTTTTTTGACCTATTAAGTTTGGTTCGATGCACCAACTTGGTTAATATTGTTGTATGTATATGGGTTGTTTAAATTGACACTCATCATGCACACATAAGGTTACTTATTGTTCAAGTACGACACAAGCCACTCGATCTGGGATCCATGGATGTCTTCCTATAAATCGAACCAAGGCCACCATTGATTGATCAACATTTAACCATTTTGAATGATGTAACATATTCTGAATAAGGTGTAATTGTACATGAATTACTTATAAAACTTATCAACAGAGACGCATTTATTACATATCATGGCCACAATGGTTTATAAGAAAATACCTCAAACATACTGACAGTATGTTGAAGAAGTCTACATGAGTTATAAAACTACATGTATAAATGTTACATTGTTCAGGAACGATTGATAGATGAACCATCCCTTCCATGGTCCCTTATAAGTTATTTTAACAGGGGACATGCATAGAGTGTTATACATCATTCAGGGGGCAGGAAACTACTCTAGAAGGTTTTGTGCAAAATGCACAGCGTATAATTCTGAATGCACATAGTTCAACTTATCTTCAATAATGTGTAACAATAGAACAAAATTTTGTGGATCCCATACATAGTGTGAAAAATGATGTACAAAATGTAATCCGAACCTTCCATTTTTTTTGGCCAAATCATGGCCATGAACTTTTAGCATAAAAAATCGTTTTCCTCATTCACATTATTAACACTTGGAACAGTATAAAATTTGGGCCAAATTACAACGCTACATAATTTACCACTAGGACACATTCGAAAACATATTTTACAGGGTTAGTGGACTGCAATGCTTACTATTTACAAATGTACAGTTACGAAAAATTTAAATAAACGTATTATAACAATAGTAATACATGTTACTTTGCAAAGTGTTTTAGACACTAGATAATTGCCTAATAAGCCCTATAAGTTTTGCCCCATATAAGATTAGCTCTTGTTTGCGAAAGGAGTATACTTCTTTTGTTATATTTTCGCCAGCTACTCTTTTAATACAGAGGAATATTTATATAATATTTGCTTTTAAATTGATCTTTATCATGAACGCATAATGTTATTTATTGTTCAAGTAGGACCAAACCCACACGATCTAGCTCCCTGCAATGTCTGCTAATCAATTGGACCAAGGGTACCATTTATTGTTAGCAACTTCCGTGCGAAACTATGTAATATTTTTCTAATAAGGTGTAACTGCACGACAACTACTTGTAAAACTGAACACAGGAATTCAATTATTATATATGGGGCCTACATAAATAAATTGCATATTATCATAATTCGGTTTCAAATTGTACAAGATGTTCATAGAGAATTACAAAATTGAGGGCAAACTATTACACTCACAAAAGCGTGTTTAAAAAAAATTATACTCTAAAAATGAATTTTTAAGTTAACATTTATCATGAACGCATAATATTGCTTATTGTTAAATTAGGACCAAACCTACACGATCGATACCCCCTAAGATGTCTCCCTATTCGATAAATAGAGCCGGACACTATTTGTTGTCAGTAACTACCGTGATTATTGATGTATCATTTCTTTGAACAAAGTGTAACTCCATGTCAACTACTTGTACAACTGAACAGAGGGATTGAATTATTATATATGGGCCCCAGATGAATAGTTTTAAACACTCACAAAATATCACAATAAAGAGTGTTACATAGTTTATAAGGTAAGGCATTGAAGTGCAAATTTTTGAATGTTTACATCCAGTAACTGTAATGTACACCGAATACAACAAAGTAGCCACTCTCAACCAAAGCACGTGACCCTAACTATTGTTACGTTCCTTTCATGATAAAAGCTACAATTTTTCGTAACTGGTTAGCAGCTCGACGTATCACTGATCAAAGGTCTCGGTACTACTACCTTCACACTTTGTACATAAAGACTGTGAATTCACATGGATATAACTTAGGTGCTGGCATATGACTCTACAACTTTCAACCCCGTGACCTACTTTTGGCATGCCTATCGCGTTGCTGTGGCAATGCATCATTTAGGGTCCTAACGATTATAACAACCTACTAACCAGTTGCATGTCCCTTGCTACTCATTTTCTTAACTCTCTTTGATTCCATTTCATTGCACTGAAGGGGGGATCCGTGTATGAGATTTAGTTCTCATTGTTTTTAACCCCCCATCTCACTCTAATTGTAGTCCCATGACTGACCCATACATAACCAAGTTCTAGTTTGCAACTGGCACCAAACGGGTTGCTTGATGTTTGAGAAGATCTCGCTATTTTAATGAAATGTTCTAGAAGATCTCATTATATCAATTGTTTTGAGGTTCCAAAATGATTATCTCCATATTATTGGTTAAACACATAAATAGGCATCTTCAAGATTTTATGTGTCGGATTTAGGAATTATTTTATTGTACAAGAGGAATAGGAGGAGAGGCAGGAACCATTCCTGAACGTTTATGACCAAGATTTGTTAAAAAAAAAAGTAAGGTCCAGATTGGACCCTAGAGCTACCTCGTAGTTGAAAGTGTGTTACACAGTGTACATATAAAGTTATATCTTGTGCATTTTTACACAACATCGACTAGAACAAATTACCTAACAAACAGGTTTTATAAAATTTGTATTCATTACTATCAATTATCAAGGAGGTCTGAACAATTTGCCAATAATGCATTTGTATTAGTTTCCAAAAATTTGGATACTTATTTCATATTTACTAATTTACGAAAATGATGTTGCTAGTTTATATCGTGTCTTGCCTCATATTAACTGCCACCTGTGCGACTAGTATAAGCATAACGATCAACACACAACCATTACTTTATCCTCTCACCAAGCACTTTACCCAACATATGCCAAAAATAAGTTTTAGGTCATTCAAATGTCTTCATCTAGCAATATTAGTGGCGGATCTAGTGAGTTAAGGTACCAATATAGTAGCTGCAATTATAGTAACAGGGTTGCCCTAAAGATCATCGACTCACAGAAACCAGCGAAGGGGTTGCTGTACTTCGTCTGTGAAACAAAAGCATGTGATTTTTTTGCCTGGTGTCATCTAATAGGGAGGGATCATGAACAAGTTCAAACTAATTACTGCCCCACCTCACCTAATCAACAAGTAATGAGCAGAGAAAGCTCCTTTGACAGTCCCTGAAAAGCGCTCCATGAATCAAACTCTTTCTCGCACCCTGTGCACTGCATCGAACATGACATTCAACAAATAAAGACCTTTATGACGATTTCGCTAACGATCGCCATTCTGTCGCTACTAATAGAAATTTTTTGCTGACACCACTTTATCCATGCAACCTATATGATGTGGATAAAGCATGTGATTTGTCATCAATGTGTGCTCATACGTTAAGTAGTTGCTTTATTTCCAGTGTTGACTTCCCATTTTACCAGTTGATAGGGAAGATGTACTAAAGGATAGATGCAGTGTACTAGTTGAATGATTTATGTTATATAACATTGCAAGGTTTTTATGAGAAATTATGCTGCTCTTGCATCTCAAATCACTTGCGTTACTGAAGTGTTCTATGTTAATGAGTCCAGAAGCCTGCCAATTTTAATTATACATTTTGTATGATTAGTTACCTTAATACATGAATTTCTAAAAAGAATATTAATGTTTATCTCGTATTATCATCGGTCAAGGGTGAAATGCACTTCTGTGCCAAAAACATTAATTCTATAAAAGCCAATTTTGATACTATATTTTTTTCAGGGTCATACTATTATTGGTCGTGAGGAGGATATAGTCCAACACGAACTCACTATGATTCACAAATTGTTCATATTTGGTTACAATTCATACGTTCTTAGTTACAACGTTCAAAGTTAGAGGTCCAAGACAACGCTCACACTCAGTACTATCCCGTGGAGAATAGTATGAAATGATACAACAAGCAGTTGTTAAAGTTTCCAACAGAAACCATTTAGTATACAAGGCACGGACACCCGTTTTGAATCAATTTAATACCTTTATTATAAATATGAGCAAACCTGTTGACAGTGACTTACTAATAGTTCGCATATACTTACCATATTCATGCACGGGGGATCTTTCCTGAGTTTTACGAGCCATAAACAGGTGCTAAGTTAAAAACTATTGTCTAATTGAAAAACAATAAGTGATGGCTCCATATCACAAAATAACTACATATATTTATATACATATCTACATAAACGTTCTATCCACCATCGGCCAATAAATCTAAACCTCCATATTATCTCCTCTCCAATACGAGGCAGTATGGGGCATGACAAATATGAAAAAGAGCATAACCAGAGAGAAGAACAATATGGGGCATGGATGAGGGCAGGGAATATCATGGCTTCCCCTTTAAGAGCTAGTAGGACGTTAGAAGGAAACATAATGGGGAGGGTAGATGCACGGAAGAAACAAGGGAACATGATACAAGAGGGAGTAGGGGTGAGGGACCAGAGAAGTATTTTAGATATTATTCAAGAGTGTAGAAAAGGGGAGATGAAAAAAGATAAAAAGAGTAGGAAAACTCAAAGAAAGAGGGAGAAAAAAACAAAAAAATTGAGGGAGTAGAGAGGGAAGAGGGAGCCAGTGGAGGGAAGGAAGGGAATGATATGAGAGGAACGAAGGGAGGCATAGAAAAAAGGCATCAACAAGTGGATGAAAACAAAAAAGCGCTTGTAATAGTCCAAGTGATAGACATGGATGATAGGGATCAAGGAAGTGGCCTGAGTAACAATGAGGGACAGAGGGTTGATGAGAACCACTGGAATAAGGTGAAAGAGCAAGATAGCAATGAAAAGGGAGGAATACAATCGAGGAGAAGGCCAATAGTCACCAAAAAAACCTTTGGCTGATGTTACGAATGAAGTAGGAAATCCCAGAATGAGAGGGAAGAGAAAGTTAGCAAGTGACACTCGGGGAGAAAGTATGATGGAGATTGATGAAGTAGAGGAGCAGAAACCAAAAATGATGAAACTGGGAGACCTACTACAAACACAGCAAGGGGCGATGGAGGCAAGTCCAAGAAAGCCTCCACAGTGTAAATGAGAGTGGTGGCGTGGAACTGCCGAGGTGCTGGAAGCCCCTTAATAGTTCCCCAACTCAAGGAGGTCATACGCCTCCACTCTCCAGAGATAGTCTTTCTATCAGAAACAAAAAACCAAAAAAGAATGCTGGATGTTGTCATGAAGCAGATATAGTTTGATAAGAATATTGTAGTAGAACCAGAAGGAAGAGCTGGTGGTCTAGCTATGTTTTGGAAACAGAAGGTAATAGTCCAAAGGATCTTTACATCGGAATGTTCAATTGAGATCAAAGTCTATGATGAAGAAGTAAGGGAAGAATGGTGGTGTATTGGTGTCTATACCAGTACAGATGATGTAGTCAGAAGGAATCAGTGGAAATTTTTGGAGGAAAGAATGAAGGTATGGAGGGATAAATGGATGATGATAGGGGACTTCAATGATATCATATCAAATGAAGAAAAGTGGGATGGTAGAATAAGAAGTGAGGGTAGTTTTAGGTGCTTCAAAAACTTTATACAGAGAGTTGGGTTAGTAGACATACATTTTGAAGGAAATCTATGGACCTGGAGCAACCAATGGGAAAATGAGGGGGAGATTAAACAAAGGTTGGATAGATGTCTGAGTAGTACAGGTTGGTTTCAAACGTTTGGGGAGGCAATTTGCAAACATGTGGACAATGAGGCCTCAGATCAGGCAATGTTGGTGCTGATTACTATACCAGATAAGAAGAAACTGAGGAAAAGATTTGTGTTTGATAAAAAATGGGCTCAAAATCAATAGGTGGAAGGGGTAGTGAAAAATGCTTGGGAAAAATCACAAGTGGGCTCAAGAATGTTCAGAATTACTGGGAAAATCAGAGAGTGTCGGATAGCCCTTTTAAGTTGGAATAGAATGAATAAACAAAATGCAGCAACACAGATCAATGAGCTTAAAAAGAAGATACAGGAGCTCAAGGAGTCGAATGATCAAGGAAAAAACGGGACAATGGTGGAACTGAAGCTAAAGTTGAGCAGTGCTTACAAAGCTGAAGAAATCTTTTGGGCACAAAAGGCACGAAGTAGATGGCTCAAGGAAGGAGACAAGAATACAGCTTACTTTCATGCTTGCATGAAGACAAGAAAGAAAAGGAATAAAATAAACAGTTTGCAAAAAGGAAATGGCAAATGGTGTATGGATAATCAACAAATCATCCAGGAGATTTGCAGGTACTATGAAGAAATGTACACCACATCTCAGCCATGGAATATAGAAGAAGTGCTAGAAGGGGTGCCTGTATCAATTACAAGCAGGCTAAACCAAAATTTGATACAACCAGTGGAGGAAAATGAGGTTGGAGCAGCTGTGTTCTCCATGCACCCAAACAAAGCACATGGACCTGATGGTATGACACCTTTATTTTTTCAAAGATATTGGCATATTATTAAAAATGACGTGGTGTCTGCCATTCAAAATTTCTTGAGTAACGGTCATCTTCTGAAGAGTATAAATGAGACTAATATAACCCTTATTCCTAAGGTTGATAATCCTATCTCTCTGCCAAACTATAGGCCTATTAGTCTTTGTAATGTGCTCTATAGAATCATAGCAAAAATTCTGACCAATAAATTGAAAAAAGTTATTACCTTATGTATTAGCTATTCTCAGTCCGCTTTCGTACCTGGTAGACAGATTGTGGATAATATCATTATGGCCCATGAAATCATGCATTTTTTAAAAAACAAGAGGAAGGGTAATGCTACCTTTATGACCCTAAGACTTGACATGTCAAAATCTTATGACCGAGTAGAGTGGAAATTTGTGGGTAGAATGATGCTAAAAATGGGTTTTTGTCCTATTTTTTGTAAAATGAATTATGAACTGCATGTCGTCAGTGACCTATTCTTTCAATATTAATGGGGAAAGGGTGGATGTGTGAAGCCTAGTAGAGGTATTAGACAGGGGGATCCCTTATCCCCCTACCTATTTTTGTTCTGTTCGGAAGGTTTGTCCAATCTCATGGCAAAGGCAATTGAAGATAGGCAGATCACAGGACTCAAAGTGAGTAGGAATGGGCTTGTTATATCCCATTTATTCTTTGCAGACGACTCCTTATTTTGCTGTAAAGCGCACCCACAGGAAGCTAGAGCCATGCAAAGGATTCTTGCAAAATATTAATTAGCCTCAGGACAGTGCATTAACTATGACAAATCTGTTGCTTTTTTTTGCAGAAATTACAGTAGACAACAAAGGAGGCAGACCTGTGAGCAGATGAATAATATCAAAGAGGCAAATAATGGCAAGTATTTGGGACTCCCCCTAGTGATAGCAGGTTCAAAGAAACAAGTCTTTGCCTACATTGTTGATAAAGCAAAATCCAAAATGCAAGGATGGAAGCAAAATCTACTCAGCTATGCAGGAAAAGAGGTACTCCTCAAATCGATTGTTATGGCACTACCTACTTACACAATGTTATGTTGCAGGTTGCCTACAGGACTATGTGCAAAAATATGTGGTCACATGGCAAAATTCTGGAGAGGACAAAATGATGAGGGAAGGAGGATGTAATGGATAAGTTGGGAGAAAATCACACAGGTGAAGGGAAATGGAGGCCTGGGATTTAGAGACCTAGAGCACTTTAATAGTGCTCTATTAGCAAAGCAACTATGGAGGATACTAATGCAGCCAAAATTATTGGTAAGTAGGGTGCTGGGTGCGAAATACAAAATATTGCAAACAGACTGGGAAGGGGAAGCTCCAAAGAATGCATCTTGGGTATGGAGAAGTATATCTAGTTCTAGCTCGGTGTTGCAAAAAAGAATGTGGAAAAGAGTGGGTGATGGGACTACTATCAATATATGGAGAGATAAATGGATCATGGAATCACCAACGGGGAAGATAGCAACAAGGAAACATCCGGATTGCAGTTTGCAAACAGTGGCAGATTTGATAAAAAAGAGAAAATGAAATAAGGAACTGATCGAAAAAACCTTCTTAGAGGAGGAAACTTCACAAATTCTATAGATACCTCTAAGTTTGTTTCCCAAGCAGGATACGGTCTACTGGAAATACTCAAAGTCAGGAATATATACAGTGAAATCAGGATATGCAGTAGAAAAGGAGGAAGTGAGGCAGAAACAAGGAAAAGCGAGGAGAGGAAGGAACCAGCTATACACAGAATAAGGAAAAGGTGTGGAAGAACTTGTGGGGATTGATAATGAAACCAAAGATCAAGTATTTCATATAGAGATGCCTACACAACAGCATTCCTGTGAATGAGCCGATACATAAAAGAATAGGGAAAGATTCTCCAGTATGCAAATGTTGTGGGGAAGGAGACGAAACACTTGAACATATGATCTTTTTTTGCAAAATTGCTAAACCTATATGGAAGCTGGCCCCAATACAGCGGAACGGATTACTACAATGGAGGTCAAATTTCTGGAGGTGGTGGGAAGGTATCTTACAGGCAAGGAAAAGACCAAGAGGAGAAGATCACATCATATTAACAGCAAACATCATCTGGCAAATTTGAAAAGCAAGAAATGCTCGACAGTTTGAAGGGAAGTATAGAGATCACATGTCTATATTAGAAAATGCAAACAATGAATGGCTGGAATATCAAGAGGAGCAGACGGAAAATGAGGCAAAGCACAGAACAGGAATGAGTCACCAACTATACAACCACCAATAGAGGCCACCAGAAGCAGGTGTAGTGCGAATCAATACTGATGCTGCTGTTCCTATTAAAGTAGCAGGAACGGGGCTGGGAATGATAACTAGAGATAGGCATGGGAACCTGATAGAAGCAAGAGGTATCAGGAAATATAGCAGAAGTGGAGCTGAAATAGAAGAGGCAGATGCAATCCGACAAGGACTGATAATGGCCAAGGAAGCTGGATGGCGAAAAGTAGAGATGCAATCGGATTGCAAAGCTACCATTGAAAAAATTCACAACAAAGGCAGGGAGGAAACACCAATTGGCACTATAATAGAAGATATAAAACAATTGAGTAGCCTGTTCTAGTATTGTACTTTTACTTTTGTGTATAGAAATGGAAATAGATGTGCTCATCAGATGGCACAATTTGCAACTAAACTTGTTTCCAATGTATTATGGAAACAAAGTTTTCCTCTATGGCTCAAAGAGAGTATACAGGAGAACAATAGGACAAATGTCCACTTTGTAATTAACATCTTGTATTATCAAGGTTAATATATATATATAAAGAGAATACCGTTTGGAAAAAAAAACAATACGAGGCAGTAGATCCTTACTTTCATCTAACCAAAAAGCGGTCGCTGTTAGCGTAGTAATGCAACACTCTTTCGAAAGATCTCAAACATGCTCACAATCAAAGGTTTGGTAAAAAAGACGGAAAGTATCATCGGGTCCAAGTACTATACTAGGAAGATACAATACACCAAATGAGAGAGTTTTATATGATGCCAAACGTGGTTTCAGGAACGCTCCACTTAACACCAAAGACTCTTTGGAGCTAGTTGGCCACATTTTCAAAGGTAGCGTCTATAACCACATATTCTCTGGTAATTATGCTCTGAATCATGAACCCCTATGGGGGCATATTCGCTAGCGGAGAATGGAGTTGGAGGTATTTTGTTGTTGGCACAACCCCCGCATCCTGAGGACATGCTCAGAGGACCGTGTTATAGGACCAGAAGTGAATGATGCAAACGTATTACATAGGCTACAGTGGAAAGTTATGCAGATGGAGAGTAGACTTCATAGGTTTCACGAGATTGAGGCCGCAAAAAGATATGCTATTGCAAAAGATTTTGCCGTCAAGCAGATTTTAGCAAATCCCATAATTATAGCTAACCCAGACCTATCCAACTTTACTGAATCAAGCAACAATGACTTTCAAAGGTATATACCCCATTGTCTAATGCATAACGACATTCCCAGGTATTGTATGTGATATGACGTATGATGAGAGATGCAGTCAGATGTTCATGAAAGTAGCAACAAAAGTTTGATCATTATAATCTCTACTTGAAATATTTATTCCCTATTGGCTATTTATGATGCCTATTAAAGATCTTAAACCAGTTGTAACATCTTACTAACTGGTTATAATCCATTATGTACTCTTCATTATGAATATGAGTCAGTATATTATAAATCCTAGTTTAACATTATAAAATAGTTGTCTTCTTTTATTACCACTTTGTTTGTGCAAAATTTTTAGCAACATATGCTCGTGTGATTATTTGATCATAATTCAATTGTACTAAACTTGTAATACCTATTGAAGTGCTGTGATACTTCATGTCAATGGTGCGATAAATTCATCAAGAAACTATATTCATATGTATTCAGTGATAATCTTTTTATAAAATATCAAAATAATAATCCAGATTTTAGCATTATAACAATATAATAACAATTTATACTCTCGATTGCTATATGGTACATCTTAACATGCCAAATGCAATCCATGCTAATAAATATATTATTTAAATATGCAACCAAACTTATGAGAATGGTATATATATCACAGCATTCATTGTTATGATATTCTATGAATAATATCTGACACAAAGAAGCATGTTCAAGACCGTTGTAAAAATGTTACTCAATTTTCTGTCGACTTTGTAATTTTCTAACAATTTCATATAACTCAATACAAACTATTGATAATTACTAACACTGGATGCGGTTATAATTGTAATCCACTTGTCTAAACTTGAACAGAGTGAAATATCGATGGTATTTATACAACCTCCTGAATAAATTGTAACAACTTACTAACTGCTTGTAACGTAGATATGCAGCATTTTCAAACAGGACGACATAAAAGTCCAACAGCAAATATTCATCCGAAAATACTGCAAATCTCGTTAAAGATAATTAATGTGTGAAAATTGAAAAATTGATCAGTTACAGTCAACAAATACTAATACATTTCAAGATTCTAGATTAAAATAATCTGACAATAGGGACCCAACTGAAACGGTGCAATATTTTCGATAGAGAAGTACAAACATCAGTAAACGAGGTGTAATTACTTCATGGATTATCGGAACCAATAGTTGGGTCAAGTATTTAATGTGCCATTTAAAAACTATAAGTACACATCATTCATCAACCCTGCATCCCGAGAGAGGCAATGTCAACAATTAATCGCTTGCCTGGATGTTATTTCTTTCCTAAAATGCGTGACGATGATAAATTAGCCAATACAGTTAATGGAATATACGGTTAAATGATATACGATGTCCAAATACTCAATTAACAATACTACATAAATATGTACTGTAATGCTAAAAGTTTATCATCTGGGTTGATGGTGAAAATACATGACTTGCATCAATATCACAGGGTGTTGAAATTACAGCACGCTCCTGCTTCATTATGCAATACAACTATTCAACTGCCAATAAATCAGTAGTAGTGCCTATATTGATGATTTACAAAGATAAGTTGAACTAGACATTATAATAGAAAAGATATATTAGACTGTTACGATATTTCTGACGAAGTTATGCTTAAAAAAATAGAAAATTCGGCGTGCATCCATTCGATAAGGACAATAACAGGTGATCTCTGATTAGCCAAACGGTAGACCTTCAGATAATATAAAAGAATATGTTATTAAAGCGAACATACGTTAGTTACATAATATGTATGCTCTGGGAACATTGGAGTTACCACCATTACAATAAGTAGAAAAGTAGCTTTACGATACGAATAACAAAGTCTTTACTTTCTATACTAATTGTATGCATACCATTTCACTTTGTTTGATATCGGGAGCAACAACGTTTGGAGGACCATTCACTGACTGATTGATTGAATGCGTCTACGAGTTTCGGAGGGCCAAACAATAGTATAAGTAAGATAAAACAGGTACATCATGAGGAATGATAGGTGTAACGAAATTATCATATAATGTAACATCAATGTAACTAATTAAGCTATTAAAAACATCCAAATAAGAGCTAAAGTCATTTATACTAACCGAAATTGAGTCAGTAGATGAACGGCATCCCATAAACGTGTGTCGATCAAATGAAACTGATGTCGGCTTCGATTCTGAGACCTGTAGTATTGACATGACAATAATATTATTTCATAATGAATGGTACCTACACTTTAGTTAACATACGATGACATTGTTTTAGTAAATATATTTAGTATCAACAAAATTGGATTCATACCGTAGTCTATGTAGTTCTTGACAATTTAGATTTTCTTTTTAATTTATCAAATTTATCGACCCAATTTAGCATCAACATCAATTTGTTTCTCTTTCTACCAGCACGCTTTTAATGCCTCTTGCAACTACTGCTCTTTCAATTCATTTACAAATTGAATTTGACCACGTTCCTCTACATTCATATTTTTTAAATTTTACAAAGTTTGCTCTTTATTTTCTAAGAGAAGGAGCATAACTCTCTTTGTCAAATATGATATGACGGTGATTACTAGTTTTGTGGTCTCCTGCAACATTGCTGCTCGAGTAGCAACCTTAATTATGATTGGAGCAAACTCCCAATAACGAGATAAAATGATTACTTTTAGATCAGTCACAATTTCTCGGCCTTGCTGATCAAAACAGTTTCCAACTCGAGATTTTTTTGTCAATCACCTCTTAACGTATTCAGGTGGAATTGTCTTTATACTCACGATATCAAACTCTTCAACGCATGCCTATACAAAATCCCTTCATTCTCATATTTTTGCAACTACAGCGTATGTTTAGATTATTCCGATTGAATGCCACTGTTCTTTCAGATCCTTCATCATATCTCATAACTGTAAATTTCATAAATATTTCTGCATCTTTTTGCCCCGATATAACCATAATTGTTGACTCACCATACTCATTCTGAAATGCAACAAACATGATAGGTGAATACGTCTCTAATGCATGCACAAGCATAGGTTTTTACCTCAACCCTATTATGGGGAGCTTTTGCTCCATTTCATATTCTAAGGTGAGTTTATTATGCCTCTTTTTATCAACTATGCGATTGAAATGTCTAAAGAACTGGACAAGGTTGTGGTCCAGTTTCAGATGATTTTTAATTGCTGCATTTAGGGTTTCGCTAAGTTGGGTGTTTCATATTCCTGCGATCCATCTTTCTTTCATCATGTACCTTGCCCATTTATTGTGAATTCAATACAACCTGGAAAGCTATTCATTATCTTCAAACTTGTGTTTCTTCACCATCGCCTCCCACATCCTATTGAATTGTTCTATTTCTTCAATCTCATACATGCAAGCACCAAACATGCATGAAAGGTCACTATTTTCCTTGTAATAATTACCGAGATGTTTCATGAAATTACGCCTTATACGAAATGTACATAAATCGTGAAATGTTTGGGGCATGACAAGTAAAAGAGCGGCTGCCATGACGTGATTTTGATCAGTTAGTATGGTATTTGAATGCTTTCCGCACATTACTTCTAGAAATGTGCTAAACACCCATTTGAAAGAATCTATCATCTCATCATACATAAGAGTAGTACTGAATGTGACTACGTATTCTTTATTTACGTATACTGGTTAAAACTCACAAATACTCTAAATGGCCGGTATTCTTTATTTATTTTGTAGGTTGTGTCAAATGTGACTACGTCTCCAAAGAAGTTGTAATCAATTAACATTCCTGCATCAGCTCAGAAGATATTCGTTATCTACTTTTCATAGTCCAGCTGCACGACATGAAAAAATGATGGATTCTCAAGTGTTTGCTCTTGAAAATAATTCAGCATGCTACCTATTTCTCCATATTTCAAGCTCCTTTCCTGTCTCATACGAAGATATCGCTTAAGGTCATCTCGAGTATATTCCATATTACCCATCCCACCTGCTTCCTTTCCCATAAGCTCATGCATCAGTTTCAGTGAAAGTCCGGTATCCTCACTTATTTCAGTTTGAAATCCTTGAGCCTTACTCACTTTTTTTTGTGATGGCATTATGTGTGCACATTGAGCAGTGTGCAACTCATGGTTATACTTTAAGACAAAGTGATGTATACGGTACTTCATTATCCCTCTATGCAACACGAAAATCATTTTAGGTCCACACCCTGTTTTCGTCAGCGTGCATATCTTTTTTGGCATCACATCACCTTCATACTTGCGCTTCACACCTTCCTTACAGTAACTATATCTCCTAGACGTGGTCACACTATCTTTGTCCTTATTTACATAGTCTTTGTGTACGCTGAAACCCATTCAAAAGGCATATTTGTTGTAAAATTTATACGCATCTTCTTCACTGTTGAACTCCATTCCTAACTCAAAGGTCCCACCTTCTGTCAATTTACTGTAATCTATTACTTCTGCTCCTACCAATTATGCATCAAACACCCTAATTCGCAACAGTTTATGAATAGTATGTATATAAGTGACAACATAAATATATATTATCATTCACAATATGTGTTGTGTTACAGACATTACTCATATATGAAGTCCTAGTATTACGCCTATCAATATGATTAATGATTCACATCACTTTACTTTTTCTTTACAACAACGGCATTATCTATGTACAATATATAACTCTATGTACGCTAATTTATACAAACTGTAATGTGTTGGTCACATGATGTAAGTATATTTTAACGGTACGTACATCACCTCTGGTAATTATATTTAAGTTCTAGGTACTCTGTTTCACTAGACCTTATGTCATTCGTTAGTGTGCACCACCTGAGTCAACTCCACATTTTATACTATTTCTAAATTTTGATGGCCAAACCAGTATTTTCTATTCATTGTAATATATTTCTTACATAATGTAATTTACTTACAATACTAGGTACACCCATTTATTATTCACATTTATGCCTTTTCCTCTGCTTCACCTCATTTAACTCTACACCTCCATTTTATACACACTGCATGGCCAAGAGACAGGCAAACTAAGATTGCGTGGTGAGCATGGACCAACTACTGAATGAACAATAATTCATATCAGTTGTAATACGGTGGTTATAACCTGTAACTTATTTACAATAGAATGTACATTCATTCACTTGTTAAATGTGACTTTGTTTCTCTTTTCTTTCCCTCATTCCACTTGACGTTTTACTTTAATGCATGCCCCTAGTTCTTTGGATACTATTATCCCATTATAGTCTATCACTAAAAAGCTGAACAGCTCACACACACACACATACGGTAGAACTTCGCTATTCTTTAGTCACGTTACCTTGGTCCACTGAATCACATGCAGTAGAACTTAATAGTAGAAGCGGAGTCGCTTCTACTATTAAGTTGCACGACAAATTTGGCAACGTTAGATGATGAATTTTCTCTATTCGCTTCTACCTTGCTGGCTGTCATACACACATTGCTCGTCAATTTTTCGGCCAATTTTCACCTTCTTCTACTGCATTACCTCCCAAAAGCTACCTGCAAAATCAAACTAACCCTTCAATCTTCATCCAAAATGCTCCACAATAGTCTCACTGCACCATTTGCTTTTTTCTTCTTCATGCAAAACCATACCCCAACTCTCTCTACCCACTTTCGTATTTGCAATTTCATGTGTCAATTGCTACATTGACATACCAAGTAAGGCTTGTTTAGTTTGGTGTACAATAGATCTTTCTATTTTTGTTATTTACCTTGGTGTACAATACATCTTTCTCGTTCCATTATTTACCACTTTCTTTTCTCGATTTTGTTTTGTGCGGCTAATTCAAATTTTCAACTTCATTTTCAAAATTTCAATTGTTCCGTTTGCTCTAAATGGATCCCGTTAGGGCTAAACGTTTTCTTTTGTGGAACGGCAACATTTTTTGTCCATCAACAGAAGCAGTTGGTGTGGCTCATTCCTCACCTCACGTCCAATCTTGTGAGGAGACCGCTTGGGAACAGTCCATCTGATGACCATTTCCGCTTTTAATCCATAGAACTTCTTTTTTTGTTCTTTACTTTTTCTTATGTGACTATTATAATTCAAAAGTCCGTCCTTTTGGTTACAATAGTTAGCTACCGGTTCCATCTCTCTCTTCATTTGTTCTTGACCTCAGCATCATGTGTTCTCTCTTTTTTTTTGGTCAAACGGCAACATCAACTCTTATTTCCAACCTATTTTAGAAGAGGGATGATTCAACTGAACCAATTGGAGAATCAACGGAAATTAAACTACTATTGGGTAACATCAACTCTTATTTCTAGTCTATTTTAGGGGAGGGAAGGTTCAACTGGACAAATTGGAGAATCGACAAGAATTAAATCACTATTGGATCAGGCTGATGCACTACGCATCTATATGAATTTTGAAGAAATTACATATAATAGCACATTAATGGGAGACAAGATTTGAATGCTTAACTTCTCATCCTAGTAAGACTTAAAGTCTTTAGTGTTGGCTAACAGTCCAAAAGCCGTTGGTTGAGGGTTGTGTGTTGTCGTCCTTCTGTTCTTTCTCCCTATCATGAGCAAGAGTTTTTTTCTCCGCCAAAGAGTGAACCTCATTGAATATAGTTGATTAAATATAGCTAATCTCATTGATCCATAGGAAACGTGCGCGTGTCCAAGCAATAAATGGACGCATCCATCTATGATGTGTGGCCAAGGGAGCGACATGACGTCTCCAGAATTTTCTATTGGAATTTTTGGTGGGAGGTGAAGAGGCGTGGAAGAGGTGTATTGTAAATAAGAAAGCAAGTAGCACAATTAAGGATTATGTATAAAATTAGAACAGTGTTGTGTTCGGTGTCTAAAACTAACGGTGCAATACACGTTTACTAGCATTGTGACTTGTGTAACTCACAGGTTTACATGTTAGATAGATATAAGAAAGAGTTCATTGAATTGAATAAATCTATTCTAATTGAAATCTTTTTTCAAAAAAAAAAATTGGCGGCTTCATAAATATTTTTATGGATCACATTTTCATTTCACATACATCACATGTCCAAAAGTACTATACTATTCTTTTTTGAAAATATCTTCCAAACAATCTTCACTCCAAAATATTTTGAGGTACTTTTTCATTTTCCAAAATGAAATCTATGACCAAAGTTTAGAACATGCATGATCAATGAAAGAATTACATATTATTGAACATAGATGACTGACAATGTGTCAAAAAGTATTTCAGTTAGAAAATTATGAGTAGTTAGATCATCATTTGGGCATCAAGTTGACATATTTCTCTTTTGTGTAATAAAAGTGATACCAATATGTGAAAATTTGATAAATTGGGTTTCGTCGCAATTTGCTTATAGCTTGTTTTATATATAGTTGATAATTGTGATCGCCAAATTTTAAGAAATCATTTTATTTTGCGTTTATACTTGATAATTTTTCTGAAAATCTATTTAAAAATTACAGCAAATGGCAAAGAATGTCACTGAACTATTAACTTTTACGTCTTTTGGTCACTAAACTAATTTTTTAGCAAAAAAAATGTTACTCAATTAATAAAAGGGTTAAATGTAAACAAACCCCTATGAACTATATATCTCGTTGCAATTTACCCCTCAAACTATTTTTATAGGTGCCTTGCCCCCTTTCACAATGTAGTGAGAAATTTACCCCTTTTATCTTAACCATTGTTATTTTTCCTTATTCCCTATCTTTTTCTTTTTTAGATTCTTCCTCTTTATTTTCTATAAGTATTGTTTAAATCAGTATACTAGATTAATCAAAACTTGTTTATTTTTTAATTTCTCATGTCAACATTTTATAAAAGAATTCTATGGTACAGAAGATTTTTTTTCTAAATGTTGAAGTCAATATCATTTAAGAAATTGAACTATTCAAATATAAAAGAACAAAATAGAGATATTGATTAATCAATTATTAATAGTATTAATAACAAATAAAAAATGTATTACTATTGATGTTTATTTTTATCTTTTTATTTCACTGTAAATAACAATTTTTAACTTTTCTTTCTTACGTGATATATAATAAGTTACTTTTGTTATAAATAGTTGAGCAATTGTAAACTCTAATTGGTTTATAGGTACTTAAATTGTTGAATTACTGAATTAGTACACTTTACAATATAAGCTACATATATTTTGTAATAACAAAGAGTTTATGATGAATTATTAAGAATGAATTTAACAAATAATCAAATTAAAAAAGCAATTCAAAAAATATTAAAAATTTTGATTGAAGTCTTTTAGCATTGGAGGGAAACATTGGCTAGTTCCATGAGAGAAGGGGAAAAAAGAAGAAAATAAAAGGAAAAAGAAATGGGAGAAAAGGAAAAGAATAGAGAAAAAAGAAAAAAATTTAAGATAGTAGGGGTAGTGTTGTCCAAACGTATAATTCAAGAGAGCAAAATGCTTATTATTATAGTTCAGGGGGTAAATTGCAACTAGCTATATAGTTCGTGGAGGTTTTTTGCATTTAACCCTTAACAAAATTATAGCTTTTTTATTTTTCTTTTTTGTTGTAACAATAACATTTGTATAATCTATTCTTACCTAATTTAGGGGGAGGGGGAGCTGACGGAGAACCCCGTCGGAGGAACCCACTTGATGTGGTAATCACAATTAAGTGGCAAGTATATGGTCGGAAGTAAGAGTTGAACCCTTCATCTTCCACCTCCACCAAAACTCTACCAATAGCCTCTTTGGTTATTTCATCAAATTTTGGAGTCAGAACCTATGTTTTCACACTCAGACCGGACCGACCGGTTGAATCGAGAATTAGCCAGGCATCCGATCCGAGCTAGCTAAAAAACTCGGATATTAAAAAATTGGTCAAACCAGATCAAAACTTGAGTTTGACCAGTGAATGGGATAATTTGATTAACCTCAGCTTTTTTTTTCCTTTTTCGGTCTTTTTTTCAGTCAAAAGTTTTACACTTTGATTGACCAACTAAAAAAGCTAAAAATGACTGAAAAAAATCGGATGAAATTGACGAAACTCTACTAGTCTGCTACCCTGCTTCTCTTTCTCTAGTTTTCTTCCTTTCTTCAGCTCCGCTGACCATAAAAGCCTCCACCACCGTCTCTAGAGCTTCACCTATCGTTTCCTAATCACGATTGCCTGAGAGCTTCACCTATCTCACTGAAGCTTCACTGAGAGCTTCAATCATAAAAGCCTCCACCACCGTCATCTGTCCTTCAACCTCTAGCCTCCACCGCTGCAACACCACCAGTTTCTTCAGATTTCAAGGCTCAATCATGTAATCAACATGTGAGGCGAACCGAAGATGAATCTGGTAATTTTTAGAATTTGAAGCAGTCGTGAAGGCTATTATAGCTGATTCATTATGCTGAAGTTGATTTGTGACTGAAATTTCAGTATTTTTTTGATTCATTATGCTGGGTATTTGGGATTTGGATATTATGGATGCGAATAAAGTTGTAAAGTTTTTCAGTTGGTAGCGGTGTTAGCATCTTATAAACGCAATTATTATTGTTACCAGGATAACAATGGTGGTTAATCTTCTCCATCGTCTCTTAATAATAAATCATACTGTCATCTTCCCTAATGCCTAAAGTCCCCTGCCCCATGGACATTAAACAATATAGACCAATTAGCCTTTATAATGTTATCTATAAGACCATTTGTGGAAGCCCAAGAAAATTTTTGTGTAAACCATCCATGTATTATTTCCATTTTCGCCATTAGAATTATTATATACCAATTCATAGATTAAGTAAACGTTTAAATTTAAAACTTATAAAACAAACTGTACGAACCAAATAAAAACATGGTGTATACCGTAATTGGTATGAATTAAACATATTTTAGTGCTAAGCTACTTGTTTAGTTAATTTCCTAAAAATTAAATGTGTGAGAATATATAAAAATTTGTGGAGTGATGTAAATATATATATATATATAACAAAAGTTAGGAACTCATACGTGAGATTATAAGATTTCAGGCCTTGGAAAGCAATTAAACTACAACTAAATGACCGAATTGACCTTAGGACTTCAGCCAAAATACCATGCGGCCGGCTAAGTATTCTGAGCAATTGAGTAAGAGCCGAGTGGAGAAAGCTGTGGATTGTCTGATATTAGCAATAAAACTGGGTGGAGAGATTAGAAATTGTTGCCCACCGACTGAGATCAGCTTACGAGTTATCGATTGGGAGAGAGACTGAGAGAAAGAGTGATAGGAAGTTGCAACCAGAGAGAGAGAGTTCTGCATTTTCTTCTTGGGCAGCAATAACCGAGAGAAAATAGAGAGCCAACTATTTTCTTCCTTCTAAACACTAAAGCTGAGAGCTAAGCTAGTGATCGATAGGAGGAGAAACTTTGCTAGTTCCATCCCTGATTAGCTTCCACCGAGAGAAAGAGTGCAAGCTGTTGCAATTCGAGGAAACCGAAGCTAAGAATAGGAGCAATCAACAATTTGCTGTGTTTTAAAGGAAAAGAGGTAAAAGAATTTCTGTAATGATCCTTTACTTACTAAATACCAGTGAATATATATAAGATGAATGTTAGTTTTAGCAAGGAATAATGAGTTTTAACCGAAGGAAATCTGTTAAAGAAGAAAAATAGAAGCTGGACTGAAGTTGGAAACCGAGAACTTGCAGGCTGAGTTGCAGCCTGTTGTTATTGAAAAAAAAATGGAAACTAACGGTAGATTTTGCATGTAATACATTGGCTTCTGATGTTTGGGAGGTTTAGTTGAAGAAAACTTGGGGAAAAGTTGGATTCTTGGATTGAAACCGAGGGAAGCTTTCTGCTGCAAAATTTTCCAGGTTATCCGAGAGAGAAAATGGACAGATTCTTAGCTGTCTTCATGATTTTGGTCTTGATTATCTATGTTAAACTATAATATATGATGTATAATAGCTTGGTCTGAACATGCATGGAAGATTTGAGCAAGAACTGAAGAGATTATTGGAGAAAAAATAGTGTTAAGTGATTGCTGCTAAAATTCTGGAAAAAAATGCAGAGGGAGGAAGATCGAGAGCTGAACCAGTGTTGTTTTGATTTTCCTTGGCTACCATCTTGTGTGTTTACTGAGGGTACTCTGTAGTTTAGTATCCAACTCTTGCATGTGGTTTTTAACGAACAACAATGAAGAAATTTGTTGCGAGAGGGAAGGATAGCCGAGAGGAAGAAAAAAATGTGTAAGAGCAATTTTCCTTTTCCAATTTCAATTCGGTGAACTTCCTTACCTGATATTGAAGGTACTCTGTAGTTTAATTGTTATTTTAGCTCATGATTTGGGAGTAAACTGAATGGATTAGGGGGAAAAGTTTTGAACCATGTAGTTCATTATTTCACAGCCGAGAGAGAAGAAAAAATAGACTGATCAGTTTTCTTTTCCTCTAAATGAGATGCACCATCTTTTGTGTTCTGTACAAGGCTCATTTGTAGTTTAATAAACGTGGTTAACATGTCTAGTTGGGATAAAAACTTGGAAGGAGGAACTTGAGTGAAACGGCAAACATTGGACCGATATATACATAGTTAAAGGATTGCTTAAAAGCTGTGATGGTTAAGACTGATTTGTGTGCATGGTTTGCACAAAACATTGGTTACAATTAAATGTTTCTTATCCTAATTCATGTTAGATTAAATGTAAGTTAAGTAGTTGGTGATTTAATCAAGTGAAAAATGAAGTTATTGGATGAAAACTTGAAGTAGTATTGCTGAATTTATGTAGATAGGCTGTATGGCAATGAGTTAAAACTTATTTGATATTTTAGAAACTCTAAAGTAAATTGTTATGGCCGTATTCATGAAATGACTTCTAATCGTTTAAAATTGGCTTTCTTAGTAATTCAAAGACTATAAATTGTGAGAGGTGAAGGTTGTGGACTAAGTTAATTTGCAAATAACTTAAAGTTTAGCTAGTTTAAAAAGGAAGTGAAGTATATTGGATTGAATGAGTATACAAGTTAAACTTGAAGATAGGTATGTTTCATGGTTTGAAAATGATAAAGTTAATAAGTTTTGAAAATAAAAGGATAAATGAATATTAAGAATGTTAAATTTATATATTAAGGTCAAACTTGATTTTAATAGTTTAAGTAATAAAGTAAGAATGATAAGTGATTACTTATGAATTATAAATTTACCATTGAAATTATTAATTTGTCCAGAAAGTAGCTGTGAGCTAGGAAACAAACCCAAGGCTCAAGAGTAATTTACTTGGATAATTGGTGAGTGTTTCCGAATTTATGTGTTTAATTGTTTATGTGTACTTAAGTGAAATTATGTGACAAATGTACGTATTATGAAATATTGCTAAGTAATCCATTGCAAAGTGTAACTCAATTGTCCCTCGTCTTCTAAGTCGGGAGTGTACTTTATCGCACTCGGCTTAGTTGAACTTGAAGGTTGATAATTGATCAAGTGATATTGTAAGTGTGCATGATTGTAAGCCGTGTGTGTACTTTATCATACTGGCTGAACTGGGCCCCAAAACCCTCTGTTCAACGGACTATTCGAGCCAGCAAAGGGATTAGTCGGGTAGGACGGTAGCTTTGGGTAAATGTTTCGGTATACTCGAGTATTACCACGAAATTGGGAGATCATTGCACTGATTACTGAATGTAGGGGATTGTTTATTGTTTTGGAGGATATAAAGAGGTGAATTGGGAAAAAGTACAGTGATATTGAAATGAATGTGCAATGACAGTGAAATGAGTGTCTCTTGACACTGAAATGAATGCTCAATGACATTGAAGTGGCTCTAATGCGAGCACCATATTCTTTTAAAAGTGATTGTGCAGTGAAGTGTTTCCTCAATTGCTTAATGAAATTGATTGTACAGTGAAATGTACACTACTTGCTTAATTGTACTGATTTAAGTACTTATTGATTGTTGCTTGCATGGAAACCTCATGGGCGTAAGTTCATCCCCTCAGCTTTGTTTTCCTTACAGGAGTTAGAGATTGAAGAGTGATTGGATTGAATTAGAAAGTTATTTTGGGAAAATCCGTTACTGTGTGTATATATTGTAGTCATGGTTTCTTTTGTAATTTGAGATGGTTGAAGCTTTTGTTTTGAGTTGGTGTAATACTAAGAATGGATGTTTAGAACATATGTTGTGTTTCTTTTATTGGACGAATTTATGTTTCAAGTTGATTGGAGTTGTACTTAAGAGTGAATGTTCAGTTGTTCAATGATAATGTTATCTCTGAAGTTAATGTAAGTGAGTGAGTTATGGCGAGAGTCGGGCAGGCGATCCGCTAACTTCTAGGGTATGCCCTAGGAGAAGGTCGGGTCGTCACACCATTGCGAAGATCCTTGTCAATAGACTCAAACCTGTGCTGAATCATTGCATTAGGATTAACCAATCTATATTCATACCTACGAGATATATCCTAGATAACATTGTCATCTCTCCTGAGTATTTGCACTATCTTAAAAATAAAAGGCAACAGAAAGACGGATTTATGACTGTGAAGCTTGATATGTCTAAAGCTTATGACAGAATTGAATGGAACCTTTTGCAGTCTATGACGAGCAAAATGGGTTTTTATGATATATGGATCAATTGGATCATGAATTGCATCAACACGGTCTCCTTTTCCTTCAACATAAATGGAGAGAGCAAAGAGTATATCAAACCTCAAAGAGGGATGAGATAGGGGTACCCTCTATCACCCTATGTTTTCCTTCTTTGCTCAGAAAGATTTTCTAACCTTTTGAAAAATGCAGCTAAGGAGAAAAGAATCAGTGGAGTCAAAATAAGCAGGCAAGGCCCTTCAGTAACTCACCTGTTTTTTGCTGATAACTCTCTCATTTTTGGCAAGGCTAATCGCCAAGAAGCTATAGAGCTAATGAAAATCCTAAAACTGTATGAACAAGGATTAGGACAGGTGATAAACCTAGACAAATCCAGTGCCCTCTTCAGCAAAAAAGTCAACCAAACAATTAAGGAAGAAGTTTGCAGAGAGCTAGAAGGAATCCAACATGTGTCTCAAGGGAAATACTTAGGACTCCCAATGCTAATCACCAGGACCAAGGAACAACTCTTTGGATTTACCAAAGACAACATTGGAAGAAGGATGCAAAGCTGGTAATCCAAATTATTAAGCTCAGCTGGAAAGGAGATCCTAATCAAAGCAGTTTCAATGGCCATGCCCACTTATACTATCTTGTTTTAAATTACCTTGCAGGTTATGTAAAGACATTTGTTCTCTACTGTGTAATTTCTGGTGGGGAGAGCACAACAACAAAAACCAAAATCCACTAGATGGCCTGGAAGCAGATTGCTTAGGAGAAGAAGAGAGAAGGGTTAGGCTTTAAAGAAATACAAATTTGGAGAATAAAGCCATCTGCTTCTCCTAAGCCTAACAGATGTCTATCTATTGTCTAGCAAGGTTTTGAAAGCAAAGTACTTTCCTAACTTATAAACTCATTCAAGAAGAAACTATAACCTCTTACCCCTCAATAGTGCATTTTCCATCCTCCATTAGGTGGTTATCCTAATTCCACCAAATTCGTATACAAGTATAGAATTCACGCTTTTGTCTCCAAAATCCCATATATAATCCAAACTTAAATGGGAATCAAAGTCAAGTTCCTATGTGGTATCATAGAAGGTAGAAAATAGAAAAAAAAATATAGTCAAGCAAGAGTTAACACAAGTTCAAAAGAATTACATATATAACAGTAATCAAATCGTAACAAAATCATAAAAACACGAAACAAGAATACACAGGTACGGGAGAAATGAAACAAGCTACAATACTGGCACCTTAACGTTCGCAATGATCACAAAACTAGCTATCATCTATAGAAACCCTAACTAGACATGCACGAAACTAGTCCATAATGACACTCATTGATCCACTCTCCTTAATCAGTTCAATCTCAAGTCCAATACTAGAAGCTTTCACGCCTTGACTTTTACCATCCAAATTTATCTCAAGTTCAATCAAGATATCGACCTTTATTCTAGTACTCTCCACTTTTGGTACTCGGGTACAAGAATCCGAAACTAGGAGAATTCACATCTCAGCCCGTACGCTCCCAAGTGCAAATTAACCAAGTTTAAGATTCCTACCTGACATACATATCTAGTTTTCTCAAGTATCATGATAAAGGTTTTACACCTATAACTTTCATGATTCACAACTTACGCTAATGAAGAGCGCTTAGTCCTTTATACTTATTCATATAATTGGGATCATAACACCACTTAGCCCAATCTCACCCTGTGCAGAGACCACGCGAAACAGTTTTGATACCACCTGTGACGACCCTACCTCTCCCTAGAGCATACTCGAGGGTTTAGCGGACCATCTGTCCAACTCTCGCCAAGACTCGGTCACTCACTTCAATAAAAACAAGTTACAACTTCAGAAGTAAATAAGACAACAGTTTTCAACCTTGGAATGTACATTTATGCTCAAGTCTATCTTAAACATTCATACATTTTCCAATATAACAAAAGATTCAAGTTCTAGATAACTTCCAAGCCTAATTAAGCACTAGCGCAAGTACAATCACAAAAGTTAAAAACTAGATGACACCAGTCTGTAGCAACCTCACGCCTATACTCATATCCCCTGTAAGGAAAACAAAACTAATAGGGTGAGTCAAAACTCAGTGAGGTTCCAAAACTTCATGCAAACCCAAGTAGCAAATTGACCATTGTAAAAACTTGAAATATCAAAGTAGGGAACATAAAAGTTCATAAAAATGAGTAATAACACTTCAAGTAGCAAATTAGATAAATATCCAACATTTTCAAGTACAAAAATACAGTCGCTTTTGCGAGCTAACTCCGCCATAACTTTACCAAGTAGTAGTTGACACTCCGTTAACTTTCAAGTAGAGTAACCAGTCCAGTAGTGCACCATTCAACTCCAATCTCCGTCCACCATTCAAATCCCGTATCGGGCCCGAACTCCAAGATAAACAGTGGTAGTAATACTCGAGCATACCAATTAGTCGAGGAGATAACACTCCACTCGACAAAATAGGATAGAGGTACTGAGACGGGACGAGAGGCACCTCCCACTCAGATTGAGTGTCGTACATGCTACCGCTAGGGTCGACGAGATAACTCTCCAATCGACTTAATCAGGATAAAAGTAGTGAGACGGGATGAGAGGCATCTCCCACTCGAATTGAGTGTGGTACATGCTACCGCTCAGCACTTATAAGTCAAGCACAAGCACAAACACAAGTACAGGTCAGTCAAGTACAAGCGAGTACAAGATCATTCAAGAAGGGGAGGACGAGTGCAATAAAGTACACCCTCGCCTCATCCAAACAAGTCAAGTATTATTCAATCGCATTAGCAAATCATTTTATTCAAGGATCAAGTTCAATCATGCATTGGAAAACACTCACCAATGGTTTACTGCTTTCCAAACCAAACTCATGTTCAACTCCCTGGTTGGAGTCCAAATCTGCGATAAAATACCGTTTAACAATTTGCAATCAACTAGGGTTTCAAAATATGGGGGTTTCGCTTAAAAAAATCAAGTAAATGAAACTCATTTAAGTAGTATTCCTTTTACTTATCAAATCCTAGAAAATTCATGCTCGCTCTTTTGGTTTTGATAAAGAAGCGATTAAAACGTTTAAATTCGCAACTTGGTATAAGAGACAAGAAAATCTTGTTTAATATGGTCGCTATTTTGTCTTTGAAAAATATACAATTTGGCGAAATTTTAGCTTATAAGTCACTCACAAGGTCAACTTAAACATCCCTACATAACTAAGTCCCAAATCGCTCACAAGTCACACACTTATTTCCATATTCACTCACTTATCCCACAAAAGAAAATCGGGCAGCATTTCCTTTGTGTTTACCAATTTTTCTAGCCATTCAAGGCTTCATTTTCTTTCCAAATCAGCCCCAAATCAACACTACAAGTAATAATATAAAGATAGCTCTTAATCTAGGCCATAAACCATCCAATTGTAATTCATTTCTAGCAAATAATCATCCAATACCAAAGCTAGAAAATTCTTAAGAAAGCTGGAATTTCCTCTTTTAAAGGTAAAAGGTCACAATAAAACTATAAATCTTCACACAAGTCCATAACAAAATTAGATACCATCATATCATAGCTGAAAAACACAAATCAAGGCTCAAAAATGAAACCCTAAGTTGGAAATTTCACTAATCTTCACAAATCTAGGTTATCTTACATAAAATTTCCAATTTCAAGTCATCTTCCCAATAAATTGCAAGATAAGAAAGTGAAAGATAATTTTCCAACTTATTATCTTCAATCCTCCAAGAGAAAGTGAAAAACCAAGCCTTTCCTCTCCAAAGTAATTCCACTACAAACTTCCTTGCTACCTTATTGCCACTTTGTTCAGTTTAGTTTTGTTGTTCTTGTTGATCTTCACTCAAACAAGGCAAGAATCAAGATGGAAATTGAAACTCTCTCCTCTCTTTTTTCTCTCCAAACTCACGGCCAAGATGAAGAAAGAATGAGGCAAAATTGGTCCCAAAGAAAGATATAGATAGAAGAAAACTTCTTGGTCAACCAAACCTTGGATTGCCAACACTTGTCACCACCAATTTTCCTCTTGTTTTTGTTTCTTTTTCCTTTTGTTTTTAGTCAAAATTTTTGGCTGACCCTAGGGTTATATTAGGAAGGATTAAATGAAATAAAATCAAGGAGATTAAGGTAAGAAAATATTGGTCAAGTGGGGAACCCAACTGATAACAAACGGCGCACATCGGTTCAAGCCTATTTTCCTTAACTCTCTTGTACTTTCGTTTTAACTTATGATTCACTAACTTATTATTATCACTTCTACTCACACACTTCCTCTTAATTAATACCCGCTCTTATCCACCAAATTTAGTACACATACACCTCGCCAAGTGATCACACTACCAAAATGCACCAAAAACACATAAAAAATCCTAGTATGCACCATTCCTTTAGAAAAATCATAACTTGAATTATAAATATAAAAAATTCATACAACTTGGCCTATTAAAAAGTATACTTCAAATACTAATAATCTTTAGAAAACACCTCAAAGAGATCCAGTTCATAAATTGGTCCAAATTGAGCCATAAGCTACTATAACATTCCTATTTTTTTATTTGTGCAGGACAGAATTTTCAATCAACTTTGCTGATTTTTTGGTATTTATAGAAATTGAATCAAATTCTGAATTTTATATCATAGGAAACCCTATGAGTCTAGTTTCAAACGCAATAAACAGAACTCAATTCTGACTTTCCTATACGAAGTTATAGCCAATTTCCCAAAACTGCGCAGAGCCTCCCATGAAAATTTTCAGATTTTCTAATAATTTGAGAATATGAAACTTTTCTTAACAAAATTTCACTCCCTTGGCTCAGATTCAACCATTAAAACAATCAAGAATCTAAGGCAAGTAAGTTCAAATAAGAGTTATAAAGACAAGTAAAATTTCGGGGTCTCACAAGTTTCTCTAGCCTTCCAAAGTTGTGAAAATGTTTTCCAAGGTCGCCATTTATAGAGAATTCAAGAGCCAAAATGAGTTATTTCTAATTGGTATTTTTGTCTCTTGAAACTCTCAAAGATTGCTTCTCAAATTCTTCATATTTATCTGATCATTTTCAGCCTGAATCTTTGCAGAAAAAGTGGTCAAAAAGGTTGTGTGAAAAGAGCACAAGTTGCAGAGCAAGTTGCAGCCAAAACCCACTAAAACGAGGGTAGAAAATGCGGCCTGTGCCCGCATTTTGACTACTAGTTTTACTCTTTGCAAGTTTGCACTTTTCTGAGCAGAATTCATCTTTGCTCTGTTTTTTGTCCAATTTCAACTGATATTTTCTCAATATTAGAGGCTGAACTAGCTCTTGTGTAAAACATGAACCTTGTAGCCCTTTGAGTTATCTTCCCAATGCATCAATAATCATCCAATATGGAGCTCTGTGGACTAAGAAATAACCAAAATACCCTTGACTGGTCAGAACCTTGTTACAGCTTTCGACCACAAAGTTGCACTTCGGTATTTCGACATTTTGACTATGAAAACGACTGAACTAGATTTTGATGTCTTCATACCAAATTTAGCTCTATCTCTTAGCTTCAAAATGGTATAAGAATCACCTCAATCCAATCATTGTCACTCAAGATATAGCTAAAATACGAAAATGTGTCAAAGCTGAAAAACTTGTATTTCTTTTGTTCTTGCTTGCATTGCATTTTTGCACTTCATGTCTTCTTTAAACAAATTCAAATCATCAATAATCATCCAAATATGTTCTCAAATGACTCCATTTGATGATTGAATCCTTAAACCTATAAAAACATGAAGTTTTTACCATAAAAATCCATAGAAATGCAATTTTTACCACTTAAACCACAAAATATATATTTTCACTAAAATTCTAGTTAATTAGCTATAAAAGTGACTAAAACACATCAAAAATAACTAATAAAACACACTTAAAACACATAAAATATATACTTATCAAATTTTCCCACACTTGAACCATTGTTTGCCCTCAAGCAATTAGAAATACAAACCAACAATGATCCAACATTTTTTAAAATAAACATATGTGCACAATTCAACTTCATTTTTTCAAAAACAAAATGGTAAATAACTATTATACAATCACTCAACTAAGTTCAAGTACTTATAATATCAAGTAAAGAAGAGCCAATTATACCATAATTGTAACTAGTTCAATTCAATTTCTCATCCTTACCCAATTTCACAAGCAACTCATATGGTCAATAAAATGCTTCCTAAATTCATGATCATCTTCATATTTAACTTAAAGAGGGATTTATTCATATCACATATATAAATATTACTCAAGTTGTGAAAGTGCCTTTTGATATGAAGATCTATATTTTTAGATATCGCCGGTTACTCAACATTTTACATACTCAAGTTGTATTATATACTCTTAATTCAAGTACCGTTTTACGCGAAAGTCGACATTTATAGATGAGAACTCCCAGTTACTAAGTACAAAAGCGATTGGAGTAGAACAAATCTTATTCTCTTTTTTTTTTCTTTTTTGTTGTTTTTTTTACTTTGTTTGTTTGTTTTTTTTTCAAAGCAATAATAATAACATTCTATCAAAAGAATAATCATGAGAAGAGTGTTACATTTGTTGACCATATTTATCACTTAACTTATAAAATCAAGTAAAGAGAAGAAATTTCATCAAATATGCAAAATGTAGGCATAATTTTCTCCACTTTGCAAGATATACTTTCCTTTAAATGCACAAATTATAATCTCATAATAGTCATTTCCAAGTTAAATGAGAAAAGAAATTTTCAAGTCACATATATTTATCTCAAAAGTAGAAAGAATTTGAGTTACTAATGGTATGGAACTTGTTACCCCTTGGATAAAATTGAAAAATTTTGAAACTTTTTGGGCAAATTTGCAAATTTGGACAAGATTTTGAAAAAATTTTGGCAGAGTTTCCCCTTATAAATGGACAAAACTCCCTGCAAACAAACCCAAGATTGAAAAATTTTAAGCACAATAACATTTCCAAGCACAAGTCCAAATCATTTCAATCACAAGTCAATCATATACAATGCATATAATCGCAATTCTCTCCCCTCCCCCCACACTTAACATGCACATTGTCCTCAATGTGTAAAAAGAAAAACTAAGATAAAGAAAGTAATACTCTCCTATTGCTGCGATTGAAATATGTAACATTGAAACTTTACAATCCATTGTCCGTGTTTCTTTAAAGTTTCATGAGTTCCATTGGACAACCATTAGTAATAGAACCTAAAATGCAAAATAGCAAATATACGAGGTAAGGGTTGAGGATGCAAAAAGTGACAAAGACATGAAGAATATTTTCCAAATAACTCTTTGCCAAAGTCTCTCACATCATCACACCACATTTCCCAAACTCTTTAAGCTTTTAGCACAATTATCACTCTCTTTACCTAAAATAAGAAGTATAAACATGTTTCCTTCTCTGGGTAATTATAACATCACCATATAATAACAAAATTAGTAGCAAAACTCAATCTAAGAAACATACATTATGCACATGTTCAATACCACTAAAATTGCTAAATTCTTCACATATTCAAAATTCATCATCCAATCATACTTTATATGAAGATTAAGCAATCAAATCGTCTAAAATGTCACCGTATAATAAATTTATACATGTAAGGATCATAAACAAGTCACATTTTAGCAATTTGAGCCATGCAATCATGCTTAATAACATTCCTAGACCAATCACCGCCTTGATCATAAAATAGGAATATGCATAAATTAAAACATTGCATAACTCATCACATTCCTATATTTGATCATCTAAACATACTTAGAAATGTTAAATAAGCATAATAGAACTTATATACATCAACAACTAATATCACAAATTCACCATTTCAAAGTGTATCATTAACTCAAAAGATTATGCATATGGTGAATGTAAAATAAGAAGATAAGTTCAAAAAAAAAATTACCTCAATTTGGTAGTGATGTTTGGTGATGCAGATGATGCAAAACCCTATGAAAATCATCCCAATTGGCCTCCAAGTGATGGAATAAGAAACTATGAACCCTAACCTTCAACTGATTCTTGAGATGGTTTATGTGAATTTCAATCAGTTAAAAAGGCTCTATGAAGGTCAAATGATGTTGGTTGGATGATTCCTTGCAAGGAAATGGTGTACAAATAAGAATTTGTGAAGTGTGTGTGAGTGTGGGTAAGAAAACGGTAGGTGAGGAGGAAGGAAGAATGAAGAATGAAAGCCGCATTTTGGGTTTTTAATCAAGTACCCAAATACGTGACATCATAATACGCGACTTCAAGTCGCGTATTGTGTTTTATTTTTGCAAATTTGAAAACGCGACTTCATGAATATGCGACCTTGAGTCGCATATTGAAGTCGCATTTTCTGCTTTACTGTTGCAGAAATGAAAACGCGACTTATGGAGTACGCGACTTAAAGTAGCTTTTTCTTGGGTTTCGCATTTTCTTCTGCAAATTTTGCAGAAATGTTAACTTTCTTAAATTGCACATGGTACCCAAATTATTCAAAATGCATTCTAGATCATTCTTTTGTCTAAATAAGCAATGCACACATATGTAAAATGATCAAAATATGCATTTTACCCCTTTCTAACGAATCAAAAACAATAATTACTCAAATTGAGGGGTGGAGTTCCTTGATCAAACTTCGTCTTTTTCACCTCATTTGGTCACTTTTGCTTCTATTTCCCAAACCTACAAAAGAAAAACAACAAGATAATTCAAACACATAATTTAAACATAAAATCACATAAAATTAACATAAATAACAAAAACATTGGGTTACCTCCCAATTAGCGCTTTTGTTTATAGTCGTTGGCTCGACTATTTTGGCTTATTTTTCAAGGAGGCTTTGTTAATGAATAATCCACCATTTTAGGTTGTGGTGGATCATTAAAAGGTGGCTTGATAACAAAAGTCACATAATCAAATGATATGAGAGATGGAAGTGGCTTACCATTCTTAAGTGAGTCGTAGATATTATCTTGAATATGTACCACTTGAGAACTAACCAAAGGAACGTCCACATGGCTTTCTTGGTGAATAATACCTTTAAAACTTATATTCTCAATACATTCCTCAAGAGGGGTGAAAAATAAGTCGTTACAGCTCACCTCTTGAGGTTCAAGGTTAGCTCCAAAGGTACTATAATGTGAAATAGATAATTTCTCATTGACAAACAATTGAAATTCATCATTTTCATCAAAATGCAATCCACTTTCACTTGCAACATGCTCACCATTCATGCTAGGTCATAGTGCATATCATTAGAAGAAATAACTTTACAGAACACATGCAATTGATCATGTATTCTACCAAAATGAGAAGTTAATTCATCTAATCTTTCCTCAACCCTATCAAAAGGTCGGCGGTTGCATTAGGTAACTTTTCCAAAGCTAAATCAAATTCATTAGAAGAATTTTCTATGGCTAGCTCCCAAGATACATTAGAATCATTAGCTAATGGTTCACTTTCTAAGTCCCAAGGTGACGGTGCATCAACTAACCTTTCTATTGCTAATTTCCAAGATGGTTTAGATTCATATTGGACACATTCGGATTGGTAACCATATAAAGAATGAGAAGCATTATTAGTACATTGATTATCCCAACCATAAGCATAAGAATTTCCCCAATTAGGACCATATTGATCAAAATAAGGATTGTAATGCCCAAATTCATCAAAATAATCCACATTTTGTACTTTCCTACATGTATGAGTAGCATGATAATCTTCACACAAGTAACAAATCACATGATAAGAATTGAAAACATTAACATTCCTCTTTTGCTTAAGCATATTCATAATGGTGTCCATTTGAATTTTTAACGTTATAACATCAAATTTAAACTTTAAACACCTTAAACCATCTTCAAAAGACATATCTTTGATAATTTCTTGGTTACCTCTATTCAAGGAGTTGTGCACGTAGCAACCATCCATTGCCGATCTTCCACTTCTCAAGTATTGTCCGCCCATGTTCCCTATTCTCCTTGAGCCCCTAAACATGTTTTAAAGTAACTTAAAAACACGTTTAGTCAAGAAGAATAGATGACTCGACACATATAAAACATACAACTAAAGACTCAACTAGACACTAAACATAACAAACAAGACACTAGACACAACAAAAAACAAGAAAAACAAGTAAAAATGTCTAAACTAATAAAGTTGTTTTTAACACCGATATTGACAAAATCTTCCCTGGCAATGGCGCCAAAAACTTGATGAGCATGGGGTATACATATAACAATAAGCTCATTCCACAGTCAAGTTTTACATTTATAACATTCTAAATACGCCACACGCGATTTTTCTACAAGTATACAGGTCGTGAGTGAGTATAGGGTATTAAGAGTCGATTCCACAGAGAAGATTTTCAATTATCGATGGTTTTCAAACTCCTTTATTATCTAGACCACCATAAACATAAAAGTAATGAAAATAACACTAGAAAGTTCTTAGAGGTATGGAATTCCTTACTACTCTTGCAAATGAGATTACCGGTTAAGTGAATGCTATTATCTTGGTTAGTTATAACATAATTTCCTAATGTATGTGAAACCTACTCTCGTAGTGAATCAACTATACTTGTAATTGAGTCATACCTACTTTCGTGGTTATGAAATTAATTACACATTCATTCTTCTATGAAATTACATGAAACAAGTCACTAAAGCCACAAAGGTGCACCTTTATTCTCGTGAGTGTACTCCCTAGGTTTGTCACTTCCTTGAACTAGTGTTAAATTCCAATTCTCATTGCAAACTTAACACCTTTAGATAATCACAACTAATGGCCAGTTAATCATGATTAGAAAAGCAAAAGTGATAACTAAGTTGTTCAAAATAATATAATCAAATAACCAAGTAAGTATCACCAACAAGATAATATAATCAAATAACTTGCTCAAAATAATATAATCAAATAACCAAATAAATATCACCAACAAGATATAGCAAGTTCATCCATACTCTAGGCATAAACTTTAACTAAACATGAAGAAAATGAAAGAAAGATCCATACTTGTATTATAACTAAACATAAGATGCAGTACAAGAAATAAAGTGATAGGAGAAATGTCACCCATGCCACTTGAGCTCCATGCTCTCCATTTTCATCCTCAACTTTATCTAAGCTTAGTTAAATACAAGAAGAATAAACTACACTAACTCTAACTATACTATACTATACTAATGAACTAAGAAAAACTAGTGAAGACTACATTTTTGGTGAGTTTCTCTAGCATTCCAAAGTTGTGAAAATGTCTTCCAAAGTCGCCATTTATAGAGAATTCAAGAACCAAAATGAGTTGTTTCTAGTTGGCATTTTTTACTCTTGAAACTCTCAAAGATTGCTTCTCAAAGTTTCCATATTCATCTGATCATTTCTAGCCGGAATCTTTGCAGAAAAAGTGGTCAAAAAGATTGTGTGAAAAGAGCACAAGTTGCAGAGCAAATTGCAGTCGAAATCCACTAAAACGCGGGTAGAAACGCGGCCTTTGCCCGCATTTTGATCCCCAGTTTTACTCCTTCCAGGTTTACACTTTTCTGGGCAGAATTCATCCTTACTCTATTTTTGGTCCAAGTTCAACTGATATTTTCTTGATGTTAGAGGTTGAAATAGCTCTTGTGTAAAACATGAAAGTTATAGCTCTGTGTGTTCTCTTTCCAATGCATCAAGAATCATCCAATTTCGAGCTCTGTGGACTGCGAAAAGATCAAAATACTCTTGACTGGTCAGAACTTTGTTTCAGCTTTCGACCACAGAATTGCACTTTTGTATTTCGACATTTTGACTATGAAAACTACTGAACTGGACTTTAATGTGTTCATAACAAATGTATATCTATCTCTGAACTTCAAAATGGTACAAGAATTCCCTCAATCCAATCATTGTAGCTCAAGATAGAGCTAAAATATGAAAATGTGTCAAAATTGAAAAACTTGCATTTCTTTTGTTCTTGCTTGCATTCATTTTTGCACTTCATGTCTTCTTTAAACTAATTCAAATCATCAATAATCATCTAAATATGTTCTCAAGTGACTCCATTTGATGATTGAATCCTTAAACCTACAAAACATGAAGTTTTTACCATAAAAATCCATAGAAATGCAATTTTTACCACTTAAATCACAAAATGCATATTTTCACTAAAATCCTAATTAATTAGCTATAAAAGTGAGTAAAACACACCAAAACTAACTAATAAAATACACTTAAAACACGTAAAATATATACTTATTAGTATGGATAGGATAGATAAACCAAAAAAATTGTCTTTCTTCCAAAAAAAAAAATGACACATGATGATTTAGACTAATAAATATTGCAAAAATGCACTCAGGAAACCTTGTTAAAAGGAAATTCAAATAGAAGCTAAGGAAACCATGGTAAATTTGGCTCTCTCATCCTTTCTTATTATTTTTTGTTATTGTTAGCACCATTATGCATTTGTCCAAGGGCCATTTAACTTTATCTAAGAACTACTTCAAAGTGTTCACACTAGAAAAAAGTTTGTTCAATGGCCAAAACAACCTATCTTTGTGTATCTCTCAGTTTTTTATTTTTATTTTTTATTCCCAAACAAGATTGTTGAGAAGCTAAAGAGAGCATGGATTAACATCAGTACTAAAAACCTTTGGTCATTACCAATTTTAAGTTTCTTAACTGACCAATTAGTTTGAAAGCTAATGGTTCAATAGTTAACCTCAAAATTTTAGTAATAAATGTTTTTCCTTCATTACCTTGAAATAAGAGCATCTAAACCTTTTGAATATTGATATTATTAGGGACCCATTCGATTAGTTTTTTTGAGATTGCACCGATTAATGCATTTACTATGTTACAAAAGCTTTTTTATGTTAAAAAAAAACTTTGACAATCGAGATGCTATCATCCAACACATCGAGAAATCTAATAATTATCATGAAATAGTGGCAATAACATACCATTAAATCAAACTGTCTAGGACTGTTAACATTAATGTTAAAGAGTTTCAAAATTTTATTTATCCTGAAGATAGACTTTGTTTTTGTTGCAAAATAGCTGAATAATTAACTTTAACAATTCTTGTCAGAAATGTTTTATCTCCTTGCTATGAAAATAAGTTCTTCAAAACTTTTTGAACTTTAATATGATTAATGGACTTAGTCAATAAATTTTTTTAGATATAGCTAATTAACATATTTATTGTGCTACTTAATCTTTTTTCATGTCAACAAATATTTGAATTTGAGATGAAATCATTCTATTTGTCAAGCAATCGTCAATTATAGTTAAAGTAATGATAACAATATACCATTAAACTTACCTATTATAACCGTTAATATCTATTTTTAAAGTTTCAGAATTTTGTTTATCTTTAAAAAAGAATCTTGTTTTTGTCGTAAAATGGCTGATATAATTGCATTTTCCTCTCCTTAATATGAAAATAAGTTTACCAAAACTGTTGAATTTCAACCACGTAGAGTGAGTGGATTAATCACATTTTACCTCCCTGAAATTTGGGGGTAGTCATACTTTAGCACCCTAAATCTTAAAATTATATACTTTACTCCCATGAAGATTAATCAAAATTAGAAATCTCGACTCCTGCAAAAAATGGTGAATGGAATGACATGATTGCATTTTTATTTATGAAATTTTTATAACTTAATATTATTTTCGTTTTATTGCTAAAAGATGCACATTTTCTCTATAGTATCCACTATATAAAAATATCAAATTGATAAAAGCAAAAAAAAATACCTTTATTTTTTTAAGTAAAAGGCTTTTGTTGAATAAACCAAAATAGCGTACGCGAGCATAAAGCGGTACTAGTGCTAAGGAGCACATAGCTACCAGCTACAAACTGGCAACCAAAGCAAGCAATACTAATTGCTTCTGTGCAAAATCTCAATGCAGACTAAGCTCCCAGTTTACCTTCAGTTTATTATCTTTAAAATTTTTTTATAACTCTTGTTAAATGTACGTTAATTTTGTATATACATTTTTTTTTTCAATTTATTAGGCTTTAAGTCAAACCATTTGGATAAATAAATAGTACTAATAATATCTATAGTTAGCAAAAATTTGAAAACTTAAGGCAGCATTAAGCTTGTTAATTTTTGAGAGAATTGCAATTTTGATTTCAAATGTTTGGAGTATGAGTCCTTCTAGATGCCAAAGTTTGAGCGAAAGCAATTTTGGCCATAAATGTTTCAATTTCTAAACATATTTAGTTTTAATGACTGATTTTTAACAATTTCTATCGGAATCAGGTCACGTGCCGGCAACTAATCTTTTTAAAAAATTTAAACAAATTGAAAAAACATTACTCGCCATAATCTATAAAGAAAAATGACTAACTTCCCATATGCCAATCATGTGGATAATTAATATTTAATCCAAAAATTTTTTGTCAACCAATATTTCGAGCTAAAGACTAATTATTGACATGTTGGCATACAAGTAATTAATACTCTTTTACTACAAATTATAGCTAACATTATTTTTCATATTTTCTAAATTTTTTCTAAAAGTTAGTTGCCAGCATGTAACAACACGTGATAGAATGCTGGTAGCTATGGGTAAAAATCAATCAATAAGACTAAATGTACTTAGAAATTGAAATGTTTAGAATTACATTTGCTTCCATCCAAACTTGTGGAACTAGAAGTGCTCATGTCCTAAACATTTGAGACCAAAACTACAATTCTCTTTTTTTTAAAAAAAAAATTATTTTTATCATTTTACTTTATGTGTAAACTGTTAGAACAATATTATTTTCATCTTTTGTTTGTTAAATTATTGAACTATTGAATACATAATTAAAATTGTGAAAAATGACTAACATGCCTTATTTTTAAACTTAGAAGAGAAAAGTAGAGATTAAATCAAAATTAACATTTTCCTGGGAATAAACGGGCAATAATAGAATTCTATAGATAATTTGAGCTACAAAAATGGCAATGTTGTCATAACATTCACTTTTTTTTATGGAGTTAAGATTTCAATGGTTGACTAGTCTTCATTAGGACTAAATTGTAGAATTTTAAAATTAAGAGTAGCGAAGTGCGACTACCTCCAAAGTTTAGGCAGCAAAGTTTGATTAACGCTTTTATTATGCACCAGTTTCTTTTTTTTTTTTCATGTTGACGATCTCTGACCTTTGAGATGTCACCATTTCAATTGTCGAGAAGTCATTAATTATAGTTAAAGATGTCATAATTTCAATTGTCCAGAAGCCGTTAATTATAATTAGAGTAACCAGAACAATATACCTTTAAACTTAACCATTTAAGACCATTAATATTAATTTTCAAAAGTTTCATAATTTTACTTGATTTTTCCAAGACGGTGATAGAAATATGAGTTTGTTTGGATAGTAAATTATTTCTTAAATTTTATTTGATTGTATTATCAACACATTTTTCAATTAGTTTTTTATCTCATATATATTACATCAAAAAGTTTTATAGTTTCCATCCTTGCTATAAAAATAATGCACCAAAACTTTTTGAATTTGAATATCATTGGTGGACCTATTAAATTTTGAGATTGTGCTAATTATTGCATTTACTATGCTAACAAAGTTTTTCCATCTCGACAAATCTTTGACGTTCAACATGACGTCATCTTAGAAGTCATTAATTGTCTTTAAAGTAGTAAAGACAATATACCATTAAACTTAACCATATAAGATTGTTAATATTAATTTCTAAAAGTTTCAAAATTCTATTTATCCTAAAAAGAGACCATTGATTTTTCATTACGAAATTGGTAAACAGAACTCAAGTATCCCTTCTTGCTACGAAAATAACTGCACTAAAGCATTTTGAATTTCTTTATTGGTCAACCAAGTTGATTAAATTTTTTTGAGAGATAGTGCTAATTAACTTATTTACTGTGCTACCAAACTTTTTTCATGCCTACAAAGCTTTGACGTTGAGGATGATATCATTCTAATTATCGAGAAATTGTCAATTATTGTTTAGATAATGGTGATAATATACTGCTAAAATTAATTATTTACGACTGTTAGCACTAATTTTCAAAAATTTTAGACTTTTATTTATCCTAAAAAGAGACTATGTTTTGTTGCAAAATGGTATACAAATGTAATACCCCTCCTTGCTACCAAAATAGGTGCAGAAAAACATTTTGAAATTTAGCATTATTGGTGGACTGAAATTGATTAGTACTTTGAGATAGGCGCTAATCAACGCATTTATTAAACTACCAATTTTTTTTTCATATGAACAAAGTTTTGAGACCGTTAATATTAATTTTTAAAAAAGTTTCAAAATTTTGATAATCCTAAAAAGAGAAATTGGTTTTGGTAGCAAACCGCCGCCCAGTGTCAATAAAACTAGCAGTATTAATCTGCCATCGTCAGAAATGTCCTCCCTATAAAGTCCATTCTCACATCACAACAAGAAGGGACTATGTGGCGACACAAATTGCACCATTATATGCATTTTTGTTTTTGTTATTACTGACGTTTTCTTTACCATATAGGCAACATCTTCGCAGAATGCAAGGATAAATGGACCTGATAGTGTTGCATTTTTCTTTCTTACAAGTAAACAAAACTCTTGTCAAACAGAAACCGGAGAAAGGCACCAGCCATTTGAGACAGAAGAAACAATAGAAAACTGAGGAAAGAAAAGCATAGCACACCAGTTCAAGAAAAAGATCATGGCTATGCATGCAACTGAAAACAGAAAACTAACACCTGGAGCAAAAACATTGCAGGATTCAAGAGAAAACTAGAAAAACACTCACATAATAAAATATAACCGTCACTAAACATGATTTTTTTGACTGGTCTTGTGCAAATTGTCGGGAATATGCCAAGCTAGAGGTGTTCAAACTTTGGTTCTACATTAACGATGAAAAGCTTGTAAAACTCCAAAAGTCCTTTGAGACACTGAAATCTAAGCATCGTCTTCACTAAGACAATGTGAGAACACAAAGTTATTTAGCAGCATTCTTGTGAGCAAATTGTGAATTTGAGACCATCTCTATCAAGTCCACCTCCTTTCCAACTGAAGGGCTAGCTTGATCCATTGTCACTGTTTCCATGCTCATTTTGCTAGGGTCAGGAGGAGCAGTAATCGCATTGCTTCCATCCAATATACGAGGGAGATAGAGGTCCAAGTACATACTGGCAGATTGATTATTCTCTTGATCACCTAAATGAGGTTTGGTCGGCATGTTTTGTTCGGCATAAGATGGAAAAATCCCATAATCCCAATTTCCACCAAAACTCTGATTATCACTACTAGAGCTGTTGTATCCAAAAGGATTGAATGAAATATAACACTTGTTCTTCCGATCAATCCCAGTGTCTAGAGGAGCCTTTCTATTATCATTTTCACCAAATGATGAGGCATTGAGATTATTACTTCCAAATAAATTTTGCATGAATTTCATCTCATCATCATAAGACTGTTGAGTCATATAGAATGAAGAATCATCACAGGTGGACTGACATACCTCTGGATAAGGCAGATTGAAATCAGGTGATATGGGGTCCTCTGATACAACAGAATTGGGCGGGGTCGGGTGGGTGGTTGCACTGTTGGCTGGTGTCACGGTGGTGGATCTGAGGTCTGCGCTAATGGTAGTTAAGAAATTATTATTGGAACAAGTACTTTTGATATATTCTTGCAAAATAGTTGATTGATTTCTCCCATTTTGTGCCCCTTCGGGTTTCTTGACCCTTCTCTTTGAATTTTGCCTTCTTTTTGTGGCATTCCAATGATTCTTTATGGAGTTTTCAGTCCTTCCTGGAATTCTTTTGCCAATTTCTGCCCATCTGTTCCCAACCTGCATATGAGCTTCCACCAAGAGTCTCTCTTCCTCCAGACTCCAAGTGTCTTTCTGAAATAGGATTAATATTTATGAACAGCAAAGATTGAACATTAGAAAACTTTCCAGTACAAATGTAGAAATGTTATGAGGAAAAAAGTAATATTGCATTCAAGAAAGAAAATTTCTAACAATAACTTTTACTTGGTTGTACACCAAAAAACTTTCATAACACATGATTCCACTGTCAGAAAAAGAATTTCTATTGTTACATGAAAAATGGACTCAAACAATAGGAGAAGGGTGGTGAATATGACAAAATGTAGCAAAATATGCCTCGCTTATTGGTGAAAATTAAGAAAACCCAAAAAAATGATGGTAGATATATATAAAAGGGTAAATTACATTTATCTCACCTCTAGTTTCTACAAAAGTTACACACCTCCCTTCTTGATTTTAAATAACAAGGACCTCCCTCGAGATTGCTATACAACATCAATCACTTACCCTGTGTTAACTAGATGATGGAAGTATTTTTAATTTTTAGACGAGATGATGGAAGTTAGTTAGTCTTGCCAATAGTATCATCCTACATCCCAAAATGCCCTCATGTTGACATCTTATATTCTTTTTCCATAAAATTGAAAAAGATGGCAAGGAGTTTTTTTTAGCTCTTAAGGCAGCATGATACACATCTGAACATATTTACACTTTCATTTTCATATTAAATGTAAATCTTTTAAAACTACAAATACTTATTTATACTTCAAATTTGAGATTGGAATATTTGTACTGATGTTGTACAAAATTCATAGTTGTAAGTAGTGTACAAATAAATTATACCAACTAAACTTGTGTGAATAAATTGTACCAACTAAATTTACTAATCACATATAGACGCAAACTCATAAGTTCCAAGTTCATGCAAAACCCATATGAATAAAATTCATGTTTTAAAATTAGCGCAGGAACAATTTTTTTGGTAATTAAGAAAAAAACTTTTGTCGATTCTTTAAAGCCAGAAATGCAAAATGATATTGTTGTTAACTATCTAAACACATGGTTCTCTCTGCACCTGGACATCTCCATATTGACAAGCAAAATTAGTTCCTTCCTCAGATGTTAACTCTGCCTTGCATATTAACTAATAAACATGGGATGTATGCTAACAAGTACAAAAATAACCCAGCTTTATATCGAAAATTTGCATGTTTACAATATCCATTAGGTTCCTGATTTCTAAATGCACAACTCCAAACGTTTTTAGACTTCAAAACTAAAAGAAGAAATTATTAAAAGATCTTCAAATTAAAAACCCCCTTGTCTAGAAGCACAACATATAGCCTTCCTTACCTTTTAATTGAAAGACTGAGGCAACAATTACCAGAATTATGATGACTATTTTTTTTGTCTTTTGGTCTTCAATTTTTTGGAGCAAACCCATGTTTGCCAGTTGCGGAGAAAATTTCCCCCCACCCACCCCCCCCCCCATTCTTTCTTTTTTATTTTTTTTATTTTGGAGAATTGGCAAGCTATTAAAAAAGGGTAACAAAAGGATATAAATGTAAAATGTGAGCCATAGTGAAGGGCAGTTGATGGAAAATCTTGACAATTGACTTTGTTATTTCACAATCAACAAGGGAGGTGTGTGACTTTTGTAAAATCTAGAAGGAAGATCATTGTAATTCACCCTAAAAAAATCATATTTCAGAGTCAAATGATGCTATCTCCATAGATTGAAAAAAAGAAAAAGCAAAAATCTAGGGGCACTAACAACTCACCATATGCGTGTGATCATGATCTCCAAACAAAACCCTAAGCTGTAATGTTGATGATGATTTTTGTACATACCAAATATGAAGGAGAGATGATAAAGATTTCAAAAATGTCCAGAAAATGAACAAATAATACACTTGTTTTGGAAACTTCACTAATCAAAATTCTGATATGTATATCTACTTATAAGGAAATTGGGAGAAAATTATATTTCTGACCAAAAAAAAGCAGGAAAAATAAAATTTGGGGTTTTTCTTATAGAAACTTCAGAAAATATTTAGCACTGAATCTGCTGTGAATCTAAGTTCTTAGATTCATTACTATTTCTTATCAGAAGATTTTGAACCTTACTTCATAAGGGGAGGGCCAAGAATGGAAATTAAACAATCAGATCATGTGAAAAAAACAACAACGGATCAAGATAATATTGAATATCTTGGAAATCATATATTAACCAACAAGTGACAAAAGATGGGTCTAAAAAATAATAAAGAAGTTACAAAAGATGGCAAGTTAGAAAAAACCTTGATATCAGGGCGCAAATGATTATGCCATCTCTCCCGGCACTGCTTACCGGCTCTTCCCACCATTTTCTCAGCAATTTGAGCCCATTTCTTCACTCCAAAATGCTTCACCAGCCTTTTCAATGTGCTGCATAACAAAAAAAAAAGGAAACCAAAAAATTAACCAACACTTTTAACATCAAACTAATTTTGCATGTCACAAATAAGACACAGATCCATGGAAAAAGAATAGATAAAAGTAGCAATAACAACAGAAGAGACTAATAGGGAATTCTGTGACTTTTACTTGTCTTCCTCTTCAGTCCACTGGCCTTTGATTAAAGCTACAGAAGGGCCACTTTTTCCTCTCCTTCCTACTCTTCTGCAAACTCTTGGTTCCAAATCTTCTTCCTGTCCAAAGCCACTATTGAAATTCATTTCTTGACTCAAGTTTGGAGTACTTTCTTCATTGAAAAAAACTCCATTGACAAAACTACTTGTGTCATGAGGAGGAGGTAGAATAGTTGGCCGTGGGAATAGCCCTTCTCCTTCTCTTGCATGGCTATGGATTGCACCACCACTTGTTGAAGAGGAAACAAAATCAAAATTCACTGGAACAAGGTTTCCTTTGTTCTTGAAATTGGCAAGAATTTCAGGTTGACAAAAATGGCTCTGACCCAATAAAAATTTATCTATGGCTGTGAGGGTTGGCTTTGGCTTAAGAAAAGAAACTTCTTCCATGACTTTTCACCTTTCCCCTTGCTCTTGGTTTTATGTTTCCTGTGTCTTAGTTGTTTGTTATGGGAAAAAAGTTGGTTAATGCTTGAGGAAAGATTAAGGTGAGGAGGAAATGATTATTACTTGAGATGTAATATTGGTATGTGGAAGGATACCGGGGTTTTTATTCATATTAGTCTAAAGGAATTTATTAGGTGTATAATTAAGCAATTAAGCTCAAGGAGTTTATTAGGTGTATAATTATGCAATTAAGCTGCCACATTTAATTATTTCCTTAGTGTTTGCTTTGCCTAGCACCTTTCATGCTATTACCATATGTGCTCGGCAAATTTCAAGTTACCGTCTTGACCCAAAAGATTTAGGTAGTCTATTAATGACCAACACGTGTATTTAGACACAACAAAGCGAAGAAGAAACATGAAAAATTTTTAAACAAGGGGGAAATAGAAATGCAGTTTTTTCTGTCATATTAATTATATAAATTATCCTTGACCACGGGTGATTGAAAAGCAAAATGAAATTGCACTTCCTTCTCCTTTTCCATATTGCCTAATTCAGTACAAAATGGACTGCTCATCCAAAATGATCATTGTCTAATGATGTATTTTATTTCTTATTATGGACATACATAAAAAGAAAGAAAAGAATATAATTCCCGTTCTTCCTTTTCTTTTTCTTGTTGAAAGTAATCTCTGTTTCTCCAATATCATACTTTAATTTATATATCAAACTTCTCCAATATAATTTATATATTAATTATATAAATTATCCTTGACGATTGGTGATTGAAAAGCAAAATGAAATTGCGTTTCCTTCTCTTTTTCCCTATTGCCTAATTTAGAACAAAATGAACCGCTTATCCAGAAAGATCATTGTCTAACGATGTATTTTATGTCTTATTATGTATATACATAAAAAAAGAAAAGAATATAGTTCTATTCTTCTTTTTCTTTTTCTTTTTGAAAGTAATCTCTACTTTTCGAATATTACACATTAATTTGGCTAAATTACTTCTTTCCTAATCATGAAACTTTAAAAGAGTATAACTATCACGTTCTTGGATCTATAAATTCTATTACATTTTAAGTAGCAACTTCTAACTTGATAAAATGATTGAAAATATTCTTAGTAGTATATCAAGGACAAATATCTAAAAAAAAAAAATGACAAAAATCCATCCCCTAGATAGAGAGAATCTTCGCCTATGTACTCGAAAAAGTGTACTCATTCTTACTTATTCTTTTTGAGTTCTAGAATTCTTTCAATACTTTCAAAAAGATAAAAGGAATAAAAAAATTTTAGCATTATGTTGTATTTATTGACAAAGTTGTGTCAATATTCTCTTGATGATAAATATGAATGGTTGCTATTACATATCATTTACAACACTAAAATGTGTGTGAATGCTAGTATATTCTGACTTGATTAAAGCAAAAAGAAAAACCAATATGCTCTTATCTTGAATAAAATTTACTTTCCATAATAGTGTCTTTCCTCATGTGCTGAATAATACATATTTCTACTTTTTATGGATAATTATTGAATTTTATTCTTACGAACACAATTTAAAGAATGAGTATTATCCGACATGTGTTTGTCCAATATTTAAATATTTCCTTCTAAATTATTTTCCATATTTGCGGATTGTCTTTTGTAACCTATATTTTTGGAACCAAAAAAAAAATTGCCTATGATTTACACACCAATTGAAGTTGTTGTCAACAATGAACATTTCAAATTATTATATATTTTGGCTATATGAAGCAATATTCTTCCACTTACTTGACCTATACTCATGCTATGTATCAATAAGTAATTTGATATAATATTGTGTTTAATGAAGTCTCCAATCTTGAGCCGCAAATATAAATGGTTAATTTGAATATTAGACACAGTCACACAGGCAAAATGGTTAGAGAATGATAAAAAGTATAAGAATGTGAGCCAATAAAAGTTGCTTTATAATAGTCCATCAAGCTTCCAAGTGATGAAAAAAATACAAAACTAGAAGGTTTAAGAACTTAGCTGCAAGATATTTTTTACCTAAACTCAATCCCATTTAGGAACATGGAATTTTGTAAAAATGCAACAAATGATAAATTATTAAAATATATTTTTTCACGTCACAGAATCAATAGGTTAATTGTCTAAAGGAAACTAAGTTAAAAGGATAATTATTTGCCATGTCATCATTTAACTAAGGGTTATTATCACTTTACCCCCTTAAATAATATCACTACTATTAATTTATCCTCCAATGTTATATTTTAGTCACTTTACCCCCATAGGTGATTTAACTCAACATGTTAACAATTTTAGACAAAATACTCTTTTATTTTGTAACATTACTACATTGTTATTATCACTTTATCCCTTTAAATTGTATTGATACAGTCACTTTATTCCTTAATATTATTTTCTAAGCATTTTACCCTACCATTTTCTAAGCATTTTACAATTTTTTATATATAATTAAAAAGTTGGAATGGTTGTTCTTTCTTTTTTTTTTCAATCTAAGAGTCCAAAAAATTGAAAATAAAATAGTTTTTTCAAATTTCTTTTTTTACACTTATTAATACTAGGAAAAGAAAAAGAGATAAGAGAGAAGGAGATAGAAAATTCAATTTTACAAAGAAAGAAAATAAGAAAAAATAATATTATCTTATTAATTTAACATTGTAGGAATTAGGATTGAAATTAGATAGTAAACAGACAAGTAAAATAATTTTAAAATAATAAAAATATTGAAATCCTTCTTATTTGTATTTTTTAAAGAAAAATAATTGAGCTCTCTCTCTCTCTCTCTCCCTCTATTTTTCTATTTTTCAACATTAATAAGATTGTCAAGAAGAAAGAAATTAATACTTGACATTTTTTTTCTTGATACTAAAAAAAGAAAAGCCACTCTAAATTTTTTATTGTTTTTATTATATAAAGAGAAGGGTACATTTTTTTAAGTTTTTAACTTGCTAAGTCAACTTAATGGTAGGATAAATTGTCTAAAAAATAACTTAGGGTGTAAACTGATAATAAGGGCATAATTTATGAGGGTAAAGTGAAAATAATTTTAAGGATTAAATATGTCTTTTCACTTAAATTAATAAACTCTATTAAATTTGACCATTAGTTTTACGAGTAAAATGACTAAACTGTAATATTAAGGAAAAAATTGATATTAATACCAAACATTAAGAGGGTAAAGTGATAATAATCCTTTAACTAACACCACAAAATACAAGAAAGGGAATGATAGAAACATTGGACTGATGCCTTATGGAAAGCACGAATAAATAAATGCCTTCACGTGGGTGATCCAACGGTAAGCAGCCTCTTAAGAACTCTTGTGGTCCTGAATTTGAATCTTACCCTAGACTTGAACCCTCGTGACTCGCTACGTGGGGCCGTGATGCACTCCTCCGATTTGATGTGTCGGCTTGGATCCTAAAAGTTCGAATCGGGGCATATTTCGGATTACCAAAAAAAAACAAAGCATGAATAATTTGTCAAATTTACTGAACAGTCATCTATGCAACAGGGCTCAGGCTTCCTCGGGTCTTGGGGTCTTAATCTCGCCCCAGCCCAAGATGGACTGGATCAGCACCAAAACAAAAGGTGGGTATATATAAAGATCGATATATAAAAATTGACATGTTTTCCGCTTAGAGAGAAAAACAAAAGAATTAACAAAAAAAAAAGTATTTTCTGCTCCAAAAAATAAAATAAAAGAATGGCCCTTGAATGCTTGTATGGCTCTATTTTGATAACTTTTAAATGTTACTGAAAACTTCTTCTTCTATGTACATTATTCTTTCAAAAATAGGATCAAGTGATCCCTTAAAAGTAAACCACATATAAGGTGGGTATATCACCAAAAAATCGAGGCTTTTTTTTTTTTCTCATTATCCAACATTCATCAATATCATGCACTATCAAAGTCATAAACCATTAGATTGTCGAGGAACTCAATAAATCTAAAGTAACTTAACATTATATTTATCGTATAGTGTTTTTTTTATCATATAGTGTTTGAGTTGCTTTGAGTCGCTTGTATTGTGTTTCCTGGTTCCATTTTTGTTTACTTTTCTTTGGTTTTGCATAGTGCAGATTGCTTCTGCTTGTAACTATTCCTTGCCATATTAATGAAAGTTATTATTTTGCCCAAAAAATCTAATGTTAAGAAAATCCTGCCAAGATCATTTGCAATTCTTTCTTTAACTTCCCTTTTTCCTTAAATTTATCTCCTTCTCATTAAGAGTATTAAAATTTTTTTCAATGATTTGTCTCAAAATCTATATCACTTACCAAACAGAAAATATAAATTTTCTTGTAATATAGATTTTCACTGTCTAATTGGCAAGGCCAAAATACAACTTAAAGTCAACTTAATGGGCCTTATGATATTCTTAAGACAAGACCTCAACAGTGTGGTTAGCGTGTGTTAAATCATTTGGTCGATTTTGACTAATGGATTCAGGTCAAAAACACGCAGCACTTTTGTGGTTATTATTATCAAGACAAGTAAAATTTAGAAAAGAAAATATCATAAGGAGGCAAAGCAAATGAGATAATCAGCATCCTCAATATTTACAAATTGCACAACTCCAAAAACGTTTTCTACATATAATTTTAAGGGTTTTAAAGGATAATTTCAGAAACCTCCCCTGAGGTTTTTAATAATTCCACAAAGCTCCCCTTAATATTTCAAAATTATACATACCTCCCTTATTGTTGCAAAAGTACTCTACTACCCTTATATAGGATATTAATGACTTTTTTTTTTGGAAAATTTCAGAAATTCCAAGAAAAATCAAAATCGACTTATTCTCTCTCTGTCTCTCTCTCTCCTTTATACCTTACTCTTTCTTCCATTTCTTTTTTTGCTAAAATCCTACCACCCATTTCTCTTTGCCTAATATTCTTCCTCCAATTCAAGACCAAATTCTATTTATCATCCCTTTCTTGTATTTATCCCCCTCCTTCACTTCTTCTTCTTTTTTTATCTCTATTCTCATCTCTTTTTTTGCAAAGATGATTATGTTCATCCTTTTTATCCTTTTAATTCTAAGTGTAATGGTTTGATTTTTCTGTGGCTATTTATTTTATCCAATGTTGGTTGATTATGGGTGATAAAACTTAGTGATGTCAAAACTTAAGAATTTGAGGGATAGATGGGCTTTAGAAATGGGTGATTGAAAAAAAAATAAAGGAGTCTGCAAAGAGAGGAAGACGAAAGAGCTGCGCTATTGATTGTTGATGAAATATTAGTTTTGGGTAAAATTTGAGGTCGAGTTTTATCCAGTTTAGCGCCAAATGATGGATTTAATTGACTTGTGTAGTAAATGTAGGGATTGGGGCTATTGGACATAAATTAGGTTGTAGTGCTTTGAGTGCTAGAATTATTGGAATTTATTTTGATTTAAATTGGGATGTTTGTTTGGCTTTTTTGGTGGTGTTGCTTGGAAGAAGGCAATAATCATAGTTGAAATTTTTTTTCCAAATTTTTATTTTTGGTAGAAAGAGTTGGGTTTGGTGTTGGAAGAAAGGCAATCAACAAAGCTCTTTTTATTTTTTCTTTTTATCTTTTTGACAAAAAGTGTAGTTTAGGATATTTGAAGAAATTGGTAGCCTATTGAGCCTATTTTGAAGCATAAATAGTGAAAGCAAGGAGGTGAGTATAATTTTTGAAACCTAAGGGAAGCTTCGTGAAATTGTTAGAGACCTCAAGGAGGTTTCTGAAATTATCCCTAATTTTAACACATTAGACTTTGCTGCAATTTTAATGATTGTTCGCATAGTTGTATTTAGACATTTATATTAAGTCCCTTACCATACAATTGGCTAATTCTTATTATGAGTCCACCTTTTTTTTTTTTTGGCTGATATTATGAGTCCACTTTAGTAGTATCACAACATTTGTAATAATGCCATGCAATTAGACTAAAGGCTACGGCATTCTCTGCTGATTAGCAGAGAATTAATTCCCATTTTGAGTTACAGTAAATTTCGTCCATTCTTGTAGGCAAGTAGTACATTTTTCATTCCCTCATTTTTTTTTTATGTAGCAAATTAGTGATAGTCTCTTTTGGCTTCTCTCCTGTTTTGAAGCTATTTGTCAACCTGAGTTTTGGTATCTGGTAGTTGTTATGGGGATAAGAAGTTAATGATTCCACCAATCTTGTTATGTTTTCTTCGTCAGCAGAAAAGTTGCTGTCTTCGTCACAAAATCACTATATATAGCGTCAGCTTCTATGACTCATGCATCATGGATCTGCATGCCTCAACATGCGGAAGCCTCAGTATAATTCTGCTGGTTGATTAACATATTATGTAATTAAGGTGGCATTACTGACTTTCAAGCTTTTTATTTGATACAGAAAAAAATCCCTTTCCTTGTTTTCAAAATTCAATTCGGTTAGAATGAACATTAAACAAGTAATCATGAGATCTCTGATTTAACTCTTAAATTTTTTACTTCTTTGCTCCCCTTGTAAGGTTTAAAATTTTCCTTAAACAACAACAATAGTAGTTGTAGTGAAAGACCCCCTTTCCTTCCTGGATGACAATACTGCAAATTCTTGTACTAAAGTAATTTTTGCCGATGGCTCGAAGGAATTACTTGCTCATAATGGGACCAATCATCTTGGAATCATTAGGCACTATACTATGGCGTCTTTGAAAGTGTAGCAACTTAATTACGACTTCTTCAAAGTGTAGCACTATATCTTCGTGTAGGAGCTGTCGCAGTAGCAAGGATTCTTAAAAGTTTCACAACTTTGATGGGCCCAAATATACATATATATATATATATATATCTACCTATTATATAAGAAAGAAGTGAGATTACTGTAGCAATTTCTATGGGTGACATGTGGCTTGTTAATCCTTTAATGGAGTCATCTTTATTTTTTTCTTCTTTCTCTTTTGGCTTTCTTTTTTCCCCTCATTTCCTCTTTCCTTTCTGGCAAAAGACAACCACAAGAACACTAGTCCTTACCTACACTATCACTTGCACGTACAATTTTCTCTTTGTACTCTTTTATTTTTTTTTTCTTTTTTTTTCCTTCACCCTAATCATTTACTCTGCTTTTTTTCTATTGAATTAGTTGATGCATTTTTTTCCAATTTTTTCATAATTAACTAAATGAATGGTTTTTGTTGTTGGAGTGGATGAGAGAAGATAGCAATTTTTGTTGAGGGAAGATAATAATTTTTTCTCAACTTATATTTATTCCAATTTTAGTTTTCATTTATTAAAATTGTTGTTTGATAATAGGCTAATAGTGCTGGGATGGAGAAGGAAGAATTTGACAAGTGAAGATCCAAAGTGAATGATGACTAGGAAGGAAATAGAGAGGTCTATTGAATTTAAAATTAATCAAAGTCTCTTAATTTATAGATAGATAATTATATTTTCATATTTTGATTTATTTAAAGTTTCTTAATACCAAAAAATGATTATTTACTAGATGAGAAGGATGATATGTAAATGAATTGTTGGGGCTAGCAATTTAGGATATGAATAAAATATTTCGTATTATCTCTTCATTTTGGGTTACTGACTTGTATCCATGATAGGTGGTTTATTTTCATGGTATGATAGTTTGAGAAGAAAAGAAGTGTAAAATTAGATTTTAAAATCATTTGCTTAAGTTGGTTCTATGAATTTGTAATTTTACCATTTTTATTGTCCCTAATGATAATATAAGCTAGATATGGAATTGGATATATCATTACTATTTGGTAGAAGGAGTTGATAAATTTTTATAAACTCAAGTAGCTATATTGATTACTGTTGTTAAGGAATTGCAATTGGTGGTGGAAGTCAAAATTGAGACTTTCATCCTAGAGTGTGATTCGACAAAAAAATTGTTAAAAAATTCAATCTTGATTGCGAAGACATTTTTGTGATCAAACAAATGGTTGGTTTTGATTTGGTACATGTACGTTTGCAAACATGGCAGTTAATATTTTTATTTAATATTGCTATTCGTATTCTCAAGCTTTTTGGCAGATAATGTTATCACCTGTTTGTAATACTATTAAAAAGGATTTAAATGGATGTATAAACAACTCACTTTTTCTCTGAAAAAGACAAAAAAAATGTGTAGGTTTGTAAGTTTTGAAAAGGGTAGAAAAATGTGCAAGTTTGTATGTTTTATTGATGTTGAAAATTGTGACAAATCTTGGTGACTTTCTAAACTTTTCCTAATTATTAAACTACTAGAAGTATTATGACTACTTTTGGTTTAGTCACAATTAAAGTTATGCTACTATTAAATTGGCAATTTAGTGTACTTATTATATCTCTTTTTTTGGACACATAGTATTGGTTCAAAAATCTTTGTTCAAATCACGATGAATAGGGGACTAACTTTATAAACGGAATTTCTTTTCATAGCAAATTTTAATTGTTGTGATACTCAAATTTTCTCCTATATTTACCAAAAAGATTTATTGCTCTATGTTTAACTAAACTTCTAAGCACGGCCGAGATACCTCTAGTATATATATATATATATATATATATATATATATATATATATGACTCATATTAAAATTTGGATGCAGAGCTATCTTTTTGACTATCTTTATACAATTTGGCAGCCTATGTTAAGTCTGAGATCACAACTCCGTCATCTGTTCAGGGCCATTTAGAATGCTTTTTATTGAAAATTGTACCATAGCAATTTGATGTATGTCAATGACAGAGCCAAGGGGGTTAAGGGGTGCATGGCCCCCTCTAAGTTTTGAAAATTTTAGGAATGTTAGTTTATATTATGAAATTTCAAAAGTCTAAACATATAATTTGATGATCCATAGTAAATTGACCCTATTTGATATATTATAATAAAAGACCTAATACATAATTATCAATGGGCTAAAACAAAAATAATTACTTTATTGGCCCATATATAAATATACAACTTAGTCCAATTGATTAGACTTGTTCTCACTCCTCTTCCTGTATCAACTGTAACTACAAAATGGACATTTCTAATTATGAAGATAATCAAGACAAACTCCAAAATAAGCTCAAGGATAATTTATTGAAAGATTGCCTAATTGTATACATAGAAAACAAAGTTGTTGAAAAATTTAGCATTGATTTAATCATGGATGAATTTAGTTTTATGAAAGAACGTAAATTTCATTTTACTTTTAAGAAAAGAGGTTGAAATTTTAAGATATGTTAACATAACTGTTATCTTTTTTTTTAATTGAAAATAGTTATTTTTATATTACATAGTTATATATAAATAAATATATATATATATATTGCATAGGTGACATATTGGAGCATCTTATCATAATGTGCAAATTAGGTGGCTTGTGATGTTATAAAATATTTAATCAAAGGTTATTTCTTGTCTTAATTTTTGTTGTTACTATGCTGTATATTTATAAAATAGACATACCTTTATAATTAATGTTAATATTTGATATTTTTAGATGTCATATATTTAAATAGATGTAAATTATTTTGATTTTTAGATGTCATATATTTAAATAGATGAAAATTATTTTGAACATATCATATTAAAATAATTTTGTTAGGAAAAATTTGGCCCTTCCCCTAGGAAAAAAAAGTTCTAGCTCCGTCACTGATATATATGTGAAATAAAAAAATGATTGAAAAATATATTTATGGAAAAAAGTTAAAAAAATGCCTTCAATTGCGGATTGCATACCGAAGTTTCCTGGGAATTACGCTGATGAGGTAACAGAACCCTTGCCTAGCTTTATTTTCCTTTTTGCACAAGTTTCTTGGCTCCAATGGAATTTCCTTTCCATTTCCTTGGACCCTGCTTGAAACCAACGAGGGAATTTGATTTGTTTTCCACCGATGCTTATAATGTCAATCCATACTGTTGTCTCATCCAAATTTGCTTCATCTCATGTTAATTTCAATTCATCCGTGGTGTCAATGCAAAAAAATTTCTTCTACATAAAGTGTAGCATCATTTCGTACTGAATTTCCAGCAAATTTGTTCAAGAACACCAACCTTCCAGGCAAAAATAGCCTAACGAGATGCTGGCAGGGGAAATTTACATGCTTCTCATTCTTAAAGGTTAACAACATAATTAGTTCTTGAGAAAAAAAAAAGAACAAACCTTGAAAGTTGATTTGCCCAATTATACACAGTTTCCTTGTTCTTTTATCTCCCTTAACATATACTACTAGCATAGATAAATTGCATGATCAGTTCAACTTAGTAATGGAACTTGAGTTTGCCCATCACATATTTTAATTTTTGATCAATCTTTCTAACACTGTCAATGTATATATTTACAAGTTTAGATATATGCCACATTATCTCAATTAAATTTAAATATTGAATTATATATATATATATAACATGCATCTAAATCCGCTAATATAGCATTAACAGCATATAAAACATTTATTCTTCAATTTTACCATTTTTGTCTTAAAGTTGTTGTCCTTAAAATTCTGTTATCACGGGGTGGCTACCTCTTCTTCGCTGCATATCAATGTGCTTGGGTTTAAGATGCATCATAAAGCTTTTGACACCCAAAACCAAGTCATTGAACCACGTTGGGCCCAAATTCGTCAATTGATCTTGGCTATTCTTTATATTCATTAGCAGAAAATCATTAGTTTGGTTATGAATATTGGGAATAGCTGAAGAAGTAAGAATTTGTAATTTGTATCCCAATGTTTTAGTGGAGTCTAATTATTTTCTAAACTAACAAATCAGCATAAACTACTACGAAACTTTTTGATATTGCAACTTGCCTGCTGTTTTCCTAATAACAATAATAGTAGAAGTTGTTTGATTTACTGGTAAGTGTAAATATTGAACTCAGCAAGAATTTACTACAAAAGTAAATTATAGAAGTAACTAAAGAAGATATTAACACGAAACTTTGAGCACACTACTCCATTTTACATGCATTTGAAGCTGTTGGTTTTTTGGCAAAAAAAAAAAAACTTATAAGAGACTTGTATTGAATCTTCAAATGAGCTTATGCTATTCATTCATCAAATCACAATTTATAATAATTACAAGCGTCAAACTAATAAAATATTATCCTAAAAATTTCAACAAAAATCACTTGATAACATGATTTTCTACCTAACAAATCTTAACGATAATATTTATTAACAAATCAATATGATTTTTTGATTAACAAATATCCTTATTCTTCTATTCACTAAATTATTTTGATACCAAACATAATCTAGTAAGATCTGTAGGTAAAGTTTGGCATATTTCAACAGAAGTTGTTCCGCTTGAGATAACTGAACACTGGTCTGTCCGGAACAGGTATGCACTTAATAATCCAGCCAATTGGCCAGGATGCAGCTGCAATTCCTATACAAGCTCCCCATTGCCCCCAATTCAACCTCTCCGTATTAGCAAATCTCTTCAAAAATTCCACCATCACCACTTGAAGAATAATTGTTACTCCAATAATTCCCAAGAACAACTTGTTCCTGTGTATCCCCTCGAACACATTCTTCCTCTCAAGTTTCCTTGCATTGAACTCATTGAACACTTGGCAAAGAACAAAAGTGTTGAAGATCAACGTATCGTTTACCTTTTCGCTGACAACAAAGATTGATTTTCCTTTGAACTGTAATGTCAACAAAACTGCTATCTGATACAAGGCTTGAGACATTAAGTTCCTCCACATGATGTTGGTGATGAGGGGTTCAGTACGCCCCACTGGAGGCTTGTCCATGAGATCCTTTGCTGGTCTTTCTGTTGCTAGTGCTAAGGCTCCAAGAGTATCCATGATGAGATTTACCCACAGGAGTTGAACTGCTGTTAATGGTACTTCTCCAGCTGAAATTGCTGCTACAAAGTTGATCGCTAGAGCTGCCACATTCACTGTGAGTTGGAACTGAATAAATTTCTGGATATTGCTGTACACACACCTTCCCCATGTAAGCACTGTGGCAACAGAAGCAAAATTGTCATCCAAAATGACAATATCTGAACTCTCCTTGGCAACTTCAGTGCCCTGAATCCCCATAGAAAGTCCTATATCAGCTTCTTTCAATGCTGGCGCGTCGTTTGTTCCATCTCCAGTCACCGCTACAACATGACCTTTCTCTTTTAAGCATTTGACCATGAGATGCTTGTCAAAAGGAGACGATCTCGCCATTACAACAATTTTATCAACTTTTTCCATCCGTTCCTCATCTGTGTAGTTGCGAAATTCGACACCTTCTACCACCAATTCATCGTTAGCCTCAAGATCAGGCTTAAGTATCCCACATTCAGTGGCTATTGCTCTTGCAGTGAAGACATTGTCGCCAGTGATCATTTTGATCTTCACACCAGCATATTGACAATCTTCCACAGCTTTCTTCACACCGGGGCGACAGGGATCCTTTAGGCCTACAATCCCCAAAAGGATCAAGTTTCTGTCTTCTAATGTTTGCTGTATTTCGCCACTGGCATCATTGGCTTCTGTTATTTGCTTGTGAGCAAATGCAATGCATCTCAGACTGCTGGCAGCCATGCCCTGTATTATTTCTTCAAATTTCTTCCTCTCAAGATGATCAAGTAATGTGACTTCTCCTTCAAGGTTGTAATAATGCGAGCACATTGCTAGTATCATTTCAGCAGCTCCTTTCCAGTGGACATGAATCGAGTTATCCACCATTTTCTTCATCAACACTCCACTTCTTTTCTTCTGTGAATTGAATGCTTCGACATGAAGAATGGAGCAATTCTGTTTTACTCTCTCCATCTCCATATTTAGCTCCATGACAGCCCAAGACAGAATTGCTTTCTCAGTAGGACTTCCAGAGAACTCGAGGCCCTCAGCTCCTAAATTAATCGGCCTATAAACACTTCCTGTGGTGTTTAGGCTCACCGCTTCACGAAGCAATTTCAGAACATTGGTTGAGATAGAGCTGTAGCTATCTTTCTCTACTGATTCCTTGCCCAGCCAAAATTTTGTTACTGTCATTCTATTTAGAGTAAGAGTACCTGTTTTTGTCTGTACAGATGGTTGTAGCAGACCCCATTGTTTCACAAGCAGAAAGCTTTCTCACCATTGCTTGATCAGCCATCATTCTCTTCATAGAATAAGCAAGTGCAACTGTTACAGCCAGAGGCAAACCTTCTGGAATTGCAACAACTACAATTGTTACGGCTGCAGCAATAATTTTCACCACAGCTTTGATCACGTCATCAGCCTTCGTTTTGCTGCCATTGTACTCCTTAATTCCATTCGCGTCCTTTGTATGACCTGTGAAGTAGCGAACTAATAGCACCAAAAGAACTAAGAAAGCAACTGCTAAACTAACTTTACCAATTGCTGAAGTTAGCTTATTGAGGCGTGATTGAAGAGGAGTTTTCTCATTGGAGTCCTGGCTAACAGAGCTCATCATTTCCCCCCAAGTTGTGCTCATTCCAACAGAAGTAACAAGCATCTGACCATATCCATCAGCTACTTGGTACCAGAAGTCAAGAATGGATTCTGGTTTTGATTAACTTCTAGATGATCACTTTCTCCAGTCATGCTTGATTCATCAATGCTTAAGGAATGCCCCTCCAAGAGTAATCCATCAGCAGGTACCTGATCACCAATCTTCAAGCGAACAACATCTCCAACAACAACTTCAAAGATTGAAATTTGCTGTCTCCTGCCATTTCTCACAACTTCAACTGGGATATTGCTGCTGAACTTGGAAAGCTTCTCAAATTGCCTGTTCTGCCTAAAATTACTGATAGCTGAAACAGAAATGACAAGAAAAACAGCAACAAATATACTTCCACCATCATACCATCCTTCTTTTGGACCATTCTCTTTTATTCCAAAACTAAGAGATAATGCAGCACATGCCAAAAGAATGACAATTGTAGGATCTTGAAAAGCTTCCCAAACAAAATGGAAGAATTCCTTTTTGGGAGGCTTACGATATGTGTTGCTACCAAAAGCTTCAATTCTGTGTAAAATATCTTCGGCATCATCACCATTTAATCCATGCTGAACTTCAGTATTGAGAGAAGCAGCTATACCTTGAATACCACCTAATTGGTCAAGCTGACCAAGGCTTTTCTCCTTGACAAGCTTTGTTAGAGTTGTCTGATCAACATTGCAAAAGCTGGGAGGAACTTCGGCAATATCGATTATAACTGTATCTGAAAGTACTGGTAAAATCTTGCTCTTTCTACAACTAAGAACATTTTTGAAGGCCTTTGAACAATATATGGTAAGAAAAGCAGAGCCCCATTTCTTTTTGGTTTTGTTGAGTTTACTAAGGCGCGTAACCAGGTTAATGCAGGACAAATTTGCATCAACTATTGAAGGCATAATTTCGAAAGCCAATGATAGCTTTTAAGAAAAATAATGTTGAGATTTTCTCTCTCTCACAAGATAAAAGACAAGGTTCAGAAATCGGAGGGAGATAACGGAACAAGAGGCAATGTACAAAGTATAAATGTGGGCAAGATAAAAGCTAATCGTTCACGATCTCAACCAATTTGACTAACTGCATGAAAAGATTTTAGAAAAACTGTTGCATGAGTTGGTTGATGCAATATTTGGTGCTGCCTGTATTTATAGTAGCATATGATGTGAACCGTCATGCATGAAGCATCTGGTGCGATGTGTTTCTTTCTCGTCCGAAGGTCTAATCCATGGGGCCTAGCAAACAAAGTAGTTCAAATGTAATGAGCAAGGCTTTAAAAGTGAAAGAAAAGGAAGATGAGGAAAACTGAAAAGAGCTGGAATTTACGTTATCAGAACATTGCAGGGGAAAACTCAAAGAACAAGCCTGAAAAGGACTAGGAAATCCACCGCCACCGACTTGGCGGCGCGTCCATTCAAAGAAGTGAAAGAAAAAGAAGATGAGGAATACTGAAAAGAGCTGGAATTTACGTTATCAGAACATTGCAGGGGAAAACTCAAAGAACAAGCCTGAAAAGGACTAGGAAATCCACCGCCACTGGCTTGGCGGCGCGTGCTTTCAAAGAAGTGAGCTGTACTCGCCAACGCGGCAGAGCGAGTTTCTGCGCTGCTACGTTTTCTTTATCTTTGTTTATTCATTTATTTATTTAATTTTTTTCTTGTTTGGGAGATAATTTTCCTTTGGAGAAATGATCTGTTTCATCCCTCACATTTTACAAAAATATTCTTTTCGTCCCTCACTTTTAAAATGAAGCAATTTCATCCCTGACATTTAAAAATTAAAGCTATTATATCCTTGAACCTAATTTTCAATCTGAATCAAACCACCTATCAATCTGATTACAAATTTTGGAGGAGTAATTGGTAGATCACTTGGTTAACTCAACGTGATATTCATGTGAAATTTAATGAACCTAAAAAGAAAAAAGAAAAAATTATAACATATAAAAGAAAGATTAATCTTTCCTACATTGTCATTGTATACACTGATGATTTTATGTATGTACCATATCATTTCAATTTAAATTTAAATACCAAATTTTGTATTTATAATACACATCTAGATTCGCAAGCGAATATACTAACGGTGCATGAAAAGATTTATCCAAAAAAAAATCATATTATTCCAAGACAAATAATGGTCTTTATGTTATAATTTTTATATTTTTGGTTGATAAATGTCATGTGAATATGATTAAATTGACCGAGTGACCTATCAATTCTATCTCCGAAATTTATTACTGGATTATTGGATGGTTTGATTCAGATTGAAAATTCGGTTCAGGGATGTAATAGTTTTAATTTTTAACTATCAGGGTTGAAATTGCTTCATTTTAAAAGTGAAGAACGAAAAGAATATTTTTGTGAAATGTGAAGGATGAAACATGTCATTTTCCCTTTTCCTTAAGATGTCTATTAAAAGATTGAATAAGCGAGAATAATTTATTATTCTCATACAAAATTTAACGTATCATTTGAACGCATACATTCATAATTATTATTGACTCTATCCTCTATTTAAATACCATTCTAACCTAATTTTACTTTTAAAAATAAGCTAACACTTGAGCCACTTTCACAACCACCATGACTTGTTTTCGAAGCAATTTCCAGCAAGAAGTTTTCAGACAACCAACCCCCCCCCCCCCTTTTCACCCAAGCACACCAAAAAAAAGTACCATTAGCGTGTCTTAGGAATATAAACATTAAACCAGGATAGATTTCCCACATCAGTTTTGCATGTCGGGAATGTGTACAGATTTTCATGTCTTACCAATCGAGCGGAAGTTGGCCAACTCTCTGCCGTTCCCATACCGTATATGTTGTTGTTTACCTATTACCGACATCTACATTAACTAAAACCCCAACTTTCTCATTGATCTCTGACACACAATTCGTTTACAAATGTAACGTCCTTACATCTTCTAAGTTTTTTGAGTCATAACAATTGGTACCTTCGGATGTAAACTAGTAAAGATTCTAAGCACCAACAAGAATTTATTCTAGTTGGAAATGACCTCGGAAACTGCAGCTTTCTTACGGTCCATTTATATGTTTACTCGTTGAGAAGAATCAAGTGGCAAATGTTATGCTTCTTCCGGGGGGATCATTTGAAGTGTCAGCACCTAGGATAAGATCGGGACCATTTGATTGATGCCCATGATTGACTTTTGGTTTGAGTTGGCTTCACTCCTCAGAAATGCTATCAAAAGACCGAGGAATATTAAAAAGCCATACTAGGTTGTTAGAACGTTCATATACCTACTAGGGCTACAAATGCGTCGTACTTAACTAAATATTATCAGGCTCGAATTCGATGGGACTCTCAATATATAGTTCGAACTTGAATTCGAATCCAATCGAGATCAAAGAAAAAAAATAAATTTTTTTTTTTACAGGAAATAATAATGGCACAAAAAACCTACATGTAATTTCACTGTCAATTTAAAAAAGTTTATTTAACATATGGTATTCGACATGCCAACGGACAAAGTATCCCTATACTCAAAGCCGGACTCAGACGAACTTGTTAAGTCAATTTGAGTTCAAGCTTTGACTAAGTCGGTTCCCAGTAACTCAATTTGCTCGCAACCTTTTATACGTCCATAGAAGTGGAAAGGGACATTCTTGTAATGCAAAGTCCTTGAGTCAACAATTTTTGGTTTCTTGAAAACGCACTTGCCAATTCCCAGTAACTCAATTCTTTTTTTTTTTTTAAATGAACCTTGTTTATGTTCATAGGATGCAAAAGGGCGCATTCTTGTAAAGCGAAGTCCTGACTCAACAGTATTTTGGTTTCTTGAAAACTCACTTGCAAATTCCAAATAGACTCTCTGAGAGTGCTGATGGTTGTGGATATACGGTATATACCACACGCAAGTAAAGATGATGTAAAGGGTCGGACGTAGTTTGAGTGTTTCAGCATCCCGTAAGCTATGTTGTCACTGGTGGTCAAAGAAACAGACTTTCCACTCCTGGGAAGATTTTGGAGCAGATAATTCGCATCAGCATGGCGAGGTAAGCACTTCGCCAAATGAGTAAAGAAATTTTAGGTGTAAGACTTGGTAAGAGGTATATAAGGTCACAGACTCATAGGTCTTTCTACCCAAGAGCCAAGATTAATGAAAAGGCAGTGTTAACTGTTAAGATTGTCCATTAATGAACAGTGCAATTTTGCCCTCTTCTGCCCTCTTTTTACTCATCACTAAAACGGGAACAGGTCTGCAAGACTGTCAAATATAACATGTGGCTTTGTCCAAGGGGAAAAAAATGTAAAGGAAATATGCAATTATATCAAGGGTATTTATACAAACTTTTTGACAACATGTATAATTAGATGCATAGTTTTTAGAACCAACCCGGCAAGAGGACCGGATCAGTTCAACCATCGGGTCATTGGTTGAACCATCAAGTCAAAGTATATAATAATAATATAATTAAATAAATATATAAAATTATAAATTACAATTTATAATAAATATTGAAACTCATACACAATCCGGAGATTCTAGATAGCTATGCAATCAAAGTTTCAAAGTTTAAACTTCAAATTCAAAGTTCAAACCTCAAGCATTCTCATATGATAGTTCATACTTCAAACTTTTCAACATACAAATCTTGTCTAAAAGATTCAAACATTCAAAGTTCAAACATGGTCATGATTAACAATCAATTCAGCAAATCAATACCGCTAAACATAAACAACAATAATGCAACTTATCACTTCAATAGGTCATTCATTGTTCATCACTTCATCTCCATGGTTCCCAACTATTGCCGAATTCAATACCACCAAATTTTTCAGCATCACCAAAATTTGACACACCACAGCCTTCATTAGGATCATTTCTTCCATCATTCTCTTCATTATTAGTCTTATCTTCTTTTCTAGTATCCAATTCATCCAAATTTAGAGTTTCATCTATATAAGTAACACAAACCAATGAACCATACACTCAAAAACAAAATGGATGAATATAGAAATTCTACATTCTATAATAGCATAGCTCACCACTTGGCTGGTTGATAGTAAATGCAGCTATTTTATTCCTAAAACTTTCTAATTCAGCTGCTGTCAACTGTGAAGGTTCATCATCCAAAATCCAAGTTTCATTGGTGTTGAGGTCCTAAAAATCAATAGGATCATAATTTCTTCCTCTTGCATTTCTATATACAAAATGCTAAAAGTAGTTAAACAACAAATGTCATCATACTAAAACAAAAATCTGATTGTAAAAACTAGTTTACCTTTGCTGTAATCTTAAATTGTAGTGCACATAAACCAAATCATTTAGTCATTAATGCTCCAATCTATTTATCTTCTTTGAGTGGATATGTTTAAACAAACTCCAATTCCTTTCACAACCAGAAGCACTACAAGTTCGGCTTAGAACACGTATAGCTAGTTTTTGAAAATTAGGTGCACTACTACCATAAAATGTCCACCATTCATCTATTAAAATAAATAAACAAAACAATTAGATTATAGCATTATAGTGTAATAGAAAAAAAATAGATTATAGTATTATAAAATCAAATTTCTTTGTACCTGGAAGCATGACATCACAATCTCGTATAGCAGATACTCTACCAAAACCACCTTCAGCTTTATGAAATAATTTCATTTCTCTTGTCAGATTACTCATTAGATCAAGATTTCCATAAGAACACCTCTCAATCACATCCAAAAGTCCTGATGTCGTATGCCTGTGCTTTTCCAATTCAATAGAATTATAGTGATAACAAGGATTAAACTAAAAACCAACAGCATGGAGATTTTTGTAGAGCTAACTATCACATCTGGAGTCAATTATTCTCAAGTAAGGGTCAATTATTTTCTTTTTTCTTGCAAATCTTGTCAATAGCTCTTGCCTAGCTCTATGCATAGCAGCATACAAGTACCCCATGATAGGCCTTTCATCACAATCAACTATCCTTAAAGCTCGAGCAAGTGGCTCTGTTAATTGAACTATTGTAGCACATTTTTTCCAGAACATTGAATCTAGCACAAGATCCACAAATTTTTTTGCTTTAATATCCTTAGCATATGCTAAAAGATTCTATTCTTTTGAAGTTACCATAGCCCTTCGAGCATCTTTTTACACTAAAATACTTTGCAATGCAATGAAATTAGTAGCAAAATATGTAGCAGCAGGCTGAATAATTTCTTTTCCCCCAGTGTGTTTTCTCATCAAATGCAATGGATAACAATGATTTAGAAGCATGCCCAACAGCTTTACTCATCTCATCTAACTTGCCTATATGATGCAACATTAAGTTTTCGCAATGAGCAGCGCATGGAGAGCAATAAAGTGTTGGAAATTCCCTTTCTAATAATCTTCCAGCAGCAGCATAATTTGCAGCATTGTCGGTCACAAAGTGAACCACATTTTCTACCCTCACATACAAAACCACTTCTCTAAATAATTTATGCAACATCTCTGCAGTTTTTAAAGCATTGGAGGCATCAACTGATTTCAGAAATACAATTCCTCTTGGGAAATAAGCTAAAAAGTTGATAAGGGTTCTTCCTTGCTGGTCAATCCATCCATCAGCCATGATAGTGCATCCAATTTCTTTCCAAGTTGTACGAAAATTGTTAACAAAATTCTTAATTTGTTCAACATTTTTTGTCAATAAATAGCCCAACATATCATAGAAATTTGGAGCATTGTAACCAACTCCAAAAGAACAAGCGGCATCAAACATTGGCTGGTAATATGCAGAGTTCACTGCATTGAAAGGGATGCAAGCATCAATCATCCACACTGCCAAGTCAACCTTTTCTTTAGCCTCTTTGCTTTGTAGCATGCTTTTGATGGATGGCTAACCTGCTAGAGCAGTTCTAGGCATGAAAAAAAGTCCCTATTGTTTTTCCCTTTTTATGTTGTTGAACCATATTTTTTTCCTTTGAAACTTCAGTAGTGGGAGGCAGTTGAATCTCCTGAATATCATCTTCATCTTGCATGTATACTTGCTCTTCATGTTGTCTCATATTTTGGCCATATAAGTCACTTCTTGTAAGCTTCTTTTCTTAGTTTCTAGAGCTTTCAAATTTCTAGCATTTCATATCTAATTTGTGCCTCACCCTTCAAACAAGGTGCTGTCTCCCCTTTTTACACCCACAAGATGTTGTTTGCATCGATGGATACCACCACCTCGAATCTTTTTTCCACAGTGAATACATATCAAGCACTTAATTTTTTTTGTTTGACACAGAATCCTCTCTATAATGCGACCAAGCAAGATTGAGTTTGTAGGATTTGATAATCCTCTCTTTAAGGATTGAGTTTGTGAATTTGAAGTACTTGGTGTTGGTGTTGAACTCGATATTAGAGCTGTGTCTAATGGTGTTTCTCCAATAGAGTCCATTACAAATACTTAAAAAGTAAAAACAATTAACAATTAGCATTCTGTTTGTAGCATATATTGGTAAATTATATCTACTAGCTCGCAAGTAGATTATTAAGTTGCACATGGGATTCTTTTTTGTTTAATTGTGAAGAATAGGCAGCTTAAAGTGATCCATTTACATATCTTATCTCATGCAAAAAGATCATAGTTCAAACATTGCATAATCTGTCCATCATTGTAAAAATGCCTATGTGGTTTCACTTAAACGCCAAAACAAAGCTATTGGATTTTCTTTCAAGTCATTTTCTAGATTCGTATAATCGAAGTGAGGTTTTATTGTGGTAGGTTTAGTTGCTTATCAACCATGCATGTAACTTTGAAAAGTGTGGCCATTAAAATGCATTTTTTAGTCTATGCTTACTAAATATCGAGTCAGTGCATCATAGCTCCAGCCAAACAACAATTAAAGACTATTTCTAAGTTTCTAAATTCCAAACAACAACTCAAGCAATAAGTCAGCCAGCCAACGTACATGCATGAAATACATACATCTATAGAACAAAATGCCAGCAACCATAGATGATCAAATCCCAAGTAAAGATTTATGAAAATCAAAGGGAGGCTGATATTACTGAAGCCAAAAAGGAGTCTGAGGCAAATTCTTTCTTTTAAACTCACCCTACCTTCTCTACCATTCTCACTTCATAAACTTTCTCTGCTCGTTTCATGTTACACCTTCCTAAATATCTCTCCTTTTTAATCTTTCTTTCTGTCTTTTAACAGTATTTTTTGTATTTTTATCCAATTTCTTGACATTATCCATCTCAGACTCTATCCCCTGCATATATCCATCTATCTATATTGCCAATTCAAGTTTTAATTTTCAGCTAATCCTGGTTATAAACTTATCTTTCCACTAAAATTCAACAAATAAACAGAAACAGGGGAAAAAAAGGACTGCAATAGATTACTAAAAATCATGTGTGGAATATTAGCAGTTTTGGGTTGTTCTGATGATTCTCAGGCTAAAAGGGTGTGGAATAAGCTTCAAGAGGCAAATTCAGCTCTCTACAAGAAGTAAAAGGAGTCTGAGGCAATGCTATACGAGAGGCAAAAAATCTAGAATTTGAGAGGCAAGTAGCTTCAGTGTACCATTAATTAAAGCTAAAAAATCTACATGCAATGTGGATTAATTACCTTCAAGGCTTCACCGATGGCTGCTGAAAAATCTAAAATTTACAGAATCGACAGAGCTCAGGGCTTGGGGGAGAAGCAGAGAAATAAAGGTTCGTCGTCCGTGTGTGCAGCCGGCAAGCACAATGAAAATTGGAAAAGCTTCAGCAATTAGCAGGTCAAGGCATCGTTTCAGCAAACATAGCAAAATTGTTGTTTGATTTGCTTCTTCATTTTTTCGTATGTTGTCCGTCTCTATCAACTGCTGGAGATTTGAGAAATAAGGTGAGAATTGAGAAGTTAAAAGAGAGAAGTCAGAAGAGATTCAAGAGAAGAGAAATCAAAAACCCTTAATTCCCAATTCCATAATTGTAAATTGTAATTCTCATGCCGAAAAGACAATAATGCCTAAGATGGTGTGATGTTGAAAATCAAACAAATTGGATAAAATGGTCATTCCATAAATATTACAAAAACCCACCAGTTTAATAAATACTAACTAGGTCCGGCGAGTTAACGGTTCAACTGCCCAAGTCGACCAGTTCCTAACGAGCAAGCTGCAACTCCGATCCAATTATAGAACCAGTCCGATTTTATATCTGGTCTATTAGTTTGACTGGTTCGACCATCGAACCGGATCGGGTTTCATAACTATGATTAGATGTACAAAAAAAGAAATAGCAGAGAAGCCGATATAAATATACTCTCAAATATACAAAATTGCACTGTGTTTTGTTAATTAATCATTCTAGTGCACCCTTTTCACACATTTTCCAATGTACTAAGTGAAATCATCACCAAAAGATGCTATGAAACTACGAAATAAGCTTTATCGGTTGTACAAGATAATTGTATGAAAGTGAAAAGAAACTTTGAAGAAAAAAATGTGTGATTTCTTAAAGTTTTAAAAAAGGTTGTGCAAGTGGTTTGCAAAATCTATGTCTAGTAAAAAAAATCCACTTTCTGCACTTTGTTGAAGTATTTCCCTCAACTTTTTTTTTTTTCATTATTTTTGTTGGAACAATCGTTTGAATCACTCACTATACAAGGAAATCAACATCTTGGAGCTGCAAGTACTCTTAGATTTCCATCCCGGATGGCATTAGCCAAGTCCCGGGGATTGCCTTCCAAATAATTTCTCATGAAAGCAGCTATAATTCCACCAACATATATTATCGTGGGTTCTCTGGACATCCCTTTTTGGCACAGGCAATATATGGACTTCATTCGAATCCCTGGAGCGCCATCATCTTGCATGTCAAATAACAGACAACCAATGGGTTATCCGTTGGAGTTTGATACTGATTGCTGATGGATAATTCAATAGGATTTAATAAGAAGATCATAAAAATCTAAAACTACTTTATATATATATGTCTGTGTGTGTGTGTGTGGGGGGGGGGGGGGGGTGTGTTTGGGGGTGGGGTGGAGGGGAACAATTGTTTGAATTTCTTTTGGATATATGCTGAAATTGGTAATAGTGGGAGATATAATTTAAATAAAAGTCTCGAATGAAGATAGTTGGGATTAAAAGTAGAAGAATATTGATCTAACTTTTCATTTCTCATGCAAGTTCTATGGCTCTGCTCATGTTTAAGTGGGTAGAGGGACACTCGACGTGTAATCCGAATTGGCGAGCAAGAGAGTTTAGTAATGAAAATAAAAACACGTAGGATTACCCAATAGAATTTGTTAAAAAGCTCTCGTAAACTGGTTAGGATTTGGTTAAATGCACTTTCGAGAGTTCCTGATCCCCATCCCTGCGTTTCTCTGTCTCCCTAACCCTGCAGGGATGAGACCCACAAGCCAACAACAGAGGCCTAACATTACAGAAGCAGATGTCAACCAAGTGTGATCATTTTAGGTGCTACTTTGCTAATTTCAGCCTTCAGGTTAGACATGTTAATATACACCTCTTTTGATCACTTAGCATGGTAGTTTTTTTTTTTTTTTTTTTGGGAAATTTGCACTGGGAAATTGGAATTGCATGTATAGATTGTAGTTTTTATGGGTTTTTTAGAACTGCTAATATAATGCATGCTACTGCCTTTTTGTTGACTTCGTTTCCTGGCCTAGATAAATGTCATAACAATTTCTTAAATACGTAACTGCAAACAGAGAAAAGAAAAAAAAATTTTGTGCCAGGCCAGGGAGTGAGTGATAAAACATGGATAAAGAGATTTGAGATTTTCGCTTCGTCTGGAGTTTTACATGTTGGAGAAACCCATCTGATGAATTTTAGTGTAGTCGAAAGCATCTAAATTCTCTTTTTCTTGAAACAATTCTGAAACTTCCCTCTCTTTATATCGGTTCAATTAAATATGGGACCATTTCTCCACTTTCTGAGAATTAAGTAATCTTCTTCAATAGCGTATGCTTCAAGCTTTCAGCACAACAATTTCTTTTCTTCTTCTGTTCTTTGACTTCTTTCCTTATTTATTTATTGGTGTATTTCTGATGCGTAGGTTTTCATGTTAACCAACATCAATGTAGGGAAACCACTTTGTTTTTTAGCTTATTTTGTTGGATTGGATTGATATTTGACTATTGGTCTTACGAATTTGGTTCTCTTCTAGGTACCAAGTAAAACATCCAAGAATGTTTCACAAAGCCTTGGAACAAAACCGATATCCTCACATAGTCTTTGTTGCAGAGTGAATCTGATGCACTATTGTAAATCTGCCCTGAATTAGGTGAGTGTTGATAGGTCTTTCAAAAACTTGTCTGTTTTTGGGATGGCATGGAGCAGATTGTCCATTATGATTTGTCAACTGTCGATCCTCTTCCTCCTCTTAAGCTTTCTGTTGGGAGCATCATCGGGGACGCACGTGTCTTTGATTGTGTCCTAGAATGGTGTGTCTGGGTTCATGGGAATGTTGGCACAGGTCAGTTGGAATTCTCTATACCACTATTCGGTGTCAAATCCAGTGCCAATCTCACTTATCACGTGATGATAGAAGAAATTTAAATGAATAACACATGACAAATTAAATAAACAGGACACTTGGCATAAATATAAAAGTGACACTGAATTGTCACCGGAAAAGTGGCACTAAGGATCCCGTGTAGGTATAGGAGACCTAAATTGACTTCTTTTACATGGTTAAAAGCTACTTGTCAATAAGATGAATAAATGTCTCACTCAATTAAAGCGTGTCAAAACACCTTAAGGAAATATCACTGGAATTAGGAAACATTATTATTATTTTGACATTGCTAACGTAGTTTAAGGACTGCATGAGCAATTTCGTTCCTTATTGTTCTTTGCCTACAAACAGTTTTTTAGCCATATTTCATTGTATCATTGAGCTTAGCAATCCTCATTTCTTCCTTTCTTGTTTAAAAAAAACATCATCATAAATTTATCTTTATTTCATTAAACTTTTTAACGACTACAACTATAAGAATTACTTTGGATGAATTTAATGCAACCAATATGAAGTATATAACTGAGAATTCCGGTAAGTTGTTTCTATTGTTTTTTTTTCTCTTTACTTGATAAGATTGTAATTAACCCATGAATTTAAAACTATTACAAACAAATTAAAACTCAACCCACAAAATAGTTAAATTTAAATTCAAGATCTCTAATTTCTTATAGTTTAACTAGCGAATGTTGCACTCAAAATTGACAGCACAGCTATGAATATCACGATATATGCTCAAAGAAAAAGTAACGGATAACTTCAAAAACCTCCCTTGAGGTTCCTGAAAATTGCAGACAGTTCCCCTCTAATTTGAATAATTACACTTGCACCCCTTGTTATCATGTTTCTTGTAACACGAAAATCCATTTGGCTGACATCAGCCAAAAATACCCAATGAATATCCTAAAATGCCCCAGCACGCTATTCCTCTCTCTCTCTTTTTTTTTCCCTAAAGAAAAAGCCATGAATCTTAAACCAACATGGGTGTCCAGATCCTTTTGCTCGTCAGCGTCATCACATTTAACTTATAAACAACACAAGCATCCTTTGCTACCTCCTCCTAAGAATCATTGAAGTAGGTAGGAGGTTCAACAACAGCTTTTTTCCCTATCATCCCCAGATAAGCCTAGTAATCTCCTTCATCTTGCAGAGGATCGAGGATTATGGAGAAAATCTCCTCAGCCACAAATTGATTCTTCTTATTCTTATAGTTGACTTGCAATCACAAATTTATCACCAGGGACAGCAATGACCTTGAATGGCCATAATTCCATTTCACTTTGAACAAATAAAATACAGAATATTTCCCAAATTAGTATCTCCGCATCTATATATCTTTCATATTTTGCAGTTTGTTAGTACACGAAGATCAACATAATGCATTCCATAACTGACAATCCCTTGCCAATACCAACTTGAAAACATCAAGCAAAATTTTTGAGCTTCATTTTAATCATCTGAGATAGATGGCCACCTAACTCTTCAAATACCAATCATCTACAAATTCCTTGGGCATACTTATCGCATATCTATATGGCCAAAGGCACTATTATTGATATCAAAGTGCATACCATCTATTCATCACCATCACTGCTAGGTGTGAAGTTCCTCTGCCGTATTACTACCATCACCATATTCAATCACTAAAGTAACCCTCCACATAAATCTACCATCAGCTCACTCACCTTAAACCCAAATCCAAGAAATTGTTATTTTTGTCCCTAGAGAATATATATTTCATATCTGCAAACACTATAATAAAGGATATGGCAAATGATGCTAGATGGTAGAGGGATTTTAGGGATTAAAGGGAGGGAGCAATTATAGACGTGAGTACACCTAAGATGCCCACTAAATGGATATCAAGGAGAAGAGAGAGAAAAATGGACATAAGAAAGTGAAAAGGTTATTAGTGAGTCTGAGTAAAGGAGACCGAAACAGAGACATAGGCAGAGAATGAATTGCATAGCGGTAATTGGGTGGTAGGAAGTAGAATTGAAAAACGAACCACTGGGCCAATGGCTCAGTGGCTATCAGGGAGGGACTTAAGTCCCTCTTTGGGCTGTAGGTTGAGAGTTCAAACCTCACCTGCAGCAAAAAAAATTTAAGGGTTGTGCCATAGCACTCCCTTGATCTAGTTGGGTCTGTATACCCACTAGCTCCTACCACAGCCTCCTTAGGCTCCCCCTCCCTCTAGATTAGAATAGAGTAGCTGTATACCTACTAGCTCCTACCACAGCCTCCTTAGGCTCCCCCTCCCTCTAGATTAGGATAGAGTAGGTTATACAAATGTATCGTTGCTGACAAAAAAAAAAGTAGAATTGAAAAACGAGGAAAGGGGAAGTAGAAGGAAAAAGTAGGCAGCTAATTACGACTTACAAACAATCAATAAGTCTATAGCGGCAAGTAAAGTTCATTCTTTCCTAGTTTTCCTAAAAATTAGGGCAAATTCCACTTTACCCCCTGTGGTTTAGTATTTTTTACATAACCCCCCTATAATTTCAAAAACTATATATAACCCCTTCATGGTTTGGATTAAAGTGTCAAAGTGACAGAAATGATCATTCGTAATGGAGTCACCTAAAATATCAAAAATACCCTTATGTAAAGTTAAAAATTATTTATTAATCAAGGGGGGTTATGTGTATATTTTGAAAATCATAAGGGGGTTATATGGTAAAGTATTAAATCATAAGGGGGTTATATGGTAAAGTATTAAATCATAAGGGAGTTATATGGTAAAATATAAAAATCATAGGGGATTAGTGTATCATGTATTTATAAGAGTAATTTCGACATTTTTAGAAGTTCCGTTACGAATGACTATTTCCGTCACTTTGACACTTTAATCCAAACCATAAAGGGGTTATGTATAGTTTTTGAAACTAGAGGAGGGTTATGTAAAAAAAAGGCTAAACCACAGGGGGTAAAATGTAATTTGCCCTAAAAATTATTTCTCCATGTAATTTGATTATTAAATGAAGGCTATTTCAGAGAATTTGCTATGACAAGGGAAGTCTGTGTAATTTTTCAAATTACAAGGGTACTGCCAGAAATTGTTAGAGACCTCGAGGGAGGTTTCTGAAAATATCCCAAAAAGTAAATAATTCAATCAAGCTTCGGTAATTCTCGAGTCTCGACTGTCCTGCCTCTCAACTCCCAGGTCGATTAAAACTAACAAAAGAAAAAAAAATGTGAGACTCGGAAGTCAACGGAAGTATCCCAAAATTCCACAAAGTCACCAGATCCCAAGTCGTCTCGCTGTCTCCCTAGCACATATTAAATGACAAATATTTGCTCACTAACTACTGGGCAGAAAGGTGATGCAAGTATGAGTTGATCAATTGAGGTCCTACTTTGCTTAATTCAGGTTAGACATGTTTGTTTGTTCCCCCTCTGCCTCAAAATTATGCATGCATTCCAAGACAATTTGCAGTTCTATTTGTTGGGTTTGTATGAATTTGAATTGCATGTATTGATTGTGTTTATGATGGGTTCTTTAGAACTGCTAGTAGTATAATGCATGACATATTGCCTCGTTGACTTCCTTTCCTGGCCTCAAAAGTTAAGCCGAAAGGATAGCCGTCCTTATATAACGTTTCTTAGATAACTACTGCAAACAGAAGAAAGCATATCTACCAGGGAGGAATAAAGCATGAATAAAAGAAATCTGAGATTTTTGCTTCATTTGGATGTGGGTAAAACCCATCTGAACAATTTTACTGTAGTTGAAAGCTTCTGAATTCTTATTCGATTGGACGGATTTTGAAACTTCCCCGTTATGTTTCTATTTAGTTAGACATAGGACAACTTCACTTAATGAGGATAATTATCTTGTTCAAGAATCTATTCTCCATTTCAGCCTTTTCTTTTTCTCTTTCTTTTTTTTTTGAATATTTTCTGATACATAGGCTGTCATGTTAACCAAATCAATTTAGGAGAACGAATTTTGTTTTGGCACATTTTGTTGGATTGGACGGCTATTAAACTTTGGCTGCACCTTTGAACTTGTGTCTTATGAACTTGGTTCTCTTATAGGTAGTATGTAATCTAGGTTATAAGATCATAGATCAATTAATGAATCCATGGAGCGAGACGTTTTAGATGTTTATGGTTTTTAACTGCAACGGCAGTTTAACTTCTTCACTAGAGCCTTCGTTACAAATTGAATCTGGTGCCTGACTCTAAATCTGCCCTGAACTAGGTGAGTTTGGATCGGTTTTTCACGAAGCTTTTGCAATGGCATGGGGCAACTTGTTCTAATATGGTACTTGTCTACTGTCCATCCTGTGTTTGCTCTTGAGCTTTCTGTGAGACGCATCATCAGGACGTTTGTCTCTGATTCTGCCGTCAGCTAATAAGTTACATCAATCCTTGATAAGTATGAAGAAAAGGTAAGGTTTCAACATGTCAAAGCCAAAGAAGAAATGGAATTAGCCAAGAGTTCAAATTTCTTCAAGAAAATGGTATGTGTATGTTTGACAAAGATGTTGAATGATTGCTTCTAAACAGTTCAAAAACTGCTGGTCTATAAAATAAATAAAGATCTCAATTAAGGTATGTCAAAATGTCTAAAGGAGAAAGATGATGTTTGAAAACCTTAAATAGCTAGAAACTCTTGTATTGAATAGGAATTATGAATCCAATAACTACAGCTTTTGATATTCTAAAATTTACCATTTTGAGTTACAGTAAGGTTCGTGACTATTCTTTTCCACTATCGGAGTATCCTCGTAGCTGATCTTCCTGTTCTGCCCACTTATTTGGACGCACATATTGGCGTAAACCTTGTGATTCAATGTCTATACTGTTTTTTGAACGTACATATCAAGGGAGGCCAACCATGTATTTGAAGCTGGCCAGTAAGATTGAGAAACTTTTTCATTTTTAACATAGCAGTAAACTTGATTTGCAATATAGCACAGTGTTATGGGAACTTTTATCATGAAAAAAGTGGTAGATTTGCACAATAGATTTTAGAAAAAGATGCAGTTTTAGTCTCCAATATTTAGTACATGTGTGGAATTAGTCTTTAAAGTTTCAGCCAAAAAAAAAAAAAAAAAACTGATCCCCAATGTCTAAAAACCTGCATGGTTTTAGTTCCTAAAATTTTGGTAAGAACAAAACGGTCCTCAATGCATCCAATTTAAAGCAGGTTTATGACAAGTAAAAAATTTTCTCATTGACAGAATTTAGTAATGTGCAGTAATGTGACTATTAAATTAAAAATAAAGCAAAGGACAAAATAATCACTGACTTCATAAAACAAAACTAAAGACCAATAACTCACATGCTAGTATGTGAGTAGCTAATTAACCAGTAAAAAAATTTGTCAAACTACAAAATTGAAACTAGTCATTGCTACCGACCCCAAGCAAAAAGCCCTAACACTTGGTTTTAAGCATATAGTTTAACAAAATTAATTTTTTTTGTTCTGTTAGTTAATTAGTTACTCATGTATCATGACAAGGGTTATTCTAATTTATTTTTGAAGTTATCTTTTGTTTTGCTTCATTTTTTACACTAACGAACACATTATTGAATGTGACTGTATGCCCTTTGTAATTGGAAAAATCTGCCAGTTGTAACTAAATTTGCTTCAAATAAAAAATATGGAGGACCAGATTTTCTTTCAATAAAATTTTAGAGGCTCAAAGAGCACAAGTACTAAAGATTGGCAGCGCTGCTCATTTTGGGCACAATTCACTCAGGTGTCAAATTTTGGGGACAAAAAATGCTTTTCTAAAATAAGATATGCAACTCGAGCTTTCTTATGGTATCTAATAATATCAAGTAATACAAAAGATAGAAATAATTTCCTAAACCTCCTTAAGATTTCTAACAATTACAACCATATCCCTTGATATTTGAGTTATTACACTTACTTCTTTTAGTGTTGTGAAAACACTATAATAGCCTTGACAATTTTACAAATCCTAAGTAGAAAGTGGTTGTAAAGGAAAAAGAAAACCGCATTTTGCAAATATTTTTGTATACAAAAGCTCTAATATCATCTCACTTAATACATTATATTCAATTCTTAGGTTATTTAAATTGACTTCTTGCTTAGTTTTGTTAAATAACTAACTAGTAGGGACGCATTTGTTAAAATTAGCTGCTTCACAAATTACTTAGCAAAGGAAAAAAATTAAAAAAAATCCAAGCATTAAAAAATGATGCCTTAACACATGGCTTAAATTTTGCTGCAAAGAACTATCTTAAAATTTTTACTTAGCAAGTAATGTTGATTTAATTTTTTTTTTGTAAATCAAGTAGGGGCAATATAGGATATTCATTAGACTTTTTGTGCTTGCATCACCGTTTGTTACCAAAACATACTTTTTAGGGGAGGTTTCTGTAAATTTTCAAGCCTGAAGGGAGTTGACTTATAAACCTCAGGAGAGGTTTCTAAAATTATCCCTAAAAGATACAGCAGGAATCTTCCAATGGTATTTGAGCATATTTTACCATGTTTTTAATTTCAATTTTTCACATTGGCATTTTATCATGCACTTGGTTGCCACACCATCTATCTTATTGTTAATGTCATGTTTACACTTTTTGAATGTCCCAAATGAAGAGTCGTCTTTCAAAAGTGAAAATGCTATTCATCAACTTCCCCATTTTGCTATTGAAAAGGTAAAATTTTCCATATACCAAATGAATCTTCAAATTTTCAAAATTTGAATTTGAGGCTATAGTGTCAATTCATTCCATGCCACTATTTAGACACAATAATTACATATTCCCTCAATAAATTGGTCTCTCAAACAAACGCCTCTAATTATGGGATAGAGGGAGTACTAAAAATAAAAAAGGTTAACCAAAAAAAGAATCTGGATATCCATAATAGCCCCATACCAACAACCCAAGTAGGGAACTGGCTTTTGGTATTTGAAATAAGTGGTTCCTTTATTCTTTACGTTTTTTAAAATAATTTGTATATTTTTGATAGCTTGAAAAACCTACTTTGGCTACGAAATTGGGCATTTTATCTGTATTTTTTATTTGATCTTTGTTTATGAAATGTGGTGTGGTTTTAAATAATGATGTTATGAACCTAGAAAACACTAGAATATCTTGTTTATTCTTAGCAGAACCAATTCCATCTTTATGAACCGCCCAACCGAGCTGTAGTTGAGATATGAGCCAGACTAATCGGATAGTAATTGGATTATGATTATGAACTGTCTCATCCGAGCTTTAGTTGAGCTATAGGCCGTGCTAATCAGAATTTTAGTTGACAACCACATATTGAAAGCCAATAAGATCGGACGGTAATTGATATGAGCCATACTAATCGGACAGTAATTGGATTATGATTATGAACTGTCTCATCCGAGCTTTAGTTGAGTTATAGGCCGTGCTAATCAGAATTGTAGTTGACAACCACATATTGAACGCCAATAAGATGCAATGTAATGCTTCTAACTTATATGGATGAATGTGATATGTCTATGACTGTTAATGACCATAAGTTTGCTATGGAATTATTTTATGATTCTGTATCATGATATTTATGCAAAGTAAAAGAACTTGTAGCATCCAAATTGGGCGTCCGAAAGGTGACAACTGCGGAGTAAGGTAGCAGCCGGAGGGAGATAGTAACAATGTTTTAAAAGATAAAGGCATTGGGTGGAGGGTTTAGTATCTCCCAACGGAGCTAAGCCCCGGCGTGTGAGGCGTAAGTCCCCAAATTTTTATTTTTAAAATAACTATGAATATGGTATATATATATATATTATAAAAAAGTCATTTGGAGACATAAATAAATATAATAAAATTAGATAAAATTAAAAAAATGTATACATATAAAGTATTATTATTGTATAACTCTAACTAATAATTTAAGAAACATACATATTAATATTTATTGTATAACTCTAACTAATAATTTAAGAAACATACATATTAATATTAGCTACACAAAAAGCAGAATAATTAATATTATAAAAAGTTCAATTTTAGAAACAAACTAGTCACAACTTAGAAGTCACCACAGTATCAAGCACTTAAATTACAAACACATAAATTCAAGTAAACATAAATTTCAAATGTTTATTGTTTCAATAAACAAACTTAACTAGTATAAAAAATAAAATACCAAACTAGCAACCATATTGCTTATAATACATAACAAGGAATAGTGCCAATAATTAGAAACAAACTGACAAATAAAGTGATACTGTTCATCAAAGTCAATATCATCCATTGATGATTTTGATCCCTGTCTTTTGATGTTTACAAAACAATTGGATAATACTAATATCTTTTCAATAAGAAAATTTTTCAACTCTGAAGTAATTTGATTCAAAAGCAATTGAAAGAAGATAAAGGAAGTCAAAAACTGTCGGATGCTCACAAAGATAATATCGGACGTCCGATAAACATGGCAGATACCAGACGATCACATCGGACGAAGAACATCCCCATTGGATGTCCGAAAGAATTGAAATAATTTTTCAAACTCTCTATCCACTTTCGGACACACAAAGAATTGCACCACCGAACGTCTGAAAGAATTAAAATGATCTCTCAATCTCTCTGTCTGCTTTCGGAAGCAAGCATCAGATGTATCGGATGTCCAATACTCCTAAAGGCTAGTTGATTCTTCAACTACTTTCTATCCGTTGGAAACCATAATGAAGCACTTTTCTGATCTCATATAAATAGTGAGAATACAAAATATACAAAAGGTAACTTTTTGTACACTGAGAATACAAAAGATAAATGATAGTTTTAGTGAGAAAACACTCTCTAAGAAATATTTATACTCTTGGTGGTGTAAGGTTCCTTGGAAACTTTTCATTTGTGAGAGAATACTTCAATAGTGTAGTTTTGTGAGGGTTATCCAGAGAGATAGTAAAACTTCCTAACTTGACCAAGTGAAGTTTGGGGTTAAGACGAAGTGAGCCTTTCTTTGTACACAAGATTAGTTGTATTTCATCAATTTGAAAAAGTTTATTTTGCGAATTGATTTTCAATCTCAAGAGGAGTTTGGTAGTCAATTGGTTTGCAATTCTTCTCTTCTTATTTACTTATTATTATCTTGTGATTCTTAAATTGCATATCTTTTCTACTTCTCTCAAGTGATATTGTTCATTCATTGATTGATTCATTGTGTGATCACTTAAAAAAGAGGGTAAATTTTATATTGAATAAAAAGTGCCGATAACTTGATTAATTTTTTAATCAACCTAATTCACCCCCCTCTTAGATTGTCTTCGAGCCTAATAATTGGTATCAGAACTTGGTTTCCTAGAGATTAACTTCAAAGCAATTTAGGAGCAAAGATGACAACCAACAATGTCATGTTTTTTGAAGGATAATCTGTAACTAGACATCCTATGTTTAATGGGTCAAATTATGTGAGTTGGAAAGAGAGAATGATTATTTTCTTGCAATCGATTGAAATTGAATTATGGTTTATTGTTAATGAAGATCCATATGATGCCTTAATAGAAGATGAAAATACTTATGAATTTAGACAAAAAACAAAAAATGAATTAATTGCAAAGGATAGAACTCATCTCACTTTAAATACAAAAGTTATGAATGTGTTATATAGTACTTTAGAATCAAATGAATCTATTAGGGTCAAAAACTGTAAGTCGGTTAAAGAAATTTGGAACAAATTGAGAGAAATTCATGAAAGTAGTGAGAATGCTAGAGAACAAAAGAACTCTATCTTAGTCATTAAATATGAGTCGTTTAAGATGGAATCTCATGAAAATATTGATAAAATATATTGTAAATTTAATGATCTTATTAAAAATTTAGAGGTTCTGGAAAAGGAATACTCTTTAGGAGAGAAAAATAGAAAAATTTTGAATGTTTTGTCCAAAGATTAGGAAAGTAAAGTAACTGCTATTGAAGAGACGAAATATTTGAATTCAATATCTATTGAATCTCTTATAAACTCTCTAACATCTTATGAGTTAAAACTTAAGACCAAGGTACAAGAAGAAAAAGATGCAAAAGTTAAAAGGAGTATTACTCTAAAAGCATCTCAAGATGAAGATGACTCGGTTTCACTGAATGATGAAGATATTGTTGATAATGATCTAACTCTCATCACAAAAAGTTTCAATAGAATCCTCAACAAAAAGAGATTTAGAAAAGGAGAATCTAACCATTCGAATTCCAATCAATTCAACAATATAAGAAACAAAGGAAAGCAAGAGACCAATAAAAAATAAGATAACAAATGCTATGATTGCGACCAATTTGGACACTACATGAATGAGTGTCCAATAAAAAAGAAGAAAAAAGGAAAAGTTAAAAGTAAACCAAGATTCAGCAACTTCCAAATTACATGGAATGAGTACAATTCCGATGGTGAAATTGAAGAGGAAGAAAAATCTGCTCAAATGGCTTTCATGACCATTAGAGATGATGAAGTAACAACTTATAACCCTCAATTTGATAGTGATGATGAAACTGATGATGATCTTAAATCCTTCATTGAAAAATTGCATGATAATTTGAAAGAATCTTATGTTAGAATAAGGAATTAAAACATAAAATTAATTTTCTTCTTTAGGACAATGCACATTTTTTTTAAGAAAATAAAAAAGTGAAAACTGAAAATAATTACTTGAAAAAGGGTGAGATTGATCTATAAAATAAGATTGATAGAAAAACAAGAATTTGTGAAATGTTTAAAGAGGAACAAGGTGATTTGAAAAAAAGAATGGACAATCTAAATGAATTTTTTCAACAAAAAATAAAACTATTTTCAAGAAAATGGATCAAAATCTCATCTTGGTACTCATAAAAAGGGGATATATTTTGGTACAAATAAATTTACTATTCATAAAAGAAGAGAAGTAAGATTTGTTCAACCTTCTCATATAAACAACTCTCTAATTATGCGTAGTTTCTGTTGTCAAAAAGGTCACATAAAAAATGATTGTTATGTGAGAAAGAATATGAGAAAAGACATAAAATGCATGTGGATAGTTAGACATGATATTAATTCTCGAGAACCAAAAAATTAAATGGTACCAAATATTATTTCTTGAACTCTTGTGTAGGTGAATTTAGTGAACATCATTAAAAAATCAAAGTGATTCATAAACAGTGAATGTTTAAGACACATGATCGGTGATTCATCACAATTCATTAACCTCAATCCAAAATCTAGTGGTAAACTGACATTTGGAGATGATATGAAAGTTAAAACAATTGGAGTAGGAGATGTTCGTAAGAATGGTGAGACTTTTGTTCATAATATTCTTTTAGTTGATAATTTGAGTTATAACTTATTAAGTGTTAATCAATTATGTGATAGAAATTTGTTTATTTTATTCAAAAATCATGAATATTTAGTTCTTGATTCAAAATTTAACATCATTTTCAAAGGAAAAAGATTTAATGATATCTATGTTGTGATTCTTGAAAATATTAATTTCTCTAACTTTCAATGTCTTAAAGTGTCAAATGAAAATTCTTGGTTGTGACATAGAAGGTTTTGTCATTTCAATATGGATTTGTTAAAAGAAATTTTCAAAAAGAATTTTGTTAGAGGTTTGACAAAAATTAAGTTTGAAAAAGACAAAATTTGTGATGCTTGTCAATTTAGAAAATAAATTAAAGTCTCTTTTAAATCCAAAAATTGTGTTTTTATTTCAAGATCATTAGAGCTTTTACATCTTGATTTATTCGGTCCTACACAAATTGCTAACTTAGGTGGTAAGAGATATTGCCTAATAATTATTGATGATTATTTTAAATACACTTGGGTGATTTTTTTTGTTCATACTCTAGAAACTTTCAAAAATTTTGTTTTCCTATTTGCAAAAGTTCAAAATTTACTTGATTTGAATATTGTTAGAAGTGACAATGGTTCAAAATTTAAATTTTGTGATTTTTTGAAATTTTGTGATCACAATGGAATTATACATGAGTTTTCAATTGCAAGATCTTCAACAAAACGATATTGTTGAAAGAAAGAATAGAACCCTTCAAGAAACTGCAAGAACCATATTAAGTGAATGTAATTTGCCAAAATATTTTTGAATCGAGACCGTAAATACACCATACTATGTAATGAATAAAGTTCTTTTGAAATCAATTTTGAACAAAACTTCTTATGAGTTAATTTTTAGTAAAATGTCAATTTTTGGATATTTCAAAATTTTTGGTTGCAAATGTTTTATCTTAAATATCAAGCAGCATCTTGAAAATTTTGATAAGAAAACTGATGAAGGTATTTTCTTGGGTTATTGTGAAAACAAAAGAGAATATAGGGTCTACAATAAAAGAACTCTTGTTATAGAAGAAACCATACATGTCACATTTGATGAAACTAATGATGATATTTTTAAGAGTTGTTGTGAAGATGATGATATAGGTGTTCAAAAATGATTCAAGAAATTCACGATTCAAGATGAAGAAAATACTCCATTAGAAGACAAATAAAAGAACGATAATTTTCAAAAAAATCAAGCATTAGAAGAAAATGACAAGAATTTTGGTATACCTAAAGATCTTCCAAAAGTTTAGAAGTTTGCTCAAAATCATCCCAAAATATTTATTATTGGTGATCCATTCGAAAAAGTAAGAACTCGCTACTCATCTAAACAATTAATGGATAATTTTGCTTTAGTCTCATTTTGAGTCTAAAAATATTGATGATGATTTGAAAGATGAAAATTGAATTTTAACCATGCAAGAGAAATTAAATCAATTCGAAAGAAACAAAATTTAGACATTAGTTGAAAGATTTCAAAATCATCCTATTATTGGTACCAAATGGGTCTTTAGAAACAAATTAAATGATAAAGGTGAAATTGTGAGAAATAAAATTAGACTAGTGGTTAAGGAATATGCTTAAGAAGAAGAAATAGATTTTGATGAAACATTTACTCCCATAACTAGATTAAAATCAATTAGAATGTTTATCGCATTTGCATGTTTCAAGAATTTTAAATTATTGCAAATGGATGTTAAAAGTACTTTTTAAATGGTTTTATTGATTAAAAGATTTATGTTAACCAACCTTCCGATTTTAAAAATGAGACATATCTAAATTATTTATTTAAACTTTCAAAAGTTTTGTATGGGCTAAAGTAAGGTCCAAGAGTTTGGTATAAACGTTTAAGTGATTTTTTGGTTGAAAATGATTTTAAAAGGGATATTGTGGATATCACTCTTTTTACTAAACATAATTCCAATGTTCTTCTAATTGTGCAAATATATGTGGATGTTATTATTTTTGGTGCTACGAATGAGTGTTTATGCAAAGATTTTTTCATTATTATGCAAAATGCGTTTAAAATGAGTATGATGGGAGAGTTAAATATCTTCCTTGGGTTCTGAGTGTTTCAAACTCAAGATGGTACATTCATTAATCAAGTAAAGTATACAAAGGAACTTCTCAAAAGATTCGAAATGAAGGATTCGAAACCAGTTAGAACACCTATGTGTACATCCATCAAACTTGACAAAAATGACGAAGGAACAAAAATTAATGAGAAGAAATATAGAGATATGATTGGTAACTTATTTTATTTAACCGTAAGTAAACCAGATATTATGTTTGTCATTTGTTTGTGTGCTTGTTTCCAATCTTGCCCTAAAGAATCTCATTTAAATGATATTAAAAGAATTTTTAGATATTTAAAGGGAACCTTGAATTATGGTCTTTGATATCCAAAATGTCATGAATTTGCTTTATGTGATATTTCAAATGCTGATTTTGGTGGGTGTAGGATAGCTAGAAAAAGTACTAGTGGTGCATGTCATTTTCTTGGTAATTATTTGGTATTATGATTTAGCAAGAAACAAAATACTATCTTTTTGTCTACGGCGAAAGCGGAATATGTAGCCGCCGGTGCATGTTGTGCTCAATTGTTATAGATGAAAAATATTTTGAATAACTTTGGATTAGTGTATGACTGTGTGCCTATGTATTGTGATAACACGAGTGCCATAAATTTAACAAAAAAATCCTATTGAACACTCTAGGACAAAGCACATAGACATAAAACATCATTTCATTCGTGATCTTATCCAAAAAGATAAAATTTGTGTAAAATATATTTGTTCGAAAGACCAAATTACTGATATTCTTACAAAAGATTTACCCTTAGATCAGTTTACATTTTTAAGGATAAAATTGGGTATTTTGAAAAAGACTATCTAAAATTTTTTGGTCAAGCTTTATCGGACGTCCGACAGTAGATGAACGGACGTCCGACAGTATTCTAAGTTATTTTTCAAAAAAGTTTTGCATCAGACGGTAGTGTCGGACAATTCTTTTCGTTCGGCCATCCGACACTCAAAAATGGCATGTTATAAAGAAGTTTTTCTTTTCATTTGGTTCAGAAATAACCGTTCTCTCGGACACTCTCTTTCTCTTCCCTCCAACTTCAAAAATTCAAATTCGTTTCTTCTCAAAATACATTTCTAAAAATTGATTTCCCAAATAATCTCACAGCCCCTTTGCAAACAGATTAGCATCTAAACCTTTTTCTAACTATCAAATATTCACCCGATCCTAAATTTAATCAGAAAACTTAGTTTCTAAAAACTCACCCACTTTGACAGATTTGAGCATTCATCTTCGTCTAGATAGCAAGGTTAGTCCATTTCATCCACATTCTCATCACATTCTACAAGAAAATCATTCCACATTTCACTATGGTTCGATTGAGAGGTGGGTCTTCTAGTACCGGACGCACAACCTTATTCAGAAATGAAGAAATTGTGGTGCTATCAACAAGAAAATCTACTCGTCGGCCAAAAAAAACACAATGATAAAAGGAAACGGACTGATCAAACCGAGCCACAATCTACCACATTGTCCAGATTCATCGATGATGATGCCAGAGACAAATTTGAGTGGATTTCACAAAAAGGTTTCATCACTCAAAGAACCATCATTCCCTCTGAATTCCGTAAGTTTGATTTAGACCCTGCTCTTAAGTTTTTTGAATTCTAAAAATGGTCTCATGTTCTGTCTCTGCCCAACACCTACTACCCCAAAATGTTGCATCAGTTTTTTACCAATTTTAGTAAGGGTAGTTCTCATACTGAACTCATTTCTCGTATTAATGGAGTGGACATTCTTCTTACTCCCGATGTTGTCAATCTTGTTTTGAAAACAAAAATTGAAGAAGGCTGTCATAGTAAAATTGTAAATTTTTTCTTATATGAAGAATTTTCAACTGCTTATCATCATTTTTAGACTGAAAAATTAATAGCTTACTTTAACACTCGTTTTAACACACCTACTGAGGCCAAATTGGAGGATCTAAATCCTCAAAATCTGATCATTTTTACAATTATTTCAAATCTGCTAGTTCCTACTGATGGTCATAGGACTGATCCAAACAAAATGAAACTTTATCTATTTTATTGCTTTGTTGAGAAAATTTGAATTGAATTTGGTTTTGTCATGTGTAAATTTCTGCTCAAACTCAGTATTGACAGCAGTAGGAAACTTTCTTATGAAAAATTTTTAAGTCCAATTTTTGCTCATTTTAAAATTTCTTTCATTGGAGTATCTCCAAAAGAAAACTCCTCCTCTGTTTTCACCAAAGCATATTTTGAAAGAAAAAATATCAGATTTTTTGATGGCCACTTGTGTTATAAGGAAGCCATCTTGGAGTCTCGAATCAAAAGTCGTCATGAAACCTCTGTTACTTCTAGACCTTCCAAACAGCCTCGTATCACTTCACCCTTTTCCATTCATTCTCAAAAACCCTCTACTCAACCTATTTCATCCACTCATGAAATCATTTGCCTACTTGAAAAACTCAAGAAACATGTTCTTCTCCTTGAAAATGGTCTAATGATGATCATGACACCTGAACAACAGGTTACATTTTTTGATAAAAGAAATCTGCTTATGCCTTCTGTCCCACAAGAAAAAGAATATACATATCAAAAGGAGCCACAAACTAAGTCCATTCCTCTCACTATTAAAGTTGATGTCTCAAACTCTCAACCTACTCCTCAGGATCCTCTAACTTCATAAAAAGACAAGACTCTAGCCACTAATGAAAGTGAAGGAGATGATGAAGAGACTGAAGATAAATTGGATCTCTCTCTATTTTGTCTTGCAAGGAGAAGGCCTGAATCATCAAAGATCACACTTTAGACACTCTAGAATCATTTGCACTTTATATTAGGATGCATTTTTAATGTTCTTTTGTAATTTTCTTTTGATACTTCTGATGTTTTGAACTGAGTTTCCTTTGATATTTTTTGAATGGCTAATGAATTTTGGTTGACATGGATTTTGGTATGAATATTGGCCTTATTGATGTTCATTGGTATCATTGGTATCCTTGGCTGATTGGTATCTTTTGATATTATTGGTTGATGATGGTTGCAACTGTTGTTATTTTTTATGACAATTACTCCCTAATTTTATGATGACAAGAAGGGGGAGAAATTACTAAATGGATGATGGTTTTGGATGCTATGAGTAAGAGAGAGTTTTTGCTCAATTTTTTTTAAGATATTATGTCAACTATGTTGGTACTTAATGATTTTGGATGCTATGAGTAAGGGGGAGCTTTTGCTCAATTTTCTCTTTATCATCCATTGTTTTGTCATCATCAAAAAGAGGGATACTAATGATCTTGATCAATGTCTTTTGATATTTACAAACTAATTGGATAATACTAATATCTTTTCAATAAAAAAAATTTTCAGCTCTGAAGTAATTTGATTTAAAAGCAATTGAAAGAAGATAAAGGAAATCAAAAGGTGTCGGACGCTCACAAAGATAATATCGGACGTCCGATAACTGGACAGATACCAGATGATCATATCGGACGAAGAACTTTCCCACCGGATGTCCGAAAGAATTGAAATAATTTTTCAAACTCTCTGTCTGCCTTCGAACGTACAAAGAACTTCATCATCGGACGTCCGAAAAAATTAAGATGATCCCTCAATCTCTCTGTCTGCTTGTGGAAGCAAGCATCGGATGTATCAGACGTCCGATACTCCCAACGGCTAGTTGACTATTCAATTACCTTCTATCCATTACAAGCCATAATGAAGCACTTTTCTGGTCTCCTATAAATAGTGCATAATCAGAAACTTAAAAATAACTTTTTGCACACTGAAAATAAAAAAGATAAATAGTAGTTTTAGTGAGAAAACACTCTCCAAAGAATATTTGTACTCTTGGTGGTGTAAGATTCCTTATAAACTTTTCATTTGTGAGAGAATATTTCAATAGTGTAACTTTGTGAGGGTTATCCAAAGGGATAGTAAAACTTCCTAACTTGACCGAGTGAAACTTGAGACAAGGAGGAAGTGAGCTTTTCTTTATACATAAGATTGGTTGTATTTCATCAATTTGAAAAAACTTGTTTTGTGAATTGATCTTCAATCTCAAGAGGAGTTTGGTAGTCAATTGGCTTGCAATTCTTCTCTTCTTATTTACTTATTATTATCTTGTGATCCTTAAATTGTATATCTCTTCTAGTTCTCTCAATTGATATTGTTCATTCATTGATTGATTCATTGTGTGATCACTTAGAAAAGAGAGTAAATTTTATATTGAGCAAAAAGTGCCCATAACTTGATTAACTTTTTAATCAATCTAATTCACCCCCCTCTTAAATTGTCTTCAGCCCTAACATCCATGTCATCATCTTGATCTAGTGTATATACACTAGGTAATTTTTTTCAATAGTTGATGGTGGTTCTGAAATTTCTATCACATCACAAGATCTAATTTACAGGTAACAATCTCTTTTTCATTACTGTTTTTGCCTAATCATATATTATGTTTCAAATAAATTCATATCAAATTTACTCAATGTCTCAATATAATAGATAGTAAATTAGCTATAACGTTGAATCTTATAAAGTTAAAAACTTAATAGATGAAATTAAATCTTTATTTTCTTTTTTTTAACACAATATGTGGGGTGTAAGCTTTAGCACCCCACTTCAGAGGCGCACCCAAATGCCTTGGGCATAAGTCTAGGGATAGTATTGGAACGCCCCACCTTAGGGCGAGCTCTACGCCCCACTTTAGAGGCGCACCCAAACACCTTGGGCGTATGTCCAGGGACAATATTGGAACTCCTCGCCTTGGGACTCGCTCTGGAGCTCACCCTGCAAACGCTTTTTAAAACATTGGATAGTAGTATATATAGAGAAGATAAAGGTAGCAGCAGAGTAATTGAAGTATGGAGGAGAAGCAGGAATGGTGGCTTAGATGGCTAAGAAAGAAATATGAGAGATGGTGGTAATGTGTGTGTTTGGTGTTTCTTGAGATTTTTTTAGTCTTTTATGGGAAATTTTTTATTTATTTGAGAGTTTCTGAATCTTTTTCCTAAAAATATCAAAAGATTATTATCTAATACCATTGCTAGAATTTAATTCTTTTGTTTACCATACGAATTTTACAAGTATATATATTGTTATGGTACAACATGATGAAAGAAAAGAATTTTTCAATAATCAGACAACTAATAGGCAATTGCAAGAATATATCACAATTAAACACAATTTTCAAAGTAATTCATAGATTTCTCAAATTAATGAATGCGGGGATGCCTACTTTCCATTGGTAGGGATTTTGTTTCTTTTGCTTTTATTTAGAACAACATATTTTGATAGAAATTGGCACTAAAATCGCAACCATTTTTAAGTTTGAGCTTTTCTTTCAAATAAACTTTTTTCTTTTACAAAAATATATTACTATTTTCATTCAAAATGTAAGCTCATGTATAGCAAAATTCAGAATAGTAGTTTTAACTATAAAATCAAAGGCTCAAGTGATGTGAACAGATTATACTGATAATGTATATACTATCACAATTAAGGATATCGAGTACCGAAGAACATTTCAGTGACTTGGTAGAATAATTTCAACTTCTCACAAATGGCATTACAAACTACCCAATCATCATCATTTGGCAAACTAGTGTAGTGTTTCTCATGCACTTTAACCCATGGAAATACGTCTTTATAAATTGCAGCCATTTGTAACATTAAAAAAGTCGAATTCTAACGGGTTTTACAATCCAAACACAACTTTTTAGTAGAAGAAATGCACCATTGGTGAGCCGCTTCTTCAAAATTTTCAATTCTAGCAGCAGAAGCAGTCCTCCAATACACCACACTATCACGAATTCTTTCAATACCACCCGATATCATTTCTAAACCATCTTTGACAATCAAATTTAAGATATGGGCAGCACAACACATTTGAAGCACTAGACCATCTATCAACAAATCACTCACATTTAACTTTTCCAACAAACAATTAAAAGACCATCATTGGTGGAACAGTTATCTAAGGTAATCGTAGATATCTTATGATCAATATTCTAATCCATCAATGAACTAAGAAGCATATCACTTAACACTTCTTTGGTATGTGGAGCAAGAACATAGATAAACCTAAATCAAGAAAAAAATAAATTGCTCATGTATAACAAACAATTAACATAATTCAAGTTTTTAACTTTTGAAAACATACCTAAAAATTTGACTTTTGTAAGATCCAATAATCATCAATATAATGTGCAGAGATAGCCATGAAGCCTCTCTTTGTGTTGTTAGAAGTCCACATATCTATTGTAATTGCTATCTTACTTCCAAGCTTCTCCAAGGTATTACAATTCTTCAATCTTTGCAATTCATAGATCTTCAAAATATCTCCTTTAATTGTATTTCTTGAAATAAGTTTAAAAGATGGCTGCAAACTCTTAACAAATTTTCGAAAGCCTATATGATCCACAATAGATAATGGATACTCATGCAATACAATTGCAGATGCAAGCTCATGGCATGACTGTTGTTGATCGAACACATAATTGTGCAATTCTTGTTTGCCGTCATTCTTTTTACTACCACTTCGAAGTAACATTTGCCAAATATCTTTTTTTAGGCTTTTGAGCACATCTTTTTTAATGATCATACAAGGTACTTGTCCCATGAGTGCTACCTATCTTGTATTTTTTTTTACAATACTTGCACACACCATAAAAAATGCTATCTTCACCTTTCTCTCTATCAAAGTGTGCCCAAACTTTTGATTTTAATTTTCTTTTTCCTCCTTCAATTTCATATTCATCTTCTTCAACTGCATTTGTTAAGTCAATTGATTCAACATTCATTGATTGTGGAGTTGATGAATCATCCCCTTGTTCAGATGCAATTAGATTTTCAGATTGATTCATTGTGATAAGAATTCTACAAAGACAAGAAAGCAAATAGTACAATAAATGGACTGCTCACAATGATGAATTTCAAAATAAATCATATAATACAGCAAATTTGGATAAAAATTTGTTTTTTTTAGTACGTAAAATTGCAGACAAGTTTTATCAGACTCCAGGAAGCAATCAGTTGTATAAAAGCTTGTCTTAGTTACTAAGGTGCAATAAACTTAAAGTCACACTATTGAAGAGGGATCCATACCAGGCCCAAATGGCAACGAAACTCTGAAGTAGCCAACTCAAAAAATTTCCAGCAAAAGATGAATCCCATAATGGTTCAATTCAAACAGACTCCTCCAAGAAATACTTTAACTCACAATGCTAACTTCCTAATCCTAATAAGCAACCAGAAGTCAAAAGCTATAGACAACAGGTAGAAACCAATACTATCACTTGCTAACAATGTTGAAAGGCTGAATAATTGCCAAGTTAAACAAGCTGAAAAAGCCCCTTAACCCGCTAAAGAGTGGAAATAGATAGAGCTATATGGCAGCCCCATCATCAAGTCTAACAAGAAAGGACAAGTCAAACTGCCAGGGGAACTACTCCCATTTAAGAACAAAAATTGCAAGTAAATCACAAATAGCAATGGAATTAGAGTTGACAAAATCATCCATGACCAAATTAGTCTTCTTTAAGCCTTATCACTTCTCCTACTCAATCTAAATCATGCTAAAGTAGATAAATTTGTAGCAAGCCCGCAAGAAACCATCATACCAGAAGCAAAAGAACCCCAACCTAAGATGAAGTGAAAAATTAAAACGTACCTGAATCCTGATTAGCGGCAGATGAAAAGCAGGGAGCCAATTTGGGGACTGTAAGAACAGAATGGCAGGCCAAAATTCGAGCTACTGCTACAGGCTGGGCTCGGCCAGTCGGGTGAGGAGAAAAGAAAAAAAAAACAAAAACAAAAACTAAAGAGAAAGTTGAAGTGTGGACTGTGGAGGAAGGGATGGGAACTGATCCAAATAGCTTGCTTAATTATTCTTTCAGTTGTTGGCTTGTTGCGGCGGTGCGGCTATTGCCTGTTGGCACTAAGAGCTTTGGCCTTTGTAAGTGAGGGTGCAATTTTAGGAAATTTAGGATCGTATTATATATATATATATATATATATTAATTGTATGTGGGGGACGAGGCGGGGAATGGGGGGGTGTATGTTGCCCCACCCCCCGCCCGTTTTAAGACGGGGGGAAATATTTTGCCCCCACCCCACCCCATTCCTACTCCTGCGGGCACCCGCTCCCATTACCATTCCTAATCACAATTAGATGTACGATATATATATACAAAATTTGGATTTCAAATTCAAATTTGGATTATGTGTTATGTATCCAATGGTGAAATTGTATCCACTGTTAAAATATTAATCCTAATTTTAACTATCTTCCTTGCATAACTTTTTTCATCGCTCTTCTTCATCACTTTCCCATTTTAATTTTTTTGGATGGTAGTAACAATAATATTTTGGATACACTTTGCTAATATTGTAAGAATTAATCTTATATATACTGTCAGTGTATCTACTAGCATGAATAGATAAGAGTTGGGTTTAAACTTGGATCACTCCCCAATAAAATTGGATCATGTGAGCAGGAATAAAATTGATATTCCCAGTTCTCAAACTGACACAACAACTCCTATTGGAGCATTTAGAGATTATAGCATAATGACAAGAAAATAAGAAATTGGAGGAAAAAAATTAAAAGCATGGAAAGAGCAAAATTGGCTTTGGCATGTGGTTGAAGAATGAATGAGAGGAAGTGTTTATCAAGATTATGATCCTAGGAGAAAAGGGTTGGGGTTTTTGAGGCAGGGGGTTGTTCTTTTTGTGGGGGAACAATTAATCTTAAATCAAACTTGAACATAAAAAACAGATGCAAAAATATAGATGAAGAACACACGAAACTACTATTTGTAACAATTGGAAACAGATTTATAGTAATTCTAACACATGCAAGTTTGCCAATTATGAAACTTGCTGTTTGTTGGATCAAAGGAATTTAAAGAAATAATCCAAGAATTTTGTGATCCAAATTACACAAATTTGTTGGAAATATCAATTCTAATGCTATAAACTTAAGATTGAACTCAACCATATATTAAATTACATGCATGCTGAAGTTTCTATGATCAGCTTCTCTCAAAGGCTTCTATGATCAATTCTAATGCAAGTTCACATTGGAATTGTTTATGAATTAATTTCTGTAATTAAAAACAAGTTTTCCAATCCGAATCAAGACGATCAACATATAGTTAGCTGCAAACTACGTTATGACATTAGGTTGCATTTGCTTATGGATTAATTCTGTAATAAAAACCAAAAGTTTTCCAAATCCAGATGAAGAAGAGAATACCTGCAAGAACTGATGTGGTGACCAGAGGAAGCGGTGGGTGGCCCAAGAGAGCAGGTGTGAATTGTCTGTCTGCTCAAGACGGGAGAAATTAGAGAATTAGAGAACATGTAGTGAGAGTGAAAGCTTTAGAAATATACTTGAAAGTTTACAAATTACATTCTGAATTTGATTGATTGATCACGGCAACTTTTTATTTCTTTGGCAACAATCTGAGAGGAGTGAAGAGCAGCAGAAATTGAAGAAAAATTGTGCTAACTTTTTGTTTGTATTCAGGGTGTAAAAGGTTGACGGCTTTGGACTTTTCTTTCACCATGCAATAATGCACAGCCAACTTTGTTAAAAGTCCTATCTAGAAACTTTAACGGTTGATTACTGCAAATATTTTTTGAGTCCTGATTTCTAGTTTTCTTCTTTTGTTTCCCCTTTATTTTTTTTGGTCAACGATTCTTTTTCCTTATAAATTAGAAATGGTTTGTGAAAAAATAATTTCTTGGTCCACTAATTTTTTTTTTACAATTTCACGTAAATTGCTTCTTAAGAAGAAACCATGCCCAAAGAACTAAAAAGGTCATTGAGTAGCTGTTTGTGTGATTGAGTGCTTTTGTCTGGTGGTGTTTGATGGTCACTCTAGTCAGATTATGCTGAGAGTCAAATTAGTTTCATGAAGGTAAAGAGAAAAGCAAACTTTTAAAAACACAGTTTAGCCATTGAAACTATCTGTATCCAAGCTAATCTGTGTATGTCGACATACCCTCTTTAGAACTATAGGCCCCGTTTAGCAAGTGAATTTTTTGAATGTTTGTCTAAAATTTTACTGTAATTTACTGTAGAAGTTGTAGAAATTTTTTTTGAAATGTGTAAATTTTTGGATATTTTGAAGTGTATAGTTTAAAAATTTTAAAATTTTTTTTGAAATTACTGTAAATAAAGTTGTTAAAAAACTTGTAGTAAACAAACTTGGTCAAAAATTTGCTTGCCAAACAAGGCCATAGTTTCTTCTCTTTTCAAGTGATAGCATCATTTGGCTCTTAGTATTTTGTTATTTCCATGGTACCCTCACATCTCATATCCAAGTTCATATGTTTTAATGGGATGATAATTACTAAAATGAAACTTTTCCTCTTCCAAAGTTCACTATACTATATTATAAGACAAAAATGAAAAAGGAGAAAGAGAAAGGTCATTGCAATTAGACATCTTAAAACACTTAAACATAGATTTTAAAAAATCCTATGATACCTTTTGGGTACCATTCCTTTAGTTTGTATCTCTCATTAAATATAACTACCATTTTAAACCCGTGCATATATTTCAAATCAAAATAATATTGTATATATTTATATATTGTGGTACAGAGTAATATATATATATATATACTAAAAGTTTTTAAGAAGTGTATGTTTAACATGTTGAAAAAAATTTAATTTATAATGTTTACATGATAGAGGAATTGTTAATGCATTTAATGAGAGGGTTAGGTTGGATGGTAAGGTGAGAAGAATTTTCTTAAAAAAATAATTTATCAATATCCGACAAAATATATTATGTTATACCCATATATCAAAACTTATAATATAAAAAAATAAATTATAACCAATTTATTTTCTTCAATTTTTAGAAAAAAATTCTTTCTCCTATCTTGTGCCCCTAAAATTGTTGACTGCATTTAGATTAGCATTTGTCATAAACTTTAATGTAGATTTTTTAAAAAAATCTCTGCAATATGTATTTTTAGAGTTCTCAAAATTATTAAAAATCACCATTCTTGTGTAGATTTCATATCCCTACGGCCCTTCGTCTTTTCTCCTTTCTCCGCCCATCCTTGTAATCCACATTTTTTTTTTCTTCAGCCTTTCCTGCCACTTTTCAACTCCTCACCATTCCCTTCCCTCTCCCACCCACCTAACCTCTAGATTCATATCCCTGCGACCCAATATATTTAAATTTACCTACCATAATGAAAATATAAAACTAAAAATTGATTACAATGGTTGCAATTATTAGCATCTAAAAATTGAAATGAAAAGCTGATAATATCTATAATACTTCAAGTACTACAATCAATATATATATATATATATATATATATATATATATATATATATATATATATATATTAACATAGGAAATACATATTTACATATGAAGACAGCAATAAGACTACATAAATAATTAATGATACCAAAAGACATCCTGAGTGTTTGGGTTTTGCATTCTTATTCAAATGTAATCAGAGTCAAATTTGGCTCAGATATATACAAATTAAGTAGTATCTTCGGGTCGAATGTTTTATATCTTTCTCTTAAACTATAATCTTACTTTTTAAAATTTTTTGGTAGAATTAGTATTGTTATTATCATTATTTTTATCAAAAAATGAATCTTTCAAATAAAAATTTCCACGTTAAAAGGCCAGTAGTACTTTTTTTTATATTTAGTGATTTCATAATTTAGATTTCATGAATGGTACCATTCTTAATTTTTTAAATCCATGACATTTCATTTCGTTTTTGTTTTCTATTTAATTTCACCATTTTACTTAGAATTACTAAGCTAATAGATAAAATATTATCATTTACTTTTTTTACTTTTACTAAGTTTGGCAATGTTTTCTCTTTATTTACCCTCCCACTAATAAATTTCAAATCAAATTCCTATATAATTGGAGACACTTCTTATTTATTTAAATTAGAAGGGCACGAAAGCCACTTCTTATTTAGGAAAATGTTATTTGCACTCCATTTTTTTATAATTTGCAATTCCACCATTTATTTAATCATATAGTCTAATTAATGAAAACCATATGATCAAAATGATTATGGAAGTGTGAATAACAAAAATGGGAGTGTAAATAATATTTCCCCTTACTTATTATTTAAATTAAGAAGGCATGAAAAGGCTGTTATATTTGTTATCTCTTCTTATGATTTTATAGAAGTCTTAATTGGAGTAGAATTGTAAATAACACAATGTAATTAGGAAATGTGATGAGTTGAAGTTTGAATAGGATAACATGCGTGTGAGAACCCTCACTTGAAACCCTAATTTCCCCTAAATACATGCTTTATTCTAAGATTTAGACCACTTATTATATACCATTGCATGACATTTCCCATGTATTACAACATTTTTCATGCATTGCATTTTATTCCTTTTACTTGAAGAAAAATAGTTACTTGAGTTGATTTTTAATAATCCACCAATCATTTGTTTCCAAGTGGCTTTGTTTTGTATTAAGGACTTTAAAAGATAGGTTAGGGTTGTTAATTAAGTCTTGGTACACTTGGAAGGGTGGAATTAGCATTAGTCAAAAGATCAAGAGAGATTATGGACAAGAATTGAGCTATGTGGCAAAACCCTAACCAAGCTTTTGTTTGACTAAAGGTTAGCTAATATTTTAAAACACTTTGGCCCTCTTATTAACCCCCCTTTGGCCGAAATTCTAGACAAGAAATGAAGAGAGAGAGCTCCAAAAATTTCAGCTTTCAAACACTAGCAACTTAGAGCAAAACAAATCCAAGACAAAGATTTCAACTTAGTGAAAGTTTTCCTTCCAATCTTGGTACTAGATTCAAGCTTCAAGGCTTCAATTGGTTGGTTGATTTGGTGTTCTAAGCTTCATATAAGAAAGGTAAATAATCCTTAAATTTTGGTTTTATAGTGTTTTAACATGTATTTGAGGTTTCCATAGCAAATTACATGTTGTTTGGACAAGATTTTGGGTTGAACTCTTGAATTAAGCAAAAGGAAATTGAGGTAGAAAGTATGCACACCAAGTGTTTGATTAAATGTTTACCCTTTGTTCATGGTTGTTTATGATGGATTTACATGTTTTAAAACCTCCTTTAAGCTAGATTTATACTTGATATGTGGTTTAAGTGCAAATCAATAGAAGATGAAGGTTGGTGACATGATTGGGGAAATTGTGGACTGTTTTGTACCATGGCTGACCGGCCTTTGTAGGAAGGGTTTTTCTTTGATTTTTGTGGTTTAATTACACCCTAAGCATGCTTAAACAACTTGGCTAGAGATTGGTTAAGTTCATGTGTGAATTGAAATGAATTTGGAACAAGTAAAGTGGCTAGAAGGACCATTAGTGGACTGGTTTAGCCTTTGCAAGATAACTAGCTTGTTATGGAACCCGTGTGCATGTTTATGTGTTGCATCTTGAGCTTCAATTGTACCAAATGATTTAACTTCCTGCATATGAACATTAGAGAACTGATTTGGGTGAATTTGAACCAAAACAAGTGAAGATAGCATGAGGAACTAGTGTGCATTTGTTAGGGTTGAGACTGATCCAGGTCAGGAAAAACAGCCGACTTCTCTGAGTTACTGGCAACTGTAGGAGACGAACTAGAATGTGTCCGAGGTACCGTTGGAAAGCCTTTCGAGTCTAGTTTCCAACGCCGCTGACGACACCTAATTCTGACCTTCCTATAGAGAGTTATGGCCGTTTTACCATGACTGCATGGGCACGACTGTTTACCCCCGAAGAACCTATGCAAACTTGAATAAAACTTTTCTCTTGGCCAACTTTCTTGCACTTGTTAAACTTGTTTTCTCATGAACTTTTACTGCATTTTAGACCTAAATTTCATGGTGAATTGAGTAGGATTACTCACTCACTTAGTCACTTAATGAGCTCATTATTGCTTGGAATTAAACCTAATCGTTAACGTTTTCACTCGTTTACCCTAGGAGTGGGGAACGACGGTGAACGTAACCGCACGACTTGACGTTTGACTACTGCTTTGCTTGACAGGTGAGTGTTCCACTACCTGCTACTTGCTTATGTGAACTAACTGAATACTTGAATTACTACTGTGTGAGTCAAACCCTGATTTGATAAAAATGGAAGCGAGCGTGTACTTTATCGCGCTCGCCCTTTTCTTTTTTTTACTAAGGCTCTGTATACTGTTACTATGAGATGTGAATTCTCTATATGTGAATGTGTGAGATGTGATTCTCCGTATATGAATGTACTTGAGTTGTTGGGTGATACCCCTTCAACTATTGCCACTGTTTGGGGTACCCTACCTCATAAGCGAACCGGTTCTATCGAGCCAGCAAGGGCTTGGTCGAGAAGGCCGGTAAACCTTGGGGACTGTTCACTGCTCACTAGAAATTGGTATACTCGAGTATTACCTAACCACTGTTATGGAGTGCGGGCCCGGTAGGGGGTTGACTGGTGGTTGGAGAATGGAGAAAGTGGTGATCTACGGACCGTATATTTCTTAAATGCAAACGTTGACGGAGAGTCAACGGGCCCCAGAATGATCAAGCTTGAGGGAATTTGGCTTTTGAAGGCCACTCGTATCCTTGAATTGAACTGTGGTTTAATTATTATTGTATTGCACAATATTTACTTGACTATTTTATGCTCTTAATTGATTACGTGCGTACTTGCCTTATATTGAGAACCTCACTGGGTTTTAGCTCACCCCACTCCCTTTGTTTTCCTTAACAAATCCGGAACGAACTTTTGATCAAGGTTTTCCTTAGTTGTACACTACTTGAATTTGTAATCTTTGGTTTAAGAGAATTCTACTTACAACTCTTGTAAGGTTGAATCTATAAGTTCGACTCATGTTTGTATCTGTAGTATGGAGTAGTAAGTGAGACTTTTAGTGTATTTCTAAGTTGGACAGTTGGCTTGTCTACTATTTACTTTCTAAGGTTTTATACCGTTTGCTTGAAGTTATTCCACTGAATGTTTTGACTTACTAGTTCTTTGATCGACCGAGTTCTGGCGAGAGCTGGGCAGGCAGTCCGCTAATACCCTAGGGTTCGCCCTAAGGAGAGGTGGGGCTGTCACAATGCGCATTAACTAACAATTTGAAATGAAATGATTTTAAAAAATAACCAATTATTTCAAATCTAAAGAGTAGATGTGGAGGTTTGTTGCTAAAAACCCCTTCTCAAATTTGGTAAATAGCAGTCTCTAGTGAAATTATGTTGTTATATCTTATTATTGGGTTGGAGGAGTTTTAATTGGAGTGAAATTGTTAATTGGAGGAGTATTAATTGGAGTGGGAACATGTGTGAAGGAAGGAGTATTAGTTGGAGTGGGATTCTTATTTAATAGAAACTTAGTGGTGTGTTTCAAACATGGACATGATATATTTTACAAAATAAATTGAATGTAAAATGCTAGAAAATTAGAATTGAGGGTGGGAAGGTATGTGGAGCTTTATTGCTAAAAAACCCTTCTCAAATTTATATAGATATAGATAGCGGTTTCTAGTGAAATTATGTTGTTATATCTTATTATTGGGTTGGAGGAGTTTTAATTGGAGTGAAATTGTTAATTGGAGGAGTATTAATTGGAGTGGGAAGATGTGTGAAGAAAGGAGTGTTAGTTGGAGTATGATTCTTATTTAATGGAAATTTAGTGGTGTGTTTCAAACGTGATCATGATATATTTTATGAAATAAATTAAATGTAAAATGCTAGAAAAATAGAATTGAGGGTGGGAAGGTGTGTGGAGGCTTATTGCTAAAACACCCTTCTCAAATTTATATAGATATAGATAGTTTAAATATTAAATATTTAACTATGTTTAATTTAATGGTCCATAACCCCTCTATCATTATCCAACGGTAAATTTTACTCGTGGGTTTGATACCTAAAAGGGGTAGTAGAATCTCGATAAAATTGGAACTCATGTATATTTATTGATTATTAATTTGATTTTCTTTCTCTTTTTTTTTATCCGAAACATAACAATACTTGTTAATTGTTACAAGCTAGGAGTTAGGTCCCACAATACAGAATAGAATGACAAAAGCATTGACAAAAGCACCATCCCACATCGGGACCCGCAGGAGACGGCAAGTCTTGTAATGCATACTTAAATATCCATGGAAGCTACTTGGACACATACTTACCTGGACAGGGTCATGGGTGATCAAGAAGGCCCATGGCCTAGGTTGGTGACCTCCATTGCACTTGGGAGGGGTGCCCGCCTAAGGTCAGCCCAAGATGGTTGAGCCTACGTCATAATTTGTGGTAGCGGGGGCCTGCGTTCGCGCGGCTCTGCCCAATGCTTAATTCTAAAATATTTTCTTGTAACTTTGTGGGCTTCGAGGCTCTTTATTGCCAGGCGGAGCCTATGGGTCCAAATCATGAGAGTTAAATACCCCCTCCTAAAATATCCTTCTATTAAATGGAGTATGGCTAATAAATTAAGTAGAGTATGATTAATGATTAATTAGCTTTACAGTAAATAAATTACATTAAATGGAGTATAATTACTTAGCTTTACAGTAAATAAATTAGGTTATATTCAATAATAACCTACATTAAATAAGGACATTTTAGAGAAATTACAAATTAACTATATATATACATTCATCAATTGAAAAGTGAACTACAATTTAAGACGTATTAAGAAGGAAAACAAGTTTATCAAAGAAGGAAAACAAGCCTAGGGCATTTTTACAAATTAACTACGTCAACATTTTTCAATTGAAGATTGGATTATAATTTGAGATGGATGTAAAAAGAAAATAAGTCTACCAAAAATGGGATGGAGAGAGTATAAATATCAGTTTCTTGTTGGAAGAATTTATGTGAATTTAGATGTAGGAGAGCACACATAGAAGGCAGCTTTAACAAGAAAAAACCAATGTCATTATTTTATTTTGTCAATTATTTAACCAAGTAATAATCTATATGCCATAACTTATTCAATATGATTTCATCAAGGCAATGATATATTAAATAAAAAAAATCAAAAATATCCTGGTAGTCTAAGGACCTTTGCTTCTTTGCATAGTAGAGTTAAAGTTTAGGAATAATCCTCTTCTGATGCTTACTAGAGATCCCAGAGAAATACCGGGGAACGCATGTGGTCTTGGGGGCCACCTTTCTAACACACAGCTCGCGTAACGATGAGACAGCATATAGTAAACATTTGAAATCCATAGGCAGTGATAGAGCTGGGATTTTTTTTAGGGGCCAAAATTTTCTTAATATGCTATATTTAAAATAATTTTCATTCATTTAAATATATGACATTTAAAAAAATCAAATATTAACTTTAATTATAAGTATATATATATATAAATTCTCATAATAAAAACTAAAATTGTAAAAAATTAGGGAAACTAACTTTATTTTATACATATATTTATATATTATAAATTAAAAATTTTAAAACTTAGGTGGAGTTATGGCCCCATCAGCCCCTCCTTAACTCCATCATTGCCCATAGGTCCTTAATACAAACTACAAGAAACGTAGGTCCCATTTAAATTGAATAGCTACAAATGTAGAAATAATCACGCCCATGACATCCATCCCTAATAAAGGTCTCAACGGCTCTGGTGGATTCTCAAATCTTTCATTTAAGTTATGAAGGAATTGGTGGATGGAATCATGATTAAGGTTGCGTTTTATAAAACTGAAGTCTGAAATCTGAAATTTAAAGTTTGAATACATTAAGTTATTGAATTATTAAATATTGAATATAATACATTTGAGTGTATATTACATTCAATGATAAGTGAATAGTTTATCGTTTAATTTTGGGAGCAAGTTTTGTCTAGAAAATTTAATGATACTTAATTAATTCAAATGTCCAATTTTTTGTTATCAAACAGTTTGAATATGTTAAAATCTGATTTCATTAAATTTAAGTGTTAAATTGAGTTATCAAACATGACTTAAGATGAAGAATGATCTGTTCATAAATGAAGTGGGTATGCATCGTAGTCCATCATTTGGTCCAGCTCCGGCCCTCAATTTGTAGGCAATCAAACACTCAGCATTAATCAATCCAACTCCAAAATAAAATAGGGTCAAAAGGCATTCGCAACTCAAAATTAACTTAATTAATACTCACCTCTGTTAATCGACCAAATCTTACCCAGATCCAAAATAGATCCAATGTATTTGAATAGGATCTGGGTTTAATTTCTCTAATTTAGATCCCACCCAAACCGAAATTCTATTTGTAGGCAAGAAAGTCTTGGATTTGGATTGGGTCTCATATTCTATGATTTATATTCAAATTCATATCCAAATTAGACCTCACCTAGAGCCATATATAAATAAATTATATATACATATATATAATAATCTAATATTCTATGACTATTGGATCAAATATAGCAAGACTTCATGACTATTAGATTAAATAATATGCTCTTAATCTAAGAAAACACCATCTAATTTCACCTATTTATTGCGTGCCTCCATCTCCGTCTCTATTTCATTTTAATTTCTTGAATGTTAATTTTATCATTTGAAAATAAAAATTAGATGGCATTTATGTTATTTTTGAGCTCTATATATTTTTAAAATATTTTTACTTAGTTCTTCACTGTATGTTTAGAAAAATACCTACAAATATCCATTAGATACCTAAACTCACGAGAATCTGGGTTCGGATTTATTTTTCAAACCCATAAGGGTTTCAAAATCTGGGTTTGGGTGTAACTAAATTTAATAGGTTTGGATTTAGATCAAAGAGATCCAATTCAAATTCTATCCATTGACATGCCTACAAACCTCCTTGTGTTTGAACTGACACAATGGCTTAATATCTTGAACTTTTTTGACTAATTTTCTGACCTTTAATTACGTAAAAGTGGCCAATATTTTGTGAACCAAGACCCGATTTAGCCAGGCTCGTCTACTCCGGCAAGTTGAATATCCACTGAAAATCAACAGCATTTGATAGCAAAAGGGAAATCAACCGGAAAGCAAATCGATGGAAAGGGATACAAGTTTACAATAGCCAGGTTGTGCTTTAATTATAACCACCATTACTCTCCATGCAATAAAATGACGAGAATGGTTCCAAAATGATCAAGAATCCATATAACATCTCATTACAACACAAGAAAATGACTCCCAAACCGAAAACTATATGGTTATGGTTGGATTGCGGTCTTGTTTTGAATAATCTAAATAGAGATCAAAATATACAGTGTAATCCTTGAGAAACAGACATTGTGATGTAGGCCAAAGCCAGTGGCTGTTACATTCTTGTTCGGTCTATTAAGCTATAGTGATTATCAAATCAACAATTACTCTTTGTGTCGATGGAACATGCATGAAAAAGTTGCATAAAAGAATCAATAACATGGTAAGTCGCAATCGCTTATACAAGGGAGATAGAATCCACATATTTTCTTCCCTTCAATCCTCAGTTTCTTCTTCACGTGATCATTAGAAATTTGTTCCAAGGATTGATGATATCAACGTTACCTATTACGTACGTTTGAAGGTTCTAAACTTACACTTTATTATTTTGTTTTCAAAGAACTTTGATGGTTTAATCTTTATTACATCAACAGTACATGTATTAGGTTAATTAATGTATACATGAGATTCACTATTGTACAATTTATCAGTATATCAAAAATTAGTACATTTATCGTTTCCATAAAATTAGTTATCACAAATTTTCCATAATTTTAAACCCTTCTTTGAAATAAACACACATCGACACTAAATACTGTGCATCGTCGTGCTGACATTCCCTTTACTAATTTGAAAAAAATAAAGACTAGATCTAAACTCTTTAACATTTTGAATATCACTCTTAATCTACTATATTATAAATGTACAATTCATATAAATAATAGAATCCAAGTTATTTAAGATTCTAGTTTTATTATAATTAAATCCTAACTGAATTTTAATTTTAATAAACAGCTATATATAGCCTTCGCATTTATCCGGGCTGAAACCAACTAGTTTCTTGGCCAAATCATAACTGATGTGCGCCTCTTGCTGCTGTATATTACCAATGATGGAAATTGAGTCTGAAGGAGCGAAAGCAAAGCATAACTTACCCTTGGAATCAACTGGGATTAGGCAATTTTTAGACTTCAACGACCACGTTTTCCCACCAGAAAAATGAAAAACCTTCACTTCATCAGGGATAGAGGACAAATCATAACATGTATCAAGTAAAGAATAACCACTCATGGGGTGTAGGTTCTTAGCGTGCTTAGCAAATGTGTCACGCAGGGACTCATATGCCCGAGTCACTACTATTCTCGAGTCAACCATAACTCCTCCGGTTCCGTCACTTCCAACCTGAAAATCCGAGGGTTGAATCGGCAATCTTTCTCCCCAGCACTAATTCTCACGAGATCTACATAAAAGTATATATCAAATTTTGGGTTATGAACCATTGAAATAATGATTAAGCCACAAGATGGAGTTGAATTGAACTTGAGAGTTGAAGATGGATGGGTATCCATATCCACCAGACAATACGAAAACAATGTTGATTTAATTTGTAAAGGAAATGACGGTGATCTAATTCCTAGCCTGGTTAAACCAACTGAGCTAGAAAACAACCCCTCATTATCATGCCCGCATCCGACAGCAACATTGCTAACTGAACCGGACCTCCCAAACGTCACCGTTTCCGTGTCAAAGTCCCCGTACGTAAATGACTCATTCCCATAAGACAAGTAACAATGACACGTGTCATCACTGTAACCGTTGATTTTAAGGGAATTACACTGCCGGGAAGAGCATGATAGGGTATTAAAAGTGGATGATCCGAACGGGTTAAAAATAGGGGTGGCAATGGGACGGGGGTAGGCCGGGCCGCGGGGGCATCCGTGGGATTAAAAAAAATTTATTATATGATTTTATTATAATTAAATTTGAACAAATAATCAAGTACTAAAATATCAACATATCACCAAACTATTATTCATTGTAACTTCATAATTGAAACTCATAAAAATAATTAAACAAAAGTTATTTGAATACAATCTAATATGATAAAACAAATATAACTAAAATAATCAAGTTTTTACTTTTAATACAAATATAATCACTAAATTATTATTGTGTTTTTTTGGAAAAAAGTGTTATTGTATTAAGTGTAGTTAGGAATTTAATATAAATGTATTAATAAATTTAATATAAATAATTAATAATTTTTATTAATAGACATGTATAATTAGTAATATAATTAATAATATCATTATATATATAATTATGCACATAAATATATATATATCTTTTTTTTTCAAACGGATGGCGGGGCGGGGGTATACCCGCCCCGTTTCTAAATGGGGGGAAAAATTCCCCCCCCCCCCAATAGACCCTGCGGGACGGGTACCCGCAAGCAAAAATCAGGTCGAACTGTTGGTGACAAAAGTCACAATGCTGGCACTGGAGCTAGCTAACGTCGCTTCCGGATCTATGGACATGAAGAATTCTTTAACGGGTTAGCCCAACCCAACCCGATCTAAGTACTCAAAGGTTCCCTGGCTTTCCCCTGTGGTTACTGGGTATTACAGGTCCTCGGGTTGGCTGAATCTTTGATGAACAGTTTGAGAAATAGAGAGTTGAAGCTCGTAGTTGATGGAGTTGACTCGAGCTGAGCCGGAGGCGAGTCGGGATATTGTGAGCCCAGAATAGTTTGGTGGTGGGGTTTCACCACAGAAATGCGTGGATGGAGAGAAACTGAGAACACAGATGAATTGGCAGCAGTGGCGGTGGTGGTAGTAGTGGTGGGGCACGGAGGAGTTGTTTTTTAGAAGAGTTGAAGAGTTTTATGAATGAAGGCAGCCGCGCTAAGGACTTGAAAGTGTTGATTTTTTTGTTGTTGTTTTTGAGGAAGAGAATAAACAAGAGACGAGTGGCGGATGGAGAAGAAGAGGATTAAAATGAAGAAGATCAAGGAGGAGGAGGCATTGCATAGGGAGGGTGTTTCAGTTGGAGCCATGGGGAAGTTTTCTTGTTTTCTTAGGACATAATGCACAGGAGGGAAGCAATGAGAAATGGACTTGTCCCTCTCTCTTCTTTTTTTTTTTTCTCTCTTCTCTTCTCTTTTTTTTTAAGACAAAATGTGTTAAAAATAACAAATTAGTAGATTTTTTTATTTTTATTTTTATGAACAACCATATCACGATTGTTCATGTCTTTTTTTTATTGTAGAATTTGTCCAAGAATCAAGTAATACTTGTAATTAAAACTTATCAGATCAAAATTGTTATCAAATATAAAAAAATATTTTTTTTACCTTATTGAAGCATCTTTTATAAATGCAGGAGAGGGGAAAAAAAAAGAAAAATACCCAGAGTTAGTAAGCAAAATGTAAAATCGGTATGTATGATAATTCATAATATGCAAGTAAAGCACAAGAATAATAAGGCACTGGCCTCTGGAACAAGCATTATTGCATGGCTCCTGTAAATTAAATTTCCATCCTGATAGTGATAGTAGTAAAATTCTTGTATGATATGTCAAAATATCCTTAAACAGACATAAGCAACAGTTGCAAAAGATTCAAGTAACCTGAGTAGGGCCAATTAGGGATCATGGAATTGGAGCCAATGACCAAAGTCGGCGAGGTACAAGGCAAAATTTAGAATGGTGCCTCATCTAAGGTCTAGACAAAACCTAAATGAATTACAGCCCATGCCACAACTTGAGCTGATGGTACCGTAGCACAGTAATGTTAGGATGGACAAAATGTGTGACAAGTATATGTACTTATGGAGCAAAGCATGCCTTACTGCAGCTAATCCCCAAATGTTAAACTATTTCTTTTCAGCCATCAATACCAACACATACCACTTTGAAACGAAGAATTGTAAGTGCTTATATTTAGAAGTGGCAAAATGGATATATGGATTATAATTGATTTCGTATAAATGGATCATGGATTAAATGGTCCAATCCGTTTAAATACATATAATAAATGATTGTGTATGGATTGGATGCAAATGGATGATGGATATCAAATTTTTCATTTAAAATTCATTTAACTAACACAGTTAATTTCTTTAACTAATACGCAGCTTAAAATGACACTCCTAAGTTAATTAATAGGATGAGTTTTGATAACAAAGAAGAATAAAAACAGAAAAAGTGGAAAAAGAAAATACATAAAGCACGTAAAAATTTGGAATACGCTGATTGAGAAGAAACCTTTGACCGCGTGAGTTGGAAGAGCTGAATAGTGTGTCTTGGACTTGGAGTATTTACTCAGCATCATAAGAAACAGTAGTACTACCAAAACATGCCGGGTTTGCTCGTTGCCTTCTCAAATGGATTTAGATGGATTGAGTGGATTATCCACTTAAAACCATCAAGACAATTGGTTTTATTTGGATGTCCATTAATGTCCATCTAAATTTTTTCCGTAATCCAAAACTATTTGAGTGAGATGGATATGGATGGTTAAATGGATATGGATGGAAATTGCCACCTCTACTTATGACTAAATATACAAGTCAAATATGAAACATCAGAAGAAAGATATGAAAAGCGCAATGGATCTTCTGTCCCACATCCTGTGCCACTCTCTGTCCCACTTTTTATTATATTGCTATTTCTCCTACATAAACGTCATGTTTTAGTCCTTTTTTTGTTTCCTTAAAATTCAATAACTATTAATTGAGTAAAAAATAAATATAGCAGTTTCAAAAAAGCAATATATAATAAAAAATTAAAAAATATAGCAGAAAATTCATAAAAAATCTCATTTTTTATGCATTTTGATTTTTTGAGTTTGTTAAATTTTGTGTATTACTCAATTAATAGTTATTGGATCTTAAAGAAATAAAAAAAGAACTAAAACATGATATTTATGTAGAAAAAATAGCAATATAATAAAAAGTGGGACAGAGAGTGATACAGAATGTGGGACAAAAGATCTGTTGCGTATGAAAAGTGTTGTACCAATCCAAAAAACTTAAATACACAAGTTAAAGATGAAACATCAAAACAAGATGAAAAATGAAGTTCAAATCCCAGAAATTCTAAGCCAAAGTTTTGAGTGCCAAAAATTACTAATGAGCAACTTTTGATCAAACTTTTATTTCAGGCTATTATTCTTTACATCAATTGCCATCACCATGGAGAAATGGCACTTGGACTACAGTATAAACCTCCGTTGGGAAGCGTCATACTTCCACATGAATGTTATTTTAGAAGCCTTACTGCCAGGACTTGAGTGTTTCACATTAAAGACTTCTGCGCCTGGATCCGGTGGATAGCCAACTGCTTCAGAGGTATCCAGCTCGCAACTGATTAGCCTCTGGTCTTTGCCTGGACTACTGCTAAGTTCCCTGGCCTTTTCTAGTACAAACTGACATATAGGTAAGAAAATGATCGGCAAAGGAAGGTTAGCACATTGGTCGAGCTAATCTGCGTAAATATGCTATGCAATCAAACAATATTTTTAATGTGTTCAAAAGTTATTTATTTGCATGCTACAAATCATACGTCCACATGATTGCGGTTTGAATACATCGATAAAGAGGGTATCACTAAATTTATATATTAAAATGTAAGAACAGCTTACCTTACTCAGTCTGTCATGAATAGCCATGTCCTGCACAAGAATAATTCCATTAGGAAGTAAAGTTTGAAAAGAAAAATTAAAAGGGAGATTATAGATTCCATTACCTTACACAGGCTGTCCAATCAACGGTCATTGGCCAAAGTTCTTTGACTTCCTTCAATGTCGCAAATGAGAAAGTAAGAAGCTTCGCTGCATGGATTTGAATAATATCAACCATATCACAGAACAAACACTCAAAATGCTTCAATTCAGGCAAGTTCGGGACAGAGAGAAGTTTGTCCATCCAATTGCAACACGATATCTTCAAATACTCAACCAGTGGGCATCCAAGGAGAAACCTTTCCAGTAGAGACTTATCATCAAAGCACGAATGACATAATGAAAGGCTCTGCAGCTGGGGAAGTTTGATGTCCAAACAAGTCGCAAATCTACAGCCACTCAACCCCAAAATTTTTAGCCACCTAGCTTCAACAGCAAATTGAGGTATAGCATAATGGAGCCTTTGACGACTTGATAAAGCGTTAATGCGATGACCAACATGTGTATCACTGGTTAAGCAGTCAATGCGAAGAACAAGCTCCGGCACAACCCTCATCATTGCATAATCAATCCATATATCCAATCTTCGAGCCAGTGAGCCCATCTTAGGGAAGTCAATGTACAATTGGAATCTCTGTCTATTTAAGTTTTCTATAAAGCGCCGTCTGATGAATTTTCCTGCCATTGACAGAAAATCGTCCTTTCTATTGCTGCTGCCAGTACATTCAAACGTTGGACCAGAAACCTCTCTACCACATTCTTGAACCCGTCCTACTCCTTTTTCTTCTTGTTCTTCGTCCTGGCCCCACATAGTGCAGATAAAATGGTAGACAACAAATGAATAAAGGGTCCAGATACAATACCAGGACTTGGACAGGATGGAGGTACAGGCAACATCTCGGGTGGGCAAAAACGAATAGATGTGATAAATGATTGAATCAGACAGTCGGGGAGAAGTGATTGAGGTTCGCATCCTTCCGAGTTGTCTTAGGTTGCACCTCGTTCCCTGTCAATGACCAACAAAATGAAATTAATGAGAGTCCATTAGTAGTCCGTGTCTAAGGGTAATGAACTTAGTGAATTCGTAAAGACTACCTGGTTCCATGATGGACAAATATCTAAAGAAACCTTAGTAACACTTCCTGCATTAGTAAGAATAACGTTAGAATAAGATCTTCAAAATTCAAGTTTAGATATACTTTTTTTTTGTTAAAAAAAAAAAGCAAAGTTGAAATTAAAGCGAGAGCAGTGTTCTAAAAAATAAAGCGAGAGCAGTGTTCTAAAAAATGAAATTAAAGTTGAAATTAAAGCGAGAGCAGTGTTCTAAAAAATAAAATTATCCACATCTAGTCGGAATAGTAGTGTAGAATGGCGCAATTACGACTTGGATAAATGCCGAAACTATCTATCTATACTATATCTATACTATCTGTAAACTTTTTTTGTCACTTTTTAGATTTTTAACTTTTCACAATCATAAATTATAACTTTACCATCTAATTACATATTACCCATATTACCAACCAATGCAATCACACTAATTTTCACCCATAACAATTTACAAATATTGTAGCCACCAAATTAATTAAAATTCCATTCGAAAAATTTTTAAACATTGAAGTTTATTTTTTTTGTTTATGAAAATTCTATACTAAATTTTTTTCATATAAAAAATGATTGTTCCTAAATTACACACATCGAGTGTGACGTTATCAAGAATGTAAACTGATTTTTTACAATTATTTATGATCATTCAAAAATTAGAAAAACTACGTCATTAGATGTCAATCTATACCACTATTCATTTGTTGGTTTTGTTAATTGTTCGTTTCCCCTTCCAATCTAATCAAAATTCATCTATTAGGGAGCTTAGGTCCTTTAGGATAGAGAACAAATTCAAGTTTATTTCGTTATTTTGTCCGTGAAAAGAAAAGAAGTTACTGGTTTTTCCCTTTATTTTGCACCATATTCCAATAGTTCCGCAAGGGCAAAGTTGGGAAATCCGCAAGTTTAAACCAACGATCTTTTTTCCCGCATTTTTCAAAGGCTCGACAAAAATAAACAAATAAATTATTTATTCTCTGACAAAGGATCTTTAGAAATCCCTCCATTTCTCCTCTTCAATTCTTCTGCGGTGAAACTCCCAAAACAACACCAAGATTTATACTAGTACAGGTACAGTTACAGATTACAGCATGATGACAGGGGAAAAAAATGGAGGGAAAAAAAAGGAACAAGTAAAACTTGGCCTAAAAAATGTGTTTGAAGAAATGAAACAGGAGTCTTAATTTAGCAAAACCATGATTCTCTGCCACGATGATCAACATAACAGATGAAGATAAATAGATCCTATAAGAAATCATGTGCAGAAACAATCACAAACAGATGAAGATAAATAGATCCTATGAAAAAATCATGCGCAGAAATGTATTTCAAACAGTGGGAATTGGATTTCAATCGAAATCCATTACATGCACAACTTATCTGAATTAGGATTTTGTCATATAAGTCTGTAACCCCTAAACAATCAGGATAAAATCCTAAAAATCAATTCTAATCTTACCAAATGGGAATGGAATGCAGGCAACCTAAGTACAATCGAGGTGGAATCTCAAAAAATCAAGAAATTCAACTGCAACATTTAAATAAAATTGAGACATTTGCTCCAATCCAATGTCAGACTGGATATTTCTTTTTTGTGATTAACTTCTTTCCTTAAGAAAAATTTCCATGTAGAAAAGGATGAATACCTGCAGACTTATGACCAGCGGCGGCGGGGGGGTGGGCTCAGGGAGATGTGAATTGTTTGGGAATGGGAGAAAGAGTAAATGGTGCATGAGTGCATCCCTTAAATATATTTGAAAGTCAAGACCAAATTTAATTAGTCATGCTATTTTTATATATTTTTTAGGGATAATTTCAGAAACCTTCCATGAGATTTCTGACTATGTCACTTAGGTCCCTTGAAGTTTTTAAAATTACACTTACCTCCCTTGATTTGACACTTTAGCAACCAAACCTTAAAATAAGGTCAAAATTTTAATGAATACCCTAAAATGCCCTTATCTTATAAAGTTCAATTCATTCTTCTAAACAATTGTAAAGTAATTTGACACAATTAAAAAAAAAAAGTCTCAAGTTTTTCACGCCTATATTTGTTATTTAATAATCGACTATAATAATAAATCTTTTGCTGTGATAAGCTATTTTTTATAGTGCTTTATTGGGAATATATATTCTTTTTAAGATAGAGAAGAAAGTGTTACCTTGTGTTTTTTAAATTTGTGGACTATTTTTTTAATAAAAGTTTATGGACTAGTTTAGTGATGGAACTACTGTAGTTTGACAGTGATTTTGGGCCATTTGTTTTTTAATTATTTTTTAATTATTCTTGATTTTCATACAAAAAAAAGAGCTACAAAAAAATTGGATGATATTAAAAGTTATCAAAAAAATTACTAATTTAACGTTTGATCTGGATAGATATTAGCAACAACGTTAATAGTTCTTCTATACTTCTAATGAAATATAAGAGAAATGAATAAGAAGGAAAAAGGAAAAATATTATAAAATCCATCCTTTGTATATACATGGAAACAAGAGAGTTTTATTAAAATATTAAGGTTAGTATTATCATTTTAAATGGGTAAGGGAGGTAGGTGGAATTTTTTAAACCTTAAGGGAGCCACATGAAATTATCAAAAACCTTAGGGGAGGTTTCTGAAATTATCCCTTTTTTTTTATTTTTGTGCTCTAACCTGATGTAAGTTAAGACTGGAAGAAATTGATGAAAAATAGTTCTAACTCATGATTTGTATTCAGAGATCCCGCAAAAATGCCAGCTTAGGTTCACAAATGTGTTACAGTGTGAAAATTTTGAAGTCCTATTTTGAGACTTTAACGGCTACCTCCCGACAAATTTTTTTTTTTTTAAAAGAATGAGTCATATTAGATCACTTGATAACTAAAAATTCTTTATCCGTTTAATGATTTTTTTTCTTCTGGCTTTTCATTTATTTTTCTCTTCAAAAGAAAACAAATGCATAAGATTTTTTTATTTTTTTTTGGCATAAGCTATCATTTGTTAACTTATAAATGAGAGAGTTACAATGTTACATGATGAATGGTGCTTTTGGGGCCTTTCTGGATTTGAGGTTTTCGGTGACAATCTTTGACCTTCCATTGAGCTTGCCATGCTGTCTTTATGGGAGGCCAACAACAATCAGATTTTGTTAAGTAACATCTATTCTTTTTCACCATATTACACTTACCCACCATTTTTCCCATTTTTTATTTTAAAACGGAGATTGTTGGCATAAATCTTTTTTGGGTGTTTTCCCCATGCACATACGTTGTACATGAAAAAATGCTTGTGGTCAGTTTAGGTGGAGCTGAAATATGGTGAGTGGGACTTTTAGAGGCCGTTTGGATTGTTATTTTGTGAAGTTTTGTAAAAAAAATATTATAGAGATTTGATATATGTGAAATAAAAAGATAATTGAAAAATATAATTCACGAAAACGTAAAAATTTTTTGGGCAAAAATGCCTTTTACAGTCTGTTCCCTTTCCCTTGGAGTTCTGAACCTGCCTTCAAATCTAATGGTGGGTTCCTTTTGGTTCATACTTTGTCTCTCATTTTCTTTTATCAAAATTGTGAACAGCTTAGAGTTCTAAATTACTTGGGTTTTGAAGACAATGGAAGGTAACAAGAAATCTTCAAGCTTGTATATGCTGCATCCCAGGTTTATTTCGACAAAAAGCAGGTTGAGTTACACTCGACTGCCCTTCCTAGGTTTATGCAATTGAGCCGAATCATCCTTTTCTCTGTATTATTTCGCATTAAACAGAAATTGTAATAGCATAATAGTCAGCAGGCACTCATAAGTTCATGAGTATGCTGGCTAGACTTTGAAAGTTTAAAGTTATATTTCGAAACGTTAACGACTACTATCAAATTGATTTTTTTTACTCTTTTCAAGCTTTTAAAAAAATGTTTTACTCTTTTGGTTAATAACTAAAAATTCTTGACCTGTTCAATGAATTTTTATGTTTTTTCCTTTTCAATTTCATGTAAATTGCATGTTGAATTGAAGGAATGCTCAGAGGATTTAATAGCGTTTGAATCCCTAATTCTTATTCTGGTTTCAGTTTTTCTCAAAGTTCATAATTATATCCATTGTTTTTGTGTGACGGTATATACGTGTGGAGAAAGAGTGTTTATTTTAAGCTGCTTTTGTTCTTGCTGAAACTCTAATTTCAACTTAATATGATTGGTCTATTAATGCTCCTCCTGAGTGCATAACATGAACACATAGGGTCTGTTTGTTTCAATGTAGAATATTTTCCCTAAGAAAACATTTTCAATGAAAATCCTTTCCTGGAAAATATCTAATTTTCCCTTCATTTTCTGGTGTTTGGTGCAATTTTAAGAAAATGTTCCAAAAAAAATTCAAATCCTCCAACAATAATATCGTCCCCGAATTTCTCTTTTACTAATTGCTAGTACTAATTATCATTACCTCTACCCACCTCATCAGCCACCACAAACAATCCCCAATCCAAATCTTTTCAAGTCCCAAAAAATAAATCAAAGACCAGACCCATGAACTCACAATCTCCCAAACCCAGTTGAGTGTCATTGTAATAAAAAGTTTAAATTATATGCTTACCACTGATTGAACCATTATAAGAAATTAGATAATTTAACTTGATGTTTATTGTATTAACTCTTCTTCTAAAAGTATTCCTCCTGCCTCCATTGGCTTCACTTTTTTTTCCGTCTCCAAAACTTCTCAATGTAAAGCCTAATCTAGATCTAGAATGTATAATCCATAAATATTGTGTTTGTGCGGCGCAAGAGAAAAGGAATAGCAGGGAGGAACACAAGAAAGAGGAGAGCTCGAAGAGGTGGAAAGTTGTGGGATTTGCAAAAGCAAGTGTAGGGATGTTGCTCTTGGTTTGATCTAGTACTTGATGGTTTTGTACAGTAGCCAAGGAGGCTGATAAGTTGCGATAGTTTTCGGAAATTAACTTCCGTATCTTAATTGTGGAAGTCATTTTACACCAGGTTATGCAAAAGATTTCACCAGAAAAAATTTTCCTGACCTCTTTTGCAGCCAAACACCAGAAATTGAAGAAAATATTTTCCGGAAAAGATTTTCAGTCCAAACGAACAGACCCATAATGTCAAAAAAGATGCAACAACGCACTAATAATATAATTGCAAGTGCCTTTATCTAGTGGCATTGGATTTAGAATTGAATTTTTGTTGGACGTTGCTTTGTTTTTAGCAGAATTAATTAACGTCGTTGTTAGTTTCATTTTTAGGCAAACACGTTCAAATCCTATTAATTAGAGTTGGATTTAACTTTCTTGAGAGGTTATTTTCATGATTAATTTATGAAATTGAAGAGGACTCCAAGTACAAAAGGACAGCGACGGGATTGAAATCATTTCTAAAAAGTGCATCATAAGGGCAGCAAAGCGTGGATTTAGATTCAAAGAACAATCTGACTTCATCATGCTATGACTAAGAATTACTAACATATAGATCTATTATATCTATTAATTTCATATCTATATGTACCTGTTAGGATACAAGCGCGGAACAAACAACTATTGAGATATCAAGTACATAACAATTTAATGATAAACAAGCCACAAACATGAAAGATAGACGACACACAATATTTAACGTGGTTCGACTCTATCATTGAACCTACGTCCACTAAGAGAAATCTGTTATTTATTATGAGAGAAAAAACCCTATACAAAAATACAACTTGACCCAAATCCAACCATTGTATACCATTTCTCATCTCTCAAGAACCCTCTCTCACCACCTATGTATAAGGCTATATGTCGTCTTTTGTGTGCCCTTGTGTGTCTCTTTGTAGTATGACAACTCACCTATTTATGGAGAACATTATTTAGCTAAAAAAATCAAATAATAATAGGAAATTAATTCTAATTCCTATAATTGCATAGAATAGGAAATAACTTCTGATCCTAAACAAAATAGGAAATTCCTTGACTACTATTTCAAGTAACTAAAATCAATTAGGAAACTAGTTATTTTCACACAAGACAAAAAATTTGCCTAAAAGAAATTAAGCCAATTTCCTAACAAATTTTCATCTTAGCGAAAATTTCTTTTAGTAACCATTTGCTTTCAACTACCAAATAATATGATACCGAACTACACATCCGAATCAATACAGTCCTGACACCAAATTGATTCAATTGGCAAATGAACATGTGTAGTTACCCCAAGTCTAACCTCTAGTTGACTCGTGAGAAGGTGCCTCAATTCATCATCTCCCTTTGCAGGGTTTCTTTTCACCATCACTTGCAATTTGGGATCCCCTTTTGTGAGCTCTAACCCTAACCATTAAGGCAACCAAGTGGTAAAATCACTATATTTCTTCCCATCCTTAGGATTGTCTCGCCACATGTGGTTTCCAAGACTCCACCTAAAATGAAAAATTCGTAACTGTCAGAGCCTTCCGACTCATGGAAATTAGATCTTTTTGTATCTTTGGGACACATGTCACACCACCCAAAAAACATGACCGAAATCTAAAAATCACCAGGATAAATTATCAACTGTTGGAGGTGTGAGAAAGTCTCCACCGATTCACATCCAAAATCAATATTAGACTCCACTTTTTTCTTGACCCTTGAATCACCTGTTTAGATTCACCGTCAAATATCTCCATGCTTTTCGGCTTCCCATCGTTCACCATCAATGCTTTTTGCCAAACCATTGAAACAATGATACCACTCATTAAATTGTTCAATTGTCAATAGCTGTCAATCCACTCGATCTCAATAGTTAACTGGGATCCAATTTTGAACAACCAAACTCTTGATCCAACCATTCTATTTGTTAGGATTCAAGTGCTTATGAGCAGCCTAGTCTCGCAACCAAGCTCTGATGCCACTTGTTAGGATCCAAGTGCGGAACAAACAATTATTGAGATATCAAGTACACAATAATTTAATGATAAACAATCCACAAGCATGAAAGATAGACGACACACAATATTTAACGTGGTTCGACTCCACCATTAAGCCTACGTCCACGGAGAGAAACCCGTTCTTTATTATGAGAGGAAAATCCTATACAAGAATACAACTTGAACCCAAGTGCAACTCTTGTATACCATCTCTCACTACCTATGTACAAGGCTACATGTCGTCTCTTGTGTGCCCTTATGTGTCTCTTTGTAGTATGACAATCCACCTATTTATAGAGAACATTATTTAGCTAAAAAAATCAAATAGCGACATGAAACTGATTCTAATTCCTAAACTTGCATAGAATGGGAAATAATTTCTAATCCTAAACAAAATAGGAAATTTCTTGGCTACTACTTCAAGTAACTAAAACCAATTAGGAAACTAGTTATTTCCACACAAGACAAGAAATCTGTCTAAAAGAAATTAAGCCAATTTCCTAACAGTATCTGTATCATATTTATTTGATGTATTTTCTGCCATTAGTACAGATTTGTTTGAATGAAATGACCAAAAAAAAAAAAAGAATTACAAGCGCCATATGTTCCTTAGTTTCCCACACTAAGGCAGAGAGATTATAAGGGAAGCCAAGGAGAAGGATATCATTATCAAAGGAGTCATTCCTGTTTTACTATAAATAGGAATGGTTACCACCAATCTTATAAGCGCTTCAAAGCACCTAAAGACAGTCCCTGTTTAATCATCATCAGTCATCAAGTTATCAGTAGTACAAATACTACTCTTAAAATGTGGCACACCATATGTATCCCTAGACCAATTTTATAATGTGGCACACCATATGTATGAAATCCTACTCTCACAAATACTATGCATTTTAATTATAACTTATAAAATTCACTAAAATTTGAAACTTACATTCTCTCCATTGATAACATCACCAATATTAAAACCAATAAAAATTCAAATCATCTGTACTAATCGGTATGATTATAACATGAGAATTTAAAGCTCTTAAATTAAGTATAAGCATTTCATTTAATACGCTTGCTAAACACTTTACTTTATAATTCCTTGAGTTGATTGTCAGTTTATTTATCTCTCTCTAATATGCTAAACTTAATCGTTCTTCACTTCTTGATCTGCAAGAAAAGTAAAGAAAATGTAGGTTGAATGATGTACGCCCAATAAATAGTACTTATTCTTCTGTGGATCATGTAATTATATATATACTACATATTTACAAATTTAGTCACGCAATTCCATATGCATATATCAACTTGAAAACCTTTAGCATTTTTTCATATCTTACATACTAGAGGAGGATAGCCCGCACAATGCACGGGAGTTTGGTGCATATGGTATAAAATAGTTTTTAATTTTTATCCGATGTAATAGCATGGAAGACTAATTTTTAATAATAGAAAGATAACCATGAAAAGATTAAGGATAACTATATATTAAACTTCATAAGAATGGAAGATTAAGTAAAAACGGAGTCCATAAATTTCATTCCTTAACGGGTACTCATATTTACATGAAACTAAAGTAGTAGGCTATTGCATTTAGCTTGTATAGCACATGGTAGTTGTGGTAGTAGTAGCTTTCCTTGCATTGTCTCTGTTATCTTGTAAATAGGTTAAGAGCTGCAAAATTGCTAAATATATTATTAGATTAAAATCTCAGTTTTAATTTGTCCAAATCATTCTCTGCCTTCTCTCAAAGCAAAACCTTCACTTTCGCAAAAGATATTATGAATCAAACAGTAAACAATCAAACTTGACTATTGCAGCTTCCGGCAGACTCCGAGCAAATAGAAGAGGAATTTCCCCAGCTTAAAAATGAGAAGCATAAGACTATCCAGACAGAAAAAAAAAATGAATTTTAACAGGAAGAAATAATACATAGAAGTGCTTGTGCTTAACAATAGATGACATTGGATAGTACTACCTGATTCTTGTACATAACAAAATGATACTAAGAACAAAGTCAAATCATACTAGTGAAAATCAAGGTTCGCAAGCTATTACTATCAATAAACAAATAATAGTACATTCTAAAAAGAAATAATCATCATATACAACAAAGAAAGCTTGAAATTCATTGTTCAACACTAAAGAAGCTAGAATTTGAAACCTTATGGAAAACGTGTTTAGCACCAGCATAAAGCATGAGTCTTCGTATTTCATCATCTTCAGGAAACTCTTTTCCTGGACAAATGTTACATAAAAAATGCACTTATGAAGTCGTAAAGGCAGAAGAATAAATTATATTGTTGTTTAAATGTCTATAGGAACTTTCATCTCTAGGAAACTAAGAAAAAGAACTGAACAAGAAAATAATCATGAGAAAGTTGTGTGCATGGCAATGATTTAACAGTCTAAACAGACAATCTAAAATAATAGGAGCTCCACCAAGTTCCCAGAAATTAGAAGAATTCCAAATGTACTTAAAGGTCTACGGGATAATCATAACGTTTAGAATTTGATCATCAGTGCGAAGATTGCAACTAAGGGGAAATGACTTTAGCCAACTATTTGTTTGATTATTGGAGGTAGCTTTACTTGGGATTTCAATTCTTATCGGTAGGTATTCTTTATTGATTTCAACCTTCCAATCATCCACATTCAAGTCAAGTACTCTGATGAATAGCTTAAGCAAATATACAAACGAATACATGAAAGAATAAACTTTGATACAAACTCAAATTCGTAGGGCAAAGTATTAACTACCAATTCAAAATGACTCGGAATCTAACTATCACCAAAATCAATTGCATAAATGAATCAACTTATTACCAAAGCAAACAATTAGATAAGAAACCACACCATTCAAACAATTCAATTGCAGTAGAAAAATCAATTGCAGTATAAACCACACCATAATGCATCAATTGCAGTAGTTTTTTGGCTTACCTTGTTCCAAATACTCCCTGCAAAACTTTTTTCTCATAGTTGCTCCAAAACTATTCCAACAAAACCACGCCATTTAAATTGTACACAGCAACCAAATTTGTGGGAAACAATATTATCAACACTAAATTACGTTAACAAAGTATCCAATTTCGGAATAGAAGCATTTAGCTCACAATAGAAACTATGATTTTACAAAGCAAATCATATCATAAAAAAAAAGAATAAAAGCTCGCCTCAAGCTAAATCACCAAGAATAGCTTCACCATAAAACCATATTGAAATCTAGAGTACAATGGCAGTACAAATAAGTATTTACCAAAAGATGAAAGAAACATAACCGAAGAATGTGAAGAAGAGGACATTTGAAGAAATGAAGCTGAAACTAATGCTTAGTCATAAATTCCTTAATAAACGCTTTAATTGAGATGAAAATAGCATTTGAATGTCTTCAAGTTATAATAGTAAAGCAATGGTTATAATTGATTCTACTTATAATTTAACTAACACAAGCCAATCAACGTCTCTATAAGGACATTTAAGTAATTACACCAATAAAAAAACTATCATGGGTTATACCCATTGTAGAAAAGACAACCACATAATGACACATTTCCAAAATACTCAAACCTTTGAACAAATCACAAGAACATTTAGGTAAATACAAAAATACACATGCAATCTTAAGTAGTACCCAGTGCTATTACTACACTCAAGACAACCTCACAATCTCAAAATGCCACTACTCTTACAATTGAAATTCAAAGCCATTCGTTGACCCAAACTCATTCTTATATAGTATAAGAATACATATTTCATTGAAAAGCTGGTGGCATACATATAAGTGACCTCCATTCGATATGGCACTTGATCCCTAGGTTCTAGAGGTGGCCTCTATCGAACATGACGTAGAAACAAGTAACATGATATGATCATATTTGTAGACAATTCTTGTAAATCATATAACATGTCATTCATGTCATTTCCTTCCATAAGACATAACTCATAAACAAGTACACATAATATCCGACTTTTGAGTACTAAATCTAGTAACTAAACGCCTTCCAAGAGGGTGATCAAAAGGTTTCTAGATTACCGATTGACCACATAATATAACATGAGTCAATCGGTCTAGCACAACAGCTACCATGACTATCATAACATATCACAATTATAGTCCCTACCGTTTATTTCATAACCGTTTACAGTTTTTCTCAATGCAAATTCATTTCACATATCACATACACATTTCTTTCATTTCATATTTGATAATATAGAAAAGAATTTCAAATAAGCCTACATGATCCATTTTACATATAACAAAGTAAGTCTTTCATTTGAAAAAATTTGTATATAGCATTTTAAAAATATAGAAGGACAAGCACCACCTTCTTCAACTACTCACTGGAAGTGATTCTTAACATGGCCTCAAACTTGCTTCAAACCTATAATCAATAATATATATATATATATATATATATACATATATGTGTGTGTGTGTGTGTGTGTCTGTGTTTGGACATTTTCTAAAATGTACTTGAATAGTTTATGAAGATAAATTTCCTATTTTGGAAAGTTTCTTAATTTAGAAAGTTTCCTTTTCAAAATGTTTTCCAATTTGAAAAGTTCCCCACTTTTGAAAGCATTATAATTTAGAAAGTTTTTAATTTTTAGGAGGTTCCCTGATTTGAAAACTTTTCCTTTTTAGAAAATGTCTAAATTCATAAAGAAACTTCCTATTTTAGTGTAAACGGACCTACATTAGTTCAAAATGTATTTGAGTTTAGACTTGACCTTAGAAGAAAGCGCATTCATGAAAAGGTCTTATTCATATTTGTATTTGGATTTACAATTTACATGGACGCTTAAAAAGAGTCTTTGAGTTCATTTATTCACAATTGGGTCTTTATAACAACATTGGACTTTTAAAATAAATTTTTTAAGATGTCTAATTAATATTGGGTCATTGCTACAAATTTGGGCTTTTAAAATAATCCAATTTATGAAAACGAATTGGTCTAATTAATTTGGGCATTTCACTATATTATTATCTTTTGCGGGTTTAATTTCAAAACACTTTGAACTCAATTTAACCAATAGGATTAGTTAATTCAAAACTAGTCCAATATCAAATCTGTTGGGCTTTAAAGGAATTTTCTAAATACTTTAATTGTTTTATCATGATTATCTTAGAAATTCAGGAGTTAGTTTTCCCTAATAACATATTTTGAAACCAAATCTGAAACTCAAGCATGTCTTTTCGGGGGGAATTAATTGCCATCAAACTGTCAAACCGTCACTAGTATTCAAGAAACCGTCTGCATTGACCTCTTTTGCACCATTTCTCTGACTCTAATAATATTGGTTCATCTTGCTTAATAATATTGGTTCTCCGTCCAAAGCTGTAACTTAGATTTGGACCATTTAATGCACAATGTTATACCGTTTCTGGCCAAGAGTACATAATAAAATCAACCACTGAAAGCCATTAAAATTACCAAAATATTCTATTGTTAAGTTAACGTCTTTTACCAAAATATAGCCCCAAAGATCTGCAAATTAAACATAATTTCCTATTGTGATTTAGAGAAGCTTATTGGAGATCTGCAAGTTAAGTATGTGCAATTTTTGACACTTTAATCACAAAATGCATAACTTCACTAGAAACTTAGTTAATTAGTTATAAAAGTAAATAAAATACACCAAAACTAAATAATAAAACACACTAAAAACATGTAAAATATGCACTTATATCAAAGTTCACGTTGGAATTGTTTATGAATTAATTTCTATAATTAAAAACAAGTTTTCCAATCCGAATCAAGATGATCAACATATAGTTAGCTGCAAACTACGTTATGACCTTAGGTTACATTTGCTCATGGATTTATTCTGTAATAAAAACCAAAAGTGTTCCAAATCCAGATGAAGAAGAGAATACCTGCAAGAACTGATGTGGTGACCAGAGGACGCGGTAGGTGTTCCCAAGAGAGGAGGTGTGAATTGTATGTCTGATCAGATGGGAAAAATTAGAGGAGAGAAAATGTAGTGAGAGTGAAAGCTTTAGAAATATACTTGAAAGTTTACAAATTACATTCTGAGTTTGATTGATTGATCACGACAACTTTTTATTTCTTTGGCAAAAATCTGAGAGGAGTGAAGAGCAGTAGAAATTGAAGAAAAATTGTGCTAACTTTTTCTTTGTATTCAGGGTGTAAAAGGTTGATGGTTTTGGACTTTTCTTTCACCATGCAGTAATGCACTGTGAACTTTGTTAAAAGCCCTATCTAGAAACTTTAACAGTTACTTTCTGCAAATATTTTTTGAGTCCTGATTTCTAGTTTTCTTCTTTTGTTTCCCCTTTCTTTTTTTTGGTCACCTATTTTTTTTCCTTATAAATTAGAAATGGTTTGTGAAAAAAAAATTTTCTTGGTCCACTAATTTTTTTTACAATTTCACTTAAATTGCTTCTTAAGAAGAAGCCATGCCCAAAGAACTAAAAAGGTCATTGTGTAGATGTTTGTGTGATTGTGAGTGCTTTTATCTGGTGGTGTTTGATGGTTACTCTAGTCAGATTATGCTGATAGTCAAATTAGTTTCATGAAGGTAAAGAGAAAAGCAAATTCTTAAAAAGAAAATTTAACCATTGAAACTATCTGTATCCAGCCTAATCTGTGTATATCGATATACCCTCTTTAGAACTATAGTTTCTTCTCTTTTCAAGTGATAGGATCATTTGGCTTTTAGTATTTTGTTATTTCCATGGCACCCTCACCTCTCATATCCAAGTTCAAATGTTTTAATTGGGAGGATAATTACTAAAATGAAACTTTTCCTCTTCTAAAGTTCACTGTACTATATTATAAGACAAAAATGAAAAAGGAGAAAGAGAAAAGGTCATTCCAACTCGACATCTTAAAACACTTAAAGATAGATTGTAAAAAATCCTATGATACCTTTTGGGTACCATTCCTTCAATTTGTATCTTTCATTAAATATAATAGTTTAAATATTAAATATTTAACCATGTTTAATTTAATGGTTCATAACACTTCTGTCACTATCTAACGGTGAATTTCACTCGTGAGTGTGATATCTAAAAGGGGCCGTAGAATCTCCATAAAATTGCAACTCATGTATACTTATTGATTATTAATTTGATTTTCTTTTTGTCCAAAACATAACAATTAGGCATGTCAATGGCTAGGGCTGAGTTGGATTCTTTTGATCCATGTCCAAACCCATTTAATTTAGTTAGATTCAGACCCAAATCCAAACCCTTTTGGTCTGAAAAAGTAAGTCCATATCCAAACCCTTATGGATCTGGGTATTCAATGGGTATTTATGAGTATTTTCTGAACATACTAAAGTAAAAATGTAATTAAAATATATAGAGTTCATAAATAATATAAATGCCATCCAATTTTTGTTTTCAAATAATAAAATTAACATTCAACAAATTGAATGCAATGTTGTAAACTCAAAGAAAGAATTATTATTAACTACTTCTATATATTTTCAAAGATTCAACTGCATCCACATCCAATATTTCATTTGTTTGTCTTTACCTTTTCTCCTTTTCTTGAAAAGGTTTGTACCAATTACAATGACAACTAAGATTAGTTTTTAAAAAAGAAAACAATCATAACATATATAAATATGTAGTCTTATTAAAGAAATGTAATTTTGTACCTATTTTCTTATTTAAACCTCAATGTTGGTAAATGTCTCACAATCCAACACTAAAATAGTGAATGAGATAAAAGTCATTTGACTAAGAACCGATGGCAAATAAATAATAGAATAAGAAAATTTATAAACACTTACTCATTTTTTTATTCAATTCAATCATCAGTAATCACTAATGTTTCAACCATATTTAGAAGCAATTTGGCACGAATTTCATCAATCACCTAACTACCAACACTAAATATAGATTCTGATGCCATAAAATCTTACTGTACTCGATCTAATAGTCATAAAATATTATATTATTTTATAAATTTACGAACATATATTATTTAATTAAATATATATGAGTCTGGGTAAACTTTGGTACGGATCTGAATTTGGATATGGATTCTAGAAAATCAGACCCTACCTAGACCCACGACTCTCTCACAAGGTTTGGGATTGGGTAAGGTCTGGATTTGAGAAATTAAATCCAAACCCTACCCAAATATATTGGGTTTGGGTTGGGTCTGGGTAAGATTCGACCCATTGACATGTCTAGTAACAATACTTCTTAGTTGTTACTAGCTAGGAGTTAGGACCCACAATAAAGAATAGGAAGAATGACAAAATCATTGACGAAAGCATTTTCCCACATCGGGGTACACAGGATGCGACAAGCCTTGTAACGCATATTTAAATATCCGTGAAAGCTATGGAGTCGATCAAGAAGACCCATGGCCTAGGTTGGTGAGGAGTGCCCACCTAAGGTCAACCCAAGTTGGTTGAGCCTGCGTCATAATTTGTGGTAGGGGGGGCCTGCTTTCACGCGGCCCTGCCCAATTCTTAATTCTAAAATATTTTCTTGTAACCTTGTGGGCTTTGAGGCTCTAAATTGCGAGGCGGAGCCTATGGCTCCAAATCATGGGCTCCCTCCTAAAATATCCTTCTATAAAATGGAGTATGACTATTACATTAAAAGAGTATGATTAATGATTAATTAGCTTTACAGTAAATAAATTACATTAAATGGAGTATAACTACTTAGTTTTACAGTAATAAATTAGGTTATATTCAATAATAACCTACACTAAATAAGGACATTTTAGAGAAATTATAAATTAATTACATATACATTTATCGATTGAAAAGTGGACTACAATTTAAGACGGATGAAGAAGAAAAACAATTTTGCCAAAGAAGGAAAACAAGTCTGTCTAGGATATTTTAGAGAAATTACAAATTAACTACATCAACATTTTCCAATTGAAGATTGGATTATAATTTAAGATCGATATAAAAAGAAAATAAGTCTATCAAAATGGGATGGAAGGAGTATAAATATCAATTTCTTGTTGCAAGAAATTATGTGAGTTTCAACGTCGGAGAGCACACATAGAAGGCAGCTTTAACAAAGAAAAACCAATAATATCATTAGTCTATTTTGTCAATTATTTAACCATGTAACAATCTATATGCCATAACTTATTCAATATGATTTCATCAAGGCAATGATATATTAAATTAAAAAAATCAAAATATCCTGGTAATCTAAGGACCTTTTGCTTCTTTGCATGGTAGAGTCAACGTTTAGGAATAATCAATCCCTTTTGATGCTTACTAGAGATCCCACAGAAATACCGGGGAATGCATGTGGTACCTTTTTAACGCTCAGATCACGTAATGATGAGATAGCATATAGCAAAGGTTTGAAATCCATAGGTCCTTGATACAAACCACAAGAAACGCAGGTCCCATTTAAAATTAAATAGCTACAAATGTAGAAATAATCACGCCGGTGACATCCATCCCTAATAAAGGTCTCAGCGGCTCTGGTGGATTCTCAAATCTTTCATTTAAGTTTAGAAGGAATTGGTGGATGGAATCACAACTAAGATGAAGAAGGAACTGTTCATAAATGAAGTGGGTATGCATCGTAGTCCATCATTTGGTCCAGCTCCAGCCTTCAATTTGTAGGCAATCAGGCACTTAGCACTAATCAATACAACTCCAAAATAAAATAGGATCAAAAGGCATTCGCAACTCGGAATTAACTTAATTCATACTTACCTCTAAACATGTCAATCGATCGAATCTTACCCAGATCCAATGTATTTTGGATAGGATCTGGGTTTAATTTCTCAAACTTAGATTTCACCTAGAGTCAAATTCTATCTGTAAATAAGAAAGTTATGGATTTGAATTCGGTCTGATATTCTGTGATCTAGATCCAAATCAGACCTTATTTAGACACACACACACACACACATATATATATATATAAATTTATAAAATAATATAATATCCTATAACTATTGGATCGAATATAGTAATACTTCATGACTATTAGATTAAATAATATGTTCATAATCTAAGAAAAAATCATCTAATCTCACCTATCTATTGCTCGCCTCTGTTGCCTCTGTCTACCTCTCTATTTCATTTCAATTTCTTGAATGTTAATTTTATTATTTGAAAACAAAATTAGATGACACTTATGTTATTCTTGAACTCTACATATTTTAAAATATTTTTACTTTAATTCTTCACTGTATGTTTAGAAAAATACCTACTAATACCCATTAGATACCTAAACTCACGAGGACCTGGGTTCGGATTTATTTTTCAAACCATAAGGGTTTCAAAATCTAGGTTTGGGTGTAACTAAATTTAATGGGTTTGGATTTAGATCAAATGGATCCAATTCAAATTCTATCCATTAACATGCCTACCCACCTCCTTGTGTTTGAACTGCCACAATGGCTTAATATCTTGAACTTTTTTTGACTAATTTTCTGACCTTTAATTACGTAAAAGTGGCCAATATTTTGTGAACCAAGACCCGATTTAGCCAGGCTCGTCTACTCCAGCAAGTTGAATATCCACTGAAAATCAATAGCATTTGATAGCAAAAGGGAAATCAACTGGAAAGCAAGTCGATGGAAAGGGAAACAAGTTCACAATAGCCAGGTTGTGCATTAATTATAACCACCATTACTCTCCATGCAAGTTGCCACCCAGATAAAATGACGAGAATGGTTCCAAAATGATCAAGAATCCATATAACATCTCATCACAACACAAGAAAATGACTCCCAAACTGAAAACTATATGGTTATGGTTGTTCCAGAACTTTCACCTATTGGTGGTAGCTATGGATTGCGGTCTTGTTTTGAATAATCTAAATAGAGATCAAAATATATAGTGTAATCCTTGAGAAACAGATATTGTGATGTAGGCCAAAGACTGTGTCTGTTACATTCTTGTTCGGTCTATTAAGCTATAGTAATTATCAAATCAACAATTACTTTTTGTGCCGATGGAACATGCATGAAAAGGTTGCAGAAAAGAATCAATAACTTGGTAAGTCGCAATCGCTTATACAAGGGAGATAGAATCCACATATTTCTTCCCTTCAGTGATCGTTAGAAATTTGTTCCAAGGATTGATGAGATCAACGTTACCTATTACGTACGTTTGAAAGTTCTAAACTTACACTTTATTATTTTTTTTTTTGGAAGAACTTTGATGGTTTAATCTTTATTACATCAACAGTACATGTAGTAGGTTAATTAATGTATACATGAGATTCACTAGTGTACAATTTATCAGTATATCAAAAATTAGTATAATTATCATATTTATAAAATTGGTTATCACAAATCTTTCATAATTTTAAACCTTTTTTTGAAATAAACACACATCGACACTAAATACTGTGCATTGTCGTGTTGACATTCCCTTGCTAATTTGACAAAAATAAGGACTGGATCTAAGCTCTTCAACGTTTTGAATATCACTCTTAATCTACTCTAATATAAATGTACAATTCATATAAATAATAGAATCCAAGTTATTTAAGATTCTAGTTTTATTAGAATTAAATCCTAATTGAATTTGAATTTTAATAAACAGCTATATATAGCCTTCGCATGTAGCCGGGCTGAAACCAACCAGTTTCTTGGCCAAATCATAACTGATGCGCGTCTCTTGCTGCTGTATATTACAGATGATGGAAATTGAGTCTGAAGGAGCAAAAGCGCAGCATAACTTACCCTTGGAATCAACTGGGATTAGGCAATTTTTCGACTTCAACGACCACGTTTTCCCACCAGAAAAATGAAACGACACAGTTGGAACCTCCACTTCATCAGGGATAGAGGACAAATCATAACATGCATCAAATAGAGAATAACCACTCGTGGGATGTAGGTTCTTAGTATGCTTAGCAAATATGTCACGCAGGTACTCATATGCCCGAGTCACTAGTCGAGTCACTACTATTCCCGAGTCAATTATAACTCCCCCGTTCCGTCACTTCCAACCTGAAAAACCAAGGGTTGAATCAGTAATTGTTCTCTCGCAACACTAATTCGAACGAGATCTACAAAAAAGTATATATCGAATTTCGAGTTATGAATCATTGAAATAATAATTGAGCTACCAGGTGGAGTTGAATTGAACTCAAGAGTTGAAGATGAATAGAAGTTCATGTCCACCAGACAACACGAAAACAATGTCGCTTCAATTTGTGAAGGAAATGATAGCGATCGAATTCCTAACCCAATTAAACCAACTGAGCCAGAAAATAATCCCTCGCTATCATGCCCGCATCCGACAGCAACATTGCTAATCGAACAGGACCTCCCAAACATCACCGTTTCCGTGCCAAAGTCCCCGATATGTAAATGACCCATCCCATAAGACACATAATAATGACACGTGTCATCACCGCAACCGTTGATTTTAAGGGAATTACATTGCCGGGAAGAGAATGATAGGGTATTAAAAGTGGATGATCCGGTCAGCTTAAAAATTGGGTCGGACTGTTGGTAACAAAAGCCACAAGGTTGGCACTGGAGCCAGCAAGCAAATTAACGTCGCTTCCAGTATCTATGGACAAGAAGAATTCTTTAACGGGTCAGCCCAACCCGACCTGGGCTAAGTACTCAAAGGTTCCCAAGCTTTCCCCTGAGGTTACTGGGGATTACAAGTCTCGGGTTGGATGAGCCTTTGATGAAGAGTTTGAGAAATGGAGAGTTGAAGCTTGTAGTTGATGGAGTTGACTCGAGCTGAGTCAAAGGCGGGTCGGGATATTGTGAGTGCAGAATAGTTTTGGTGGTGGGGTTTCACCACAGAAATGATTGGATGGAGAGAAAATGAGAACACGGATGAATTGGCAGCAGTGGCGGTGGTGGCGGTAATGGTGGGGGACGGAGGAGTTGTTTTTGAGAAGAGTTGAAGAGTTTTATGAATGGAGGCAGCCATGTTAAGGACTTGAAACTATTGGTTTTTTTTTTGTTGTTTTTGAGGAAAAGAATAAACCAGAGACGAGTGGCGGATGGAGAAGAAGAGGAAGGAGGAGGAGGCATTGAAAGTGGAGGGTGTTTTAGTTGGAGCCATGGGGGAAGTTTCTTGTTTTCTTGGGACAGAATGCACAGGAGGGAAGCAGTGAGAAATGGACTTGCTTTATAGGCAACTAGACATACATGTATGATAATTCATAATATGCAAGTAAAGCACAAGAATAATAAGGCACTTGACAGGTATCGAGCCTGTGCAAAAATACAAATTTTCTGTGTATAGTAGTGAGTAGGGTCGAATCCACAGAAACTGGGAAAAATTCGATTCTTTTCAAGTTCGGGACACGGGAGATTTTTTTATCAGGAAAAAAAACAATTAAACAATTTAACCAGAAATAAATGATTAATTAACACGAATGTAAATAGAGATTAAATAAATACTAAATAAATTCTAGCCAAGAATACAACTTCTCAAACACAGTCCATCCATCCGATCATTGATGCAAAGAAAGTTCACTTAATTTTATTAACAGGTTAGTTATAGTCGCCGATAAACTCTGACGACCAACTTTTCCTCAATTTATTGATAACCAAGGTACGACCATTGATTACCCCTAACCAGGAAACACTCCTAAGTACGACCGTAGGAATTAATTTCCTAATTGCCTTAAAAACTAGAAAAGTCTAACTCAGATCAATAACACGCTACGAGGGTTGTTTCAATCAGATTGCACGTTCCCCTAGTATGTAAAAACACTAGTTGCCACTAATATTAATCGATTAAACAATTACAGATCTAATTGATTAATTTGACAGGAGATTAATAAGTCAAATTGCACATCGGGCCCTTGATATCCAATTAACAAAATAATCCCATGGAAATTTAAATAGAAAACATGCAAATATTAACAAATTAAGGAACACATGAAAATTAATTCGATCTCACAGATATTTGGGGCTGTGTCGTCGCGTTGATCCTTGACTAGATGAAAAACTTAGCCACGCCTCGTAAGAAAATTCCCACACAATTTAATTGAATTCAAAGGCATAAATCTCTTGCTAGTAATTTAGAATGAGAGTTTGAGTCTCTGTAGTCTCCCTGTAAGAGAAACTAGTCTCATGGAAGAGACGAAAACAAATGTAAAGCAAGCCACTTGAAGAAAACTACACACCACAAAAACAAACGAATGAACAAGTTCCTATTCTACACAAAAGAATACCTATATTCCACTCCGTGCTCTCCTGGGAGCAAAACTAGTCTAATAGCCATCTCTTATCTAATTGGAGCACTAGTCTTATAGGAGAAACTAGTCTCGTAGGAACAATTGGAAAAGTGATCTCATGATCAAATGCCAACCATAACTAATCAATAACATCTCCCAAAAGAGGAACCAAATGTCTAAAGCAATCCACTACCTATCCTACGTGGTCCCAGTCAACAATCTTAATAAATTCCAGCACAATCATCAATTCCACTGCAATCATCAAAATGAATGAGTCCACTACAATCATCAATTCCAGCACAATTACACCCGTGGAGCCTGGCTTGTATTTTCTTTTAGAAACTTCTCACTTGAGTATTTGTTGCAAGAAGATCTCCCTTTTCTGCTGCACTTCCTGAAATTGAGTTCAGATGCCAAATATAAGTATATGTTGACAATTAAAGCAATATTTGGCAAGGACAAAGAGGAAAATTAACAATAAAATTACTAACAATTAATACCCTATCAGCACTGGCCTCTGGAACAAACATTATTGCATGGCTCCGCTCCTTAAATTTCCATCCTGATAGTGATAGTAGTAAAATTCTTGTATGATATGTCAAAATATCCTTAGACAGACATAAGCAGCAAATGCAAAACGATTTACATGTCGCAGACATCCAACCTAAACGTAACCTGATTAGGGGCAATTAGGGATCATGGAATTGGAGCCTAGAGCTGATTGTAAAGGTCCGTAGCACAATAACTGTTAGGATGGACAAAATATATGACAAGTATATGTACTTATGGAGCAAAGCATGCCTTACTGCTGCTGATCCCCAAATGTTAAACTACTACTTCTCAGCCATCAATACCAACACATACAACTTTGAAATGAAGAATTGTAAGTGCTTATATTTAGAAGTGGCAAAATGGATATATGGATCATAATTGGTTTCATATAAATGGATCATGGATTAAATGGTCCAATCCATTTGAATCCATATAATAAATGGTTATATATGGATTGGATCCAAATGGATGATGGATATCCAATTTTCCATTTAAAATTCATTTAACTAACACAGCTAATTTCTTTAACTAACACGCAGCTTAAAATGACACTCCTAAGTTAATTAATAGGATTAGTTTTGATAACTAAGAAGAATAAAAACAGAAAAAATGGAAAAAGAAAATAAATAAAGCATGTAAAAATTTGGAATACGCGGATTGAGAAGAAACCTTTGACCGCATGAGTTGGAAGAGCTGAATAGCGTCTTTGGACTTGGAGTATTTACTCAGCATCATAAGAAACAGTAGTACTACAAAAACATGCTGGGTTTGCTCGTTGCCTTCTTAAATGGATTTAGATGGATTGCATGGATTATCCACTTAAAACCACCAAACCAATTGGTTTTATTTGGATGTCCATTAATGTCCATCTAAATTTTTTTAGTAATCCAAAACCATTTAAGTGAGATGGATATGGATGGAAATTGCTACCTCTACTTACGTCTAAATATACAAGTCAAATATGAAACATCAGAAGAAAGATATGAAAAGTGATGTACCAACCCAGAAAACTTAAATACACAAATTAAAGATAAAACATCAAAACAAGATGAAAAATGAAGTTCAAATCCCAGAAATTCTAAGCCAAATTTTTGAGTGCCAGTCGTCAACGATTGATAAAAAATTACTAATGAGCAACTTTTGATCAAACTTTTATTTCAGGCTATTATTCTTACATCAATTGCTATCACCATGGAGAAATGGTATTTGGACTACAGTATAAACCTCTGTTGGGACGCGTCATACTTCCACACGAATGTTATTTTAGAAGCCTTACTGCCAGGACTTGAGTGTTTCACATTAAAGAATTCTGCGCCTAGATCCGGTGGACAGTCAACTGCTTCAGAGGTATCCAGCTCGCAACTGACTAGCCTTTGGTCTTTGCCCAGACTACTGTTAAGTTCCCTGGCCTTTTCTAGTACAAACTGACATATATAGGTAAGAAAATGATCAGCAAAGGAAGGTCAGTACATTGGTCAAGTTAATCTGCTTAAATATGCTATGCAATCAAACAATATTTTTAATGTGCACAAAAGTTATTTAATTTGCATGCTACAAATCATACGTCCACATGATTGCAGTTTGAATACATCGATAAAGAGGGTATCACCAAATTTATATATTAATAGGTAAGAACAGCTTACCTTACTCAGTCTGTAATGAATAGCCATGTCCTGCACAAGAATAATTCCATTAGGAAGTATAGTTTGAAAAGTAAAATTAAAGGGGAGATTATAGATTCAAAAGAATATTTAATGAACTAGATGATGGATAGAAGACCAAACCTCGACCGGTAGCTCATCTGTAATCTTCGTCTGCAAAAGAATTGAAACTCAGAAACGCATGTATAGAGAATAGAGAAAAGGGGTGGGTGTAAAAACCCACGTCCTTGCTCATTTTTTTAGTTTATTGTGCTCAATTAATTAAAAAGGCAAAATTCCTATGGGTGAAAAAAAATAATAATATAAATTTATTAGTAGGATAGGGTAGAGGAGTAATTAGGGTTAGTAAGGAGATGAGGCAGGATAAGAGTTCATAATAAACTAAAACTCTTATCTAAACCACTTACTAGTGGGAAGTGCTAGGGTTTAGGATTTTTATCAAAACAATAGAGAGAAAAATAACACCATTCCTACCTTTTCCTTGTATGGCTCCCTTAGAGCAAGAATCGACTAAAAATAGAGGAGAAGGAGAAAACGACATCATCGAACAAGCGGACAACTAAGCGCTTAGACCTGTACGACACAAGTTTAGAAGGCCTAAGGTAATTCCACTCTAGCAGCCAGACAAAGGTAGATGGTATTTACCCTTCTGAGATTTCAAAAGTTTAAAGTGAAATTTTTGTCATCGATTATATTTTTACGTGTTAATCTGAATTGTTTTCGATTAAATGATTTACTTGACTATTTAAGCAAGTTCTATTTTGACTATACAAAACAATGGACCATGTAACTTATTTGAAACTTCTTGATATGTTATTATATACCAAATAAGCTGTATCTTTTATGAAATCAAGAACTATGTGTGTGACGTGTGAAATGAATTTATGTCAAGAAAAACTCAAAACATTCATGGAATAGATAGTAGGGGCTATAGTCCTGTTTAATGGTCATGGTAGCCTAATATAGAGTTCGGCCAATTGACAAGGTCATGATAGTTTGGTATAAAATCCGACCGATTGATCCATGTATGTAATGAGACCAATCAGTAGTCATGAAACCTATTGGTCGCCCACCTAGAGGGGTTTAATCTCTAGGCTGAGTACTCAGTAGCCGGTCATTACATGTACTTGTTATGATCTGATATGAAATGATTTATGAACTGATATGAAGAGACTTATGAATTAATATGAAATGATTATGACTTTATGATTTTTCATAAATAGTGATCAATAAGATACTTTTAAATTGTTTATCCCTCGCTACTACTGATTGTTTTATAAACAACATTATTTTCATGATTATTGATGTGAACGGTGTGCAAATGATTTGATTTATATCTATATATGTACCTATAAAGTTATGAATGCATGGTCTAACAGAGGGGTAGATATTACCTATTGAGCGACTTGTCGTTCAACCTACTTTTTATCATCTTTGCAGATTTTGAAGAGTATGAGTTGATTTACGTAGAAGACTCTGAGGATGACTTTTATTAGTTTCTAAGTGAACAGAAGTTAGCAAGTTAGCTACTTCTAGTTGTTAATTTTATTTACTTTTGTTTCCGCTGTTTCAATCAGAGAATAAATGTACGAATTTATTGAATATTCATAGACTATCATGCATATGAGATTTGTACCGTACTTTATCTAGTTATATTATTTAGTACTTTTAAAGTTTAGTATAGTATGATGTTGCCTTGTATTCTTGAGCGAGACTTGAAGATAAGGCGGATGTCACGTGACTGGCACGTGCGGGTTTTGGGTGTGACATTTTTAGTGGTATCAAAATCTAAGTTCGAAATAATACTATAAAATAGAACAATTTAAGAAACGAATGGTAGTAATTACTAAATTAAGCTTGAAAAGATCTGTGTACCGTAGAGAGGAAGAAATCAGGACTAATAGTGTTCCATCTGGCATTGTAGGAGATGGCCGAACCGGTACACGGTGAGTATCAGGATTGCGACTGTCCAGTTCGTGTGACAGGATGCGATGTGGCCAGTCTTAGGAAGAGACAGAGATTCTATAGGGACAAGTACTTTGAGGAATTAGAGAGAGCTATGAACGAAGTTAGGAAGGCTCATGCGTTGGCTGATCAAGTAGCTGACCAAACGCACGAGATCTCGACGTTAATAGTGTTAAGGGAATACATGAGACAGAACATGGAAGGTTGGCGTGGGGAGGCCCTCCGTTTACGGGAGGAGGTCAATAAGTTAAAAGCGGAAATGGAAGTACATAAGGGACTAGCTGATATGTATAATGAAGGATTTGAAGAAGTAACTTCCTTACTTCAGAATCGAGATGCGGAATACCAAATTTTAGTGATGAAATATGAAGAGAAGAGGTAGTGCGTGATGAACTGGATAGATGACCACCAACCTCTTGCACCCCAATGCCTGGGTAGAATCACCTGTGACCTGATAGTGACGTAGAACTAGATGACGACCTCGAGGAGGATCCTGAGAACATGCCCGTAGAAAACCATTAGGGAAAAAATAGAGTTGAGAACCAGAACGGTGCTGAGGGGGGTGTAGGAGACGTAGCAGTTGTGGATGCAGACCCACCAGCGGATGAGCAGTAGAGTTGTTCTAAGAGAGATTCTATTTAATGATTCATTTATTTTATTAGTGTTAGGGGATATTATTTCAAGAACATTAGCAGGTTGGTGAGTGATTGTTCTCATTGATTAGTTTTTCTATCCAATCGGAGATTATAATTAGACGATTTGGACACTAGATTTATTAGAAATTTCTAGAATAAGTTAGGCTATTGATTTCGATGTGTAAGAAGTCGACCATTCTTTTCATCTTGAGTTAATGAATAAAATTAAAATCTCTATTTTAAATTTTATTTATTTATTTATTCACCTATTTTATTTTATGGGGTAGCATGTATAAAATATACAAATAGATAACTTTAGTTGTGTCGTCTTAAAAATATATATTCATATATATAATAATAATAATAATAATAATAAAATACTTACTTTAGTGTGAAACTTATCTATTTGATTTAGAAAATAACACCAAACACTAGACGTGGCGAAAATCACAATGGCAGCACTAATGATGAGAACGACCACGGTAATTATAACCAAGAACCATATCAAAGAAATAATAATTAGAATATGGGTTACCAAGGGACTAGATCAAATGGGCATCAATTCTACATGTTGTTACTTGCAGAATTAGTGACTGCACTAATTGGGGTAGTCCAAGCATTACAAATCCAAACACAATTAGCACAGATTCTGGCTGTTCAAACCCAGAATCATGGATAAGGGGGAACTCAATTATATTATGAGAAAATGAAAAGAGTCAATGTCCCTACCTTTGATGTAACTCCTGATCGGGATTTGACAGAAAAGTGGTTAGATGAAATAGAAAATAATTTTGCACTTTTGCAAGTGTCGGAGGTGATGAAACACCTAATCATCAAACCCTTTTTGGTAGGAGAAGCCAATAAGTGGTGGACAACTCTGAAACCTACTGTCACCCCATCAGTAAGTTGGACAAAATTTATAGAGGAGTTCCTCAAATACTTTTTCCCACCGGTTATAAAGATGCAGAAAATAGATCAGTTTGAAAATTTGAAACAAACTCCAGGAATGTCTGTGGTGCAATATTCGAATAAATTCACAGCATTAGGAAGGATTGTCCCATCAATAATGGCAGTGGGAAGTTGAAAAAGTATAAGTTTATAAGGGGATTATCGAGTAGAATTCAAATTAGGGTAAACACCTCTTATACCCCTACGTTTAATGATGTGTTGGACGCCAGCGTTAAAACTAAGGCTGATTGCAAAAGATTAGATGAAGAGGGTAGGAATAAAAAATTTAAACTAGAGAATGAACTTGCAGTGGCGGGAGTACTGAAACCTAGCAGGTAGTTCCACTTAATTAAGAAAAGCCGTGGGCCACCACCGAAAATAACTGGAGGAAACACCTTTTCTGTGTGCAAAACTTGTGGAAAGATACATCTGAAAGAATGCCGGTTTAAGACAACTTTCCCCACGTGTAAAACTTGTGGGGAGATAGAGGAGAAGGAGAAGACGTCGTCGTCGAACAAGCGGACAACTAAGCGCCTAGACCTGTACGACACAAGTTTAGAAGGCCTAAGGTAGTTCCACTCGAGCAGCCAGACAAAGGTACGTGGTACTTACCCTTCTGAGATTTCAAAGTTTAAAGTGAAATTTTTGTCATCGATTATATTTTTACTTGTTAATCTAAATTGTTTTTAATTAAATGATTTACTTAACTGTTTGAGCAAGTTCTATTTTGATTATACAAAAAAAATGGACCATGTAACTTATTTAAAATTTCTTGATATGTTATTATATACCAAATAAGCTGTATCTTTTATGAAATCAAGAACTATACGTGTGACGTGTGAAATGAATTTATGTCAAGAAAAACTCAAAACAGTCACGGAATAGGCGGTAGGGGCTATAGTCCTGTCTAATAGTTATGGTAGCCTATATAGAGTCCGGCCGATTGACCATGTATGTAATGAGACCAATCGGTAGTCATGAAACCTATTAGCTACTCACCTAGAAGGGGTTTAATCTCTAGACTGAGTACTCAGTAGCCGGTCATTACATGTATTTGTTATGAGCTGATATGAAATGATTTATGAACTAATATGAAGAGACTTACGAATAGATATGAAATGATTATGACTTTATGATTTTTCATATATAGTTATCAATAAGATTCTTTTAAATTGCTTGTCACTCGTTACTACTGATTGTTTTATAAACAACGTTACTTTCATGATTATGGATGTGAACGGTGTGCAAATGATTTGATTTATATCTATATATGTACCTATAAAGTTATGAATGCATGGTCCAACAGAGGGGTAGATATTACCTCCTGAGCGACTTGTCGCTCAACCCACTTTTTACCATCTTTACAAATTCTGAAAAGTATGAGTTGATTTACGTAGAAGGCCCTAAGGACAACTTTTATTAGTTTCTAAGTGAACAGAAGTTAGTAAGTTAGCTACTTCTAGTTGTTAGTTTTATTTACTTTTGTTTCCGCTGTCTCAAACAGAGAATAAATGTGCGAATTTATTGGATATTTGTAGACTATCATTCATATGAGATTTGTACCACACTTTATCTAGTTATATTATTTAATACTTTTAAAATTTAGTATATTATGATATTGCCTTGTATTCTTGAGCGAGACTTGAGGATACGGCAGATGTCACGTGGCTGGCACGTGCGGGCTCGGGGCATGATAAGGGGAGTAAATAATTTCAAGATTTTTATGTCCATCGTCGAATAGCATCACATATAACTCTCAAACCAAGTAAAGCAACAAAAAAAAATTCATAAAACCTTAGCTAAGTGGTTAAGAAAGAAGTGTAGTACCTGGTGTTCAGGATAGACGATCAGTTTCAAATCTTCCCAATGCTTTAACGTCCTGAAAAAATACTTCAATCGCAAAAGCCAGTCAATTGAATGTCCTCTAAAGAACAAACTAAAGTTAATCTAAAGTTTATTCGAGGCATTGCAAGGAAGAAAAGGTTTATCACAGTTGTTCAATTCAAGCAACTCTAACTTTGGAGCATCAAGTAGCTGACATGTGACTGCAATCTCTCAAGATCAATCTCTTAAGAGTTTGGTTTGAGATCTTGAAACCCGCATAACTTTTACAGCCATGTACATCCAATGCATGGTTCGCCATCGCAGGTCATAGTCGCGTCGCGGTCTAGGTTGTTCCACATCCGTCGCGGTATATCGGTTGAATATTGGGTGATATGCACATTATAGCACATGAAAGTTTGATAAAATTTTTAAAAAATTACTAAAATTAAAAAATACAGAAAAAACACAATTTAAAAAAATATCCGAGTCGACTCGGATATATCGGCCAATATCATGCATCACGGATTCAAATCGGCCAATATCAGCCGAGTCAGAGCGAGTTGTCACGGATATGGTAATATCTGCGATTCGATACCGATCCCTTCTGTTCCAGTTATGACTCAGCCGATACATATTGGTATTGGCCAATATGGCGAACCATGATCCAATGTTTCAAGAAAAAGAAGCTGAGATATCGGTGTCTCTAACATATCAATGTCAGCGGCACCATTCGCATATATTTTCAACTCCTCCAGTGCTGTAGCACAGGCTGTCTAGTCAATGGTCATTGGCCAAAGTTCTTTGACTTCTTTCAATGTCGCAAATGAGAAAGTACGAAGCTTAGCTGCATTGATTTGAATAATATCAACCATATCGCAGAACAAACACTCAAAATGCTTCAATTCAGGTAAGTTTGGGACAGAGAGAAGTTTGTCCATCCAATTGCAGCATGATATCTTCACATGCTCAACCAGTGGGCATCCAAGGAGAAACCTTTCCAGTAGAGACTTATCATCAAAGCACCAATGACATAATGAAAGGCTCTGCAGCTGGGGAAGTTTGATGTCCAAACAAGTCGCAAATCTACAGCCACTCAACCCCAAAATTTTTAGCCACCTAGCTTCAACAGCAAATTGAGGTATAGCATAATGGAGCCTTTGACGACTTGTTAAAGCGTTAATGCGATGACCAAGATGTGTATCACTGGTTAAGCAGTCAATGCGAAGAACAAGCTCCGGCACAGCCCTCATCATTGCATAATCAGTCCATATATCCAATCTTCGAGCCAGTGAGCCCATCTTAGGGAAGTCAATGTACAATTGGAATCTCTGTATATTTAAGTTTTCTATAAAGCGCCGTCTGATGAATTTTCCTGCCACTGACAGGAAATCGTCCTTTCTATTGCCGCTGCCAGTACATTCAAACGTTGGACCAGGAACCTCTCTACCACATTCTTGAACCCGTCCTACTTCTTTTTCTTCTTGTTCTTCGTCCTGGCCCCACATAGTGCAGATAAAATGGTAGACAACAAATGAATAAAGGGTCCAGATACGATACCAGGACTTGGACAGGATGGAGGTACAGGCAACATCTCGGGTGGGCAAAAACGAATAGATGTGATAAATGATTGAATCAGACAGTTGGGAGAAGTGATTGAGGTTCGCATCCTTCCGAGTTGTCTTAGGTTGCACCTCGTTCCCTGTCAATGACCAACAAAATGAAATTAATGAGAGTTCATTAGTAGTCCGTGTCTAAGGGTAATGATCCGTGTCTAAGGGTAATGAACCAGTACTGATTGAAGAACTTAGTGAATTCGTAAAGACTACCTGGTTCCATGATGGGCAAATATCAAAAGAAACCTTAGTAACACTTCCTGCATTAGTAAGAATAACGTTAGAATAAGATCTTCAAAATTCAAGTTTAGATATACTTTTTTTCTTCAAAAAAAAAAAGCAAAGTTGAAATTAAAGCGAGAAAAGTGTTCTAAAAAAATAAAATTATCCACATCTAGTCGGAATAGTAGTGTAGAATGGCACAATTACGATTTCGATAATCGCGTGAACTCCAAAACTATCTATCTATTCTATATATTAGATATAAAGGTAATCACACTAATTTACTGTAAACTTTTTTTTGGGTCACTTTTTAGATTTTTATCTTTTCACAATCATTAAATTATAACTTTACCATCTAATTACATATTACCCATATTACCAACCAATGTAATCACACTAATTTTCACCCATAACCATTTACAAATATTGTAACCACCAAATTAATTAAAATTCCATTCAAAAAAATTTTAAAAGATCAAAGTTTTTATTTTTGTTTATGAAAATTTTATACTAAATTCTTTCATATAAAAAATGATTGTTCCTAAATTACACACATCGGGTGTACCTTCATCACTAGTCATTTTTCAAGAATGTAAACTGATTTTTTACAATTATTTATGATCATTCAAAAATTAGAAAAACTACGTCATCAGATGTCAATCTATACCCACTATTCATTTGTTGGTTTTGTTAATTGTTCGTTAGCCCTTCCCATCTAATCAAAATTCATCTATTTGGGAGCTTAAGTCCTTTAGGATAGAGAACAAATTCAAGTTCCTTTCATTATTTTGGCTGTGAAAATAAAAGAAGTTACTGGTTTTTCCCTTTATTTTGCACCATATTCCAATAGTTCGGCAAGGGCAAAGTTGGGAAATCCGCAAGTTTAAACTAACGATCTTCTTTCCCGCATTTTTCAAAGGCTCGAATAAAATAAACAAATAAATTATTTATTCTCTGACAAAGGATCTTTAGAAATCCCTCCATTTCTCCTCTTCAATTCTTCTGTGGTGAAACTCCCAAAACAACACCAAGATTTATACAGTTCAAGATTACAGCATGATGACAGGGGAAGCAATGGAGGGAAAAAAAAAGGAACAAGTAAAACTTGGCCTAAAAAATGTGTTTGAAGAAATGAAACAGGAGTCATAATTTAGCAAAACCATGATCCTCTGCCACGATGATCAACATAACAAACATCAACATAACAGGTGAAGATAAATAGATCCTATAAGAAATCATGTGCAGAAACAATCACGAACAGATGAAGATAAATAGATCCCACGAAAAAATCATGCGTAGAAATGTATTTCAAACAGTGGGAATTGGATTTCAATCAAAATCCAGTACATGCACAACTTATCTGAATTAGGATTTTGTCATATAATTCTGTAACCCCTAAACAATCAAGATAAAATCCTAAAAATCAATTCTAATCTTACCAAATGGGGATGGCGTGCAGGCAACCTAAGTACAATCGAGGTGGAAAAATCAAGAAATTCAACTGCAGCTTTTAAATAAAATTGAGACATTTGTTCCAATCCAATGTCAGACTGGATATTTCTTTTTTGCGATTAATCTCTTTCCTTAAGAAAAATTTCCATGTAGAAGAGGATCAATACCTGCAGACTTATGACCAGCAGCGGCGGGGGGTGGGCTCAGGGAGATGTGAATTGTTTGGGAATGGGAGAAAGAGAAAATGGTGCATGAGTGGATCCCTTAAATTTACTTGAAAGTCAAGACCAAATTTAATTAGTCATGCTATATATATATATATTTATGGGATAACTTTAGAAACCTTCCCTGAGATTTCTAACTATTTCACTTAGCTCCCTTGAAGTTTTAAAATTACACTTACCTCCCTTGATTTGACACTTTGGTAACCAAACCTTAAAGTAAGGTCAAAAATTTAATGAATACCCTAAAATAACCTTATCTTATAAAGTTTAATTCATTCTTCTAAACAATTGTAAAGTAATTTGACACAATTATATATTAAAAAAAAAGAGTCTCAAGTTTTTCATGCCAATATTTTTTATTTAATAATCAACTATAACAATAAATCTTTTACTATGATAAGCTACTTTTTATAGTGCTTTATTGGAAATATAGATTCTTTTTAAGATAGAGCACAAAGTGTTACCTAGTGTTTTTTAAATTTATGGACTATTTTTTTAATAAAAGTTTATGGACTAGTTTAATGACGGAACTACCATAGTTTGATAGTGATTTTGGACCATTTGTTTTTAATTATTTTTTATTTATTCTTGATTTTGATACAAAAACAAGAGCTACAAAAAAAATTGAATGATATTAAAAGTCATCAAAAAAATTATTAGTTTAACGTTTGATCTGGATAGATATTAGCGACAACATTGATAGCTCTTCTATACTTCTAATGAAATATAAGAAAAATGAACAAGAAGGAAAAATTATAAAATTATAAAATCTATCCTTTGTATAAACATGGCAACAAGAGAGTTTTATCAAAATATTAAGGTTAGTATTGTCATTTTAAATGGGTAAGAGAGGTAGGTGTAATTTTTGAAATCTTAAGGGAGCCACATGAAATTATCAAAACCTCAAGGGAGGTTTCTGAAATTATCCCCTTTTTTTTAAATTTTTTTGCTCTAACCTGATATAAGTTAAAAGTGGAAGAAATTGATGAAAAATAGTTCTAACCCATGATTTGTATTCAGAGATCCCGCAAATGCCAGCATAGGCTCACAAATGTGTTACAATGTGAAAATTTTGAAGTCTTATTTTGAGACTTTAACGGGTACTTCCCGACAAATTTTTTTTTTAAAGAATGAGTCATATTAGATCACTTGATAACTAAAAATTCTTTATCCGTTTAATGAATTTTATTTTTCTTTTGGCATTTGGTCTTGTCACTTTCATGTAAATTGCTTGTTGAATGTAAGCAATGATTAAAACTCTTAATTATGTTTGAATTCTAAATTCTAATCCTGGCTTTTCATTTTTTTTTCTCTTCAAAAGAAAAAAAAATGCATTAGATTTTTTTTTCTTGGCATAAGCTATCATTTGTTAACTTATAAATGAAAGAGTTACAATGTTACATGATGAATATTAATTCTGGGGTGACAATCTTTGACCTTCCATTGAGCTTGCCATGCTGTCTTTATTGGAGGCCAACAACAATCAGATTTTGTTGAGTAACATCTATTCTTTTTCACCATATTACACTTGCCCACCATTTTTCCCCTTTTTTTATTTTAAAACGGAGATGGATAGTTGGCATAAATCTTTTTTGGGTGTTTTCCCCATGCACATAGGTTTTACATGAAAAAATGCCTGTGGTCAGTTTAGGTGGAGCTGAAATTTTGGTGAGTGGGACTTTTAGATGCCATTTGGATTGTCATTTTCTGGGGTTTTGTAGAGTAATGTATTATAGTGATTTGATATACGTAAGATAAAAAGGTAATTGAAAAATGTATTCAAGAAAAAAATAAAATTTTCTGGGCAAAAATGCCTTTTACAGGCTGTTCCCTTTCCCTTAGTGTTCTGAACCTGCCTTCAAATCTAATGGTGGCCTCCTTTTGGTTCATACTTTGTCTCTCATTTTCTTTTATCAAAATTGCTGAACAGCTTAGAGTTCGAGAGAAATTTGATTCTGATTGGAAGAAAATTACTTGGGTTTTGAAGAAAAGGACAATGGAAGGTAACAAGAAATCTTCAAGCTTGTATATGCTGCATCCCAGGTTTATTTCGACAAAAAGCAGGTTGAGTTACATTCGACTGCCGTTCCTAGGTTTATGCAATTGAGCCGAATCATCCTTTTCTCTGCATTATTTCGCATTAAACAGAAATTGTAATAGCATAATAGTCTGGTTAGACTTTGAAAGTTTAAAGTTACATTTCGAAACATTATACTTCCAATTTTATATAATCGTGGCAACCTTGAAACGAGCAGTTGAAAAGTTGGTGGCATGCATATAAGTGACTTCCATTCGATATGACACTGATCCCTAGATTCCAGAGGTGGCCTCCGTCGAACACGACATAGAAACAACATGATATGATCATATTTGTAGAAAATTCTGGTAAATCATATAACATGTCATTCACGTCATTTCCTTCCATAAGACATAACTCATAAACAAGTACACATAATATCCAACTTTTGAGTACTAAGTCTAGAAATTAAACACCTTCCAGGAGGGTGATCAAAAGGTTTCTAGATTACTGTTTGACTACATAATATAACATGAGTCCATTGGTCTAGCACAACAGTTAACATGACTATCATAACATATCACAACTATAGTTCCTACCATTTATTTCATGACAGTTTACAGTTTTTCTCAATGTAAATTCATTTCACATATTACATGCATATTTCTTTCATTTCATATTTCATAATATAGAAAAGAATTCAAATAAGCCTACGTGATCCATTTTACATATAACAAAGTAAGTCTTTCATTTGAAAAAATATGTATATAGCATTTTAAAAATATAGAAGGACAAGCACCACCTACTTCAACTACTCACCGGAAGTGATTCTTAACTTGGCCTCAAACTTGCTTCAAACCTATAATCAATAATATATATATATATATATATATATGTTTGGACATTTTCTAGAATGTACTTGAATAGTTTATGAAAATAAATTTCCTATTTTGGAAAGTTTCTTAATTTAGAAAGTTTCCTTTTTAAAATGTTTTCCAATTTGAAAAGTTTCCCATTTTTTTAAAGTATTCTAATTTAGAAAGTTTTTAATTTTTAGGAGGTTCCCTGATTTGAAAACTTTTCCTTTTTAGAAAATGTCTAAATTCATATATTCATAAAGAAACTTCCTATTTTAGTGTAAACGGGCCTACATTAGTCTGTTTGAGTTTAGATTTGACCCTAGAACTAAGCCCATTCATGAAAACGTCTTATTCATATTTATATTTGGATTTACAATTTATATGGACACTTAAAAGAGTATAGTCTTTGAGTTCATTTATTCACAACTGGGTCTTTATAACAACATTGGACTTTTAAAATAAATTCTTTAAGGTGTCTAATTAATATTGCGTCATTGCTACAAATTTGGGCTCTTAAAATAATCCAATTTTTGAAAACGAATTGGTCTAATTAATTTGGGCATTTCACTATATTATTATATTTCGCGGGTTTAATTTCAAAACACTTTGAACTTAATTTAACCAATAGGATTAGTTAATTCAAAACTAGTCTAATATCAAATCTTTTGGGTTATAAAGGAATTTCTAAATACTTTGATTGTTTTATCACGATTATCTTAAAAATTGAGTTAGTTTGCCCTAATAACATATTTTGAAACCAAATCTGAAACTCAAGCATGTCTTTTCCGGGGGGGGGGGGGGGGGGGGGTGTCAAACCGTCACTAGTATTCAAGAAACCGTCTGCATTGACCTCTTTTGCACCATTTCTCTTACTCTAACAATATTGGTTCATCTTGCTTTTCTTTCTTTTTTTTTTACGTCCAAAGCTGTAACTTAGATTTGGACCATTTAATGCACAATGTTATACCGTTTCTGGCCAAGAGTACATAATAAAATCCACCACTGAAAGCCATTAAAATTACCAAAATATTCTATTGTTAAGTTAACGTCTTTTACCAAAATATAGCCCCAAAGATCTGCAAATTAAACATAATTTCCTTTTGTGATTTAGAGAAGCTTATTGGAGAAATTTTCCCCTTTTATCTTTTAGCTTTCCTTCCCTCTGTTTCCTATTAGTATTCTCTAACAAATCCGAGGTTTCTAAAGCCTCTGTTTTCCCTTTATTCTTTAACCTTTATTCTCTAACCAAAACAGTAAAATTTTTCATCAATGGATTCAACTTTGACCATGGCATCATCACCATCGCCATCTTCCTTCCTCCACAGTAATCCAACCTCAAAGTTGTATCACCCCATTTTCAATTTCAAACATCCTTCTTTTAGACCTCTAAACAGTAGAAACTTCACCATTATCAAAGCTTCTTCAGATTGTAATTCGAGTTCAAATTCTAGATCTAATTCCTCCAATCCAAATCCTTTAATTTCCAGTCTGAAAACGACCACTGCAGCCATAGTTTTTACCGCCGCAGTTTTTGGAAAGTTCCACCAGTTGCCGGCCGGGGCCTGCCCTCAAGCAAATTCAGCATTCGACCATTTTTTGAAATCCGATCCTCACTCTGATGAGGACGTCCGAAGCTTTCTCATGCTGATGCTCAAGAACGGTGAGCATAAGGACTCGTTGAAGATGTTGGAGAAGTTAAGGTCAGCACAGCCGGAGAATACAGAGTGGAAGTTTTTGATGGCTCTGTTGAATGAAATGGATAAAACTCAAAAATCAAGAGAGGTTTTTGAAGAGATTTTAGAGAGAAGTCCATTGTCGTTTGAGGCATTGTTTGGAAATGCGTTGTTGATGGACAGGTGTGGAGAAGGGGCCGCTGTTATGAAGAGATTAAAAAAGGCATTGAAGAGAGCTGAGGGGGAGAAGAAGGTGAAGGAGGCTGGAGATGTGAGGTTTATAATGGCACAAGTACAGTTCTTGCGGACGAGTGTGGAGGAAGCATTAAAGAGCTGCGAGGAACTTGAGAAGAAGGAACCTAAAGATTTTAGGCCTTATTTTTGTAGAGGGATGATTTATAGGTTTTTTCAGCATAAAAACGAAGAAGGTAGTAAAGAATTTGCCAAATATTACGAGCTTTCACCTAAGAAATTCTAGATTGAAGGCTACTTGGGGACTCCATGATCAAGGATGAAGCTTTTTGGAACTGATAAGGACGAGAATTGAGTTTTTGGTTTCTGATTCTGAGTTTTGATAATTTGGTTGCATTTTCTGTTCTCTGCCAACTTGGAGGCCAGAAAGTGATCAGTAGGGTATGCCAGAGTTTTTTATTTATTTGAAGATGACGGTGAAATTCAGCAAGCTGGCTGCTTTACTGCAAGCTAGGGATGCTTTTGATGAGATGAATAATGGATACACTCTTTGTAGTTTAAATGAAATCAGCAACAGAAGACTCAGTGCTTTACTTTGATTTGCTGTCCATCCTATTGTGCTTAAAAATGAAGATTAGATCAACTCAGCTGACATAATTGACCTGGATGACTTGCTTCCTGCTTTGTCTCATCTATTGATTTGTCATGTTTCGTTAAAATTGATACGCTGGGGTCTAATTAGGTCTCAGTTGAGTAATTGAAAGTTCGTACATTTAGTGGATAATTTACAGTCTGAAGCATTCATAGCGAGCACTACATTCTATGCAAGAGATTACATTTTGCTTTTTAATCTCTGTTACTTGTAGTGAAAAGTGATCCTGCTAAAGGTTCTAAGAAGCATTAGAACTAATTTGCTCACTGATTTCGTCGTTTAAGTGACTTTACAATTTGCCTCATCTATTGACTGAAAAGCAATTTGGCAAATTTTCCACAAATATCTGTTTTTGCTAGAATTAGTTTAGAAGGTTCTTTGTTTCTTTCCCTTCTTGCTTTCGTTTTCTTTTTGTCTGTATTTATGAAGGTCCTACTCAACGAGTGTTTAATTGCCCCTGAACTTGTTATTAGGTAAAAATTAGGTATCTACCTCGAAAATTTGTGATTAAAATGTATTGAGTGCAGATTCTAAATGGCAGCACGTCTTATGCCATCTAGGCTTTACAGAATTCCAAACTGTGAATACTAGTCATGCGGAAAGAAAAAACTAGCCTCACCTTCTCCAATCAACTCCTGGATGCACCATCAGTACCCCTGATTCCCACCCGTAAATGAAAGGAAAAAACGTCATCAAATGAAACTTTCCAAAAGGCAAAAGAGATGCTAGACAAATAAATCAATTACGTAGTCTGCCAAAGCAAAACTATAAAGAACAAAAAAGAACAGGAAAAGGACACGCGTAGTATGCTAGTATCAGGACTGGTTTATGGAAATTACAGTTATTCCGTTTCTTCTTTTGAAGTAAGGGACTCAAACTTCAGTTCATAAATTCCAAGCAAGCAAATTTGATTTATCTTTTCCCCTGTCACTTGCTTTAATTGTTTTTCTTGCCTTTCCATTACAAGATCACGAGTCATTGGTCATTGATTTCGGGTATTGCAGTCATAGGTACACACTGGTGATGCACTCCCTTCTGGTACCATGGATATAGACCAGAAATTATGATGAACTCATGGAAATATCAGGGATTTATTCAACTGGAAGCTCTTTAATCGATTCTTTTTGATGATCATGTTATAGTTAAAATCATTTGGAAAAAATTGCATGAATTCGTGTTGATACTTCTTAACCTACGCCCAGATTGAACAGTATTTGTTTTACCAGTTCGTGAATATATATATGGCTCTCGTCTGTGACGGGCGGCTATGGCCAGCTGCAATATCTGCAGCTGCAGCAAGGCAATCACTGACAGGTAGATTGTAATAGAGTCAGAGAGCTCGTGGGTTAGAGAGGCTGCTGGAACGAGTTTTGGATTTTCTTTGTTTCTTTTGGGATGCTGAGTCCAGAAGGGGAGTGGGTTTGGGGTGGTTGAAGTACTGAAACAACTTGACTCTTTTAACCATTTGGGATTACGATTGAATGTGAAAATTATGAACAAGGAGGTTGGAACCCTTTTTCATGTTTATATACTTTCTCTTATATGCACAAACAGCGCCCTCAGCCTTGATAACAGTACATTAGCTTTTGTAAAGGGAAGTGAATGATGACGGATGTAGTTTTTCCAGAGACGAATTTCTCAACAGATTCATTAGTTGGAATTCTCATTTCAAGGAAGTAACTTCGGCTGTCCTGGCAGAGTGGTTGTGATCATACTTGCTAGTGCTTTCACATCAAATGCTTTCAGAAGGCTGGAATGAACAGTATGGGATTTTACCATGACTGAAAATCTTAAAAACATTTCTTGTGCCCTGCAGTTGGATCTCTCAAATAACTAGTGGCATGGACTTGTCCAAGTTTGCCTGCCTCTCTCCACTTTTAGTTCAACATAAGACCTCCTGTATTGGATGATAAATCATCTGCCTAGCAAAACGTAAAGAAAATTTGGCAATTCTCACTTTTGTGTAATGCGGCATGATCAAAGCAGCAGCTTTTTCAAATGTTATGCATGGAAAAGACCAAATATAAAATTTTCTACATTTTTCTCATGTTATTTATGCATTAGCCATCAGGTTGTGTATTGTTAGCAGATGATGTAAACTTAGGCCAGCTGGGAGAGACATATGTCCTAGGGACCCCAAAGATCATATTTTTAGCTGTGGGGATGTGGCTCGTTTGATTTGGAATTATTTTGGAGCATCGGTTGGGATTGCTGCTTCAGAATCTTGTTTACATGTCCGACTCATCACTTGGTAGTTGACTCAATGCAATAACAAGTTTGTTAAATTTGTTATGCATATTCTGCAAATCTTCATTACTCGGAATCTTTGGAAGGCTCGTAATGCCTTTATTTTTTACGGAAAATTATACTTTATCCCCCTGTAATTTAGTATTTTTCACATAATCCTCCTTTGATTTTAAAAACTATACATAACCCCCTCATAGTTTGAATTAAAGTATCAAAGAGACGACAATAATCATTCGTAATGGAATCTTTAAAAATGTTAAAATTACCCTTATAAATATATGACACACTAACCCCGTATGATTTTATGTTTTACTATATAACCCTCTTATTATTTAATACTTTACCATATAACCTCCTTATGGTTTTCAAAATATACACATAACTCTCTTTGGTTAATAAATAATTTTCAACTTTACATAAGGATATTTTTAACATTTTAGCTGACTCCGTTATGTGCGATCATTCCCGTTACTTTAATACTTTAATCTAAACTATAAGAGAGTTATGTATAATTTTTGAAACTATAGGGGGATTATGTAGAAAAACACTAAATCACAGGGCGATAAAGTGTAATTTGCCCTATTTTTTATGCACAATAGGTTAATAGTGACACCTAGTGCAGGTAGATTTTTCAGGATGTTAAGGATGCATTTTCTCTTCAGTTTGGGGGAATAAAGATGCAGAGAGAGTCATGGCAGATTTTCTTGGATTCCATTTTGACAGCAACTAGATCGTTTTCTTTTCAAGTGGTTCAATGGGAGCCGTCCATGCAGGGTGTGGTTAAACTAAATACTGACAGTAGTTCCCAAGGAAATACAGGGATAAGTGGAGGTGGTGGCATTTTAAGAGATGACTGAGGGAGCTTAATTGTGGCTTTTTCATGTCATTTTGGAATCGATTCTAGTCTTCAGGCAGAGTCACGTGCCATGGTTTTCGGTATTCACCTTTGCTTGAAAAGGGGCTATTCTCTTATTCGTGTTGAGCCTGACTCCTTGTCGGTGCCCATGTTTCATTCAGCCGGCGTTTGATGAGATATACAGCCTTCGTTCCCACATTCATCAGTTCACTCACTGCTTCCGAGTGGCAAATCATCCTGCAGATGCACTTGCCAATAAAGGGTCCAACGATTCTGTTATTGGAGTTTATAGCTTATTTGTTGAGTTACTCCACTTAGTCATGGGGGAAGTAGGGCTGCAAACGAATCTGAATCGTTCAAGAGCAGGACGAGTTTGAAGTTCAGTTAACATTGAGTTCGTGTTGAGTTCAACGTGACTAAATCGGACTCGAGTTCGAACTTGAGATCAAAAATACTAATTTCTTTAACTCGCGAGCCGACTCGAATATATATATATATATATTATTTTTTATTTTACTAATAAAATTACATATATATTCCTAATATTTTATTATTTGTTGGAAAAAATATTATTTTATTCATTTTTTAAAAATAAAATAATTATTTTTTATTTCTTTAAGTTCAAGTTCGAGATTGAGTTTGAAGTTGATAAAACTAAATCGAGTCTCAGCTTGATTAGATCAAAATTCGACTCGAGTCGGCTCGTTTGCGAGAAATCAGAGTAGGTTGTGCAGCAAATAAGACAACAATATAAAAATTTAAACATTTGGCTGGACACTTGAGAGGTTATTCCTGCAAGTAAAGTTAGTACAACTGGAATTTGACAGATGTTGGAAAGATTATGAATTGTAAGTTCAAAAACTAAACAAACTCACTATGAAGAGCTTTTTCAATCTCATCTATCTCAAAACGACTTGTTTCTCACTTAGGGTCCGTTTGGTTGGAAGTAAAATGTTTTCCTTGGGAAAATATTTTCCATGGAAGTAATTTTCCAGGAAAATCATTTCCCTTTCATCATTTTCAGGTGTTTGGTTAGCTTATTGAAAATATTTTCTTACTTCATTTTCCGGTGTTTGTTTAATTTTTGAAATATTTTCACTTTTACCTCTATTTTTGCTTTCGACACGTAGAACCACATACTTCTTCCCATGCAAAATAAAAAAAAATTTATCTGATTGTTTAACTTTAAAAAAATCTTGGAGAAATGTATATATGAATAAAAAAATTTTCCTTAAGCAATAAACAAATTGCTGGCTATTTATTGTCAAATATCAATCACACGTAATGCTTATTGTGATATATATCTTGCACTCTCACTGCTGAAAGTTTCTCTAGAAAAGAATGTCGCTATTATACATAATTAATTACTAGAATAAGGTGAACAGGGTGAGGTCTTTTTTTTTTTTAATTTTGAACATACTACAAGTTTTGAAAGTTTGACAGATACCTTTATTAGGCGAGATGTATGCATTTCGGAAAACAACTTCAGTAAGTTTGGAAGGGAAGTTGTTTTCCATAAGATGAATGAAAATCTTTTACACCGTAAAATATTTTCAGTAACTTTTGTGCAACCAAACATAGGAAATTAGGAAAATATTTTCCTGGAAAAGATTTTCATCCGAAACAAACGGACCCTTAGTGCAATTATTAATCACTTGCTCATGACTGTTGTTACAGGCTTAATCTCAATAACTATTTATACAAAGCAAAAAGTAGCCTTACAGCTTTCAACTACTTCTGAAATTAATGATAGACTAACTAGTCGCTACTGCGTTTGGATGATCATGGTACGTCCTAATTTGCGTCCTTTCTGCTTCAAGGTATCCAGGGTAGAATCATCTTGGTAGGGCTTTAGGACAGTTGAAGTAGTTTTTCTTGTATCCGATCGTTTGTCCTCATAGTTGAAATATGATGGTTTTGCAACTCATGTCTTGATGGTCCTTTATGGATACACTTCGAACAGATAAAGATTTTGTTGAAGTGTCTGATTGTGCATCCGAGTAGTTCAAAAATGCACCTTTTGCGAAACTTCTCATTAACAGATAGGACGTCTGAGGAGTTCTATCATCTTTCCTCCGAATCTCCGAACAGCACTTTGACCTGAAACTTCCTATTCTTAATCTTCAAGCACTTCAGGCACAGTGAACTAAACAGTCTCCTTCTGTAATTCATTTGAATACTTAATAAAATAAAAGGATGGCATTCCTTCTCCGTGTACAAGGTTTTGCCATTAAAAAAAAAAAACTTGATGTAATTCCCCTATAGAGTAAAGGTTATATCAAGAAAAGAATTTTAGAAAATGGTGATTGTGTATGATCTTGATATGTGCCGACTAGCTAATTTTGACTTATCTCTTGTTATGGTAGGAAAACTATTATAATGCTTGGGGAACAAACTTTGGTTTGTTTCTTTTTAAAGTGAAAAACTTCTAGAAAAATAAAAGTATGAGAATAAAATGATATGAAAGAAACATTTTTATTAAAAAAAACTTAAAATACTTCAAAAAAATTTGCTTGAATCCCATTCTTGAATATAAGCAAACCAAACAAATAGTTTTATAATGATACCCATTCTATTATCAAACCAAACATATTAGGGAGAATCATCAAAACCCAAACCTATAAAGGTGGAATCATCAAAACCCATACTCATAGTGGAATAGTGGGGTTAATGATATTCGTATTGATTGTGATTGAGGTAGAGATTGTGATTAGAAGTGGCAAAATGGATTCATATCCACCAATCCATCCATGTAAACCAACCTTAAATGGATTTGGATGATCCATACAAATTCAATGGTTTTAAATGGATAACCATCTAAATCCAATTATGTCAGTGATTTAAATAGATTATCTATGTCATCCATATATATCCACTTAATTTAAAAAAGAGAAAACACACATTGTGATTGCAAATATTTATGAAAAAGTTTGATGCAATTTTGTGGGACCACCTATTATTACTTTCATAACTTCCTCGTGTGCTAAGTTAATTTTATGGTACCACCTATTCTTTCCTTCATAATTTCCTCAAATGCCAAGTTGTCAATAGCATTAATTGCATTTTATTCTACTCTAGTTCCTAGACTTCTTCCATCCTTTTCAAAATTATATTGTACTTTCTACTTTTTTTTAATTGAATTCTCATATAACAATGACCACAAATTTGCATATTCTTAAGTACAGAAAAAGCGAGAATCATCATACAATGTCAAAGTAATTTTTTATTTTTTTATTCATTTATTTATAAAAAGAATTTGTCTAACGAGTGCCCCCGCGATAGGGGTGGGCAAAAAAATTCGTCGATCCGAAAACCCGATGAACCCTATCCGATCCGATTCAAAAAATAGGATATCTGATCCGATTCTTCTTAGCAGGGCAGATGAGGGTCGGGTACCCACAAAGAAAGGGAAACGGATAAAAAATACTTGCAAGTACCCGACCCGTAGGGTATATTATATAAATATTAAAAAATTAAGGATCATTTTATAATTTTATAATTTTTAATCCTAAGTGTAAGTGAAGTGGCTCACAGCCTCATATTCTAATCCCGTATGATCCACTTCTCCCTATCTTGTCTTAAGAAAGCAAAGATTCTTGGTGAAGCCTGAACCAAACGAAGAAAAATTTGTGAAACTCTATCATAAAAATTGTTCATCCCTTTCGTCCTTTTCATTTTTATTCTACCTACATCGATCTTTTCTGCAAATTTTCCATCAATTTAGTCAAAGATTTGTGTTTGGAGCTCCAATTTTCTGTTAGCTAGGTAATTAAAAAATTTGTATCTTTCATTTATTTATTTATTTGATTTATTTTACTACAATTATGACTCTTTTATTTTAGTTTAAGAAATTTATTTTTCTTTTTCATCACCTTTAATGCCATAAAGTTTATTCCAAAGATGTAAGGAAGTTGGGGAAGATTTTTCAAGCTTATTTTGGTTATACTTTCTCCAAAAATAATTAGCTCTGTTCAATTCTTTTCTGGACTTGATTCCACAGTCAACTCATTTGGGATGCAGTCTTGTACCATAACATCCTTAAGGAAATTGGAGAAGTTGTCGAATACTTATTATCCTTGTGTTTGTTGTGTTGTAGAAGGATGAAATGTGTGAGAATGGTGATGTACTCAAAATTATCATGAAACTTCATTTTGTCTATTAGTTATTATAATTCTAATATGTACTAAATTTATGAGATTGGTTTGATTGTTGGATGAAATGTGTGAGAATGGTGATGTATGGACTTTGATTACAATATCTCTACCAATATTAATTGGAAAGCAAGTTTTTTTTATATTGAAAAATATGTTGATATTAATTGGAAAGCAATTCTTTTGATTGGAAAATAGGTTTTTTTTTTAGGGGCAGGTACCCTATGACCTGCCCCTTTTTTCCAGTACCTGGAGACATTAGGAGCGAGTTAGGGTCGTAAAATGGCTGATCCAATATATTAGGGTCGAGTCAACCAATCATGTTAAGGGCGGGTACCCGACATGTACCCACCCTACCCCGTGACACTAGTTAAGATACATAAATGACACCTTTTTTTAAAAAAAAATAAATGGAAGGTTTGAATCCAGAACTTCCTACTTATAATTCATCTTCCCTTATCACCCAACCGAACCCTCAAAAAAAAAAAGACACCTAATTTACTAAGTAGATATCAAGTAGCTTGTATATCAATGGTATAATAATGAGTTTCATACATTTCTAGGTACTATGTGCTCATGTGATAAAAATATTTTACTTGTCAAATGACATAAGACCTCTTATTAGAACTCCATTTTCATTCAAGGCATCCCTCTTGAACAGGAGTGCAAAAAATTGGAAAAGTAAACTTCTTTCCACTATAAAACCATATTCAATTCACCCAAAAGTTATAATAATATACCCAAACTCTTAATTGTTCATTACTTCACAAGATTATACTTAAAGTAATTATGAAGAATTGAAATAGAGTAATAGCACAAGCATTGGTTATTACCAAAAGGATTTTAGGTGATTTAAGGATAGAATGTTGAGGATCTGTATTTTTTTGGAAAAAAAACATTTGGATCTTAAATTTAGAACTTGGGAGAGTAAATTGATAAATGGATGGATCATGATTTTACAGTATTCATTTAAATGGCATCCATTTAGATCCATTTATTAGATGGTTTTAATTGGATTGAATTGAATCAATTTGATCCACTATCCATTTAACTAAAACCATTTATCAACCATATATCTATTTTGCCACTTAAAATTGTGATTGAGGAATGTTGACCAAACGGCTGAGTAGCTTCTGAACTACAAGTTGCTAGTTTACTAGCACGAGCAATTGAGGCTAAAAGAAGTTCTTGACCCAATGATTGGTACACACTTTTTTTTTTTGAACACTAAACAATGATCCAATTGTGAAACCATAATCTCACTCTCTCTCTCTCTCTCTCTCTCTCTCTCTCTCTCTCTCTCTCTCTCTCTCTCTCTCTCTCTCTCTGTTTTGTTCTTTTGTGATTAGTGCTCAATAAGCTAAGAAACAAGAAATTATTGCTTAGGTACAACAAACATGGGCTACTTTAATTTAGCCAATATGTGGATCCTGTACTGGTGTCGAATGAATAGAGAGACAATGATTAAGTTCAAGATTCTATTTCTGAATTGTTGGTATAAGTATGACTACAAGCTTTGACAATGAATGCATAATGAAATCACCTTAGTTTTCTCTTTGGAGGAAGTGATACAGTCACAATTTGACATATGCCCTTAATATGCCAATTTGTTAAAAATCTTCACCGGACACTTTCCTTTCTAAGGTGGCCTTGACAGTCGTATGACATGGGAATGAGGAAATGAATGCTATTAAATCATTCAAGGAATTGTATGAAGAACCATCTTTCTGCAAAGAAGCTTCTACTTTCTGTTTCATGGCAAGCATTCTCTGCCTCATTTCCTTTCCTTCATTCTGCAACATCAGTCTTCTTATGGTTATCTCAATAACAACTCTGTCCTTGGCATTCTCTAATTCCAGGCCTGCCTTCCATATATAACTCAGGTACCTTGCATTTACCAACTGGTCTCCAAAACATGGTCTGCATATCATTGGAAATCCTTCTCAAATGCTTTCCAGTGTTGAATTCCAACCATAGTGGCTGAAAAATCCTCCCACGGCAGAATGTGCCAGAACCTCCTTCTGAGGTGCCCATTTCACTATGCAACATATTTCTCCGACTGCTTCTCTAAAGCCTTTGGGTAATTGCTCTATCCATTGTAAACCTTTAACTGAAGATGGCCTAACAACCCACAAGAATGGTTGGCCACTGTCGGCCAGTCCCCAAGCTGTCTCCTCTAGCGCTTTTTCGTCTATGGTTGCTAAGCTACCCAAGCTTATATAAACAACAGAATTGGGAGCTTGCCTAATCCAGCCACATCATACAATTTCTGTCTTCTTTCATCAAACTTGTAGATAAGGTTGAAGTCATTTTGTGAATTGGACCTATTGGGAAAAACAGAACTTTGTGTAATCTTGAAGCTGTGATAATGATAAATGTTCCAGACCCTCTGTTGGGTTCCAAATAACAGCCACAGAATTGCCTATACTGATGTTATTAGCAAAATGTTCTAGTAGACCATCTGATATCTTAGAAGATACAAGTAGGGGTAAATCCTTAAACCTCAAATGATGGAGATTGGGCACTGGATCACGCAGCTGAGACTCTGTAATTGCAATGTGAAAAGGTCAACATAAGAACAATGTACTTGAGAAGCTAACTTGATTAATCATTTTGAGATGACTTTTAGCGCTAATAATCAGGATTTTCCAAAGGAATACAATCTAAAAGAAACGGAAAAAGGTCTATCTTTCAACACTGAGAAGTACACGGTTGAACATCATACCTGGCAAGGGAAAATACTCTTCTGCTTGAAGTTGGAGAATAACATGATAAGAATGCATATAACCAGCGCCGCCTGGGCGGAAAACCATGCTTGGAAGGCTTAGATGAGTGGCCACGGCATCACCACAATACATGATAAAATCATATATGATACAGGAGACCTGACCAAACACCTCAGGATCTTTCATTATCTGAACCAAGTATTCCACAAGAGGTCCTCTGCAATTGGTGTTCATAGCTTTTATTAAAGCTAGCATGTTGCCAAAAGACGTCATAGCCTGATAACCCGTCTGCTAAGGTCAGAAAAACGAATTCAGGATGATCCAATGGATTCAGAGAGTTGAAATCAGTGTGTGCTACTATGATTGAGAACCCATTTGAATGAAGAATCTTCCCAAGCTGAAGCATTGGTGTGGTGTCACATGCCCGTGGAATGGAAATGGGATTAGCACTACAATGCGTTTCTGAGCACCTAATAATGTTGCCATCTCCCGTCTCTGACCAGAATGTTCTCAATCCTGTACTTACAGCTGCTTGCTTCGCCTCTGCATACTGAATTATATAGACATCTTTGAATCCCAGTTGTCAAAGGCATCACCGGTAGCAAAAGCAACATTTCATGTACTTGACAACAGCTGGAGGAACTTAAGTTTGACTTCAGAAACTTCCCTGCATGCATGGAAGGTTTCTTTTCTGTTTATGTGGAGACAGATGTCACATAAAACTTCAGAAGTATACTGAAAGTTAATAATGGAACTAAAGAGATGAAGACAAACATTTGTTGACCTATGAATTGATCATTTTCTGTCTTCTTTTTCGGCACCATTTATCCGTTCGGCAATCCTGAGAAATGTATCGAGTCTTGTGCCATTCGGGTATCCTTGATTTTCGGCTAAAAATATACTAATATCATTTTCGCTGTGCAATTGCCAAAGCAAATTATTTCTCGCCAGAACAGATTTTGCCAAAGGCAAAATACCCTAATATTCAGGCCCAATGAATTTTAGACAAAAAATATGGGGGTTCCACGTATGAGGCCCACATGTTTGTCGCACAGGTGCACTGGTTTGTAACAGAAAAAGGATAAATTACATATAACCTCAGTGCGGCTCCGTATCACCCTAATATTTTAAAATATCTACTCCATTTCCCGATTTTATGTAAAGTTGAAATTTGATGAAAAATAGTCTGTATAATGTTGTTAATTGAAATATCGATAATATCCTTACTTAAATACTAAATCAATCGACAGCTTAACTACCATGTATAAAAGTATAAGGGGATTACGTAGATAAATGCAAAAATTACAGGGAGTAAAGTGAATATTTATACAAATTATAAAGGGATTATATAAAAATTAAAATTTAATCACACGCACTTTTAGAGCGCATTTGGTATAAATGCCGTAAATGATTGTACATTCCGTCCATTTTTCAATATACATAAAACTAAAAAGAAGTTATTTGATTATTTTGAAACCTTAGGAGGTTCATCTAACATTTTGTAAAATTACAAGAGGATCAAAAGTAATTTATCAAAAAAACCAAAACAAAACAAAAATGATTCCCACATGATAGTAGCCGAGTGATTTTTTCAAGTTCTTTATTCTTAAGTTCTCAATACCTTTCATTTGTAATCATGTATTGTAGTCGAGAGAAGATCCTGCATGGCAACTATCATATGATCAAATTTTATGGGTAGGATATTAAAAATTTTCTCAACAAGTGTTCTGATAGAGAAGTCTTACTGATGAAGTGCCATCTAATTTTAATTTCTGATAAACGAGGAAAATAATATTCAATAGATTCCATCATCACAAGTTCAAATTTCTCTTCAACATCATTATATTATTTTACTAGACCTAACAGTCCCTTTGCATGTCTTTTCTAAAATATCCCAAGCCTCTTCTACCGTGTCAATTGTAGCAATTTTTTCAAAAACTAACATACCATTTGCTTGATGAATCTACGACAATACCAAAGTATCTTTCGTCTTTTCACCTTTTCTAACATCCTAAGTAAGTGTTGTTTCAATATATCGATGTAACTCACATGCATGATTAAAAATTAAACTCTGCCTTCATTTTAAGTTTTTGGACAGAGCAAACATTATCGGAATTAGGATTTACCATACTTCAATCTACCATTGACCCAAATCGACAATAATATAAACCCACAGGAAATACTCAAGAAATCAATTAAAAAGGCAAAGGAAAATTTTCTTCTATTCACAATACCAAGCTGCTGGAATTTATAACAGATACTTCAAACGACTCCCAAGCTGACAAATGCCCTACTAATTTTACAAGAAATTGGAAGGCTACTAACTAAATAAGCCCTTTTGGCTCTTACCCAAAATGACTAATACTATTACATATGCGAATTAAATTCCACGTGGCCCTCATCATACTAACTAAACAAATAATAACTAAAAGTTTGGTTTATATTTCCTACAAGTAGTACCATAGACGCTATAATATACTTAGTAATTGAAATACATACAAATTCTTGTTTTGCTTTCTAACCATGATATTTATATAAGCTCAAGTGTTTAAACAATAGGAGGTGAATAGGAATAAGGAAAGAAAACATCCTGAGAGGTTAAGCACGGAGTTTGTAACTTCCAAAAGCACACGTTTGCAACTTTGTTATTTCCCTAAAGCTTATTAACAGAAACAATTGGTTGTGCTAGCTCATACTTTGCTACAATACCATGGGCATTGTAATGGTTATTTTGTCTTTTCAAATGAACTCTCTGGTACCGGGTCTTGAATTGCTATTGCAATATGGCCCGCCATGGTTAGAATATATGTGTTTATGGGCTCAGAATTTAGCAACTCCGCCGTGCATGTTTGGAAAGGCATTTTTTTCAAAAAATTTCTACGTTTTTTGTGAATATATTTTCTAATTATCTTTTTACCTCACATGTATCAAATTTTCACAGTACATTTTTCTATGAAAACTCCTAAAAATAGCAATCCAAACAGGGAGATAACAGATTGACTTCAGTCTATTTGAAGATTCAGTCAGGATTTATCCATTGATTGTCCTCTAACCTTCTTTTGTATTGTCTAAGCACATCTAGATTAGCAAGAATATAGAAGACAATAAATAACAAAATCCCTCTCATACTCAAGTACCATGAAAATTTATATCCAAAGGTATCTTAGACCACAGCCTGCTTTTACATCATTCTCTTGTTTCTTTTCCCCTCGAGTGGCTTCTGAATTTTATTTTTATTTTTATTTTTTGGGTCAGAGATAAACTCTTTAGATGTCTTCACTTGAAATATTGTAAATGCCTGGAACACCAAAAAAAAAGGGGGTTTGACTTGAGGAAGAAGTATTTTGTCGAGACAAAAATTGTTTTGATGTCAAGGATCTAATATCTTTTTTTTTTAATTGAAAGGTTTTAAATTCATGACTTCTTACTTATAATTCCTCTCACCTTACTATATAAACCAATGCTCCCTACCAATGATCTGATATTTGAATTTTCTCTTTCTTATACGTAAAGCTATAATAAGGTACCTAGTGTAAACTCATTCCGTTTTTTCTCCCATAAAACAATCTTCATTTTTTGAGTTCATTGTTAAGGAATTGGTGACAAAAATTATAAAGTTAAAAGGGGGATATTTTCGAGCTCTAAAAATTTTAAAAGGAAAAACAAAATTACTTCTAACAATTTCAAAAGAAACAAAAAAATGGATTATCAAAAGTTTTTATTTCTTAAACAAATAATAGAAGAACTTCTCAATTCAATCTAATTATATCATTTAGCTTCGGAGAAGCATATCAATCAAATGAAACTAGAAATCCCCCTACCCTCTTCTTATTTCTTAAGTTCCACTCTTCCTCTACTGAAAAAAAATTTTAAAAATAAAATTAAAATTGAAAATGTTTAGATAATCAGCCATCGAATACCCATGAATCCATTATCAAAATTCACTCTCCAAAGTGGATGAGTTCTTCACTGAGAAAAGGAAAAAAAAATAAAAGAAGGATATGATTCATTGAACAAGTAATTAGAAATTAAATAAAAAGAATTACAAAGGCGAAAAAATAACCTCAACGCGAAGAATATACAAGTAAAGGAACATGAGAAGAAGTCTGTGTTTCTCTAAGGTTACGGATGGTGAGATTTCCAGAGCAATAATTTTACCTTCAGACTACTTTGGTTTAAAAAACCACACTGCCCTTATGAAGTCAACATTAAGTAATCTTTCAACTAATTTCTACCGTCGTCTTTGCTTGCTTTCTCCTCCCCCGTGCCCCACGCCACCCACTAGTTGCCAGACTCCCCAGCTCCGCCACCTTTTCGTCCAGGCTTCTTTCTCTCTTCTTTAGTTTTTCAGCTTCTTCTACAATTAACACGTAAAAAAAAAAGAACAAAAATCTTTCATTTTTATACTCCCAAACTTCCCACAAAAAAGCCCAATTCATAATCAAATAAAATCTGAATCATTAAATTAAAATCTTATTAAAACTTAGAACACATCAATTCCACCAAAAACGGAGTACAAATCATAGATGAGACTTTTCAGATCCACCACTAATTTTTTTACAATAAAATTTAGCAAGTAATAATACACAGCAATCCCAGTATAGAATGGGTAAGTTAGTGGGCTGATGGAGAAGATTAAAAAAAAAAAAAACCACCATTGGCGCAGACCTTAACTCCACCACTGTAACACCTGTCCAACAGTGCAACCACCTATCTTTTTTTTTTTCGAAACGTTAGATTACTTGCATTGATCTGTAAGGAGAATTTACAATTCGAGCAAAGGCCCGATCATATGTACAACACGTGTTCAATGACACGGAGGAACAAGAAATTTCTCATCCAACAAAATGCCCAAGGCATATGAGCTAACAGTAGCACAAGCATCCTTATCATCATAACCAACTAAGCAAAAAGAGCACATTCGAAACAAAGACTTTAAGCATAATATATCTTCAAGGATTGTTGTCAATCTGCAGTCTGAGGATTTACCAAACTTAAGGCGCTTCAGCAGATCCTTGTTGTGAATTTGTATACTAATGTTGCTCCATTGTCTTTCCAATGCTTTGCATAAAATCAGTTGAACAGCTGCGGCATCATCAATATTTTTGTCTCCCGAACTTCTGTCTTTTAAGGCCCACAACTCCTTTGCCGCATTTGGCGTCCTAGTAATATCAACTCCAATTCCCAGCACTGCAGGTCTTTGTATGCTTCCGGTTGCCACCTTCAGAACTATGAGATCATGGCTTTCTTGTTCATGACAGCCCTCTTCCAGCGTTGTCATTGTTTCTGTGTGCAACCACCTATCCAACCCTACCTAATTTTGTTCTACCGGAGGACTTCACATCAACTCATTTCAATCTGCTTTATCCAGAGCTCTCTGAGGCCACCTCTGATGATTCCTCATCCTATCTAATTCAAGACTCTTACAATGATGAGATGAACTTTATGCAAAACTTATTTAGGAGCAATAATCTCAATGCCTCCTCGTTCAGTGAGAACAATAAAGGAAAGGCTCCTCTAGACATTGAGATAGATCGAAAGACCAAGTGTTCTACTACATTTAATCCTTTTGGATATAGCAGCTTTAGTGGTAGTTATGGACTTTTTCCATTGCCGACCAAATCCTATTTAGGTGATCATGAAAATAACCAGTCAGCTGGTATGTACTTGGACCTCTATCTCTCCCATATATTAGGTGGAGGCAATGCCTTAGCTACTCCTCTTGAACCAAGCAACACGAACATGGAGACAGTGATGATGGATCAAGCCAGTCCTTCATTTAGAAAGGAGGTGGACTTGATGGAGATGGTCCCAGATTCAGAATTTAATGGCAAGAATGCTATTTGTAACTTTGCGTTCTAACATTTGTTTAGTGAAAATGACGCGTAAATTTTAGTGTTTTAAAGGACTTTTGGAGTTTTACAAGCTTTAAAATATTAATGTGGAACCAAAACTTGAGCACCTTAAGCTTAGTTCCAGCTTTGGCTAGGATTGGCATATTCTGGACAATTTGCTCAAAACGAGTCAAAAAAGTATGTTTGTTGATGGTTATGTTTTATTATATGAAAGGTTTTCTTGTTTTAATGTTTTTGCTCTTTAGGTATTAGTTTTCTGTCCTCAGTTGCGTGCATATGATCTTTTTATTGAATCGGTGTTTCATCCCTATAATGCCCTTTTTCACATTAGGTTCACTTCTGCCTTAGAAATGTGTATATTTTTTAATGAAGTAAAAAGTCAATTACTTTTTATTACTTTTACTATGATTTCCTTAAATAAGATTTTTCACACATACTATTCCGAAAAGACATTGAAAGGATTTCAATTCCACGTTTTTCACGTGGATGAACATTTAGTTAATATATTTCATGTTGTCAACCAAATTAAAAAAAAAACAAATTTTAACATTTGAGCAAATCATTCAAAGTCCGGTCTGATCAGCAGAGCTGAAATCCGGTCAGACCGTAATGCCAAAACCGGTCACTGATTCCTCATTCCTCATTCAAAAACTCCAGCTTCTTACCTAACCCTTTACCTCTTCCTTTCCAGTTTCACTCTGCAAAACCTCTAAAACCTTTCCCCCAAAATCACAGAGGAAAAAAATTATTTTTTTCATCAATGGATTCAACTTTGATCATGGCATCATCATCACCATCTTCCTTCCTTCACCATAATCTAACCTCAAAGTTGTATCAACCCGTTTTCAATTTCAAACACCCTTCTTTTAGGCCTCTGAACAGTAGAAACTTCACCATTATCAAAGCTTCTTCAGATTGTAGTTCAAGTTCAAATTCTAGTTCTAATCCCTCCAATCCAAATCCTTTAATTTCCAGTCTGAAAACGACCACTGCAGCCATAGTTTTTGCCGCCGCAGTTTTTGGAAAGTTCCACCAGTTGCCGGCCAGGGCCAGCCTTCCAGCACCACCACCAACTCTTGAAAAACAAGAGGAGATATTGGAAGAAGAAGCCCATAAGGGAAGATTTGAAGAAGATCAAGAAAATTCCCCGTTGACCCAGTTTTTGGAATCCAATTCTGAGGCTGTTGAGGCCTTGAAAAGCTTGCTCCAGGAAAAACTCGAGGTGGGCGAGGATGAGGAGGGGTTGAAGATATTGAGGAAGTTAAGCTCAGCACAGCCGGAGAATACAGACTGGAAGTTTTTGATGGCTAGGCTGTTGAATGAAATGGGGAAAACTCAAGAATCAAGAGAGGTTTTTGAAGAGATTTTAGCGAGAAACCCATTGTCGTTTGAGGCATTGTTTGAAAATGCGTTGTTGATGGACAGGTGTGGAGAAGGGGCCGCGGTTTTGAGGAGATTAGAGGAGGCATTGAAGATAGCTGAGGAGGAGAAGAAGGTGAAAGAGGCTAGAGATGTGAGGTTTATAATGGCACAAGTACAGTTCTTGCAGAAGAATGTGGAGGAAGCATTACAGAGCTACGAGGAGCTTGAGAAGGAGGACCCTACAGATTTTAGGCCTTACTTTTGTAAAGGGATGATTTATAGTTTGCTGGATAGGAATAAAGAAGCTAGAGAACAATTTGCCAAGTATCGCGAGCTTTCACCTAAGAAATTCGAGGTTGAAGGCTACTTGAGGACTCCATTATCAAGGATGAAACTTTTTGGAACTGATGAGAACGAGAATTGAGTTTTTGGCTTCTGATTTAGAGTTTTGATGAATTGGTTGTATTTTCTGTTCTCTGCCAACTTGGAGGCCAGAAATTGATCGGTAGGGTATACTGGAGTTTTTTTTTTTTTTGAAGTTCATCACGAAATTTAGCGAATTTGGTCGCTTAACTGTAAGCTAGAGATGCTTTTGATGAGATGAATAATGGATACAGGCTTTGTAGTTTAAATGAAATAAGTAACTTAAGAATCAGTGCTTTACTTTGATTTGCTGTCCATGCTATTGTGCTTAGAATTGATGATTAGATCAAGTCAGCTGACAGAATTAACCTGGATGACTTGCTTCCTGCTTTGTGTCATCTATTGATTTCTCATGTTTTGTTAAAACTGGTATGCTGCGGCCGAATTAGTTCAGACCCGTGGTCTCAGTTGAGCAATTGAAAATTTGTACATTCGGTGGATAATTTAGATTCAGACTTGCTTCCTGCTCTGTCTCATCTATTGATTTGTCATGTTTTGTTAAAATTGATACGCTGGGGTCTAATTAGTTCAGACCCGTGGTCTCAATTGAGTAATTGGAAGTTGTACATTTGGTGGATAATTTAGATTATAAGTATTCAAAGCAAGCACTACATTCTGTGCAAAAGTTTACATTTTTAGAGATGATCCTGTTTTTCTATCTCTATTGGTTTTAGTGAAAAATGATCCTGCAAAGGGTTCTAAGAAACATTAGATCCAATCTGCTTACTCATTTCATCGTTTATAAGTGACTTTACAATTTGCCTTGCCTATTGACTGAAAAGCATTTTGGTATATTTTCCAGAAATTTCTGTTTTTCAAACCATAAATGAAAGGAAAAAATGTTATCAAATGAAACTTTCCAAAATGCAAAAAAGAGGTTGAGTAACAATTGAAGTTGAGGATGCTAGACAAATAAATCAACTGCACAGTCTACTTCATGTAACATTACTTTTGTTTCTCGTTAAGAAGACTGGTAAAGAAAAACTAAAAAGAATAGGAAAAGGACACATGTAGTATCAGGACTGGTTTATGGAAATTATGGTTATTCTGTTTCTTGTTTTGAAGGAACTCAAACTTCAGTTTGTTGACTCCAAGCAAGCAAATTTTATTTATGTTCTCCCTTCTCACTTGCTTTGGTTGTTTTCTTGCCTTTCTATTACAATATCACGAGTCATTGATCATTAATTCCGGGTATCGCAGTCATGAGTACACACTGGTGATGCACTCCATGCTGGTACCGTGGATATAGATCAGAAATTAAGATGAACTCATAGAAATATTGAGGTTTTGTTCAATTGGAAATTGAAACTCTTTAATTAATTCTTTTTAATAGTTATGCTATAGCTAAAATCATTTGGACAAAATTGTATGAATTTGTGTTGATACTTTATAACCTATGTCTAGATTGAACAGTAATTGTTTTACCAGTACATGAATGTATTTGGCTCTCCTTGTCTGTGATGGGTGGCTATGGCCTGCTGCAATATCTGCTGCTGCATAAGGTAATCACTGACAGGTAGTGTAATAGAGTCAGAGAGCTTGTGCTTGCCAGGGTTAGAGAGTCTGTTGGAATGAGTCTTGGATTTTCTTTGTTTCTTTTGAGATGTTGAGTCCAGTTGGGGAGTGGGTTCAAGGTGGTTGAAGATCTGAAACAACTTGACTCTCTTAAGAAGTGTCAGTCATTTGTGATTACTATTGGAAGTGAAAATTATGATCAATTACATAGTTTCTCTTATATGCATAAACAGCATCCTGAACCTTGATAACAGTACATTAATTTTTGTAAAGCGAATGGTGATGGATGTAGCTTTTCCAGAGACGAATTTCTCAACAGATTCATTAGTTGGAATTCTCAAAACTCCTGCTGTCCCTGATTGAATCTGACTTTCTTCTCCTCTCTCGAGTTTTCAGTTTGGTCATGAATTTTGGCAAGCAGTGCATACGTGAGTGCTGCTTACACATGACACTGATAAAAGTTGATTGGTACTCTTATTTATCATGATTAGAGAAGCAAGTTGTTTTTACTACAGTTCATCCTGTGCTAGCAACGTGCAGTTAAGTGAATTGACCAAACTTGGCAAATGCGCTGCATTTCATTGACTGGTTTTCATCCTAATGACCTTTCGACTCCTGATCTTACCATCTGTTATCGTTCTGTGCAAGTTTTGGTCTCTATTATTTTCAGTTTGTACTAAAGAGAGGGCCTCATTTCTGTGGTCCATCAGCATCAAAATGGAACGGCTAGCTCAGACAAGCAAACTTCCAGGTATTCATGCACTGCGATATGCAGCTTCAGAATTTCACTGTAGGTGTAGCTGCTAACCTACGGATCAGTTAAAATTTACGCTGTGGATGTTAAGGCAGTTGACCATGCACAAGCTGTGCTGTTCCTGAGAGGTAAACGTCCATGTATGGAGCTGGTTTGTGTGGTAATGACAAATTGTTTTTGTCATTTAGGACAGTCCAACTTCCATCCTCGATTGCTGCTCTGATTTAACTTTCATAAAGACGAGAAATAGTCTTACATAATTGTTGACACATGGAATGGTTTGAACATGAACATGCATGCTGTTTCCTCTCCTGTATTTCTATAGAGTTGGTTCTTAAATAAATGACTTGGTGGACTCGCTTGTTAAAGGGAAATTTCTGCAGGAAAAGATTTTTTCTTTTTTTTGGTTGTCCTGTAAAATCGAAACAATTGTATGAAAGTGGTTGGATTGCATTTTGTTTCCCTTTTTTTTTTCCGGGTCACAGAAGTTACTCTGAAGACACCCCAATTTAACAAGTTTTCCTGGCATTTATTAAAAGGCACATTTAGGGACAATGAGTGCTTCTTTTGATTTGTCTGTAATGTGCTAACAGTGTTAGATGATTCCTTAAACATATCTGTTAGATGATTCGATAAACATATCTTAAATCAACACATAGTTTTCGTTTTTCTGATAGATTATTTGGCTTAAGAGTTTCTGCTGAATGCAGCAGCATATCTATTTTTTGTGGCTTTTCTTAGCTGGAGTGAAGAGACCAAAAATGTTGTGCTTTAAGATGTAAACTGGATTCACAAGTTCAACATTGTCTCCCTGTCCTGCTAATTTACTACTGTTTCAGTTAAAATGGGATTGCTCTGACGTATTTTACTCACTAAGAAGTGGGAATGCGATCATTTGGGGATGGTGCATCACATCTCACAGTCTACCTTCTTGTAACTTCTCTAATCTCACAAGGAGCTGTGATGATGCATGTAAATGAAATATCGGTCATTTATGTGAAACAAGCGAAAAAGAAAAATGATTTGGCCAAGAAGATGTCCCTGAAATTGTAAATAGACACCAAAAATTCTTGTACTTGGATTTTTCTGAAAATCCATTGACATTAGTATTAGAAGAAAAGGTATATAATTATTTATTGAGTAAATGGTGCACTCGAGTGAGTTGTCTTGTCGCCATATTAACTATTGTTTGTTAATTCTAACATATGAAAGAAAATTTGGGGCATGTAATTTTGATAGTTTTTGTTAATGTGTGGCTTTTTCTTGCCCTCTTCGTGCTCTAGATAATATTGATACATTGAGGTTATTGCATTCGACAATGGAACTTATTTCATTCTAAAGCTGCATTCCTGTGATTTAATTACTATTTCTGATGAAGACTTCAGGTGTGGATGCAAATTTAATCAAGTTAATGAACTTGCATTTGACAGTCCCGTGGGTAGTCCGACGGATTTCGTAGCCTGGTAGTTACCAGCAGATCCCATGGTCGACTTTCGTATACTGACTTGCTGTATATTCTTGGAGTAAGGCTCTGCATAGTTTTTAACCCTAAAGCTAGAATACCCTAAGTTTAAAAAAAAATGAACTTGTACTTGTCACAACTAAACTAATGGATTAAAATAAGCTGTGGTGTGATTTTGTGTTTAATCTTCCTACTTAAATTTAGTTTTGACTTATCTGGTATGTAGTTTGATTACATGATCAAAAACATTTGTACTTTTATCATGTAAACTTTTGTACTTCAATGGTATATTAATTGGTTCACTTAGAAACTTAGAAAAGGACTTGCATAGCATGCTGTTTCATTGCTGGGTAACTCTTTTTTATTTTGAAGTCCAAGACAGAGGAGAATTTGCGCTATCATGAATATTATACGATGAATAAAGAAGAGTTATTTCCCTCATAGTTGGATTGTTAAATGAGATCTAGTTAAAGTAACTAAAGTTGTCCTCTACCTAAGTCTTGCTTAAAATCAGCATGGGCACAAAATTTGCTTTCTAGGCATCCTTTGGCTATCGCTTTAATTTCTATCTGAGTAGGAAGCTGTCTTTTGCTTTCTATGCATCCATGTAACTTGGTTTTATCTAAGGAGCGTCCTTGGAGCATAGGTTACATAGTTTTTTTTTAAATTATTATTGACAAGGTATAACTGTTAATTTTTCAAATATATTCAATAAGAGGTTATAAATGTTGGCGCGGATACATCATAGTTAGTGACGTGTGTTAATCACTACCTTTAGAAAATTTGGAGTGCTGTAGGAGTTGTTTTTATTTGTATATTATTGTAACATTATTTATGAAAAATTAGTTTATGAAAAGCAATCAAATCCAAACGGAGCCATAGTTAGATCACAATACGTAGACTTATTTATTTTTTTAGAAAATTATACAAAAGATAAATACCTAAGGGGCGATGGCACTTAAAATGGCCCATATAAAATAAAAAAAAGTTATTTACACTCCTCTTTTTGTTATTTATACTTTCACTGTCGTTTTTATTATATAGTTTTCATTTATTAAACCATATGATATAACAAATGGTGGGAGTGTAAATAACAAAATATGGAGTGCAAATAACATTTCTCAAAACAAATGATCAGATAGGCTAAATTCCTCGAACATACACATTTAATGAGTTGGCAAAATTACATTCAATTAATAATTTGTGAGATGAAAATTGTACATCATAAAATAGTGTAAACCATAAATATTATGATCAAACATGAACTAACAATAAGGCAATATCAATTGTTTTGTAATGATTTCCAGCTTACAATCTTACAATTGTCAAAAGGACCAAAACTTACCATTAACATTGGGATGGAGGAACTACCTCTCGCTTCTAAGAAAATTTTTATTTCTATGTTATCAGTTTGAAAATTTCATGGGCAGCCCACAGAATTTTTGCACACTTTCATCATTTCCCTTTGCCCTATTTGAAAATATAAAAAGCTTCCACGAGTTCAACAAGAAAAAGGATACAATTCTTTAATAAAGTACAAGACTTAAAGAGTGTTTGATGATTCCATTAAAACACTTAAAATTTATTTATTCAGTGCCTTTCTATTAATCTTGTTTGATTACTAAATCTTTTTATATATATATATATTTGAATATATTTAGAGCCACTTAATTTGTATACGAAATTTTAAGGATCCGTTTCGATTGATGGATCTAAATCCAATAAGGAGAAGAGTTGTTAAAAGATAAAATGAATTTAAGTTTATCGTAAACATGAGGGGTAAAAAAGTGAATAACCAAAAGTTTATCGTAACATTCCTCACATTTCACTAAATGAATTTTTTTGTCATTTTCTTTTAAAATAATTTTACATATCTTACAAAATCAAATTGAGAAAATTGAATGATTTGAAAATTTTAAACCTAGATTTTTGACCACTTTTTACTCTTAATCTATCACATAACTTGCACATGCTCATTTTTTTAATCGAGCTTAATTATTGAAGGGTAAAATTAAAAAAACTAAATAGGCCCTTTTTTTGGGCCAATTTCAGGGAAAAAAAAAAAAAAGAGAGGCCTTAGTTAACCCAACCCATATTTTTCTAGGTCAATTTGGATTTAGAAGGCTTAGGTCGGTGTCATTAAACCTGTCGATTAAAAGTGGGCCAAAAATTTGGGCAATATCATATGGGATGAATCCACAAACCTAACCCTTTCCGGTCCACTCCTAGTCCAAAGGAAGAAATGCCAGTTAAAATTCTCAGCAGATGAGAAAATGGGTTTAAGATATTTTGAGGTGTTGAGACCAGATTTTTACTTCTAGCATACCATGTATAAAAAGGTTCAACACGAGATAATTGAAAACTATTTTTGCTTATTTTACTCATTTTGGTTTAGCTCAACTGGATAAGCTAAATATAAGTCAATTCAAAGCTTTAAATTAATGACAATTAACTCACATACTTTCACAGTTACAAAAGATGCATCAAATTCTAAAAGATACTTTTTGATATCACATAGAACTTCTGCAAAAATTAACAAAGAGCTATTCTTACTTAGAATTTTTAATTCTAAAGGAATGGTTAATTCATTTTTATTTGTATTAGTAGATACACTTGGTGCGTTACTCATGGTTTTTACAACATATGATGGTTAAATTTGCCAAATTGGTGCCTTGTGTTGGTTTTCTTTTTTTTTTTTTTGTTATTTTTCTTGTTACATCTAAGATTTCTTGGATTTCTTTTCTTATATCTAGAAGTTTTGAAACCTATTCTGTTATATCTAAGCTTTCACTTTGGATTTGGAGCAGTTTCACATTAGATTTAGCAACTGGAAACATGCGCATATTTGGCCTGTAGTGATTCATCTCATGTGGAATTGTGGAAAGATTTTTTGTGAAACTTTATAGTTCCATTTTTGTTAATTTTTCATAGGTCTATTGTATCTAGTGATTTTCAGATTTATTTTTATTCATTGCATATTTAATGTATTTTTGGCCATTAATGCTTATTTATGGCAATCAAATTACGTTCTGTATATATGAAAAGAAAATCTCAAATTTGGTGACTTATTAGTTGATGCCTATGCATTCCTTGAATGGAAACTAAAAAAGCTTCTTGCCTTTTTTTGCCACAAAACTAACAAGTGAAACACTTAATGAGTTCATTAATATTTTTTAAAATTTTTATAAATCAAAAGGGTATGTAAAAACCATTATTGAGCAGTGGATGTTTCTCGTATCCATAAAGATCACATTATGAAGTATATGCTAATCGTTCTCTAATCACAGTAACAAATATAATATAGAAGATTGGGTCTATTTAATGAGTGCCCATTGGACACTTATTAAAATATATTGTAGGTGTCATATTTTCTGAAAATGTAAGATTAATTAGGGAAAGTAAATAGAAACAAGGGAGGGTAGGTAAAATTAAATAGGTAAATTATATAAATACAAGGAAAGGTAATAATTGTTAGTATGTGTATTTACGTGATAAGTTAGGTGATTTTTAACTATATTAACGAGTACTCGTTAGAAAAATCCTAAAAGATTAAAGTTACAAATAAAGCAGATTGTATAGAATTTCAAGCAAAAAAGATTAGAGAACAATAATTGACTTCATAATTTAAATTATTTTTATAATACAAGTATATCATCGAAAACATAGATAATTTAAGCATATGTACATGATATAATTTGGAATCACCCTAGTCTCTTAAAAAAAATAATACATATTACAATGCAAAATGTTCTTTAGATTATGCTAATGTAAATGCATAGGTATATAGTAAGAAAGAGATTATAATAATTTAAATGCATCGGTATATAATAATAAATCAAAGTACTTTCAATCGCTGAGATTGGATTAGTGGTTAGGGAAGGGCTCTTAAAGTTTTTCCTGCTATCAGATTTAGTGTTCAGATCCTTCACCTTACAATTGAGGGTGGAAAGAGTGTGGGAAGGGGTGCGAAGGTTAAGAAAAATCAAAGTACTTATAATTAATCTCCTTTTAAATTTTTATACAATCAAACCATCATCTCATACCAGAACACTTTGTTTATTTTTAAATTTTTATACAATCAAACCATCATCTCATACTAGAACACTTTGTTTATTTTTAAATTTTTATATAAAAAAAGTGTGTAGAATAACCATTATTGAGCAATCGATGTTTCTCGCGTCAATAAAGATCACACTCTGAAGCATACACTAATAGTTCTCTAATCACAATAACAAATATAGTATAGAAAATTAAAGCTGCAAATGATGCAGATTGTATAGAATTTCAATTAAAAAAAGATTAGATATCAATAATTGACTTTATAGTTTAAACTATTTTTATAATACAAGTATATCATTGAAAAGATCGAAAATTTAAGCATTTGTACATGATGTAATTTTGGAATCACCATAGTCTCTTAAGAAAAATTAATACTAATTACAATGCAAAATATTCTTTAGATTATAATAACACAAATGTATCGGTGTATAGTAATAAATCAAAATATTCACAATTAATCTTTTTTTCCTATTGAATACATTCAAACCATTTATGCTAGCGTGAAAAGTGTTTAGCTTTGTGGTAAATTTTGTTCTATAGGATGCTTTTTCCCTATATATTTTTATGTTTGACATATACATTATGTGGTTATGTAATGACATAGAATTTTATTCTTTTTAACCTTTTTTTTAGTGTAAGCGGAAGGACTTGAACTCGAGACCTCTTGCTTACACTCTCTCCCTCGTACCACCCAACCCAATCCTCCCCCTTTTTAACCTAAATGTTTATTAATGTTAAAACAAATAAAATTCTACGTCCTTTTAATTTTCAAAGGATGCTAGATCTTTTCTTACTTTTTTGATTAAATAAAATCCTAGATTACGTGGTTTGATTATTTACTTATTTACCATTCTCCTTTTCTTATTTCTCAACATCTTAACTCTTAAAGTACTCATTTCCTCAGTCCAGTGAGGGTTGAGTGATGAGAGTTTAAGTCCCTTGGTCCAACTTAGAAGTCAGCAATTGCCTTTTAGGTTGGATTGGGAATTAGGTTTAAAATTTCTTTCTTGCTATTGTTGGAAAGAAACAAGAGTCATGGAGAGGGTTAATAGCTAGCGTCAGTCTGAGTGTTTCCCTTTCCCCTTTCTCCCACATCGGTCTAGTGAGGGTTGAGTGATGAGAGTTTAAGTCCCTTGGTCCAACTTAGAAGTTAGCAATTGTTTTTAGGTTGGATTGAGGATTAGGTTTAAAATTTCTTCCTTGCTATTGTTGGAAAAAAAAAAAAGTACTCATTTCCCAAAAGGCCAAAACTTAAGTACTAGAGTGAAATAGTCCAAAACTTTGAGGACTAAAACAGTAATTCCTCCTACCATAAATGTGAGAAACTGTGGAAACTGCAAAGACATAAATAAGCGCCTACATTTTTATCTCGAAACAAAAACCTTTTCTTTCCCTCGTCCGAAAATCCCCTCTTCCTTCAATTTCAACTCTCCGCCTTCTCTTGACTTTGCTCTTGATTTTTCGTGCAAGCAGAAGAGGAAACACGAAATAAGGTAATCTATGCTCAGGTAATATGCTACTAGTAGATATCCTTTGATGCTGTTGTTCTTTACTGCTCTCACTTGAGCCCAACATTGCATTTATTTGCCAATAAAAGAGAAAGATTGAATTTTTATTGTTCCATCAACAGCAAAAAGATTGCTGTCTTAACAGAGTGCTAAACTTGTTTGTGTTTGGTTGAAATCTTGCAGGGTTTTGTGCTAAGTTTACTTAGATGATCAAAGGCTTCAGTTTTAAGCTGATCAGACAATTTTTCCTACTTGAAAAGCAAGAAGGTAGGTCTTCATCTGCTTTTTGTCAAGTTTTTTTAGCTTGGAATTTCTAAATTCTATAAAGGCTTTCTGAAATTTTGATGTACTTTTGTTACGTATGGTTTTAGTTGCTTGAACTTGGGATAATTACTAGCTCAAGTTTTCTTTTTCTTTTTGTCTTTTCAAAGAAATGGGGAAGCCAAGAAGCTGGAGTGATGCTCTGGCTTGATGCTTCTTCTTCTGTTGTATCTTTTCCAATTTCTATATTTTTCCTGGTTTTTGTTTATTTTTTCCTGTTAGTTTCTAAATTTGAAGATACTGAAAGCAGTTACGAGATTTGTTCTTTATGTATCTGTTGAATTCCATATTGTCAAGCCTAAAGCTGTTTCTCTACGAAGTACAACAAGTCTTAGAGGAAAGTTATTTTCTTTATCCAAATCAAACGCGACATCGGCCCAGTGTTAACTAGTTGTTCTGATGTCATAAATGTGCCATTTTAATTAGTAGACATGTAAAATTGTGTACTGGGTTTTTTGATGTATATGCTATGTCAGAGATTTTGATCTATTTTTACCTTGTACATTCAAGATGTGGTTACGTTATATATATATATATATAAATTTGTGGTTGTGTATATGATGTTTGATGTTGCTGAATGCACCGATGTCTAATATGTTATTTTTTCCATAGGTTTCTGGTTCTTTTGTAATATTTCACTTGGAATTTAGCCTATAATAGCTGACCCTACAATTATCTGGTCATTTGTTTTGTAAGGGCCATTTTAAGCGCTCGCCCCTTAGGTATTTATCTTGTGTATAATTTTCTAAAAAACAAATAAGTGTAGCTATTGTGATCTAGTTATGTAGTTTTAGGATTTCTTTAAAGTAGTTTCTTAACCCGACATATTTTTCTAGGGCCAATTTGGATTTAGAAGGCTCAGGTCACCTTGCTTAAATCAAAAGCGGCATTGTTTAACCTTTAGATTAAAAGTGGAAGGTTGTTCTTTCTGCCTATACATACATGTCAGTCAACTGCTCGATGAAATTCCCCTGAGAAGCTAAGCTCAGATTTCTTATCAAATTAAGCTTTAATTTACACCTGATTTTCCTGGTTGATTATCAACTTTTTTCTGGCTCTAGATTTTTGTACTTTGTTTGGGCTGTGTGTACAATTCTGATGGCAAGCAATACAAGTTTGGACGAGCGAAGAAAACGGACTCTTGATGCATTGCAAAGAAGGTTTGCTCAAGAAGAAGCAGAGCATGAACTTCAGCAAAAGAAGAGCAAGAAAAGGGTCCAGGAGGGAAAGGATAAAATCCCTTCTGGCATTAGTCATCCCTCTACTGATGCATCGGCCATTGCGGCTCCCTCAAGTTTGTCAACTAAGAAAGGTCTCTTTCCTTAAGGAGTATGATTATTAACATTGGTCCTCTTATCTGCACAGAATTTTCACTTCAATTTTGTCATTCGCATTTTTGCGTTGTTGAGATGATAGTTCTAAATATCTACTTGAAAAAGAATGAGTGGAATCTATGGTTGAGAGATTGAAAGTTATGATTTGTTCTCTGAGTGCTTCTTAATATTTGTTTCAATCCAATTAACCTAATAAGTTAAAGGCTTGTTATTTGATGGTTATAGTTACTTTAGTGGTTAACTGAACAAAATTAATGTGTGAGTCTCCCAGCTCTAAACAGCTGTTTAACTCGTCTTCTGCAAAAACGGTGATAGACATTACGATTTGTATTAGTCAGTTTTTATTTTATATGTCTAATCACATCACCATTTGTGTCCTTGCTGTAGGAAGCATTTCTTTCTCGTCCCATACAAGTAAAGAAGGTACCTTTTTTTTGGATTCTCTTTGATCGCGTAAATATTGAAACAATTTATGGAGATGTTTGCTTCTGTATGTAGAAGTGAGGAACTTTTTTTTTTTTTTGTGGTTGCCCTTGTGATACATTAACTTAGAAGCAAGTGATCCGGCATACTTTGGACTCTCCAATAGCGTGCAAGAAAATTTGCTTAGAGATGGTGATGAGGTAATTCTCTTGCCATATGTTATATTGAACTCTTTTAATTGCTTCAACCAACAATATACAGTGAGATTCAGCCAGTAGCTTCATCTTTCTTTTTTTGACACCATGGTAATTTGTTGCAGATTTCTGATAAGCGCTCCATAGTTGATTATCTATTGCACGACCTTTTTCAACATGGTGATGCGGCTGACAAGTACATGCAAGGATCTAAAAGCATAAAAATTGACAATTGGATCCTTCTTGATAACTTTGTCCAAAAAAGTGGAACAGCTGCTGCTGCACGAGTTCGTGCTCTACAATCACATTCCAGAAGATCTAAGAGGCGCATGTCTCTGAAGCAACACAAAAAGTGTGGTTCATTTCATTTGCCTGAACAGCTTCGCAAGTCAGTTAACCTTCTCCTGACTTAATTGCACACTTAATATATTGGCAATGTTTATTTATCATGTAGTTAAAATTCACTTGGGATGCAGACGTAGTTCTTTGTATCTTCAGCTTTTTAATTTCTTTTACCTGTATTTGGTGTGATTGAGCACCAAACACGAGTCATGTATTTGACCATTATAAATTTCTATTATCTCCTCTTTATAAATACTACATTCTTAAAAAGTTTTAAATTCTGATGCGAGTCTCTACTTGCATCTAAATTTTTATTTGCTTTATTGGGCACTCCCAAAGTGTACCTTTTATATAGTTATACAAAAGAACCATGATAATTCTCAGTATTACTTGCTCACAGCTGAACTGATATTTTAGTATGGACTCTCTTAGCTAAGATAGAACTGGCTGCTTAACTTTGCACCATGCTAAGTCGCATTCTGGATGGAAAAAGTTACTCTGAATTTTGCTTTATTTTGGATAATTGATTGCCATGTATAATTTGTCTAATTGAGATTAATCCTTTGGGCCTGTTTTCTTGAATACCTATGAGCTTTATCTAGTGTTTAGGTTCTGATCACATTAATATTCTTCTCCTTTATGTCTCATCATTCCTCTTCTTTCTTGTTCTCTTTTTTTGTTCTTTAAGCTGACCGTTTAGTCCAGGATGGATTGTTCATCTTCAGTTCCTCAGTTGTTTGTAATTTACATGTCACACAAGATTTCTTGCAAAGTAACAAAGTATGGATTTTGGGAAAAAAATTGTTGTTTTATTGTCAACACTCATTGTTGCTGTTATTTCATTAATCTTGGTGTTTTAATAGTACCATGATGATTGCACAACCAAGTATTTGAGTATTCTCCACTAACGGATTTTTCTCTATGACTCACTGCCCTATATATTGCAGCTTTGAACTCTTTAAGCCGATGCATGAAATGTGGAAAAGCTATGTAAGTCAGCTTCTGAAGCATGTTGGGTTAGTGTCTTTCATTTCTTACTTTCCTGATTGTGTGCCAACTATGTGCTCAATCCCTCTAGTCAAAAATGATCTCCTTACTTAACAAATGTCTATAGGTTTATACATTCCAAATATTTTCTGCTCTTAATCTGTGATCATAAATACTGCAGGAAAAATCAATTGGCCCAATGTCTCCTCAACGCGGATTTACATGGTTCTGTCATTTTAGGTAATAAACCGAACTCTAACTGCTCTAGTTCTGTGTAAATTATCTGCCAAATTATGCGGTTAATTGTGCAAAGCCAATGGCGCTTCAATTAACTAGCACCTTTTCTATTAATTTCATGGCAGCCTCCTGGTGTGAACTAAATTTGGTTTAGTATCTTTGAAAGAAGAGATGAGATTTTAATTACTTTTAAAAAACTAAAAGATTGCCTGATGTTAGAGAATCATAGTGGCTACCTTATATGGCTTTAGGTAATGCATCTAAGCATGTGGTAAAGGAAATTTCTGAGTATCTTGACATGGAATATGTGGAAACTTGTTGTACACCTACCTGAGTGAATTTATTTTATTTTATTTAGGCTTGTATTCGATTTCCATATGATATAGATATATTACTTGTACTAGTACTTTAACCTTCTATGAGATGGTTATAACAAAGCAATGGGTGTTTTCTATTGGGAAGTATGCCACACTTGAGTAGTAACAGACGAGGAAGAAATTTTATAAAAACATTTAATGAATCTGTTGCATATTTTCTATCATGTTGTATTCCAATTGATTATTTAGTGTTCTGCAGTTGTTGAATGCAAAATAAAAGCCTTACATGGAGTTCATGGTATCATGATTCGCGAAACTGCTGAAACATTTGGAATAATTACAGAAGATAATAAGTTTCGAGGTAATGCGCAATTTCTGTCTTTCTTTGCCCCCCTCTTTTTTTAAAAAAAAAAAAAGATTGCACTAGAATTATAATTTTCAGGATTTTCTGTTGGTTGCATTTACATCTAAGTTATAAGAGTTAACTGATGTTGAAACTCTCATCTGAATAGATTTGGGAATGAAACAATCATGAGGAAGTTTTTTCTGTGAGTATTTTATTTACATGTCACGTTAGTGGGCTGTGCCTGAGCTTATAATTTATGGTCTGGCTTTTGTTATCAATCTTGACATGGTTTCAAAATTATAATCATTAATTAGATTTCTGAGATCATATAAATATCCACAATCCTTACTGTTGTTGGCTTCTTGTTGGATAAAATCCTGTTTTGTTGCACACTTATGATAAATTGCCTTGAATTAGCTTTTTTTTTTTCTTTTTTTGCCTGTTTGTTGTATTAAAGTTAAAACGATGTAGAACATGACTTTGAGTTTATAAGTTATGGACTGACTTTCTTGATCAATTTTGCGCATGGTTTCAAACAGAATATTTCAATTATAATCAAGTAAATAAGTACCTACTATTTTTTACTGTTCTTAACTTCTCCCTGGATAAATTCTCTTTTGTTGATAAAGTTTTGATAAATAGCTCTAAGTTCGCCCTTTTTTTAATGTTCTTTTAAAATGGAGAATTTAAGAAATCAATAGTTGAAACTTTTCTCCCAGTGTAACTCAGGAAGGAAATAAGGCTTGCCTGCTACTTTTTGCCAGAACTGTAACTTAACACATTACAAGGACAACCCCATGACTAAACTTTTCTCCCAGTGTAACTCAGGAAGGAAATAAGGCTTGCCTGCTACTTTTTGCCAGAACTGTAACTTAACACATTACAAGGACAACCCCATGACTAATCTGCCAAGTTTGGACAAATTGAGCAAAAAAATTTTTTACTTGAGAAGCAACTTACCAGGAAGATAATGCTTGTCTGGTGCTTAGCTAGAACTATGAATAAATATCATCTGGTTGCCAAACAAGCATGCATCTGTTTTCTGATTTCTTTAGCCACATGAGTGACTCAAAAATTTTGCATTTGAAATGCTTTTCAAAATTACTAGTATGATTTCTAACTGTATTACTTTTATCAATTGCAGTTGTGCCCAAGAAGCTCTCTGTTTTCATGCTTCAGGCTGATTGTTGGAAGATTACACTTCATGGAGACAAACTTACTTCAAGACCTCTGGTGCCTTAATTTGGTTACTCTTAATTTGTTGTGGTAAGCTTCATTTCCTGCATTGGGCATTAGAAGTTTGCTTATGTTATGTGGCCTTTGTTTCCGTTGGGGCTTCAGACTGTTTGGTTGTCAGGATGTGCGGTTCGTGGCGTTAATATTTATTACTATAATTGTTCTTTTTTCGTAAATGGTGAAAGAGGGTTGTCCAGATGTTGGGGGGGGGGGGTCTCATGTTATACATTCTTAAGACTGTTGGAGCACAGTGCATTCGTGATTTGTGGCTTATGCATGTTGTCACTTGATGTGTCACTGAGATGGTTTCTTTGCTTTGGGTCTCTTTTTCTGGTTCTGAGAGGTTGTCTAGTTGTGAGTGAGAGATCTACGTATATTGAATTATTAGAGAGAGTATATGTTGATTTGCTTATAGTTGTAGACCTACCCTGGGATGAATAAGCAAATATTGTTATAGTAGGCTGAACCAGAGTCATATACTGCATCTCTGGGGTCTTCATATGAATTTCTAAGGCCATAATCGTAGAATTAAGCTGCGTTAGGAATCCAGAACTACAACGTGACTGCCCTTGTCACTATATAAGTTTGAGTTTTCTTCTGTTCTGATTTGTTGGCCATGTTCATTGTATTTCTTTCATTCTACCATCACATTTTTGTCTTTTTGTTGGTTTTTATGAACGTCAGAATTTCATAGATTTGTTCCTATATTCGTTTATATTTGCTGGGACAAGTTAATTTGCGTTGTTCTTATTTCTTGTGTCTCTGACTTCGATAATTTTGTGACGTAAGTGGATTTTTTCCACCATGCTGTTGCCAAGGAGAGATTAACAGTTCCATGCTACCTGCGTAATGACGCATCCTTTCCCGAGCTCTGGCATCTTGGTCAATTTCTGAGCCCAACCAGAGTGCAAAGGGGAAGGTACATATCTTATTCCTGGCCTAACTGCCATCTCGGCCTTTTGCTCTGAAGAGGGTGATTTTTTTCAAATAAGCTCCTTCTAATGTGTTGTTATCTGGCTTTTAAGATTAGAGAAGCAACCGATATGTGAAGTAAATCCGAAGTTGACTTCTATGCAAAAGTTTTACTTATTTTGGTCTGCTAGCACTTGAATAAGTATTGGGGAAAAGAGGTGATTGCAAAGCAGAAATTTACGTTAACTTTTGTCCAGTTTGTAGCAGGTAAATTGCTCTGGGGCACATTTTGAGAATATGGATCTCCATAGAAAACCAGAACAGTTTTCCAACTTTTGCAAAGTGCTCTTTCTGTCCTTTGATATTTTGTTATCCAAGTGTGCAGATGATGGCTTTTCCGAAAGAGTAGCAATATTTAATTCTAATGTGGTAACATAAATTACAAATAGTTTTGGAGCAGAAGAAATAGTCTGCTCTTAAGTTCATTTACTCTAAAACCATCTCTAGTTTTAGGTCATAGTACCTCGTGAAATTTAAATAACAAATCCTCATTTTCTGATTTTCCATTTGTACCACAAAATTATTACTTGTCTTTTGGGTTATAATCTGCTTGAAGCTTGATACCAAGTGTATGAGATCTTACAGTTGACACTGGCCAATATGCTGAACCTGGTTGTACACACTTCGTTGACTAGTGCTTCCCATGACTAATGATGATAAAGGGATAAAATTGCCCTTCTCAAGCCAGTCAAATACTATCAAAAGATGATTTTGGAGTGGAGGAATCGTTATTTTCTTTCATAGTATAACTCTCCTATTGGTCTTCTTGTTAAATGAGTTTCATGCATGCACCATAAGGTTCATGTTTCATGCATGGACCATACTTCATTGGGGACAGAGAAATGAATGAAGAGGGAAGAGAGTGGAAATGGAGCATGACTTGTATCAGAATTTATGTACCAATGGATGTCCTTATAGTTACAGCATTTAATACCAAATAATACCAGAAGAGTTTGTGATGTTTAATTTATGCAACTTATCCGTGGGATTCAGGTAATCGACATCAATGACTGATAAGAAAGACCATATATTTGCAAGGCTAATCTACAGCATAGCTAAATGGAACTACTAATATTTTGCAGGATAATTTCAAAAACATCTCCTGAGGTTTCTGGTTATTTCACTGGCCTTTCTTTAAATTTTGAAAATTACATTAACCTCTCCTGAGGTTTATTATTTTGTAACATTTATGTCCATCTAATAATTAAAAAATGAGATTAGGAGAGGGATAATAATATGAATTTTCCATTGCTTCTCATTTACTAAATTGTTTAATTAATCTAGTACCAACCCAATCATTAAAAAAAATGCTTTTGTTTTCTTTTTATTATCTGGGATTAAATCATATATGGCATTAAAAATAATATATCATTCTACATATTTCACTTGATGTAAGATTCAAATTTTTTTTTAGTTATAAATTATTACCAAACATGATCAATAACAAATAATTAAAAAAATGTAATTAAAATATTACAAAGAACAAAGTTTAATACCATAAAATTCTTAGCAACTAATTTTAATATGTTGACAAGAATATTTATGATATTAATGTTTATTTTTTGTAATACTTTGGTTGCAAATTTTTTGATATTTGTTGTTGATTATGTTTGACAATGGTGGATAATTGAAAAAAGCAATTTGGATTTTGTATTAAGTGAAAAAAAAATAAAATGATATATTATTTTTGATGTTATATGTGATTTGATCCCTAATGATAAACAACAAATTTTACTATTTTTCTTTAATGTATTTGTTGGTATTAAATTAATTCAATAATGTAGTAGATGAGGAACAATATGCAATCATATTATTTTCTCTCTGATAATATCACTTTTTAATTATTGATTGGGCTTATATGTTACAATACAATTAATCTCAAGAGAGATTAATGTAATTTTGAAAACTTGGTAGGGGGCTAGTGAAATAGTCAAGGGAGGTTTATGAAATTATCCCATATTTTGCACTAAAAGTACTCTCGTTTACTCTGAAAGCAGCCCTTTTAAGAAAAGAAGTGGAGTAGAAGTTTTTTTTTTTGAATTTATGAATTTCAATAACTAAATGTGATATGGTTGTGAAAAAGGCATTTCTAACTAGCAGTAGACATTCATTAATACATATAAATTACACCTAACTTATCATATGAATACATATAATTACAATTATTACACCTCTCTGTGTTGCTGTCTCAAATTAATTACATTTAAAAAAAACTCGAATCCCCTTCCTAACGGGTGCCTAATTAGCTAAACCATTCTAAAATTTGCACTACAACTTTACACCACAAAAAGGAAAATATCTTGTTTGGCATTTAATTTATGTCGAGCATTAGTTTACTCAACAATTTATTGATTCTGCACCAAGTCTCAAGTACTCTTTGACTACCTACTAATTACTAGAGCTTAAAATATTAATTGGTTTGTTTGGATACACATTATTTCAAATAATATTTCGCTTGCATTATAAATATATTTCCCAACTCACCTTTTTATATTCCCAACAAACTTTTTATCTCATATACATCACATCACAAAAAATTCTACAATAATTATTCCAAATAATATTTTAAATAACACTCAATCCAAACAAACCTAGCCTAGGGGTGTAATCAAGCCAAGCTGCTCGCGAGCAGCTTGGTCAAAAGCTTGACTCGAGCTCGGGTTGACCGAGTTCGAGTCGAACTCAAGCGGCTCGATAAGGCTAAACGAGTCGAGTTCGAGCATCCAAAAGCGATGCTCGAATGCTCGTCGAGCCTTATCGAGTTTTTTAATTTTAATTATTTAATATATTATTATTATAAAATAACTCTTATATCCAAAAAAGTTGTTAAATTTACGAAATATTTCAAATCGTATAAAAATTTTAAAAGGGTAATAATGTCTTTTCACACAAAATTTATCAAAAAAATGAAATTTGGTAACTCGATCTCGACCGAACTCGATAAGGCTCGATTGACTCGAGCCCATGCGAGTCGAGCTCGAGTATTTTTAGCAAGTTTCGAGCTCGAGCTCGAGCTCCAATAATACTACTCGCTCGAGCTCGAGAGCACCTTTTTTTTATGTCGAGTCGAGCTCGAGTATGGCGATACTCGAGCTCAGCTCGACTCGATACCAGCCCTAACCTAGCCTAGCCTCGTAAGACAAAAATAGAATAGATGGGACAGAAATTTAAACCCTAGTCTATAAGCATTGGTCCTCTAAAGACTCTTTCCACTGTGTTGCCATGCTTTGCGGGTTTGGTTCCTCAAGTCCAACATGTACAGTTGCCTCCCGGCCCTCCACATGCTTGGGAAAAGGAAAAAAAACTATTTTGTATGGGTGAAATTTATATTAATGAAAACTTTGCCATATTAAAAGTAAATTATAAGTGTTGATGTAATACAATAATAAGTTGCTTCATTGTTCTTTGGGAATTTAATACTATTATTGATAAACAAAATCATCATAAAATATCTATTCCCTCTGTTAAGTGAGTCAAAAGCCTCATTTTCTGATAGCAAGATATCTATTCTCTGTGGTATTTTTTTTTGTTATTCACATTAAAGTATTGTTTATTACCTAAGTTTGTTACTTGATTTCAAAGACAAATCATATAGAGTTATCCAAATTGGAAGAAATCTATGGTGGCAATAGAGGCAGAAAAAAAAATATTCATTTGGATAAATTAAATGATTTGCCAATCAGTACGTGGTAAAGACAAAAATACATGATTATCAGGATAGTATGTGTGCCAAATTGATTATCTACGAAAAGGACCATAGCAACCGCAGGATTATAACTACCCACAAATGAAGTTTAGAAAGCCTAGAGTTGATTTCTTGAAGATTGGTTTAACATATATGGTTGGCATATAGCAAACTGAAGTTGTTGCTTTAGCTGTGTACATACTTGCGTATGAAAATTGAATTTGAAAGCAAACTAATGTTGTTGCTAAAGCAATCATCACACTTTGTACCCAAAATTCATCATCTTATACATCCACACACTCAAAGCTTCTAAGTTCTAATTGACCTTCACTTCAATGAGGTTCCGACGTGCCCTTTAAGAATTCAAGCTTAAGAAATCCAATTGATAAACATACCCACCGAATGCCTAGGTAGTTTAACCGTTGATTATTGGTGATAACATAGATAATGAATTTAACTTAAGTTTCTTGTCATACACAAGTGAACGCCTTATCAAGCCTCAAAGTAGGCCTGTCAATCGAATCATTTGAGTTGGATTTCAATAAATTCAGACTCGGCTCATATAGTTGATATCATTTTTGAACTTTCATTTAGGAGTTTTGGGTTGATTTGATATCACAAAAATTTGAGCTGTAAGCCTAATTCGGGTTTAGCTTGAACTCATTTATTGCTCTTTAATTTTCTTAATATAATTACTCTAGCTATTAAGTTCTAAATCTAATTTAACATCGACAGATGCACAATGTTAAAACTATATAGGGACCAGTAATAGTTATTAAAAAGTACATAAATCAAGAAATTTTCAACAATATAGTTCAAAGTGCATGAAAATAATAAAAAAACATAATCAACAATCACTACATACATATATATGTATTGATACATAATTCATAAGTATAAAGTAATAATATTATAGATTTAGATATATAATTATATATACCAAAATATGAATATGATATATATACACACACACATATAGATTAAAGGGTCGGAGAAACTCTGTTATATCCATTTCTGTACATTCAATGTACTCTACGGATAAAGGAATACATAGAGTTGAACATAGTAAGAAATTGAAAGATTTCATTGGAATTGTTCGTTTGAAAATTTCCCGAAAAGCTAATCATAGGTTCTTCTCTCCATTGGAACAATAGGGCCATTCTGCTCATCACTAAACTTGTTGAAGAGATGAAATATAACTGAGGTATATCTTTTTTATCCAAGGATGACTCGATCATCAGATGAGGAATTAGGCCAAAAATTAGGCCCTATATCAAGTTTGAGCTTACTAAAATCCAAACTCAAGTCATATTTAATTCAAACCTAATATTTAGGCTTAAATTCAACCCGACTCCATGAAAGGTTAGGCTTATCGAGTTTTTCTTCGAGTCGAGTGGGCCGGGTTCGGGTTGATCCCAACCCCTTTGACAATCTTACCTCAAAGTTCTTTGATTTGCTTACCTTAGTGGCCATTGCCACGGGTGTTCAAAGTAGTAAACAACTAAATGGAGTTCGCATGTTTGGATAGAAGATTATTTGAAATAATGCTATGATAATTTTTATGATATGATGTATGTAAAATGAAAAGGCAAGCAAAATGAATCCCCTACAAATAAATTCAAAAACTAATGAACTTAGATGTGTGTCTTCCCTAGTAGTAAAGAGGAGTATTATTAAGTAGATTACTAGAAATTATTCAGCCCGAATTACTTTACCAAATTTGGTGGGAAACTCCATAAGGACTCCATAAGATTAGACGTTACAGCATGGAAAGCTAATTTATGTGTGACCTTATTAACAACTTACCAAATGGGCCAAAAAGATCAAGTTCTTTTTTTGCTTATTGTCCTTCAATCTTACTTTCACTTAAATCTTAACCATTTCAAAGGCAAACACAGATTTCCCAAACTTCCAGCACATGTATAAACCGAGCAATTAAACTAAGGTATGCTACGCTGATTAGTTTTGAAGCTCAAGATAACAGCTTCTTTAATCTTAAGAGAGGAGTGGTGCTTCTGAGCAAATGACCTAATTAGTCCTTTAATTTTTTTTCGTAGCTAATTTAAATTGTGAGAAACTGCTATAAAAACTATGGTGATTTTCAACAAAATCTAACCAGAGTATCAAAACAATTATTAAAAAATCTCCAATATTTAGCTCTCGATCTGATCCAATTCTTTGTAATTTCCCCGGCTAATTTTGGTTTTTTTTTTTAATTTTATGAAAAGTTTTAGATGGTTTTTCCATTTTCCTCCCACTTTGACTAGTCTTAAATGGAAAAGACCTATTGGCTACAATAGAATAGTTGAAGAACTAAATTGACTAAAAATAAAATTCATGAACTAACTCGGCTTTCAGTCTTTCACAAAATAGTCTAGGGACTATTTAGTTCATTTGCTCGGTAGTTATGGTTAGGGCTATCAATGAGTCGGGTCTAGACCCAGATCAAATAATTTTTTTTGGTATGGATTAAGAATAATTCGGTATCCGTACCCGTATCCATTTACTCTAATGAAAAAAAGGTCAGTTACGGAATATAGGATTTCGACCATATTCGACCCGAACCCGAACAATACATTAATAATTATAAAATATAAATATTTCTAAATACATTCTTTTACTAAATTAACAAAAGTATTTTTTTTTTTTACCAAATTAATCAAATTACCCATATCCTAGATGAAGCATCTAAGAAATTAGAATTTGAAAGAGGCAAATTTGTTTGATCAGAAATATATTCATCACAAGTTGCATATAAGTGCTTTTTGCTAAATATCGTAGGATCATGTTGGGTCTTTTTGCTAATATGGATAAAAGAAAATGAATGATACATGTTGGGTCTTTTTTTTGGATAAATCCGAACCCGACCCAAGACCCGTCGAGTCAAGTTCCAGAATCTTAATTACAAAACCTATCAGATATATGGGTCGACTCTGGGTGTACTACATCGACCCGTTGACAGGCCTAGTTATAGTGATTCACAGGTCCCAACACCTGAACTTCTAGCAATATAGTGAAAGCAGCAGAGAGGGAGGGACCAGTGAGAAAACAAAACGACGTGGATCCATTCCGCAAGAGGCTGCCAAAGCTCTTTCTTCAGAGTCATAAACGCCATCTCTCCATGAAAACTCCTCATCAACCAAAATGATAGGGTCAATTAAACTAAAACCTAATTGAAAGAGGGTGCGTTTCACCTTGCTTCCTGTGATCTAAAATAACACGTACTTCACTTTGATATGAATTATAACTTGACCACGTTTCAAATAATTCATAAAAATTTGAGAGTTGATGAAATAATCCCTTTGCTTTTAAGAGTTTAGAGGGAAATAATTCAATTTGCATAAGAGTAGAGAAATTATAGAGAGCGATTAGACTACAGAAGTTGATGCCACTCATTGCACCCCCATTGTAGTTATTAACCATTAAGATGATTTTGTTGGTGATTTTTTTTAATAAGAAAAGAGCCAATCCTACTAGTCTTTTTTCTTGTCACAGCGACTTCAAAATATTTAAAAAATCGAGAAAGATTTAAAAGGAAAAATTAAGTGATGAAATATTTTGAGGATGCCTAGCCCTTCACAAAATTCTCCAAAACAACCCTAATGTCATATGGCAACATTTATTAAATGAAATGTTTCTATTGTTTGCGAACTATGAAATCCGCTTAAAAAAAAACTATGAAATCAACATGAATTTTTTAAATTAAAATTCTACATTTAATAAAAAATCCAACCCTAATGGATTTACACGCATTGACCTCAAATTTAATAGGAAACTACATAAAAATCGATTAAGATTTAAAATTATCATGAACCATCTAAGTGTAAACACAAAATCAATCAAGAAAATCAATAGAACGACACCAATATGTCTATATATTTGGAATGGAGGGGGCAAACTCAAATTACCCCCCACTTTCAGGGAGGTCTAGCATAATTAATCGTAAAAGCCAAATCCTTATTTTTACCAGCCTCCGAAATCGGCCCGTGACCGGGCCACCACATCCACGAGCGTACTTTTGTCTTGCTGACAAAATCCGTAAATTTCTGATTGGAGCGTGCTATGGCGCGTGACTCAAGCGCGTGGGAAATCACTCTCTCCCAGCTCCATCAAAACAGTGCAAAGGAGGAGCCAAAATTATAAACAAAACAAAAACAACTGAGCAGTGATAGTGAAAGAAGCCCAAGGAGTGAACTAAATGAAGCAGTAGTGACTTTGGGAATTGCACAGCAGCAGCAGCAGTTGCACCACCACCCTTCAGTTTTCTCACACATTCGCACACTAACGTTATAGGGTTTGTTTATCTCTGCAGTTTCTACTTTCTTGAAACTCAGGGGAACCCAAAAAAGAAAAAAAAAAGCCGCATTTTGTCCTGTTTTTTTGGCCTTTCAAGTAAGTTCTCAAGCTGTTAATCTCTTTTCTATTTTCCCTGTTTAGTTACTGGAAATGCTCCGTTTCTGTTGTTGAAACTTGCTAGTTGATTGAGTTGCAGGGAGGGAACGTGAGTTTTCCATATGGGTGGGAGCAATGGGGGTTCCTTTTCATGATATTTCAGTTTTCTGTCCATTCCCTTGTTTTGCGGTCTTGGGTTTCTGTCTTTTTGAGGGTGGGGTAACTGGGGTTGGTTTCTCCATGTGCTAGGCTAGCTGCTTGTTTGTATCCCTCCAAAGCTCTCGACTTTTGGAGGATATCTATTACTTCTTTTGTCCCATTAAAAGTGTTGTATTTTAAAACGTAAGTAGGATTTTCACTGGGGTGCTTGTGAAAGGCAAGAACAGAGGCATTGGTGGTGTATTTTTCCTTTTTTTTTTTGGAGTCAGAGCAGGTAATTGAATTTTTTTTGTCTTTAGATCTTAGTTTGTTAGCTAGACAAAGCAAAATATCAATGATGCTTGATGGGTTTTTCTTTATTTATTTATTTTTTGTGTTTCAATGTCTGGTGTCTCTTGTTATCTTTCCTGCTACTGTTTTCTGTCCTGTTTCCAGCATGTGATTTATGGGTTGAGTGAGAATTTTCTCCTGATTTCCTTATTTTCTGGCTATTTGATACAGCTAAGAAGGAAGAAAAATAAATAAATGATCTTATACAGTTTCTATCTGTGATGTCAATTTCTTGTTAGAAGAAAAGCTATGTTTGTCTCAGTGAAAGCAGTTTTTTTTTTCTCATTATTTACAAATTTTTCCCTGTAAGTGATGTGGGTTCTTCGATCTTGATTTTGCTTAACGTTAATGATGAATACAAAAAGTATCTCTCTTATTTTTTTCAGTTATGTCAGTATATTATCTTTTTGTTGAAAGTCATGTTTGGTTTCTCTAGTTAATATTTTGAGACTTTATACAGAAATGTGGGTTGGAAGAGTCGTTTTCTTAATTATGATGATGCTATAGTTAAAGAGTCTAAGCAGAGGAGTAAATAGGAAGTAAAAGAAAAAAGAAGTGAAAGGATGCTAACATAATCATATATTTGTTGTTTTCTTCCATCTTTCCCATTATTTTTTTGCTTCACTTTTTTTGTCATTTTCTTCTGTTGGAGGTTTGGTTGGTGGGAGTAGTGGAGGTGGTTTCTATGGAGTTTCTTTGAAGCGATTATTGTGTTTGGTTGTTTATTTCTTGGCTTTGCTTGCTCACACATGAATATGGACTAAAGGTTGGGTATCCTTGAAGAACAATTTTATTTGTCTGTATTCAGATTTATGTGTATGAGAGTTCTTTCTGACCAAAGGTTTTCTTCTGAACTGTTATAGGTGCATTGGGTCTGGTGGGCCTTTGAAGAAGTTCCTTTGTTTGCCATATTCTTCCTCCACTGTACCGTAGAGTTACTTAATATGCAGACACCAAAAGCAAGGTACTTTGTCATTACTAAGGTTTTGGGGCTATCATACTCTGCTTTGACTTTACCAGTCTTCCTCTGCAAATCTGTCAAAATCTTTGTTTTCTTGTCCCTTAAGATCTGCAAATAACTAATTACATCCTAGGACTTATACAACCAAAACTTCAATATTAATTTCTACTCGCTGCATAAACCTGATACACTCTCTCTTTTTTTTTTTTTAAACATTGTGTATTTAGTTGATAGCAATGTGCATTGTCTTTGATAGATAGCTCATTATGCAGCTGCACTATGATTAATGTACTGTTTAATGTTTCACTGCAGATTCCCAATTAGCATTAGCTAAAAATTGCATATGTCCTTTCACTAAATTTTCATCTTTGAATGTGCCCAAGCATTTAGAGCTGTGCACCGTATCAGTAAATTATTTAATTGTTTATGAGAAATATACCATGTATCAACATTATTTTGTTCTGAGTTGTCCATGATATGTCTTCTTTCTTGCTTTTGATAATTTCACCTCATAAACTCTGAGACCAGGACTAGTTCTTCAGAACTGCCTCAGAAAACATCTCCAGCCACTCCTCGGACAGCTCAGAAGCTCAAAACTCCTGGATCAGAGGCAGACTCAGTTTCAACTTCAAACTCAGCCGGGAGGATGTCAAAAGAAAGAAGTCCTAAAGTTGTTGATCGCAGGTCTCCTCGAAGTCCAGCAACTGAGGTACTTAACCTTAACCATTTTGGCAGATTGATCAGATACTTCTAGATAGTTGATGCATATTGAAGTTCAGTTTTTGCTCTCAAAATTTCACAGTTTATGTGGTCTGTATCCACATTCAAAATAAAGCTGATACATAGTTTAAGAGTTGATGCAAAAAGTCTGTGCCAGCATTTTAAACAATTTACTTGTCCCAGTTAGATATGAATTGCTGTCAGATAGTTCCCTCTCCACCTCATGGCACAGTGAATTGTATTATCCTTTTTATTTACCTTACATCTGGTAGAGATAGATCCTATAAGGATAGTTGCATGCTGTTTGTAGCTTGTCATTTATAACCAATTTGCGTTTCTTTTCTTTATCTGATTGCCTTTCTTAATCAACTTTCTGTCTTAAGGCATTAATGGTATTTGAATTAAGTGTTCGAATAACTGCCAATTTTGTGCCATTTCAAATCTTTTGGCATCTTGTGCTTTCTTTCGTTTCTTTGTCTGTTTTTGGTGGGTGCTTTTCCTCCAGTACTTTGTCTACTATACATCTGATGGGCTTATTTACCTTTGCTCTATCTGCAACAAACTGCCCCTTCCTCAGAAGAAACGGGCAACTAGAGTTAGTGATTTGGAAACTCAGCTTGCCCAGCTCCAAGAGGAACTGAAGAAGGCAAAAGACCAATTAAGCTCATCTGAATCAAGGAAGAAAAGGGCCCAGCAGGAGGCTGAGGAGGCTAAAGAGCAACTTGAAGCCATGTCAGAGAAGCTTGAAGAGTCTGAGAAGCAGTTGCAGGAGCTATCGGATTGTGAGGAAGCTCGGGTGCAAGAGTTGCGCAAGATCTCACAGGATAGAGATCGGGCATGGCAGTCTGAACTTGAGGCTATCCAAAAGCAACACTCTATGGATTCCGCTGCTCTAGCTTCTGCCATGAATGAAATTCAGAAGCTTAAAATTCAACTTGAAAGGGTAGCTGAATCTGAAGCAGCTCAAGCTAGGCATGCTGAATCAGCTCATGCTGATGTTCAGAACTTAAGAATGGAACTTACAGAAACTCTTGCGCTAGTAGACGAAATAAAGGCTCAGTTAAATGACAGCAAAGAATCCGAAGTTCGGGCAATGGAAGAAGTAAGTAAAGCTCAAATGCAGCTGGAGGAAGCAAAGGCCACGGAGGACACGCTTCACTCAGAAGGTCTCAGAGCTGAGGAGGCTTACAAGTCCTTGGCCTTGAAGTTAGAACAATCAAAGATGCAAGTCAATTCTTTGGAGGAACTTGTTAGTAGACTGCAGGCTGATGTTAACAAAAGGAGCAATGACTCATCAGCTTCTTCAGGTGATGTTGAAATTGCAAGGGAAAAAGAAGGAGCTGAGAAGTCAGAACAGCTTAAAGTTGAGCTCAATAGTATAAAACTTGAGGTAGGTCATTTGAGAGCTGCATTAGAGGCATCTGAAAGAAGATATCAAGAGGAATACATTCAAAGTACCTTGCAGATTAGAAGTGCATATGAACTGGTTGAGAAGACAAAGTCTGAATCATGTCAGAGAGAGGCTGAATTGGAGGCTAGATTGAAGGTTGCAAGAGCTGATGTTGAAGAGTTAAAGAAAAGACTAATGGATAAAGAAACTGAATTAAAGAACACTGCAGAGAAGAATAAAGGGCTAAATGGAAACGTAGAGAGAGACCAGCGTATTCAACAAGAACTTGGAACTGAACTGAAGAAATCTGAATCAATTGTGGAAGCCCTGAAAGCAAGTCTGATGGATAAGGAGACAGAGTTACAGAGTGTTGCTGAGGAGAATGAAATGCTGAAGTTGGAAATTAAAAACAGAGAGCTAGAAAGAAGTAAATTGAATGATGAAGCTCTTGCTTTAGTGGAAGCTGCCAGGGTCACAGAGCAAGAGGCCCTATCGAAGCTCAGTTATCTGACAGATGAAGCAGATCAAAGTAGTAGAAAGACAGCAAGGGTTACCGAGCAGCTGGATGCTGCACAGGCTGCAAACTCCGAAATGGAAGCTGAATTGAGGAGATTAAAGGTGCAGGCAGACCAGTGGAGGAAGGCTGCTGAGGCTGCTGCCACAATGCTTTCAACAGGTAATAATGGTAAATTTGTGGAGAGGACAGGTTCTTTGGACTATCACACTCTTGGAGGAAAGTTGAACTCACCTTATTCAGAAGACTTGGATGATGACTCACCCAAGAAGAAGAACAGCAATATGTTGAAGAAGATAGGTGTCCTGTTGAAAAAGGGTCAGAAATAGCTTCAAGCTTTTCCAGGTTGCGTCTGTTTCTCTGCACCAATTCTTTATTTATTTATTTATTTATTTTACCTTGCCTGAAATTTCTTCACGTAATTATATCTTTTACATTTCTTTCCTTGCAGACATGTCAGCCAGTACCTACTGAACCTCGCGTTGCAACTGCTGATGTTCCTGAACTTCATTGGAGTTGCAATAGCTCATAAGCAGACATTGTATAGTATGTAAAAGTTGACCATCACCAGAAGCAACAATGTTGCTAAGTTGCCTGTACGGCCATTTACTGTTGGATTTAAGAAGATTTGTAATTTCATTTACCAGGCTATTTTGTTCAAGGCAGGCAATCTGCTGATTTATTTTCATCTTTTGGGTGATGCTAAAGTTTGCCTGATCTATTGACTCGAGCAATTTGGTACATTTTCCAGAAATTTCAGATTTTACTCAGCAAATGTTTAATTTGCATCCTTAAAGGTATCTTACAGCCTAGTTCTTTGTACTTGAACCTTCATTGAAATTCTACATGGGATTACATGACTTGTTCCCCCTACATGTACCGGAGGTTCAAACTATTATAGCCATTCACATGTAAGGGTGTCAATTGGGTTTTTGGAGCTGGGCGTTAGGAAGTTCAAGTTTGGCTTACACGCTATATGGATTTTTGGGTTTTAAACTTTTAGACTTTAGGCTCATATTAAAAGGTTCAATTTTAGCTTACACTATTACATGAGATTTGGATTCAAATTAGACTTGTTCAAACACATAATTAAATATATAATTATATATAATATATATGTTAAAAATATGAATTAATACAAATTTATATATAAACCATTAGCATATTAAGTCGTAATATGCATAATTATCAATTATAAATATTATATATATTTTACACATATAATTATACTCATATATGGGCTGAATTTTAATCAGACATGAGTCTAGTATGAGTTAAACTCGAATCACATTAAATTCGGATCTAATATTTAAGCCCAATCTCTGTTCAAACGAATTAAAACTTAGATTCAGCGAGTTTTTTTTGAGCTCAACCTTGTTGAAGTCCTATTCACATTGATACACTAGCCTAACCCCCTCCAGTCCACTCCCAAGTCCCAGCCCAAAGGAAGAAATGGCAGTAAAAATTCTCAACGGATGAAAAAAGGGATTTAAGATGTGGAAAGAAGAAGTGGAACGAGTTTTGTTAGTTTTGAGGTGTTGAGACCAGATTTTTACTTCTGGCATACAATGTATAAAAAGGTTTTACACGAGATAATTGAAAACTATTTTGGCTTATTTTACTCATTTTGGTTTTAGCTCAACTGGATAAGCTAAATATAAGTCAATTCAAAGCTTTAAATTAATGACAATTAACTCACATACTTTCACAATTATAAAAGATGCATCAAATTCTTAAAGATACTTTTTGATATCACATGGAACTTCTGCAAAAATTAACAAAGAGCTATTTTTACTTTTCTTATAATTTTTAATTCAAAAAAATTGCTTAATTCTTTTTTATTTGTATTAGTAGATACACTTGGTGCAGTACTCATGGTTTTTAAAATACATGATAATTAAATTTGCCAGATTGGTGCCTTGTGTTGGGTTTTTTTTTTTTGGTTATTTTTCTTGTTAGATCTAAGATTTCTTGGATTTCTTTTCTTTTAATCTTGAAGTTTTGAAACCTATTTTGTTATATCTAAGCTTTCACTTTGGATTTGGAGCAGTTTCTCAGTTTCACATTAGATTTAGCAATTGAAAACATGCACATATTTGGCCTGTGTTGATTCATCTCACGTGGAAAGATTTTTTGTGAAACTTTATAGGTCTACTTTTATTAATTTTTCATAGATTTCTTGTATCTAGTGATTTGCAGATTTATTTGTATTCATTGCATATTTAATGTATTTTTGGTCATTAATGCATATTTTATGGCAATCAAATTACCTTCCTTATATATGAAAAGAAAATCTCAAATTTGGTGAATTATTAGTTGATGCCTATGCATTCATTTAATGGAAAATAAAAAAAAATCTTCTTGCCTTTTTTTTGCATAAAACTAACAAGTGAAATACTTAATGAGTTCATTAATATTTTTTTAAAATTTTTATAAAGTAAAAGGGCTTGTAAAACCCATCATTGAGCCCTTGATGTTTCTTGTATCCATAAAGATCTAATTATGAAGTATATGCGAATAATTCTCTAATCACATAAACAAATATAGTATAGAAGATTAAAGTTACAAATAAAGCATATTGTATAGAATTTCAAGCAAAAAAGATTAGATATCAATAGCTGACTTTGTAATTTGAATTATTATTATAATACAAGTATATCATTGAAAAGATCAGTAATTTAAGCACATGTACATGATATAATTTTGGAATCACCATAGTCTCTTAAAAAAAAAGCACATATTACAATACAAAATATTCTTTAGATTATAATAATGTAAATGCATCGATGTATAGTAATAAAGATATAATAATATAAATACATCAGTATATAGTAATAAATCAAAATGTTTACAACCGTTGAAATTGATTCAGTGGTCAGGGAAAGGCTCTTAGAATCTTTCCTACCGTCAAATTTAGTGTTTAGATAGTAGAAGTTGGGAAGGATGTGGGAGGGTTAAAAAAATGATCACTATAAGAAAAATCAAAGTACTTATAATTAATCTTCTTTTTTTTGTTGAATACAATCAAACCATCATTGGATACCGGAAAACTTTGTTTATTTTTAATTTTTATAAAAGGAAAAGGTATATAATAACCATTATTGAGCAATCCATGTTTCTCGTGTCAATAAAGACCACACTTTGAAGCATGCAGTAATAGTTCTCTAGTCACAATAAAAAATATAGTATAGCAAATTATAGCTACAAATAATGCAGATTGTATACAATTTCAATTAAAAAAGATTAGATATCAATAATTGACCTTATTATTTAAAATATTTTTTAATACAAGTATATCATCAAAAAGATCCATATTTTAAGCATTTGTACATGATGTAATTTTGGAATCTCTATAGTCTCTTAAGAAAAATTAATACAGATTACAATGCAAAATATTCTTTAGATTATAATAACATAAATGCATCGGTGTATAGTAATAAATCAAAGTACTCACAATTAATCTTTTTCCAATGAAATGCGTTTAGCTTTTTGGTAAATTTTGTTCTATGGGATGCTTTTTCCCTATACATTTTAACGTTTGACATGTACATTATTTGGTTATGAATGACATAGAATTTTATTCCTTTTAACCTTAATAAACATTTAATAAATTTTATTAAGGTTAAAACAAATAAAATTCTACGTCATTTTAATTTTCGAAGGATGCTAGATCTTTTCTTACTTTTTTGGTTAAATAAAATCTCAAATTACGTGGTTTGATTATTCACTTATTTATCATGCTCCTTTCCTTATTTTTCAACATCTTTACTCTTAAAGTACTCATTTCCCCGAAAAGCCAAAACTTAAGTACTAGATTGAAATAGTCCAAAACTTTGAAGACTAAAATAGTAATTCCACCACCATAAATGTGAGAAACTGTGGAAACTGCAAAGACATAAATAAGCGCCTACTTTCTTATCTCGAAACAAAAACCTTTTCTTTCCCTCGTTTGAAAATCCCCTCTTCCTTCAATTTCAACTCTCTGCTTTCTCTTGACTTTGCTCTTGATTTTTCGTCCAAGCAGAGAAGGAAACAAGAAATAAGGTAATAAGCTACTAGTAGATATCCTTTGATGCTGTTGTTCTTTACTGCTCTCACTGGAGCCCGACATTGCATTTATTTGTCAATAAAACGGAAAGATTGAATTTTTATTGTTCCATCAACAGCAAAAAGATTGTTGTCTTTACAGAGTGCTAAACTTGTGTATGTTTGGTTGAAATCTTGCAGGGTTTTGTGCTAAGTTTACTTAGATGATCAAAAGACTTCAGTTTTAAGCTGATCAGACAATTTTTCCTACTTGAAAGCAAGAAGGTAGGTCTTCATCTGCTTTTTGTCAAGTTCTTTTATCTTGGAATTGCTAAATTCTATAAAGGGTTTCTGAAAAGTTATGATTTTGATGTACTTTTGTTAAGTATGGATTTAGTTGCTTGAACTTGGATAATTACTAGTTTGTAAGTACTAGCTCAAGTTTTCTTTTTCTTTTTGTCTTTTCAATGAAATGGCGAAGCCAAGAAGCTGGAGTGATGCTCTGGCTTGATGTTTCTTCTTCTGTTGTATCTTTTCCAATTTCTATATTTTTTTCTTGTTTTTGTTTATTTTTTCCTGTTAGTTTCTAAATTTGAAGATATTGAAAGCAGTTACGAGATTTGTTCTTTAGGTATCTGTTGAATTTCATATTGTGAAACCTAAAGCTGTTTATCTACGAAGTACAACAAGTCTTAGAGGAAAGTTATTTTCTTTATCCAAATCAAAGGCGACATTGGCTCGGTGTTAACTAGTTGTTCTGATGTCATAAATGTGCCATTTTAATTAGTAGAACATGTAAAAACTGTGTACTGGGTTTTTTGATGTATAGGCTATATCAGAAATTTTGATCTATTTTTACCTTGTACATTCAAGATGTGGTTACGTTTTGTATATATATTTGTGGTTGTGTTTATGATGTTTGTTGTTGCTGAATGCACTGATGTCTAACCATGGCTAGTATTGCATATGGGTGTTAACGAGCTGAGTCAACTGTACCAAAATTGGAGTGCTCGAGTTGAATTTTCAAAGTCGAGCTCCTAAACGTGTACTCAAGGTAGATTTGATTAAAAACGGAAAAATTAACTTACTCCACCTCAACTTGAGTAAGCTACAGAATGAGTCTAGGCCTATTGAGCCTGAGTTCAAGCCTATTGAGCTCGATTATTATGGAATAATGGAATTCTCAAGAATAGATAGAATAAAACTTTTCATGAATTATGAGCTCAACTCAAGTGATGCTCAAGCTGCATTCTAGATCAACTCAAGCTTGGTCAACTCTGAGTTGAGTTGAGCTGTTGACCAAGCTGGTCGAAAGCGGCTTGCAAGCAACTTGGTCCAACTGCCCCTATTCGCAGTTTCTTATAATTGTTGGTTATAGCAATTATTGGTGTCCAAGACGCTATGCCTGTTTTATGTTGTTTAATAAAACAGTGGCATTTAGATCTAAAAATGTGGTTAAAATGTTTAGTTCAGCTGCAATTCGATAATCTCTTTTAAAGTATCTATGATTGTGTGTTTTGCATTTTACTCTGGAACCTATTTAACATTGTCTCAACTGCATGTCAATGTTGTCCACTCTGTCTATAACTCAGACTTTGTAACCATTCATATTCGTTCAATTCCGTGAACTACTGTCCTTGTTGCTCCGTGTTGTTTGGGAACCCAAAATGTTGCTAGAGCTATTAATAACTGGTACTCTGCTGTCTAAAATAACTGAGTTGATTGAATTGAATGAAGCACGTGCTGTCTTTTCCTTGTAGCTTTTAGGTCTGTTGAGTAATCTCTGATCATTCTGCATTGAAGAAGCTGACTCTTATTCATGAGGATTTTGGAGTCAATTGATTGATTAATCTTGAAAAGGAGTCTTCTTTCAATTTCTTACCTTTTTCAAACACTGATAACTCATGAATGTTCTTATCTGTACCTGTAATATTTAAATAGAATACTTCTTATCCAGTTCAAGGTCATTCCTTGTTATAATCCTAGAGACCTAGTTCAACCCATAAACCTGATATTAACGTGTTTAAAAATGCATGACTTTTCCAATTATTCCTGGAGTTCCAGGCACAATTCAAGATGATTTTTTCCCCTTTAGGATTGTTTCAGAGACTTGACAATCATTTCTTTTCTTGAATTTCTCTCTGATGGTTTTGTCTCCCCTATGGGTATTGACATAATGAAGTTTTTAGTTCCAGATACTGATTAGGAATTCTGAGTCCTTTTATTCATGTTTGTGGGTCTTGTAAATAGTTGCATTGACTGAACAAAAGATACTTTGTGTTCATTTTCTCAGCTTTATGGTGATGTTTCATTGCTGAATCTGTTTGACAGTTTCTAGTGTTCTTATGCTGAGTATGTGATCACAATCCACTTATTTCTAAGCATGGTCTTCAATCTTGATCGGTGCTGAATCCTGGATTATATTGTTTGATCTCATATGATGTACTTGTAAATACCATTGACACTATGAATCTTGAAGTTCTCAAGTCTTCTTTTGGAGATATGGTAAGCCATAGTGATTCTGCGACTTATCGTGTCCTATGATATTCCTATTCTCTTTGGCTAATGGCATCAGTATGATTGTTTAGAAGCGGCAATGTCCTTGTGTAAATTGTGTATATGTATCTTTTGAAATCAAAATGAAGCCTGTAAATACTTTTTTCTTCATTTATGAGATTTGATCAACCTGCATACAATTGGGCAGGTATATATACTGCTGTGCATGAGTAAAGTTGATACTGGTTAATTGTTTGTTTCCAGATAAGACATTGGTGCTATGGGAGGACCCACATCATGCTCCTTTACAACTAGTGCCTCTGGATGTCTTGCACAAATTTGAAATTGTGCAACAGCATGTTGGAGCCATAGGTATCATGTGGCGTGGATTGATAACCTTGTTGATGTCTAGTACCTTTCATGTATCTTTATTTTTTATTATTGTTATTTTCAGGAGATTTGATATATAGTGTCTAGCTAAAGATTTAGCTACTTTGCAGCTGGGTTGTGTTCCCCATGCTTGATGAGTTATATATATGTGCGTTTGTATGTATGCATATATGGTCCAGTCTGTGCCTTTTGGATTTCTGTTCTGGCATTTCTTGAATAACAAGCTGGTATGCGGTCCAGTCTGTACCTTTTGGATTTTCTGTTCTTGCATTTATTGAATTATAAGCTGGTTGTCATGGATTTTTTTTTATTAGTAAGGAAGTGTTTACTTAGTAAGGATGTGTTTAATTATAAGCTGGTTGTCATGGATATTTGTTGAGATATGCCAACTTTTCCTACAGATTTTGTTAGATTATGTTTGGTATCAAAATAATTTAGTTATTAGAAGAATAAGGATATTTGTTAACCAAATATCATGTTGGTTTGTTAACAAATATTTTTGCTAAGATTTGCTAGTAGAAGAAGATTATATTTTCTTGAGACTTTTAGGATAATTGTTAACTGGATATTTTGCTAGTTTGTTTCATGTAATCACTATAAATAGTGAGTTGATGAATGAATAACACAAGCTTATCTTCAGCTTCAATACAAGTCTTTTATAAGTTTTTTTTTGCAACACTAAGGTGATGTTTCTTAGTTTATGCCCCAAAAAACCAACAATATTTTTTTTAATTAGTAACGATGTGTTTGCTATCACTAAAATGGTATGAGGTTTATATAGTGCTTTTTGATGTGAATATTCACCTGCTTATCTTTCCTTACTGTAATGCCTGAGTCTAGTGTTCTTAGCTGGCACAGCATTTGCATTAACAAATCTGATGGAAATGTAATTGCAGCACCAAAAAATCATGGTCACCCAATCATTACTATTGTGGCCAAAGAACTTTTGGTTTTGTCTCTTTAGTAACAAGAGGCCTTGCTTTATAAACTTCACCTCAATGTATTATCAAAAGAATTTTTTTTTGTTTTGTTATCCAAGTAAATCCTTATGATAATTGGCTTGAAATCAAATGAGCACAGCCTAGTGCTTCTCATCGTGAATGCACCCTTCTTGAATTAGATGAAATTTTGTGGAAGGAGGATTGTGTTACAGGAATTGTACTGCCCAGTCCAGAACAAAGTCAATGGAAATGGGCTTTTGACATTATAATATGGAGAATAGTGTCTTGTTGATTACCACTATAAAGATCAGGAGCAGATTATTATTATTATTATTATTATTATTATTATTTAGCTACATTGTTTTTTCCATAGGTTTCTGGGTCTTTTGTAATTCTTCACTTGGATGCATTTCATTTTATTTTGTTGTTTAACCTCTTTTTTCGGGCACAGGATGGAGTTTGGTTGGTGAGGGAAGTAAAGCAACCAAAAAAATATTAATTTGAAATTAGAACTTATGGAAAAGTGGTCCAACTTTTTGTGTTTGTTCAAGAGTTGAAACTGTCAATTGTTTGAGTTTAATTTTTTCCAGTAGATGGATTATCTTTACTAGAGGATGAAATTTCTTTCCTATTTGCTATTTTCTATCTTCATTTCTTTCACAAGATTTACAATCCAAGCCAAGGAATAGTACCTTTTGGAAATCCTTTTTCCCATTGCCAACCAATTTTCTTTTGGTAACCAAACAAGAGAGGATGTAACCTAACATTGGAATACCATGCAGTTTTGCTCGATTTCCTTTCCCCACTGGATTGCTGGAACCAAACAGGGCCTTGCTGGTTGATCGGTCGGTCGGTGGGTCGGTGGGAATAGTGGGATATAGTTTGACATAAATCTTATTCAGAATTGTCCATTTCCATCCTCATCTGTCATTGTCATTATTTGCAAGTGTCATCTCAACTTTACAAGTGCTTGCTACGGAGCTAGCTGCAGTCTTTTTTCCTTTCAAGGCTGAAAACTTTTGGAGTGGCTCTGGAAGAAAAAAAGCTGTATGACTAAGAGTCCTCCCTCTTCTATCACTTGTAGATGTCTTTGCCTTTATTCTTTACTGTAGTTGTTGTCCTGCAAAAGAAATATATCTGCTCAGTATTTGACTTACATCCCTCGTGCCAACCCACCAGGTAAAGTCTATCCTTTCTCCGCATCTTATTTCCTTCTCGTGGATTGAATTGCCTATCTGCACTTCCTTGCTTGCTTCAGTTTCCCTGTTGCTTTTGGTGTCAATGACATTACAATCTGGTGCAACTTTTCCCTTCCACATTTTGAAAATCTTTTTCTGATGATATCCCAGAAAAAATCTCCTATTTTTAGACTGTTATCTTGAAAAAAGGGAAAGGGAAGGGGGGGGGGGGGAAGAGAGAGAGAGAATGGATTATCTTTATTTCTGCTTTCATGAGTTGTGGTCGCACCGCTTCAGTGGCTTTAGGTTCTGTCATTTTTTTCTCATCCTTCCTTTTTCCCCTTCCTTGAATGTTTTATATGCATGGTTTTTGGTTTGAACAATTATCATGTTGTCCTTGGAAAATTTGCAGAGAGAGAGTGTTGTCCTAATTACCATTTGGACAACAAAAGTTGTTTAAAAAATTCCTTGTATTCTTATGGTTTGGGCTCAAGTTCTTTTTCTTTGTTGAAAAGAAAATCAATTTGATATTCTACTGCTTAACAAATCCTAATTCATCAGCAACAATCTCTCATCGATTAATCGCAGAACCAAATTGGTCTACATGTGAAATTTTCTCCTCTGTTGTGCTTTCAACATGTCCTTTTTCCATTTACCAAGTATACACATTTAGAATTTTAAGATTTTTGCCTAGTGTAGCATGTGTGATGGGGGTGAGAGCTATATAAAACTGTTAGTCAGTTGGAGGACATTCCAGAAGCAACTCTAATGGCATTAACCAGTTTCCTAGTAATGATGCTCATTGTATGTTTCCTTCATGCTTTGATGCAGCTCATCTTTTAATGCTTCCTTAGATCCTTGCTGATTGGCGAACTTGTGTGCGCCATATTGGGTCTAATAAAATTACGGTTATGGCTTCAAAGGATCTTTGGGCTAAAATTCAAGACCATGGGACAACTCTTGATGAGAAGAAGACGCGAATCAGGTGCAATTATTGTGGAAAGGTTGTCAGTGGGTTTAGTCGCCTTAAGTACCACTTAGGAGGAATCCGGGGTAATGTGGTTCCTTGTGTGCAAGTTCCTAACAATGTGATGGAAGTATTTCGAGATGAGTTACTTGAAAAGAATACAGGAAATGTCAGTAGGGAAGTTGGGGAACTTTGTTCCCCTAACCTCCCTTCAAGGAGAAACTCATTGCCTCGTCCAAATTCTGCAGAGCCTTATCATCCAGGGCGTACAAAAACTTCTGGCATGGGAAGTGAAAAACGGCGGAAGATTGCTGCACCATCTGAAAACCATGGATCTCTGTCAGTCTCTGGTACCAAGATGACACTTGGTTCTCAATCAGCTGCGAGTAACCAATGTTCCTCTTCAAGGGAATTTCAGAAGCTGATAGGTAGATTCTTCTATGAAACAGGAATTGACTTGGATGCTGCAAGATGTCCTAGCTTTCAGAAAATGATGAATGCGAAGTTTGGTTCTGAACATACAGCATACCCGATTCCTAGCTCTGAGGATTTAAGAGGGTGGATCCTGCAGGAATCAGTGGAAGAGATGCAACAGTATGTGAGAGAGATTAAGAGTTCATGGATGAAGACAGGGTGTAGCATCTTGTTGGATGGGTGGGAAGAGTTGACAGGTCGGAAACTTCTGAATGTTCTAGTGGCCTGCCCAAAAGGTACAATTTACATTCGATCTGCAGACATTTCTGGGTTTGATGAGGAGGGCAGTTGCATGCTGGAATTCCTGGATGATGTCCTCAAGGAAGTTGATGTTCAGAATGTAGTCCAAATCATTGCAAACTCCAAGTCATCCTGGATGGAGACTGTTGGCAAACTGGTGATGGGAAAATACAAGACACTTTTCTGGACTGTTTGTGCTTCTCATTGTCTAGAACTTATGTTGGAGAAAATGGGGACAATGAAAAAGGTTAAAGAGACAATAGATAAGGCAAAAACTATCACAAGATTTGTGCATAGCCATGCAACTGTTCTGAAACTTCTGAGAAGTCACACTTCCATCAAGTACTTGGTTAGACAATCCAAGTTCAAGTTGACAGAGCCTTTCTTAACTCTTGAGAATATGGTCTCTGAACAAGAGAACTTGCAGAACATGTTTCTTTCGTCTGCTTGGAAGACCTCGAGATGGGCTTCCTCAATGGAAGGAAAAAGAGTGGCTGACTTGGTGGCTGATTGCTCGTTTTGGACTGGAGCAGAATTGGTTGTTAAGGCGACCATACCACTTGTGCGTGTTATAGACTTGATAACAAAGAATAATAACCCACAATTGGGTAATATATATGAGATAATGGATCAGGCCAAAGAAACAATCAGAGAGGAACTCAGTGACAAGGAATCTACATACATGCCATTTTGGAAGGCAATTGATGACATCTGGAATGGACGTTTACATAGCCCTCTCCATGCCGCAGGGTATTTCTTGAATCCGAAGTTGTTTTATGTTAATGATTTCTATACAGATTCAGAAATTACCAGCGGCCTTCTGTGCTGTATTGTACGTTTGGTTGAAGATCCTGGTTGTCAAGATATGATAAGTTTGCAGATTGAAGAGTATCGTGCAGCAAAGGGTAATTTTGGTCAAGGAAGTTCCGATCTGCAGTCTTCTCTAGGTGATATTATACATACTTCAGCTTTAATAATTAATCATCTAGTCCAAATTTAGTTATTCTGATTTATGTATTTGTTTCAGAAAGCTGGTGGTTCAAGCATGGAAGTGGATATCCTCAGTTGCAGCAACTTGCTATTCGAATCTTGAGCCAGACATGTACTGGTGGCACAAAATATAATCTGAAGAGGAGCTTGGCTGAGAAGTTACTCATTACAGGGAGGAACCCAATAGAGCAAGAGAGGCTGGCTGCAATGGCATTTGTGCATTATAATCTACAACTTCAAAATTTCAACCTAGGTATAGCAAATGACTTAGCAAGTGAAGACATTGACCCGATGGATGACTGGCTAGTTGACAGATCACAACTTGTTCAGACTCAGAGAGACCAAGAGAGAGATGAATTTACATGGAAGGAGTTGGATTGTGGTTACACAATAAATGGCAGAGTGGAAGGTAATTCTGGATATTCTAAGTTTCATCCTAAAAAAGAGCCCCATTCAATTTGAGTTTTGGACAGGCAAAATTGATTGCAGAACTCTTAATGACCCTCAACATCGGTCTGTGTACTTGTCTGTTGTGTTCGTTTATGTCTAGTTTAGTTTAGCATCTTTTAAAGATATAGGCCTGTAATAGGTTTAAATCATCAGCATTTTTGTAATGCACATCCTTGGCAAATTTGAGAGGCAGATTATTGGGCCTGTCTTTTCGGGACCAAGATTGCTGCTTCAGAACTTCTCGTGTGGTAACAGAAGGCAGTTGGCTATTGTGCACTAAAAGGTGAAAAATCATATACTGTTTCACATGTAGTAGTAAACAAAATAATGTTGGAATTTGGAAGCTTTGGCTAATGGCTAATAGTTTGATTGCATAGTTATATTATATATGTTTTAACATGCTAGTCGTTTTGTTTTCGTACAGTTTGAAAGATAAGGAAGCCTTGGTAGTAATTACTTTGCAGTGACTTTGCAAGCCAGAAAACAGCTTGAATGATCTTGTTTCTTTCTGTATGTTTAGTGATTATGGTTACATGTTTAGTGAATGATCTTGGTTCTTGGGATGAAACTAGTGCTTGATGATTTGGACGATGAAGAGGTGTTTTTTAAGTGAAGAGAGAGTGGTAGTTGAAATGGAGATATATTTGGTTTGGATTGTTCCTTTTACTGAACTTTTGAATGTGCATCAAGAGCCTTACTTCTTACTCTCTTCTCAGAATGTGCAGATTCTCCGAGTCAAGAGTGCTTCATCCTAGGGGTTTGATTTTGATCATGGAACTACACTTTATCCTTTGCTACTTGGATGCAGAAACTGGACACCATTGGTTCCTTTTAATACTCTGTTTCCTGTGGAATAATATATGATTGCCAGAATGTACCATTGTAGAATAATAAACTGTTCAATATCTCGAGTGCTAACATCTGTAAATGAGCATTTCCAATGTAGATAGTAGTAACTTTAGGTTGTGACCCTTATGAAACTTTTGCAGATTGAGTATCATGATCAAGATCAAGATGCTATCATCGAGGGCCTCAACCATTAGTTATTTGGTGTTCTGGTTCACAAAGAAGAAATGTCAAGATTGCACCATTCATCTAATTTTTTTATTTTTAATTTTAAACCATCAGTTAATGGTAATAGTTCACAAAGAAGAAATGTCATGAATTGCATCATTCATCTTTCTTTTGTTTATTTTATTTTTTTTTAAAAAAAAGCCTAAAGTGGATAGATGGACTGTTTCTTATCACATAATTTAGCTTACTCAAGTCAGAAAGACAATAATGTAATTGCTTTTATTGAAGTCTTTGTTTAACTTTAAAATACGAAAGAATATCCAGTGCAGCAACAAGACCACTATATTCTATAACAAGAATCATCAAGAGGTAATGAGACTGAAAATAACCATAATTAAAATCTAAAGTTCATAAATTTAAAGGTTGGTTGAAAATTAAAGGGCAATGTGGCCTTAGTTTGTGGGCGCAAATCCAAAATTACAGGGTTTATGTCAAGTATCATAAAGTTTATTAGATTGTAATATCCATAACGTTCGGGCCTATTCTCTATTGCGTCAACCCTTTTTTTTTTTTTTTTTCTCTCTCCCATAGGCCAATAAATCATGAAAAGTCCTCAAGGCATAGCTTAGTTGATACAGACATTCATCAAGTGATCGTGAGTTTCTCGGATCGACTTTCGAGCCCCCTCCCTTGTAATTAGGCCTGTCAGCGGGCCAGAATTCATTATTCCGGATCCGGTGACCCGGCATAGTATACCGGATCCGGATCCGACCTGTTTATCTGACGGGTTTTCTACTCTATGTTCCGGATCCGGGTCGGGTCTGCCCAAAAAATTTATCAAACCTTACAATTTCTAATAAAAATGAGAAAAAAATATTTGTAAATTAATTTCTAACTAATACAAAAAAAACAAATAAAAAAAGAAATCAAATTGACTTTATTCAAATACATCACCCTAATCAAATTATATTGATAAATATATATATTTTAAATTATTAATCCATTTATATCCGGATCCGAGTCTAATACGGGTCGGAATACTATATTCCGTATCCGACCCCTTTTTTTGTTTGACAAAACGGATCCAGATCCGAGTAACGGAATTAAATCCCTACCTGTACCTACAATTATTTTGCAGATCCGGTCCGGGTCCGGGTCTAGACCCGGACCGTTGACAGGTCTACTTGTAATGCTTGGAATCTCCCAATTAATTTCAACAATAAATTATGAAAAACCCAATAAAATTTATTTTCAAATATTTAGAGAAAAGCTACAAGTATTTTTGAAAGAACCAAAGGGCTATTGTGTGTAATCATCTTTTCTCGACTTAAAATAAGTGATTTAAAAAGATGAAGTAGAAGTTAACAAATGAATCTGTAGTACATCTATCTATATCTATTTTTTTGGGTCAAAAGCTATCTATATCTATTTATATCTATCTATCTATGCTCTACTATATAAAAGTGCCATGAGTTTTAGTTAGTTAGGCGTGTAAGCAAAATTTGGTCTTAATTGTTTTTATACCAAAACGACCCTACTCTCCAATAATTAGATACATTTTATTATATTTCAATGAAAATCAATAAAAAAAATGAAACATCCTTTTGAGTAATGGTGAATTAAAAATTTAATACTCATATTAAAAGATAGTTTCATAACTAAAATAGCACTATGGATCATTTACAAGTCAATATTAACAATAAACCAAAAAAAAAAGAAACTTAAAAAAATTTACCAAAACTAAAACAAAAAAAATCATAAAATGACATAAAGAATGACAAAATATTACCCAAAAAATTGAAAAATTCAACTCAAATGTCATAAAGAGAACATTAAGGTAGTTCGAACACAAATACATAATTGTAGATATGTTGGTACTTGGTACCAATAGTACCACCAGTCTTAGCTAGACTAAAGTATTAATAGAGTTGGCCTTAGTTTTTGTTGATGCCCAAAGTACTCTCCATAATATGCCACATGTATTTGCAAAAAATGAACCAAAAATAAAAGGCCAAAAGTATTTAGAGAGGCAGTTTGTTAACACATAATATAGCTACTCAACTCAGAAGCTGATGTAATGCCTTTATTTATCATGGAATAAAGTTTCACCTATACCAAAAAAATAAAAAAAATAAAAAAATCCAGTAACGATTAGTGATTATTGACATAAAATCAGAGTCAAGTTTTCAAATTTGAAAATTGACAAAAAAGTAAAGGTAATGAGGGTTTAGTTTGGTGCCACAATCACCAAAATCACATGTTGTCCTTGAAGTTTTTTTTTTTTTTTTTTCATTTTTTTAAAACTCTTTTATTGCTCCTCACATCCTTCCTATCTCCAATTGACACATATTCGAACCTTGAACCTAACAGTAAAGAGAACTCTAAAAGCTTTCCCTTACCTATTAGGCCGACTCCAGTGGTTGATTCCTCGTCCTTGAAGTTGATTATGAAAATACCAATACATTTCTTTTTCAATATTTGGAAAGAGCTCCCATTATTTTTAAAGAAGATAAGGGACTATTGTGCATAAGCATCCTTTTCCGACTAAAACTCATTTATTAAACAAGTCGAAAAGTAAACTTACTAAAAAATTAAACCTAAAGTACAATATCTGGAGAAAATCTTACTAACCTCAGGATTCATTTTGAGATGTAAATCCTACTAAACTTGGATTATTGTGAAACAACTCATCCTCTCGAGTCTCAATCTCTTGCGATTTAAATTCAATCCATTGTTGATCAGATGCAAAACCGGGAAGCTTAATAGGTGGGGAAATAAGAAAATGTTCAATACTTCAATGTTTCAATTTAGGAGGAATGCTATAACTTAATGAACTTCAAAAAAAAAAAAAATTTTAGTGAAAGAAGGATGAGATTTAAAAAGCAGAAAGGGTGTATCTTAATGAACTTGATGCCCTAACACCACCAAGTAAAGTGGACTCATTAGTGGTGTCCAGAAGTTGAGTACAGAATTTAGAGTTTCCCAAAAGATAACCAGTTCAGTCATTTTGATGGCCATACATTTGACAACTTAAGAGTTGTCTAATTTCAAAATTTGTACATCTCAATTGCAGAGTTAGGAATTTAAATGAAATGCTTTAATTGGAAACAAAGTGAAATCAGCCAATCAAAGGATACACAACTGATCATCCAGATTCATGTAACTGGTAAGCTCCAAGTGTTCATCACATTTTTTATTCGAATGGTTGAGTGGTAATACAAATCGGTCTTTTCCATTTTAGCTCCCGATGGCAGTGATCAAAATGTTATGAAGTATAACTGAATGGATCATGCTTATAAAGTGAAGAAGAAAGTGTATTAAAAGAATGAAACGGAACACTCTCTTGCAGGAAGAACTCAGTAAGAGAAACAGGAGATATTTTCTGCAATGTTTACACCCACATACACCGATGTACACGATGATGTCCTGGATTATCAACTGATGATGACAATCTGATCATTTCCGATTTCACTCCTGTTTTTCTTTGACTGTCTGGGCTGAAATGCAAGAAGAAGGAGTGCAATTGTGCAACTCAATCCTCTGCAGTGTGGGTATATCCCCTAAACAAGGAGGCATTCACAATTGAGTATCTCAAGGCAAGGGAGGTGATCGTCCGAGTCTGAGGCATTCCAATGTGCAATGTCCAAAGTCTTTAGCTTCAAGAATTTGAGTTTAAGAAACTCTTCTTCTTTCATGTCCCATCTTTTCCGCGGAAAGGAAACAGCTGATAATATGAGAACCTCAAGATTAGGCAATTTCCCAATGGTTGAAATTGTACTCCATGGTAAACGAAAATTTGAGAGTTTCAACTTCTTAACAGATTGTGGAAAGTAGAATTCACAATGATAACGAAGTAATTGGCCACAGTAGAGTACTTTGAGTGACTCAAGTCGAGTGAGGAAGTCCAAAATCGGAAAACGATTGGAATTGGAAGTATGATCCCGTGAATCCAGAAATCTGCTACTCAGCTTTTGGAGGTTGGATAAGAATCTCAATGTCTTCTCAATACCTTCATCGAAGAATAAACATGGCGTTGAAAGAGTCTGTAAGCTGTTAAATCTGAAGAATTTCTCCGTGAATTCCTGATTACACAGTGGCAAAGTGCAAGACCCATCTATTTTGAGATGCCTCAATCTCAAAAAGTTCCAAATAGCGTCAGGCAATTGCATTCTGTTATATGCTCTCACTAGAAGAGTTTCCAGCTTCTGCAGGTTGCTTATTTCCCTTGGCATACTTGTTGAGGAAGTGCGAATGGATAAGAATCTTAAAAGAACCAACTGGGATATGCAATAAATAAAGTCAACATGGATGCCTGAAAGATCCTGCACCCTGAGAAGTTTGAAGTTCTCAAACGGGCAAGAAAGCAAAAGGGCTGATCATACTACAGAGCGGAGACGTGGGCCAAAAGGCTTTGATGCTTTGAAGCACTCCCAATAAGAATAGATGCAAAGATGGTATGGCTCATACAATGTCTGGGCATGAGAAGACGAATCCTTGGAATCACGACATGTATGCTGCTGCAAGAAGCACTCTTCTTTGGCTTTTGCCAGCGCAAAATCATGTAGTGGATCACGAACACTGCTTGCTTTCCTCCATTGAAGGATCCTCGTTTGGAATCTATTACAAATTTACAAGGCTTCTGGCAATTAGATCATTCAAGTAATTTCAAGCTACATCCTCTGAACTTCCTTCATCATCTTTTTGCAGTTGAACAAATCCTTCTGCAATCCATAACTGGATCAAATTTTTTGTTGGCACTTCTCTGTTCTCAAGGAATGCCCCAAAATAGAGAAAGCACGGCTTCAGATGGTCTGGTAACTGGTTGTAACGAAGTTCCAGTATGTGCATACACCGTCTGTCTTGATGTTCAAGAAGGTGTACATTTAAACTATTAGCAATTTGTCCCCAAAGTGTTGTGTTTCTTGCCATCATAGCTGTCAGATCCACAGCAGGAGTTAGGCCTTTGCATTCTGCTGCAATTTTCTGTCCAACTTCGAGAAGTTCTTGAGGGCATCTTTCTTTTCCATATAGCTTCACTTGCAGCAATTCCCAGGTCCTAGATTCAGATATTGGATTAAAAGGGTAAGTCACGCTCATGCATCTAGTTTCCAAAGCAATATGTTGAAATCTGCTTGTGAACATAATTCTACTACCTCTCTCATCATCTGGGAAAGAGGCTTTTATATCATTCCATGGTTTAATATCCCACAAATCATCCATGAAGATGAAATACTTCTTGCCCTTGAGACTTTGATAGAACTTTGGAGCTAAATCTTCATCCTCCATTTTCCATACTTGGTCAGTTTCCCCACAAACTAGCTGTAAAATTTCAAGCAACAGTCTTCTCTTTTCATATGCATGACTGACGTGACACCTTGCATGAGCATGAAAGCATAAGGGAACCAAAGGATTTTCATATATTGAATTGCCTAGTGTTGTTTTACCAATGCCAGGCATTGCCATAATCGAGAGTATGCACAACCCTGTGAAACCATTAGTGAGTTGCTCCGCGATCTTTTTCACTTCATCAACAAAAAACTCCACATGACCAATGGGCTTCTATGTTTCATTTCCAGCTTCATGGTTGGGACCTCGCAATCCAACAAAATGTCCTGAACTAGCCAGAGAAGAAAAACCACTAAGGTTCATTGGAAATTTGGCAACTTGAGTGTTGGCAGTCCTCTTGATTTTAATAGCATTCACCTCTCTGCTGATAATTTTAATCTGTTGCAGGACATCAAACAGCCCCATTTTCCATTCCCAAAGATGACCACTTCTGGCAATAAATGAATCAATGACAAATTCAGTCTGGTATACAATGCCTTTGAAACGTATCCAAGGGTCTCTCTGCTCCTCCTGTTCTCGGAAAAGTTGTTCCCCAATTTCAAAAAAATCTTCTCTGAGAGATAATATGCTTCCAAGAGCCATCTCCATTTGATACTGCAGCTGAAGAATTGAATCAGCATTTGAACATAGCAGCTCTTGCAGATTCTTGATCACAAAATCCATGAAGCCTAGTTCGTTAGTTTTGGAGAAATTGGACCTCAGTGATTTTGGAATTATATTAATATATATGTATCTCGATTTTATCTTGATCAATTGCGTCATGAACTGATTATGGTTTCAGTCCGATTCTATATTTAATTTAGAAAGTCAAATGAATCAATCAAATCCTGTCAAGAGCTGGTCTTTGAACTGGTTTTTCGTTAAATATTTTTTATATATGAATTTTGTCCAAGTAATTAAATATTAAAATAATAAAAATTTTCAAAATCATTAAACTGGAATTGAATTGATCAAATTGGTTAAACCATGAATGAGAAGCTTATTTAATTCACTTATTAGTCCGGATTTCAAAACATTGCCATACACTGGTCCAAAATGGACTAGTTCTAGTATACCACAATTTGGGAGGCCCAATATCTCCTTTTGGCAATGCATACAACAAAAAAGTGTATATATTAATTTAATAGATGTGTACAGAATACAACAAGTTTAGCTACTAAAAACAATAACATATAAAAACAGAACTTTTACTGTGGATATTAATAACTATCCATATTGTTGTTTTAATTTTCATGATGTGTATTTGTTATAAGTTGTATGGTGTATCCCCAAGAGTCCAAACTAGATGGACAGGGCCTCTACAATGGCAACATCAATTGCAAGGTGCAACTAGTGATAGGTTTGATCTAGAATTAAATGGACGGGATTGATAGGAACTGGAAGATGCAATTAATAGTAAGTTTGATCTAAAATTAAATGGACGGGAATGGACTTGAGACAAACTTTTACAATGTCTAGAATATATAGTGCCTCGAATCCTTGGGATAGTAGAGATGTAGTATCGGACTCTTTGCACTTGGTAGAGCAAATGCAAAAGTGCAGTTGATAGGGTTAATATATATATTTTTTGGTCTCTTGTTTATAAAATGATGCAAAATAGTCCACCACATATTACAAATGAATAAATTTTGCCTAACAACTTATTTCTATCCAAAATTCTAGTAAAAAATTGCACGTCCAAATCAAGTGCTCATATTTTCAAGGGGCAAATAAGAAGAAAATTAATATTTTCCTAAAAAAAAAACCTCTCGCCATCCATTCCCTCTTCTCCTAGAAGTGGTGGTTGAAAGTTGTTTTCAGGAGAATGTTATTTTTGTTCATATTTTGCCTCTCGAAATTTGAGTATGTGATTTGGATGTACATTTTCAAGTAAAAAATTTGATCTAAAATACGTTGTGAGATCAAATCAGTTTTTTTTTTTAGATGTGAAGGATTGTTTCTTTGTATTTTATATGTGAGAATTGAAACAGGATTTGCTTTATGGGGGATTATTTTGCTTCATTGTACTATGTTGGATTGTGGTGGATTCCAATATCAAATTAATGGATTAAATCCACTAATAAAGGAGACAAATGAAAAATTTTATTACACTCAAAATGTATACAATAACAACACTCATAAAATAAACTTATACTAAGACACTACTAAATTGAGCCTCATTATTGGGAATATTTGTTTTAATTTTTTTAGAACCTTACTCTTGAGAAATCTGCTCAAACACTCATTTAACAACTGTGTTCGTTTATTTTACTTCTTTCTCTTGAACTCTGATGCATTCAATTGAAAAGTGAACCCCTATTTATACTAGTAAAACCCTGACATGTAGCTGCAATTTTTCTCTTCTCATTAATGCATAGCTCTCTAAAAATCTATTGAAGATCACGGCTAGGACGGCTTCTCAATTTGAGCGTGATATAGTAGCAAAAGATTCTCACATTCACGCTGTAAAAATGGACTTTTACAATTGTCCATTCTTTCATGTCAGAAAACTACTACACTATTGTACTTTGCTTGTGGTAAATGTTTATGGTTCAATGGTGGGATTTAGCATTAAAGTCAATGATGACTTTCAACCCAACCTCTCAGCATTGACTTTCCTCGTAGTCATATCAAGAATCTCTCAAAACTTCATGAACTTGGAAGGATTCAAACTCTTTGTGAATATATCAGCAACTTGTTCATATATGTTGACATACTTCAAGTCAATTTCTCCTTGCAACACCTTCTCTCGAACAAAATGATACTGAACTTCAACATGCTTTGTTCTCACATGAAATGCTGGATTTTCAGCCATGCGAATAGCTAACTAGTTGTCGTAGTATAACTGAACTGGGTAATCAATTGGTTGGTGTAAGTCCTTTATGAGTTGCGCTAACTATGTGCTTTCCTGTGCTACTGAAGCTGTTGCTCTATACTTTGCTTCTGTACTGGATAATGACACTGTCGATTGTCACCTTACTACACCAAAAAATTGTGATTAATCCAAGGTTGAACATATAACCTGCAGTTGACCTCCTTGTATCATGAACACCCGCATAGTCTGCATAACAATATCATGTCACTTTGCAAGTTTCTCCTTTCTTGTACAGTAGACCATAGTGAATGGTCCCTTTAATGTGTCTCAAAATTCAACGCATAGCTTCCAAGTGTGTTTCTTTGGATTTTGCATGAATCTACTCTCGATCCCAACTACATATGATATGTTAGATCTAATCAAAGTGAGATAAATTAAACTACCTACTAACTATTTGTACATGGTAGTATCGTCAAGGTCTTTACCTTTAGTAGAGCAATATCTGGCATTGATCTAGATTGGAGTTGAGATTGGCTTACACTCGAGCATCCCAAATTTCTTCAATAAATCTTTGGCATACTTATTTTGGCACAAGAACAAACCTTCATTGGTCCTATCATCTTTAAGACCCAGAAAATGTTTGGAAGCGCATAGACAAGTTTACTTTAGTTCATTGAATTTCTTCATCATCATCACTTGTAATGATTAGATTATCAACATACACAAGGATAATAGCTAACCTTCCACTAATAGCTTTCACGAACAAAGTGAAATTTATAGGTGCCACAAAATATCCACTTTGAAGCAAGAACTCAACTATCTTGCCATACCATACCCCAGGGCTTGATTTAATCTATATAAAGTTTTCTTTAGTTTGCATGCGTAACTTGGTCGGACCATGTCTTCAAACCCTTATGGTTGATCCATATAGATCTCCTGATCTAGCTCTCCATGAAAGAAAACATTTTTTTATATTTATCTTCCAAGCTTCCATGACTTGTTGGCTGTAACTGCAGATAGAACTTGGTCAGCTTTGCCATTGGGCTAAATGTTTTATCATAAGCCAGCCCATATTTTGAGAAAATTCAGGAGCAATGAGACGTGCTTTGTATCTCTCAACTGAGCCAACTGGACGAATCTTAACATTATAGACCCATTTGCAAGAGATAGGTTTAACATCTCTTGGTCTTGAAACAAGATCCCAAGTCTCATTTTGGTTGAATGCTTGAATCTTTTTCTCCATGGCTTTCTTCTACTCAGTGCTTTGAACTGCCTCCTAGTAAGTAGATGGTTCAACTACTTTGTCATCTTCTGTCAATGCTGCATTGGCATACTTAAGATTTGACTTTCTCTGTCTAGTTGATCTCTGGAGTTGTACAGAAGAATTATTATTGCCTTCAATCTTCTTGAACTGGCTTGGACTTTTACCTTCTAGGGTTAGATCATGAACTCTTGTTTGCTAAAGACTTTTGCTCTTCTCAAGTGAACAAATATTGATTATGTCTTTAGCTCTCTCTTGATCTGTTTCTAGTTTGTTGGTTTTAAGTTGATCAGCAGATCTCTCGTGTAGCTTCTCTTCTAACTCTTGTAAGTCTGGCAACAACATTCCTTGGGGTGACCACCAAGATGATGCCTCAACGAATACTACATTTTGTGAGACATAGCATTTTCCAGTCGTGGGGTCATAACACTTCCAACCTTTCTGTTGATTATCATAGCCCACGAATATATAACGAATGGACTTCTTATCGAATTTGGTTCAAAGATGACCTGGCACAAAAACATAACAAACACACCAAATACTCTAAAGTGAGTAACATTAGGTTTAACATTGCATAGTTTCTCAATTGGAGAAATAAAGCCTAATTTAGACCGAGGTAGTTTGTTGGTCACATGAACTACCGTCATTATGAACTTGGCTCAAAGCATAGAGATGCATTTTTGGAATGTAGCATGCTCTTGCAGATCTCTGCAAGATGTCTGTTCTTTTGCTCAACTATTCCATTTTGCTGAGACATACTAGGACAAGTCATCTGTCGTCTTATCTTGGACTCCTGCAAGAATCTGGTGAACTCATCTAATGCGCATTCAGATTTGTTGTCTGTGTATAGGAATGTTATATTCCGGCCTACTTCTTTCTCGACTTTGTCCTTGAACTCTTTAAACTTGTTTAAAGCTTCTGAATTTTCCTTCGTAAAATCAGCCTAAACACATCTAGAAAAATCATCAATAAGGGTAATCATATATCTCATACCACTGCTGGATGGTTCCTTTACTCGTCCAAACACATCCGAATAAATTAACTCTAGAGGCACATTGGTTTTGAACTTTGACTCTTCATATGGAACTTGATGAGCATTTCCCTCCTGGCAACCTACAAAAAATAACATCTTTTTGGACATCTAATTGAAGAAGTCCATTAAGCATCAACTTCATCATCATGATCTTTAACTTGTGATAACTAATGTGCCCCAGTCTAGCATGCCACATGTCAATTGTCTCGTTCTTGCTCCCCTTATCAACATAGGTTTCTTGAGCTGACATCACATACACTAACTCCAGTCGTCTTTCTTGCATCGTTGGTGTACCTATAACTTTTAGATGTCGATACACCTTGACATCGTCGGGTCCAAACAACACGTAATTGCCAGACACTGTTAGTTAAGAAGCCAATAGTTAATTATTCTCCATTCTAGGTACATGGTATATGTGCTGCAATTCTACTTACTGAGAGTTGTATCAAGGTAGTATCATCGTATTACTAATATAAGTAATTGGTAATTGGAATTATAAGTTGTCACCACCACTCGATTGCCTTTGCACTCTGTCAAATCTTTTAGTTTTTCTTTGTCTCCAATCATATGGTTAGAACAACCGGAGTCAATAATCCAATCTTCAATATGGTTGATAGGTTTAGTACTCACCATTGTAAAAGCGAGCTTTTCTTGTAATTCAATAGTGCAACAAAATGTGAACTTTTCTACTGCAAAGGATACTTGGACATCTCAATCTTCATCATCCTTATTTACCTTTTTGGAGGATGTAGCAGCATTATCTTCTATTGGTGGGGATCTACAAAATTTTGCATGATGCATTTCTTATCGTAGTTGTAACATTCATCATTTCGCAATTTCTAGTTGGTTTGAGACCATTGATACCTTCTATTTTGGTCATCTGCTCTTTGACCTTCGCCAGTTCCTCCTTAATTGTTGCTCTTCCACTTCTTTTGCTACCATAGGCCTTACTTGCTATTTGAGTTATTTTGGTTATTCGCTAGTTTCCTATTTCTAGCCTGAAATCCTCATTTTCTAGTAAAGAGAGCTTTTTCTTCTTCTTTAATAGATACTTTAGACATATAGCTTTCTAAAGTTTTCTCGTTGGCAAGTAAACTTTCCAACTCATTTAAGATTGGCTTCTTGGCCAACCATGAGTGGCAATAATAAGACCCTTGTATAATGGTCTTAGACCATGTACAATAATTCTCCATATTTTGGTCTCTATGATTGCATTTTGGGAATCCAATCTGGATATTTCATCACAAATTGATTTTACTTTGAAGAAATATTAACCTACTACTCCCTCCATCCCATTTTATTTATCAAGGATTCTATTATTTGTCATGACTTTAAATGGAAAATAAATTATCACTAACTTACCTATTTTACCCTTCTAGTACATTAAAGTTAGAACATTGGAACTTGGGTAATAAAGGTAATAAATGCTCAACAGTCAACAAGTTTCTAATTGCATTTGCAAACTAACGTTTGCAAACTAGGAAAGAATTTTTCTTCCTTGTCTTAAAGTTTCAAGAGGAAAAAAAAGAAGAAAAGGAAATGATAAATCCGGAACAAATTTCACATAAATATTCTTGCGTCCTTGGAGAAACTAGTCTCAAAACACACATTATTCTTGGAGATGAACAAGAGCCTCTCTTAAAACATCAACATCACAACTTACTTGAACAGGAAGAGCTCTATCATGCATCATTCTCCTCTTACTGATATAAGGGATCTTGTAATTATTTCCTCCAAGAACTCTTATCACTTCAGCCATACATGATTGCAATGACAGAAAAAACATTATTCAAACTTTCACTAGAGAGTTCCATAAAAGCTTTTTCTACTGCAGCAACAAGATCATCAATATCTTTTGGTGCTTCTTGATATTGAAGTGATTGTATTGCTCTGAAAAATTCAAGATCTAAGATGTTAAGATTTGGACTATTTGGTGGTTGAAAACACAAGTGAAAATCAAAACCATCTCTTGTAGTAGCAGCAACAAATTTGTCATCATCAACATCAATGTGCGGTTTTGCATTGTCTTGCTGAATATAGATTATAGTAGAAGCAAAATGTGGCCACTTTGAACGAATTTTAGGAAGCACTCTTTCAATTAGAATTGACCTCATCACATCCTTTGTTACTGATATGATTGGCTTTGTCTCCAATGTCCCAGTAACTCTATTTTTACTATTGCGCTTTGATGGTTCTTTGTACATCAAAGGAAAAATTCCAATCTTCCCGAAAAATTCTGACTCAGTAGTTGCATCATATCAGGGTCGTGCAATAGCAGTCAAAAACATCACCTTAGTGATAATCTCTTGTTTTAGACATTTGCAACAATTCGGGTTCATCAAGAAGAAGATATAAATGCTCAAAAGTTTTAGATAGATAAAATCATTTTTCATCTATATGAACAAAATTAAACATATCTTGAAAGAATGAGTTGGTGTATAGTGTACTTGTCTTGATCATCGAAAGACAAAATCTCAACCTCTCTTTTTTGTTCTCAATTGTAAGATGAGGTTTAACAGCATTAGTGTGAGGTTTGATCACTACTTCCTTTAATTGCTGATGAAGTGTTGATTTAGGAATATTCAAAACTTTGGCCATGGACTGGATGTTGGTTCGACGATGTAATGAAATTTCACGAACACTAGTAGAGTTGATTTCAACACATTTTCTGCCAACTTTACCCAAGTGATTCTTGTGCTTGTTTCCAAATTCACATTGTGGCTTGTATTGATGCCGAGAAAGAGCTTACAACATCCTTAAATGTGCCTTTCTTCAATTTTTCATCTTGACTATACTTTAGAGTCTGAAAAATAGTTCTCTGTTCATATGGTAATCGTGTTCTTGACACACATTAATTTGAATTTATAATAAGGTTGTTAGAATCCATGCTGATTAAGGAGAGAAAAAGTAGGAGATGATTAAGGAGATAATCAAGGATTAGTTTATTTTGAAAGCGTTGTAGATAGGAAAGAAAATTTTAGTGGAGTGATTTTATGAAGTTAGTTGATCAGAATTCTAGTTTTCTTATCTATGGCTTTCCTATTTGTACTGTAAGTTTAAAAGTGCTAATGTCAAGATTTTGATTTCCTATAATTGTTTTGGCACCAAAATTTTCCATCAATCCCGCCAATCTCAAGATTTTGATTTCCCATAATTATTTTGTTACCAAAATTTTCCTTCAATCCCGCCAATTTTAAAATTTCATTTTTATGTGTTCATTAAAATTTAAACTTGGTGTATTAATGTAACATAGGTAGCTGTGTCTTTTAACATTCTGAACCCACTATTAATTGAGGGATAATTTGGGAAAGAAAATTTTTTCTAGCTCATAAGATTTGGTCAACTGCACTTTTCCTTAAACTGTGTCTAAATTTGACCATGACAAATAAAATGGGACAGAGGGAGTATCATATTTTGTTGAGAAATAAACAGTAATTCATTTTCAAAAACTTTTGGAGGTTCACATCATTGGTCTTTGTAAAAAGTGTCGTGAGTGTGTCCCATGCCTACTTTGATGTCTTGGCATCTTTGATCCGGTGTAATAAATCATATTCCACAACTATTGCCAAAGCATACACAGTTTTGCCAACTTTAACTTTCCACTTTTTAAGCTGATCTGTCTTTGTTGGCGGTATTATGTCATCTCTACCAACAACGACCCACAAATCTTGTTCAAGCAAGTAGAACTTCATACGAGTGCTCCAGGATCCTTAGTTGTTGGAATTAATACTTAATTTATCAATATTTCCAATTGAGATAGCAAACTTTGCAATAGTTAATTTTTGTGACTTGTGTGGTATCAAAAAATTTCATAGTTTTGCACTGTGCTTTTGGAGAATCTTGTCTCATATCGACCCAATGGGGTGTACCTGAAAAATAAAGATTTTATCAAGAGTAAGTCCAGAATAGACACACTCTAATACCAGACTGTTGAATTGTGGTGAATTTTAATATCAAATTAATGGATTAAATCCACTAATAAAGGAGACAAATGAACAATTTTATTACATTCAAAGTATATACAATAACAACAGTCACAAAAATAAACTTATACTAGACACTACTAAATTGAGTCTTTCTCTTGATAATATCTGTTCTACTTTTATCAGAGTCTCACTCTTGAGAAATCTGTTCAAACACTCACTTAATAATTGAGATCGTTTATTTTACTTTCTTTCTCTTGAATTCTGATGCATTCAAGTAAAGCTCCGATATGCAGCTTCAATTTTCGGTTTCTCATTAATGCATAGCTCCCTAAAAATCTACTGTACATCACAACCAGGATAGCTTCTCAATTTGGGCATGACACAACAGTAAAAGTTTCTCACGTACACGCTATAAAAATGGACTTTTACAATTGTTCATTCGTCCATGTCAACAATTACTATACTATTGTAGTTTGCTTGTGGTAAATGTAAATGCTCAATGGTGGGCCTTGGCATTAAAGTAAGTGATGACTTTCAACATAGTATATAACTTTTAAGAACTCAAAAAATTTGTTGTAAAATCTAATGGATTAACTAGTTTTTAAACAACTATTTTTGTCTTTCAAAACTACAGTAAATTCCAAAAACAACTTCAAAAACAATTCCAAAATAACACTTAAAAAAATCCCACATTTCACTACTACCATCCATCACCCTCCACTACCACTACCACCACCTTCCCCTTCCTTCTCTCTCCTCCTTCTCTTCTTCCTCTCTCTTTCTCCTTTCTCCCTCCTTCTCCCTCTCCTTTCCCACCCCTGTCACCCTTTTTCCCCTGTTCCACCACCTCCTAAATCCCCCCTCTATCTTTGCTGGTCATGACCAGAAAGGCTGCAACCAGATCTTATTTGATCACGATTGCGACCAATGCTAGTCACAACCAAATCTGAGATGGAAAGAGGGGGGTCTGGGGTGGGAAGGGGGTGGAGGGAGAAGGGAGAAAAGGAAGGAGAGGGAGCGGAAGGATGAGAAAGAAAGGAAAAGAAGAGAGGAGGAGGAGGAGTAGAGAGAGAGGGGGACAAAGAGGGAGAGAGAGAAGAGAGGAGGGAGAAAGAGGGAAAGGATGGTAGCAGTAGAGGAAGGAGGAGAGAGAAAGGAAAAGAAGAGAGGAGGAGGAGGAGAGAGAGAGAGAGAGAAGAGAGGAGGAAGGAAGAGGGAAGGGATGTAATCGGTGGGTGGTGTAAACTTGTTAAAAGTACCCTAAAAAATTCATAAATTCCAAAGATGCCCCAAAATTCATTCAAAAACCCCCCCTCCCCCCTTAAAATACTTCAAAAACACTCCCAAAAACATTTATAGTAAAGTTTCTCATATATACAGTTACAGTAAAAGTTTTGAAAAATATCCCAAAAGGGTTATCCAAATGGAGGCTTAAAAATGTGTAGTAGTGCATCCTTTTGATTTAGAGGTGGGAACTGCTATTTCTAGCATTTTGGCCTAGTTGAGTCCTTCCTTAGATAGCTTAAAGTAAGAGTAGTATAGGAGTTGACGATTGATAAAAAAAATTGCTGTTTCTTTTTATATTCATGCATGCACTAAATAAATACATACCCGCCTGTTGATGATCTCTTATTTTGTCATCAGAGAAAAACAAACTGCATCTTTGCTTTCAGTTTTCTATCAATGAATAAAAGATTATAATCTTATTCCACAATTTTAAACTTCTGTGCGTCTGGTTGAATTTGTACGGGTTTAATGCTGAATTTATTCAAAGAATCAATAGACTTCAGTTCATCATGTAATTTTTCCTGCCCAAGAACAAAAAGAGAGAAGAGGATACGTATTAATGAGCTATCTATCAAAGTTCTTTTACCTCAGAATTGCTAAGTTCTTTAATGGGTTTTTGAAAAGTTATGATTTTGGGGTAGTTTTGCTAGTTTAGTTTTAGCTGCTTGAAAGTACAAAGTTATCGCTTGGGATTATCTGCCTACATAAGATATAGTACTATACTATTTTATCTAAAAAAAGAAGTTTGGGAAGGTGAATTGATGCTCTGCCTCAATGTTCCATCTTCTGTCGTATGTTTTCTGTTTTCAACAGTTTCTAGGTTTTTCCCGGTAGCAAATTTCCAAATATAAAGACATTCAAAAACCCGAATTAACGTGGGAGTTTTTCTTTAATGATGACCACAATCTAATAATTTCCCAATTCCTCCAGTTCTTCCTTCATTGTCTGGGCTGAAATCCTAGCAGCGAAAGTGCAGTTCTGCAACTCAATCCTCTGCAGTGTGGGTGTGTCCCCAAGAACTAGGACGGAACTCCACAAGTCGGTAGCAATACTTCACCACTAGTGGGTCAAGGCAAGGGAGGTGATCCTCTAAGCATTCCAATGTGCAATGCTCAACCATTCTAACTTCAAGAATATGAGCAATGAGAAGAATCATATACTGGATATTTCCTAAATTTAAAGATAGCCTGAAAATTAAGGGGTAATGAGAATTTAGTCTGGTGGTGTAAGTTACCAAAATTTGAGGCTTTAGTTCAAGTCCAAAAAAGGTGTATGAGATAGTGGTAGTGTCCAATATGTTACGGCTTACTCTCAATTTTCATTTTTTTTAAAAGGAGGGTTCCTCTCTGTTACTTTACTTGTACACTTTTTTGCTTTTCCCTATCTTGCCCATAAGTTGGTCACTCTCAGAATAAGAGACGAATTTCGATTTTCATACTTTTTATTAGCAGTTCCGGGTTGCGATTTTTGAACGTCCAGTTCCCAGCTTTGCATAACAGACTCATTGGAGGAGTGGATAACACTAGGCTGCATACGAGTCGAGGTGCTCGCACGTCAATCGCAACAATTTGAGATCGAATTCAAAGATACTCAGTTCATCATCTTGCAAGCCAGTTCGATTATATATATATATATATATGATTTTTATTTTAATAGTAAAATTATGTATATATTTATAATATTTTATTATTTGTTAAGAAAAATTACTATTTTATTAATTTTTTAAAAATAAAAAAATTAATTTTTTAAATATCGAGCTCGAATTCAACTTGATTCGAATTTGAAGTCGAACTCAAACTCAAACTTTGAGAATTCGTCAAGTTCGAACTTAGTAAAATTAAGTCGAGATTCGATTCGATTAGACCAAAATTTGATTTGACTCGACTCGTTTGTAACCCTAAATAACACGCACAAACGAAAGCCATGCAGTCATGGTGTTGTTACTTATGCTTCTAAATTTCTTTTCAAATCAGAATTTATTTTATGATCCCACATGAATAATTTAACCTATTGTTTAAAGCTTTATAAGGCCATGTTCGGAAGTTCAAAATAATAAAAAGTTATGTGGCCCTAATTTTGGAACAATGAAAAAGGTGAAACATGGCATTAATAATAAACAAAGCTAATACATATAATCTTCAGTACATATAATCTTCAGTATTTGGAAGAAGCTAATACATGTATACTCTCTGTTGTGGAGTATGGTTGAAGAAGAAAATGCATAAATAAAATAAAATAAAATAAAATGGAACACCTTTTAGAAGGAAGAATTCATTAGGATCAGAGAGTTTATCTCTGCAATGTACATCATCAAGTAGATTAATGTAAATGACGATTGTATGCTAGGCTTCATAGGGAACCCTCCACGATCCCTCAAACTTAAAAGTGAACTCAAACTGGTCATTTCCCATTTCCTTCTGTTTTTCTTTCACTGTACGGGCTGAAATCCAGGCAGAGCGGGTGCAATTTTGCAACTCAATCCTCTGTAGTGTGGGTATATCCCCCAAACAAAGAGGGATCTCTATAAGTGCAAAACATTTCTTCACCACAAGTGTCTCAAGGCAAGGGAGGTGATCCTCTGAGGCATTCCAATGTGCAATGTCCAACGACTCCAACTTCAAGAACTTGAGTTTAAGAAATTCTCCTTCTTTCATGTCCCATGTTTTGCCCTCAAAGGAGGCATGCAACAGTTTGAGAACTTCCAGATTAGGCAGTTTCCCAATGGCTGATACTGCACTCCATGGCAAACGAAACTTTGATAACTTCAACTTCTTAAGATTGTGGGGAAAGTTGAATTCACAAGGATGACGAACCACCTGACCACCGTAAACCACATGGAGTGATTCAAGTTGAGTGAGAAAGTCCAGAACTGGAAACCGATTGCAATTCAAAGAATGATCCCATGAATCTAAAAATATGCAACTCAGCTTTCGAAGGTTGGGTAGGCCTCTCATGGTCTTCTCAAGATCTTCATGGAAAAATAAACATGGTGTTGAAAGAGTTTGTAAGCTATTGAACTTGAAGGTTTTCTCCATGAATTCTTGATTATACCGCGGCAAAAAGCAATGCCAATCTATTCTGAAATGCCTCAATCTCACCAATTTCCAAACAGTGTCGGGCAATTGAATACCCTTGCGTGATCTTAGTAGTAAAGTTTCCAGGTTTTGGAGGTAGCTGATTTCGCAGGGGATCCTTGTTGAGGAAGTGCAAACAGATAAGAATCTTAAATGAACCAACTGGAATATGCAAGGAGTAAGGTCGACAATGGTGCCTGAAAGATCCAGCACCCTGAGAAGTTTGAAGTTCTCAAAGGGGCAAGAAGATGAGAAGTCAGAAGACACTAGAGAGCGGAGGCGTGGGCCAAAAGGCATTGATGCTTTGAAGCATTCCCATTCTGAATAGATGCACAGACGGTATGGCTCATACAATGTCTGGACATGAGAAGACACATGTCTGGAATGAACACATATTTGCTGCTGGAAAAAACACTCTTCTTTAGCTTTTGCCAGAGCAAAATCATGCATTAGATCATGAACACAGCTTGCTTTCACTCCATTGGAGGATCCCCTTTTGGAATCTATTACTAGGCTTCTGGCAATTAGATCATTCAAGTAACTCCTAGCTACATCCTCTGGGCTTCCTTCATCACCATTTTGCAATTTAACAAATCCTTCTGAAATCCATAACCACATCAGTTTACTGGTTGGAACTTCTCTGTTCCCAGGAAATGCTCCGAAGTAGAGAAAGCATGGTTTCAAATGGTCTGGTAACTGGTTGTAACTAAGTTCCAGTATTTGCATACACCGTCCGTCTTGATCCTCAAGAAGGTGTGTGTTTAGACTATTTGCAACTTGTGCCCAGCATTCTTTTGTGCTTGCCATCGTTCTCAGTAATCCAGCTATCAGATCTGCTGCAAGAGTTAGGCCATTGCATTCTGCTGCAATTTTCTGTCCAACTTTGACAAGTTCTGGAGGGCAACTTTCTTTTCCAAACAGCTTGATTTGCAGTAACTCCCAGGTCCTAGAATCTGATATTGGAGTAAGAGGATAAGTCACGCTATTCATTCCTGTTTCCAGAGCAATATTCTGAAATCTACTTGTGAACATAATTCTACTACCTTTCTTATCATCTGGGAAAGAGGCTTTCATATCATTCCATGGCCTAAGATCCCACAGATCATCCAAGAAGATGAAGTACTTTTTGCCCTTGAGACTTTGATACAACTTTTCAGCTAAATCATCATCATTCCTTCTACATACTTGGTCAGTTTCACCACAAACTTGCTGTAGAATATCAAGCAACAATCTTCTCTTTTGACACGCATGACCAACGTGGCACCTTGCACGAGCATGAAAGCATAAACGAACAAAACGATTTTCATATATTGAATTGCCTAGTGTTGTCTTACCAATGCCAGGCATTCCCACAATGGAGAGTATACACAAGTCTTTGCACTTACTAGTAAGTTGCTCTCTTATCTTTTTCTCTGCATCAACAAAAAGGTCCACGTGACCAATGGGCTTCTTTGTTTCATTTCCAACCTCATAGCTGGGATCCTGCAGTGCACCAGAATTTCCTGAAGTTTCCAGAGAAGATACACAACCAAGATTTTTGAGGACTCTGGTGTCAGTTGTGCTCGTAATTTTAATAGCATTGACCTCTCTCCTGATCATATGAATCTGTTCCATGATATCAAACAGCCCCAATTTCCAATCCCAAAGATATCCACTTCTCGCAGTAAATGAATCAATGACAAATTCGGTATGGTATACAATGTTTATGAACTGCAGCCATAGGTCTCTCTGTTCTTTCTGCTCTCGAAACAGTGCTTTAATTTCAAAAACATCTTCTCTGAGGGATAATATACTTCCAAGAACCGTCTCCATTTGATGCTGCAGCTGAAGAACTGATGAACCAGCTTTTGAACTTAGCAGGTCATGCAGATTCTGGATCACAAACTCCATGAAGCCCAGTTCATTGGTTCTGGGGAAATTTGACCTTAGAGATTTGGCAATTATTTCATCGTATACATCCCTGGCCTCTTGCTTGATATCCTCGATCTCTTGAAACAAATCAGCAAAGGTCAGATTCAGTACCGCAGCCATTTCTTTAGTTATATCACTGTCATAAGACGTATAAATAGCATATGCTGCGTGAAAGAGCAAATCTTTGATGTGCAACAGTACATTATTAGCTTTCTCATTGCTCTGATTGTACTGCGAAGCTGATGGATCGAACAGATAATCTCTCATGATCTGTAGCCCCTTATGCAAAGCTTCAATTTGATCTATTACAGATCTCCTGAAACTTGCCTTCACTTTTGATAGATCTATCATGTGGCCGAGGAGACTATAAAGAAAGTGCAGAACAGTTTCATCCACCAAAATGGTATCTTGTAGCGATGACTCTAATGCTTTCAGGGCTTTGATATAAATCTCTCTCACATCTGGCTGAAAAGGTTTAATCTTCTGTACCACACAAGAAACTTCACCCTTCATCTCGTTCACAATGTCAACATCCATCTTGCTCTCTTCAGTACACAAGAACAAGATACATGCTGTACTGTAAGCCACAGCTCCAGCATGTGTCAAGAGATCTTTCAAAATCTCATCTTTATTGCACCAAATTTCTGTAACCCGAAGAAAATTTCTTAGATACCTCAAATCCTCTTCAAGCTCTTCCATTTCTTTACTTAGACGAAGAAATGAATGAGCCTTCCAGCTGAGTAGATTTTCCATTTTCTCCAGAAGCATATGAATAAGCTCAATCATTGCATTTACTGTGGAACAAGTGGATCTTCTTGATTTTGAAACTATTGCACAAACTTGCCTGATGTGCGGAATAGCCATATCAAGCTTCTTTATGACACCAGAAATGATACCACACAACTTCTCTTGGCGGGTCCAACATTTCCCTTTTGACAGAATGAAGTTTTTAGTAGCATGATAAAGCACCTGATTTATATGCCAAAGGTGGACTTGCAAATTCTTATCATCAGTGTGCCACTTCCTTTTGGGGCTGAAGAAGGCTTCAAGCAAGATCATCTTGAGTCTGAGAGTTTGGAATTTATCCTTCACTGCAATGTCTAATTTCCAATGGGTCTCGAACCACTTCAAGAAACTCAGTGTATCGGCACAATAATTGGAAGACTTGGAAGGCGTAGCCATCTCTAACTCCTCTCTCCCTTTTGTTCACTCTAATCAATTGCAGTAGAAAACTGTTGAAGCTTGAACTGTACTGCTTTAACAATTTGGCTATGGCTAACCAATGTTTCTAAACCTGGATTGGTAAGCGAATTGAATAAGCTTTTAGGTCATGGTTTAACTATAGTACAATAGTCAGGGTCAAGGAATAATTTTTTATTTTTTATTTTTTTGAATTAAGAAATCTTAATAGTGCTAAATTGTCAAATAGAGAGAAAATGTAGTGGCCAACCTGTTCAATCTTTTGAGATTTACTAGTTTTGACTAGATTAGCTGGTCTTTGACTGTATTTGATTTTTTTTTCCTAATTTAATATACAATCAAACCAGTATCATGGTCGGGCCCTGGTTCAACCTACCAAACCGACAGGTTCGACTGGGTTTCTAAACACCATGTATAACTCTTATCTCTCGGTTTGTCAACTATTTTATTTTCTCCCTCTGTCACTCTAATCAGTTGCTATACTAAAGTTTTTTCTTCTTGAGCCTTACAGGCTCAGCAGCTTCGCTGGTGAGATGTAGCATTTTAGGGTAATTGAAATTTTGCGCCCTTGAACTATTATAGATTATCAATTCGCTCCTCTAAGCTATTAATATTAGGGCAAAATACACTTTATCCCCATGTGATTTAGTGATTTTCACATAACTTCCCTATGGTTTCAAAAGGTATATATAATTTCTTTATAGTTTGAATTAAAGTATCAAAATGACAAAATTTGCATTTTATAATGGAGTCAACTAAAATATCAAACATACCTCTATATAAAGTTGAAAATTATTTATTAACCACGGAGGATTATATATATATTTCAAAAATTATAAGAGGGTTATATGGTAAAACATAAAATCATACGAGATTAGAGTGTTATGCATATTATGTTTATATATTTTGGTCATTTCAGTCATTTTAGATTTTTGACAAAAGTAATTTTGACATTTTAATGAGTTTCGTTACAAATAATCATTTACATCACTTTGTCACTTTAATTCAAACTATGAAGGGGTTATTTATAACTTTTGAAATTATAGAGTGGTTATGTGAAAACTTGCTAAATCATGCCATCAATTAGTAATTCACTATTTAAATCAATTAAAAAATCGAAAAATTTTGATAGTTGTCTTTGAGTAAAAAGATTTTAGTATCAGTAAATGAAGAAAAGAATTTTAGAAAATTATGCAAATTGGGGACACTAAAGTCTTTGGAAAATAGTGAGAATTGATTCTCTATTTTTAGTACTTCCATAGGTCTAGTAAATTGCGCTAGCAATTACTATTTTAATGCGTCTCCTGAAGAGATGGTAGAAAGAGTCCTAAATCCTAAAGTGAATTGATTAGGTCATGGTTTAACTTAGTTCAATCATCAATGGTTAGGGTCAGGGAATAACCTTTTATTTTTTTGAATTAAAAAAATCTGAGTAGTGCTAAATTGTCAAAAAGAGAGAAAATTAGTGGCCAAACGGTTCAATCTTTTGGAATTTACCAGTTTTGACTAGATTAACCGGTCTTTGACTGGATTTAATAGCTTTTTTTGTTCTAAGCTTAATATACAATCAAACCAGTATTATGGTCGGACTCTGGTTCAACCCGCCAAACAGACATGTTTGACCAGGTTTCTAACATGTATAACTCTAATCTACCTCTTTGTTAACTATTGTCTCTCTCTCTCTCTCTCTCATCATTTTTTTATTTTCTCTTATCGCTCTAATCAGTTGCTATACTAAAGTTTTTTCTTCTCGAACAGTATAGGCTCAGCCGCTTGGCTGGTGAGATGCAGTATTTTAGGGTAATTGCAAATTTGCACCCTTGAACTATTATAGACTATCAAATAGCACCCTAAGATCTTTTAAAAATTTTTTTTTTGATATGTGAAAGATTTTAAATTTAGAATTTCCAACTTATAGTTTCTCTTGTCTTACAACCCAATGTAACCCTCTCCTAATTCACATCTTAAGCTATTAATATTAATATTAATTCATGAGTACTTTGTACCATCAACTTGTAACGCACTGCTCAAATCAATTAAAAAATGGATATATTTTGATAGCTGTTTTTGAATGCAAAGACTTAGTATCGGTAAACTAAACGAAGAAAAGAAATTTAGAGAATTAATGCACCTCCTAAGGAGACGGTAGAAAGAGTCCTAAATCCTATGTAATACTTCCTTCGTCCCACTTTGATAGTCCTGTTTTTTTTTCACACAGTTTAAGAAAAAGTAGTTAACTTTATTGAAAAAATAAATTTAGATTGCTATTTTTCTAAAATACCTTCACATTAAATAGAGTACAACTTTATGGAAACTTGAATTAATGGTAAAAAAAGAATCAACTCTCATTAAATGGGGTAGGTTTATAGTAACAACAATTTATATTGAATAAGGGTATTTTAGAAAAATTAAAATACAACTACATTTTTTAATTGGAAACTGGACTATAATTTGGGATAAATCAAAAAGGAAAACAGGACTATTAAAGTGGGTCGGAGTAATATTTATTTGGGGGAGGGAACATGACGAGGGTTCCGAGGAAATGGTAGCATATGCCACGCACTTTATTGCTGGAAGGCAGTAAACTGGTCAATGATTCCTGGCCCAACTGAATTGATCTATACCTTATCCTGTCTTACACTAAAATAATAAGGGAAATTTGGGGCACATGCGGACAAGCCAGTTGGAAGTTTTGACTGAAGGGGATTAGGGTTGAACTTGGGTATGTTTAATTACCCTAGACTTAGATTTAAAGGTATTTTGCTCTTTATGTCATTTCAGGTTTTTGATATTGGTGGGTTAGAGGGGCGGGGGGGGGGGGGGGGGGGGGGTTTGGGGCTGGTGGGATGGGCTGGCATGGGATTAGGGTTGAATTCGGGTATGTTTGGTTACCCTAACATCAAGGTTATTTTGCTCTTTTGCTCTTATGTGTTGGAGGCAACGTTTCAATCTGCTGGTTTTGTTTAGGGATGCCACTTGTGCACTTGCGCATTTAAGCCAGGGTATACTGGCAGTCCCATATCCCAACTAGTTATTTTTTCAATGGGCCTTTAGCCCTTCCATTTTCCCCAAAAAAAAAGTTTCAATTTTATATACTGTGTCACAAGGGGAAAAAGTTTCAATTTTATACTATTGTGTCATGAGTTTTTCATATCGGTAATTACTTTTTGTTTTTTATACCTTCCGTCTCTCCTTATATTCAATTGTTAGGCCTTGACCATGAAATTGATAGCGAGAAGAACTCTAAGAGCTCTTTCCTGAACAGTAAGCTGACTCTAGTGTTTATTAGTAATTACTCTTTTGACTCTCAAAAAGTGTAAAAAAAGTTTCAATTTTATATACTGTGTCACAAGGGGAAAAAGTTTCAATTTTATACTATTGTGTCATGGGTTTTTCATATCGGTAATTACTTTTTGTTTTTTATACCTTCCGTCTCTCCTTATATTCAATTGTTAGGCCTTGACCATGAAATTGATAGCGAGAAGAACTCTAAGAGCTCTTTCCTGAACAGTAAGCTGACTCTAGTGTTTATTAGTAATTACTCTTTTGACTCTCAAAAAGTGTAAAACTAATTTCCTCAAAACTCTTTTGTTTTTGTTTTTTCCTTCATCAATCTAAGTACCTTTATGTTAGCTTTCTGCACCAGTCCTTTACTTCTTTTTCCTCTCTTTTACTAATGAGTCTTTTGGGATTACTGTTAAGAAAAACGTTTGGAATGTGAATGTGTTATTTTTGATGTATGAAGTCAAATGATGTTATAAAGTAACTCGGGTGTTTTGTTAAATTTTTTTCTTCCTTTTATTATTTGTTACTTTTTTGTTTTTGGGCTTTTGAAGATCTTAGAGTAGGATTTTTTTTTTTTCCTTTTTGGAGTCAAAGATAGACTCTAAGGCTTACGAGAGAGAGGGGGAAAAGGGAACGATGAAATTGGACTAGGAACACTGGGGAGTCTTGAATGTGCATGAGCTTCTTCCTTGAGGTTTCATTTTGGTTATGGAAGTGGACACCCTCAGCTCATAGGTTCCTTCTAATGCTCTCCCTGTTAGGAAAATTTCGATCCCTAGAAATGAAGCATTATAGAGTGTTAAACCTTCTAATATTTCTTGACTGCTAAAATTTTTTACTTAACTTTTTCAGTCTATATATTAAATCGATTTGACTAACAAGTGCTTATTAAATACTCGATAAGAAAGAGCTCAGCTGTTAGTTTTTTTTAAAATTTCTTTTAGAATAGCGTAGTTAGTTTAGAGAAAATATCATAAGATGATGCAATAAATATAAGCGTGTATTTAGATGTATCTGATTAACAATTCCATATTAGATTTAGGTTAGCCCTTATGAAACTTTTCCAAATGGATTTAGGGGCAGTTTCGTTAGCACATGATTTAGCTACTCAACACAGAAGCTTTGTTTATCATGGAATGAAAAGTTTTACCTACTCCAGAAAAGAAAAAATCCAATAAGGATTAGTGATTATGACGTAAAATCAGAATCTATATCCAAATCCAATATAATTATTGAAGCATTTAATTACTTAAAAGGAGAAAATATCCAGAGCAGCTTGATAACAATAATTATTAGTAGAAAATTTTCAAATTTGAAGTTTGCCCGAAAACTTTGGATAGTAGAATATTTCGGATAATTTTTTGAACAAAATACTATAGCATTTTTTTGATGTGTTGTATATCAGATAAAAAAGTGATTAGAAAACGTGTTGATGTTGCAAGCAAATAAAATTTAACAAATAATCTAGTGTCCAGACAAACCAAACTAATAAGGCTTTAGTCTAATGGCACCATAGCCAAAATTACATGCTTTAAATTTAGGTTCCAGTTGCAAATAATGCATGAAGTAATTAGCAGTATCCAATATGTGAAGGCTTACTCGGTTAACTCTACATTTTCTTCCTTTAAGTTCATTATGAAAATGCCAATACATTTCATTTTCAATATTTGGAACGAGCTTCAATTACTTTAAAGAATCTAAGGGCTATTCTGCATAATCAACTTTTTTTTTCAACTCATGAAACAATTTGAAAGGAAAAAACTAATAAAAAATAAAATCTATAGTATAATATATATATAACGACTCGTCACACTATACAATATTCGAAGAGAATCTTACTATATCGATGTTGGGGTCAAAGCTTATGGTACTTTAGGGGTGCCTTTTGAGACGTAAATGCTACTAACCTCATAGTATGATTGAAAAATTCAGGATCACTGCTCTCACAAGTTTTATTTCAAATTAGTTGGGAGCAAAATAGTTATTTTTTAATTTTTTTTTACATCATAATCTCAGTCATTCACATCTTACCTAAACTTATTTACAGCCCCTAGGATAAAATGGTCTGAAATGTGAGGCCCATGATCCAAAAAACTCAATTTCAATCTCTTGTGACTATTGTGAGTCCCTAATTATTTAAATCCATCATTTACAATAATTTTGCACTTTTGCTCATCTAAACTTTGATGCGTAGCTGAGAAACATACGAGTAAGTTTTTTATACATTGTCAATCTATATATATATTCAATGTTATATAGTATAAATTCAAATTTAAAAATTCAAATCATACATAATGTGACATACATATGTCGCTGTTAGTATAAAAAAATCACTATACTATCAACGCATAAAATTTAATCCAAAACTATAGTAGATGAGGAAATAAGAAACATCTAATATTTCCAATCTATCAATTTAAAGAGTAATGGTGTATCGTGATGGACTTGATGCACTAAGTCCACCAACCAAAAGGCTAATTGATTAGAATATTGGTATTTGACAAAATGTTCCGTCAAATGTGGCTGCTGGGCTTTCTAGTATCAATGTATGCCCGTCGCTCCTACATGGCGCGACGGGCAGCAAATTTTTTTTTTTAAAGTGCATCTGGCCGTCGCGCCATGTAGGAGCGACGGTCAGAGGTGTCAGAAAATTTCTGACCGTCGCATTTTTTTTTTTTAAAATCCTCCTGCTCATTTAAAAAAAAATTTTTTTTTTTGCCTTAAACATCCAGACAAAGTTGATAGCTTTGACCGTGGCTCTGTATAGCTTTTTTCACGTGAAATATGGCCTCTTTCCGTGAAACCTGCATTGCCATTCGTTCATCATTGTTAGGTTGATGCATGCAATAAAAAGACAAATTGGCTCGATTATTGATGGTCCTGGTTTATCATGACTCTCTCCTTTTAGACATATCCAGCAAGACATCTGCCAGACGTATACAAAATTTATTTGCCAAAAGCTTGCAGCCTTTGACCGCCTGGGGCTGCAGCTTTATTTTTATTGGCTTGTTTTGTGTCAGGGGACAGGCGTATGCAGCCTTTTTTTATTTCTCAAGTTATGACTCTCTAGTCACTTCAACATGGAGCAACGGGCTAGAGAAATATACAATTCCTTCGCTTATAAATTGTTCTTCAGAGCAACTCTCAACACCATAACCACAACTTCAGTCGTTTCTTCTTTCTTTGAGACTTCCGTTTCTCCCTCTTCCCTCTAATCATAAACGGAGCTCCGCATCTCTATTTCTCATGTCTGTAAATTTAGCCTCTGCATTCTACTCGAGCTTGGCTGTGTGAAGTGTGTGATATATGAAGTTGACGGATCAATATTTGGACGGAGACAAAGATCCTTGAAGTTCACGCTTAGCTTAGCTACATTCTGAATGAGCTTAACTTTGTGAAGTCTGAAGCTATAATATTTGGACGGAGATAGAGGGCTTGGGATTTGGTCAGTAGAGGGCCCTTGATTTGAACAGTCGTGTTTGCAAGTCTTGACAGGCAAAATTCTCGCAAGCACGAGGGAAAAACAACATTAATCAAGTAAGTAAAATACTTATCTATTTCTTTAATTATTATTCATAAATATCGTTTACCATAATTTGGAACGTGTCATTCATGATTATTAATTATATAATATAGTTTTTTATGTTTTAATGTGAATTCTATTTTTGTGTTGTATTATATATTATTTGTAAAATCTAAATATGACATGACATTGTTTATATTTTATTCCGTATTAGTGTTTTATAATTGACATGGTAAATTAGAGTATTTTTTTTGTTGTTGCATGGTGATTAGTTGAAATTAATGAAATAGTAATAATTTAAGTGTATAATACTAGGTATGTGGACGAATATGCGATAACCCAAATTAGTTAGTTAGTGATTAGCTTAATTAATTAGTAAGGTAGATTATTTGTTTAGATATTAATTAACCATATCACTAATCATCCTATTAAAAAAGGATAAATTTAAGTGTTGTTACCAATTAATATACTTTTGACACATGATTAAAGTTACCAATAAATTAATATAGTTTTACCACGTGATTAATATTTTAAACAATAGGTGCAGACATATAGATATGTTAATAGATGCTATTAAATTTTTTAATATTACATATATATCGAATTAAAGGTAATTAGTGTAGATATTTTACAAAATTAAGGTAAAATTACAAATATATCTTAATATTTTAAATTATTTTGAGAGAATTTTTATGATTAATTTATCAATAAACTTTTAGGCTCCATATTAGTGTTGTAGCATGTTAAATACATGCTTTTGAACTGGTTCATAATATAAATATATTAATTAGCGTTAAACATAATTAACTTAATATAAAAATATTAATTAGGGTTGAACTTAATATAGATATATCACTCGACTGCTTACGTAATTTAAATAAAAATACAAAAAATTTTAAATTCTATGCATTGATTAGGTATAATAATTATGGTAAAATAATATAAAATTGTATAATTTACTCCATTTTTTTTAACAGTGATACATTTATTATATTAACAAATTTGGTAGCTTAGGTGAAACATGTCAAGCGGTAATTGTCTGATGATGCAATTCTATTGGGGAGGAAAAATTGTGTATGCTGGCGGGTCAATATCATATGATCCACCGTTGCCCAAAAAGGTTATGTTCCTCACAGAAAGGGTGAATTTTGATGGATTGATGGACATCGTATATAATATGATGGAGTTAAACCGAAATACTCATAAAATTAACTTGATATTTCGGAATTGCATGCAAAATGGTGTGTTCGGTGCCACGCCCTTGGTAGATGATAATGGAGTTGATGGAATGTATTTTTTGAAAGCCAATAGTGGTCATGGGACGGAGATATATATCGAGGTTGAATCGATTCTAGATTTTCAACATGATGATATGCAAAACTTGCATATTACAAGTTTGCATGGTAATCAAGACCCAAGCATATATGGATCGGAACATATAAATTGTTATGAGAGTCAATTGACCCAAATAGATTGTGAAAATGTCCGATCGGCTCGAAGATCTAGGAGAAAGGGTACTGAACGCCGCATGGAAGGTTAATCGTCCCAGTAGTAGTCACCCAGTAATGGATACGGAACCCATTATAAATTATGGTGTGGACATTGATACGTGTACAGTTGGGGGGTTCGGGGAAGATAACGACATTGAATTTGTTGATGTTGATGTTGATGCTGACTCTGAACCCGAACCAGATGATGATTCCGATGATGACAACCATGTGTATGGTTCATTTCCCCATAATGAAAAGTTAAGTGAAAGTCAGTTCACACGGGATCATCAGGATCATAATACTCAATGGACCTTTGATGAAGGACCACAACTGCGATATAAAGCCGGTGTTGATGCTGCATTAAATTTTGATCCACTGGATGCATGTGGGGTTGAGAAGCTAAAATTGTGGAATGAACGCACGAAAGAGTTAGAGCTTGGCCAACTATTTGAAACCAAAGACCATGTAAAGCGAGCAGTTAAATTGTGGTCTATAAAGGAAAATAGAGAGTTTAAAGTCCGTGAAAGCACTCCTACAACTTGGTATGTCAGATGTAGGGCTCGCACCTCTATACCTCCATGCAATTGGCAACTGAGGGCAACCCTACGTAAATCTCACAAGATGTGGATGATCGTTACACTTGCTGAAAAGCATACATGTGTCCGTGTATGTGGCAACAACGATCATAGGCAACTGAGTGGTGACATAATAGCTGAACACATTATCCCCCACATAATGAATGGGCCAGTGTATAGGATCAAAGAAATACAAACGTCAGTGAAAAAAGAATTTCACGTTGACATTTCATACAAGAAAGCTTGGTATGGCAGGCGCAGGGCTATAGATATTGTCTATGGCGATTGGCCGACGTCCGTTGCACAGCTCCCAACGTATGTCCAGGAATTACAATATACCAATCCGGGTACGGTGGTTGTGTGGGATCATCATCCACTGAGTATTCCGAGCAGTCCGATATTTGACTATATCTTTTGGGCATTTGCTCCTGCCATTGAAGGGTTTCGTCATTTAAAACCCGTCATTTGTGTGGATGGTACATTTCTTAAAGGCCCATATCGTGGAAAGGTGCTAAGTGCTGTTGCTTTCGATGCTGACAATCATTTATTTCCTCTTGCTTTCGCATTAGTAGATGAAGAGAATAATCGCAGTTGGAGTTGGTTCATGAGACTATTGCGTATTCACGTGTGTGGTGATATTCAAAATATATGCGTAATTTCATATCGCCACCATGGAATAATCAACGCAATGAGGACGCTCCCAGAATGGAAAGAACCACTAGCAGTTCATCGATTTTGCTTGGTTCATGTGCGGAGCAATTTTACGCAGAAATTCAAGAATCAAAGGTAACATTATTTCTCAACTTGTTTAGGGCTTAATTTCGTTCATAGGAAATGAAATACTCTTAACGCCTTTTATAACCACCAATGTGTAGGCTTAAAGATCTTATGTGGGCTGCCGGGTCAGCAAATCAACCTCGAAAGTACGAGGAATACATGCAACAAATATTCACATTAAATGCAGAGGCATATGCATGGTTGACAGGAGGTTCAGTCAGACCCGTACAGTGGGCCTTATGCAAAGATGGGGGCTATCGTTGGGGACACACATCTACAAACATGGCCGAATGTTTTAACAACTTAATGAGGGATGCTCGGATGTTGCCGATCACAGCATGTATTCGGTTTACACTGAATCAGACAGTTGATCTGTTCGTCGAGAATCTAAAGATCACAAAAGATCAGGTGTACCCACTCCCAAAAAAAGGTTGGAAAAAATATTTGACGAATGAAGAAAATGGGCGAGCACACTCCGTTAGAGTGTATGATCCCGTTAGGGGAGTATTTTGTATTACTACTGCTCATCGACAAAGTCATCGGGGTGGCAATGCGCAAACTGTTGACCTTACAAATCAAACGTGCACGTGTGGAAAATGGAGGGAATTACGATTTCCGTGTTCACATGTGTTCGCAGCTTGTTTTAGGTCCAGAATTAATCCGATGACTCTTGTGGCACCGGAATACACATTTTCTGCATACCAGGCTACATTTTCTGGCCATTTTTATCCGCTTAGGGACACAAAATATTGGCCGACAGCGGATTTGCGACTGCATATCCTTGGTGATCGTTTGAAACAAAAGACTCCGGGGCCTTTAAGGACGGCTAGAATCCGGAATGAGATGGATCGAAGGTGTCCGGATGCTCCACGTCGATGTAGTAACTGTTTGCAACCCGGACACACTGCACCTAACTGTCCATACTCTGGTTACTTTCATCAATAGAATGTTAGGATTAATTTGTCGTGAAATAAACACACTCATATTTGTGTACTGTCTGGATATATTAATGAAATGCATTCTTCTGTTATGAATATTAATCTTCTGTTATGTTGTATATGAGATTTTTCTCTTGTTGTTTTTTAGTGGTATTTATTTATTTTGGCATATATTTTTTATAATGCACACCTAATTCGACTTGAAAAAATTTAGTTGCAGGCATAACTGTCCATGGATCATTGGAATGCTGTGGAACCCCCGGTCAAGGGCCGATTGACCCTTCTATATTATATTTACAGCCACACCACAGGTCTGCTGCCGTATTTCATGGCGCATCTGGTGATCTAGATGTCAGAAGATGTGACAAAGAATTTTTTAAATCCTTTATGCATATAGACCCTCGGGTATCTGACTACATCGACAGGGCTGGATTTGGCGGGGTACGTAGAGCCGGTTACGTTCATGTGGATCATGGATTGATTACTGCACTTGTCGAGCGTTGGAGACAAGAGACACACACATTTCATCTCCCTATTATGGGCGAGGCTACCATCACTTTGCAGGATGTTGAGGTGCTGTGGGGCCTGCGTGTTGATGGCCTTCCTGTTACCTTGAATCATAGGAGACGGAATGCCTTACAACGCCAACAAATGGTTTACGATCTTTTAGGAATTTGGCCAGAGAATAGGCACTTTCGAGATGGGCGACTGAAGATGTCATTCATAAAGGCACGATTACGGGCAGCATTGGAGCCCAATGCCTCTGAGGAGATGGTTCGTCAATATGCTCGGATGTACATACTGATTCTATTGGGAGGCTTACTATTTGCAGATACCACAGGCAATGTTGTTAGTACAAATTGGCTCGATTATGTACAAGATTTGGAGGCTATGGGCGAATACAGTTGGGGAAGCGCGGTGTTGGCCTGTTTATACTCGCGGATGTGTATTGCTTCTCGAGCAGAAACTAAGAGTACTGGTGGGCCTTACTTATTACTACAGGTAAATAAAAATATATCTCATAAACTATTTTTGTTTAAACACACATCTTATTCACTGAAAATTACTTTGGTATTGACCAGCTTTGGGCGTGGGAGCGAATCCCACTTATTCGTCCTGATATACATCCTCGATATGAGGTTGGAGATTACCCAAGAGGCGGGAGATGGGCAGATGATCGTTTAGATTATGAGCCTCCTGGTCGGCCTGCGGTGTATTATCGAGAGCAGATAGGGTTGTTAAGAATGGATCAGGTATGTTATTATTTTGTGGATAATTATTATTTGCATTTCGCTAAATTTCTGATTAAGGCAATGAGAATTGAGTATTCATTTTGCCTGTTCTATCAGTTCATCTGGATGCCATATAGTGGTGACATACTGCCATCTCTACCCGCGTATTGCAGACGGGGAGAGCGTATATGGCGAGCAAAGGTCCCTTTGATATTTTGGCACATAGTTGAGTTTCATTGTCCAGATCGGGTGATGCGTCAGTTCGGCATGGTACAAAAAATTTCTGAACACATTGACACTGATCATAAGGGTTTGCACCAACTTGGTCTAGCTGGATTTCCAGGAAGAAATTGGGCTCAGTTTCATAGCAACTGGATAGGTTATTGGGATCAACGCTACGAATCTGAGGTTCAAGGATAGCCTACAAATACATTCAGCCCTTCAGAAGAGTATCTTAGATGGTACCACCGCCACACCATCTTATACATTACGTCTCCTATCCATCAGCAGACGCAGTCTGGGCACATGCTCTACGGGGTATCAGGACAACTTGAATATCTGGTAATTACTACTTCTACAATTTTCACTCCGTCAATATGTATGTTTTTTACTAGCATTTCCTAATCAATCTTGTACACTACATTAATTTGTCTATTTTCTTTATATCAGATGGATACCATGCAGCGCATTGGACATCAGTCGCATGAAGCCCTCAATCTTGATGAGCAACGACATGCTATTCACCCGCGTCTTTTGACAATCATGGATGGTGCATTTGGGTCTATGCAGCACCTTCAACAATACGATCGTATGAAGGTTGGTGATTGGGACCCATTTGAGACCCAAACACAGTCTCAGCATGTTCCCTATGAGAGGCCAATTGGACGTGTCCCTCGTCAAACTCGAGCATCTACCAGCGGAGTTAGACGACACAGGCATGGCTTGCATGATGAGGACGACAACGAAACAGAGCATCGTGACCCTGAAGTGGACCCTCAAACCGGTACACATTTTTCTACATCGCTACATGCACCGGTTTCGACTTTGCCACAGTTTACACAATTGCCACACTTTCCTGCTTATGGTACACAATTCACTCCTTCCCCACACGTACCTGCGTTTGGTTCACCATTCACGCCTTCCCGTACCTGCGTTTGGTTCACCATTCACGCCTTCCGCATATACCTGTATTTGGGTATGATGCCACTACATCAGGGGGTTCCTTACATGCAGACCTTAGCCAAATATATGATTTGATTGGTGCCACGGGAGGTGGTTCTACTACTGTAGATCTTCCAGATTATTGCACTCTTGGTCAGACTATGTTCATGCCTACTCAAACCCAACCATTAGGCATGTCAAGACATGCTGTTCCAGGAAATTTTTACAACTATCGTTCAAAAGACACTGATGATAGTGATGGGACAGTTGAGTCGACAGGCGAGAATACCCTTGTCTCTGATAACGCAGATGAAGATTATGACCCATCTACTACTGTTCCACAAGTTCCTGCGCTAGTTATCGGAGAACGAGTGCAACGTAATCGTCAGAGAAGACCTGCTACTAGATATTGTTGTCCCCCGACGATACCTCAGAGAAGGATAGGGGCAAGGCTAAGGGCAAGGCTAAGGGTAAAGGCAAGAAAACTGCGAGGCATTGAAATTATTTTGTTTTCGACAATGTTTTATATTTCATCCATTTAATGCATTTCACATGACATTTAATTTAATTTAGTTGTCTACTTTTTCTGCTTAATCCAATCATTTTCAATTTGAATAACGTTAAACATTTTCAAAATAGAGAAGTACAAGTTATTTTGTAAAACCCTATATTTGGATAGAAGGGTCCCTTATAGGATAATACCTACAAAACAAATAAGTACTAGTTTGTTTTACAGCTATTTTAATTGATTAAATTATTTAAACTAATTATCGTATATCAAATAATGCCACGCAAATAATTCTTCATTTCTACAAATATGTTATTAATCTTTTTATACGATTACATTTTATATGAAAATTTATATTATTATTCGTAATTCGTATTATAATTTTTCATTTTTTGACACAATTACGATTTCTTTAACATTCTGTGTGCATTATACATAATAAAGTTAAAATTAACAAATCATAATAATATTAAGCAATACTTTCATTCATTACGCAATCGGTTAAATTTAAATCATATTATTAAATTATTTTCCAAATTTAACAAATCATAATAGTTATGCATGTTATATAACTTAAACTTATTAAAATGATAAACATTAATTCTTTAAGAAACTCCTAAATCCATTAACAAATGGGTCAATTTTTTAAAACCTAGTCTTCTTTAAAATGTTAAATTCTTGCGAGCCCAATGTTTGTTTTTAAAATTTTGTCAAACTGTATGCATTGTTTTTAAAAATTTTGATTTTAAATAATTTTTACAGAAAATGTTTTGCCAAATTACCAATTGAATTGTACAAAGATTTCTAAATCGCCTGGTTGAAGCATTTTTTTTTTTAAAAAACATTTCTGACCGTCGCGCCATATAGGAGCGACGGTCAGAAGATTTAAAAAAAAAAACATTTCTGACCGTCGCACCATATAGGAGCGACGGTCAGAAATTTTCTGACACCTCTGACCGTCGCTCCTACATGGCGCGACGGCCATATGCACTTTTAAAAAAAAAAAAATTTGCTGCCCGTCGCTCCATGTAGGAGCGACGGGCATACATTGATACTACAAAGCTCAGCAGCCACATTTGACGGAACATTTTGTCAAATGCCAATATTCTAATCAATTAGCCCAACCAAAAGTGGACTGCTTAGGGGCGTCCAGCAGTTGGGGTAGAGAATTAGAGATCGCTACAAGGGAGCCAGTTCATTCATTTCGATGTCCATCCACAGGACAACTTAAAAGTTGTCTAATCTAAAAATTCGGACTTCTCAATTGCATAGTTAAAAATTTGAATGAAATGCTTTAATTGGAAACAAAGTGAAATCAGCCAATTGTGAGGCACAACTGATCATCCAGATTCATGCTACTGGTAAACTTCAAGTGTTCATCAGATTTTTTTTGTTTTTTTATTCGAATGGTTGAATGGTATAACAAATCCGTCTATTCCATTTTTAGCACCAGATAGGAATAGCCAATCTGTTGTGAAGTATAATTGAATGGATCATGCTTTATAAAGTGAAGAAAGTGGATAAAAGAACGAAATGGAACACCTAATTGAAAGAAGAATTCACTAGGAGAAACAGGAGACAATTTCTGCAATCTACATTACAACACATGAACTACTATGATGAATTTGATAATTTTCTAGGCTGATAGTATGATAATATACATAACCTAGGCTATTGATGACGACAATATGGTCATTTCCCATTTCCTCCTATTCTTTCACTCTCTGGCTGAATCCCAAGCACTAAGTACTGCAATTTTGCAACTCAATCCTCTGCATTGTGAGTACGTCCCCTAAATAAGGAGGGATCTCAACAAGTTGGTGGCAGTTCTTCACAACTAGAGTCTCAAGGCAAGGGAGATGATCCTCTGAGGTATTCCAGTGTGCAACGTCTAAAGACTCCAACTTCAAGAATTTGAGTTTTAAGGAATTCCCCTTCTTTCATGTCCCATGTTTTCCCTCTAAAGGAAGCATCTGATAATTTAAGAACCTCAAGATTGGGCAGTTTCCCAATGCTTGAAATGGCACTCCATGGCAACTGAAATTCTGATAGATTCAACTTCTTAATATTTTGTGGAAAGTTGAATTCAAAAGGATAATGAAGCAACTGACCACGGTAAACCACATTAAGCGACTCAAGTCGAGTGAGGAAGTCCAAAACAGGCAAAAAGTTGCATTTGGAAGAATAATCCTGTGAATCCAGAAATATGCAACTCAGCTTTCAAAGGTTTGGTAAGGCTCCCAAGGTCTTCTCAATATCTTTTTGGTCACGGAAAAACAAACATGGTGTTGAAAGAGTTTGTGAGCTATTAAACTTGAAGGCCTTCTCCATGAATTCTTGATTATACCATGGCAAATAGCAAAGCCAATCTATCGTCAATTGCCTCAATCTCACCAGTCTCCAAATATTGTTGGGCAATTGCATTCCTCGACGTGATCTCACTAGTAAAGTTTCCAAGTTTTGAAGGTTGCTTATTTCCCAGGGCATTTTTGTTGAGGAAGTGCAAACAGATAAGAATCTTAAATAAACTAGCTGACATGTGAGAGGAGTGAATTCAACGTTGATGTGCAACATATCCAGCACCCTGAAAAGTTTGAAGCTCTCAAACGGGCAAGAACATGAAAAGTCAGAAGACACTAGAGAGCGAAGATGTCGGCCAAAAGGCATTGATGCAAAGACAGTATGGCTCGTACAATGTCTGGGCATGAGAAGACAAATGATCAGAATGAACACATGTTTGCAGCTGCAAAAAGCACTCTTCTTTAACTTTTGCCAGAGCAAAATCATGCAGTAGATCATGGACGCAGCTTGCTTTCACTCCATCGGAGGATACCCTTTTGCAATCTGTTACAAGGCTTCTGGCAATTAGATCATTCAAGTAGCTCCTAGTGACATCCTCTGAGCTTCCTTCATCATCTTTTTGCAGTTGAACAAATCCTTCTGCAATCCATAGCCACATCAACTTATTTGTCGGCACTTCTGTGTTCCTAGGAAATGCTCTGAAATAAAGAAAGCATGGCCTCAAATGGTGTGGTAACTGGCTGTAACTAAGTTCCAGTATGTGCATGCACCGTCTGTCTTCATCTTCAAGAAGGTTTGTGTTTAAACTATTTGCAACTTGTGCCCAGCATTCTGTTTTTCTTGCCTTCTTTCCCAGTAGTCCAGTTACCAAATCCACAGCAAGAGTTAGGCCTTTGCATTCTGTTGCAATTTTCCAACCAACATTGACAAGTTCTTGAGGGCACCTTGCTTATTCCAAATAGCTTGACTTGCAGTAACTCCCAGGTCCTACTATCTGATATTGGGTTAAGAGGATACGTCACGCTCTTGAATCCTGCTTCTGAAGCAATATTTTGAAATCTGCTTGTGAACATAATTCTACTGCCACTCTTGTCATCTGGGAAAGAGGCTTTCATATCATTCCATGGTCTAATATCCCACAAATCATCCAAGAAGATGAAAAACTTTTTGCCCTTGAGACTTTGATACAACTTTTGAGCTAAATCTTCATCCTCCATTGTCCATACTTGGTCAGTTTTCCCACAAACTTGCAGTAAAATTTCAAGCAACAATCTTCGCTTTTCATATACATGACTGACATGACACCTTGCATGAGCATCAAAGCATAAGGGAACCAAAGGATTTTCATATATCAAATTGCCTAGTGTTGTCTTACCAATGCTAGGCATTCCCACAATTGAGAGTATGTACAACTCTGTGAAACCATTAGTAAGTTGCTTCTTTATCTTTTTCGCTTCATCAACAAAAAGCTCCACATGACCAATGGACTTTGTTTCATTTCCAGCCTCATGGTTGGGACCTTGCAATCCAACAAATTTCCTAACCAGCTAGAGAAGAAAAACCACTAAGGTTCATTGGAAATTTGGCGACTTGAGTGTTGGTAGTCCTCTTGATTTTAATAGCATGCACCTCTCTGCTGATAATCTTAATCTGTTGTAGGATATCAAACAGCCCCAATTTCCATTCCCAAAGATGACCACTTCTGGCAATAAATGAATCAATGACAAATTCAGTCTGGAATACAATGTCTTTGAAACGTATCCAAGGGTCTCTCTGCTCCTCCTGTTCTCGGAAAAGCTGTCCCCCAATTTCAAAAAAATCTTCTCTGAGAGATAATATGCTTCCAAGAACCATCTCCATTTGATACTGCAGCTGAAGAATTGAATCAGCATTTGAACTTAGCAGCTCTTGCAGATTCTTGATCACAAAATCCATGAAGCCTAGTTCATTAGTTTTGGAGAAATTGGACCTCAGTGATTTTGGAATTATATTAATATAGATGTATCTCGATTTTATCTTGATAACCTCTATCTCTAGCAGCAAATCAGCAATTCTAAGATTCAGATGCCCAGCCATTTCTTCAGGAATATCACTGTTATAAGATGCATAAATAGCATATGCTGCACGACAGAGCACTATTTTGATGTGCAAAAGTAGATGGCTCACTTTCTTAATTTTCTGAGTGTACTGCGAAGCTGATGGATCAAAGAGATAACAACTAATAATTTGCAGCTCCTCATGCAATGCTTCGATTTGATCCATTACAGATCTCTTGAATCTTGCCTTCACATTTGATAGCTCTATCATATGGCCAAGGAGAGTATAGAGAAAGTGCAGAACAGGTCGTTCCACCAAAATGATATCTTGCAGTGATGATTCTAAAGCTTTGAGGGCTTTGATTTAAATCTCCCTCACATTTGGCTGAAAAGGCTTGACCTTTTGTACTAGACAAGAAATTTCATCCTTCATCTCATTTACAGTATTATCATCCATCTCGCTTTCTTCACAACACAAGTACAAGAGACATGCCGCACTGTCAGTCACAGCTTCAGCATGTGTCAGGAGACCTTTTAATATCTCATGTCTATAGCACCAAGTCTTAGCAAGCTCAAGAAAAATTTTTAGATACCTCAAATTCTCCTCAAGGGCTGGCCTTTCTTTGGTTAGAGGAAAATTTGAATGAGCCCTCTGGCTGAAATAATTCTTCAGAAGCTCCAGAAGCACTTGAAGAAGCTCAATCATGTCACCTACTTCAGAACAAGTGGATCTACTTGACTTGGAAATTATAGCATAAACTTGTCGGATGTGAGGTTTAGTCATATCCAGCTTCTCTATTACACTGGAAATTTTAAGGCACATTTTTTCTTGGAACGTCCAACATTTTCCTTTAGACAGAATGAAGTTCTGAGTAGTATCATAGACCACCTTATCTATATGACACAGGTGGAGTTGCAAATTCTTGTCTTCAATGTGCCACTTCCTTTTGTGGATGAAGGCGGCTTGGAGAACGCTTATCTTCCATTTAACAGTTTGCATTATATCCTTCACTGGAACTTCCAATTTCCAGTGTGTCTCAAACCACTTCAAAAATCTCAAGGTTTTAGCGCAATAGTAGGGAGAGTCGTGAGCCATAGCTATGTCCGTCCCTTCTCACCCTCTTTTTAACTCTGATCAATTGCTACAGTAAATTATCAAAATCTTGAAATTTACAGCTTTAGCAGCTTGGCTGGAAAATTGTAGTACTTTTTCATCCAGACATCCAAATCCAATAAGTTGCAGCTACATTCTACTGTTGTAGCGTGCCTAAATATTTACGAAAAACAGAAAAAGATACAAGAATGACCATCAATATTTACGAAAAACAGAAAAAGATACAAGAATGACCATCAACTTTGAACATATTAAGCGATCCAGAGGACAATTGTAACAAGCAGAGAACAAAACTGAAGGGACTAAACATATACATGTAACATATTTCACCAATTCACAACAAATTGATCAAATATGAAGTAAGTCAATGAAAAAACACAAACAAACATGAACTTCATACCCCTTATTTCAATCAATTCATTAACAGAATCACATCTCTCAAACAATCATTCAAATACTTGGTATGCACGTATTGTGAGAGTTCCTACTCAATCAGAAAAAGTATTTGCACTATACTATTTTGGTACAAGATTAAAGATATAAACTTACTCGGCTGGAATCCCTTTGTCATTTCCATACCCCAAAACTTTGTCCATCAACAAGCTTCATCATTTTCCTGTTAAAGTTCAGCATGATGGTGTGGAAAGAGGAAAGCAAACAGCCAATTGTCCTTAAAACCCAGCATTTTATTTTATTTCTTTGTTGCGTAAGTAAATGTAGTGGGAAGATGCCAACGAAAAACTTACACACTTCAGCGCACTATCTGGTTGCTTGGACAGTGCTTTGATTTTGACGTGAGTCACACTAGACGGCTTTATCACAAGGGTTTATTTCCTTCCAAAATAACTTGTTTGAATCACAACCGTACATCAATGTTTTGGGAGTGGCCGTTGTTGTTGGACCGATCGAATCGATTCATGATTTCAATCCGATTTTATATTTAATTCAGAAAGTCAAATAAATCGATCAAATTCAATTAAAAATTAATCGAATTGATTTTTTTAACGGATTTTTCACTAAATATTTTTTCCTTTTTATATATGAATTTTATCCAAATAATTTTAAAAAATTTAATATTATTTAAATTAAAATTGAACCGATTAAACCGCAAACTAAAGATTAATTCGATTCATTTGTCAATTTGAATTTCAAAACATTGTGTACATTGGTGCAAAATGAACTAGTGCCTGTGTGTGCCACAACTTGGAAGGCCTTAGATCTCCTTTTGATAATGCATTCGCCCGGGGAGGGGGAACAGTATATACACTAATACAATAGATGCACATAGTATAATAACATGTTTAAATACTAAAACAATAACGAATTAAAACACAACTTTAATTGCAAATACTAATGCACTATCCATATTTGTTGTTTTAATTTCCATAACGTGCATTAGTTATAAACTGTATGGTGTATCCCCAAAAGAGCCAAAACTAGATGGATAGGCCTTCTATAATCACACAGCATCAATTGCAGGATGCAACTAATGATAAGTTTGATCTAAACTCAAATGGATGGGATTGATTGTGAGACAAACTTTTGCAATGTCTAGAGTGTATAGTGCCTCGAATTCTTGGGAAAGTTGATGGGGGTTATATATCTTTTTTGGTCTCTCGTTTATAAAATGATGCAAAATAATCCATCACATATTACAAATGAACCACTATTGTCTAAGAATCAATTTCCGTTCAAAATTTTAGCCAAAAATTGCACGTTCAATTCAAGGGTAAATAAGAATAAAATTAATATTTTTCTTAAAAAAAAAACCCCTCTCAGCACCCCCTTCCCCTTCTCCTAGAAGTGGTGGTTGAAGCTTGTTCTTAGGAAAATATTATTCTTCTTTATATTTTGCCTCATGAAGAATGAGCACGTGATTTGGATGTGTGCTTTTAGGTCAAAAATTTGATCTAAAATATGTTGTGACGCCAAATCAATATATTTGTTAAATGTAAAGGATTATTTTGCTCCATTTTATATGTGAGAAACCAAAAAAGATTTGTTTTATGGGGCACTATTTTGATTCATTATAGCATGTTCCTTTTCAGGACTCAAAATTTGTTGTAAAATCTGAAAAATGTCCAGTAGTGCATTTCTTTAGTCTTTTCCTTGGAACCACTAGCTCTAGCCTCTTAGTCCAGTTGAACCCTCTCCTAGACAGCTTTGAGTAAGAATACTGTAAGAGTTGGCGATTGATTAAAAAAATAAAAAAAAATTGTTTCTTTGTATGTTCATGTATGCATTTATTGTATTAATGTCTAAATTAATTTTGTTATCATATATATATATATAGATATATTGTATAGTTCAATTAGATTTGCAATTGTGAATATCATGAATCTAGTAATCCAAGAAGCCCAAATCAACTTTGTTTCTCTCTTTTTTAAGTATTATCAACAAAAAAATGTATACTTCCATATAAAAAATATCTAACTATTAAAAAAAGGCACAACCATATGCACTTTCATAAAGAGAAACTGACAATATTTGAGTATTTTTAGACTTTTAATAATAATATCACATATTAAATTTTGATTAACAATTTTTGTCATTTTTCCTGTTATTACATGAAATTATCAAGATATTTCTCTCAATCTAAAAAAAAGAATAATTATGGGATAAAATTTAATTAGGACCATATCTATAAATATATTATTCTTTTCATTACTATGTTAGGAATATTGATTTTTTAGACATTATTTGTCTTGGATGTCATAAAATATTGGAGTTGACTAACAATTTTAGTCACAAAAAGACAAATTGGAAAAAAAAATAATGTTAGGGGATAAAGTGCAAAATAAGTTAAGGGAATTACTGCATTTAGCTATCAAGGGTATAAATATCTTTTTGACATTACCATTAGAATCAATCACAAGAAGTCCACCTAAGATTTCGTGTATTTTGCAATTTACCCCCTGACATTTTATTTTTCTCACTTTATCTGCTCTACGAGTCCACCTTAGCATATGGATTGCTAAAACATTGTACTTGATGAAAATACCCCTATTTTAATCCTTAAAATTTCTGATGAAACGGCAGTCTAAATGTTCTATAACGAAACCACCTCCCAGAAGTTTTCTAGTATGTTTTAAGCATTCATCATATCAAAAAAAATTTCTCTCCTTCATTCGCAATATTTGCAACTAAAATAGCAAAAAAAAAATGTCTCCAGTTTCTTCAAATTCATTTCCTTGCTCTCTCTCTAGATATTATTCATCATACCATATGGAATAACCATTCCAAGAAACGTGTGGATGTGGTAAAATAGCACCATTGAGAAGATCTTGGACACTAAAAAATCCTGAAAGGAGTTTACTTAGATATTCAAATTATAAGATTTGATTTTATGGTAGATTAATTAATTTTTTATGCCTTTTGGAAAAATAATTTGAAATGCGAAATTTTTTTATTTAGAATCATCATGCATATGATTATTTCAAATGGATAGACTGAGAACTTTGCACAAAGAAAGAGAAATAAGTGCTATATTCGTCCAAACTTGTGGGTATTTATGTCTGTTCATTATGTTTAAGGGATAGGATTGTCTTTTTGGTGTCAACTGTCAACATTGTAACTAAACATTTGTTTTGACTACTATTCAAGGGGATAAAGTGAGAAAAATAAAACATTAGGAGGTAAATTGTAAAACACACCAAATCTTAGGTAACTTCTTGTGATTAACCCTTATCATTACGCAATATTAGAGTCAACTAACGATTTAGGAGATAAAGTAAGAAAAATAACATTAGGAGATAAAATGTAAAAATAGATATAAATTAGGGGAAATTTTTATAATTAACCCTTATTATTATTATTAGGCAAAGCTGAATAGGAGTTTGTTGTAGGGCAGGTTGAATGAATGACAGAAATAAGGATGACAATGGAGTGGGGCAGGACGTGGGATCCCTATCCCATCCCTGTCTCGTGTTCTAAAATCTCTTCCCAACCCCACTTCGTCCCTGCTTTTTCTACCCCTGCCCCATGCCCTACTCCATATCCCTATCGGTGTCCCCAAAGTTGTTTAATTATATATTTTTTATTTGATATTATATATATATATAAAACATCAATAACAATATTGTAAATCACTTTTTTTAGATTCTTAGCAAAATATTCAATATGAAATCAAGGTTAAAAATCATTTTGCTCTTTTTTAATTTCTTTATCTACTTTTAATAGCAAATCTAAACTTATAATCATCATATTTACTTAAACAAATTACAATATGTTAACAAATTGAAGTAAACTAAAAATAACCAAATCATCATTTTGTCTAAAAATTATGATTTTTTAGTTATCAAATCATAATTGATATGCATATATTATTGATCTGTAGATATAATGTGTATAGCAAATCTAAAATCACAACCATCATATTTGTTTTTATTTTTGCTAAATGACTTACAATATATAAAACATAAGTAAACTAAAAATAATCAAATAATTAATCATTTTATTATTCAATTTATGATATATGGATACATTATTGATATGTAATTATAATGTATATGTGTATACATGTAGAAAACTATATATAGACATTCAAGTTTTTAAAACTTTATATTAATAAGGGGGAGGGGCGGGGGATGAAGTGGGGGTTCGCTCCCCTATCCAGGCCCTATTTAAAATGGGGGTAGAAAGATTTCCCCAGTCCCTGCCCCTGCCCGGTCCCGCACTTCGCTGGCGGGGGCTCGTGGTCACCGCCCCTGTTACAGCTGTCTAACTAAAAAGGTTCCAAGGAAATGCTTGCAAGCGGCACTCAATTTATTATTGTAAGTAAATTGATTCCCTTTCAACCATAAAGCGGAAAAAGACAAAAGTACACCCACTCATAATCACGCATGATTGTTGGCCCAGAAGAATTCCACTGAACTAAATAAGAATTTAATTCACGAGGGTTGAGTAACACTTGCGCTTTTTATAACAAAATAATATATGAATTAGGTTTTTATGCAATGTTAGTGTACAAAAATTTTTTATTAACAGGTGTAAATATTTGTGACAAGTACAAAAATGAATTTCAAAGTGATTTTAAGTCAAGTGATCTAAAATACAATTATACAACGGTAAATGGCTTTTTTTTTTTTTAAAGATTTGGCAAATTTCACACTATTGATCCTCTCGTTGTCACCTGGTCCAAAATCTTTTATTCGTGATAAGATTGAAGTGAGTTGGGAGTTGGTGCCAAAGAACTAAAACATAATGAAGGTTACTCAACAAATTTCAGTTTTATTCCTGCTATTATATCAATTAGGGGTAGGTAAGTGTCGGGTATCTATCCCGTACGGCATTTGGCCAACCTTCTCTATACCATACGGGTTAGTCATCTTCTAATCTTTACCCGCCTTATCTATTAGTGGATGTTAGCAGGTACCTAATGATCGAATACCCGTTAAAATAGGGTCCGATTAGCAGGTACGCGTCCTATTGCTCTTATCATTTAATTTTTTTTAAAGTAATAATTTTGATTAATTTAATTGTGCATTTTACATTTTTATCTAAGGTTCAACACAGATTTTACCTAATAAAAAGTTTCATGTTGAGAAACAAACATGCAAAGAGAATAAAAGAAAAAGAGAAAAAAGAATCCAAAATCAATGTAAACTGTAGTAAGCATTACCCTATATACATATACATTTATCTATATATATATATGTATGTGTATAAATATGTACACACACATACATTCATACATACATATATATATATATACATTCATACATTCATATATATATATACACATCCATATATATATATACACACATATTCATACATTCATATATATATATATATATATATATATATATACACATATTCATACATTCATCCATATATATATATATGTATATATGTATGTATGTACGTACGTACATATGTATGGATCAATTAATTTTTTTCTAAAAAATTAAGACAATGGCGGAGCCAGAAAAAATTTTTAGTGGGGGCAAAAGCAACACTAAAATTTTTTATCTACTCTTTTTCTAGTTTTTTAAGCAAAAAAAAAAAAATCACCAACAAGTACAAATAATGCATATATTCCATGAAAAACATAAAAAGATAAATTCAAAATTATTAATGTAATAATAATTTTATTTCAAAAATAAACTAAACTATTTACAATTACTCACTGCGAGTTTTTATATTTTGATAACTAACTTGGTTGTGGAAATAAGAATGGCTCTCGATTGTGGAGGGAAAATGGGGAACCAGTGGAGGGAAGGGAAATTGGGAAGTGGGGACAAAGGCAGTGAATGATATAATTGGATGAATTGATCAAGAAAAAAAGTAGCTAGCTACTTGGTTGTGGAAGGTAGTGGCTCTCGGTTGTGGGGGAAAAATGGTGGACCAGAGGAGGGAAGGGAAATTGGGGAATGGGGTCCAAAGAAAATGAATGATATGATTGGTACTTGCTAGTTGAAATGAAAAGGCTTTTTTTAGTTTATTTCAAATGAATTTTGTGCTCCACGTATCTTTTTAGAATTTTAGTTTATGAACTAATTTAAAAAATCACGTAATTCTTTCGTATCCTTTCTAAAAAAACTCTGGGAGCACACTTAAAATTATATCAAAATTGTATAAGTATTATAGGAATTTAAGGGGGGCAGTGGGGGCCCGTGCCCCTACCTTAAATCCGCCCCTGAATTAAGATCATGACCTTTATAAATGAATCTTATAAACAAATTATAGTCTCTCATAGTTAGGGTGCAATTTGCTTAATGAAATTATTTGGATAGTTCTAAAAATAATATTTATATAAAAATGAAAAAAATAAAAAAACATATATATGTAAGGCGAGTTGGGTACCGTGAGTTCTCAAACATATATATGTGAGTACATGACCCTTTTTTGACTCAGCCAAATAATATGGATTGGTATCCAAATTTTCAAAATGGATTGGAGCAGGTTCTTTTTACTAACCCCTAACACTGACAACCAATTTTATTTATTTCTTCGGGGTTAGTCACAATTACCCCTTAAATTTTTTAATGTAATTATACTTTATTAGCCTAAATCTTTAAAATATATACTTTTTAAAAGAAAAAAATTCAGTAGGGACTGGATAAAATTTAAGAAAGGAATTTGAACTCAAGACATCTAAATTTTGGAGTCTCAACTTTTACTATTAAACTAAGGCCTGATCGGCCTTTATCCCTCATGAAACTGAACAAACTTTGGAAAAGTTTTTGTTTTTTAACGCCCCTAGATCAAACAACTACTACAGCACCTTACTAAAACTTTGGAAAAGTTAACCCTATCCAAAATAAAGAATATAATGACATTACTACTCTTTTATTCATGTTGAAATACAAATTAGGTGTCAAAGTAATTTAACATTATAATATGAGTTAAGTACCTAAAACTACAATGTGTTTTGAAAGTATGATAAAAACGTAACTGTGTCCTTTTGATACAAACAAATCAATATAATCATCATTTTTTGAAATACAAATCTCAACAAAGCGCTTGCAAAAGAAAAATATTTTGAAACATTGCTCAAGACAAAAAATATTTTTTGACACCAAATCTACTAATTCTTTTAGATAGCTCATTTATTTTTTTTTGAGGTCAAAGATCTTAAGGTTAATACCTATAAAAAAAATTGGTTGATACTTAATAATTTTAAAAAGATATTAAGACAAATATGGTTGTAAAAAAATGTAATAATAGAAGTTAACTTTCGTTAGAGAAAACTGATATTTTATGACAAGTTTGTTTAACAAAAGAATTAAATTTTCAAGGAAGAATGAGACAACTTATTATTGCAATATGTACACTTACAAAGTATTTTTAATGGTGGCTGTGTCTTTATGAATAAAATCTTACTGTAAAACTTAGTTTTGGTATTACGTATAACAGCCAATTGCTTTTTAGTCATGGGATACATTAGTTATTAGGTTGAAGAAAGTTCACGGATTTCACATTCTATTAAACCTTTAAATTGACCTTAAATCAAAGGGATAAAGTATTTATTTCTTTAGTTGAGGGTGTCTGGGGTACAAGTCTGGAGGATTTATTGCATTTAACCCTCGGTTAAATTGGCCATTAGTTATATAACTGGTCTAGTCTTTTTTTCTTTTTTCTTTTTTAATTTTTTCAGTAAAGGAGGAGGTGAAATTTAAGATAATCGGAGGGAAAATAAGGGATTTGAGTCTAAAATCTATAACGAGTTTGAATTATAGTTATTTCTAGGAGGAGAGAGCCCATGCAATGTGCAAGAGTTGGGTGCCTGTGATTGAAGGTAGTGAATAATTATGGTATGGAGATAGTTTTATAAATATTGTTTGATGATTTGTAATATATCTCCACTTGAATAAGAAATATAAGTAAAATTGTGCTGAAACTGTGGCATCATTGTTTAATGAATCATTTGAGTTGATGTTTTAAAATGGAACTATGAATGAACTGCAAATGTAGTTCATGAAGATAAACTAAATCTAGAAGCAATGAAGCAATCGTTCACCATTCACCATGATATTAAGATGGTAACCAACAAGGATTTTACCGAATTTTCCAAAGGGTTTTCTTAGCAACTCATATATCAATAAAGGATATTATGATCAGTCTAGTACTTCATTTCCAAGTTATTCAATAGGCAGGAAAAGAAAAGTTAGTAGAAAAAGAATCCTAAAACACATACCTTATGTTCCATTCCATCATGTAGGGTAGCATTCTATAGTAGAGGAGTATAGCTCCTTTGTGCCTAGTTTCATAAGTTTCAGCTGTAGATTATATGCTTTGCGGTTGCTAAAATTTATAGGTTTTTATAACAAACTGCTTTGCGTTTAATCTATTGTAGAAATTTTTTTAGCGGATACCAATATTTACATATATATAGAAGATGAAGAGAATCTAACAGAAGAAGGTAGAGAAGTAGCCATTAGAACAACTCTGCGTAACTATTGAAAATTGTTACTAAAAATAATGAGATATTAATTCAATCACTAAAATCCCTACCACGCACAAATGTTCAAACGGCAAAAAAGGCATTACTTAAATACTTAAGGTATAAACTTTAAAATAACATCACAAACATAATATCCAATACTTGCTTTAACAAAATTTAGAATCCAATACAAGATAAAGAGGTGGAGAGAAGAAAAACCCTTGTCACTAGAGTTTCTTGAGCCTTTCCATCTTCATCTCCGTCGGTCTCCTTGTTGAGCTAATACAAGAGTGCATGAATACACACTACAATATCCTACACTAAAATAAGAAAAGAATGAGAGAAGAGCTACATTTGTTGAGAATTTGTGTCCTGCCTCAAAGGGCAAGACACAATCCCTTTGTCTTTCTTCTTTGCTCCAAGGCTCTTTCTCCCTTTAAAACTAACTAAGACTAAAAACTCAAAAGCTCCTTCTAAAACTAAAGGTTTCTCTATTTATATTCTTCAAGTCCCTTCCAATCTTCCATAAGAATCCTCTTTGTCTTGAAGAGTCAAAAAGTTGAGATGGAATGACATAAAGTTGACAAAAGTTTATGTCTTGGGTCCAAAAAGTAGCTGCCAAATCGTCATTGATGCTGCAAGAAAGAAGGATGAAAAGTTGTGCAAGTTGCAGATTTTTTCCACTCAAGTATCTGACGTGGTATTTGAAGCAAATTTCTCTATCCGGCGTTGTATAATACTAAACACTTTTCTTTGAAAAATTCTCTAACGAGTATCTGGTACGATTATCCAGCTTTGCTCCTTTAATCCGACGTCGTCTACTGTTCAACACTCTTTCTCTTGCAAAAACTTCTAGTTGGTATCCGGCTTGATATCTGATTCGAAATTTACTGTCCGACCCCGTATACTCTCATCCATTTTGATAATGACTTTTTGTAAACAGCCCCGTATTTTCCTTGCTCCTTCATCCCTACCAAAATATGGTAAACATTAAAAACTAAAAGGGCCGAATTCACAAGTCTTCTCAAAGTTACTCAAGGACATCACATATTGTCAAAATGGTCACTCACATTATCTTAGTAGCTCAAAATTAACTATAAATGAACTAAAATATGCAAAAGCTATTAGGTAAAATAGACACTTATCAAACAACATGAATTTTGTAAGAATTTGTTAGTGAGCAAGACAAAGCTATAGTATTGTGTGGGCTCAAATGTGTAGAAGAATAAAGATGATTATGAAACTATTAGTATGAAAGCCGAAGACATCAGCAAAAGGCCAGAGTGATGACTATGATAGTGCACCAATAGTAGCTAACAAATGCTCTAGCAACAATTACGCAAATGGCTGGGATCTTTTCTCTATCAGCCAAGCCATAATGGTAGGAAATGTGATAAAATTTGCATATTTATGCTATTTTTACTTGAGCCAGAAAGCATTTGCAGATTTCCCTATTCAACTTTCTCAATTACAACGTAAATTCAAAGGTGGGGGAAAGAGGGTAGGAAGACAGAGGTGGAAGGAGAAGGGTAGGAGAAGAAGGAGAAGGTGGGTGGCTGGTGATGGAGGTTGGTAGTGGAGAGAGGAGCTAATCCAAAATTTCCAAAATGCCCTTGTTTAATTGTTAAATTAGGAGCCAAATTGCTTTTAGATGGTAGCGCTACCGTAGAAGGTTTTAATTGGACTCGAAATTTAAGTTCATATATTACATTGGTCAGGAATAAAAGTTAAGAATTAAATAGACTCTTGAAAAAAGTTTAGAGACAAAATTGATCATTTTCCCAAAAAAAAAAAAGACTCTTAGTTGGTTCTTTTGCAATAGTGATTTGAACTACTGTTTGTTTCAGTTTTGCCCCATATTCTCTTGCATGTTCTATCAGATTTTTAGCAATTAATTGAGCATCTTGTGGTTATTTTTATCTTTTTCGCCCTGTGAATAGCCTCTTTACTTATCTTCTACACAGATAGATTCCAAAATTGATGCTACATTTAATGTTTTCTGAACAATTTAACTCTTACTTTGTTTATGTACCGTTCATTTGGGCCTTGGTTTCTATTATACAATAATGACTATTTACTCATTGTAAATGTGCTTTGGACCAATTTTCCAGATGGGTTTTGGTTCACTAATTTCCCTTACATCCTATTAATAATTTTTTGTTCATGTCTCCAATTAGATTCCTAATGCATTTACCCCAAACGAATTTCATTGTTGTTTTTTTACCTCATAAATAACCTTCCTTCATCGTTATTGCTCTCACTCTTTTTTTCCTCCTCTGGTTTTTTTCTCCCTTGTTAATCAACGTTCACACTGTAGATTTTAATGCTGATTTATCTGTTTCATGTTAAGTCTTCAACGCTTTCCTTGTACTCATGTATTTATTTTCGTGTTATGCCTCCTTTGAGGATTATGTAGCTTTAGCACACTGTAGACAAAGAAATTTTATTTAATTTATTTAGTCGAGATTTATTAAATTGATCTTGATTAAATTAAATTAAATTATAGAAGTCCATTATGTTTTGGACTAGCAAATTAGGCCGATATTATTTGGGCCATTAAATCAAATTAAATCTGTAATGTCCATTTAAATTGAAGTGAATTAACTGATTTATTAATTCACAATGGACTATTTGGGTTGGCCTACTATTTAAACCCAAGTTAAATGGGTTTCTTGAGTTACAAGTTAACCAAAAATGCAGGAAGGTTTTGAAGGATTTTTTTCATGAAGACCTAACCTACATATTTTGCTTATAAATAAAGGTATTCCCTCAAGGCAAATATACAAGAAAAATTCCTAACTTTCGGAGAAACTCTGTCAAATTCTCTCAAGAGTTTTCTTCCTCAAATTCTAGTCCAAATCAAGTCAAACAAATCCTCCTGCTATCGGTGTTGAAGACTTGAAGTTCCAAGTATTTGATGCCACCATCAAATCAATTGTTTTCTACGTTGAAATTGTAGGAAACACTCTTTCGATCGGAAAATAAACTTTTTTGGGCCCTTCGATTAAACTCATTCGAAGAAAAGAATCAGGGGATTAAATTCTTCAATTCAAGAACTTTCAGAGATTGTAACTCACTTATTGTTTGATTTAATAAATTTGATATTTGTGCAAGTTTTCTTGTCTTTTATTTTAGGTAACAAAATTTGTGCATACAAATTTCTAGCACGCCCAATGGGACAATCTCTGCCTCTCATCTCTTTTCTTCCAACAACTTATCAGTTTCAAAAATCAATGGAGTTCAAGAAGGTGAACTTTTCTCTTGAAAGCTTAATTGCCGATACTCCAACAACTCAAGAGACGCAGTATACTGCACCTCTGACAAGGAGCAAGGCCAAGAAATTAGCAGAGAAAGCTAAGGCGAATGTTGCAACTGAAGAAACAAATCTCGAGGTGCTTCCCAACAAGAAAGGAGTCCATGATGGATCTATCGATAGCCTAAGTGGTTCGGCTACCTCTGTGATGATGCCTGTCATAATGACCAACACCACGACTGTGGAAGATTAAATTTCGAATCTAATCAAAATTGTCGGAAGGCTAGTAGTGCATGCGTAAGGTTAAGATGCCAAGTTAGTCAAACTAATGGTTATGGTGAAAAATATAGGCGAAAATAGCCTTAGTATGTCCAAATAGAAAGCCAAAGTGCAAGATGAATGTGACTCATCGTCAAGGGGGAATGAAAAAGAGAATGCCAAACCACAAACAATGAAGGAGTTTTCAATCTCCCCCGATGGCACCATTCACGTTGGTAATCTGAAGGAGTTTATTGAAGGTACAATCAAGGACAAGATTGGTGGAAGTACCAAATCGTATAGCGGTTACACCAAAACTTATACCGCTAGAGTGGAAAGTTTGAAAATGCTTGTGGGATATCAACTTCCAAAATTTCAACAATTTGATGGCAAGGGCAACCCTAAGTAACATGTTGCACACTTCGTGAAAACTTGTAACAATGCTGGTACTGATAGTGACTTGCTCGTTAAGCAATTTGTTCGCTCGTTGAAGGGTAATGCCTTTGATTGGTATACAGATCTGGAGTTTGGAACCATTGATAGTTGGGAGCAGTTAGAGTATGAATTTCTTAGTCGCTTTTATAGCACAAAGAGAACTATCATCATGACTGAACTCTCTAATACACGTCAATGGAAGAATGAATCTGTCATTGATTTTATCAATCGCTGGAGGAATCTGAACTTAAATTGCAAAGATCGAATTTCTGAATCTTCCGCGATCGAGATGTATATTTAAACTATGCCCTGGGGACTTAGATACATCTTGCAAGGGGTGCAACTAGAAACATTTGATGAATTATCCACAAAAGCCCACAAGTTGGAAATTAATCTTGATGGATAAGAACTGCCAGTTCCTGACTCTCACAAGGCCAAGGAGAGACAAGAAATGAGAAAAGGGGGCAAGCCACCAATCAAAAATGAAAAGGAGGCTATGGCTACAAGTATAACACCTTTTAAGATTGTTCCCAAAATTGCCAAGAGAGAAGACAGGAAGATCAATGTGCATCAAGAGTAAGGAAAGAGGAAACCGACTCTCAAGGAAATGCAAGACAAGGAGTACCCTTTCCTTGATTTTGATGTCTCTGGTATGTTTGACGATCTGTTAAGTATAAATTTGATCACGCTTCCTAAGATAAAGTGACCTGATGAGACCAGGAACACTGAGGATCCAAATTATTGTAAATATCACCGACTGATTGGGCATCCCATTCAAAAATACTTTGTCTTCAAAGACAAAGTAATGGAGTTGGCAAGACAAGAAAAAATTCTCCTTGAAGAAGACAAGGCAAGTGTGAATCAAACGTCTATTGATTCCTTGCAATCCATGGAAGTTAAAAAGGTTGTGGTACCGGTATTGCCAATAATTCAATTCGGATAATTTGATCCCATAACAATCAAACAAGAAGGTGCTCCTTCAATTCTTCAAGAACATGTATATGAAGATAAGAAGGCGTCACAACCTAATATAGATGATGAAAGATGGACTCTAGTTACGCGAAAGAGAAGGCGAAAATCTTGTCCATCTAATAAGGCGAATAAGGTCTTAACAAGAAGTAAGGTGGTCTGGAAGGAGAAAGTGAAGGGTATGAAGAAAAGCAATGATTATCATAATCTTCAAAGAAATCAAGTCTTTGAACAAAAGTCGCGAACTCTTGTCACTCTAAAGGAATTTATGCCTAAAGAATTCTTTGATATTGATGTGATCGCAAGTCACACAACGCGAGTAGATCATATCGAAGAACAAAAAGATAATACTCACGAATCTCTCTGAGAGATAGCCCGTGTACCTACCAGCAATGAAGAAGGTCGTTTACCTACCGGCAATGAAGAGGTGAACGTCACAAGTATCACTTTTACTAGTGAAGACTTGTTACTCGGGTCAACACCGCATAACCGCCCTTTGTTTGTGACTGGTTATGCAAAGGAGTAAAAAGTGAATAGAATTTTGATAGATGGAGGTTGCGCAGTCAATATTTTTCCTTTAAAAACTCTGAAGAAACTTGGCATCCCTGTTGATGAACTCTCCAATAGTCAATTGATGATTCAAGACTTTAATTAAGGAGGGCAAAGAACTCTTGGATCACTAAATTTGGAAATAGTCATTGATGACATGTCGTCCAGAACGCTATTGTACATGATAGATACTAAGACAACATACAATGTGCTGTTGGGAAGGTCCTGAATTCATGAAAATGGAGTTGTACTTTCAACTCTTCATCAATGTTTCAAGTATTGCCGAAATGGAGTGGCAAGAAGTGTGAAGGCCAATGATAATCCCTTCACTGAAGCAGAAGCATATATCGCTGATGCCAAATTTTATATCAAAAGGCACAACGCGAGGGATGAGTCTGAGCAACCTCTATCCGTGGTTAAAACCTAGAACCCTGAATCTTCAAGTGTAAAAGGGGAGAACGTGATAATTTCGAAATCAAAAAGAGGAAGTTCATGAAGAAATTGATGTTTCATTACCAAATAATGAATCAGTTGTCTTTCGCTGCCCTCCCAAATCAAGAATGAAATTGGGACAGTCACCTGCAATTCAGCATGAAATTCTGAAAGGTTTGACTCTTCCTGTGGCTCATCTTGACACAAAGAAGGTGTCATCCCCTCCACTTAAAAGGTCTAACTTTTTAAGCAAAAAATCTGAAATCGAACAAGACACCATACCAAAGTCAAGAATCAGAGAAGGTTTTGATCCTATTGTTTATAAGTTTCTAACTAAGGCTGGATATGATTTCAAAGAATCTGCGGTGTTAAATCTTCCACCCTCTCAATCTACTAGTGACATGATTAATGGGTTGAATCCTACCCAAAAGATGTTGAAAGAAAAATAATATGCCGCTAAAAATCCCAAATTTGGTCTTGGCTATTCTTCTCCTACACCAATCCGCATCAAGATCAATATAATTAGTAGCCAATATATTGTTGTGGAAGATGAGTCTTCTCAAATAGCCGATAAATTTTAAACTTTTCACGAAAATGAGAATTAAACTCCACGGGTATCTGTTTTTAAGAGATTAGGACCGCAAAAGAAGACAAAAACCTCAAAACTCTCATAAGAGTAAAGGGAAAATGGCAAAGTCATTGCAAAATTTTAAAGAACCTTTTGATTGTTCTCATAAATTTGGTAGCATCATTTCTTCGAGAATGAGAAGATGCATAGATCTTGTAATAAAGTGTGGGATTGAACTGAAGGTCAGGGAACATACCGTGGTGTACACAAGACCAAAAGAGGATGGTGAAAAAAGTGTTGCTTCCTACAATCATATAACTATAATTGGCGGTGACTCTCCTGAAGAAGAAGAAGATGCTGAAGACGCTCCACCTGAATTGGAAGAAAGTGTTAAAGCCACTGTGGATGATTTAAAGGAAATCAATCTTGATACTTCAGAGAACCTGCGTCCAATATATATAAGTGCTTTATTGAGTCCTGACGAAGAGAAGACATATGTCGACCTCTTGCAATAGTATCGAGATGTTTTTGTATGGACTTATAAAGAAATGTCGGGTCTAGATCCAAAAGTAGCCGTCCACCGTTTAGCTGTCAAAAAGGGAGTTCAATCTGTAAAACAAGCACAACGGCGATTTAAAACCAGATTTGGTTCCCTTGATCGAAGCTGAGGTTAATAAATTCATTGAAGCGAGATTTATTCGTGAAATTAAATATTCTACATGAATTTCGAGTATTATGCCGGTACGAAAGAAAAATGAGCAGATCCGCATTTGCATTGATTTTAGGAATTTTAATAATACTTGTTCCAAAAATAACTTTCCTTTACCTATCGTTGAACTCATGATTGATGCAACTGTTGGATATGAGATTTTGTCATTTATAGATAGTTCTTTTGGATATAATCAAATTCGAATGACACATGAGAATGAAAAGTTCACTGCATTTCGCACTCCTAAGGGTATTTATTGTTATAAAATAATGCATGTTGGTCTTAAAAAATGCCGGAGTTACATATCAAAGAATAATGTAAAATATCTTTGACGACATGTTTTCATGAAAATGTCGAATGTTACGTGGATGATTTGGTTTGTCAAATCAAAAGAAAGAAGTAATCACTTGCGCGATTTGAGATAAGTCTTTGATCGGTTGAGAAGATATCAACTCAAAATGGATCCCCTTAAATGCGCATTTGGAATCACATCGAAAAAAATTTCTTGGTTTTGTTGTTCGTCATCGAGGTATTGAAATTAACAGGGGCAAGATTGACGCTATATTAAGGATGCCTGAATCTCATGATATTCATGAATTAAAAAACTTTCAAGGGCAGTTAGCATATCTGCAGAAGTTTATTTCAAATTTGGCGGGAAGGTGTCAACCATTTAGTCGACTTATGAAAAAAAGTGTGCCGTTTCAGTAGGATGAGACATGCAGTAATGCATTCAATAGCATTGAGTCTTATTTTATGAAATCACTTGTGTTGGCTGCACCTATTCATGGAAAGTCATTACTTCTTTATATTGCTACTCAAAAATGGTCAGTGAAGGCATTACTTGCTCAAGAAAATAATGAAATAAAAAAAGGTTGCTCTTTATTATTTAAGCAGAATGATGACCCCCAACGAACTAAACTATTCGCCGATTGAAAAGTTCTGTTTAAATCTTATTTTGCAATACAAAAGTTAAAATACTACTTTCAAACACATAATGTGAGACTCATTTCCAGGGTGAATTCCATAAAATACGTAATGAGCATACCAGTACTATCCGACCATCTGGCTAGATGGTATCTTCAATAGTTTAAAATTATTTATGTGTCTTAAAAAGCTGTGAAAGGACAAATTCCGACAGATTTTCTCGCTAATCACCTGATACTTGCGGAATAGGAGCTAAGTGATGACCTACCAGATGAGCATGTACTCCTTATTGAGATTCACCCACCATGAAAAATGGATTTTGATGGTGCTGTTCATCGTCATAGAGTTGGAGCGGGTATTGTATTCATAACTCCTGATGGAGGGATATTACTATACTTGATAAGTGACTAATTTACGTAATAATTGAATGACATTTTATGATATTTTTAGTCACTTTGGTTATATTATTGGAAGAAATGAATCATTTTGACTATAATTGGTGAAAAATGTTCTTAAGTGATTAAATGAGATTTTATCACTTTTTACTTGCATTTTGTGCATTTTTGACAGTTTTGATACATTTACGTATTTTGGATATAATTTGAGTTACAGTGATCGGATTGAGATGATCCTTGAACCAATTTGAAAATAAGAGATAGATCTACAACTTTGATGATGACATCAAAATCCATTTTTAACGTTTTCCAGGTCAAAAAATCGAATTATAGTAACTAATTTCTATTGGTCGAATCTGAAATAGGGCATTGAACAGTTAAGGATATTTTGGTCATTTCTCAACCTACACAAATCCAAATAAGGTGATTGTTGATGCATTGGAAAGCTAACTCAAAGAGCCACATGTTTTATGTTTTGGTCAAGAGTTAAATCAGCTTCTATCATCAAGAAAAGTTTAGTTGAAATTGAGGCAAAATCGGAGTAGAGATGAAAATTGAACAGAAAGTGCACAAAAAGTCACTGTAGCAATCTGTCCGGAACTTGGTCGGATTATGGCCAAATTTCTGGCTCGATTGTGGTCAGAAAAGGCTGCTCTCTATGCGGAGAACTTGTTTTCGACTCCAAAAAAGTCACAGCTAATACTAGACATGTGAGAACCACTTTGCAGCTGTAAAAGGGAGGTGTAAACTTCATTCCTTGACCACTTTTTGCCTTTATATAGCCAAAAATAATTGCAAGATTGAGAGACATACGGGAGAAAACTTGGGAGTGCAGAAATGTAGTTCTTTCCATTTTCTGAGTATTAGATTAGTTTAGTATAGAGTAGTATAGCTCATCCACTCTTGTATATTGGCTAGATTAGGATGAAGATGGAGATGAAGAAGGAGAAGTTGAAGTTGAAGTGACATGGGTTATCTCTTCTCCAACTCTTTATCTTTTGTATTAGATTCTTAAGTATGATTAATATGCAATTTCTAGATCTTATATTTATTAGGTGTCTCTAAAGTTTATGCCTTGAATTTGGTTGAACTTTCTATGATTGTTAGTGTTTATTATTTGGTTATTTGATGCTATTATTTGAGCAAGTTATTTAGCACTTTAACTCTTTAAATCATGATTAATTTGGTACCATTGATTATGATTTCTAAGCTGTTGTTTCTGCAATGAAAATTGAGATTTAACACTGGTTTAAGAAGTGCTAAACATAAGAAATACACTCACGAGAGTAGAGGTGCACCTATGTGGTTTTTAGTTATTCATTTCCTGTAAAATGAACTTGTAGCTAATTTCATTGAAAAAATGAACTTGTAGATAATTTCATAACCATGAGAATAGGTATGAATTAGTTATGAGTATAATTGATTCACTACGAAAATAGGATTCATATGCATAAGGAAATTACTCCATAACTTGCCTAGATAATAGTACTCAATGATCCAAATATAGCACTTGCATGAGTAGTTAGGGATGCCATAATTTAAGAAGATTCATTTGTTATTTTCTTATATAAGTTCAGTAGGTTTTACTTGTTATAATTCATTAATAATCTAAATAATAGAGAAATTTTAGTAGTGCTGGTAATTGTTCAATTTTTCTCGTGGGATCGATCCGATATTACCCTAAACTATTAGTTGACTTGTACACTTGCAGTGAAACGGGTGTATTTCGAATTTTTTAACTTGTACATATATCAAAAATCCGTCAAGTTTTTGGAGCAATTTTATTAGTTTAGACATTTTATTAGTTATAGAGTAAATGTTATTTTCTGTTATTTTAGTGTTTTATGTGTGTGTGTGTTGAATCACCTATTCTTCTTACTAATTTTGCTCTTAAGTTGTTTAAAAATAATTTTAGATAATGAGGAGAGTAGGTCAATTTGGAGAACAATACTTGAGAAATGGAAAATTAGCAATGGATGGTTACCAAGTGCAAAGCTCCTTCAATAGAGGTAACCAAGAAATTACTGAAGGTATGTCTTTCGAAGGTGGTTTGAAATGTTTAAAGGCAAAATTTGATGTAATTATGTTACAAGTTCAAATGGACACAATTATGCATGAAACTGAGCAAGGGAGGAATGTTAATGCTTTTAATTCTTATCATGTGATTTGTGACTTGTGTGGAGGTTGTCATGCTACTCATACATGTAGACAAGCACAAAATGTGGATTACTATGATGAATTAGAGCATTACAATCCTTGTTTTGATCAATATAGTGCTAATTGGAGCAATTCTCATGCTTATGGTTGGGATAATCAATGTACGTATAGTAATTCTTCATATTTTTACAATTACCAAACTGAATATATCCGATATGAATCAAAACCATCTTAGGAGTTGGCAATATAAAGGGTAGCTAATGATTCTAACCCATCTTGGGAGTTAACTATAGAAAAATTAGCTAATGTGACTTCCGACCGTTTTGATAGGATTGAGAAAAGAATAGATGAATTAACTTCTCACTTTGGTAGAATACATGACCAGTTGAATGTATTGTGTGAAGTTATTTCTTGTAATAATTCTCAAAATGATCCTAGCATGAATGATGGGAATGTTATATGGGAAAATGGATTGCAATTTGATGAAAATGATGAATTTCAATTGTGTTTCAATGAGCAAATATCCATTTCATATGATAATATCTTTGAAACTAATTTCGAACCTCAAGAGGTGAGTTTTAATGACTCATTTTTCACCCCTCTTGAGGAGTGCATTGAAAGTATAGATTCTAAAGGTATTGCTGCCCAAGATACTCTCATGGCATTTCCTTTGATAAGTTCTCAAGTGGTGCATATTCAAGGTAATATCTATGAAACACTTGGAATAGGTAAGTCACATCCATCCCTCATATCATTAGAACACGTGACTTTTGCTATTAAGTCATCTTTTAATGATTCACCATGGATTAAAATGGTGGATTATTCTTTAACTAAACCTTTTTGAAAAATGAGATAATATAATCCAGCTAATGATTATAAAGAAGCGCTTGTTGGGAGGCAACTCAACGATTTCTTATTTTTGGTAAATTTAAGTTGTTTAATTAGTATTTTTGTGTGTTTTATAGGTGGCAATGGCAATAGTATATGCAATTGGTTTAAGAGCAATTAGTTAAGAAGGAAGCAAAAAAAAGGGAGTATTCTTGTTCAATTGATGATTTTGATGCATTTAAAGTGCTTTATTCTAAAGTTATATGGATGCATGATTTCATGTTTCAAAGTGCAATTGGTTGAGAAAGCACATTTTTCATATTTAACGTGAATTTTTCTTGAAGAAAATGAAAAAGGTTGAAAATTGGGTGAGTTAAAAACTTGGTTAAATAGAAAACGGAAAGAAAAACTGCAGAAATAAAAAATTTCTGCAGAAAATCCGACCTTATATCTGGCCATAAACTGGCCGGATAGTTGGCCGGATTAACAGGGGAACGAAAAAAGTTTTTTGGACATTTTGCCTTGAATCCGACCGGAAATCCGGCCAAAAACTGGTCGGATATGCAGAAAAAAAATCCCTTGGCCAGAATCCAGTCGGAAACTGGTCGGATTCTGGCCAGACCAGCGCACAAAGAGGAATCCGTCAGCTGATTCCTTACTTTTCTTCTTTCTTTCTTTTTCAACCTTCACACACACTCACACCTAAAACATACACTACTCCTAAAATCCATCTTTTCACTCTCAAATCTCCAAACTAAATACACCAAAACACTTCCCTTTCTCTTAAGAGTTGATTCCATAACTTAAATTCTTTGAAAAACAAGTTTTAATTCAGATTTGAGTTTGAGAAGAACAAGGGTTTTATATATTTGAACTCTTCATTTGAGGCTGAATTGGAGTGAAATTTTTGGGGGTTTCTTCACAATTTTCATCATTAATCATCTACCAACAAGTTTGAGGTAACAAATCTTCACCAAATGTTGTCATTTGAATTTTGTCAATTTTCACTTTTTTCTAATTTTTGGGCAATTTCAAATTTTTTTCATTTTGTGAAGTTTGATGCTTTTTATTATACTTATTGAGCTTATTGATGATTATTGGTGATGTTTAACTCATGAGTTTGTGATTATTTGGTGAATTTAGCAATTTTTAGCTAATTTTGAGAATTAATTTGATTTGATAATTATTAGCTAAATTCTTGAGTTAATTGGATTAAAGAAAAATGTAGGAGATTAATGGATTGCTCTAGGATATTTATATGCTAAATTTAGGTTTAATTGGCTTATCCTTTGATTTTTGGCATGTTTATTCTAGAAATTTTGGTGAAAAGGAGAATTAATGACCTTTTTAAGTTTAAAATTCATGGTTAAGGTGTTATTAACACTTAATTATGCTTATTTAGATCATTTGGGAGTAAGTTGTGCATTTGTTTAATTGCTTCCTCTAATGGTGCTTTATATGCTTAAATGTTTCAAATAAAATATAAAAGGAGCACTTGTTGATTGATAATCAATTGTGATGCTTACTTATGGTATTAATTGCTAATTATTATGTAAGTAAGTTGTTAAGTTGTCTCTTTAAAGATAAAGGTAAATGAGTGTTCGTTATCTTTATCTAGCAATGTATCTATTAAATGAAGTTAATATTTAATAATTGAATTTAGGTACAATGGCTCGCACTAAGAAAGTTGGAGTAAAATCTCCCCCTCCTAATAGGAGAGGAGAAGCTTCGACGTCTAGACCACCATGCATGAAAAGAAAAGCAAGTAGACGTCTTGTACTTGAAGACGAACTCTCGTTCGAAGAAGAGACTCAACAATAAGAAATTCAACAAGAGGAACAAGAGGAGCAAGTCCCTTTTGACAGGTTGCGCTTTACCTCCGCCGAAAATGAAGTATGGTACAGTGCAAGGAGGGGAGCAAAGGTGTTGGTTGAGAAAGATGTAACTCCGGATGTTGAGGAAGTTTATCATCTCAAGGCCTCCTTTGCCAAATTGGGATGAGAAAACTTCTTTAACATTCCAAACATCTATTATGAGGAGCTTGTCCGAGAATTCTACACAAATGTGGAGGACAAGAAGGCTTTTCACTTCGACACAGAAATGATTACTAGTAAAGTGCGAGGAAAAAGAGTTCGAATCCATAGAGCTGATTTGGAGAGCTATCTTCAAGTTTCGGATGTGGGATATAAGGTTGATTTGAAGAAAACATTCAAACCCCGCGATTTGGACTCTTGGAACATGCTAGAGGTATTTGTATGCCTGGGAGTTGAGTACAAGGTTACTCAGAAGACTAGGCGATATTCCGTATTGACTTCATCATTTCCGGAATCACAATGTTTTCTAATTTACTTGTTTGCCTCCAACATAATTCCAAGGGCAAGTGGAACCAATGAAGCGCGCACAAGTGATATCTATTTCTTGGATAAGATGCCGCATGGTCTAGGCAACATCCAAGGCATTCCATTGGGAAGCATTATCGTCAACCACATGTGGGTTGTGGTTCACAGTAACGACATCAAACACGCTTTCCCATATGCTCGTCTCTTGATGTTGGAGTTTCAAAAAGCTGGAATGGATTTCTCTAACGCTATCCCTACATGTCTCAAGAAGAAGGATGTCTTTACATTGGATTTTTGCAGATTTATTTTGAAGAGTAAAGATGAATGTGGTCCTTCGAATCAAGGAGGTGCTCAAGGAGACATTTGGCACGAGGAGGAAGCTGAAATTGAACGAATTGAAGAAACTCAAGGGGTTGAGACAACTGCCCTACCGGTCTCAACTGAGCTGTCTTCCTCATGTCGTCCAACCTCACTCAAGACACTCGGTCGTTTCTCAAATAGATAATGGATAAGCTGATTTGCATCGAGACTGAGGTGAAGAAAAGTCGACAAGAGAACAAACGGAATTCTAAGCGCCTTTATCGCATTGAGGCCAAACTTGGCACTGAAGCTCCTCCGACTCCACCCTCTTCACCTGACCAAGCGAATACTTGAGGGAGTGCTCGTCACCACTTGACATTGCCGCTAGCTTTTCTTTTATTCTCCCTAGTGCTTGTGATGTTTACTTTTTAGTAGTTTTCTTATTTCTTTTGTGTGAACTAATCCAAGTGATCTTCATCTCTGTTGTGGTTTTAATGATTTCAGACTTCTAAGGTTGAAAATTCATCACTTGGCCATGGATTTGGATAAGCGTAAGTTCATATGAGCAGTATTTTCTTTACTCTTTATTTATTTTTCTTTTCTTACATTGAGGACAATGTGAAGTTTAAGTGTGGGGGAAGAAAATATTTGAACTTACATTCTAATGCCATGTGATGATATTTTGTGGATTTAAATGATTAGGAATGTTGGAATTGTGCTTGGAAATATTGTCATGTGGATAATTTTCTTAAAAATTGGATTTGTTGGCAAGGAGTTTCATCCATTTATAAGGGGAAACTCTGTCAAAATTTTTCTAAAATCTTTTCTAATATTTCATTAAGGCCCAAAATTCTTCAAATTTTTGCATTTTCATTCAAAAAGGGCCAAATTGTTCCAACTTTAAATGTCTAATTCTTTCATTTGTTGAAATGCAATATGTATTTTGGAAGGTTTAATCCTCATTTAACTTGAAAATAGTTATTATGCAATTAGGATTTTTACATTTTAGAAAGTATATTCGATAAAGTGAGGAGAATTATGCCTATAATTTTACATGTTTAATAAGATTTCTCCTCTTTATTTAATTTTGCAAGTAAGTGATTGATTATAGTCAATAAAGGTTATACTCCTCCTTGATTATTCTTATATATTTTCTAAGAGAGAATATTTATTTATTGTCCTTTATTTTTGAAAAACAAAAAGGAGAAAAGAAAAAGGAAAAAAAAAGAGAATAAGAGTTTTTCTTCTACGCCAATGATTCTTGTACTAAGTAACCGAGGGTTGGCATCTACAAATGTCAACATTCGCGTAAAAAAGTATTTGAATTAAGAGTATGTATAGCAATTTAAATAAGTGAAATGTTGAGTAATCGGAATTCTTCACCTAAAAGTGTTGATCTTCGCGTCAAAAGATGTTTTCACTATTTAAGTAAGATATCGGCCATAAATCCTTCTTAATTAAACATTTTGAGAAAAGAGATGATTTTGGGAGGAGGAAAGCTATAAATTGACTATATGACTTGCTTATTTGTGAAATTAGATTAGGGTGAGAGATTAATTTTAACTTGTTGAATTTAGATCATAATTATCTTTCATTTACTTGATATTATAAATATTTAGTGTAAATTGAACAAGTGCATAATGATTGTTTACCAAATTATGAGGAATTTAATTTGAAAAAGTGCATATAGTGTTTGACCTCTTGAATCATTGTTGTTGGAGATGTGTTGATTGCTTGAGAACAAGTAATGATTTAAGTGTAGGGATTTTGATAAGTGACTAATTTACGTAATAATTGAATGACATTTTATGATATTTTTAGTCACTTTGGTTATATTATTGGAAGAAAATGAATCATTTTGGCTATAATTGGTGAAAAATGTTCTTAAGTGATTAAATGAGATTTTATCACTTTTTACTTGCATTTTGTACTTTTTTGACAGTTTTGACATATTTGCGTATTTTGGCTATAACTTGAGTTACAGTGATCGAATTGAGATGATTTTTGAATCAATTTGAAGATAAGAGATAGATCTTACAACTTTGGTGAAACATCAAAATCCAGTTCTAACGTTTTCCAGGTCAAAAAGCCGAATTACAGTAGCCAATTTCTATTGGTCGAAACTGAAATAGGGCATTGAGCAGTTAACGGTATTTTGGTCATTTCTCATCCTACACAAATCCAAATGAGGTGATTCTTGATGCATTGGAAATCTAACTCAAAGGGATACAAGTTTTATGTTTTGGTCAAGAGTTAAATCAACTTCTATCATCAAGAAAAATTCAGTTGAAATTGAGGCAAAATCGGAGTCGAGATGGAAATTGAACAGAAAGTGCACAAAAAGTCACTGTAGTAATCCGGCCGGAACTTGGCCGGATTTTTGGCCCGATTGTGGTCAGAAAGGCTGCTCTTTACGCGGAGAACTTGTTTTCAACTCCAAAAAGTCACAGCTATACTAGACATGTGAGAACCCACTTTGCAGCTGTAAAAGGGAGGTGTAAACCTCATTCCTTGACCACCTTTTGCCTTTATATAGCCAAAAATAATTGCAAGATCGAGAGACATACGAGAGAAAACTTGGGAATGCAGAAATGTAGTGTTTCCATTTCTGAATGTTTAGATTAGTTTAGTATAGAGTAGTATAACTCATCTACTCTTGTATTTTGGCTAGATTAGGATAAAGATGTAGATGAAAAAGGAGGAGTTGAAACTCAAGTGACATGGGTTATCTCTTCTCCAACTCTTTATCTTTTGTATTGGATTCTTAAGTATGGTTAATATGCAAGTTCTGGATTTATAGTTATTAGGTGTCTCTAAAGTTTATACCTTGAATTTGGTTGAACTTTCTATGATTGTTAGTGTTTATTATTTGGTTATTTGATGCTATTATTTGAGCAAGTTATTTAGCACTTTAACTCTTTAAATCATGATTAATTTGGTACCATTGATTGTGCTTATCTAAGCTGTTGTTTCTGCAATGAAAATTGAGATTTAACACTGGTTCAAGAAGTGCTAAACATAGGGAGTACACTCACGAGAGTAGAGGTACACCTATGTGGTTTTAGTGATTCATTTCATGTAATTTCATTTGAAGAAATGAACTTGTAGTTAATTTCATAACCATGAGAATATGTATAGATTAGTTATGAGTATAATTGATTCATTACGAAAGTAAGATTCATATGCATAAGGAAATTACACGATAGTTAGCCTAGATAGTAGTACTCAATGATCCAAATATGGCACTTGTATGAGTAGTTAGGGATGCCATAACCTAAGGAGATTCATTTGTTATTTTCTTGAATAAGTTTAGTAGGTTTTACTTGTTATAATTCATTGATAATTTAAATAATAGAGAAGTTTAGTAGTGTTGGTAATTGTTCAATCTTTCTCGTGTGATTGACCCGATATATACCCTAAACTACTAGTTGACTTATATACTTGCAGTGAAACGAGTGTATTTCAGATTTTTTAACTTGTATGTATATCAAAAACCCATCAATACTCTTTTACTCTAAACCAATATTGTACAAACAATGTCGCTGAGTACCAAACTCTTATACTCGGACTTGAAATAGCTGTCGACATGGAACAGCTGGAACTTGAAATCTAATGTGACTCTCAATTAGTGGTTAACCAACTCTTGGGAAGTTATGAGGTCAAAAAGTTCGTATCACAAATATGCAACACGGCTCATGAGTCGGCTTGGGGGTACAAGTATTAAGCATGTTTCTAGAAGAGAAAATAAGCAAACTGACGCATTAACTGTGCTTGCCTCTTCATTTACCATGCCAAATCATGTGATACAAGTTCGCGTATGTCAAAAGTGGGTGGTTCCACCATTATGTGATGATGAAGATATTGAAGGAGGCAACGCTCATGTGGTCTCAATTTATGAAATTGATAAAGAAAATTGGAGACAACCTCTCGTTGATTATCTCAAGTATAAAAAATTACCTGAGGAGTAACGTAGGAGAGTTGACATCCATCGTCGTACCCCTCGTTTCATCTTTTACAAGGATACACTATACCGAAAATCATTCGAAGGTGTAATTTTTACATTGTCTGAGTGAAGACGAAACATATCGGGTAATGCATGAAACACATTTCGGAATGTGTGGAGTTCATCAATTCGGTCTCAAACTGCATTTGCAGATTAAAAGAATGGGTTACTATTGGCCTATTATGATCAAAGATTGCATAGAATATTCTCAAATGTGTCAATCTTGTCAATTTCAAGCAAATTACATTCATCAACTACTTGATCCATTACATCCGACTGTTGTTTCTTAATCTTTTGAATGCTTGGGGTCTTGATGTTGTGAGGCCATTACCAAAGTCGTCCGGTCAACATTTATATATATTGGTTGCAACTGACTACTTTTCTAAATGGGTTGAAACCATACCACTCAAGTAAATTAGAAAGGAAGATGTGGTCAACTTTATTCGTGTGAATATTATTTACCGTTATGGAGTTCCCGGTACATTATCATTGATAATGGAAAATCCTTCTCCAATAGCTTGATGGGTAAGTTGTGTGAGAAATTTAATCTCAAACAATGTAAGTTCTCCATGTATAATGCCCATGCCAATGGTCTCGCAGAGGCATTCAACAAAATTTTGTGTAACTTGTTGAAGAAAGTGGTGGCCAAATCAAAAAAGAATTAGCATGAAAGGATAGGCGAAATTCTTTGGGTTTATCATACCATATATCGAACTCCAACGCAAGACGCACTATATGCCTTAGTCTATGGTGTAGAAATTGTTCTGCCCCTTGGGCAACAAATTTTTTCTTTAAGAACTGCTATCCAAAAAGGGCTCACAGAGGAAGAAAATGTTCACTACATCTTGAAAAATTAGAAGTTTTAGATGAAAAGAGATTGAAGGCCCAACAAAATCTTGAATGCTATCAAACTCGTCTCTCTAGAGCCTTTAATAAGAAGGTTCGGCGCCGCTCCTTTCAAGTCGGGGACATGGTACTTACCGTTCGAAGGTCAATAGTTATGACTCATTATACTAAAGACAAATTCATCTTCAAATGGGATGGGCCATATGTTGTTCGAAAAGTCTATACAAATGACGCGTATAAACTGGTAGACAAAGATGGCGTAAAAGTTGGTCCTATAAATGAAAAATTCATGAAGTTATACATGCCATAGAAACAAAAAAAAATGAAATACTCCATGACGCATGAGTCTAAACTACATGTTACTCCAGACCTGTATGAGCTAAAACTGTGGATAGCAACCACCAATAGTGTAGCACGTGATTAAACAGTTGAAACACTCCACCAAATATAAGGTGGTAAACAAATAGATGCTCTAGACTCGCATGAGTTAAAACTGTGGATAGCAATCACCAATAGTGTAGCACGTGGTTAAACTGTTGAAATACTCCACCAAATCTAAGGTGGTAAACAAATGGATACTCCTGACTCGTAAGAGTTTAAACTGTGAACAGTAGAAATTACGTGTGATTTAATTCTCTTTTGGGATACGTAGGCAGTTTAGAGGATAACTTCTAAGTTCAGTTACAACCCTATAAAACTAAAGTTTTTGCCCAAATGATTCCTTAATGCAACGAAAAAAAAAGAACTTTTCTCTTTAGGACAGTTCAAATTATTTTGCAGCATGCACTTGAAAGTGTGTTGTTCAGATTATCAAGATTATTTGGACATTTATCTTTCAAGTGTGATCAAAATTAGACAAAGATGGAATTATTTATATTGCAGTTGATAGTCTAAAATGGTGGCTATTGAAAGAATAAGGAAAAACGAGGACGTCTGCAAGAATGTGATGAAAAAGAAGAAAAAGATCAAGTTTCATTATGAAATGTTTGTGCTCATAGTTACACGCTTTGAGTGATTAACAAAAGATGAATTTGGAACAAAGTAAAAGATTGCAAACTATTGCTAGAATTCAAATGACGACAGCTTCTTTCGGTTGCTTTCAAGTAATACTTGCATTTTGTCCAAGGTTTGGCTCTCCTCAGCAAGTAAGGGCGGGGAATTCTCAATCTTTCGAATTTCATTTCATAAGTCGACCATCATGCCTTGCACTCGGATAAGCTCATCTTGCTCTTCTCATAACAGTGAAAAGCGTCCTCTTTCTTATGAGTATCCAAGAACTCAAGTCGCTTGCTCCACTCTAATTTTCTCGCGATCAATCTTTTTAAGTTTCAACATGTACTTTGAGATTTTTTCCGCTTGTTGTTTTTCCTTACACTAAGCATCTCTAAGATGTTGGGTGGCCGTAGAAAGCAACTCATTATATGATTCAATTGAAATTTTATTTGAAAGAGAAGATTTCACTATGACGTAACGAGTTACATTTACAAAGAAAGCCTTTAAAAAGTCTTGCAAATTTAAGATATCGATGGTATTGAAACTTTGCATTTCCTCCATGATTTCGTTTACTTTCATTTCAAAAGCAGGCATGCGCTCCAGGGCTGTTTGAGATATCATGACTCTCAAGTTATTCCACAGCATTTGAATGTAGTCTCGACGACATGTTGAGATCACATTTTGGGAGCAAAATTCAGACACTTGAGGTGCCCTTGGTCACGATGGTGGATCGAAGACTTAGAGTTTCTTTTTGGCTGATGGAGTCATATGTTCTGTCTTCTGTGGAATGATTTGCTGGATCGCATTTTCATCCTCTATCGCTTTTTTGGAATTCTCACTAGCATCTTTTTGTTGGGTAGAACTGATCACTTGTTTGGCCAAAAGTTCAAATGCAGTAGGTTCTTCAACTGATACTTGGCTTGGTTCTCTATCATCAATGAAGATCAAGTCTTGTTCATCCAACTGTAGGAAAACGTTATGAGACAAATCATGAATATGAAATTAACGCGCAAATTTCAAATGCTAAATTAAAGAAGGCAAGGAGGGTCTTTACAATATTGACACGACTTATACCAGGCACAGATATATTCGGAATGTCTTTAAAGAGTTCTTTAGGATCTAAACCAATATCATCCAAAGTGAGAGTCATTACCTTGGACTTCTTGTGCTTCCAATGCTGGTCCGTGCTAGTGGATTACTCATCTCCTCATCAAAAGGTTCGCTCCTCTTCTTCTCATGTGAATTGCAAGAATCATGATCAATAACTTTCACAATTTTTGAAGGAAGATGAAATGGAGTACCTTTCGAAAATTCTTCATTAGGAGTAAGGTTCTCAGGGGTAGCAGCCTTGTTGTTTGAACTCTTCAAAATTTCCTTCTCGCTTCTCACAATTTTTTGCTTCATCTCAAGACTATTGCTAACCTTGAAAGGATTGTTCAGGTTTGCAAGTTCCTTTTCTTTTGATTTCTTCTACTCCCCATTTGATTGGACATTCTTAATCAAAGTATCACGCCTTTTAAGGAGATGGTCATCATGCACTATAGACCACCATGTTTGAAAATCTAAAGGTGTGTGCTTGGTAGCATTCAAGGGATAGTTGGAAAAACACACCTTTGACTATGCTTTATTGCGAATAGCAGTGCGCCAAAATATTCGACTCAAGTCATAATTTGTGGAACAAATATCTACTCCAAATTCCTGTGGGGGAACTTGATAAAATCCGAATTGCCGCGCGAACCTGTATGGACTTTATGGCTCAACAAGGAAATCTCTTCAGCGTGCAAAACTAAGTAATTTGAGTAGGCATTAACAAAATAATTTAGTTTTGGATTCACTAACTTGCCATCATCAACAAAAGTTCATTTTGATTCTTCACAAAAGAAGTTGTCCCCCAAATTGCTTTGTCTCCTTAATGAATGAGGTCACGAGCATTGTTTTTGTCGAAATATTGTGCGCCACCCTCTCCAGAATAATTGGTCGTTGTTGGTCCAGACATGGTATTTGGAGTTAAATAATGGGTAGAAAAATAACTCATTAGCCAAGCATATACGTAGTGCACCAGAAAAGCCACGCGCGCGCACACCCTAAGGTTGATGAATTTGAAATTTTGTTGAGTCCGCGATAGATATTTAGCAAGATAGGAATAGTAAGGCAAGTCTTACGGCCAGCAGCCATCATACTAGTCATTTTGAAAGTAGATGGCCTAATATAGTAGAGGTCCTCATCTGGTAAAGTAAAGACACAGAGCCAACAAGATATAAATGCTGCAAGATAGGTTTCTTCTCGCAAGTGAAGTTTAACTCCGATGGTATCAAATATACCATTGTCCTCACTTGAAAACTTGCGTGGTTGTCCAATTTCTCCATCCGGATTTTGGGTCGCTTGAACACGAGATGCCCTCTTTATCCTTCTCTGCTTTGGTTTTGAATACCTGATTTTGCCTTTAAACCAAAAGTTAATTCATTGGATAGTCGAAATTTCATGTCTATTGATTTCTCCATGTTGAAGATGGTGGAGGGTAGCGAACAAATACTCACAACTTTGTGGAATATACCTTAATTTCTTTTCATTAACTCCAGTTAGTTTCTCTGCGCATGGGATAACCCTTTCATAGATACCCCCGATGATTGGAAGTCCTCCTAATTTGTGCAAATCCCAAAGTGAGAGAGACAATTCTCCGGCAGATGTATGTAAGGTATTAGTGTTCAGGCACCATACCTCGTAGAATGCCCTAAGTACATGAGAATTCCTATCGTATGTGAAGAGCGAAACATATAAGGCGTCAAACAAGTGATTTTCACAGAGCACTTGTTTACTCCTTCCGAGAATATCTTCCAACCACTCCCAATAATTCTCGACATAATTAAATGCACCACTAAGTCTCAAGGAAGGACCCCAGTGTGCATCTCCGCCTATGATCCGCCTGCCAAGGGTTTGAAAAGGAGTTGTCCTGGCTCCTTATCATGAATAAGGGATTTTAAGGAGTGAACTTTCGTGCCATCATCTTGAGAAAGTTCGAGTGACCAATCCTTCAACTCTGGGTACTGGTGAGAAGGCCACTTACCAGAGTAAATTCCTTGTATAGAGAGTTGCACCAATAATTTCGTTCCTTTGTCACCAAAGTCATCATAGTTGTCAACGATAAGGAGATATTTTTCGTTTGAAAATACGACTTCCTTGAAGATCGCCATTGTATCAAGATCAAACTGCAACAAAAGCAAGAAAGAGAAAATTTGGTTAAAATAGCATGACCGAAAATAGTAAAAGGATTTCGCGAGTTTTGGTGAGCTCTCATTGAAGTGGGTAATCGCGCCTCTTTCTTTGTACTCTTCAAGCCATACTAGGCTCTCGTGGCTAGTATGCACCAATAATTTCGTTCCTTTGTCACCAAAGTCATCATGGCTGTCAACGATAAGGAGATACTTTTCGTTTGAAAATATGACTTCCTTGAAGATCGCCATTGTATCAAGATCAAACTGCAACAAAAGCAAGAAAGAGAAAATTTGGTTAAAATAGCATGACCGAAAATAGTAAAAGGATTTCGCGAGTTTTGGTGAGCTCTCATTGAAGTGGGTAATCGCGCCTCTTTCTTTGTACTCTTCAAGCCATACTAGGCTCTCGTGGGAGTTTGCGGTTGCACCTTCTTCAAATTTTGGCTGCACCATCTCTTTTGTACTTCTCAAGCCATAATAGGCTCTTATGGGAGTTTGTGGTTGCACCTTTTTCAATTTTTGATGGCACCATCTTTTTTGTATTTCTTAAGCCATGATAGGCTCTCGTGGGAGTTTGCGGTTGCGCCTTCTTCAAATTTCTTGGTTGCATCTTCTTCATGTACTCCTCGAGCCATAATATGGCTCTCGTAGGAGTTTGTGGTTGCAACTTTTTCGAGTTAGGTGTCCACCATATATGTTGTAAAAAGGGATCCTCCTTTCATGTCACCAAAAAAAAAAAAAATTGGCATTGACAAGAAATAAAAGCCATGGAGTAGGTGAATTACTTAAGTACTCCAAGTGATAAAATCCCCGACTGTAGAATCACGGCCGCAATTGAGGTGAAGATGCAGCTTTATTTGCAAACCGAACTATATATATGAGAAAAGGGTATCAATTTGCCTTTTCTAATAGATGTCAATACAAGGTACAACTAGAAAATAAAAAAAAAAATCCATCGACAACAAAATTTTGCCTTGTTTTGCAAGAAGGGACATTCAAGCGAAAGATATGGTGCATGACATATGTTGCTCTAATCGATTAGCAACAGTGTGAAATTGCATGCAAAATAACAATCGAAACTTGAAGTGGTTATGTCACTAAGTTTCGTTGGAGCTATTTGGCAAGTAGTTGAGATACTTTAAAAATGCATGCAATTTTCCAGCGGTAACAAGTGCACAAAAATGGGATTTGCAGCGACAATAAGAACAAAAGAAGTTAACAGAAGATTGTGACATGCAATATGTCTATGGAGCTAAAAAGGAACTGTAGATCCTTTTGTAATATTTGATGAACAGCACAGCAAATTTGGCACGAATTTTGTGAGTGGTGGTGATTTGGAAAATTTTGAGATTAAAACTAAAGGAAGGCTCGACGATTATCTCAGCGGTGTAAAGAATTTTTCTGGTTTGTTCTTTCCCCACGATGCCGCGATTTATCTAGCTGTACTTAAAGCCGTAAGGGATCTTATTGGTTTCTTTTATAGAGCTCAAACCATGCAATAAAAAGGGCAAATCAAAGTTCATTTGGAAATTGCAAGAATTGAGTATTACGGAATTGGTTTCCAAAAGCTGGCCAGTTCATAGCTTCCAATTGTTTACAAGTTGATTTTAGCAGTTGTTAGTTTGCTATAATGGTGCTTGGATGAATGTTCGGTCTAGGCAGTAGACCAATTTTGATTGGCACATGGTCTTGGAAGTAATTAAAGGTCAGAAGGAAAGTGAGCAGTCCAATGTCCAAGGAAATTGCCTAAATTCTTCACCGCTTGGTAGTTGGTTTTGGCAATTATCAATTCATTGCAAGTGCCCAATTTTGATACCTGCCAGTTTAACGTCTCTTGGAAAATAAATGGAAATGGTTGAAAGTTGCATGCTTCTAATTCTTTTGGAGTGAACAACAAACAACAAGGAAAGTGGTCTCGTGACTCTGTAAGGGATCCAAGCCACGGACATTGTGATTCCACCAATTCGGTTTAGCAACATTATAAGCCTACAAAGCAAAATTTGGAAGCTACAAGTTTCGACAAGTGTACTTCTTTAAATCAAGTTTAAGAAATCAATTCCAATTTGCTTGTGAATAGGATTCGGTAGCCATTGATTTTGTTTCCTGGTTTGAAACCTCATGCAAGGTGGTGAAAGTTAACATGTTTGGTTGGCGATTGCCTAAGTTGAGAATGTTCCAAATATTTGTGGCTTTCCATGTAAGACATCATGACCATGAAGACATTGTACTTGGATAATTCTTATACGTTTGCATTTGGGAGTTACGAGACTCATAGGAAGGTTACTTGAGGTTATTCTCTGAATAAAATAATGTTCCTAAGAGAATTACAAGTTTCCTTATTGATTGGCTTCCTAATTGCATTCATGAAGCCGTGGAGAAAAGGCTAGGAAATATAGGAATCTTCAGACTGGTTCCTCCACTTTCCAAGCTTATCTCTTGCGGGTTATTGAAAGAATAGAAATTGCCAAATATTCTCTCATTCAAGAACTAGTATGCTCCTTCAGAAAAAGAAAAAAAAATACTCGAGGCTGTGATCTTGTCGTAGTGGATCACAAATCTTGTTTCTTTACTCAATTGATTATGGGTTTCAAAATTGATCCATCAAATTGATCTGTCGAGAAATTTCTACTGGAATGCTGTCTAGGAGCAAGACGGTAAATACTTCAAGTTCCAGTTTCAACCCTTGGCAAGCAAGTCCTCAACTGAACCTTGAAGTGGGGGCATTTGTAGACAAAGAAATTTTATTTAATTTATTTAGTCGAGATTTATTAAATTAATCTTGATTAAATTAATTTAAATTATAGAAGTCCATTATGTTTTGAACTGGCAAATTGGGCAAATATTATATGGGCTATTAAATCAAATTAAATCTGTAATGTCCATTTAAATTGAAGTGAATTAACTGATTTATTAATTCACAATGGACTATTTGGGTTGGCCCATTATTTAAGCCCAAGTTAAATGGGTTTCTTGAGTTACAAGTTATCCAAAAAATGCAGGAAGGTTCTCAAGGATTTTTTTCATTAAAACCTAGCCTACATATTTTGTCTATAAATAGAGGTCTTCTCTCAAGGCAAATATATAAGAAAAATCCCTAATTTTCGGAGAAACTCTGTCAAATTCTCTCAAGAGTTTTCTTCCTCAAATCCCAGTCCAAATCAAGTCAAACAAAATCCTCCTGTTATCGGTGTTGAAGACTTGAAGTTCCAAGTATTTGACGCTACCATTAAATCAATCGTTTTCTACGCCGAAATTGTAGGAAACACTCTTTCGATCGGAGAATAAGCTTTTTTGGACCCTTTGATTAAACTCATTCGAAGAAAAGAATCAGGGGATTAAATTCTTCGATTCAAGAACTTTAAGAGATTGTAACTCACTTATTGTTTGATTTAATAAATTCAATATTTGTGCAAGTTTTCTTGTCTTTTATTTTAGGCAACAAAATTTATGCATACACACACATTTATTTGTATAGATATAAATACAATCCTTTGAAACAGCATGCATGCACATATATACATATTTATATTTAAGGAATATATGGCAAAACACTATAGAATAAACAATATGTGTGGTATTCACCTTCTTGTAAATCACAATAAGTTTTACATGATGTGTAATATAGTGAAGTTAAAAATTTTTTTAAAAAAAAGATTGAAAGAAGATTTCAGTTAGCAATGTAGTGAATTTAAAAATTAAAAAAAAAAGATTGAAAGAATCTTTGGAAGCATACATGCATGTAGACCAACTTTAAAGTTTTAGTCAATTTTCTATTTTTATCCATTTATTTTTTATTGTTGTATTTGCAGGTAATAAAGATATTTCCTTTTTTATTTGTTGTATTTTTCGCTTAATGTATTCATTAATCACAGTGATGCTGTTTAATGTATTCATTAATCATAGTGATGCTGTTTGTACTAACTTATGCAAAAAATTTTATGGGTATTTAAATTTTTTATGGAAATTTTAAACTTTTATTCTTTCATCATTTAAAAACTTAGATAAGCATTTAGTGAATCATGTGTTTCAATAAACTAACATATTAATTTCTTTTTTTTAACGCTATTAATTGCTTTGAATAATTGTTTTCATAGTTAACATATTAACCTTTTTGCCAACAAATATTTGTTCGTTCATTTATGGTAGCCCGTTTTTGCAAATGATAACCCTTCATTTTTCTGGATGGTAGTTTATATGTTGTATTATTTCTACGCCTTCATCTTCGAGTGGCACTCTGCAAAGAAACTTTCTGGTACATTATACCTTGCATAAAACTTTCTTTACAGATCATGTTACCTACATCAGGAGGTTTAATTATCTGTTGATCTTTATATTGTACCTTGCATAAAACTTTACTCTACATAAATTTGTATCGTGCTTTGCTATATGAACACAATCTCCTTCGCTGTTAATTCTGTTGCTTTTGCTTTTATAATTATTCATATCCGTTCGCTCATATAATTCTGTAATTCTTAGTAATCTCATGTCTCTTTTATTTTGTGTATTTTTTAAAAAAGAATTTAGTATCATGGTATCAATGGTTAGAAACAAGAAACTATTATCTCTGAAGACCAATGCTTTGACATAAAGCACACGCCAAAAAAACAAAATGCATCTGCTCACATGCTTGCTGAGGAAGGAGAATCACAAAATCAAAACAGGAAAATTAAAAAGATACCTAAAAAAGTTTCTCTCACTATTTATGAAAACTTTTGCCTTGAATGAAACTTAGAGAGAGAGAAACATATGTGTAGCTATGTCTTTTTTTTTTTTTTTTTAAAAAAACAACAACAAAGAAAGAAAGCTTTGAACCCTCGAAGGAAAAGACAAAGATCACAATCCATCATCAAATACAATGGTGCCAATTTGCTCTCTTGATTCTGGTCTTCAACGAACAGACTATTTCAAACTGTGACTCTGGTCTCTTCACTCTGGTCTCCAAATTATCTGAGCAAGATATCTCCAAATTATTTTAAAAACAGTATTGACTTTCTTGACATAAACCTTGATTTCATGACACATTAGTAAAGAAACAAATTATGAAAAAATCTGGCAACTAGTTAATTTAAGTAATTGTATTGAATTAAACTATTTGTACTTGAAGTAAATAGTCTTGATTGAATTAACACGAGTTCTTATTGTTGGTTTTGATATCAATAAGACTCGAAGGCAACATGATCCTTCTTTATTACCAAATTCTAAACAGATTTTAAGTTTAATCCAAGATATTTGATTGAATAGGGATGACAATCTAAATCAATTACTACATGGGAAGCACAAATAGTTTAAATAGTCGATAGGCTTGATGAGAACATTATATGATGGTAACACATACTAATCCATTAAATTTAATTTATGACAGATTACGTCAACCCATTTCCAAAGACGAGGAAATAAATTCTTTTGATTTTACCTCAGAAGCCGAAAGGCGGTGCACTCATATAGAAACTTAGTTCCCCTTCACCAAATTTCCTAATCAGTCATGGAACAAGAATTGCATTAGATGATGTCTTATATAAATAAAAATAAATATTTGGAAGCTAAAACTAAAAAAAAAAAAAAAAAATCTCACACAGCAAGTAGTATGATCCTGCTCTTTCGAAAAGGAAAAAAGAGATATTAAAAACACAAAAGAAAATATCGATTCATGTTGGTGAAGCTTATCAAACTTGAGATTGGAACTAGGTGTTAAGAAAAAGAGAATTCCAAGAACCCTAAGTTGAAAATTAAAAGAGAAAAATCGGAGGAAAAAGTAAAAGGAGAAAAAGAGTACCTGTGGATATTAATTAAAGGCACATGGCTTATTTTATCATAATCTTCTCCTTGTTGACCATTCTCTATCCTAACTCTATTGTTGAATTTTTCTGGCATTTCCAAAAGAGATATCTGTTTTAGATTGGTTAAACATCTCAACCCATCTGGAATCATTTCCAACTTTGTACAGTACTCAATCCGTAAACCTGAAAGCTTAGGCATGATCATCCACTTTCCACCGCTTTAAGTTACCCAAAAAATGAAGTGCGAGATGTTTTAATTGGGGAAATCCAATTGAGTGGCAGATCATTTCTTGGCCCAGAAAAGAATTTGGCCCAAGTTCCAGTATTCTTAGGTTAGGAAGCTTCTCGAGTGTTCCCATTGGGTCTTCCTCAATATCAGTAGTATGCAGCTTTAATTGAGTGAGTCCTGCAGGGTCAAGAAACATATGGGATTGGTAATCCGGTAACTTCTTGCATAAACTACGGTCAATCTCTAATTCGTGAATATTCCTACTAAACAACACCCTTGAAAGAACATCCAAACCCCTGTTGTTGTCATTCGAATTGTTGGAGTTGTGACGGGCTTTTTATATACGTACAAGTTAAAAAATCCGAAATACACCCATTTACTGCAAGTATACAGGTCAACTAGTAATTTAGGGTATATATCGGGTCGATCCCACGAAGAAGAGTGAACAATTACCAGTACTACTAAAACTTCTCTATTATTTAGACTATCAATGAATTATAAGGAATGAAACCTACTGAACTTATGCAAAATAACAAATGAAAGCTCCTTAGGTTATGGTATCCCTAACTACTCATGCAAGTGCTATATTTGGATCATTGAAAACTACTATCTAGGCTAGTTATGGTATAATTTCCTTATGCATATGAAACCTACTTTTATAGTGAATCACTTATACTTATAACTAATCCATACCTATTCTCATGGTTATGAAATTAGCTACAAGTTCATTTCTTCAATGAAATTACATGAAATGAATCACTTAAAACCACATAGGTGCACCTCTACTTTCGTGAGTGTACTCCCTATGTTTAGCACTTCTTGAACCAGTGTTAAATCTCAATTTTCATTGCAGAAACAACACCTTAGATAATCACAATTAATGGTACCAGATTAATCATGATTTAAAGAGCCAAAGTGCTAAATAACTTGCTCAAATCATAGCAATCAAATAGCCAAATAATACACATTAACAATCATAGAAAGTTCAACCAAACCCAAGGCATAAACTTTAAAAATACATATTAAACACAAAATCCAGAACTTGTTTATTAACTATACTTGGAATCAAATACAAAAGATAAAGAGTTAGAGAAGAGATAACCCATGTCACTTGAGATTCAACTCCTCCTTCTTCATCTCCATCTTCATCCTAATCTAGCCAATATACAAGAGTGGATGAACTGTTAACTAAACTATCCTACACTAAGAACAACGGAAGAGCTACATTTTTGCAGTCCAAAGCTCTCTCCCGTATGTCTCTCTCTTTTTGCAATGGTTTTGGCTATTTTATGATGAAAAGTGGTCAAGGAATGAGGCTTTACACTTTCCCCTTATAGCTGGTAATGTTTCTCACATGTCTAGCATTACATGTGACTTAGTGGAGGTGAAATTGAGTTTTCCGCGTAAAGGGCAGCCTTCTCTGACCACAATCCGGCCAGAAATCTGGCCAAGTTCCGGCCGGATTGCTAAAGTAACCTTTATGTGCAATTTTCAGCTCTGCTCCGATTTTGCCTCAACTTCAACTGAACTTTTCTTGATGATAGAAGCTGATTTAACTCTTGACCAAAACACAAAATTTGTAGCCCTTTGAGTTAGCTTTCCAATTCATCAAGAATCACCTCATTTGAATCTGTGTGGGCTGAGAAATGACTGAAATACCCTTTACTACTCATTGCCCTGTTTCAGCTTCGACTATTAGAAATTGGCTACTGTACTTCGGCTTTTGACTTGGAAAACCTTTAAACTGGGTTTTGATGTCTTCACCAAAGTTGTAGATCTATCTCTTATCTTCAAATTGGTTCAAGAATCATCTCAATCCGATCCCTGTAGCCCAAGTTATAGCCGAAATACGAAAATGTGTCAAAACTGTCAAAAATGCACAAAATCCAAGTAAAAAGTGATAAAAACCTCATTTAATCACTTAAAAGCATTTTTCACCAATTATAGCCAAAATGATTCATTTTCTTCCAACAATATAACCAAAGTGACTAAAAATAACATAAAATATCATTCAATTATTACGTAAATTAGTCACTTATCAACTCCCCCACACTTAAACCATTGCTTGTCCTCAAGCAATTCACACATAATCAACTACAATGATTCAAGAGGTGAAACAATATATGCACTTTTGTCAAATTTAATTCCTCAAGACTTGGGAAAATAATCATTATACAATTGTTGAATTTGCACTAAATACTCATAATATCAAGTAAAGGAAAGATAATTATACCCTAATTTTAACAAGTTAAACTTAATCTCTCACCCTAACTTAATTTCACAAATAAGCAAATCACATAGTCAATTTATAGCCTTCCTCCTCCTATAATCATCTTTTTTTTATTATTATTTTACAACTAAGAGGGATTTATTCACACTAATTTTACTTAAATAGTGAAAATGCCTTTTGACGCGAAAATCGACACTTTTAGGTGAAGATTTTCGGTTACTCAACATTTCACTTATTCAAGTTGCTATGCATACTCTTAATTCAAATACTTTTTTACGCGAATGTCGACATTTGTAGATGCCAACCCCCGGTTACTCGGTACGAGAATCATTGGAGTAGAACAATTTTTATTTACTTTTTTTTCTCTTTTTTTTATTTCTCTCTTTTTTTTTGTATCAGAAAATACACAGATTTTTCCTCATAAAATTAAATCAAAGGAGGAGTATAGCTTTTATTGACTATATCAATCACTTACTTGCAAAATTAAGTAAAGAGAAGAAATCTCATTAAACATGTAAAATTATAAGCATAATTTTCCTCACTTTACCAAATATACTTTCTAAAATGCAAAAATTCTAATTGCATAATAATAATTTTCAAGTTAAATGAGAACTAAATCTTCCAAAATACACATAAAGTTTCACAAATGGAAGAATTAAAACATTTAAAGTTGGAACAAATTAGCACTTTTTGAATGAAAATGCAAAAATTTGAAGAACTTTTGGGCCATAGTGAAATATTGGAAAAGAGTTTAGAAAAATTTTGACAGAGTTTTCCCTTATAAATGGATGAAAACTCCCTGCCAACAAACCCAATTTCAAGCAAATTATTCACATGGCAAATAATTCAAACACAATTCCAATATTTCTAAGCATTTAAATCCACAAAATATCATCACAAAGCACTAAAGTGCAAGTTCAAATATTTCCTCCTCCACACTTAAACTTCACATTGTCCTCAATGTGAGAAAAGGAAAATAAATAAAGAGTGAAGAAAATACTGCTCATTTGAACTTGCGCAATCCGAATCCATGGCCAAGTGATGAATTTCCAACCTTATTTGGGAAAGAATGGAGAGTTTAATTATTGCATCCTGGAAAAAGACAAAATCAAAACAAATCAATTTCTTAAGAATAAAAGGTTGCAATCAACAAGAAGAAAACATGCAATTCAAGGAAAAAGGGAAATGATCAAGCATGTGGAACCATACAATGTTCAAGGGATAAAAACATGAAATGAGCTAATCTTTACTAATCAAATATATGCATGAGTATCCAAGCAAAGGGAAGCTAATTTTACACAATAAACCCACCATCATGAACAAAGTAAGCTCCATTTATACATTTTATCATCAATGATCAAGTCCCCTCAAGTACAAAAGTAATCTCAAAATGGAGGCAAACACACCAAACCAAAATATAAATGACCTTCTTGAGAACTCATGAAATACTAAAAACCATTGAACCACAAAGATTATAAGTGCATTTATGAATTTCATCAATTAAGGCCATCTTCAATTCATCTCTTCTTTTAGATTTACCTAAGAATTCAAGAAATCATTCAACCAAGCACCTTTTCATTCATTAGGTAATCTAAATTATTCACATGAATATCAAAAACTCCCACTAAGCTAATTAAAATGCTACATTGGCCACTTAATATTTAACTTTGTCACCAAGCCAAATTAAGCATAAAACTAACAAGAATTCACCAAATAAATACAATAAATGCAAATCACAAAATTTATTTATCACTAACAATCACCAATAGCATCAATAAGCTCAAATAAATATACCTAACTTCCCATAATAAAAATTGCCCAAAAATAGAAAATATTCAATCATGGCAAAATTCAAATAACAAAGTTAGGTGAAGAATTGTTACCTCAAATTGGTTTGGTGATGTTAAGTGATGAATATGATGTGAAAACCCCCAAGAAACTCACTCCAATTTGATCCCAATTGAGTGATTCAAGAAGATACAACCCTAACTCATGGTAAGCTTGACACCACTTTAGAGTTGTTTTTGAAAGAATATGAACTATGAAATTCACTCTAGAGGATGGGAGAAAGTGATTTGGTGAAGGTTATTTGAAGATTAAATGGTGAAAAGTGGTGTATTAGTGAGTAGTGTGTGTTTGAGGTGTTAGTGTGTGATTGGGGTTGAAGAAGAAGGGAGAAAAATTGTGAGGAATCCGTGAAACGGATTCATCTTACACTGGTTACTGTTCATAATCCGGCCAGAAATTGGAGGGATTTGTGGAGGGATTGCTGGAAGGATTCTGGGCAGATTTTTTTTTTTTGCTTCTGCATATCCGGCCAGTTTATGGCCGGATTTCCGGCCGGATTATTGGCCGGATTGCTACAGTGTTTTTGTTTTTTTTTACAATCCGGCCAGGTTTTGACTGGATTTACGGTCGGATTCTGGCCAGTGACCCCGAAAAATTTTTTCTTTCTCCCCTGACTATCCGGCCTTCAATCCGGCCAATATTTGGCCGGATTTATGGCCGGATTTGCTGCAGAAAAATCTGTTTTCTGCAGTTTTTCCTCCAAATTTGCTTGGCCAACCTTCCGCATTCCACCTACTTTCATGTTCTTTGAATAAAATCCAAGTTTAACATTGGAAATGTATCCTTCTAACCCAAATACACTTGAGAATACATGATCATGCATGAATATAACTTTAACATGAAACACTTTAAATGCATGAAATGCAGCAATTGAATATGAAAACTCCCTTTTTGCCTCAATATAGACACTTTTGTCATTGAAATCATTTGCATGAACCCTTGCCATTGCCATCTATAAAACACACAAAAACACTAATTAAACAACTTAAACTTACTAAAAATAAGAAATCGTTGGGTTGCCTCCCAACTAGCGCTCTTTTATAGTCATTAGCTTGACTATATGACCTCATTATCAAGCAGGTTTAGTTAACGAATAATCCACCATTTTAGGCCTTGGTGGATCATTAAATGATGACTTTATAGCAAAAGCCACATAATCTAATAATGTGAGAAATGGAAGTAACTTACCTATCCCAAGTGTTTCATAGATATTACCTTGAATATGCATCACTTGAGAATTCACCAAAGGAACATCTACATAGCTTTCTTGGGCTATAATACCTTTAGAACCTATACAATCAACACATTCCTCAAGAGCAGTGAAAAATGAGTCGTTAAGGCTCACCTCTTGAGGTTCAATGTTAGCTCCAAAAGTACTATCTTGTGAAATGGACCTTTCCTCATTGAAACACAAATTGGATTCATCATTTGGATCAAAATGCAACCCATTTTCACATACAACATCTCCACCATGCATGCTAGGATCACTTTGCAAATTATTAGAAGAAATAACTTCACACAATACATTCAATTGCTCATGTATTCTACCAAAGTGAGAAGCTAATTCATCTATTCTTTCCTCAATCCTATCAAAACGATCGGAAGTTGCAATTGCTAGCTTTTCTATTACTAAATCAAATTGATTAGAAAAATTTTCTACAGCTAGCTCCCAAGATGCATTAGAATCATTAGCTAATGGTTCATTTTCTAATTCCCAAGGTAGAGGTGCATTAGCTAACTTCTCTATTGCTAACTCCCAAGATGATTTTGATTCATATTGGACACTTTCAGGTTGGTAATCATAAAAATACGGATAATCACTATATGCACATTGATTATCCCAACCATAAGCAGGAGAATTGCTCCAATTAGCACTGTATTGATCAAAACAAGGATTGTAATACTCTAATTCATCATAGTAATATACATTTTGTGCTTGTCTACATGTATTAGTAGCATGATAACCTCCACACAAGTCACAAATCACATGATAAGAATTAAAAGCATTAACATACCTCCCTTGCTCAATTCATGCATAATTTTGTCCATTTGAACTTGTAACATCATAACATCAAATTTAGCTTTTAAGCACCTTAAACCATCTTCAAAAGACATACCTTCAGTAATTTCTTGGTTACCTCTATTGAAGGAGCTTTGCACTTGGTAACCATCCATTGCCAAACTTCCACTTTTCAAGCATTGTCCTCCAAATTGAGCTACGCTCCTCATTACCTAAAATTGCTTTTAAACAACTTAAAAGCAAAATTAGTAAGAAGAATAGGTGATAAAACAAATACACATATAAAACACTAAAATAACAGAAAATACATTCACACTATAACTAATAAAATGTCTAAACTAATAAAGTTGCTCTTCACACCGATATTGCCAAATCTTCCCCGGCAACGGCGCCAAAAACTTGACGGGCTTTTTATATACGTACAAGTTAAAAAATCCGAAATACACCCGTTTCACTGCAAGTATACAGGTCAACTAGTAGTTTAGGGTATATATCGGGTCGATCCCACGAGAAAGAGTGAACAATTACCGGTACTACTAAAGTTTCTCTATTATTTAGACTATCAATGAATTATAAGGAATGAAACCTACTGAACTTATGCAAAATAACAAATGAAAGCTCCTTAGGTTATGGTATCCCTAACTACTCATGCAAGTGTTATATTTGGATCATTGAAAACTACTATCTAGGCTAGTTATGGTGTAATTTCCTTATGCATATGAAACCTACTTTTGTAGTGAATCACTTATACTTATAACTAATCCATACATATTCTCATAGTTATGAAATTAGCTACAAGTTCATTTCTTCAATGAAATTACATGAAATGAATCACTTAAAACCACATAGGTGCACCTCTACTTTCGTGAGTGTACTCCCTATGTTTAGCACTTTTTGAACCAGTGTTAAATCTCAATTTTCATTGCAGAAACAACACCTTAGATAATCACAATTAATGGTACCAGATTAATCATGATTTAAAGAGCCAAAGTGCTAAATAACTTGCTCAAATCATAGCAATCAAATAGCCAAATAATACACACTAACAATCATAGAAAGTTCAACCAAACCCAAGGCATAAACTTTAAAGATACATATTAAACACAAAATCCAGAACTTGTATATTAACTATACTTGGAATCAAATACAAAAGATAAAGAGTTAGAGAAGAGATAACCCATGTCACTTGAGATTCAACTCCTCCTTCTTCATCTCCATCTTCATCCTAATCTAGCCAATATACAAGAGTGGATGAACTGTTAACTAAACTATCCTACACTAAGAACAACGGAAGAGTTACATTTTTGCAGTCCAAAGCTCTCTCCCGTATGTCTCTCTCTTTTTGCAATGGTTTTGGCTATTTTATGATGAAAAGTGGTCAAGGAATGAGGCTTTACACTTTCCCCTTACAGCTGGTAATGTTTCTCACATGTCTAGCATTACATGTGACTTAGTAGAGGTGAAATTGAGTTTTCCGCGTAAAGGGCAGCCTTCTCTGACCACAATCCGGCCAGAAATCCGGCCAAGTTCCGGCCGGATTGCTAAAGTAACCTTTATGTGCAATTTTCAGCTCTGCTCCGATTTTTCCTCAACTTCAACTAAACTTTTCTTGATGATAGAAGCTGATTTAACTCTTGACCAAAACACAAAATTTGTAGCCCTTTGAGTTAGCTTTCCAATTCATCAAGAATCACCTCATTTGAATCTGTGTGGGCTGAGAAATGACCGAAATACCCTTTACTGCTCATTGCCCTGTTTCAGCTTCGACTATTAGAAATTGGCTACTGTACTTCGGCTTTTGACTTGGAAAACCTTTAAACTGGGTTTTGATGTCTTCACCAAAGTTGTAGATCTATCTCTTATCTTCAAATTGGTTCAAGAATCATCTCAATCCGATCACTGTATCCCAAATTATAGCCGAAATACGAAAATGTGTCAAAATTGTCAAAAATGCACAAAATCCAAGTAAAAAGTGATAAAAACCTCATTTAATCACTTAAAAGCATTTTTCACCAATTATAGCCAAAATGATTCATTTTCTTCCAACAATATAACCAAAGTGACTAAAAATAACATAAAATATCATTCAATTATTACGTAAATTAGTCACTTATTAAGTTGATCTGGCCAAAATTACAGCTCTCGATTTTAAGTGAGCTAATGCACATGCATTCCAAGTTTGATATATGATTGATGATGTGAGTCCTCAAAATTTTTATGCACTGTTGCTTTGAAAGCTCTGAGATTCGATAATTTGCGTACATCTTCAGGATAGCAAAATCTGTTATGGAATGATTCAAGTATCTCTAGCTGCTTGCTCAATCGCAGCTTAGGGTGAGGGTCCTCCAAGTCTGGAAAATAAAGATATCTCAAATGTCCCAATTTCCATAGCACATTCGGGATTCTACAACGATGACTACTAGATAAATCGAGAGTTTCCAAGTACCTTAAATTGCCTAAGGAATATGGCAAGTTTATATGACACCTCAATCTCAAACATCTCAAATGGATAAAATTACCAACATATCTTAGAGGTGATTTGAGAAAACCACTTCTGGAGGTCATATCGAAGGCTAAAATTGCCAAAACTCTAAGCATCTTCAAATTCTTGACTTGGGACATTGTTCTCACCCCTGAAAAAATCTCCCAATTGTCTTGCAATGGATCACACAAGAATAAGCGAAGATGTTTAGTTTGTTCTTTTGGTAGAAAGTTGGGTTCAGAGATATCATCTGCATCCAAACGAAAGACCAAACCATAATGCGCATCAATTGCAGGAGGAGAATCTCGTGAAGTTCTTTTATCGACCACCTTATACAAATTCTCCTCTTTTGCCTTGACCAAGCATAGATCTCTCACAAGATCATGAAGCCGACATGACTTCAACCTTGTTACTGCATGCTTCCCCTCCTCATGTACTTCAATCTCAACCATGCATCTTTCTGCTAATTTTCCAAGTAACGCTCTGACAGGTTGTCAGCCTGTGCAATAATAAAAACCAGATCAACTAAAGTTAATTTTTGTAAATAGTGGTAAGCAGGGTCGAATCCACAGGGATTGGGAGTAACTGTTTCTTTTCAAAATTCAAACTAATAATGGGGGTGTTTTTGTGTAGAAGGTGACAATTAAAATAATTCAACTAAAATACAAAATAGTAAATTAAAAATTAAATGACAATTCACTAAAATCAAGGTAATAATAATTAAAGATCTAGCCAAAAAATAACTTCAGCAATGGTTCACCTAATTGATCATCGATGCACAAGCAATTCCAATTATTTATTAATAAACAGGTTATAACTACCAAACAAGCGATGACAGTCAACCCCTCCTTATTGTGTCGGTGATTAAGGTACGCCCGTTAATCACTACTCTAATTAAGAAATAATCCTAGGTACGCCCATAGGATTTAATTCCCCAATTGCCTTACGTATTAGAGGAGCCCTATTCTAATCAAATAACGCACTACCAGGGTTATTTCAGATTAGCCCGCGTATCCCCTTGACACAACCCTAATTGTGCCAGTTGTCACTTTTTAAGACAGTTAAACAATTACGGATATAAATGCCCTAATTGACAATAGATTATCAAACTAACTAATTATCCGGATCCAAGACAATCAATTAATCAAATAATCATAAGCACTGTAATCAAGGAATATGCGAATACCAAGAAATAAAAGGAAAAGATAAGATTAAACCGATCTCACAAATTTTAGGTGAATCAAAGCATCCGTTGTCCCTTGGTTAGACAAAGGGGATTTAGTTCATCCCGAATGCGAAAAACCCACGCAAAATTGAAACAACAGTCGCGGCCATCAATTGGGTAAATTCAATCCGTTGGACTACTGATGAAAAAGCAAAGCTACAGCAAGTGATTAAATGTCTTCCCATTGTTCCTGACATCCGAGCGAATAAAGCTCACTAAAAGACGAAAAGCTAGAGTCTAAGGCAAGATACTACAGAGCATGATTCCCGTCTCTCTAGCTCTTGCCGTACGTGAGCTTATATTTGCCCCAAAAGCTCCCCGTGGAAAAGTCAACACAAACCACTCAAAGGTTGTGCTCATTCTCTGCGGCGGCCCATCCCACGAAAAAGAAACCCTCCATTCGCTCCTTCCTTCGGCAATTTACCAAATTGGGCATAAGCTTTTCGTTTTCCAAAAATGCCCCTGGGATTGGCTTTGCTACTCGGACTCCTTTCCTGTCAAATTAGTACTTATTATCATATTTTCATTCTACTCCCTGAAATAAATACAAAATACCAAAAGTGAGTAGAATCTAACAATTAATCCACATCGGGTCAGGTAATAGGGGAAATTAATAATAAAATAAACGGTAAAATTGCAACCTATCAATTCCCCCCACACCTAAACCATACTTGTCCTGAAGCATAAGAACAGCAAACAAGCACCAATATTTGACAATGGTCATTACTCCATCTCCCATATTGCCAATATACCAGGTAAAACATATATCAAGCATCAGTGGTCAATACCCAAGAAACATCACCCCGATTAACTTCTAAACCACAAACTCCTTCAATTCCAGATTAACTAATCTAAGAAAAAGGAATGGCGCACACATTTATCAGCAAATGGTCCAAATATTAACCAAAATCTCAACATTAAATCCATAAATCGGCAAGCTGACTTTTATCACACATTAACACAACCTTCACTTTTTTTCTTTTTTTTCTTTCATTACTTATTTGTTCTTCTCTTTTTTTTTTTTAAAGATAGCACAAAAGACTTAGTCTCTAGCCATTGGAATCTTTTGACGCGAACTCCGACATTTTTTAGATGAAGGAGCCCGGTTACTCAACTTCTATCGCTATACGACCACGTACTCATAAGAATTACTACCTTTTGACGCGAGAATCAATACTTTAGGTGAAAACCCCCGGTTACTCAGTAGTAACTAATAGCGGAGTACTGTCAACCTTTATTCACAGCCAAATTTACATCAGCTAGTCTCATTTTCAAACATGGAGAACTAAGGTTAATAACCGGACCAATTCACATGAAAATGCCAATAATCATTCCCTATGCCTAGGAAAGTTAACCAGAAATTACAAAAGTCACACAGCCTTCGATATTCACCAAAGAGATATTCTTAGACTCAACCACGTCCACTTGATACACTTTCATTATTAAATTTTGGCAATAGTAGAAATAGAGGCAACAATCCAACATCAAACCTTGGCATGCACATACGAACTAATCACTAAAAAAAAGGAAGAAAATGAACGAGAGATGGGCTAATAACAAACTAAAAATAAAGGGAAAGAGAAAAAAAATCTAAAAACTAAAAAATAGAAAAACTAGCATAACTGTCCCCCCCACACCTAGATCCTACATTGTCCTCAATGGAGGAAATAAAGAAATTAAAGCAAAGAGGACAATGAAACTTCCCTCTCGAGTGGCTAAGGGGTAAGCGGCAATGGGGTTATCTTCCTTGGCTGGAGGAAGACAAGGAAGGCAGTGGCGGCCGTGGGTGGCGTGCGGCGAAGAGCTCAAAGCGAGAGAGAGACAGTGGGTGGCATGCGTGGCAGCGAGGTAGAGGAAGAGCTCGCGGCGAGCTCGCGGCGGCGGTGGAGGTGAGCTCGGCCGAAAAAGAGGAGAAATAGAGGAAAAGAAAGAAAGAAAAAGAAAGAAAAGAAAGAAAAGAAAGAAAAGGAAAGAAAGAAAAGAGAAAAAGAAAAAAAAAATTGTTTCGGTTTTTTTTTTTTTGGTTTTTTCATCTTCTTTTCTTTGTAGTACGTAAAGAAAAGAAAAATATTTTTTTATTGTTTAATTTTTTTTATTAATTAAATTTCAGTTTTTTTTTTTTTTTTTTTTGCAGAAATTATTAATATGAACAAAACCTATTTTTGAAATTCAAAATTAAAGGGTAACAGGGAATAGAAAACTGCCCTCGCATTTTGAATGCTCGCTTTTCCCGCGAACGTGACGTGGGCATGTCAAGAGGGTAGTAACCTTTCTGACCATGAGCTCTCCACACGTCTTGACGCGGGCGCGTCAAAAAGGTAAGAACCTTTCTGACCATGAGCTCTTCATATAACTTGACGCGGGCGCGGCAAAAAGGCAAGAACCCTTCTGACCATGAGCTCTTCATATGACTTGACGCGGACGCGTCATGTCATAGAGACACCTGTTAGTCATCAAAAAACGAAAATTTGAAACCCGAAATCAGTCAAACCCAACGAAAACATATTTAAACTATCACACAAAACCAAACAAACAATTAAAAGAGATTGGGTTGCCTCCCAATGAGCGCTTTTCTTTAATATCTTTGGCTAGACATTATCATGTTTTGTTCATGGAGAATAAAATCTTGTGACTCGTCTTAATGCTTCATCCACTATATAGTCCTGATAGCCCTCGTAAATAGAGTAATTCTTGGGCACATGAGCTACGGGATTCCATGGACTAGTAAATGGCGCCAAACAAGTCAACGATAATTTGAATTCTCCACTCACTCCTCCATCACGAGCACTTATTGGTTCGAGATATTTTGCCATCGTGACTCTTAACTTATTCCTGTCATAAAACTCAAAATCGTCTGGTATAACAAAATCAACCTCAGTAACAGGAATTAAAGAATAAAAGTCAGAAGGATATTGATTAAGGAATGGAGGAGATGTCACCGCATTTGGAGATTGTTCACTGGATTCATTCACTTGAACCATTTGATATTGGGGTCCCCTTTCTTGCACTTCAATTCCCTTTTCAACTGCACCTTTAGATTCTTCTTTTTGAAACTCATGTAGTTCCATGTCATTTGTCAGGATAATTGCACTCTCATCTTCCTCATGGTCAATAATAGTCTGTGAGGGCAATTCTTCATACATTCGAGAAGTCAATTGCGTTATCCTAGATGTCAATTGATTCATTTGATCTCCCAGGTTACGCATGCTCGCTTGTATCTCCTGATGAAATAGATATGTGTTAGTAGTTAGTGATTCAATCATTTCTTCAAGAGACATACCTAACGTAGATGACGATTCTTGAGACTCTTGTTGTTGAAAACCCATTGGCCTGGTCGCATAATTAAAATTGGAATCATCCCACCATCCTTGATCATACCCGTTTGAATAAGGGTCATACCACGTTTGATATTGAGGTAAAAAATTTTCAAAAGTATTGATTGGAGCACTTAGACCATCTTGAAATATGGGGTATATGTCAGTTGAATGATCTGAGGCAAAATAACTTCCACAATTTGCAACAGCCACTTGATCATTAGAAAAAGTATGAGTCTCATAACCCCTTCTAAAAATAAAATTCACTCTATCACCAAAATACGGAATGTTAGCAGCCATAAACTATATATAAAAAAAATAAGTGAAAAAAAGAAAGAAAACAAGATGAACTAAAAAAGAAACAAATTAATCAGGCACCAGTCCCCGACAACGGCGCCAAAAATTGACAGGTTGTCAGCCTGTGCAATAATAAAAACCTGCTCAACTAAAGTTAATTTTTGTAAATAGTGGTAAATAGGGTCGAATCCACAGGGACTGGGAGTAACTGTTTCTTTTCAAAATTCAAACTAATAATGGGGGTGTTTTTGTGTAGAAGGTGACAATTAAAATAATTCAACTAAAAAACAAAATAGTAAACTAAAAATTAAATGACAATTCACTAAAATCAAGGTAATAATAATTAAAGATCTAACCAAGAAATAACTTCAGCAATGGTTCACCTAATTGATCATCGATGCACAAGCAATTCCAATTATTTATTAATAAACATGTTATAACTACCAAACAAGCGATGACAGTCAACCCCTCCTTACTGTGTCAGTGATTAAGGTACGCCCGTTAATCACTACTCTAATTAAGAAATAATCCTAGGTACGCCCATAGGATTTAATTCCCCAATTGCTTTACGTATTAGAGGAGCCCTATTCTAACCAAATAACGCACTACCAGGGTTATTTCAGATTAGCCCGCGTATTCCCTTGACACAACCCTAATTGTGCCAGTTGTCACTTTTTAAGTCAGTTAAACAATTACGGATTTAAATGCCCTAATTGACAATAGATTATCAAACTAACTAATTATCCGGATCCAAGACAATCAATTAATCAAATAATCATAAGCACTGTAATCAAGGAATATGCGAATACCAAGAAATAAAAGGAAAAGATAAGATTAAACCGATCTCACAAATTTTAGGTGAATCAAAGCATCCGTTATCCCTTGGCTAGACAAAGGGGATTTAGTTCATCCCGAATGCGAAAAACCCACGCAAAATTGAAACAACAGTCGCGGCCATCAATTGGGTAAATTCAATCCGTTGGACTACTGATGAAAAAGCAAAGCTACAGCAAGTGATTAAATGTCTTTCCATTGTTCCTGACATCCGAGCGAGTAAAGCTCACTAAAAGACGAAAAGCTAGAGTCTAAGGCAAGATACTACAGAGCATGATTCCCGTCTCTCTAGCTCTTGCCGTACGTGAGCTTATATTTGCCCCAAAAGCTCCCCGTGGAAAAGTCAACACAAACCACTCAAAGGTTGTGCTCATTCTCTGCGGCGGCCCACCCCACAAAAAGGAAGCCCTCCATTCGCTCCTTCCTTCGGCAACTTACCAAATTGGGCATAAGCTTTTCGTTTTCCAAAAATGCCCCTGGGATTGGCTCTGCTACTCGGACTCCTTTCCTGTCAAATTGGTACTTATTATCATGTTTTCATTCTACTCCCTGAAATAAATACAAAATATCAAAAGTGAGTAGAATCTAACAATTAATTCACATCGGGTCAGGTAATAGGGGAAATTAATAATAAAATAAACGGTAAAATTGCAACCTATCACACTCTGCAACATCCATCATTGGTTCTTGCCCCATTCTATCATCTCAAATATCATACCTTCTCCTATCCATATCTGATATTGTGACAGCCACACCTCTCTCTAGGGCGAACCCTAGGGTATCAGCGGACTGCCTGCCCAACTCTCGCCAGGACTCGGTCGATCAGAGAACTAGTAACTCAAAACATTCCATGGAAACTTCAAGTAAACGGTACAAACCCCTAAAGTAAATATTAGACAACCAGCTTTTCAAACTTAAAGCCAACTAAACGGTACATATGCCAAGCCATACTACAGTTTTATAACACAGGTCAAACTTATAAAGTCAAATTTACAAGAGCTATAAGTAGGAATCTCTTAAACAAAAGGTTACACGTTTAAATAACACAACTAAGAAAGCTCTTGCCCAAAAGCCCGTCTCAAACCTGTTAAGGAGAACAAAGGGAGTGGGGTGAGCTAAAGCCCAGTGAGGTTCCAAGTAATACAAATAAGCACATAGCCACATATGAGTATAAATTAACCGAATAAACCGTACCACACAATAATAATTAAATCACAATTCAATTTAAGGATACGGGTGGCTTTCAAAAGCCAAACTCCCCTCAGCTTGATCATACCGGGGTCCGTTGACTCTCCGTCAACATTTGCATTTAAGAAATATACAGTCCGTAGAACACCACTTTCTATCATCTCCGTCCACCAATCAACCCCCTACCGGGCCTACACTCCAAAGCAGTGGTTCGGTAATACTCGAGTATACTAGTTTCCAGTGAACAGTAAACAGTCCCCAAGGTTTACCGGCCTTCTCGACCAAGCCCTTGCTGGCTCGATAGAACCGGTTTGCCTATGAGGTAGGGTACCCCAAACAGTGGCAATGGTTGTTGAGATATCACCCATCAACTTATGTACAGTCACATATAGATGAATCACATCTCATACAGTCACACATAAAGAGGTTATATCTCATAATAACAGTAATCAGAGCCACAGTGAAAAATGGGAAGACCGAGTGCGATAAAGTACACACTCGTCTCCATTTCATTAAAACGAGGTTTGGCTCAAGCAGTGGCAATTCAAGCAATCAGTTAGTTCACATAAGCAGGTAACAGGTAGTGGAACACTCACCTGGTAAGCAAAGTAGCAGTCACGTCAAGTCGCGCGATTTCGTGCACCACCGTTTCCCCCTCCTAGGGCAACGAGTGAAAACGTTAACGATTAGGTCTAATTCCAAGCAAAGTGAGCTCATTAGGTGCCTAAGTGAGTGACTAACTTTACTCAATTCACCCTAAGCTTTAGGCCCAAAATGCAGTAAAAGTTCATGAATAAACAAGTTTAACAAGTGTATGAAAGTTGGGTAAAAAGAAAGATTCATTCAAGCTTTTAAAAGTTTCTCACGGGTGCACAGTCGTGCTCGTGCAGTCTCGGTAAAACGGCCGTATCTCACTGTAGGTAGGTCGGAATTAGGTACCGTCAGCGGCGTTGGAAACTAGACTCGAAGGGCTTTCCAATGGTACCTCACACACTTCCTAGTTCGTCCCCTAGCAGAAATAGTAGCTCGGGAAAGTTGGCAGATTTTGCCAACCTGGATCAGTCTCAAACTCTTACTTGTGCACACCAATTCCTTATGCTAACCTCATTTGTTTTGGTTCAAACTCACCCAAATCAGTCCTTTAATGATCATATACAGAAGCTTAAGTCACTTGGTATCATTTGAGCTCAAAATATAACACATCCACATGATCAAAAGTTACCAAAATAAGCTAGTCACCCTAAACTCTAAACCAGTCCACTAAGGCCCAATTTTACCACTTTACTTGTTTCAATTTCACTCCAATTAACACATAAGTTTAACCAACCTCTAGCCAAGTTGTTTAGGCATGAGTAAGGTGTAATTAAACCACAAAAGTCAAGGAAAAATCCTTCCTTTAAAGGCTGGTCAGCCAAGCTATTGAAATCAGTCCCAATGTTGCCTTTAGTCATTCAATCCTCTTCTTCTAATGAATTGCTCCCAAACCACATATCAAGTATAAATCTAGCCTAAAAGAGGTTTAAAACATGTAAATCTATCATAAACAATCATGAACAAAGAGTAACCATTTCATCAAACACTTGGTGTGCATGCTTATTGCCTTAACTTCTACTTGTATACTTCAAGATTTCAACCCCAAATCACAACCAATCAACATGTATTTCACCATTAAAACTTCAAGCACATGATAAAACATCATAGAACCAAGATTTGAGTATTATTTACCTTTCTTATATGAAGCTCAAACCACCAAATCACTCAATCAATTGAAGCCTTGAAGCTTGAATCAACCCCTAGGATTGGAGGGAAAGTTTCTCACTAACTCACAAACTTTATCTTTGATTTGTTTGGCTTTGATTTCTATGGTTATTAGGCAAGATTGTAGAGCTTTTTCTCTCCCCTTTTTGTTGCTAAGAGGTTCGGCCATAAGAGGATAAAAAAGGCTTCAAGAAGGTTTAAATTATCTCAAGTTTCTTGGTCAAACAATATCCAAGGCCAAAGTTTTGCCACATGGACACTTTCTTGTCCATAGCCTTTCCTAAACTTTTGACCAATGCTAATTCCACCTAAACAATTGTACCAAAACTTAATTAACACCCCTCAACTATCATTTAAAGTCCTCAATCCAAATCAAAGCCACTTGGAAACAATTAATTGGTGGATCATTAAAATTCAACTCAAGTAACCATTTTTCTTCAAGTAAAAGGAATAAAATGCCATGCATGAAAAATATTGTACTACATGGGAAATGCCATGCAATGGTATATAATAGGTGGTCTAGATTTTGGAATAAAGCATTTATTTGAGGAAAATTAGGGTTTCAAGTGAGGGTTCTCACAGATATAAACTCTCTATTCCAATGTCGGAATCTTCCCTGAATTTACCCAAGTAAAGGAAGCATGGTTTTAGTTGCCAAGGGAGGTCATAGTAACTATAAGCTAACACCTTTGATACCTCTCCTTCTTTTCCAATTTTTTTCTCTCCTATCCAGATAGAATTTGATATTCTCATGCACTGCATTCCATTCCCTAAGGCTTTTTTTAGTTCTAAGAATTCCACCCAAAACCACCACAGCCAATGGAAGACCCCCACAATTTTTCAACATTTTCTTTCCTAACTTTTCCATCTTGGCCAAATCTTCATAACCTATGTAGCATTAAACAAAACTGATTTAATATCAACAACGATGCATCTATCATTCATTTCTCATATAATTCTTGGTTCAATCATAGTAGATCTTCCATAATCAGAAATAAGCATTATGGTTATCATTCAACAACTATACGAAAACCTTAACGGACTGTCAATCAAACAAGTCTTCTGACCCAACGACTTGAGACCTATCAATAGTCTTGGAACCAAAGACATGTTAGTTTTTTCTTTTTAATCTACTGGATTGTATGAATCTGAGAAAAAAAAGATCAAGTTGTTTAAGTAAATGGTAACAATGCAAAAGGATCATGTTTCCTTTGTGGTATTTCAATTAGGGCTGTAAATAGAATCAAGCAGCTTGGTACTCGAGTTGAACTTGGCTCGAACCATCTCATTCAAACTTGTTTGTTTATGTATCAATTCAAGCCCGAACATGATTTTTAACTTGAAAATATTAACGAACTAATCACGATCTTCACGTTGTTCGGCTCAATATGTTCAGGAACATAAAAGGCAAGTAAATTTCATAAAAATATGCCTAGAGTTTCCTTTCTTAATTCCACTTCTTTCATTCCCCGTATATTGCTTATCTTATAAAATAGCAAGCATATAACTCTCTTGTCTCTTGAATACAACATGATTAAAATTGAAAATATATATAATTAGGAAGATTTGTTGTTATTGTTATCCAAACTTTTAAACTTTTTAAAAATTGAAAATGATTAAAAACTTCTAATACAACAAAATTTTATTACATATTTTACAAGGTTATGTGAAGAGTCAAACTATTTTTCATAGTATTTTAAAATATATAAATACAAAAAATTTTTAAGTTATACATGTAATCATGTATTATACAGGTATATTATGAGTACTTACTAACTAATGTACCAAGTTTTAATCATTAATAAAATATCTTATCGTTATTTCAAATAAACTTCCTAATCCTAGTTTGAGATAAGTTTTTAAAGTAAAATAGTACATATGTCTCATAAATTAGTAAATTTTGATCATTAATCAAATTTACCATGTTATCAGTAAGAATTACTATGTATGTATAAAAACTTTACTATTACTTGAACTAAACTTACTCTCTAAAAGATAAGTTTGGGTTATAAAGTAGTAATTTATTTATTTAAAAAGTAAGTTTAATATTTATTCCGATTTACCTTTTAAGGTATAAAAGTTACTAATTTATTACGGTTAACTTATTATTTTAGATGGGAAACTTACTTCCTTATTTTTTAGTGTTATCTTATTTAGGTAAATAGGTACAACAAGTAATCAAATGGTCGTTAAAGGTGCAACAACCTGTTATATCAGGTAAAAACTATTTCGTTACCGTAACTATTGTTACTAAAGCATTGTTCCTTACTAATTTACCTCAGAAACTTACCTATTGCTAAAGAGAGTAAGTTAGGCAAAAAAAAAAATAGTAAAATTCACTACATAAATGGTAAGATTCAATATTAAAAAAGTAAATTTTGTTAAGACTTACAACTTACTATTTTACAAGACAATCTTACCGATTTAGTTGGAAAAGTTACATGTATCTTTGGATGCATTATTTAATTCACAAAAAAAGAGACATAAAAGGCTATAAACTGTCACAAAAGGAAAGAAACCCGGATGTTCAGATTAGCTACTATTATTTTATATTAAGTCACCTAACTATCTCGGTACCACAACACTATCTAAATCATACACACACACATATATCCTTTTACATAAAATGAATTTAATTTGAATAAAGGGGAAAAATTTTACCTGCAGCATTACTCTCCCACAACGATTTCTTTCGTAGCAACTCCCAACTGTCTTCCTCGGTCAAAAAAAGCAGTTGATGGTGATAACCATTTGGATCAACATGTGCTGCCACATCCTTATTACGAGTTGTTAGCAAAATTTTGGTTCCATGCTCTGAAACTGGGATTGCATCTTTTAGGCAATCCCAAGCTTCTGTTGACCAAATGTCATCTAGGACTATCAAACATCTCCTATTTTGCAAGTGCTGTTGAAGCAGCCTTGCTAGCGTATCTTCTTTGCTCGTCATAATCTGATTGCTTTGTTCAGGAATAAGCTTGACTAGAATTCGTTGCAAGAGATCCTTTGGTTGCCATTGTTGTGACACACAAACCCAAGCAAAACCTTCAAAATAATGCTTCAATCTTTCATGGTGATACACCTTTCTAGCAAGAGTGGTTTTGCCTATACCTCCCATGCCGACAATCGAAGCCACACTTATTTTCGGCTCTGTTTCACCCTCATTCAGCAAATATGTAACCAGAACCTGAACATCATTAGGCAGTTCAACCACATCCTCAGCCACAGAGGAGTAAGTGTGCCTTAATTGTTGCAGCCTGGATGGAGCACTCGACTCTCCTTCCTCCATTCTGGCCATTGCATGCCCATACTCGCCAAAATTTTTGGTGAGATTTGAGATCCTAGTTCTGAGGCTTTGAATCTCCACACCCAAATTATGACGGGCATAACCTTCGGTGGCGATACAAGCAATCCTCTTTAGAGTACTTGTAAAGCCTCTGTTGCTTGAAATCGAAACCCTCAAAGCATAATCTTCAACCAAATCACTTGCTTCATAAGCGACCTCTTTAAATTGCGGAACCCACTGTTGTATTGGATCCCTTGCAGTCTGTTTCGTATCTGCATATCTTAAGAGCATTTGTATCCATTTGAGATCATCATGAAGGAGTCTGACTTGCTCGCTAACGCCTCGTAGAAAGTTTCCTTCTTCAATAAGCAATTTACTTATATTTTCTACTGCAATGGATAGGATTGAGGATAGGATTGCTTCTGCCATTTTGGATGAGATTGATGTATATTTTCTGTAAAGGATGGAATTCACTGGCAAAGGATGATGGTTTTACTTTTACATAGCAAGGGGAGCAATTTATCTGGCTCTGGATGTCTGCAAACTTTGCATGCTATTGAATTTCTCCATGGACAAGGTCTTTTCAATTTTCTAGGAGCTGGCTAGCTCGTTCCGTCCCCACAACACAGTTATAGAGAGACAACTTTTGCTTTTCTTTTCCCCCTCTACAAGAAGGGAACAAACAAAAGAAATGTTCTTTGGCTTCGCGTATAAACATCATCTCGCATTATTGCTAGTCCAATGCCAAAAAAAAGTCAAATTAAAACTAAAATCTACAATCAATTCTAGCTCTTTGTATATCTTAAAATTTGTAAAATATTTAACTTTAAAGTTTCACGATAGTAGATGAAAATTACCAGAACAGTATTGCTAAATGATGCGAGAGAAAATTGAAAGATTACTTTGTGAAATACTATTGTCGTGAAATATATCAAATGAAGAGATAGAAAAGAATTAGAAAATAAAAAATAAGGTCATTTCTCATCCTATTTATACTTTACTTGCACATTTGTTGTGTTCGGTAAAGTTAGTTATGATACATAAAGACCCTAATAGTTTTCCTTATTAGTCCTCCTAAATCAGGTCTTGGATTTTACTCCATCATCTGTACCCGAATCCAGCTGTTGTTAGATACATACTCCCCAGGTGGAGTCCCTTGCCAAGTCCAAGTTTCCTAGAAAGGATAGTTCATGTTCGAGTAAAATTTAAAGGTTCATTTGGAATGTAATTTTTCAATCACTTTTTATCCCGCATACATCATCAAATCACTAAAGTGCATTTTTCTATACAAACTCTGAAAAATAACAATCCAAACGAGCTCATTCACCTGAAAAACACTCAGTCGATGACTCGCTCCATAGCGATCGGATTTAATTTCTGTATGGATTCTTGGGGCACTCACAAAAATAATTTGATCCTTGAGCAAATTTTTGGGTTATTATTTATTGTTTAGTCATTAATATCCAATGCGTTCTCTTTTTGGCAACGTGAATTAAGGCCACTTGACTTTCATATACTTGTCATTATGTTTTGGTCATTGATGTTTTTATCATTTCAAATTGGTAATCACTACCATAACATCGCCCCTATTTTGTCTAATTAATCCATTGGTAAATGGTTTTGTCAATCGATGGTCTTATATTTAAGTAAAGGATATTTCTTTTACTTACTGTTACCTTAATAGTTTCATAACATCATTAAATTAATTTTGTACTTAAGGCTTATTTTTCAGCTAAAATTTTTTTTTATATTTGTAAGCTAAAATAATTAACTGAAAAAATGATCCCCAGCACAAATAATTTTCCTTCCCCGCAACTTTTCTTTGCAACTTTTTCTTTTTGACAGGCTGTTGGAAAAAAGTTGCAACTGATAAGCGTGATTCCATGACATTTGTAAGAAGTTTTTTTGGAGTTTTAGCGGTGAAGTACTGGTGGTCCTTGAGCCTTCCTTTGTAGAAACCAATAGAAACGGTAAACAAAAAGTTTAAGCAGGGAAAAGTAAAAGTAGAATAGAGTACCTGCTGATTTCAAGTGAAGATACATGACTAATTTTATCATAATCTGGATATTGTTCATCATTCGTTATTGGAACTCTAATTGTGATTGAGGCATATTCACAAGTTATAGTTGTTTTAGGGTAGTTGTCAATCTCAATCCATCTGAAATCATTTCCAAAATTTTACAATTGTGAAGATGTAAACTTGAAAGCTTAGGTATGGCCCCTTCATCCACCTTCCACTTCTTTAACTTAGGCAAACATGATGTTTCAGCTGAAGAAATCCCATTGAGTGCCAAAACGTTTCTTGGTCTAAAAAAGAGTTTGTACATAATTATAGTTCTCGCAAGTTGGGAAGCTTTTCCGGTGTTTCTGTTGGTCCTCCTCAATAATGGTGTGGAACAGCTCTAATTAAGCAAGGCCTACAGGGCTAGTGGACATGTGGGGCTGGTAATCCTGTAAATGCCTGCATAAAGCACCTTAATATTCCAACCAAACAACACCCCTTCAAGAACAGCCAAACCCTTGTTGTTATTCAAGCCGTTGGAGTCGGTCCCAAAATTGTAATTCCAAATTTCGAGCGAGGCGATGCACATGCAGTTTATGTTTGAATTGATAAGTGTTTGTCTTTATATCATTTGTGTGTGCCTGTTTTAGTGTGTTTGATGTGCTTTTGATTGCTACAAGAGTATTATTAATGCTAGTTTTGTTGAGATTTTGTGTCTATTGAGGATTGAATGAAAAACTTGTGATTATTTCATTTTACTCGCAAAAGCTTTGTGTTTTTGTAAGGATTAATGATCGAGCAGTGGTTTGGAGTGAATTTCATATTTGTTGGATAGTTCAAGGATGATTTAGTGTGCTCGAGAAGTCACAAGTAAGGACGAGAAAAGCTTCCGTGACAAGTGGAAAAGAAGAAACATTGAAACTGGAAGACCCTTGGATCTAGCCTTGTATCCTCACTTGACAGAAGATGATCCAAGCAGAGGATCCAAGGCACAAAGATACGAAGAAGTGCCCCCAGGATGATCCAGCCGTGAATCTGTTGAGGCTAGTTGCGAATCCCAATGTGGATTGTAGTAGAGCAAAATAGGAGAAGCAAATCCAACACTGGATCCTAGATAAGCAAGCATGGATCCTGCACCAAATTGGAGACAGAATCAAACTTGAAAAACAGAACACTGGATCCGACCCTGTTTGGACCAGATTCGATGACGGATCCTGCAGCGGATCTATGTGGCAGTTTTGAGCAGTTAGGGTTTTGTGTCAATTTTTTTCTATTTGGACCAGATTCGACAATGGATCCTGCAGCGGATCTATATGGTAGTTTGGAGCAGTTAGGATTTCATGTCAATTTTTTTCTATCATTTTACCACCCTATAAATAGTAACTTACGTGGGTGGTGCTATAGCTTTTGGAGGCACACTTTGACGACACAAAATTAGCTAGTTTTTTCCAAGAAAAACATCTAGAGAAGTTAAGGTTTTCACCACAACTTTTGTAGCTGCTTAGTGGTGAGGTATTCTTGTAACTGTTGCATGTGAAGATAAAATTGCAAAAGAAGCTTGAGGAGCTTTATTTCTACTATTGGAATAAAGATTTCTTCAACCTTAACTCTAAAGGTTTTCATTACAACTTTTGTATTTGCTTAGCGGTGAGGTATTCTTGTAATTTTTGCATTTGAAGACAAGATTGCAAGAGGAGCTTTATTTCTACTATTGGTTTTATTTCAAACTTAACTTGTACTTTTACTAATTATTACTAATTTTTATCATGATTTGTTTCAAGAGAAACATGTGCTTTCATCCTAATCTATTATAAGTACCTAAGTTTGTTTTGTCCTAGGATTGAGATGAACTTATTTGATTTTTGACCGTGGATTGATTGTGGTTGATTGTTACTATATCATGTACTTGCTAGTTTATGTATTCCATGTTTTTTATGTTTGTAGTTGCTTGATCACCATTACAAACCACCTATCCTATTGTTTGTCTAGTTAGAGTTGGCTAACAATACTAGATCAAAATTCTTGAGCTCAAAATTGTAGATTCATGAAAGTAGAGATGCATTTAGGTGGATTTAACTTGTGTTATTTCATTATCTTCATAAACTTATGCTTAATTGTTCAACCACGAAAGTAGGTGAAGACTAGGTATATGTATACTTGTCATTAGTGAAAGCAATATTCAAATGTCTTAGGAAATTATATTCTTGGCAAGACAAGAGTAATAATTTCAATCAACCAAATCACATCCTATTTATGAGCATTTAAGTGAGTAAAAAACCTGGAACTATCTTCTTATTGTTTCTCACTTGTCATATCATTAGCTATAGCTTTTACTAGTTCATTGTTGTAGTTGCACTTTACTTTAATTTGAGATTATTTAGGCAATAGACTAAGTGATAAGCCTTAGTCATTGTTATTGTTACTTGTGGATCGACCATAATTTACACTATACTGATTTAATGACCTATATACTTGCGGTTGGGGATAATTGAAAGTTTTAATTTGAACATATAGTCCACGTCATATTTATAGTTGGCAATTTGTTTGTGAGATTCATCAATTTGGATAAGTCTCCAGGGTTGTAAGACCGGTTATTGAATGATTCGAGTATCTCCAACAGCTTGCCCAACCCATCTAACTGCATCTTAGGGTATTTTCCAAAACATTATCAGTTTCCAAAACATTATCAGTTAAACCAAGAGAGGAGGGCGAAAGGGGAGGATGGTGGCGGATGTAGAAAGTGTTACTGATACGTAGGAGAGAGAGAGAGAGAGAGAGAGGAGCTTTAAATTAAAAAAAGGTGCAAGAAAGATTTAAATGAAAAAAAAAAAGAGAAAAGATTTGAGTTCAAAGAAAAATTCTAACTGCATACGAAGTTTAAAGAAATAAACAAAATTTAAGCAAAATGAAAAACAAGGAACGAAAGTCATTTGTTGACACAGGAAAGAAGCACAAAAAAAAAAAAACCAAACTGATTTGATTTGATTTGTCTACATGCATGTAGTTGTTTATTGTCCTTTATTGAAAAGTATTGATAGATTTCAAATTCAATACGAGTAAAAGCTGTGAATTGCAGAAAAAGGGATGGAATCAAGAAACTTGCATTGCGTTGTGGTCGAATTGCTCTTTTTTGGGAGAATGATGGATCTTATTAGGAAAAGTTTAGATTGGTTATGGTAATGTTTCTTAAAATACTAGAGAACAATGTGGCGGTGTCTAAATCACGGAAATTCAATGTTCGAACACACTTAGTTTTCCGTTTGGCCAACCCAAGGATGTTTCTTAGTTTGGTATTGTATTTATTTAGATGATCATCTCATTTTTAATTAAGGTTAATAAAAAAGCTAAGGGAATTGGGAAAGTTTCCTTATTAATTTAACCCTCTCTTCTTAAGAACACAAGAACATAGATGGCCCCCTCCAACTACATTGGTGAATCTTGCTTTGAATCTAGCTCCATGCCAACAGCTTGTGAGCACAAGAAAAGTTTGAGCAGCTAAACAAAGTGAGACTAACCAAGCCAACAAGTAAAGATAATCACACATTATCTCCTAATTAAATTGACACATTTTTCTTGGTGCTTCCCAACCACTAAAAGTGAAGGATCATATAACAAATTGGTATCTTTCCCTAATAGCCAAGTAAAGGTGCACGCAATACATACAAATGCTAGCTACACAAGAAGATCTAACCAGCTTACAGTCTTTGTTGGCCCTTGTCATATGCTAGATCCATTGCTGGCACGAGGATGACCTATCAAAGGTTTAAGATCATTTGCAGTCCCATAACAGCTGCTATGTGCAAAGAAACTTATGACACAGAAACTGCAACATGCAAATGAAAGATGGTGCAAGACTTTAGGCAAGAGTTTTCAATATAGAAAATTGGTAATAGAGGCAAGTATTATTGTTTTCTTAAGAAACCTGTGGCTTAAAATTTCCTGCAACAAACGTTAATAGTTTAACAAATGTTTCAGAGTTTTAATTAACTTTCTTTGGTGTCAAACCATGTAGAATGAAACTAGAAAAAGGACTTGATCAGTCGTCACAAGATAAAATTGCAATATACCGAGCTTTAACAATATAGGAAACAAACTTAATCATTCATCATAACATTAATTTGTATGTATAACAAGCTTTATTAAGAATACAATATTCTGCCTTGTACCTTTTTTGGGACAATTAGCAGAGAAAATTTTCATATAAATGTTAATTGTATAGACTAGCATAGTGCCAGCTTTTACACAAAAAAAAAATCACAAAAATGAACGAACTTTAATTTCAGAAGAGTGGACGAAAATCACATATTTGTGAATCAAAAGACATCACAGATTGAATTTTGAAACCAGAATTCTGTAATTCCACTTCAAATCACATTAAATTTAGGAAAAAAATGTGAAAACACTGTAAGCATCCATGTTACAAATCAATCACTCCAAGTTTACAATTAATATCCTTCTATGAGTTAAAATTTCCACACAAATTAAAAAAGAAAAGAGGTTAAGTAAGTTTAATTACCTCATATTTGAATCGGATGAGATCACGGAAAGCCAGGAGATTCACTGTAGAATTTTCTTAAGACAAGACCCAGGGTTTTGTTAAACAGGGTTGCTTGGACGAACAATTTCTACTTGATAACTTGATCCTCGAAACCTTCTGCACAACGACACGAAAATGAAGAGAAATAACCACAAAATTGAGCTCAATCTATTATTAAATCGTACAGAATTTCTTCAGAAAACTGATACAGAAGTGAAAACTGTGAGAAAGACAGGAAAAAATTAAACAGAAGGACAAAAGATAAATAGCCACAGAATTGAGCTAAATCTGCTATTAAATCTTGCAAAATTTCTTCACCTTTTGGAAGTGGATCTATTTTTTCATGAAACAGGGGAATGACAACAAAGGTGTGTTGTCATAGCCAAAAAAAATTCATGTTCTGACAATATTTTAGTGATTTTTCTTGCAACAAAAATATGTGTTTTATTAATGACAATAACACAAGTTCTCACCAAAAAATTAACATTATGGGACAATAAGCACTATTGTCATTAAAGTTAATTTATTTATGACAAAATTAGATATTGTCACAGGTGTTGTAATTAAATTTGATATATATCAGATAATATTTAGGGCAAAAGCAGCTAAACAGCAAAACATATCTGATTCCACGGCAAATATATGGATTGCATGGTTTGTAATTTAAATATAAAAAGGAAACAAGATGATAAACTAATATAAACAAGACAAGCAAATCAAACAAATGTAAAGTCTGCCAACTAAACTTATAAATTTATAACCAATAAAAAAATTGCCTTGCATCTTTCCCTATTTAACTTATATATTTCATTCAATTAAATAGTAATTCTCTGGCATCTTATATCTAACAATCCTTTAAATATATATATATATATATATGGTTCTGTCCAATTAGTAAAAAAATAATAATCTTAAAATTTCTCTGTAAATATGTACGGTAAATTCATTCATTTTTAAGAAAAAATTGCTAACATTACTGCAAAAAAAAATTACTAAAAAAAACAAAAGAATATCTCAAAAAAAATTTTCCACCGACATTTTGTCCTCCCAATCCTCCACAGGCACCACGTGCAGGGAAACAATTTTGGGTAACTGAGAATGGAATCAAAGTGCATCATCCCTAAACAAACTTGCCATGTCATTTTGTACTACGAATTAAAGTAAATAGTCTTGATTGACTTAACACAAGCTCTAATTGTTGGTTTTGATATCAATAAGACTTGAAGGCAACATGTAAGGCCGCAAACTAATCGAGTCGCTCGCAAGTCAAAGTTCGACTTGAGCTCGATAGAGCTCGAGCTAGTCAAATCGAACTCGAGTTCAAAATATTAAGCGCGAGCTTAGTATATATATATTTTTATTTTTTATTTTAATAGTAAAATTACATTTATATTTCTAATATTTTATTATTTATTACGAAAAAATATTTTTTATTTATTTTTTAAAAAATAAAATAATTATTTTTTGATTTTTTCGATCTCAAGCTTTAAATTGACAGCTCGTCGATCTCGATCTTGAGTTCAAATTTGATAAAATTAAGTCAAGACTCGACTCGATCAGAACAAAAGTCGACTCGACTCGACTCTTTGCAGCCCTAGGAACATGATGCTTCTTCATCACCGAATGCTAAACAAAATTTAGGTTTAATCCAAGATATTTGATTAAATAGGGATGGTAATTTTAAAAAATTACATGGGAAGCACAAATAGTTTAAAGAGTTATTAGGCATTTTTTACACCATGCAACATTTTTGTTGATGAGTACATTATATAATGGTAACACATACTAATCCATTAAATTTAATTTATGAGAGATTATATCAACCCATTTCCAAACGCGAGGAAATAAGCAAAATATTTTGATTTCACCTTACAATATGGAAGGCAATGCTTTCAAATATAAACTTACTTCCTCATCACCAAATTCCTTAAACAGTCACGGAACAGGAATTCCATTAGATGATGTCTTAGATAAACAAAAATAAATATTTGGAAGATAAAACTATGATCCCGTTTCTTCTGAAGAGGAAAAAAAAACACAATAGTCATTAAAAAGACAAAAGAAAATATTGAATGATGTTGGTGAAGCCTATCAAAATTGATATTGGAACTAGATGCTAAGAAAAAGGGAATTCCAAGAATTGTAAATTGAAAATTAAAAGAGAAAAATTGGAGGAAAAAGTACAAGGAGAAAAAGAGTACCTGTGGATTTTAACTGAAGGCACGTGGCTTATTTTATCATAATCTTCTCCTTGTTGACCATTCACCCTCCTAATTCTATTGTTGAATTCTTCAGGCATTTGCACAAGAGTTACCTCTTTTAGGGTAGTTAAACATCTCAGCCCATCTGGAATCATTTCCAATTCTCTACACCGCCCAATCCGTAAACTTGAGAGGTTAGGCATGGCCCCTACTTCCACCATCCACTGCTTTAAGTTATCCAAACCATCAAGCCTGAGATGTTTTAGTTCGGGAAATCCCCCTGAATGGCAGATCATTGCTTGGCCCAGAAAAGAATATATCCCAAGTTCCAGCAGTCTTAAGTTAGGAAGCTCCTCGAGTGTTCCTATTGAGTCTTCCTCAATTTTAGTACACCGCAGCCTTAATTCAGTAAGGCCTGCAGGATCAGGAGACATACGGGATTGGTAATCCGGTAACTTTTGGCAGAAACTATTCACGATCTCTAATTCATGAATATTCCTACTAAACAACACCCTTGAAAGAACATCCAAACTCCCGTTGCTGTCATTGGAATTGTTGGAGTTGGTCCGGCCAAAATCACAACGATTGATTGTAAGTGAGCTAATGCGTATGCAATCCAAGTTTGATATATGATTGATGATGTGTTCCAAGTCCTTAAAATTTTCATACACTGTTGCTTTGAAAGCTCTGAGATTCGACAATTTGCATACTTCTTTCGGATCGCAAATTCCATTACTAAATGATTCAAGTATCTCCAGCTGCTCGCTCAACCGCAGCTTAGGCTGAGGGCCCCACCACCATTCCGAAAGATAAAGATATCTCAAACGTCCCAATTTCCATAGCACGTTTGGTATTCTACAACGATAACTACCAGATAAATCGAGAGTTTCCAAGTACTTTAAATTGCCCAAGGAATATGGCAAGTTTATTTTGTGACCTCTCAATCTCAAACATCTCAAATGGATAAGTTTATCGACATATCCCAGAGGTGATTTGAGATAACAACTTTGGGAGGCCATATCAAAGGATAAAATTGTCAAAACTCTGAGCATCTTCAAATTCTTGACTTGGGACATTATTCTCACCCCTGGATTAGCATAGGCCCCTTTGCCTACCAATGAATCACACATGAATGAGCGAAGATGCTTTGTTTGTTCTTTTGGCGGAAAGTTGTATTCAGAGATATCCTCTGGAAGCAAATGAAGGACTAAACCATACTGTGCTTCAAATGCAAGAGGAGAATCTTGTGAAGTAGTTCGATCGACCAGCTTATACAAATTCTCCTCTTTTGCCTTGACTAAGCATAGATCTCTCATAAGATCATGAAGTCGACATGACTCCAACCTTGTTACTGCATGCTTCCCCTCCTCATGTACTTTAATCTCAACCATGCATCTGTGTGCTAAATCTTCCAAGTAACGCTCGGCAACCTCCATCATTGTTTCTTGCTCCCTTTTATCATTTTCAAATATCATACCTTCTCCTATCCACATCTGATATAAACTCTCTACTCCAATGTCAGAATCTTCCCTGAGTTTACCCAAGTAAAGGAAACATGGTTTTAGTTGCCAAGGGAGGTTGTAGTAACTGTAAGCTAAAACCTTTGGCACCTCTCCTCCTTTTCCAATTTTTTCTCCCTTATCTAGATAGGATTTGATATTCTCATGCACTTCATCCCACTCGCTGAGGGTTGTTTTAGTTCTAAGAATTCCACCCAGAACCACCACGGCCAATGGAAGATTCCCACAGTATTTCAACATTTTCTTCCCTACCTTTTCAAAACCTGTGTAGCATTAAACAAACTAAATTAAGATCAACTATGACGCATCTATCATTCATAAGCATCATGTTATCATTCAACAACTATACGAAATACTTGATAGTCTGTCAACTGATAAGTCTCTCAATCCAAAGATTTGAGACCTATCAATAGTTAAGAAAAAGGCTATCCTAATCATGGTTCAAAGACTCGTCCAAGTCCTCACTAGAATGGGCCCCAACTCAGACGAGTCAGGGCTCTTCAGTCTGAGATGGCTCCGCAATTCATCAGAGACACATGAACTGCTAGTGACTCATTCAGACTCGGTCAACTCGGACTGAGTCGACTCGGAGACTCAAAAAATTGCCACAACCATCGAATCATCCTGCTTCAACTCGGATTCCAGGACACAACAAGCTTTCTAGTATTCTAAAATCCATGAAGAGGCAACGATAAGCAGAAAATAACACGTCAAGAACATTGAAAATCCATGGACACTAATTAAGAAAATACAATAACAGATATATGAAGAAAAAAAGGCATGAGAGAGGTAAATAAAGAAACCGTGGAGAGGAAATTTGAGGGGAAAAAGAAACCAAGAAAGTTTGGACTTGGGGAGAAAGGAATAGGGTTATGGCTGTGGTGGAGCATGAAACCCAGAAGAATGGGTCAGAAGTCGGGGAGCAAGACCCATTGAAACTTTGACTTTGACAGATCTATCCTTTATTGCCCGTAAGTGGTCACAGTTAGTGTGATTATTAAACATACCCCGTTCTTTTTGGTAAGAAGTTCTAAAGCTTCTTACTATTAATTCCATGTTTCCTATTAATTTAGCCATTTCACTTTGAAATCCAAAACTTCTTAAGGCCTTGTATGGATTGTTTGTAGAAAAATTACCGTAACAATTTAATATATGTAAGATAAAAAAATAATTGAAAAATATGTTCACAAAAAAATAGCAAATTTTCAACCAAACAAGGCCTAAATATTGTGTTGTGATCTTTAAATGTTTAAAATTCCTTATGAGCTCTTCTGACAATTTTGGATAGACATACATATAAATATGTAGCACGCTAAATATATATTTACGCAATCTTTACTGTGATTTGCAACACACAATGGTTAGTGAAACATCAATTTAAAATCTTATAGTTAGCAATAAGTGTGAAAAATAGAAAAATGCAAAAACACATAATCTTTACTTCTTATTTTTTAAAACTAATAAAAATATACATGTATCTTATCGCAAATTTAAAACATTCATTAGTTTAGAAAGAATAGAGAATGAATTTTAAGAAGAATTACATATTTGTCTAATCTTAAATATGCGTCTCATTGACAGAGTCACGATTCTACTATATAAATATTACATATTCCATTGTAGTATTTCAATATATATATATGAATAAAGGGGAAAAATTTTACCTTCACCACTTCTCCCCCTCAGTGATTTCTTGCGTAGCAATTCCCAACTTTCTTCATTGGTCAAAAGACGCAGTTGATGGTGATAACCATTTGGATCAACATGTTCCGCAACGTCTCTATTACGAGTTGTGAGCACAATTTTGGATCCATGCTCCGAAACTGGGATTGCGTCTTTTAAGCAATCCCAAGCTTCTGTTGACCAAAGGTCGTCGAGGACTATCAAACATCTCCTATCTGTGGCTTGCAAGTGCTGTTGAAGCTGCCTTGCTAGCTTATCTTTTTCGCTCATCATAATCTCATTGCTCTGTTCAGGTATAAGCTTGAGTAGAATGCGTTGGAAGAGATCTTTTGGTTGCCATTGTTGTGACACACAAACCCAAGCACGACCTCCAAAATAATGCTCTACTCTTTCATGGTGATATACCTTTCTAGCAAGAGTCGTTTTGCCTATACCACCCATGCCGTAAATCGAAGCCACGCTTATTTTGCGCTCCGCCACCTCATTCAGCAAATATTTAACCAGCTGCTCAACATCATCAGGCAGTTCAATCACATCCTCGTCGGCCACAAAGGAGTAAGTGTGCCTTAATTGTTGCTGCCTGGACGTATCACCCGACTCTCCTTCCTCCGTTCTGGTCATCACATGCCCATACTCGCCAAAATTTTTGGTGAGATTAGAGATCCTAGTTCTGAGACTTTGAATCTTTACGCCCAAATCGTGACGGGTATAACCCTCTGTGGCGATGCAAGGAATCCTCTTTAGAGTACTTGTAAAGCCTCCGTTGCTTGAAATTGAAAGCCTCAAAGCATAATCTTCAACCAGATCACTTGCTTCATAAGCGACAGTTCTAAACTCCGGAATCCACTGTTGTACACCGTCCCTTGCAGTCTGTTTCGTATCTGCATATCTTAAGAACCCTTGTATCCCTTTGAGATCGTCATGAAGGAATCTGACTTGCTCGCTAACGCCTTGTAGAAACTTTCCTTCTTCAATTAGCAATTTACCTATATTACGCACTGCAGAGGATAGGATGGCTTCTGCCATTTTGGATGAGATTGATGTATATTTTCGTAAAGGATGGAATTCACTAGCACAAAATGATGGTTTTACTCTTACATAGCAAGAAGAGCAATTTATCTGACTCAGATATTGACAAATGTTAGTAGACCTTCACATCTTGGCTCTGGAGTCTGAAAACCTTTGTGGGAATGCTATTGAATTTCTCCACGTCCTTTCCTTTTGCAAATGTCCACTTGCATTATTATTGTTCGGCCCCACATGGTGCTGGCCAGCTCGTTCCCTTAATAGTGACATGATCTTATCCCTTTTTTCTTTTTTTTTTTTGGGAATAATATATTTTACTCTCAAATTTGAATGTGATGATACAGTATAGATTTTGTCAGTTGTAATTTCGGATTTGATACTAATTGGATTCAGGCCACATCTTGCCGAGGCAACTGAATGGCAGTTTTGGGCTGTATTATCCCCCAGCGGCGGCCAAGTTTGCGGGCATGGGGATGCTTTTCTTTTTTGCCCGACTTTTATAGATAAATTTGATCCTGGGTTTTCATTGTCAAATTCAATTTTTTTCCTATTTGTTAGTTTCAGTGTAGCTAAATGTGTTCTTCTGAACTTTTAATACAAATTTAACCTCATTCTTAAATATGATTGGGGCATGTAATGATCCTTTCGATATTACTCTAATGACTAAAAGAAGTTCTTGATTATTTTTTTTTTATTCTCTGAACATTTAATGCATTAGTTTTTCAGTTTTTTTTTTCTCTTCTTATTTTATGACTGACGACATGGCAAATTTGTAGGAGATTATTAGCTAGCAGCGCCAGTAAACTTGAACCGCAGCCATACATAATCCTAAAGTGGAAGAGAGCTTCTTGCTGATTTTCCTCCCAGTTTCGTATCATTTCTAAAGAACTCTTGCCCTGCACTTGCAAAAAAGCAATCCTCTCCTATACATCAGAATAGTTTTGGCCACTTCATCATTGGATTATAGTCGATTTTGATTTAATTATGTTTATATCTTGATAAAAAGGTAAGTGTGATGATAATGAAGTTGAAGGTTGAAAATTCTTTGACGTACAAATCTGTAATTGATGACATGTAGCTCAACTTTGCCTTTGGTTCCAAAAAATTTCCTTAACTTATGGTTCTTTTATTTGCATGCAACGAAGATGCTTATTCCTATCTATTCTTCATGTATGAAATTTATGCATGTAGTATTGAGGCTATTGTTTATGATTATAGAAATCAATGCTTTTGTAAGAAAGCCATTTATGTTCTTTGTTCTCTGTTTTACATATGGTTAGCTAAGATGGACGTGTTTGGATAGAGTATTATTTAAAATATTATTTGGAATAATTACTGTAGCACTTTTTATGATGTAATGTATGTGAGATAAAAAGTAGTTGGTAATATGACATGAAGAATTGAGAAATGTATTTATGATACAAACGAAATATTATTTGAAATAATTTAACAATCCAAATACACTGGTGATACATCTGTTCTTTTCTTCTTTCCCCTTCAAAAGAAAAAAGATCATGTACAGAAAGAAAAGGTGAATCGAAAAAATCAAACAAAAGTGCTGTACAAGATAGTGTAGCGAATATCTAAACTACATAAAGCGCCGAAGATGCAGCTACAGTTGATTGTGCCCGTTTCGCTGTGATTTCGCAGCTCATTTCGTCCTTTTTGGTCTTTTCGAGGCTCCATGCAGCGGCTTTGCTTCCTGTTGCGCTTGTCCTCATTTCTTTTTTTGTTGCTTTGTTCCCATTGTGCCCTTTCTCTTGGTTCGTTTGCAATTTGCCAATCAATTTTGTCCGTTTGTTTCTTCGATCTTTTGCTCCCATCATTTTGCTATCTTCAAGCCGTGTATATTGACCAAAGTATTTTTATGTTTATAATTTTCCCACTTTTTTTATATTTATTCGCTTACTTATTAACTTTCTCTAAGATGTGTATATTAACTTTATATTTATTCGCTTACTTATTAACTTTCTCTAAAATGTGTATATTAACAAACATATTAAATATCAAAAAAATATGCAGGTCGCTATATACAGAAACATATTAAATATCAAAAAAATATGTAGGTCGCTAAAAATCTTATGTACATCTAATACATACAAACGAATAAAAATTCTATGTGTATCTAATCAATATATATAAATCGATTATAATGTTTTGTATTAATGCAGATCAATGAAAGTCATATATATTTAGTGTGTATCTAATATATATAAAGACCAAAGTATTTTTATGTTTATAATTTTCCCACTTTTTTTATATTTATTCGCTTACTTATTAACTTTCTCTAAAATGTGTATATTAACAAACATATTAAATAAAAAAAAATATGCAAGTTGCTATATACTCAAACATATTAAATATCAAAAACAATATGCAGGTCACTAAAAATCCTATGTACATCTAATACATACAAATGAATAAAAATTCTATGTGTATCTAATCAATATATAAAAATCGATTATGCTGCTTTGTATTAATGCAGATCAATGAAAATCATATATGTTTAGCATGTATCTAATATATATAAATTAATAATACCGTTTTGCATTAACATATAATAAGTGTTATTTATATGAAATAATTATAATTTCGAGACTATTTCTATGTTTACAATTTTCCCTCCTTTATATTTATCCGCTTATTTATTAACTCACTTATTTATTAACTTTGTCGAAAGTGTGTATATTGAAAAAAATATTAAATATCAAAAAATTACGCAGGTTGCTAAAAATCCTATGTACATCTAATACATACTAACGAATAAAAATTCTATGTGTATCTAATCAATATATATAAATTGATTATGCTGTTTTGTATTAATGCAGATCAATGAAACTTATATGTGTTTAGCGTATATCTAATATATATAAATTAATAATACTGCTTTGTATTAACGTATAATAAGTGTTATTTATATCAAATAATTATAATTTCGAGACTATTTCTATGTTTGTAATTTTCCCTCCTTCTTTATATTTATCCGTTTATTTATTAACTCACTTATTTATTAACTTTGTCGAAAGTGTGTATATTGAAAAAAAATATTAAATATCAAAAAATTACGCAGGTTGCTAAAAATCCTATGTACATCTAATACATACTAACGAATAAAAATTCTATGTGTATCTAATCAATATATATAAATTGATTATGCTGTTTTGTATTAATGTAGATCAATGAAACTTCTATGTGTTTAGCGTATATCTAATATATATAAATTAATAATACTGCTTTGTATTAACGTATAATAAGTGTTATTTATATCAAATAATTATAATTTCGAGACTATTTCTATGTTTGTAATTTTCCCTCCTTCTTTATATTTATCCGCTTATTTATTAACTCGCTTATTTATTAACTTTGTCGAAAGTGTGTATATTGACAAAAATATTAAGTATTAAAAAATATGCAAATCACTAAAAATGCTATGCATATCTAATACATACAATAGCCTTCTTTTTATATTTTTTCTCTTATTTATTAATTTTCTCCAAAATGTATATATTAGCAAAAATATTAAATATGAAAAAATTATGCAAATCGCTAAAATTCCTACGTGCATCTAATATATGCAAATGAATAAAAATTATATGTGTATCCAATCAGTATATATAAATCGATTATGTTGTTTCGTATTAATACAAATCAATGAAAATCATATGTACTTAACATGTATCTAATATATATATCAATCCTTTTTCTATAAAACAATCTGCATCTTTCACACAAATACATCAACCCTCTATTACAAAATAAACTAATACCTTTCTTTCTTTATTACTGAAGCACTATTCATAGAACAAGAAAAACTGATGATACATTTCTCATTTTATATCATGCTAATAGCAGACCATCTTGAATCTTTGGTAAGTTTAATGTAACTTACATTGTAGTCACTACAATCCATACACTACATTACTACTTCCTACTTCATATAATACATAGATTTCTTTCCACCTTATTTTGCAGATGCTCGTCTGTGATATACCAACATATATACAAACAAATGAAACAGGACTCATCAACTGCTATCATACTAAAACTCGACGGATCTTCCAACTAGAAGGGATACAATTGACAGAAGGTTGGCCAACATTTGCACGCAAATATTTCTTACATGAAGGAAGTATTGTGCTCTTCACCTTCCTGAACGAAAACAATTATCATATCCAACTCTTTGACAGAGACTTCATCCAGCAATCATGATTAAACCTCTCTAGCAATCATAATTAAGCATCTCCATGACAACTTATTACCCATAACAATTATATTACGCTAAATTATGTATCTTCGATGTAACAAAATCAGAATTTTACCACCAGCTATTACATTTCTCTCATCATGCTACTTGAGGAAATTTACAACATTACCAACCGTTCTACTTTACTATAACAAAAATTCATATACAAATATTTACAATCATAACGCTACATATACCTACACAAAAATGTACATGCACCTTAAAAAACATTTCATCTTCACACATAACACACAACGAATATAAATTTCCTATAATATATACATCAACAAAAACATAAGTTTTCTATAATATATATACCGACAAAAATTTATATATCTAATCAATACAAATCAATTGTACCACTTTGTATTAAATTCCACTAATACAACTAATTGTTTTTAAAAATATAAAATAATTTCAAATAATTATTTCAAAAATTAAAATAATCAATTCTTACTTGAATAATATTTCAAAAATTAAAAAAATTAAAAAATATGCCACTGAAAACCAAAATAAAAAAACACTAACTTTTCTCTAAAACTTTAACAAAAATAAGCAAACTACCAACAATTTACATACAAACACTTAAAACCACATCCTCATATATACAAAGAAAAATATACATGATACAACTTTAAAAAAATCATATTAACGCTTTAATCACAAAACAAATACAAACACCACAAATATCGCAAACAAACAAAACTAGAAAAAATAAACATGCTAAAAGAATATTAAACAATCATACAACCTCAAATAAAATATCAAATAAACATATACATATATATATATATATATAAATAAATAAATAAAAATATAACAGACAAATAGAACCACAAAAAATATAAAAACTACAAAAATTAAACCATTATATCACCTAAAATAAAATACTAAACTCTCACACACACACAGACACATATATAATATTACAAAATATACCATCTTTTTACTAAATCAATATCATCTTTACTTATAAAAAAAACATACTTAATTAATAAACACATATTTTACCAAGCTACAATATAAAATTATTCCAAATTATCAATTTATCTCATCACAGAGCAACCAAATTATATCAAAATTTGCCAATAAAATACCTATTGTCCATTTATTTTTCAAGAAAATTCCCATTCTTTTATATCATTTCCATAAATTATTCCACTACAACAATGGACACATCCACATCCAACCTATCCAAATTATGAAAATATCATAATCCTAAAATACATAAACTACCAACAACCAGAGTGCAATAAATTATAACGCTCTCAATGTAATTCTCCCTCTAATTTTCCATCCTATCAACTTTAAAAAATAACTTATATTCCATTAATTTAAATAATATTCGCTTCTTCCTAAATTAAAATCAAAAAACAAAATTTTTTAAAACCAATATCATCCATCAAATCTTTATATCACATTAATTTTAAAAAAGGCAATACAAAACACTTCAATTTTACTATATTTATTTATAAATCAATCAATCCAATATATCACCTCTCTATCCACTGCTCCAACTCCATTATCATACAAAATACTTTAAATCTATATTATTAACTAAATCTTATATTACACTAAAATAGTCAATAATAGACACCCGCGAAACGCGCAGGGTACCAGGCCTAGTAAGGATTAAATCGTTAATCTAATATTCTGCTGTCGGCCACATAACAATTGCCATCTTATCTCGTCTCAGCTAAGCCAAAATTGAGGTGGGCTCAAGAAATGGAAGTGATGGAGCCAACCTCCGACACAATGTGATCAGTCAAAATGGCAGCCTTATACACCCCCACCAGCACCACCACCAATCCCTGCCCATGAGGCAACCACCACCACCTCCACAACGACCATGACCTCCCTCCCCTTCAAACTCCCCCAGTCCCCACTCCCTGCGATTCTTTTCTAATCATCAAAAATCCCCATCAAAGTGGTCCGCCCGCCTACCCCTCCCTAGGCAGATAGATTCTTCCTATGTAGTGCTCGTATACTTACTTCCAGTATGGACTTGGACTAACATGCATACATTATCACTGCTAAAAAATTTAACCGATATATCTTCAAAAAAAGAAGAAGATAGGAATGTAAAAATTGTTTCAAGATTCAGATCAACTGATATATGCATGTATATATGTATGTTTGTATATATATATATATACAAACATATATCAGTTGCATATGTTTGTATATATATATGCATGTATATATATATATGCATATATATATTGTATATATTGTATATGTATATTTGTATATATATATTGTATATATATATATATATTGTATATATGCATATGTATGTTTGTATATATTGTATATTTATATATATATATATATATATATATATATATCTTCTTGTATTTGGAATGCAATAGACGTTCAATGCCAATATCTGACTAAGATAATTCATATCTCCTTCGTTACGTACGCTTGAATGGATGATTGGCTTTGTAATGGATGATATATCTCCTAGTTCTGGGGTCTAATCTTGTCACCCGCCAAGCATATATGCTCGTCCGTTTGTAAATAAAAGAGTGTAAATGCGAGATTACAACTTAATATCATTCTACTGAAAGTCATTTTTTACATTTTCTTCTCTGTTATACAAATGTTTCTTTTCTTTCGTGTAAAAAATATATATATATATTCTAGGTAGGAGGTGAATAAATGTAATCCGTCGAAACTAGTATCTTCATTATAAATGTGTATGAATTTTATTCTTTTTAAATGGAATCTTTATAAATTTAAGGATATTATGTAATTTCATTTAAGAAGTAAGATTCTATCTTTGCTTCTTTATTCTTACTCTCATTGATTGAACATTTACAGAAGCAATTGGTATAGGATCTTTTAATTTGCATTGGAGAGATGCTACTGCTAGAAAGGAATAATTTATGCACTTAATTTTTTCCACATCTTGCCAGTAAATGTATGAATAATTCCCATGAAATGCTATGTTTACCACTTGAAATGTCAATGATGCAAGCAATCCACAAAAGTTTTTTACTTATACCACAAAATCATTGAACTTAATAAAATTTTCTACAAGAATCTCTAATATCAGATTTCTTTTTAGCTCTAGTCTAAAAAATGTTGTTTAAAAAATTTTTAAACATAAAAAAAAAGAAACAGCAAATAAAATTTTAATGTTCATATCTAATTAAAATAATGTTCATATCTAATATACATTTTAATGGGTCGGCATGAGTTGTGCTAAGCATCTTATTATATTATATGCATCTACATGTGAACTGTTATTACTCACTTACAATTTAGATACTCTGAATTATATTTTCTATGCAATAGGATGGGCATTAGCTGTGCTATTGGATTTTAGATGAATAATTATTTAGCCTGATGAGAATTTTGAACCTTTTCAAATGGGTAATTTATATCTAATTTATCATAAGGATTTGGATACAATTGTGCCCAAGTTTAAAAAAATGAGAGTGGCAATAAATTTTTCAATATTTTTTGGACAACAGATTCACAGCCAGAAAAACTCTAGTTTTGTATGCTATTGAATTTCTCCATGTGCTTTCCTGTTGAAATGTCGACGAGGTACATTATTATTGTTCGGCCCCACATGGTGCTGCCCAGCTTGTTCCGTCCCCACGCGGTGCATTATTGCGGTAATAATGCAACTTTTTTTCATAGACTGCCTGATGGAAAAGCTTGCAACGGATATGTGTGATGGATGGATACCTTTATTATGGTAAGAACGTGTCTATGATAAGAAAACTTGCAGAGAGCGACACATGTATTTATACATAAAGAAATTCACGGACCATTATGTTCCAGTGATAATACGTGCGGAGATAAATCAAATAAGACATGTCCAGATGCAGTCTTTTTTTCCCTCCAATTCTTCCGTTCACTGTATATTGTTTCCCCACTGCTTTATTAAATTTAAAAAATTGTGAAACTATAATTTGCTATACCTAATATACCAAACAATTTAATAAAATTAATAACAACATACCAACAATATATACCCATGACATAAATATACTAAACAATTATAAAAATTATTAGGATTATATAGTTACTTTAGAAGTTGCTCCCAAACACCATGCAACTAAATTTTTCGTTCAAACTAACGATAGTATGAAAAAAAGACTAATTAATGAAAATACGATCTCCAAAAATTTTTAATTCACAGTCACAATATGTGAATTCGTGATAAATACAAAAAAGTATGGTACTTTGATCATATAATGAAGGAAAGCCATAAAGAACAGGCCATTTATGGGAAAAGTTTTCATTAATAAAAATACCAACTCTTCATGGCTATCTTACCAGTCCTCCAATGTATGAGCAAAGTGCCAATAATTAAATACGTAATTTTTTCGATTTATACATAATTAATTTTTTTTTGGCATTTCCATTAGAAACAAATGAAAATTTTTTATCAGAAAGCACAAAAGTCAAAATGATTGGTCTAAAAGGGAAAAGAATAGCAGATTTGTACAGTACTTGTATTTCATGTTCGAAATGCTACAGTGCTGCTTTTGAAAAACACTCCCAAAAACATCTAATCCAAACGGAACCAATCTTCATTATTTAAAATACTAAATCTGTGAATCTGTTTTAACTGTTATCCATTGGCATCCTAAAGTATCATTTTTCCATCAAATACCAGCTCTTTAACACCCATTTTCCCATAAATAAATTTATTTATTAGATAAAATAAAAATAAACCCGTTTTTCAATAAAATATCAACTATTTATTTATCGGATAAAATAAAAATATACCCGTTTTTCAATAAAAAGCTATTTCCAATAAATAGTTGGTATTTTATTGAAAAACTAGTTTATTTTTATTTTATCTGATAAATAAATTTATTTATGAGAAAATGGGTACTCTGTTCTTATAATAGAGGAAAACCATAAAGAACTGGTGTTTTATGGAAAAATTGGTACTCTATTCTTATAATAGAGGAAAATCATAAAGAACTGATATTTTATTGAAAAACAAATTTATTTTTATTTTATCCGATAAATAAATTTGTTTATGGGAAAATGGGTGTTAAAGAGTTGGTATTTGATGAAAAATGATATTTTAAGATACCAATGGATAACAGTTAAAACGCATTTACAGATTTGGTATTTTAAGACGGGACGAGGGGTTAGCCCCTTAAACCGGAAAAGTAAATAAAGCAGAGGGAAAGAAAAGTATAAATGTTAGGAAGTGGGTCGCAGTCGGACTGCCACTAGTTAGTATAGGCGGTTGAACCAGCCATAGTTTGTTAGTATAGACAAAGCATATAAAACAAGTAAATGAATATGAATATAGGCGGCTCAAACGACCATTTGATTGAATAAGATTGAATATAAAAATAAAAGAAAACTTACAAGATATGAAGCTTGTACAAGCTCCTTTGTTTGATCAAAATCTAAAAACTAAAACTAAAACTATTGTTTGTAGAGAGAGGGAGGAGAGTTTCTTCAAACTAGAGAGAGAATAAGACTTGAAGAAATGGTGTAAGAATTGTGTATAGAATGTGTTGGGTTTGAGGGGTATTTATAGCAAAATTTTCGTAGTGCTACAGTACCGCTACAGTGTTTTTGCTACAGTGCGCGCTACAGTATATTGTTTGTCTTTTGTTGCTATGTTTGCACAGTAACTTGCCAGACTGCTACAGTGCTTCCGGTGCTACAGTATTTTTTTTGTTTTTTCTTGTTTTCTTCTTTCTTGTTTTTATGATTTTATGGAATTTGTGAGAAAATTCCATAACAATCATCTTCATTTTTTGGGCCTTCATATTCGTTAATTTTCGTTCCAGAACTGGAGGCCTTTTCTTTGTTTGAAACTTCTTTTGGTTGATCCAGTTGTAGAAGTATATCCTTGAGTTGTTTGACATACTCTTGTTTGTTAGTGATTGATGCAAGTTTGGCTGTTGAGATGGACTTCTGTTGCAAAACTGGCTTGTTTGACTGTCTCCGGGTCTAACCAAGCAAGGGTTCTTTTGGAACCATGTCTGGATGTTTGCTGGCTGAATGAAATTTTTGTTGAATGTTGGCCACCATTTTGAATATCCCTGTCGAACTAACAATGGCGGGAGTTGTGCTTGTTGTATGTATTCATACTTCCATTGGTAGACCCATGCTACCGAAAATATGGAAAAGAAATGCAGACTGATTGGTACATAATTGTTTGGGGGTTCAAATCTTTCTTTGAATAGTTTGTAGCTTTGTTGGATATCTGAAGGAAGAATTTCAAGATTTGGTCTAAGTGCTTTCCATCATGCTACAAACCATGCTGGAAAATCATATTTGTTTGTTTTCAAAAAATAGAAAAGATAAGAATATTGATTTAATTCGTTCTGGAAAGTGAAGGTATAGAACCAAATTGCCTTATAATCCCAATAAGTATAACCTAGGGGATTAAAGGAAGTGGAAAAAGGTTTAGGTTTGCTTAGATTTGTTCCCCATTTTGATGGCTTGATAACTTTGAGAATTTGGGCACTAGAATGAGTATTGATGTATTTTCCCGTAGGGTTTCCATTTTTGTCTTTCATCTCTGTTTTATGGGGTTTTAGGATCAGAGACTTTGAATCTGTGAGAATAAGTTTATAATATTCAAGTGTCTTTGTAAGAGTTTGAAGTATGAAATTGTAGGTATTTGAAAGAATAGTTCGGGCTAGCATGTTTGGATCATCATGCCAATAGTCAACTTCGGTTTGAACTACAGGAATGTGGGTATTTGATTTAATATATGGGCAGAAAGTTTTGTTTGGTTTTGGTTCAAAGTTAACCAAGGTCTTGGATTCTTTGATAACAATAGGTTTGGGCTGTTTGGGTTGGGTGTCTTGGTTTAGAGCCAAATTAAAATGGTTTGGTGTATCCCAAACAGGGTATCCCACTGGATCAGGTTGATATCCATGAGATTCAGCCCACTGTTTGAGACGGTTAAAGTATGCTTGTTTTTCATCTTCTTCCTCAACTATGTCTGCCCATGTTTTTGGGGAGGCTATGGATATGGGTTGAGGAGAAGAAAGGATTTGGAACCTGTTTGGAGACAAGTTTGAAGAAGATTTCTTCTCTGTTTGAGATGAACTGGAGGAATTCAAGGAGTCTTGTTTGGTGGTTTGAGAAGAGGGTTCTGGTTTGTCTGAGGATTTCTCCTGCTGTTTCTTTTCCTTGGCATCTTATCTTCCTTGCAAGAATTCACAGGTTAGATAATCAGGAATAGAATTTGAAAATCCTTTAATATATTCGATATCAAAATCAAAGATTGATAAAATGGCTTGCCACCTTGCAAAGATTTGTTTAGAGGCAAGGTTTTGGACATCTTTTTGCAAAACGTCTTTAGCTGACTTACAGTCAACCCGAAGTAAAAACTTCTGGTTTAGTAGTTCAGTTTGGAATTTTGTAATACATAAAACTATTGCTAAAATTTCTTTTTTGATAGTAGAATAGTTTTGTTGAGAATTGTTCCAGTGTTTGGAAGCAAAAGCAATTATCTGTTCTTTATTATTTTTTGTTTGTTTAAGAATACCACCATATCCTAGATCAGAAGCATCTGTTTCCACAATTTTTGCAATTGTTGGATCTGGAAGAGCTAAGCAAGGAATGGCTTTGACTTGGGTTTTAATTTTTCTAATTGTTTCTGTATGGATATCTGTCCATAAGGGCAGAGTGATTTTTAGTCTATCATATAGAGGTTTGGCTATATTGCTAAGATTCGGAATGAAGTCTGAGACATAATTTAGACATCCCAAGAATCTCTGGAGTTGTTGTTTGTCAAGAATTTGATCAGAAAATTTATCAGCAAACTGTATTGATCTATTTATGAGGGTAATGGTTCCTTGGTGGATATGGTGTCCAAGAAACCTAATTTTGGTTTGAAAAAGGCTGATTTTCTTTTGAGAGACAAACAGACCATTTTTCTGGGTAATAAGAAGGAAGGTATTTAGGTATTTGAAATGTTGTTCAATGTCTTCTGAAAAAACCAGGACATCATCAATATAGACGATTATGAATGAAGAATAAGGACTGAATATCTCATTCATAATGCTTTGGAATTCAGAAGGAGTATTTTTAAGTCCAAATGGCATCACGTTCCACTCGTAATGTCCAAATGGTACTGTGAATGCTATTTTGTATCTGTTTGAGACATGAATCTGAATTTGTCAAAATCCTGACTTCATATCGAATTTTGAGAATATCTTGGCAGAATAAAACCTTTGAAGTAAATCCTTCTTGTTTGGTATAGGATATCTGATCCATCGGAGGGCTTTATTCAAGGCTTTGTAATTGATTATAAGTCTTGAAACTCCTCGTTCAATTTCTGATTGTTTGTTAACATAGAATGCTGGACAGCTCCATGGAGATTGACTTGGACTAATAATGCCCTTGGATAGGAGATCATTAATCTCCTTTTGACAATGTTGGAGTAGATCTTGATTCATCTGTACAGGTCTGGTTTTTGTTGGAATATTCTTTTCCTCAAAATCAGGTTCATAAAGAAGGTGGACAGTATGCTGTTTTCTTGTCCAAAATGTATTTGGAACTTCTGCACAAACCATCTCTTGTATTCTTGCTTGCAGATTCTGAATTTTTTGCTGAATTTTTGGTTTTTTGAGTTGTTCATCCATCCTTTTGTAGGCAATTTCTTCTTTTAAGAAATTGATCTGATTATGTTTAAGGGATAGATAATTTAGTGTTTTTTGCACTGTTTTTCTGGAGAATGATAGAAGAGCATCTTGACCATATTTTTGGGGTATAATCCCATCATCAGTGGTCAAGTAAGGAATAAGTTTGGTTACAAAAGTTGTTCCAAGAATAAAATTGTTGGTAAGGTCTTTTGCTAAGAGGAATGTCTCTTTGATGGATACAGAAGAAAATTGAACTTGGATGTTTGAAAGTTTGAATTGAATGTTTAATTGAGAATCATTGACTCATCTAAGACTTTCTTTTGTTTTTTTAAAAAACCTTGTTGGAATCAGACTTTCTTGAATACAGCTAAGATCAACTCCTATGTCAAATAAAACTTCTGTTTCTGCAATATAATTGTCACTAATAACCAGTCTTATAAGAACAAAATGTTTTTTATAAGATATTATGTTTGACTGAGAAGGATCTTTAATGATTTCTTCTTCAGTGGCTATTTTTTCAATTGTTTTTACCTCCCTTTTGAGAGAAACAATTTCTGTTTGCAGATCTTTAACAGTGATATGTTTGATATTAGGTTGAATTTTAGTTAAGACATTTATTGAGGAACATCCTATGTCTAAGGAATTTCCTATGTCTTTTCTAATATCAAGACTAGTGGTTTTATCAGAATTATCTATTGATTGGCCGGATAAAAGTTTGAAAGTTTTAATAGACTCTTGGTTTGGTAAATCTATTGGATTTGATAGATCTATGAGAGAATCTGGTAGATCTATGGATCTTAAATGTTTATGAGAGGATTCTAGTGTATAAGTTGTTTGAGATAGATCTATGGAGGGATCTAAAGATTCTAACTTGGTTTGGATCGGATCTACAAGATCTGGTGTAAAAAACTGAGTTTGTACAGTTTTTGTCATAGAGGATGCAGGTTTTGAAATATTGTGGACTGAATTTTTGAATTCTGGTGCGGACACCTGAAATGTTTGAGATTCATACGAATCAAAGAAATGAATAATTTGTTTTGTTTTTCTTAAAAAGTCATAAAAGTTTTTTGTATATTTTTTCGGATTTCTCCCTGATATTTGTCAAAAAATTGTTTTCTCTTAGACTGATTGTGGTTTGCATAGAATTCAGATATAAGTTTTTCTTTGTCAATCTGGAATTCGGAAGATTTGTTTTCTAGTTTTCTTTGAATAAGGATTGATTGCTCTATCCGAACAATTCTAGTTTGAAGATCATTTAAAGGTTTGTTGTTTAAAGAAGAATTTGGAGAAATAAAGTATGGTTTAACAGATGAAACCATAAATAAAGACAAAATAAATAAATAACTAAACAAATAAATGATTTAATCAACTTATAATCCTCTTCCCTTTGGCACAGAATCCTTCGGGATCCATGGAGGATAACCATTTTTCTAAACAGATTATAAAAGATAGTATGAAATCTACAAGAAAAGATCTAACCTTTTGAAAAAGATTAACTATATATGACGACCATATTTCCATCATAACAAAGATAGTAATAAAACTACAAGAAAAGATCTAAATTTTTTGAGAAAGATTAACTATGCATGACGACCATATTTTCAAACAAAATCAGAAGATTGATAGTAAAAATCCATTAACCCTAGATCTGTTCTTTTGACACTTCACCGTCCTGGAGTACACCCCAAGAACCTTAACATCCCTACAGTGCCAAATCCCATGGTCTTACCTGGATCAGATGCTAACAATTACAGGTTCCATGCCCTTTAGACAAATCCAAAACCATGTAATCAATACTAGCAAAATTATAATAAATTTGAATACATTAGATAGTAATCACGAAATTAATCAGTCTCATTAGACAGATCTAAACTTGTAAATTTACACTAGCAAGATCATAAGTAAAGAAAAATGGCAATCACGAAATTAAGCAATCTCATCAGGAAGGTATAAACTTGTAGATCTACACTAACAATATCATAATAAGTAAAGAAAGATAGTTATCTCCCCACTTCCCCCTCCGACCCTGATACCAGACGGAACGAGGGGTTAGCCCTTTAAATCAGGAAAGTAAATAAAGCAGAGGGAAAGAAAAGTATAAATGTTAGGAAGTGGGTCGCAGTCGGACTGCCACTAGTTAGTATAGGCGGTTGAACCAACCATAGATTGTTAGTATAAACAAAGCATATAAAACAAGTAAATGAATACGAATATAGGCGGCTCACCCGACCATTTGATTGAATAAAATTGAATATAAAAATAAAAGAAAACTTACAAGATATGAAACTTGTACAAGCTCCTTTGTTTGATCAAAATCTAAAAACTAAAACTATTGTTTGTAGAGAGAGGGAGGAGAGTTTCTTCAAACTAGAGAGAGAATGAGACTTGAAGAAATAATATAAGAATTGTGTGTGGAATGTGTTGGATATAAGGGGTATTTATAGCAAAATTTTCATAGTGCTACAGTACCCGCTATAGTGAATTTTTACTGTTGCTACAGTGTCGCTACAGTATTGCTACAGTGCACGCTATAGTGCATCGTTTGTCTTTTGTTGTCGTATTGCTACAGTGCTTCCGGTGCTACAGAAAAATGATTTTCTTGAATTTTGTTCCGATTGAGCCAGTTTGAATGTATTTTTAGCAGATTGTTGCAGATAACTCTTATTTTATTTATGAATCATTTTGTCAAATTCAGGTGCTTCTTCTCTCCATTGGGTTTTAACCCAATGTTTGTGAAGGATTAATCTCTGAATTTTCCTTCATCTCATGAAGCTTTGATCCTTGAAGCTACGAACTGTATAGTTTGTAAATTTTGAAATAATGTTGTCATATTAGTGCCGAAAATGTGAAGGAATGCGTTATCCAGTTTCGGTGTTGTAAAATACAACATTGAAATATCGGATTCTGTCTTCTCTGCATTGTTGTTTGTAGGAATAATAATCTTTAGCAATGGGATTATTAATAAGATTGCGAGGTATCCAATTGTTGCCTGATGTTGAGTCTGTCATTTTTCCTGTAAAACAGAATTTGTTAGTTTTAAAGGTTTAGAGAAAGGTAGGAGGGCATTAGGATCAAGGAATTGAGGTATTATGCCCTTATTTGTTGTAAGGTAAGGAATAAATTTGTGAATAAAGGGTATTCCAAGAATAACATTGTCGGTTAGGTTTTTTGCTAGAAAAAAGGTATCTGGAATAGATAAGGAAGAGAACCGGATTTGAATATTTGTTTGTTTGAAACTGACTTCAAGTTTAGATCCATTGACTCCCCTGAGTCCTTCTTTGTTTTATTCAAAGAATTGGGGTGAGATAAGATTTTCAAGAATACAACTTTGGTCTGCCCCAATATCAAATAGGGCTTCAGTTTCGATTACATAATTATTGTTAATTAGTAATCGAATTTGGACCAAATGATCCTTGTCTTTCTTGGGTTTTTTGGATAGTTGTTTTCGGAACTCAGTGTCTTCTTGGTTGATAGGTTCCTCATTTGGTGTTAGGTTTTGAAGAACAAAATTGTTGAGATCTTGTTTAACTTTAATTGTCCTAACTTTATCTTTAAGAATATTGATTTCTGTTTGAAGGTGTTGAAGAGTCAAAGGTTTAATAGGTTTGGAGGGAAACCTATCAAGAATATTTGTGAGGTTGTAGGTTTTAAGAATTCTGGGGTCCTTGGTTAAAGGATTTGAAGAATTTGTGGTTTGGTTTAAGGATTCTTTGAATTTGTTTAAATAGAGTTGTCTTTTCTCTATTTCAGGAGTGTCTTCAATGATATCAAGAAGAAGGTTTTGATCTTTTGTCAAAACATTGATAGGAGGACTTCCTTCTTCTTTATCACTGGTGGTTTGGAAGGAAGAAGAAGTTGAGATATCATCATCTAGTTCATTGATATAATCTTCTTCTCTTTCAGAATCATCGATTTCTGATTCGATTAGAAGATTTGATATTTGGGATTTAATTTGGTCTTCCAGGCCCAAGGTACTAATTCTTTAGTTGAGTTTACAGTATCGTGCTATATGTCCGGGTTTATGGCATTGGTGACAAACAATTGGAGATGGGGCTGTAATTTGAGGAGGTTGTACGGGCAAAGGTTGTTTGGGCTGGTATTTCTTTTTGTAAAAGTGGTTTTTGTCAAGATGTTTAGTGGATTTGGGCCATTTGTGAGGTTTTTTGTAACAACTAGATAGTCCAAACTGTTCGCAAAAGGATCCAAGGTCTTTACTCCTTTTGGCTCGATCCTTTGTAAGTTGTCTGAGCATCTTGTCTTGACGACACACCTTGAGTGCCACTTCCTAAATTTGGCTGGTTAACTGTCCATAGGTTATTACTTCCCATGGTACAGTCTCATTGTATTGAGTTCTCAATTCTTCACGAACGAGGTCTCGTAGTGATTTTGGAAGGCCATCAAAGAATTTTTCCTTCCAATAGGCCTTGTTGCTATCCGTTCTGGAGTATATCCTGGTTAGGAATGTGTCCTTGTACTATCGGAAGTCTGAGAGACTTTTGCATTTGAGATTGTTTAATAATTCTAATGATTTTTCTCTGAATATTCTTGGATCACCAACGAATGTCTTTGTAATAGTGAATATTAGGGTTACCACCGCATCTAAGATGGTGTCTCCATCTTGAAGGATTGGTTCACCATTAGTATCCACTTTAATGGCATTGAGAATGTTATCTTTGTCTTCCGAGGTGAGGTGTTCATCCCACCATCATTTTAGTTGTCCAATAAATCCTGTTATTAGGATATGAGCAGCTAATTAGTCAGTACAGCCATGTGATGTTCGATAAGCTGTTCCCACCATTGTCATTTGTTGAAAGATTGTAAGAATGTTATATTCAGAAATTCCATCTATGCTCCATTCATATATGTTGTTAGCATTATAAGAATTTTGCAAGATATTGGGTTTTTCTTCAAGAAGAATATCTGGATATGTGGCTCTGGAATAGTATAGTTTTTGTGAATTTTTTCAATTGATAATTTGGTTTTGTGAAGAAGAGGGTTGATGTAATTTGTTCAGGGTCAAAGTTTCTTGAGGTTCTTCCTTGGTTATTGTGCAAGCTGTTTGACTAACACTTGCAGAACCTTGGTTATTTGACCCTTGTTTGGATATTGGGGTAGTGAAAGATTGTTCTATTTTGGCTATTCATTTTTCTAATTGGATTAAGGGTTTGTTTTGAAGTTCTTTCTGAAATTTGGTTGGTATTTCATGAGATTTGAAAATTGGGTTTGAAAAAGAGGTGGTTATAGAATGAGTTTTTGGGATAGATTGGGTTAAAAGATATTCTCCAAGTGTTTGGAGGTACTTGTTGGTATAGTTGTTTTGCTCGTAGATTTCTTGGATGTTCTTGCTATTGATTGCTCCTTCATCTTGGACATTTTTTATCTTGAATGGTTTGGCATTGATCTCTGTTGATTTGTATGAGAAGGTGATTGACTTTGGTGGTGGAAGTTCTGCTTGGATTTCTCCTTCAGTTGTCCGCCACCTTTTTACCATATTTGCTGTTTGCGAAAAAGGATAATCAATCCCGTTTCTTTGTGAATATACTTCGAACCAATCGAAGAACTGAATATGTTGTTTTGTTTTTCCGAGAAACCCATAGAATTCTACTTGTATTTTTTGTCGATATTGTCCCTTGTATTTGTCAAAGAACCATATTCTTTTTGAATAATTGTTGTCTACATAAAATTCTGTTTGTCCATAGAAATCACCCTTAACTCATTAAGTTGAGGACGACTGTCTGTTATTGAAGAATATGTAGGAGATCTAGGAAGTCCTTCCTGATCCACATCATCAGAGGATCCGTCTTGGACTTCTGAAGGGGTAGGTTTGCTGACTGCATACCTTGCCTGTGAAATTTTAGAAGAAAGATCTAGATCTTGTAATCTGGTTGAGATGAAAGAAATCAGTAGATCTAAACTTGTAAATCTACACTAACAAGATCATAAGTAAAGAAAGATGGTAATCACAAATTTAAGCAATCTCTTCAGGAAAGTATAAATTTGTAGATCTACACTAACAACATCATAATAAGTAAAGAAAGATAGCTATCTCCCCACTTCCCCCTCTGGCTTTAATGAGACTGGTTAATTTCATGATTACCATCTTATGTATTCAAAATTATTATAATTTTGCTAGTATTGATTACATGGCTTTGAATCTGTCTAAATAGCATGGAACCTGTAATTGCTAGCATCCAGTCCAGGTAAGACTATGGGATTTGGCACTGTAGGGATGTTAAAGTTCTTGGGATGTGCTCCAGCACGGTGAAGTGTTAAAAGGACAGATCTAGGATTAATAGATTTTTACTGTCAATCTTATAATTTTGTTTGAAAATATGGTCGTCATGCATAGTTAATTTTTTTCAAAAGATTTAAATATATTCTTGTAGATTTATTACTATCTTTGTTATGATGAAAATATGGTCGTCATGTATAGTTAATTTTTTTCAAAAGATTAGATCTTTTTTTGTAGATTTCACACTATCCTTTATAATCTGTTTAGAAAAATGGTTATTTTCCATGGATCCCAAAGGATTCTGTGCCAAAGGGAAGAGAATTATAAGTTGATTAAATCATTTATTTGTTTAGTTATTTATTTATCTTGTCTTTATTTATGGTTTCATCTGTTAAAACATATTTTATTTCTCTCAGTTCTTCTTTAAACAACAAATCTTTAAATGATTTTCAAACTAGAATTGTTTGCATAGAATAATCAATCCTTATTTAAAAAAAAAACTAGAAAACAAATCTTCCGAATTCCAGATTGACAAAGAAAAACTTATATCTGAATTCTATGCAAACCACAACCAGTCTAAGAGAAAACAATTTTTTGACAAATATCAGGGAGAAATTCGAAAAAATATACAAAAAAACTTTTATGACTTTTTAAAAAAAACAAAACAAAATATTCATTTCTTTGACTAGTATGAGTTTCAAACATTTCAGGTGTCCGCACCAGAATTCAAAAATCCAGTCCACAATATTTCAAAACCTGCATCATCTATGACAAAAACTATACAAACTTAAGTTTTTACACAAGATCTTGTAGATCGGTCCAAACCAAGTCAGAATCTTTAGATCCCTCCATAGATTTATTTCAAACAACTTATACACTAGCATCCTCTCATAAACATTCAAGATCCATAGATCTACCAGATTCTCTCATAGATCTATCAAATTCAATAGATTTACCAAACCAAGAGTCTATTAAAACTTTCAAACTTTTATCCGGTCAATCAATAGATAATTCTGATAAAGCCACTAGTCTTGATATTAGAAAAGACATAGGAAATTCGTTAGACATAGGATGTTCCTCAATAAATGTCTTAATTAAAACTCTTCCTAGTGTCAAACCTATCACTGTTAAAGATCTGCAAACAGAAATTGTTTCTCTCAGAGCCAGAGGGGGAAGTGGGGAGATGGTTATCTTTATTTATTTATTATGATGTTGTTAGTGTAGATCTACAAGTTTATACCTTTCTGATGAGATTGCTTAATTTCGTGATTACCATCTTTCTTTACTTATGATCTTTCTAGTGTAGATCTACAAGTATGAGACTGATTAACTTCGTGATTATCATATAATGTATTCAAATTTATTATAATTTTGTTAGTATTGATTACATGATTTTGGATATGTCTAAAGGGTATGGAACCTGTAATTGCTAGCATCCGGTCCAGGTAAAACCATGGGATTTGGCGCTGTAGGGATGTTAAAGTTCTTGGGATGTGCTCCAGAACGGTGAAGTGTTAAAAGAACAGATCTAGGATTAATAGATTTTTACTGTCAATCTTATAATTTTGTTTGAAAATATGGTCGTCATGCATAGTTAATCTTTTTCAAAAGATTTAAATATATTCTTGTAGATTTATTACTATCTTTGTTATGATGAAAATATGGTCGTCATGTATAGTTAATTTTTTTCAAAAGGTTAGATTTTTTTTTGTAGATTTCACACTATCCTTTATAATCTGTTTAGAAAAATGGTTATTCTCCATGGATCCCGAAGGATTCTGTGCCAAAGGGAAGCGAATTATAAGTTGATTAAATCATTTATTTGTTTAGTTATTTATTTATCTTGTCTTTATTTATGGTTTTATCTGTTAAAGTATATTTTATTTCTCCCAGTTCTTCTTTAAACAACAGACCTTTAAATGATTTTCAAAATAGAATTGCTCGGATAGAACAATCAATCCTTGTTTAAAAAAAATTAGAAAACAAATCTTTCGAATTCCAAATTGACAAAGAAAAACTTATATCTGAATTCTATGCAAACCAGAACCAGTCTAAGAGAAAATAATTTTTTGACAAATATCAGGGAGAAACCCGAAAAAATATACAAAAAAACTTTTATGACTTTTTAAGAAAAACAAAATAAAATATTCACTTCTTTGACTGGTATGAGTCTCAAACATTTCAGGTGTCCGCACCAGAATTCAAAAATCCAGTCCACAATATTTCAAAACCTGCATCCTCTATGACAAAAACTATACAAACTCAGGTTTTTATACCAGATCTTGTAGATCCGGTCCAAACCAAGTCAGAATCTTTAGATCCCTCCATAGATCTATGTCAAACAACTTATACACTAGAATCCTCTCATAAATATTCAAGATCCATAGATCTACCAGATTCTCTCATAGATCTATCAAATCCAATAGATTTATCAAACCAAGAGTCTATTAAAACTTTCAAACTTTTATCCGATCAATCAATAGATAATTCTGATAAAGCCACTAGTCTTGATATTAGAAAAGACATAGAAAATTCCTTAGACATAGGAAATTCCTTAGATATAGGATGTTCCTCAATAAATGTCTTAACTAAAACTGTTCCTAGTGTCAAATCTATCACTGTTAAAGATCTGCAAATAGAAATTGTTTCTCTCAGAGCCAGAGGGAGAAGTGGGGAGATGGCTATCTTTATTTATTTATTATGATATTGTTAGTGTAGATCTACAAGTTTATACCCTCCTGATGAGATTGTTTAATTTCGTGATTACCATCTTTCTTTACTTATGATCTTTCTAGTGTAGATCTACAAGTTTAGATCTGTCTAATGAGACTGGTTAATTTCGTGATTACCATCTAATGTATTCAAATTTATTATAATTTTGCTAGTATTGATTACATGGCTTTGGATCTGTCTAAAGGGTATGGAACCTGTAATTGCTAGCATCCGATCCAGGTAAGACCATGGGATTTGGAACTGTAGGGATGTTAAGGTTCTTGGGGTATGCTCCAGGACGGTGAAGTGTCAAAAGAATAGATTTAGGGTTAATGGATTTTTACTATTAATCTTATGATTTTGTTTAAAAATATGGTCGTTATGCATAGTTAATTTTTCTCAAAAGATTTAGATATATTCTTGTAACTTTATTACTATCTTTGTTATGATGGAAATATGGTCGTCATGTATAGTTAATCTTTATCAAAAGTTTAGATCTTTTCTTGTAAATTTCACACTATTCTTTATAATCTGTTTAGAAAAATGGTTATTCTCTATGGATCCCGAAGGATTCTGTGCCAAAGCGAAGAAGATTATTGACATCTTACCAAGCTTAGGTTGTTTTGTTTTGTTGTTTTAATATTTTCTTACCTTTCTTTATGGTTTCATATGTTAAAACATACTTCATTTTTCCTAATTCTTCTTTAAATAACAAACCTTTAAATGATTTTCAAACTAAAATTATTCGGATAGAGCAATCAATCCTTATTCAAAGAAAACTAGAAAACAAATCTTCTGAATTTCAGATTGACAAAGAAAAACTTAGATCTGAATTCTATGCAAACCACAACTATTTTAAAAGAAAATAATTTTTTGACAAATATCAGGGAGAAATTCGAAAAAATATATAAGAAAATTTTTATAACTTTTTGACAAAAACAAAACAACATATTTATTTCTTTGACTGGTATGAGTTTCAAACATTTCAGGCGTCCACACCAAAATTCAAAAATTCAGTCCAAAATATTTCAAAACATGCATCCTCTATGTCAAAAATCATAGAAACTCAGGTTTTTACATCAGATCTTATAGATCCGGTCCAAACTAAGTCAAAACCCTTAGATCTCTCCATAGATCTATTTCAAACAATTTCTATACTAGAATCCTCCTCTCATAAACTTTCGGAATCCTTAGATCTATCAAAATCAATCCATATAAATCCATCGGATTCACAAAATCCTCTTCTAAACATATATCCATACTAGGATCTGAAAATCCATCCGATCCACAAAAATTTCTAAAAAACAAACTTATAAATCTACCAAATTCTCCCGAGAATCTATCAAACCCAATAGATTTACCAAACCAAGAGTCCATTGAAATTTCAAATATTCAGATTTTTGGTCAACCAAAAGATAATTTTAATAGTACTAGTCTTGATGAAAGAAAAGACATAGGAAACTCCTTAGACATAGGATATTCCACAATAAATGTCTTATTTAAAATTCAACCTAGTGTCAAACCAATAATTGTTAAAAATCCTCATAAAAATTTATTAAGGAAAAAGTCCAAACAATTATTTCAACCAAACCGAAGGATGTTCGAACAAGTATTATTTCTTTTAAATAAGAAAACCAGTTAATTGAAATTCAGTCAACTAAAGGTATAATTCAGAATTCTTTACAAATATCTATCTCAAATTTGTCCTATAATTTTCCTGATAACAAACTTATTTCACGAAAAAATTCAGAAGAAAATTCTGCAAACAATAACCAGGAAAGAATTTCTAAATTATCTATATATTCTTTCATAACTTACAAACAGTTGCAGTTTGATAAGGTAAATGTACTTAATATCGAGTACCCAAACCTCAAGATGGAATCTTTTACAGAGGAAATATGGTTATCCAGCAAATATAAGGGATAAACTGAGGAGACATGGATTTTCAACAAATTAAAGAGACAGTCTCAAATACAAGGAGTATCAGAAAAATCAGATCTATCAAAATTGGCTAGATCTCGAATCAGACCCATCAAATGGAGTCAAAAAAATCAGATATTCAAGAAGAATCAATACATCCAATCTTTATATTCATGGAAGAATAGGATTGATCATCCCTTCACTGAAAATACAAAAAGCAAGCTATCAGACGCATCCGGCGGAAAGCTAGACAAATCGGGCAAAAAACTCAGACAAGATCTTCTCTGAACAAATCAGTCACCAAACAAGAGATTCATGCAGAATCTGCTTCGACAAAATTGGTTATTTATGAAATTGAAATCAGAATTGACCAAGAAGCAGCTTATACCCATGCCAAGAAGATTCTTACAATTTATCCAGAAAAATACCTCTTCAATCTCTTTACCCAATTCATCCCAAAAACTCCTCTTCCGAATACCTACTTTTCAAATTTACTTTTTAAACCCTTAGATCAATCAGAAGACCAAAAATTTTGGATTAAACAGAACTCTCCAATACCTTTACAAGAGTTCAAAATCCAAAGAACTTCCTTGGTCAATACCATACAAAACTTTCAAGGGTCTTCTACCCTATATAAATCATATTCAAACTCTTTTTTACAAAATTATACTCCCAACCGAGAAAACATCCAAAATCTATGCCACCCTCAAATAATTCATTCTGATAATTTCAAAATAAAACCCAATATCCTTCAATATTCATACAATAAGGAAGATATCTATGAATGGAGCATAGATGGAATATTCAATCTTCCTATGACATCTCAACAGATGACAATCACAGTTATGTTCAATCAAACATTATATGGCTACAATCAGTTGACCGCTCATATCCTATTCATAAGATTCATTGGGCAATTCCAAAAATGGTGGGAAGAACACCTCATCATTGAAAACAGAGATTACAACATTCTTGTCACAGCCAATAAGGGTGAATCTGATCTACAAGACAGGAGCATCCTCCTGAAAATGATGTTATTCAATATCACATCAATTGAATATATTCTGAATATATTCACATCTGATGATGATTCGGGAATAACCCAAGAGGATTCATCAAAGTTATTCAGACATCAACAAATATTCTTGACAAGGTCAGACAGAGACAAAGTTCACAACAAAGATTTCTTCAAAGATCTTCTTGGATCACAATACAAGGAGAATAATCCCTGGGAAGAAACAACTAGTGAACAAGACCAACAAGCCAGCTGGTCTCCCAAACCAACAGAAGATCAGCCCCAAGAAAAGTATCTTGGATCCTTTTACAAACAGTTTGGGTCATTGAGCTACCATACAAGGCCCAATAAACAGCCCAAACCTATGAGTCTCAAAAACCTTTTTTTTTCTACAAAACAACCAGTCTTATCCATTCGCAAAACCTATGAACCAAAACAAATAGCCCAATCGTCAAATCCTTTGATCGATTCAGATATTATCAAATTTGGACGAAAGGAAGATTATACTTCAATCGCTTCTTTTTCAATTATCAGTGATGAAGATGAAAAACAAGGACATATGATTAAAAATCAAAACCTTCTTTTCAACATCATTGAAGATATTATTGAAACAAGACAACCATACTTGAATAAAATTTCGAATCCTTTAAAGGGTCTTTTCTTTGACATTCCAGGAAAAATCCCTAGTCAAAATCCTTGTAAACCAAAAGCTCATGGTTTCCAGGAAATCTTCGACAAATCCCCAATTCAAAATCCTCAAACCAACCTTGAGAACCTGAATAACAATTCTCAGTTATTTCAGGAATATTCAATTTTGGATTAATACGATTACTAATTATTGGTAATTATGTAATCGAAACAAAAATCCTAGTTGATACAGGGTCAGGCCAAAACTATATTTCTGAAAACCTTATTCCAATCCAACTTTTAAAATTTCATAGAATAACCAATAATTCTAAACTTGATATTGAATTCTAATTTTCAAATATACAAACCCAATTCTCAGATATCTTCTTTTTGACTGAGTATTTGACTAACCATATTATCTTAGCAGCATCATTTCTCAAACAATTGGCTCCTTTCCAAATTATCTATAAAGGGATAATATCCCAACTTTTTAAACTAACTAATTCTTTTTGCAGAAACATGACAGGTGAAGGAAGTTCATCATCATACACTCCAGAAGAGAAAAACTGTCTCTTCGATGGATACTCTACTTGGCAACAAACCTCCCACGGAGAAATATCCAATAATCAAACTAATGAATGCCAAACATCATCAAATCAGATTCAAACTGATTGGGAGTGGATCCCTGAGGAATCATCCTCAAACAGGATACCTGCGGAATCTACTTCAAATTAGGTATCCAATGAAACAATTTCAAATCAATTCCAAGCAATTGATGAAATTTCAACAATAAATTGGATCCAAGAAACCAAAGAAGATGAAAATCCATTTCTAGTTCCTGAAAATCTTACTCAATCCTTCCAAATCAAACTTCAAGACGATACATTCTCACGACTTTGGACAGAATATCACTACTCTAAAAATGAGCACAAGGAGGCCAGAATCAGAAATTTTGATAGTATATTCTTTGACAAGACACCGGTGAAAGAATTCCTATCTACCATATACACAAATACAATCACATCGGAATAAAAGATTCAAACTACTCCGTACAAATTTTGAAGGATCAATGCTTCCTGCAAAGAAGGTATACACAAAGAATGACCCTCAACAAGTATTTACTTGAGAAACGAGAACTAAATACACGACATTACAAACAATGGATCAAAGAAACAGTAGAAGAATTATCAGCAATGATTGCTGAACAAGTGCTTATAGAAACATTCAAATAGACTCAATCGGAACAAAATTCAGAAAAAAAATTATTTTTATTGTAATAACGGAAGCACTGTAGCAGCACGGCAAGCTACTGTACAAACACGACAATAAAAGACAAACGATGCACTGTAGCGCACAATATAGCAATACTGTAGCGGCACTGTAGCAACAGTAAAAATTCACTATAGCGGGTACTGTAGCGCTACGAAAATTTTGCTATAAATACCCCTTAAACCCAACACATTACACATACAATTCTTACACCATTTTTTCAAGTCTCATTCTCTCTCTAACTTGAAGAAACTCTCCTCCCTTTCTCTACAAACAATAGTTTTAGTTTTAGTTTTTAGATTTTGATCAAACAAAGGAGGTTGTACAAGTTTCATATCTTGTAAGTTTTCTTTTATTTTTATATTCAATTTTATTCAATCAAATGGTCGGCTGAACCGCCTATATTCATATTTATTTACTTGTTTTATATGCTTTGTTTATACTAACAATCTATGGCTGGTTCAACCGCCTATACTAACTAGTGGCAGTCCGACTGCGACCCACTTCCTAACATTGATACTTTTCTTTCCCTCTGCTTTATTTACTTTTCTGGTTTAAGGGGCTAATCCCTCGTCTCGTCTGATATCAGAGCCAGAGAGGGAAGTGAGGAGATGGCTATCTTTCTTTACTTATTATGATGTTGTTAGTGTAGATCTACAAGTTTATACCTTCCTGATGAGATTACTTAACTTTGTGATTACCATCTTTCTTTACTTATGATCTTGCTAGTGTAGATCTACAAATTTAGATCTGTCTAATGAGACTGGTTAACTTCGTGATTACCATCTAATGTATTCAAACTTATTATAATTTTACTAGTATTGATTACATGACTTTGGATTTGTCTAAAGGGTATGGATCCTGTAATTGCTAGCATCCGGTCCAGGTAAGATCATGGGATTTGGCACTGTAGGGATGTTAAGGTTCTTGGAATGTGCTCCAGGACGGTGAAGTGTCAAAAGGAAAGATCTAGGATTAATAGATTTTTACTGTCAATCTTATTATTTTGTTTGGAAATATGGTCGTCATGCATAGTTAATCTTTCTCAAAAGATTTAGATATTTTCTTGTAACTTTATTACTATCTTTGTTATGATGGAAATATGGTCGTCATGTATAGTTAATTTTTTTCAAAAGGTTAGATCTTTTCTTGTAGATTTCACAATATCCTTTAGAATCTGTTTAGAAAAATGGTTATCGTCTATGGATCCCGAAAGATTCTGTGCCAAAGGGAAGAGAATTATAAGTTGATTAAATCATTTATTTGTTTAGTTATTTATTTATCTTGTCTTTATTTATGGTTTCATCTGTTAAAGTATACTTTATTTCTCCAAGTTCTTCTTTAAACAACAAACTTTTAAATGATCTTCCAACTAGAATTGCTCGGATAGAGCAATAAATCCTTATTCAAAAAAAACTAGAAAACAAATCTTCCAAATTTCAAATTGACAAAGAAAAACTTATATCTGAATTCTATGCAAACTAGAACCAGTCTAAGAGAAAATAATTTTTTGACAAATATCAGGGAGAAACCCGAAAAAATATACAAAAAAACTTTTATGACTTTTTAAGAAAAACAAAATAAAATATTCACTTCTTTGACTGGTATGAGTCTCAAACATTTCAGGTGTCCGCACCAGAATTCAAAAATCCAGTCCAAAATATTTCAAAACCTGCATCCTCTATGACAAAAACTATACAAACTCAGGTTTTTACACCAGATCTTGTAGATCCGGTCCAAACCAAGTCAGAATCTTTAGATTCCTCCATTGATCTATGTCAAACAACTTATACACCAGAATCCTCTCATAAATATTCAAGATCTATAGATCTACCAGATTCTCTCATAGATCTATCAAATCCAATAGATTTATCAAATCAAGAGTCTATTAAAACTTTCAAACTTTTATCCGGTCAATCAATAGATAATTCTGATAAAATCACTAGTCTTGATATTAGAAAAGACATAGGAAATTCCTTAGATATAGGATGTTTCTCAATAAATGTTTTAACTAAAACTCAGCCTAGTGTCAAACCTATCACTATTAAAGATCTGCAAACAGAAATTGTTTCTCTCAAAAGAAAAGTAAAAACAATTGAAAAAACATCTACTGAAGAAGAAATCATTAAAGATCTTTCTCAGTCAAACACAATATCTTATAAAAAATATTTTGTTCTTATAAGACTGGTTATTAGTGACAATTATATTGCAGAAACAGAAGTTTTATTTGACACAGGAGCTGATCTTAGCTGTATTCAAGAAGTTCTAATTCCAACAAGATTTTTTGAAAAAACAAAAGAAAGTCTTAGATGAGCCAATGGTTCTCAATTAAACATTCAGTTCAAACTTTCAAACATTCAAGTTCAATTTTCTTCTGTATCCATCAAAGAGATATTCCTCTTAGCAAAAGACCTTACCAACAATGTTATTCTTGGAACAACTTTTGTAATCAAACTTATTCCTTACTTGACCACTGATGATGCGATTATACCCCAAAAATATAGTCAAGATGCTCTTCTACCATTCTCCAGAAAAACAGTGCAAAAAGCACTAAATTATCTATCCCTCGAACATAGCCAGATCAATTTCTTAAAAGAAGAAATTGCCTACAAAAGGATGGATGAACAACTCAAAAAACTAGAAATTCAGCAAAAAATTCAGAATCTGCAAGTAAGAATACAAGGGATGGTTTGTGCAGAAGTTCCAAATGCATTTTGGACAAGAAAATAGCATACTGTGCACCTCCCTTATGAACCTGACTTTGAGGAAAAGAATATTCCAACAAAAGCCAGACCTATACAGATGAATCAGGATCTACTCCAACATTGTCAAAAGGAGATTAATGATCTCCTATCCAAGGGCATTATTAGTTCAAGTCAATCTCCATGGAGCTGTCCAACGTTCTATGTTAACAAACAATCAGAAATTGAACGAGGAGTTCCAAGGCTTGTAATCAATTACAAAGCCTTGAATAAAGCCCTCCGATAGATCAGATATCCTATACCAAACAAGAAGGATTTACTTCAAAGGAATTATTCTGCCAAGATATTTTCAAAATTCGATATGAAGTCAGGATTTTGGCAAATTCAGATTTATGTCTCAGACAGATATAAAACAGCATTCACAGTACCATTTGGACATTACGAGTGGAACGTGATGCCATTTGGACTTAAAAATGCTCATTCTGAATTCCAAAGGATTATGAATGACATATTCAGTCCTTATTCTTCATTCATCATCATCTATATTGATGATGTCCTAGTTTTTTCAGAAGACATTGAACAACATTTCAAACACCTAAATACCTTCCTTCTTATTATTCAAAAAAATGGCTTGGTTGTCTCTCAAAAGAAAATCAGCCATTTTCAAACCAAAATTAGGTTTCTTGGACACCATATCCACCAAGGAACCATTACCCCCATAAATAGATCAATACAGTTTGCTAATAAATTTCCTAATCAAATTCTTGACAAACAACAACTCCAGAGATTCTTGGGATGTCTAAATTATGTCTCAGATTTCATTCCGAATCTTAGCAATATAGCCACTCCGCCCTTATGGATAGATATCCATACAGAAATAGTTAGAAAAATTAAAACCCAAGTCAAAGGCATTTCTTGTTTAGCTCTTCCAGATCCAACAATTTCAAAAATTGTGGAAACAAATGTTTCTGATCTAGGATATGGTGGTATTCTTAAACAAACAAAAAATAATAAAGAACAGATAATTGCTTTTGCTTCCAAACACTGGAACAATTCTCAACAAAACTATTCTACTATCAAAAAAGAAATTTTAACAATAGTTTTATGTAGTACAAAATTTCAAACTGAACTACTAAACCAAAAGTTTTTACTTCGGGTTGACTGTAAGTCAGTTAAAGACGTTTTACAAAAAGATGTCCAAAACCTTGTCTCTAAACAAATCTTTGCAAGGTGGCAAGCCATTTTATCAATCTTTGATTTTGATATAGAATATATTAAAGGATCTTCAAATTCTATTCCTGATTATCTAACCCGTGAATTTTTGCAGGGAAGATAAGATGCCAAGGAAAAAGAAACAGCACGAGAAATCCTCAGACAAACCAGAACCCTCTTGTCAAACCACCAAACAAGACTCCTTGAGTTCCTCCAGTTCATCTCAAACAGAGAAGAAATCTTCTTCAAACTTGTCTCCAAACAGGTTCCAAATCCTCTCTTCTCCTCAACCCATATCCATAGCCTCCCCAAAAACATGGGCAGACATAGTTGAGGAAGAAGATGAAAAACAAGCATACTTTAACCGTCTCAAGCAGTGGGTTGAATCTTATGGATATCAACCTGATCCAGTGGGATACCCTATTTGGGATACACCAAGTCATTTTAATTTGGCTCTAAACCAAGACACCCAACCCAAACAGCCCAAACCTATTATTATCCAAGAATCCAAGACTTTGGTTAACTTTGAACCAAAACCAAACAAAACTTTCTGCCCATATATCAAATCAAATACCCATATTCCTGTAGTTCAAATCGAAGTTGACTATCATGATGACCCAAACATGTTAGCCCGAACTATTCTTTCAAATACCTACAACTTCATACCTCAAACTTTTACAAAGACACTTGAATATTACAAACTTATTTTCATAGATTCAAAGTCTCTGATCCTAAAACCCCATAAAACAGAGATGAAAGCCAAAAATGGAAATTCGAGATTCAGACAAGATCTATTTCAACAAAATTGGTCATTCATTTGAAGTTGAAATCAGAATTGACCAAGAAGAAGCCTATACCCATGCTAAGGATATTCTTACAATCTATCCAGAAAAATGCCTCTTCAATCTTTTTACCCATCTCATCCCTAAAACTCCTCTTACAAATAGTTATATTTCAAACTTAGTTTTTAAACCTTTTAACTGATCAGAAAACCAAAAAGTTAGGATTGAACAATCCTTTCTTATTCCATTACCCAAACTAGAATTAAAAATCCAAAGAACCACCTTGGTTAATACCATACAAAACTTTCAAGGGTCTTCTACCCTAAACAAATTATATCCAAACCCTTTCTTACAAGATTACACTTCCAACAGAGAAAACACCCAAAATCTATACCACCCTCAAAGGATCCATTCTTATATTTTCAGGATAAAACACAATATCCTTCAACATTCATACAATACAGATGGCATCTATAGATGGAATATTCAAAAACGATCATCTTACAATATATCAACAGATAACAATTACTGCTATGCCCAATCAAATGACACGTGGCTACAAACAGATAGCGCTCATATCTTATTCATAGGGTTTATTGGGCAATTCAAAGAATGGTGGGAAGGACATCTTATCATTAGAGACAGAAATATTATTCATAACATCCTAGTCACAACCAACAAGGATGAATTTGATCTACAAGATAGGAACATCCTCCCAGAAGCAATGGAATTCAATGTTATATCTATCCTAGACATATTCACATCTGATGCAGCTCAAGAGGATTCATCAAAGTTATTCCCAAATTTCAGTAGATATCAACATATATTCCTGACAAAATCAGACCAAGCAAAGTTCACAACAAAGATTTCTTCAAAGGCCTTCTTGAATCCCAATACAAGAAGATTAAACCCCGGGAAGAAACAACTTGTGAACAGGACCAACAAGCAAGTTGGTTTCTCAAATCTGCAGAAGATCAGAAAGCAAGATGGTTTCCCAAACCAATAAAAGATTAGGCCCAAGAAGGAAGTCTTGAATCCTTTTACAAACAGATTGGGCTATCTAACTATCATACAAAACCCAGTAAACAGCCCAAACCTATAGAAAGCTGTGAATACCCTTTCTCTCCTACAAAACAACCAGCCTTATCCACTTTCATGACCCATAGACCTAAACATATACCCCCAACATTACAAATCCAACCAAAAAATCAATATCTTAGAACTAGCAGGCCAAATTAAAGCCCAACTGTCAAATCTTTTGATCGAATCAGACACTAACAAATCTAAACGAGAAGAAGATTATGACAATTATATTCCAACATCTTCCTCCTCATCTTCCTCCCAAACCACCAGTGATGAAGGTGAAAAAGAAAGACCTATGGTCAAAGACTAAAACCTTCTTCTCAACATCATTGAAGATATTTCTGGAAAAAAAAAAAAACCCTACCTAAACCAAGTTTTAAATCAGTCAACTAAAAACCTTCTCTTCATTCCAAGAAAAAGACAGCTTCAAAATCTCTACACAAAATTTTCTAGTCCTTGACAAATTCCCTATTCAAAATCCTCAAAAATAAAATCCTGTGAACCTGAGTAACAATTCCCAGTTATTTTAGGAATATTTGATACAAATACGATTACTAATTGTTGACAATAATGTAATCAAAACTAAAGCCCTATTTGATACAGGGACAGACCAAAACTACATTGCTAAAAACTTCATTCCGATCGAAATTTTAGAAACCCTTAGAAAAACCAACAATCCTAAATTTAATATCAGTTTCAAATTTTCAAACATACAAAACCAATTCTCAGATACCTTCTTTTTGACTAAGTAACTGACTAACCATATTATTTTAGGAACATCCTTTCTCAACCAATCAGTCCCTTTCCAAATCACTTGTAAAGGGATAATATCCCAACTTTTTAATCTTATACTCTTTAAACTAACCACTTCTTTGTGCAGAAACATGGCAGGTGAAGAAAACTCATCATCATACAATTCAGAAGAGAAAAACTGTTTCTTTGATGGATACTCTACTTAGGAACAAACTTCCCATGGAGGAATATCCAGCAATCAAACTAATGAGTGCCAAATATCATCAAATCAAAGTCAAACTAATTCGGAGTGGATCTCTGAGGAATCATCCTCAAACTAGATACCTGTGGAATCTACTTCAAATTGGGTACCTAGTGAAACTATCTCAAACCAATTTCAAGCAATTGATGAGACTTCAACAATAAATTGGATTCAAGAAACTAAAGAGGATGAAATCCATTTCTAATTCCTGAAGACCCTACTCAATCCTTCCAGATCAAACTCAGAGATGATACTTTCTCACGTCTCTGGACGGAATATCACTATCTCGAAAACGAGAGAAAAGAATCCAGAATCAGAAACTTTGAAATCATATACTTTAACAGGGATACTGGTGAAAGAATCCCTTGTTACAACACTCACAAATACAATCACATCGGCGCAGCAAACTCAGACTACTCAATACAAACATTGAAAGAACAGTGCTTTATACAAAGAAGAAATATTCAAAGAATGGTTCTCAACAAATACGTGCTTGACAAACAAGGAGTCAATACACAGTATTACAAGGAATGGATCAAAGAAGTATCGGAAGAATTATCAGCAATGATTTGTTGAACAAATGCTTCTAGAGACATTCAAACTGACTCAATCGGGACAAAATTTCAGAAAAATTATTTTTTAATGTATCACCGAAAACACTATAGTAGTCAGGCAAGTTACTGTACAAACACGGCAACAAAAAGACAAACGATGCACAGTGGCGCGCACTGTAGCGATACTATAGTAAACAGTAAAAATTAGTGTAGCGGATACTGTAACAACATGAAAATTTTGCTATAAATATCCCTTAAACTCAACACAATCCACACACCATTCTTACACCACTTCTTCAAAGCTAATTCTCTCTTTAACTTGAAGAAACCTCCTCCTTCTCTCTACAAACTAGTTTTTAGTTTTTAGTTTTTAGAATCAAACAAGGAAGCAAGCCTTGTGCAACCTTCATACCTTTGTAAGTCCTCTTACAAATTCTTCTATTCTCATATTCAATCAAATGGTCGGCTAAACTGTCTATATTCATATTCATTTATTTGTTTTTATTTATTTTGATTATGCTAATTATCCATGGCCGGTTATACCGCTTGAGCTAAATTATTTTGTTTTGACATTCTATTTACATTTTGTTTATACATAACTGGTTCAACTGCCTATACTAACTAGTGGCAGTCCGATTGCGACTCACTTCTTAAGTTTTATGCTTTCTTTTTAATTCATTTTATTTACTTTCTTGATTTAAGGGGCTAATCCCTCGTCCCGTCTGGTATCAGAGCCCTTGGAGGGCATTTTTTACAACTTTGGAAGGTTAGAAAAATTTCACAAAAATATAGTTTTCACTAGAATTTTCTTAGTTCATTAGATAGAGTAGTATAGTATACTTAGAGTAGTTTACCCTTTTTGTATTTGTAACTAGATTTGGATGAAAATTTGAAAAGCAAAAATGGAGAGTTGGAATTCATGTGACAAGGATGACTTCTCTCTTACCACTTTCTATTTTGTATTTGATATCATATTTAACTACAATACAAGTTTAGTGTTTATTTTCATGTTTAGCTAAAGTTTATGCCTAGAGTTATGGATTATTTTCTATATTTTGTTTGTGATATTTACTTGATTATTTGATGATATTATTTTGAACAAATTATTTATCACTTTTGCTTATCTAATCATGATTAACCGCCCATTAATTGTAATAATCTTAAGGTGTTATGTTTGCAATGAAAATTGAAATTTAATACTAGTTCAAGAGAGTTCCTCACAAGAATAGAGAAGCACGTTTGTGATTTTAGTGACTTGTTTCATGTAATTTCATAGAAAAAATGAACTTGTAACTAATTTCATAACCACGAGAGTAGGTATGGATTAGTTATAAGTATAGTTGATTCACTACGAGAGTAGATTTTACATGCATTAAGAAATTACACCATAACTAGCCAAAATATTAGCATTCACTTAATCGGTAATTTCAATTGCAAGAGTAAAGAGGAATTCCATACCTCTAGAAACTTTCTATCGTTATTTTTGTTACTTTTATCTCATGTAGGTAGTGTAGATTTAATTTCTTGTACTTGTGATAGTTTAAATAATAAAAGAGTTCAAAAATCACCAGTAATCAACATTCTTCCTTGTGGGATCGACATCTTAATACTTGTAAAAAATTGCGACTTGTGTACTTGTAAAAAATCGCGTATGAGGTATTTAGGATTTTATAAATGTAAAACTTGACTATGACTGAACTAATTGATATATATATATCTAGCACTCTCAAGTTTTTGCCACCATTGCCGAGGAAGGTTTGCTCAATATCGGTGTTAAGAACAACTTTATTAATTTAGATATTTTTTTTGTTTTTCTTGTTTTGGTTGTATCTAGTGTCTTGTTTATTCTGTTTAGATGTTTGTTGAGTCTTTATTTATGTGTTTTTGTATGTGTCGAGTTATTTATTCTTCTTGACTAAACTTGTTTTTGAATTATCTTGAAAGCATGTTTACGGACTCATGAAGAGTAGTAAACATGGGTGGACAATGCTTGAGAAGTGGAAAATCGGCAATGGATTGTTACCACGTGCAAAGTTTTATGAGTAGAGGTAATCAAGATGTATCTGAAGGTATGTCATTTGAAAATAGTTTAAGGAATTTAAAGGTTAAACTTGATTTTATAACGTTAAAAGTTCAATTGGATACCATTACAAATATGCTTGAACAAAAAAGGAATGTTAATACTTTTAATTCTAATCATGTGATTTGTGACATGTGTGGAGGTTATCATGCTACTCATACATGTAGGCAAGCACAAAATGTGAATTATTATGATGAATTTGGGTATTGCAATCCTTATTTTGATTAATTTGGTCATAATTGGGGGAATTCTTATGCTTATAGTTGGGATAATCAATGTAATTATAGTAATTCTCCATGTTTTTATGATTATCAACCAAAATTTGTCCAATATGAATTTAAGCCATCTTGGAAATTAGAAATAAAAAGGTTAGCTAATACATCTTTACCTTGAAAATTAGAAAGTGAACCATTAGCTAATGATTCTAATCTATCTTAGGAGCTAGCTATAAAAAATTCTTCTAATCAATTTGATTTAGTTATAGAAAGACTAGTTAATGCAACTTCCGATCATTTTGATAGGGTTGATGATAGGTTAGATGAATTAACTTCTCACTTTGATTGAATTCAAGATCAATTGCATGATTTGTGTGAAATTATTTATTCTAATGATATGTAAAATGACCCTAGCATGAATGATAAGAATGTTATATGTGAAAATGGATTGCATTTTGATAAAAATGATGCTGTAATGTGTGTTTCAATGAGAAAATTCCATTTCACATGATAATGCCTTTAGAATGAAATTTAAATCTCAAGAGGCAAGCACGAATGACTGATGTATAATCCCTCTTTAGGATTGTATTGAAAGTGTAGGTTCTAAAGTCATTATAGCGTAACAAGGTCATGCAGACATTCCTTTGGTGAGTACTAGCGTAAGAAGGTCAAGTGACGCATATTCAAGGTACTATCTATAAATCACTTGAGATAGGTAAACCTCTCATATCATTAAAACACGTGACTTTTGCCATCGAATCACCATTTGTCGATCCATTACGTCCTCTAATGGTAGATTATTCATTAACAAAACTTGAAAAATGAGGTTATATAGTCGAGCCAACAACTACAAATAAAAGTGCTAATTGGAAGACAACCCAATGTTTTGGTAATTTATATTAATTTGTGTGATTTTATGTTCAAATTATGTGTTTAAGTTATTTTGTTGTTTTTCTTTTGTAGGTATTGGAAATAGGAGCAAAGGTGATCAAATGAGGTGAAAATGGCAAAATTTGATTAAGGAACTCCACCCCTCGATTTGAGCAAAAGTTGTTTTTGATTAGTTAAAGAGGGGTAAAATGCATGTTTTGATTATTTGACATGCGTAAGCATTGATTATTTTGATAAAAAAATAATTTAGGATGCATTTTTAGCAATTGGGACAATAAATATAATTTTTGGAAAGTTAGAAAATTCTTCAGAAAAACTGCAGAACAAAGAAAATGCGGGCTCAATACGCGACTTAAGGTCACATTTTCACAGCCGCGTATTTCATTATGTAATTTTTCAACAGAAAACGTGGGCATCAAACCTGACTTCAGGTCACGTTTCCTTGAGCCCGCATTTTACATCCTACAATTTTAAAGCAAAAACATGAGCTTGAAAACGTGAGCTCAAGGCCACGTTTTCAGGTCGCATTTTCAATTCTTGTTTTTAAGAAACAAAAACGTGAGTTCATTTCTTTTCTTTTTGTTCTTCTCCTCAACTCACGTTTTCTCACACATACTTATACACACTTCACCAATCTCCTCTTATACACCATTTTCTTGTAAGAAATTATCCATCAAACACCCTTTAACCTTCATAGAACCTTTTTAACTGATTAAAATTTAAGAAAAACATCTCAAAATTCGGTTATAAGAAATTGAAAACTAGGGTTCATAGTTTCTAAATCTATCAATTGGAGGTCAATTGGGATGAATTTCATAGGATTTTTGCATCATTTGCATCACCTGCATCACCAAACATCACTCTACCAATTTGAGATAAATTTATTGAATTTAACTTGGTATTTTAAAATTCACTATTTGCATATATTTTTTGAGTTTATTGATACACTTTGAATGGTGAATTTGTGATGTTATTTGTTGATGTATATTAGTTCCATTATGCTTATTTAATATTTTCAAGCATATTTAGATGATCAAATGTGGGAATATGATGATATATGCAATGTTTTACTTTATGCATATTCCTATTTTATGATCAATGTGGTACTTGATCTTGGAATGTTGTTAAGCATAATTAGATGGTTCAAATTGTTAAAATGTGACTTGTTTATGATGATTACATTCATTATATGGTGACATTCATTATATGATGATCAAATGTATACATTCATTATATGGTGGCATTTTAGACAATTTGAGTGCTTAATCTGCATATAGAGCATGATTGGATGATGAATTTTGAATATGTCAAAAATTTAACAATTTGTGTGAAATTTTAGAGGTGAAATTGAACATGTGTATAATATATATTTCTTAGATTGAGTTTTACTTCTAATTTTGTTATTATATGGTGTATTATAATTACCTAGAGAAGAAGACAAGTTTATACTTCATATTCTAGGTAAAGAAGGTGCTAATTTTGTTAAATGCATAAAAAAAGTTTGAAAAATGTGGTGTGATGATGTGAGAAATTTTGGCAACGAATTATTTGCGACAATCTTAATGCATTTGTCACTTTTGCATCTTTTGACCCATACCTAATTTGTTTGCCATTTTGTATTTTAGGTTTTATTACTAATGGTTATCCAATGGAACTCATGAACCTTTGGAGATAAGTGAAAATTTGTTTGTCAAACTTCATGGCATCTCAATCACATTGACAGGAGAGTATTCTTTCCTTATCTTACGTACCTCCTTTACACATTGAGAACAATCTGCCTTTTAAATGTGGGGGAGGGAAAACCTGAACCTATTGGCATTGTATATGATTGAATTTTGGTTGGAGATATTGGACTTGAGATTGAAAATATTATGGTGCTTTGAATTTGTTAAAAATTGGGTTTTGTTGACAGGGAGTTCCATGCATTTATAAGGGGAAACTCTGCTAAAATTTTCTCAAAATCTTATCCAAAATTATAAAATTGCTCCAAAATGTTTCAAAATGTTTCAATATTATCAAGGGGTAACAAGTTTCATACCATTGGTAACTCAAATTCCTTCTACTTTTGAGATAAATATTTGTGGTTTGACAACTTCTTTTCTCATTTAATTTGGACATGACTATTATGTTATTATAATTTGTGCATTTATAGGAAAGTATATCATGTAAAGTGGAGAAAATTATGCTTAAATTTTACAAATTTGATGAAATTTCTTCTCTTTACTTGACTTTACATAGTTAAGTGATAAATATGATTAATAAATACAATACTCTCCTCATGATTATTCTTTTGAGAGAAAGATTATTATCTTTGCTTTGGAAAAAAAAAAGAAAAAAAGAAAAAAAGTAGAAAAACAACGGTAAAAATAAAAGTAGAGAGTGAGGGAGAGAGAGACAGAGAGAGAGAGAGAGAGAACAAGAGTTTTTCTATTCCAATGATTCATGTACTTAGTAACCAGGAGTTTTCATCTACAAATATTGACTTTCACGTAAAACGGTATTTGAATTAAGAGTGTGCAAGGCAACTTAAATATGTGAAATGTTGAGTAACCGACAATTTTCATCTAAAAATGTCAATTTTCATGTCAAAAACCACTTTCACAACTTAAGTAAATATTTATATATGTTATATGAATAAGTCCCTCTTTAAGTTGTAAAAGAAGATGATCATGGATTTAGGAAGTATTTTTATTGACCATAGGAATTATTTACTTGTGAATTTGGGTAAGGATGAGAAATTGAATTGAACTAGTTGAAATTACGGTATAATTGGTTCTCTTTTACTTGATATTATGAGTACTTAGTTTAATTGAATGATTGCATAATGGTTGTTTACCTTATTTTGAGGCAATGAAGTTGAATCATGCACATATGTTTCATTTCAAAATTTTGGACCATTGTTGATTTGTATTTCTTATTGCTTGAGAACCAGCAATGCTTCATGTGTGGGGGAATTTGATAAGTGTACATTTTGTGTGTTTTTAGTATCTTTTATTATTAGTTTTGGTGTGTTTATCCATCTTTATAGCTAATTAAATAAGTTTCTAGTAGAGATTGACATTTTGTGGATTAAGTGTTAAAAATTGCATTTCTATGGTTTAAAGTGGTGAAAACTTTATGTTTTTATAGGTTTAATGATTCAATCATCAAATGAAGTGAATTGAGAAGATATTTGGATGATTATTGATGATTTGAAGTGATTTTAAAAAAAAGTATGAAGTGCAAAATACTCAAAAGATGAAATACAATTAACAGTAAAAGAGGAAAAATTTTCATAGCTTTGATACCTTGTGGTATTTTGGCTATATATTAAGCTATCCGAATTAGATTGAGGTAATTCTTAAGCCATTTTCAAGCCAACTCATAACGCTACATTTTTTATGAAGAATCGAAATTCAGTTCTTGGGTTTTCCAAGTAAAAAATTCGAAATACAATCAATCATGTTCATTGTCAAAAGTTGAAATAGGGGATTGACCAATTGAGGGTATTTTGGTCATTTCTCAGTCCACAGAACTCCAAATTGGATGATTCTTGATGCAATGGAAAGCTAACTCAAGGAGATACAACTTTCATGTTTTGTAAAAGTGCTATTTCAGTCTCTAATATCGAGCAAATATCAGTTGAATTTGGTACAAAAATAGAGCAAGGATGATGATTGACCAGAATTGAGCAAACTTGCAAAAGAGGAAAACGTGAGGTCAATACGCGACCTAAAGTCACGTTTTTTAGGTCGTGTATTCTTCAATTTCGGCTCAACTTGCTCTGCAACTTGTGCTTTGTTCACACAAGTTTTTTGACCCATTTTTCTGCAAGAATTTCAATGGAAACTGACCAAGAAAGCTGCCAAAGAAGTTTTACAACCCAAATCTAGCTTGTTTATGGGTTCAAGGAGAATCTTAATATGATTTAACACTTTATCTTTTGGATGAATTCCTCTACAAATAGAAGTCTTGGATGACATTTTTTTAGAACTTTGGAAGGCTAGAGAAACTCCACAAAAATGTAGTCTTCACTAGAATTTTCTTAGCTCAATAGATAGGGTAGTATAGTATAGTTAGAGTAGTTTATCCTTTTTGTATTTGTAACTCGATTTGGATGAAGATTTGAAGAGCAAAAAATGGAGAGTTGGAACTCATGTGACAAGGGTGATTTCTCTCATATCACATTCTCTTTTGTATTTAATTTCATGTTTAACTACAATACAAGTTTGGTGTTTATTTTCATGTTTAGCTAAAGTTTATGCATAGAGTTATGGATGAACTTTCTATATTTTGTTTATGATATTTAGTTGATTATTTGATGATATTTTTTGAACAAGTTATTTATCACTTTTACTTATCTAATTATGATTAACCGTTCATTAATTGTAATAATCTTAAGGTGTTATGTTTGCAATGGGAATTGAAATTTAATACTAGTTCAAGGGAGTAATAAGTCTAGAGAATTCACTCACAAGAAGAGAGGAGCACCTCTGTGACTTTAGTAACTTATTTCATTGATTTCATAGAAGAAATGAACTTGTAACTAATTTTATAATCACGAGAGTAGGTATGGATTAATTATAAGTATAGTTGATTCACTACGAGAGTAGGTTTTACAAACATTGGGAAATTATGTCATAACTAGGCAAAATAATAGCATCCATTTAACCGGTAATTTCATTTACAATAGTACTGAGAAATTTCATACCTCTAGGAGGTTTCTATTGTTATTTTTTATTACTTTTATCTCATGTTTGTAGTGTCAATTTAATTTCTTGCACATATGATAGTCTAAATAATAAAAGAGTTCGAAAATCACCAGTAATTGACATTTTTTTCTGTGGGATCGACATTTTAATACCATATACTCAATCACGACTCGTATACTTGCGAAAAATTACGTATGGGGTATTTAGAATTTTATATGTGTAAAATTTGACTATGGATGAGTTAATTGATAAATGTATACCCCGCACTCGTCACTTACGCATTTGAACTTTTCCTTTCCTTAACCTTGCTGATTTTGTCATATGCAACTTTATGGCAAAATAAAGAAAAACAACCGAAGAAATCCTAGGTTTGATGCATTGAACACCCTCGACATTGCCAAAAGTTTGTAAATAGCCCAGGGAACTTGAGAATGTCTTGCAACATACACTCACAATTGCATCTTTTGAAGTATTTAAGTTTAAGATTGCCCCCACAAAAAATACAATAAAACGCATTGTAAAATTTTACATCGAAAAGGAGAATATCATAAGATATACAAAGAACTCAAATAGACTTTTTGTACTCGGTTTTTGAACTTTTTGGTGAGAAGCTTGACAGATAAATGTTGAACCTTCTATTTCCCTGTAAGCATGTGTTATAACCCCTTTCATAAACGAACTTGTATGTACTTACAACCCCCCTCTTCCTCTTGGCAGCCAAGTGCTAGTTCTGACTATTTGAATTTGCAAACTTATAAGTCAGTAGTTTTTTTTTTAATTTTATTTTCGGCACAAAAAGGTATTTGTAGTGGCTCCTTGTTTAGTATTTATTTTGCTGATCTAGTTCTAACCGCGGGTTGTTTGTCATTTATTTGACTTGTTTATTCTTTATTGAGGTCAAAAATGGTTGGTGGGTACGAACAAACAATGGGAACAAAATTGTTAAATTACAAAATAAGTACATTTTGCAAATTCTACACTTTATAATACACCATTGTTTATACTTGCTACACATGGGCACGGAGAACAATATGCCAAGGTCCAAGAATGCGTCAACAAGGACAATAAAAAAACTGTTAAATGCACTAAAACCCCCATAACTTTATCTGTAATTGTACTTTACCCTTCTAAACTCAATAAATAGGCAGTTTACCCCTTCATTTGATGTTTTAGGATAAAGTGCCCCTTATATGTTTATCATTTTTTTATTTCTTTTTTCTCCCTTTTTCTACTTGATCATTTTTTAAGTTTTTAAAATTTTCTCCTTTCTATCATATAACCAACTACTTTCTTTTCTTTTCTATTATTATCTATATATTATTTTTATTCTTCTTCAACTTATTCTTTACTTATTTCTACATTTTTCTTATTTTTCATTATTAGAGGTAATAGTGATTACAATATCAATGTTATGACAAAGTTTATGTTAGTTATGCATGTTTAGATTAATACATCTAGATTTCAGAATTAATTATTTTTAATAGCGATAGTAATAAATAAGTAGAGCACAATAATATAATGTTGAGTCAATTATCTATAATAAAAATAAAAAATAGTAGAAATTTTTTCTGTTTGGTATATACTTTTAAATGTTATGTAATTTAAAGTTTCATTCGCTAATGTTTGTTTAAATAGCCAAATTGTTAGTCACATACGCTTTTGATTATGATAGATCTGTATATTATTTTCTCATGCTATTTACTTGTCTTGAATTTCCTAATAGTGTAAATAAATAAATAAAAATAAGAATGCCATTATACGTAAAAGAAAAGTGCAACACTATAATAAGCATACAATTAGTAATACTAATAGAAAAGTGACAGAAATAGTGACATGAGAGAAGTACAAAAAAGAAAAATAAAAAAGAAAAGAAAGTAATGGAAAGGAAAAAAATAAAGGAATGAATAAACAAAAGAAAATCAATATAATATAGCAAGGGCACTTTTAGCTTAAAAAATCAAACAAGGGGGCAAAATGCTTATTTAATAGGTTGAGGGAGGTAAAGAGCAGCTGAGTGTAAACTGTAAAGTTCAGGTTAGTACATTTGACCCTAATTAAAAAAAAAAAAAATGGGTTACAAACAAATGGCAAACAAACTATATATGATCCCCGGTAATTGTAGGCCTAACATTAACTTTGAACTGAACTAAACTAAACACATAAAAACATAAACATTAAGCAATGACTTGAAGAAACAGCAGGACTTGTTTTAACAGTATAATGGTTGATTAAGATGCACAAAATGTGCAACTTGGTCATTTGGTATCTAATCTAATGCTAATTAGGTATCTTTAAAATTTCAGTATATGATAATTACAACCTCTAAATTAAGGAAGCGGTTGTACCTCTTGAGGCTTCCTCTTAATGGAGAAATTTGTGTATATGAACGCTGAGCCTTACGTTATTCAGAGCACCAAGCCAAACATTAAAAAAATGTAAGTCAATTGACTTATCTATCACCCCAGAATTCGGCAAAAAATAGAAAAATAAATTTTAATAGTTGTCTGTGCTGCATAATTTGCCGTGATGAAGTAATGTTTTAAAAGTCATAATAAAGATGTTCACATTGTAAAAAATGGCCATATGCGACAAGATATTTTATATATATATATAAAATGTGTGTATCTAGATATACATACACACACATACATACATACATACATACATACATACATATATAAGGAACTAGGGTTCAGAGATTTAAATCACCCACCAATATTCCCTCACCCCTTTCTTATTCCCATTACAGGGATTGTGGGGGTCTCACCCCATCTTGTGTAAGTACAAGTTTTAGTTGTAAATATTTTAAGTGCGCATGTAATTGTTATTAGAAACAGTGAGAAAATCTTATATGTACTGACAATATACACGCTATCATGATTAGATATTTAATACATATTCAAAATTTGAATTTTAAGTTCAAATTTACTTAGTTTTTATTTATTCAAGACTGATAGTGTGTACACTGTCAGTGTATAAAAAATTAATTTAAAAATAAAATAAAATAAAAAAAGAAAAGAAAGAAAGACTTTCACTGTATTGTTATATCATGATCATGGAAAATATACCAATGCTAAGAGTACTTTAAAGGATTTCTTATTGATAATTGACTAAGGAAAAATTGCATTAATCATCCCTCATTTATTATTTATGTAAAATTTTAGTCCCTCAAAATAAAATGAGCCATTTTAGTTCTTAACAAATATAAAATGCTTGCTTTTGGTCCCTCGTCAACTTTCTAGTTGAATTTTGGCTGGATTTTGTAATATCCCATCATCTTCCGCACTGGATTTTGCAAATTTTCCTGTCTAACTCATTGAAAAGTTATTTTGACAAATTTTGCAACTTGATTATGGCATCAATCAAGTTCTTAAATCATTTCAAACATATCCCAAACTTCAAGTCAAATAAAAATCACCACGTAAACACAAATCAAAGGATCGAATGAAATAATTAAAACTCCAAATTTCCTACTCTATTTTCTCCATAAGACTCAAACAAAGTTGCAATCAAATTACATCTAATGATATCTAGGATCCTAAAGATTAAGACCCATGAGAAATTTGGACCTAATCATCGGCACACAAGGGACCAATTCCTCCGGGAGTTGACCAAGCACCAAAAGCGAGACTTTTTTATTTGTTAGGGACCAAAATCATTCGTTTTGATTTTGAGAAACTAAAATATCACATCAGTAATATTTGAGGGACGATTGGTGCAATTTTTCCTTTGATTAATGCAACAATTGTGCAATGCTGATTATTAATGTAATTTAGAAGATCCAGCAATCAATCCCTCCTTCCTAGACTGACCCCTTCCTCCCTGCTTCCTCAATTCATATTGCCAATCCGCAACCTTAAAACCTTACATTACATTCACAAGTATCCGAACCTCAGCCTCAATCGAAAGCCCTCAGAGTATGGACTCGAGTTCAACTCTAGCATCATCATCCTTCCTCATGATCAAGTCAACTTCAATCCCATCTTTCCCAATATTGAAGAAGCAAATTCATTTTCATTCTTACAAGCCCCTTCACAGCAAGAAGTTGATGATCATCAATGCCTCTTCTGCTTCTTCTAACTCCTCCTCCACTCCAAACCCCTTCATTTCCACCCTCAAGACCACCACTGCTGCTGTCATTTTTGCGGTGGCCGTGTTTGGGTCCTTTGGGAAGTTCAATAAACCTGCTAGAGCAATTTTTCCACCAACTCCAACATCACAGCAAACCATTTCTGGTGCCATCGGAGTCTTCAAAGAAGTTCTTCAACCCTTAAAGAAATCCAACTCTGAGGCCACTGGTGCTGTGTCGGAATCAGAGTTGCATCAGAAACTGAATCCTGAGGCCATTGAGGCCTTGAAAACTCTGCTTCAGAAGAAACTGAAGGCTAGCAAGAAGAAAGAATGCTTGGATATATTGCACAAGTTAACCTCAGCACAGCCAGAAATCACAGATTGGACGTTTCTTGCTGCAAGACTATTGAATGAAATGGGGAATACACAAGAAGCAATAGAAGTTCTGTTGCCTATTTTTCTGGAGGATGATCTGCCTTCTGTCTTGACAATGTTTGAGATTTCATTGTTGGTGGACTTTTCTGCACTTAAGGAACATGTAAAGTGCTTAAATGAACAAGTCAGGGAGTTATCAGAGGTTGTGGTTGATCAGGAGAAGCAGGGGAAGCAGGGGAAGCAGGGGAAGCAGGGGAAGGAAGAGAGATTGGTTATGCTATTCTGGGCACAGTTACAATTCTTGTTTAATAATGTGGATGAAGCATTGTGGATTTATGAGGAGCTTGAGAGGCATGATCCTAGTGATTATAGGCCTTATTTTTGTAAAGGGATGATATATACTTTGCTTGATAGGAAGAAAGAAGCTAGAGAGCAATTTGCAAAGTACCGCGAACTTTCGCCCAAGAAAATTGAGGTGGAATGGTACTTGAGGACTCCTATTCGAAGAATGAGGCTGTTTCTCACTCCCGAGGATAAGAATTGAATTAGTGGTTAGTGATTCAGTGGATTCTGAAAAAAAGAGGCATGCTTTTGATATTTTCTGGCAATCTGGAGGTCGACTTTTCATACATCTACTGCTTTTGTTTTCTGTTCCGTAGATGGAAGTTTAGGAACTTGAGTTTCTGAATTCCAATTCCAAAATGCTTTTGTGAGGTATCAATGGTTAATCCTTCAAGTTTTTGAAAAAAATGGTTCTGTATGAGACAAATAAGAGCTTCAATTTCTGGGCATTCAATTTCAGTGTTGAATTCCTATCAGTTTGCATGACTTTGTTCATTTGGTTCAATTCTAGTACACCCCAAAATATACCCCAAGAGGCCAATATAATCTTCTCTGCTTTCACTTGAGTGACCTCATGATATATTTGCATGATTTAGTGGTTAAGAAATGAAACGATCTGGTCTTTCATCAATAATATCTGTGATCATGACATGATATCTGCCTAACCGATGCCTTAGATACTGATTATGAACAAATGAGACCTGAACATGAAGACTTTCTTAAGTACCTCGAAGTGCTCTTATAAGACCAAGACTTCAAGTTTCCTCATCTTCACATAGGTTTCCAATAGTTGAACCTTACATGGCTGACTCTAGCCATTCTTCCTAAATGTAGGCCTGATATATACGCTATGTAAGGTAGTATGGGGCGAGTACAACGTTTTGTCTAACTGATATGCGTAGGTTATACACATAGCCTCTATGAAGTTGAATCCCAAACGAAAGGTGAAATTAAGAAAATTTATTAAAAGACTAAGATTTAAACCATCAAGGATAAAATGCATGTTATATTCAAATGGTTCGTGACAATCTTGTGATATATCATATATGTCTTTGTTTTCAATTGATCCATGTGCAATATTCAGAGATGGATTGAGTGATCAGGAATGTCAACTGAAACAACTCTGCAGTCTGCTCTGGATGAATTGCCAGCCATTTAGCATATGAATGAAACATAGAGGGAATGACCAAACGATGGGAAGTTTTCGTATTGGGTTTAAAGCCTTAGGTGTGTCAAAATTCTTGTTTTCTGGCCTATGAATCAAACTGACTTCAGTCCTCAGTGTGGTTTACGCTGGTCAGCTGCTGCTTCATCCTTGCAAAAGTTCAACTTAAAATTTCATTGACCATGGACTACAATTTAATCCATTGAGAAACTTCCTACTTTAGGAGTTGTTAAGTATCATATGCTTCCTTAGAGGATAAAACATGGGCTCGATAGATGAATATCTTTTACTCAGATTCTTCAAGTTAACAGTCTTTGGACATTGCACATTGGAATGCCTTAAAGGTTCAGCTCCCTAGCCTTGAGACACTTGTGGAGATCCATCCTTGCTTAGGGGATACAGCCACACTGCAGAGATTGAGTTGCAAAATTGCTGTCAATCTGCCTAGCATTCAGCCCAGACAGTGAAAGAAAAACAGGAGGACATGATGAATGTTCAGATTGCATTCATTCTTTGAGAAAGACACCGTTGCAGATTCTTTACTATGCCTCTATATATGTATATATATAGCGTACACACATATCGCTTGTGCATGATGTACATTGCAGAAATATCTCCTTTTCCTGAAGGAAAAATTTAATCTGAGTAGCATAATTTTGAACTCAGAAAACATATAAGATAAGCCTTAGATTTAGGTTTCCAAATGATTTGTAGCCTCTTCTAAATGACCCTAAGATTTGATCCAAATATGTGAGGTTTTTTCCAAATACTGTTATGTTTATTGAGATGTTATAAATTGGTAATAAATAAGCAAGCATCTAAGATCTGAACCAGTATTGATAATCTAAACCTACTCTTTGTAATGTTCCAACCTGATCTATTCCATAAGGGTTGAATGGACTGCTTGCCTGGTTGACACTAGGGTCTAATAAACTAAAATCATAAAATTTACTTATTTAAAAATCCCAAAGTCCTCGTCTCTAGAATCAAATTCTCCAATAATATAATAAAATTAAGAATAAATTTTATATACACTGACAGTGTATATAATATCATTATTAGATGCACGACATATATGCAAAAAGAACAACCTAAGCATAACCATAATATACAATTAAATCTACGATCAAGTTCACACATATGGACTTTTAAGCTTCACGTGAAAATCTTCTTGGCACCTCTAGTTGATTCTCCACTTCTGATTTTTTTAAATCAAAATTTGATAAGGTAAAGCCCGATCAGACTAATTTTGTGTGCAAATGACGTTCCATGAAACAAATTAACAAATTATTACACAAAATTATGATAGAGATCGTGAAAATTTGTCAAAAAAATTACTCATATGCTTTAAATAAAGAAAGAGGACCAAATTGTAGTTTGGAAACTAAGTTACAAATTCTCATTCATTAAATAACAAGATGGGAATTATTTGTTAAATTTTTTGAAACACTGATACATATTTTAAAAAATTTAGAAAAAGTGTAAATACAAGATCCATAGCACATTTATAATGGAATACTTATACAATATCAATACAAAGAAAGTTACCAAACTTGGTCAGTCTGATTTCATACTATCACAACAGACCAAATCTTGTTTCCACAGTATAGGATACCTCAAATATTCCCAGAATAGTATAGGATACCAAGAATTATCCCCAGAAAGATTCATCTGTACCGTACGAGATACAATCTCCTATGTTGGTTGTAGCATGCTTTCCAAATATTAGCTGGAACTTGCAAACAAGAAGCTACATTAAGCCGGAATCCTGCTAAGCGGCATTTAAGGTGACTGAATCCGCTGATTTCTTTTCCACGATTGCACCTAACTTGGCTCTTCTTCTCTGTAAGAGCAGTGCCATGGTCTTGAACTCTAATAAAAGGTAATTTGAAGCCATTATCTTGGTTTATATAAACCAATGACACTCACAAATTCTCCAACAAGCAAGGATCTCGAAATGAAACCAACTTTCAAATCACTACTCTTGCCCTAAACTATTGGCCTTATGAAGTATATAATCCTCTTGCCCCCTCAATTTTCAGGAATCCCTACATTAAGGAACCTTCTACAAAATGGAGATCCTCTCCATTTATCTATTTATTTATTATATTTATATAACTAAATTTTTTCACAATGATTTTTTAATTATATTTATATAACTAAATTTAAAAAAAAATGTGATTATTTTAAAAAAATTAATCTTATTTATTTATGAGAGATTAGAGATGTGCATTATAAAAATAAATGTTTAATTTGATAGTGGGATCATGTTATTATTTGTGTTGAGTATAATCCATTGTGAGTGAAAGTGTAATAAAAGTGGAGATAGTGAAATGTTGACGTGACATGTGAATTACACTTTAGAGAGTGTAAACCAATATGAATACCCTAACAGCCAATTGCTTTTTAGTCAAGGGATACATTAGTCATTAGTCTCAAGGAAGTTCACGGATCTCAAATTCTATTAAACCTTTAAATTGACCTTAAATCAAAGGGATAAAGTATTTATTTCTTTAGTTGAGGGTGCCTGAGGCACAAGTTAAATTGGCCACTAGTTATATAACTGGTCTAGTCTTTTTTTCAAAAAAAAAAATCAGTAAAGGAGGTGTGAAATTTAAAGAAATGGGAGGGAAAAGAAGGAATTTGAACCTAAAATCTGTAATGGATTTGAATTATAGTTATTGAATCAAAACTTCCTTGACAACCTATCTAGTCCTATGTCCACATAGGAAAAGTCTAAGCAAACTTATGAACCTGTGAAAACCCATTGATACAAGTCGAAACCGATCGTTTGTTGTTCTGGTTTCAATATTATAATTTGCATATTGCTACTTGCGCATGTAAACTTTTCCTTCCCTTAACGTTACTAATTTTGTCATATGCAACATTATGGTGAAATAAAGAAAAACAACGGAAGAAACTCAATTAGGGTTTTTGTACTTGGCTTTTGAACTTTCTGGCAAGAAGCTTGAAAAATAAATGTTGAACTTTCTATTTCCCTGTAAAGCATGTGTTATAACCCCTCTCATAACTGTGCCTCCTATACATATATCATGTGCGATTGTCTTTATAATCCATAGAATACTTGTATAATTCATGCATTTTCAAAAAATTATTTGCATTAAACAAACTTGTATGTACTTACAACCCCTTTCTTCCTCTTGGCAGCCAAGTGCTAGTTCTGACTATTTGAATTTGCAAATTGAGAAGTCAGTAGTTTCCTTTTTAAAAAGTTTTATTTTCAGCACAGAAAGGTATTTGTAGTGGCTCCTTGTTTAGTATTTATTCTGCTGATCCAGTTCTAACCGCGGGTTGTTTGTCTTTTATTTGACTTGTTTATTCTTTATTGAGGTCAAAAATGGTTGGTGGGTACGAACAAACAATGGGAACAAAATTGTTAAATTACAAAGTAAGTACATTTTAAAAATTCTACACTTTATAATACACCATTGTTTATACTTGCTACACATGGGCACGGAGAACAATATGCCAAGGTCCAAGAATGCGTCAACAAGGACAATAAAAAAACAGTTAAATGCACTAAAATCCCCAGAACTTTATCTTTAATTGTACTTTACCCTTCTAAACTCAATAAATAGGCAGTTTACCCCTTCATTTGATGTTTTAGGATAAAAGTGCCCCTTATATGTTAATAATTTTTTATTTCTTTTTCTCCCTTTTTCTACTTGATCATTTTTTAAGTTTTTAAAATTTTCTCCTTTCTATCATATAACCAACTACCTTCTTTTCTTTTCTATTATTATCTATATATTATTTTTATTCTTCTTCAACTTATTCTTTACTTATTTCTACATTTTTCTTATTTTTCGTTATTAGAGGTAATAGTGATTACAATATCAATGTTATGACAAAGTTTATGTTAGTTATGCATATTTAGATTAATACATCTATTTCAGAATTAATTATTTTTAGTAATAAATAAGTAGAGCACAATAATATAATGTTGAGTCAATTATCTATAATAAAAGTAAAAAATACTAGAAAATTTATCTGTTTGGTATATACTTTTAAATGCTATGTAATTTAAAGTTTCATTTGCTAATGTTTGTTTAACTAGCTAGCCAAATTGTTAGTCACATACGCTTTTGATTATGATAGATATGTATATTATTTTCTCATGCTATTTAATTGTCTTGAATTTCCTAATAGTGTAAATAAATAAATAAAAATAAGAATGCCATTATAAGTAAAAGAAAAGTGCAACACTATAATAAGCATGCAATTAGTAATACTAATAGAAAAGTGACAAAAACAGTGACATGAGAGAAGTACAAAAACGAAAAATAAAAAGGAAAGAAAGTAATGGAAAGGAAAAAAAATAAAGGAATGAATAAACAAAAAAATCAAAATAATATAGCAAGGGCACTTTTAGCTTAAAAAATCAAACAAGGGGGCAAAATCCTTATTTAATAGATTGAGGGAGGTAAAGAGCAACTGAGTGTAAAGTTCAGGTTGGTACATTTGACCCTAATTAAAAAAAAAGGGTACAAACAAATGGCAAACAAACTATATATGATCCCCGGTAATTGTAGGCCTAACATTAACTTTGAACTGAACTAAACTAAACACATAAAAACATAAACATTAAGCAATGACTTGAAGAAACAGCAGGACTTGTTTTAACAGTATAATGGTTGATTAAGATGCACAAAATGTGCAAATTGGTCATTTGGTGCAATGAATTAGTGCATTACTATCTAATCTAATGCTAATTAGGTATCTTTAAAACTTCAGTATATGATAATTACAACCTCTAAATTAAGGAAGCGGTTGTACTTCTTGAGGCTTCCTCTTAATGGAGAAATTTGTGTATATGAATGCTGAGCCTTATGTTATTCAGATTACCGAGCCAAACATTAAAAAATATAAGTCAATTGACTTATCTATCACCCCAAAATTTGGCAAAAAATAGAAAAAAAATTTAATAGTTGTCTGTGCTGCATAATTTGCCGTGATGAAGTAATGTTTTAAAATTCATAATAAAGATGTTTACATAGTAAAATATTGCCATATGCGACAAGAAATTATATGTATATATATATATAATATGTGTGTATCCATATATACATACACACACGTACATACACACATACATACATACATATATAAGGAACTAGAGTTCGGAGGTTTAAATCACTCACCAATATTCCACCACCCCTTTCTTATTCCCATTACTGGGACTGTGGGGGTCTCACCCCATCTCGTGTAAGTACAAGTTTTAGTTGTAAATATATGAAGTGCGCATGTAATTGGCATAAGAAACAATGAGAAAATCTTATATGTACTAACAGTGTATACATTATCATGATTAGATATTTAATACATATTCAAAATTTGAATTTTAAGTTCAAATTTACATTAGTTTTGTTCATTCAAGACTGATAGTATATACACTATCAGTGTATAAAAAATTAATTTAAAAATAAAATAAAAAGAAAAGAAAGAAAGACTTTCACTGTATTGTTATATCATGATCATGGAATATATACCAATGCTAAGAGTACTTTAAAGGATTTCTTATTGATAATTGACTAAGGAAAAATTGCATTAATCATCCCTCATATATTATTTATATAAAATTTTAGTCGCTCAGAATAAAATGAGCCATTTTAGTTCTTAACAAATATAAAACGCTTGCTTTTAGTCACTCGTCAACTTTCCGTTGAATTTTGCCGCCTAACTCATTGAAAAGTTATTTTGACAAATTTTGCAACTTGATTTTGGCATCAATCAACTTCTCGAATCATTTCAAACATATCCCAAACTTCAAGTCAAATAAAAATCACCACGTAAACACAAATCAAAGGATCGAATGAAAAAACTAAAACTCCAAATTTCCTACTCTATTTTCTCCATAAGACTCAAACAAAGTTGCATTCAAATTACATCCAATGATATCAAGGATCCTAAAGATTAAGACCCATGAGAAATTTGGACCTAATCATCGGCGCACAAGGGACCAATTCCACCGGGAGTTGACCAAGCACCAAAAGCGAGTCTTTTTATTTGTTAGGGACCAAAATCATTCATTTTGATTTTGAGGAACTAAAATATCACATCAATAATATTTGAGGGATGGCCGGTGCAATTTTCCCCTTGATTAATGCAACAACTGTTCAATGCTGATTATTAATGTAATTTAGGAGATCCAGCAATCAATACCTCCTTCCTAGACTGACCCTGCTTCCTCAATTCATATTGCCAATCCGCAACCTTAAAACCTTACATTACATTCACAAATATCCGAACCTCAGCCTCAATCGAAAGCCCTCAGAGTATGGACTCGAGTTCAACTCTAGCATCATCATCCTTCCTCATGATCAAGTCAACTTCAATCCCATCTTTCCCAATATTGAAGAAACAAATTCATTTTCATTCTTACAAGCCCCTTCACAGCAAGAAGTTGATGATCATCAATGCCTCTTCTGCTTCTTCTAACTCCTCCTCCACTCCAAACCCCTTCATTTCCACCCTCAAGACCACCACTGCTGCTGTCATTTTTGTGGTGGCCGTGTTTGGGTCCTTTGGGAAATTCAATAAACCTGCTAGAGCAATTTTTCCACCAACTCCAACACTACAGCAAACCATTTCTGGTGCCATCGGAGTCCTCAAAGAAGTTCTTCAACCCTTAAAGAAATCCAACTCTGAGGCCACTGGTGTTGTGTCGAGATCAGAGTTGCATCAGAAACTGAATCCTGAGGCCATTGAGGCCTTGAAAACTCTACTTCAAAAGAAACTGAAGGCTAGCAAGAAGAAAGAATGCTTGGATATATTGCACAATTTAACCTCAGCACAGCTAGAAATCACAGATTGGGCTTTTCTTGCTGCAAGACTATTGAATGAAATGAGGAATATACAAGAAGCAATAGAAGTTCGGTTGCCTATTTTTCTGGAGGATGATCTGCCTTCTGTCTTGACAATGTTTGAGATCTCATTGTTGGTGGACTTGTCTGCACTTAAGGAATATGTAAAGTGCTTAGATGAAAAAAATCAAGGGGTCATCAGAGGGTGTGGTTGATCAGGAGAAGCAGGGGAAGGAAGAGAGATTTGTTATGCTATTCTGGGCACAGTTACAATTCTTGCTTAATAATGTGGATGAAGCATTGAGGATTTATGAGGAGCTTGAGAGGCAAGATCCTAGTGATTATAGGCCTTATTTTTTGATAGTGAGATAATTATGCATTTTATTCGTTGATATTTGGTCTTGATTTTGGCCACTTATTGTCCAAGAGTAATGGGTTTCTGCTCATAATTGATATATGCGACTGTTGCAGGCGATTGGTGTCAAAAGTGGCAAAAAGAGCCAAAATTCCAGAAAACTAGTCATTCTAGGACGTGCCCACGCCAGAGACCGAAGAACTGCGTTAAAAAGCCGGATGGCGGGCCCTATCCCTAGAGCTACCGTTATTCTTGGGAGACATATTTTGAACCTGCGTGGGATTAGGAAACCTCTTCAAAGAAGACTTTTGGCAACAATTCAAAGAGGAAAATAAGGAAGCAATCCTTTTTAGAAACAAACTCTAACTTGGCAAGCAAGAGGGCGACGGAAAGACTTTAAAAGGAAGACTGCAATAGACGAGGAATCGGATCTTCTAGCTGGGATCTTTTTCTTGTTTTACTTTTATCTTTGCCTTTTCCTTCGGTGCGTGAGTGAGAACTAGCGGCCGTACCTTTTACTTCCTCAAAAACAAAAATTACTTTGAAACTTTGAATCGCAGAGTCGTTATGCGGAAAGTCTATATGCCTTTATCTAGTTGAGAAATAATCAAGATCCGGTGCACAAACAATTGTGAGATCATCTTAATTGTTTTACTCTATTTTAAATTCGGCATTCGTGAATATTTAATTATTCTTTGTTTCAATAGCCTATTATTGTTTGGATTTATTTGATTAATGTGGCCAATTATTCAATTATCTGAATAGTATACTGCTAATTAGGACAGGTGCGTATCACTTGAATGTTCTAAATTAGTGGCAAACGGCACAATTTCATTGCCTCGCAAGTAGTCTAATCTGTGATGTAGGAATAATTAATCTAGTTTAAATGAACCCACATATGTGTTTGTTAACTAGAAATAGGTCTCTCTAATTCTTAAAGTTGTGAATAGATTAAATCTTTCGAACATCTGTGGGGTTATCTATTTTATAAGAGAGTAGTTTAAGAGCGTTTCTGGACTACCATATAATTAAGGAGAGATTGGTAGTTTGGCGGTTGTTAAATTGCTATAACCAATTTATTTGCGAACGTATGAATTAATTCAGATATCTGTGATCAATTGCGTGAGCCGGTGCCGAGATTATTTCCTTAACTAGGTTGTGTCAGTTAATTGTTTATTACATTCTTCAGTTATTGCACTTCTTGCGATTGTTTATTTAGTAATCTTATGTCTTTAATTTGTTCTTTTTATCTTCCTTCCTAAAACCCCCCGAATTCTCTGTGTGTGATAAATCTATCAGTTCTCTGAGGAGACGACCCTACTCATCACTATACTCGTTCAGTTTTGGGAGTAGGTCTTGATATAAATTTTTTTTGGTAGTTTGACAGCCACTAAATTTTGGCGCTGTTGTCGGGGACTGGTGCTTGAAGTGATTTATTGCACAGGCTTGTTTAGGTCTTGTTTTATGCCTCGATCTTCCCGCACAGGAAGACTCGAATTTTATCCTGAGATCGAGAAAACCGCAAGGAGGTTGATGAAGGAGACGAAGTTGCAAAAGCGACAAGCTTCAACGGCACAACCATCTGAACTTGAGCAAAATCCGGACTTAAGTGATTCGTCAGTTGACCTAGAAGCAAACTTGCCTGGATCCAACGAGAAAACGGTAGCTCAAAGGACCTTAAGGGAGCTTGCAACCCCGAATGTTAACCAACAGCCTCTGTGCATTACGTATCCTGACACGGAGGAGGCTTTTGAACTAAATCTAATTTAATTCACTTATTACCTACTTTTCGTGGTATTACAGGTGAGGACCCACACAAGCACTTGAAGGAATTCCATGTAGTGTGTTCAACCATGAGACCTCAGGGAGTTACTGAGGAACAAATCAAACTGCGTGTGTTTCCGTTTTTCTTAGCAGACAAGGCTAAGGACTGGTTGTTCTACTTGCCATCGGGGTCCATCACTACGTGGGAAAGATTAAAATGGCAATTCCTTGAGAAATTCTTCCCCGCTTCTAGGGCCGCTAACATTAGGAAGGAAACATGTGGGGTTAGGCAGGCAAATGGAGAAACTCTCTACGAATATTGGGAGCGGTTCAAACAACTGTGTGCCAGTTGCCCGTACCATCAAATTCCTGACCAACTGTTGATCCAGTATTTTTACAAGGGACTACTACCCATGGACAGGAGTATGGTTGATGCAGCTAGTGGCGGAACTTTAGTTAATAAGACAACAGATGAAGCCAAACTGCTGATCTCGAATATGGCTGAAAATTCTTAGCAGTTTTGAGTCAAATCTGAAGGCGTGACTAGGAGGGTCACTAAGGTGAATCATTCTGATCTGGCGAATAGATTAACTGAACTAACGGCTCTGGTTCGTCAGATGGCAGTAGGGCAAATACAGGCAGTTAAAGCATGTAGAATATGTGCTGCTCCTGAACATGTAGCCGACAAGTGTCCAACCCTTCAAGATGACCCATACGAGCAAGCCAGCGCCATGGGAGGTGTGTCTGGATCTCCCCAAAGGAGAAATGACTCCTATGCGCCCACATATAATCCAGCAGGGTGGCGGAACCACCCCAACTTTAACTATACTCAGAAACATTCGGGTTTCCAACAACCATTCCAACAGAGACAACCAGCACAGCAACCGTCTACATCTAATGCAGGTATGTCCCTGGAAGACATGGTTAAATCACTAGCTGACAGCACTTGTCAAATGTGGCCAGACCAACAGAGATTTCAACAGGACTCGCAGAGATTTCAACAAGAGATTCGCGCAAGCATGAGGACTTTGGAGGTGCAAATGTTACAATTGGCGTCTTCAATGAACAACTTTGAGAATGGTAAAGGGAAGCTACCATCTCAGGTAATTCCCAATCCAAAAGAGAATGTAAGTGTAATGATTCTACGAAGTGGAAAGGAGGTGCAATCGTCAAAATCGGAGGCACCAGGAGTAGAAGATGAACGAGAGTGTGCGGAGCTTGAGAAGGAGAAGGTAAACACCCCACCAATTGTTCCTAAGTCCTTTGACATTAACCCTCATTTTCCTGGTAGGTTGGCTAAAGCCAAGAAAGAGGAGTCAAACAAGGAGATTTTGGACACCTTTCGAAAAGTGACAATCAACATCCCATTACTTGAAACAATTAGGCAGTTGCCAAAATATGCAAAGTTTCTAAAAGGATTGTGCGCTAACTGGAACAAGTTGAATCTCTAAGACAAAGTAAGGGTGGGTAAGAATGTGTCAGCAGTCTTTCAAAGGAAGTTGTCACAGAAATACAAGGATCCGGGTATGTTTACGATACCATGCATCATAGGCCAGAGGAGGATAGAAAGATGTATGCTTGACCTAGGAGCATCTATTAATGTTATGCCTCTATCAATATTTAAGACTTTAAACCTAGGACCCCTCAAAGATACAAGGGTAGTAATTCAACTAGCCAATAGGTCAAATGTTTACCCTGAGAGTAGGAGATGTCCTAGTGAAAGTCAATGAATTTATCTTTCCTCCTGATTTTTACATTGTTGACATGAATGATGATAACTCAGTTAACTCAGCTGTTCTCCTTCTAAGTAGACCATTCATGAGTATAGTTAGGACCAAGATAGATGTACATGAAGGTACCCTGCCTGTAGAGTTTGACGGAGAAACAATTAATTTTAACATTTTTTATGCAATGAAATACCCGGATGATACTGAGTCTGTTAACTATGTTGGTATCACTAATTCCATTATCCAAGATCACCTTGAGCAGAATCTTATGGAGGACAAGCTGGATTTTGTGTTACAATAGAGCAAGACGAATGCAGACATGGAAAACAAGGATGAGGAGGACACTATACAAGCAATTATGTCACTACACTCACTTTCGGCACTTCCGGACAGGTCAGTAGACTTATTTTTACCATTGTCTACTTCTAATGAGAGAATTTTACCTTCTGTGGAACAGGTACCCGAGTTGGAATTGAAGAAATTACCAAAGCACTTGAAGTATGCTTACCTTGAAGATCATAACACTCTGCCGGTCATCATTGCAAATGATTTGACCGCGGTACAAGAAGAAAAACTCCTACGAGTTTTGCGGGAGTATAAATCAGTAATCGGATAGACGTTGGCAGATATCAAAGGTATAAATCCATCTGTTTGCATGCACCATATTCTACTTGAGCCAGAAGTAAAACCGGTGAGGGAACGTCAGAGGAAACTAAACCCAACCATGAAAGAGGTGGTAATGAAGGAGATTCTCAAGCTATTGGAGTTAGAAATTATTTTTTCTATTTTCGATAGTGAGTGGGTAACTTCAGTGCATGTCGTCCCTAAGAAGACCGGCATTACACTTGTACGGAATGAAAAGAACGAGTTGGTACCTATGAGACTCCAGAATGGGTAGCGCATGTATATAGATTTCAGGAAGTTGAATGCGGCCACAAGGAAAAATCATTTCCCATTACCATTCATCGATGAGATGCTCGAGAGGTTGGCAGGTAAGTGTTTCTTTTGCTTTCTTGACGGGTACTCTGGGTATATCAAATCACTGTTGCCTAAGAGGACTAGCACAAAATCACTTTCACTTGCCCTTTTGGCACTTTTACTTACCGTCATATGCCTTTTGGGTTGTGCAATGCTCCTAGAACGTTTTAACGATGCATGATGAGTATTTTTTCTGACATGATTGAAAATTGCATTGAAATATTCATGGATGATATCACAGTTTATGGTGATTCTTTTGATCAATGCTTGCATCATTTAACAAAAGTTTTACAGCGGTGCATTGAAACGAATTTGGTTCTTAATTATGAAAAATGTCACTTTATGGTGAAAGAGGATATTGTTTTGGGCCATGTTGTTTCGTATAGGGGTATTGAAGTCGATAAGACAAAGGTTGATTTGATTACTAACTTGCCTTACCCCACTAACGTCAAAGAGATTTGTAATTTTCTTGGTCATGCAGGCTTCTATACACGATTCATCAAAAACTTCTCATGAATTGCACAACCATTGTCCCGACTACTTCAAAAGGAAGCCACATTTGATTTTGGGGAGGCGTGTAATGTGTCCTTCGATACATTGAAGAGCATGTTGACCACAACACCAATCATTCAACCTCCGGATTGGAGCCTGCCATTCGAGTTTATGTGTGATGCCAGTCAGTATGCGGTGGGAGCTGTACTTGATCAGAGAAGTGGGAAGTATAGTCATGTCATTTACTATGTTTCAAAAACACTGTCACCATCTCAATACAACTACACTACCACTGAGAATGAGCTTTTAGCTATTTTTTTGCTTTTGAGAAATTTCGATCGTATTTATTGGGATCGAAAATAACAGTTTTCTCTCACCATATAACCCTGAAATACTTGTTGGCAAAGAAGGAGTCCAAACCAAGATTCATCCGTTGGATACTCCTACTGCAAGAGTTTGACTGGAAAATCAAAGACCGGAAATGGGTAGATAATTCAGTGGCAGACCATTTGAGCCGATTGATTCGAGAAGCAGAGGGAGTGCCCACATCTGAGGTATTTCCAGATGAACACTTGTTTTAACTTAGAAGTGAGAAACCCTGGTACGCTGATATTGTTAATTTTTTTTGTCAGTCACATATTTTCAAGTGGTATGAGTAAGAATAAGAAGGATAAAATAATCCATGACTCCCGATATTACATTTGGGATGAGCCCTATTTGTGGAAAATAGGCTCCGACCAGATTATTAGGTGATGTGTTTCACATGAGAAAATTCCCTCTATACTTATTCATTGTCATAATTATGCTTGTGGTGGTCATTTTTGTCCTAAGAGAACTATAAGAAAAATACTTGATTGTGGCTTTTATTAGCAAACCTTGTTTCGAGATGCTTACCTGTTTTGTAAAACATGTGAAAAATGTCAAAAGTTTGGGAGTTTATCTCACCGGAATGAAATGTCTCAGGTTCCTATGTTATTTTTGTGAAATCTTTGATGTCTTGGGTATGGAGTTTATGGGACCGTCTCCTAGCTCTTTTGGCTTTCTTTATATCATGTTAGCTGTAGACTATGTGTCGAAATGGGTAGAAACCAAGGCTACCCGGACTAATGATTCACGAGTTGTTGCAGGCTTTCTTAAGTCCCATATTTTTAGTAGATTTGGTGTGCCAAGAGCAATCATCAGTGATCGAGGTACTCATTTCTGTAATCGCACCATTGAAGCACTGATGCGTAAGTATGGAGTTCATCATAGAGTAAGTACTACCTACCACCCGCAGACCAACGGGCTAGCTGAGGTCTCTAATCGCGAGGTCAAGAGTATTTTGGAGAAAACGGTCAACCCAAATCGCAAGGATTGGAGCACCCGATTGGATGATGCACTATAGGCATATCGCGTGGCGTATAAGACACCAATCGGAATGTCTCCGTACAGGTTAGTTTATGGTAAGATGTGTAATTTACCTATGGCGATTAAGCATCGTGCGTTTTGGGCAGTTAAGCAATGCAACTTGAACGCGGATAGAGATGGCAAGGCAAGACGGCTCCAACTTCAAGAGTTGGAAGAAATCTGTTTGGAGGTTTACGATAATGCCCAACTTTACAACGAATGCACAAAATCCATCCATGATAGACTATTGCATAATAAGCAATTTTCTATAGAGCAGAAGGTACTTTTGTTCAACTCAAGGTTGAAATTCATGCTAGATAAGTTGCGGTCCCGATGGATTGGACCATATGTTGTTGTCAACGTTTTTTCCAATGGTGCCGTTGCAATTAGAAGTTTAGAAACTGACAAAAGTTTTAAAATTAATGGTCATCGTCTCAAGCCGTTTATAGATGTTTTAGAAATTGGAACTGTGGAGGAGGTCCACTTGCTCGACCCCGATTCTAATTAGATTGTCAATCTCCTCATCGTCTGACCATAGACGTTAAATGGAGGCGCTTCTTGGAAGGCAATCCAAGAGTTTCAATTTTTGTTATTTTTGTGTTTTATTTCATATTTATGTGTGTTCAAGATCAGGGTGTTTTGTGTTCTGAGCAGTTTCATTTTGGGTTAGAGGCATGAATTCGTGAGCAGAAGACTTTCCGTTCTAAGGTGTGCCCACGCCTTGTGTCAAGTGCACATGTACGTTTTTAAAAGAATGATGGACAGAGAACTTACGTTTCCAATGCGTGCCTACGCCGCACAGCAGATCGCGTCAGGCTATCACGAGAGGGAGGCCCACGATTTCGGTTTCCAGGGCGTACCCACGCCTTATTGAGCATCACGCCATATAAACCCACATAGTCAACAGAAATTGGCCCACTCTCACCCTACTTTTCTACTTTTCTCTTTTTTGTTGTCTTTTCTTGTCTTTTCTCCTTTGTCTTAGTTCTCCCTGGTCTTCCTCCTTTTTTACTACTTCGCCGCCGCTGTTACCACTACCCACGCCGCTGACGTATACCGCACCCACGGCCACCGCGACGTTGCCCGCTCCACTTCACCCTTGCCACGTGCCGCCAAGATAGTCTTGGTCAAGCTCGCTGTATGCACCGCCGCTAGCCCAGATCGGAGCAGCTCCACGCCGCCGTCGCTATCGTTCGCCCTGCCTCTTTCTCTCTCGCGCAACTGACGCCGCAACCCCTGCTGTCATCGCATCATTGCACCATGATTGCCACCCCCGCGACCCGAATCGACGCCGCTCCCCACAACAAATCGATCCGAAACACAGACGTCCGCCACCGCATTCTCCAACTGCAGCGCACGAGCTTCGCTCGCCGTGGCCGTCCACCACAGTGTGGCTTAGTGGTACCCATACTCCATATCTTTTTGCTACTAATGACTTAGATCTGGGGTTTTTACTACTGGATTTCCATTTTTTATGGGATTTGACACAATTGTTGGTTTTATTGGGGAACATTTGATTGTTGACTGAAATTTGGGGATCTCGTACCTGCTTTTCATTGCTTTTATCTGTCTTGGTAACACCTGTGGGTTCATTCTCCGTGGATTTTTTGTTGACTGTGCCTGGGTAGTGTATTTGTGGTCCCTTGTCTCCATTTGGTATTTTCTTGTCGGCTTGTGCCTGTAAAATTGACATTTTTGCCCCTACATGGCTCCAAAAAAAGCTACTATGTCTGAGGCATCGGGTTCCAACCCTCATAAGAGGCGGGTCCCAATCCAATCCCCTACTAGATCCTGTTTGGGTCTGTCTAGGAGCACTTTGTCTCCTAGGGTGTGGGGGAAACCTCTGAAGAACCTCACATCTGAGCAAAAGGAACGATTGAGCTCCTTGGTAGTCCGCCCATTCGTCCCATGCAAGTGTTTTCACCCCCCACTCTTGACCAGTTGAACATTGCTAGGGAGGTGGAGCAGTTGTTTTCTACCATTGGGTGAGATAAGTTTCTGGTTATTGACTACCCTGCGTATGAGGAGTTCTGCTATGAATTCTACGCCTAATTTCCTAGCCTTAGAGTCACTGGGGGTTATCAAGTATAGTCTGCGGGGTACCCCATAGGCCCATTCCATTAATGAGTTCAATCTGATATTGGGCTTTGTGAATGAGGACACCATCGCCTCCGGCGCTTATATCAACAATGCATGCGACTTCACCCACCCTTCGCGAGCAATTATATCGAGATTTGGAGGGAGTGGTCTACGGACACTCAACTCTATGACCCGAGCCAATCTAAGGCCTCCTTCCTTAAGGATCCAGTGCTAAAGGTCATTCATCGGTTCCTAGCCTATAACTTCTCAGGCCGGAAGGATTTTTCCAACACTCTTGCCCAGGCTGAATTCTAATTTCTCTGGTGTATGCGTAATAAGGTTCAGGCCAACTTTGGTTGTTGGGTAGCCTCTCAGTTGCAGTCCATCCTTATCAAGAGCCACAAGCCTTTGATTATGGGATCTCTCATCACTTATTTGACCGTCCATTTGGGAGTTCTTGACCTTGATAAGGACCATAAGCTCACCCTGGCTCGTGAGTTTAAGCTTTTGGACTTGTGCAATTTAGAGCGAATGGGCGTCATTCGCAAGGTGGGGGATGCCTATTAATTCACCCCTCCTGGAGAGGGTATGCCCTAGCCTCGGGTTCCTCCCATGGCGCCCACCTTGGAGGCTGGTCAGGCGGACCCTTCTTCCTACGCTGCCCCATCTTCTTGGGACACTCAGTTCCGTACTCTGCAGGACTCCATTCATGAATTGGGCGACCGAGTTGAGCGTTTGGATGACTGCCTCACGGTCCTACAAGTCCGTTCCACCATTCAGACAGAGAATCTGGCGGTCTTCTTTGCCCACATCGGCTTTCAGCCTACTCATCCTCCTCACTCATAGTGCTATCGTGCCTTCCTTGGTCCTCAGAGAAGCTCCTATTCCTTTCTTTTTTCCTTTTATTTTTCCTGACTCCATTGAGAACAATGTAGATTTCTGGTGTGGGGGGAGTAGTTCTAGTTCTTTTTGTTTATTAGTTCTTTAATTCTAGTTTAAAAGAAAACAAAAGAGATGAAAAGTGAAAGCAGAAAATCCAAAAATATGTACTTAATGAATTCGTTTGGCTTCAGTTAGAAATTGTTAGACCTTGATGCTATGATGATGATTGCAATTACTCTACAAGCATGAGCAGTGTTATTATGTGGTTAAATGTCTTGTCTTCTTGATAATGGAATTGAATGAGAAAATTTGCAAGACTTGGCTATTGATACCCTGTTGTGAGCTATTAAGCCAATGAGCATTGCATTGATAATTGCTCCATTTTCTTTCATTGAGTTATAGCACACATGATTTGATTGTTCTAAAACTTGCTTTGTTATGCATGTCAAGATTACACCCCCGAGTTTGATGTATTAAAATGACAAGGGCACTAGATTAACCCTTTTTGGCTTTCTAAAGACTAACCCTAATCAGATCTTCTCTAGTTGACCATGGTTGAGTTTGGACCTTTTCTTTGTTTAGTAACTCATTTTGTCATCCCCAAATCTCTTGTGTTCGACCCTCTTTGTTTCCATCCCGTGTCAAGGAAATGTCTTAATTTCAGTGCATGATGATTTCAAATTGGGTTGAAAGGGGATAATTGAAACGAGCAAGTGTATCTATATCCCCTGGTAGTGGGTGTATGTGAAGCAAAATAGAAGGAAAGAAAACAAAAAGAAAACAAAAAGAACCAAAAAAAAAAGAAAGGAGAGGGAGAAAGAGAAAAAAGAGCACACCAAGAAAGAAAGAAACATAGAAAAAAAAAGAAGAAAAGAAAAGAGCTCTGAAGTGCTGATGTCAATATGTATTTTTTTGAGATAATTGGGTGAAATTCTTGGTTGTGCTAGCACTTGCAAAATCTTTTTGTGAAATTTATAGGTATGTTTTGAAAAGATCATTGGAATGAAGAAAGAAATTGGAAGTCAAGCAGTGGGTCGATGGTATTTCCTTTGATTTAATGAATCTAAATTACATGTTTGATCCTACTCATACCTAAACCCCATTATAATCCGTATCAAAACCCTTTGATTTTTGCATTAAATTTGATTTTAGTGGTGACGATGTGATATATTAGCAAGCATATGGTAACATCATTTTATTGTGTGGTGAGAGTGACTCTTTTTGTCCTTCATATCGGTGTGGTGAGTAATCATACTCCATTTTGTGAGAGAGTGTTAAGTATTGCAATTTCTGAATTTAATGACATTGTTAGAAGGATAGGACTCTTGTGCTCGCATGTTGGACTGCTGCACGTGTGTAGCTGTAATTATATCTCTGAACTTTGAGATGCTTGAGAACAAGCATTGTCTTGGTGTGGGGGGATTTGATAGTGAGATAATTGTGCGTTTTATTCATTGATATTTGGTTTTAATTTCGGCCACTTATTGTCCAAGAGTAATGGATTTCTGCTCATAATTGGTATATGCTACTGTTGCAGGCGATTAGTGTCAAAAGTGACAAAAAGGGCCAAAATTCCAGAAGACTAGTCATTCCAGAATGTGACCACGCCAAAGACTGCAGAACTGCGTTAAAAAGCCGGATCGCGGGCCCTATCCCTGGAGCTACCGTTATTCTTGGGAGACATATATTGAACCTGCGTGGGATTAGGAAACCTCTTCAGAGAAAACTTTTGGCAACAATTCAAAGAGAAAAATAAGGAAGCAATTCTTTTTAGAAACAAACTCTAATTTGGCAAGCAAGAGGGTGACGGAAAGACTTTAAAAGGAAGACTGCAATAGACAATGAATCAGATCTTCTACCTGGGATCTTTTTCTTGTTTTACTTTTATCTTTGCCTTTTCCTTCGGTACGTGAGTGAGGACTAGCGGCCGTACCTTTTACTTCCTTAAAAACAAAAATTACTTTGAAGTTTTGAATCGCAGAGTCGTTATGCGGCAAGGCTATATGCCTTTATCTAGTTGAGGAATAATCAAGACCTGGTGCACAAATAATTGTGAGATCATTTTAATTGTTTTGCTTTATTTTAAATTCAGCATTCGTGAGTATTTAATTATTCTTTGTTTCAATAGCCTATTGTTGTTTGGATTTATTGAATTAATGTGGCCAGTTATTCAATTGTCTGAATAGTATACTGTCAGTTAGGACAGGGGTGCATATTACTTGAATGTCCTAAATTAGTGCCAAACGACACAATTTCATTGTCTAGCAAGCAGTCTAATCTGTGACATAGGAATAATTAATCTAGTTTAAATGAACCCGCATGTGTGTTTGTTAACTAGAATTGGGACTCTCTAATTCTTAAAATTGTGAATAGATTAAATCTTTCGAACATCTGTGGGGTTATCTATTTTACAAGAGGGTAGTTTAAGAGCGTCTCTGGACTACCATATAATTAAGGAGAGATTGGTAGTTTGGCGGTTGTTAAATTGTTAGAACCAATTTATTTGCGAACGTGTGAATTAATTCAGATATCTGTGATCAATTGCGTGAGCCGGTATCTAGATTATCTCCTTGACTAGGTTGTGTCAGTTAAATTGTTTATTACATTCTTTAGTTATTGCACTTCTTGCGATTGTTTATTAAGTAACCTTACATTTTTAATTTGTTCTTTTTATCTTCCTTCTTAAAACCCCCAAATTCTCTATGTGTGATAAATCTACCAGTTTCCTGAGTAGACGACTCTACTCACCACTATACTCGTTCAGTTTTGAGAGTAAGTCTTGATATAAATTTTATTTTTGGTAGTTTGACAGCCACCAACTTTTGCTTATTTTTGTAAAGGGATGATATATACTTTGCTTGATAGGAAGAAAGAAGCTAGAGAGCAATTTGCAAAGTATCGCGAACTTTCACCCAAGAAAATTGAGGTGGAATGGTACTTGAGGACTCCTATTCGAAGAATGAGGATGTTTGTCACTCCCGAGGATAAGAATTGAATTAGTGGTTAGTGATTCAGTGGATTCTGAAAAAAAGAGGCATGTTTTTGATATTTTCTGGCAATCTGGAGGTTGACTTTTCATACATCTACTGCGTTTGTTTTCTGTTCCGTAGATGGAAGTTTGCGAACTTTAGTTTCTGAATTCCAATTCCGAAATGCTTTTGTGAGGTATCAATGGTTAATCCTTCAAGTTTTTGAAAAAAATGGTTCTGTATGAGACAAATAAGAGCTTCAATTTCTGGGCAATCAATTTCAGTGTTGAATTCCTATAAACTTGCATGACTTTGTTCATTTGGTTCAATTCTAGTATACCCCAAATATACCCCAAGAGGCCAATATAATCTTCCCTGCTTCCACTTGAGTGACCTCATATATTTGCATGATTTAGTGGTTAAGAAATGAAACGATCTGGTTTTTCATCAACAATATTTGTGATCATGACATGATATCTACCTAACTGATGCCTTAGGTACTGATTATGAACTGGGAAAATATGAACAAACAAGACCTGAATATGAAGACTTTCTTAAGTACCTCAAGAGTGCTCTTATAAGATCAAGACCTCAAGTTTCCTCATCTTCACCTAGGTTTCTAATATTTAAAGCTCACATGGCTGACTCTAGCCATTCTTCCTATATGTCGGCCTTGATATGTAAGGTAGTATGGGGTGAGTACAACATTGTGTTAATATTAGCGTAGGTTATACGTCCCTGAGAGAAGAGAAGTTAGGTGTCTAACTGATATGCATAGGTTATGCGCATAGCCTCTATGAAGTTGAGTCCCAAACGCCAGGTGAAATTAAGAAAAAATATTAAAACACTAAGATTTAAACCATCAAGGATAAAATGTATGTTATATTCAAATGGTTCGTGACAATCTTGTGATATTTCATATACATCTTTGTTTTTTATTGATCAATGTACAATATTCAGAGATGGATTGAGTGGCTAGGAATGTCAACTAAAACAACTCTGCAGTCTGCTCTGGATGAATTGCCAGCCATTTGGCATAGAGGGAATGACCAAACGATGGGAAGTTTTCGTATTGGCTTTAAAGCCTTAGGTGTGTCAAAATTCTTGTTTTCTGGCCTATGAATCAAATTGACTTCAGTGCTCAATGTGGTTTACGTTGGTCAGCTGCTTCTTCATCCTTGCAAAAGTTCAACTTAAAATTTCACCGACCATGAACTACAATTTCCTCCATTGAGAAACTGCCTACTTTAGGAGTTGTTAAATGTCATATGCTTCCTTACAAGATAAAACATGGGTTCGATAGAAGATGAATATCTTTTACTCAGATTCTTCAAGTTAAGAGTCTTTGGACATTGCACATTGGAATCCCTTAAAGGTTCAGCTCCCTAGCCTTGAGACACTTGTGGAGATGCGTCCTTGCTTAGGGGATGCAGCCACACTGCAGAGATTGAGTTGCAAAATTACTGTCAATCTGCCTAGCATTCAGCCTAGATAGTGAAGGAAAAACAAGAGGACATGGGGAATGTTCAGATTGTTAGGAAAATCGGGTAATTTTTCAATCAAATATTCAACTAGTGATTTAAACCGATTCAGTAATTTTCAAGAAAGATCGTTAAAACAATCTCCTTAGAGAAAATTACCATTCCAAGTAAATTTCCAAGAAAGGTTGGAGGGGTCACAAGCGGTCCCACTTAAAATCCAGTCTTCCTATGGCAGAATTTACATATACGGTGTATTATCACAATCAGATCTGTGTATACATAAATAATACATACACACGAATAAAAAAAATACACTCAAAAGAACCGTATAAAATACTACAAATAAACTCGATAAATATATTGAATACTATACTACAATTGAAAAGAAACTACTAAATAAATGCAAAATAAATAAAAGAGATAAGGAAAGAACGCACCCGAAAATTGATAACGGAGTTCGGCCGATTTTACCTAATCTCCGGACACCGCCTAAGCAACCCGCTCTTAATAATTTTGGGAGAAAAAAGAATTAAAAATAATTATTTGGTGTTCCTCTTTGATGTGTCTAATTGGGAAGGCTCTCAAGCAATCTCTCAACTTCTAATTTCACCGATATGGAATGAAGATTATGCCACAAAAGTCAAAAATTGTGAATTTTGAAAAATTAACAAATCTCCACCTTGGCATAATTTCTAGTCCCACCAAAAATACAAATCTTCTCACTCAAACAAAAAATAACAAACAGTTCTTGCGGTGCCTCCAAATTTGTGCCCTCAGGCACCAACTCAAATGTGCTGAATGTTTATCAAGTCTAAACAATATTCAAAGTTGGACCTTATAACCATCTTGGTCAGCATATCTGCAGCATTCTCCATAGTCCGAATCTTTTGGAGAAAAATCTCCTCTTTTTCGAGAATTTTCCGCACGAAATGATAGCGAATATCAATGTGTTTCGTTTTTGCGTGCAAGACCTGGTTCTTCGCTAAGTGAATAGCATTCTGACTGTCACAAAACACGTCAATGTGCTTTTGACCAACTCCCAAGTTTTCAAACAATCTTTGAAGCCAAATTGCCTCTTTTACAGTTTCGATAACGCCATATACTATGCCTCTGTTGTAGACAAAACTTGTTTCTCGTTCTATCTCTACTTATTTCCATGCCGAGAATCTTCTTAGTTTCTCCCAAATCCTTTATCTCGAACTCTTTATTCAACTGATCCTTCATTTTGTCAATTTCAACTTGGCTCTTTGATGCTATCAGCATATCATCAACATATAAGAGTAAGTAGATGTAGGAATCATTTCGTAACTTGTGCAAATACACACATTGGTCGTATTTACTTCTGTGTACTTCTGACCCATCATGAACTAGCCAAATCGTTTGTACCATTGCCTCAATCATTGTTTCAATCCGTACAATGATTTACTCAATTTACAAACCCAATTTTCTTTACAAGCAACTTTAAATCCATCTGACTGAGACATATAGATTTTCTCCTTTAAGTCACTATGAATGAACGTTGTCTTCGCATCAAGTTGAACTATCTCCAAATTCAACTGCGCTACCAAAATCAACAAAATTCTAACAGAAAAATGTTTAACAATTGGAGAAAATATCCCATTATAATCAACTCCCTCTTTCTGAGCGTAATCTTTAACCACCAATCTTACCTTGTAGCGAACATCAATCTTGTCAGGAAATTCTTCTTTCTTTGCAAATATCAATTTACATCCAATTGCCTTATTGACCTTCGGTAGTTGTGTCAGCTTCCACTTCTTGTTCTTCTGAAGAGATTGCATCACTTCTTTCATAACGTCTTTCCATCTACCATTTTCTGTACTTCGAGCTGCTTCAGAAAAGGTGGATGGAACATCATCTACAACTGGAAGTGCATAGGCTACCATGTCAGCAAACGAGTAGGTTTTTGAGTTTCTCGTTTTGGCCTATTGACGGCAATTGACTCTTGCTGCTGTTAAGGTTCTTGGGTAGAAATCTCTTGCTCATCTGACTCTTCTTCTGCCATGTGAGAATCACTGATGGTGTTATTTATTGGACTCACCATTATTTGATCAAACTTCACCTGTTTTGGCGTACACTTCACCGGTTGCGGAGTACCACTAGTCCTATCTTGTGTTACCTTATTCAACATGGTATATTCATCAAAGGTAACATCCCTACTGATAATGGTGTTCTCTACTTCTAGATACCACAAATGGTATCTCTTAACTCCAGCATTAAAACCCATAAAAAGAGACTTCTTTGCTCGTGGATCCAACTTTGATTCATTTACATGATAATATGTAGTAGAACAAAAAATATGCAAAGAATTATAGTCTGTTACAAGTTTTTCAAACCATACCTCTAATGGAATCTTACCATCAATTGTAGATGATGACAAGCGATTAACGAGATGTTGAACGTATGTTTCAACCTCAACCCAAAACTTTCTATCTAACCCAACATTAGACAGTATGCAACGTATTTTCTTCACTAGTGTCTTGTTCATACGTTTTGTCACCCTATTCTGCTGCGGTGTTCTTCTAACTATGAAGTGCCGAACTATGCCACACTCTTGGCATATCTCTTGGAAGGGATCACTCTTGTATTCTCTACCGTTGTCTGTTCGAAGAACCTTGATCTTTCTTCCCGTCTAATTTTCAACCTAAGCTTTCCATTTAAGGAAAACTCCTAACACATCATCCTTGTTCTTCATAATAAATACCAAAATTCTTCTGAAAAAATCATCAACAAAAGTGACAAAATAGTACCTGCCTCCAACGGATGGAGTTTTGGCAGGTCCCCACACATCTGAATGTACATAATCCAAAATACCCTTGGTATTATGGATGCGAGTGCCAAATTTCACTCTTCTTTATTTACCCAGAATACAATACTTACAAAATTCTAATTTGCAAACTTTCGTACCAATCAACAATCCTTGTTTAGCAAGATTTTGTAAGAATTTTTCACCAGCATGTCCTAATCGCATATGTCACAACTTTGTTGTCTCCATATCCTTCTTGCTACTGGAAGATGTTGCTGCTACTGCTGTCCCAACAACTGTATTATCTTGATAGTAATACAGATTATTTTTCCTCATACCTTTCAACATCACAAGTGCTCTCGAAGTTGTTTTAAGAATTTCATCTCGCATCATCACAATCAAGCCTTTTGACTCCAAAACCCTCAAAGAAATGAGATTCTTTTTCAAATTCGGTACGTACCAAACATCCTTCAAGATTCTTGTGGATCCATCATGATTACGTAGTTTGATTGAACCTATCCCAACTGTTTTACATGGATTCTCATTTTCCATGTAAACAACTCCACAATCAAGTTCTTCAAATTCAAAGAACCACTCCCGCATGGGAGACATATAATAGGTACAACCTGAATCCAAAATCCACTCATCTGGATGAGATGTTGAAGGTGATACAACCAAAGAGAAATCTGATTTCGCATCACTTTTACACTCTGCAACATTTACGTCTTACGGAGCTTTCCCTTTCTGCTTCAATTTTGACAGTCTTTTTTCTAGTGCCCTTTCTCATGACAGAAAGCACACTCATATTTGGCAACTCTGTTTTTCAATTTGGACCTTCCTATTCTCCCATTTGATTGACTTTGTTGACGACCTGTTGCTACTAACGGTTCATCTGCTATAGCTACTTTATTTTTCATTTTATCCTACTTTCTCAATTCATGACTATACAAAACAGAACATACAGCGTCTAAAGACACATTCTCCTTCTCATGAAGTAACGTAATATCCAAATATTCAAATTCATCAAGAAGGGATGACAACAATATCAAAGCCAAATCTTCAACTTCAAATTTCACATCTAAATTTAACAGGCCTGCTACTAACTGATTAAACATAGTGATGTATTCATTCATTGTAGTACCTGATTGATAATCGAATCGGAACAATCTTTTCTTCATAAGGAGTTTATTCTGACGATTCTTCTTTAGAAATTTCTCCTCCAATGCTCTCCACCACTTCCATGCAGAAGTCTTGTTCTTGAAAGTATACTTTTGCTCTCTGGACAAACACGATCGAGTAGTTCCGCATGCCAACCGATTTGTGGTACTCCACTCCTTCTTTTCTATGTTATCTGGTTTCTTTTCTTCAATGGCAATATCAAGATCCTGTTGAAAAAGGGAGTCTATGGCCTCGTCTTGCCACATGCCGAAACGGCCAGTACCGTCAAATATCTCCACCGCCAACTTCAAACTTGACATTGGAGTCCTCGACTATGAGGACGAAAAAGCCGATGCCCCAAATATAATTTTTCACGTGGAATCGTCTGATGCCATTACAGATTCAAATAATAGTATTCAATATAAAAATTACAAGTAGGCCAAAGGACAAACCTTCGGCTCTGATACCACTTGTTGGGAAAATTGGGTAATTTTTCAATCAAAAATTCAACTAGTGATTTAAACCGATTCAATAATTCTCAAGAAAGATCGTTAAAACAATCTCTTTAAACAGAATTACCATTCCAATTAAATTTTCAAGAAAGGGTGGAGGGGTCACAAGCAGTCCCACTTAAAATCCAATCTTTCTATTGTAGAATTTACATGTACGGTGTATTATCACAATCAGACCCATGTATACATAAATAATACATACACACGAATAAGAAAAATACACCCAAAAGAACCGTATAAAATATTACAAATAAACCCGACAAATATATTGAATACTATACTATAATTGAAAAAAACTACTAAATAAATGTGAAATAAATAAAAGAGATAAAGAAAGAACGCATCCGAAAATTAATAACGGAGTTCGACTAATTTTGCCTAATTTCCGGACACTGCCTAAGCGACCCGCTCTTAATAATTTTGGGAGAAGAAAGAATTACAAATAATTCTTTGGTGTTCCTCTTTGGTGTGTCTAATTGGGAAGGTTTGAGAGTTCTAAAATAACTCTCAAGCAATCCCTCAACTTTTAATTTCACCGATGTGGGATAAAGATTATGCCATAAAAGTCAAAAATTGTGGGCTTTAAAAAATCAACACAGATTGCATTCAATCTTTGAGAAAGACATCATTGCAGATTCTTTACTAAGCCTATATATATAGCGTACACAGATATCGCTTGTGCATGATTTACATTGTAGAAATACCTCCTTTTCCTAAAGGAAAATTTAATCTGAGTAGTATAATTTTGAACTCAGAAAACATATAAGAGGAGCTTAAGATTTAGGTTTCCAAATGATTTGTAGCCTCTTCTAAATGACCCTAAGATTTGATCCAAATATGTGAGGTTCTTTCCAAATATTGTTATGTTTATTGAGATGTTATAAATTGGTAATAAATAAGAAAACATCTAAGATCTAAACCAGTATTTATAATCTAAACCTACTCTTTGTAATGTTCTAACCAGATCTATTGGAGAAGGGATGAATCTATCGCTTGCCTGGTTCACACTAGGGTCTAAAATGCTAAAATCACAAAATTTACATATTTAAAAAATCCTAAAGTCCTCATCTCTAGAATCAAATTCTCCAATAATATAATAAAATTTAGAATAAATCTTATATACACTGATAGTGTATATAATATCACGGTTAGATGCACGACACATATGCAAAAAGAATAACCTAAGCATAACCATAATATAAAATTAAATCTACGATCAAGTTCACACATATGGACTTTTAAGCTTCACGTGAAAATCTTGTTGGTACCTCTAGCTGAGTCTCCTCTTGTGAATTTTTTTTTAATCAAAATTTGATAAGGTAAAGTCCAATGAGACTAATTTTGTGTGCAAATGACATTCCATGAAACAGATTAAAAATTTATTACACAAAATTATGATAGAGATTGTGAAAATTTGTCAAAAAAAAGTACTCATATGCTTTAAATAAATAAAGAGGACCAAATTGTAGTTTGGAAACTAAGTTACAAATTCTCATTCATTCAATAACAAGAATGGGAATTATTTGTTAAATTTTTTTGAAACACTGATACATATTTTAAAAAATTTAGAAAAAGTGTAAATACAAGATCCATGGCACATTTATAATGGAATACTTATACAATATCAATACAAAGAAAGTTACCAAACTTGGTCGGTCTGATTTCATACTATCACAACAGACCAAATCTTGCTTCCACAGTATAGGATACTTCAATATTCCAAGAATAGTATAGGATACCAAGAATTATCCCCAGAAGGATTCATCTGTACCATACGAGATACAATCTCCTATGTTGGTTGTAAAATGCTTTCCTAATATTAGCAGGAACTCGCAAACAAGAAGCTACATTAAGCCGGAAACTTGCTAAGCGGCATTTAAGGTGACTGAATCCGCTGATTTCTTTTCCACAAGATTGATCCTAACTTGGCTCTTCTTCTCTGTAAGAGCTGTGCCACGGTCTTGAACTCTAATAAAAGGTAATTTGAAGCCATTATCTTGGTTTATATAAACCAATGACACTCACAAATTCTCCAACAAGCAAGGATCTCTAAATGAAAGCAAGGTTTATATAAATCTCTAAAGTGATTTATATAACTTTCAAATCACTACTCTTGCCCCCTAAACTATTGGCCTTTTGAAATATATACTCCTCTTGCCCCCTCAATTTTTAGGAATCCCTACATTAAGCAAGCTTCTACAAAATGGAGATCCTTTCCATTTATCTATTTGTTTATTATATTTATATAACTAAATTTTTTCACAATGATTTTTTAAATTATATTTATATAACTAAATTTTTCACAATGATGTGTTTGTATTAATAATTTTATTTTCACGAGTATATAAACATACTCAAAAATCAAGCTCATCTATGAATTTTTTGTCATTTAATTTACACAAAACATTATGACGGTGTAAAATCGGTCAAAATTATGTTGAAAGTTGTAAAATTTGATCCAACGGTAAAATTTAGTCAATTTAATTTCAATATTTGTATATACTTTAAATGACTATAAAGCTATAATATGGATGGTTTTGATTTTCAAATTTGATATTATAATTATGTTTACTTAGATGTAATCGAGAGAAAATTCCCTCCAATTAAAAGGAGAGAAGCCTAACCATAAGATTTAAGTTGATTCTTGTCCCAAAAAAAAAAAGAAAAGAAAACTAATTGCCGCTGATATGGATATTTCTTCCTATTTTAGAATTCATGCAATTGCTTCTATAGGTAATTTGAAATTGGATTTAGAATTTTTACTACTAATAACTTGCCCTTACCATATTCTTCATTTTTAATGAGGAAAATTTGGACTATGTGAGGGCATTAGCTTGTGCAATAAAGGTGCCAAATTCCTCCCTATCAAATGCGTACCCCAAAAAAGACAAAACCTAATTTTTCCTTGAAAACATATAAAAAAATAACAACCCACTAAATTTCACTTATTTAAAAGAGAAATTCCAGAACTCCAATTCTACTTTCCATATAATCCAGTACACTCTCACTTAAAGCACATTTTGCTTTCGCAACCATCGGCTCTAAACTAACTGAAAGAAATAAGATCCTCCAAATTCACCAGTTAGTTCACGTCATTATCATTACTATAAAATGCGAGATGAGTCTTGGTAATAGAAAGCATAAGAATATTTTGATCTTAATTTTTGTTATGCCTAATTTACTCTCATATCTTTTAATTAGAGTCATTGCATGCCTTTTAATTATTGTTATTGCATTTAATCATGACATTAATAGAAAATGAAAAGTTTCAATAAATTACATCTAAAAAATGTTGGTAATTAAAACTAAAGACTGCACATTTACAACTATATTTACTAGTCATTTCCCTTTTCTCCAATTATTATGTGTGTCAAAAATTACATCCAATTATTGTGTTGTTACACAGTGATAATTAAAGTTAACTATATTTTGGATACATATTGGTTTAGAAGAAAATCATGATCAATAAGAAGACAAAAAGTTATAAACAGTTAATGAGAAGACAAAAAATTAAATTGATGATTAAATTCACTAAATTATGTTATATTGATTAAGAAAACTCTAAAAAATTTATTGATAATTATCAAAAGTACTAACAAAAAAGCTTTAAAACTATTGAAATTGATAAAAATTTGTTGTATGCAAATGAGAATGTTTGAGTATATATTTTGCTCCGCGTTTGTTGTATGTATTGGTTTGTCAAATTTATAAAAAAATATCCTCTTCTTGCTATTACAATCCAAGTAAAATACGCAACAACTTAGTTGAGATATGACAATTTTCCATCTTCAAAGTTTTTGTAATCGTAGAATGCACAATAAATTTCTAATTGATTTATATACAATAAACATTTTGTACAACTAGTAATTGCTTAATTTTGGTCTTCCTCCCTTCTCCCCCTTCCTCTTCCTCCTCCCTCTCTTTCTTCCTCCTCCTCTCCTCCGTTTCCATCTCTTTTCTCCTCCCATCTTCCTCCTTCCTATCTTTCCTCCCCTCCTCCCTTCCCCTTCCCCTCACTTTCCTTGCCACGCTCCACCCCTCCCCTATCTAGCTGAGGCCAAATCGAGGCCTCTAGCCATGACATCGTGGCCAAATCATAGGAAGGGGAAAGGAGGGATGGAGTATGGTAGGAAAGGGGAGGGGAAGGGGAAGGGAGAGGAAAGAGGAGGGAGGGAGAGGAAAGAAGAAAAAGAAGGGGATGGTGGCGGTGGTGATGAGTGATGGTGAGTGATGGAAGAAAAAAATGGTGTAAATTTTACTTTTTATTTTTTATATATTTGGAGTTGTTTTTAATATATTATATAGATGTGGTGTTTTTGGAGTTGTTTTTGTTTATGTGTTACTCTAGCATTGTATATGAAAAACTTGTTTTTCAAAAATGAGAAATCCAAACGGAGCCATAGTTTAAATATGATAATTTTCCATTTTCAGAGTTTTTGTAATTGTAGAATGTACAATAACATTTTATTGCTTTGTATACAAAAAGTGGATTTTCAAAAAGAACTCTAGATATATGCCAAATAAAGAATTGTTAATATTATTAACTAATATTATAATATTGAAATATAGTAACTAATCTATTAATATTTTAATATTGAAATTATATTCTAATAAAATATATTTATTTTAGTATATATTTTAAATTGTTAACGAATTTGGTTAACTAAATAGCTCTATTTCTTTTGTCATAGTTTATTGAATTATTTGAGTAGCAATTGATTAATCTTATCCATTATATAGTTTAGTAGTCAATATTATGACAACAATCAAAGTTTTACAGAGAAATTCAGAATATCAAAGGTTTTATATCTTGATAAATATATATATATGTGTGTATATATATATGTATACAGCACGTGATTTATGGCTAGTTTATCGAAATGACCAATTAGTATGGCAAAGTTATGTCGTAAAAACAGCTGTATGGCTTTTGTTGCCGGACAAGATGCTTATGAAGCAGCAAGCTTTATCTTCAAAAGATGCACACCATAATGTACCGTAAAGATACCCAAGTGTATGATTCTTAGAAAGGATAGGTTAAAACAACGTAGAGAAAAAAAAAGGAAATTTCAAATCAAATACTTCCTAACTACTTAGAAATTTGTATATATCCAAGGTGCTTAAGGAGCATAAAAAGTATCTAGGCCATGTTAAGATTTCAGGCCTATATCTTTGAGAGAAGACGCTAAATTGAACTAAAAACATAAACAGACAAATGGACAATAGCATATAGAATTATACCGAGAAATTACAAGGTCTACAATTCGCTTAGCCTTTCCAAAAGTCAACAATATGGGCTAATACTTTTACTAGAAATTCGAAGGTCCTGAATTACCTTCACCTCTGCTGCTCGTTATGTTTCCACAATCCAATTACTTCCATGTAAGTTCTTTCCCCTCTTCATCGCTCTGAGATGCAATAGGTGGTGCTTTGTCAACCACCCAGTCGTCCATGGGGTCACTGGCAGCAGTTCCTAAGTCAGATTCTATACATTGAATAAAATTTTGAAGTTGCTAGGTGCTGTGCACAAACACCATTGCAACCATCCTCTCTTGTTCTGCCGGATTCCTCCCATTATTAAGTAGTTTCTTAGTCATTTGAGGTCTTCCAAGCAGTTAAAAGAAACATCTGCTGCAACATTTCTTGTTCAAATACCAAGTAATTCAAGAGTTAGGAAAGGCTCTATGAATTTGAACAGGGTCGCTTTAACTGCATCCATTGTTCCAATTTTCTGTTGGGAAAGGGGTACCGGTACAGGCACACAATATCAGAGTAAGTCCAAGATAAATAACTCTTTCCCCGAGTACTAGTTAAAATAGGAAAAAACCAAATCACCAAGTAATAATACCAACAGTGATAATAAAATGCAAGAAAAATAAAAGGCACAGGACACTAAGATTTTTACGTGGAAAACCCAAATTGGAAAAATCACGGGACTTAATCCAGTCAAAATCTTCACTATCACAATAATGAGAATACACAGTGATAATACCAACAGTGATAATAAAATGCAAGAAAAATAAAAGGCACAGGACACCAAGATTTTTACGTGAAAACCCAAATTGGGAAAAATTACGGGACTTAGTCCAGTCAAAATCTTCACTATCACAATAATGAGAATACACAGGTCTATCCAAAAATATTCGGATGACAATAATATCACCACCACCAACCAAGCAATATTACTACAAAATTACCTCCAAAAATTACAACTGTTAAAGAAGTGGGTTTGGAAAGGTGTTACCAAACGAAGAGAAAATCTGAAATCTAAACCAGTAGATAAGTAGAGTTTGACGAGAGGATCGCGTGTGTGTAATTTCGTCTCAATCGGATTTCAAATCACTTTCCAACTGAGGGTTCAAAGTTGCAAAGAATTTTCTCTCTCTAGCTCTCACTCTATCTCTCTCTTCGTTTCTCTCAAAAATGAGGAAGATGGCGGCTGACCTTTTTCTCTCATTCTCGGACAGAAGAAGAATGAATCATGCGACTGCTATATATTCTCTGTCACATAAAGCCCTCAAGTCTTAGTGACTTGTGTTTTGGGTTGCCCCACAAATGGGCTGGCCCACACCCAACAATCTCCCTCTCCAGCAAACCTGCTTATTGTCTACAAAACAAAAATTTCTCCTTAGGCAATGCCTTAGTAAACATGTCAGCACCATTATCATTTGTATGCACTTTTTCAAGTGTCAATAACTTGGAATCCAATACTTCCCGAATCCAATGATACCTCACATCAATGTGTTTGGATTGAGAGTGAAATGTAGAGTTCTTCCACAAATGAATAGCACTCTAACTGTCACAATAAAGACTATACTTCTCTTGTTTCATACCCAACTCTTGAAGGAATTTCTGCAACCAAAGAGTCTCCTTGTATGCTTCAGTGGTTGCGATGTACTCCGCTTCCGTACTAAAAAGAGCGATACACTTCTGTAACTTACTTTGCCATGACACTACTCCCCCTGCAAAAATCATCAAATATCCAAATATGGACTTCCTATTGTCAAGATCACCTGTCATATTTGTATTAGTGTATCCATCTAGTATAGTTTTACCATTGCCGAAACATAGGCACAATCTAGAAGTTCCCTTGAGATACCTGAGAATCCATTTTACAGCATTCCAATGCTCCTTATCAGGATTAGAAAGATACCGACTGACTACTCCAACTGCATGAGCAATATCTGGTCTGGTGCAAATCATGGCATATATCAAACTAACAATAGCCGAAACATAAGGAACCTTTTTCATGTCTTCTTTATCTTTCTCATTTGTAGGGCACTGCTTGATATTCAATTTAAAGTGACCTGCAAGTAGAGTTGAGACTTCCTTAGTGTTGCTCATGTTAAATCTGTTGAGTACTTTCTCAATGTATTTTTCTTGAGATAACCAGAGTTTCCCATTTTGCCTATCACGTGAGATTTTCATTCCCAGTATCTGTCTAACCGGACCCAGATCCTTCATTGCAAAGGATTTACTTAACTCCTTTTTCAACCTGTCAATTTTTATAGTAGCATGGCCAACAATTAACATGTCATCAACATATAGTAAGAGAATAACAAAGTCATCATCTGAAAAATTTTTCACATAAACACAGTAATCAGATGTAGTCTTGTGGTACCTATGGTCTATCATGAAGAAGTCAAATTTCTTATACAACTGTCTCGGTACTTGTTTCAATCCATACAAATTCTTCTTGAGACGGCATACAAGATTTTCCTTACCACTTTCTTTGAGCCCCTTCGATTGCTCCATGTAGATCTTCTCTTCCAAGTCACCATGCAGGAAGGCTGTTTTTACATCAAGTTGTTCAATCTCCAAATTCAAACTGGCTGCAATACCAAGAACAACTCAAATTGATGACATTTTTACCACAGGAGAGAAAATTTCTTCAAAATCTATACCTTTCTTTTGACTAAATCCCTTCACAACCAATCTCGCTTTGTACTTTGGTTGTGAACTATGCTCTTGCGCCTTCAACCTGTAGACCCATTTATTCTTTAGAGCTCTCTTACCCTTAGGCAATTTCACTAATTCATAAGTGTGATTCTCATGGAGGGACACCATCTCCTCTTGCATGGCTCGCAACCAATCTTCTTTATCTCATGCTCTAAAACCTCACTGTAGGACTCTGGCTCTCCTCCATCTGTTAACAATAAATATTCATGAGAATTATATCTGCTAGAAGGTTTCCTCTCTCTGGCAGATCTCCTAAACTCATCCTGTGGTGGTGGTGGTGGAGTAGATGGTGCCTCATGTTCAGGTTCATCAGCAGTGAGATTTTCACCATTATTAACATCCTCTCTCTGCTCTGTCTCAGCTCCCCCTTGATTAAAATCAACAGGTACTGGAATTGAATCTAGATCTGAATTTGAGCTAGCAGGAATGTCATCTGAAGATTTTGAGTTATCACCTTTATCAATGTCTTCAATGGTTTGATCTTAAAAGAAAACAACATCTCTACTCCTGATCACTTTCTTCTCAATAGGATCATACAACCTGTAACCAAAATCTTCATGTCCATAACCCAAGAGAATGCATTGTTTTGATTTTACATCAAGTTTTGACCTCTCATTTTTGGGAATATGAACAAATGCCCGGCAACCAAAAACTCTCAAGTACTTAAAGGACACATCTTTTCCCGTCCATACCCTCTCTGGGATATCACCATCTAGAGAAACTAATGGAGAAAGATTTATCAAATCAACTGCAGTCCTCATTGTCTCACCCCAAAAGGATTTTGGCAACTTAACATTAGAGAGCATACATTTGACCGTTCAGTGATGGATCTATTCATCCTCTCTATTACTCCATTCTCTTAAGGAGTTTTTGGCACAGTTTTCTCCAATCTGATTCCACGGGACTTGCAATAGATTTTAAATGATCCGTTATACTCACCACCATTATCAGCACGTACACACCTTAACTGTTTACTAGTTTCTCTTTCTACTTTGCTATGAAAGTCTTTGAACACATCCAAAACCTGATCTTTGGATTTCAAAGCAAAACACCAAACCTTTCTAGCAAAATCATCAATAAAAGTTACAAAATAAACAGTACTACCAAGAGACTTATCTTTCATATAACAAACATCAGTGTGCACCAATTTTAACGGATTCAATTTTCTAGATGGAGGAAAATTTTGAAATGCAACTCTGTGTTGTTTTTCATAAATGCAGTCAACACAAGGTTTAAGTGCATTATCTCTAATTTCATGTAGGAGTTGTTTGCGAACAAGTGTCTGAATCCACTTTTCACCCATATATCCAAGTCGCCTATGCCAAAAGTCAATTGAGGAATCACGAACTGCATTGACTTCTCCCTTCCCCAACTTGGCTTGCATAACGTAAAGGGTACTATGCTTCTTTCCTCTGGTAATAACGAGATTTTCTTTGCTAAGTTTCCATTTGCCTTCATCTTACGAGCTATAGTAGCCCTCATCGTCAAGTTTTCCTGTAGAGATAAGATTAAAATGAATATCAGGGACATGGCGAACATTTCTCAATATCAACTGGCACCCGGTATCTGTATCCAAGTATATGTCTCCCATGCTAACAACTTTGCATGAGACCTCATTTCCCATCCTAACATATCCAAAATCTCCTTCAGTGTAGGTTGAGAAGAAGTGCCTGTGAGGAGTAACATGGTAGGATGCACCCGAATCAACTATCCAATCACTGTCATAATAAATAATATTCACCTGACCATCATCACAGAACACAAACATGTCATCATGAGTTGCCACAACTGCTGTAGTGTCCTCATCATCTTTTTCCTTCGCCTTACCCTTTTTCTCAGTCTGATCCCGTTTTAAAATTCTGCACTCCTTCATATAATGCCCATTCTTTTTACAATAATAGCATGCAATATTTTTTCGCGATTCAGACCTACCTCTGGATTTGTCATTCTTGTTATGGGGTCCTCTACTTTTGCTTCTCCCTCTTCTTTCTTTCTTTTCTGTCACCAGGGCCTGTGACTCATAGACAATTCCTTATTTCTTCCTCCTGAACTCTTCACTCATCACGGCCTCTTTTGCAATAGCCATGGTCAACACACTATTGGGAGCTGAATTACTGACGGAGACCACCATGGTTTCCCAACTATCCGGTAGTGAACTGAATAATAATAAAGCCTGCACTTCATCATCCAAATTCAAATTTAATGTAGTTGCCTGGTTTATCAATCCCTGAAAATTACTCAAGTGTTCAGTCATATCTTCCCTATCTTTATATCTCATTCGAGTAATCTGCTTCAGACAACTAGCCTTGTTCAAACCAGTCTTCCGTTCATAGATACTTTCAAGTTTTTTCCATAATACATCAGCTCTGATGTCATTAGCAAAATGTTGAAAAATACTTTGACCCATCCATTTTCTAATATTACCAACAGTTTTCCTGTGCATAACAGCCCATTTTTCATCACTCATATCATTTGGTCTACCTTTATCCCCTAGAACAGGTTCAAACAGATCTCTACAATACAGGTAGTCTTCCATTCTAGGTTTTCAAATTGAATAATTTGTAGCATTTAATTTTATCATGCAACCACTATCCGAATCATCCATTTTTAACTAGTACAATTGAGCAGTCCAACCTGACTGCTCTGATACCACTTGTTGGGAAAGGGGTACCGGTACAGACACACAATATCAGAGTAAATCCAAGATAAATAACTCTTTCCCCGAATACTAGTTAAAATAGGAATAAACCAAGTTACCAAATAATAATACCAACAGTGATAATAAAATGCAAGAAAAATAAAAGGCACAGGACACCAAGATTTTTACGTGGAAAACCCAAATTGGGAAAAATCACGGGACTTAGTCCAGTCAAAATCTCCACTATCACAATAATGGAAATACACAGGTCTACCCAAAAATATTCGGATGACAATAATATCACCACTACCAACCAAGCAATATTACTACAAAATCCCCTCAAAAATTACAATTGTCAAAGAAGTGGATTTGGAAAGGTGTTACCAAACGAAGAGAAAATCTGAAATCTGAACCAGTAGGTGAGTAGAGTTTGACGAGAAGATCGCGTGTGTGAAATTTCGTCTCAATTGAATTTCAAATCACCTTCCAACTGAGGTTTCAAAGTTGCAAAGAATTTTCTCTTTCTAGCTCTCACTCTATCTCTCTCTTCGTTTCTCTCAAAAATGAGGAAGATGGCGGCTGACCTTTTTCTCTCAATCTCGGACAGAAGAAGAATGAATCATGCGACTGCTATATATTCTCCGTCACATGCAGCCCTCAAGTCTTAGTGACTTGTGTTTTGGGTTGGCCCACAAATAGGCTGGCCCACACCTAACATTTTCCTCAACATAAGTTCTACACAATGTGATGCACAAACTGTTCAAAAAACTGTCATATATTTTTTCCATCAACTGCTGGCCAGTAGTCTCCATCCAAGACGAGGTGGAGTATGTGATGATCTGTACTGTACTGCATTTTGAAAGTCAACATTGAATATTTTGTCATTTAATTTGCACAAACATTGATGGTGCAAAATGGGTCAAAATTATTGATGAAAGTTGTAAAGTTTGATCCAACAGTAAAATTTAAGCAATTTAATTTCAATTTTTATATATACTTTAAGAATAAATCTTACATACACTAACAATGTATGCATTGTCACGGCTAGATGCATAATACATATACAACCTTTAGATTTCAAATTCAATTTTAGATTATTTATCATGCATCCAGCGGTAGTGTATACATTCTAAATGTATAGAAAATTAATTCATACTTTAAGCAACTAGAGAAATATAATATGAATGGTTTGGATTTTCAAATTTGATATTATAACCATGTCTAATGGAGGGAAGCATAGCCCATAAGATTTAAATTGATTCTTGTCACTGATATGGATATTTCTTCCTCCTTTATAATTCATGCAATTACTTCCACAGTTAATTTGAAATTGGATTTAGATTTTCTGCTACTAATAACTTGTCCTAATATTCTGTGTTTCTAATGAGGAAAATTTGGACATTGTCAGGGCGTTAGTTTGTGCAGTAAAGATGCAACATTCCTCCCTTATCAAATGCGTATCCCAAAAATAGACAAAAAATTTTTTAACACCATCGAAACAACCTCCTAAAAATGGGCAAAAAAGATAACAACCATTAAAAGTTCAATTGAGATTTCACTTGCTTAAAAGAGAGATTCCAGAATTCTAATTCTACTTTCCATATAATCTAGTACATTCTCACTCAAAGCACATATTTGCTCTCACAACCATTAGTTTTAAATCAGCTAAAAGAAATAAGATCCTCCAAATTCACAAGTTATTACACATCATTATCATTATCATTACTATCATTACTATAAAATGTATGATGAGTCTTGGCAATAGAGTATAAGAATATTTTGATCTTAGTTTTTGTTTGGTCTAAATTATCCTCATATCTTTTAATAAGAGTTATTGCATATCTTTTAATTAGAGTAATTGCATATCAATCATGACACTAATAAAAAAATTAAGAGTTTCAATAAATTACATCTCAAAAATGTCGGTAATTAAAATTGGGAACTGCCCATTTAATGTTTATGAATCATTTCCCTCATCTCCAATTATTGTGTGTTTCAAAATTATCTCTAATTATTGCATTGTTATGCAAGAAGAAGATCATGATTAATTAGAAAACAAAAAGTCATACACAATTAATGAGAAGACAAAGGGTTAAATTGATGATTACTTCACTCTATTATGTTGTATCGTTTAAGAAAACTACAAAAAAATTATTGATTATAAAAAGTACTAATAGAAAAGGTTTACAACTACTAAATTTGATAAAAATTTGTTGAATTCAAATGAGAATGTTTTAGCATATATTTTTCTCAAAAATTCTTGTATGTATTGGTTTGACAAATTATAGAAAATTTCCTCTTCTTATTGTTGCAATCCACGTAAAATATGCAATAACTCTGTTGAGATTTGATAATTTTCCATCTTCAGAGTTTTGTAATTGTAAAATACACAATAAACATTTAATTACTATGTACACAATAAAACATTTTGTACAACTAGCAATTATTTAATTTTGTTCATTATATAGTTACTTTGTGAATATTATGCCAATAACTTAGCTTACATATGATAATTTTCCATCTTTAGAGATTTTGTAATTGTAGAATGCACAATAAACTTTTTATTGCTTTGTATACAAAAAGAGAATTTTCAAAAAACAAAACTCAAGAGATATGCCAAATAAATAATATTATTAACTAACATTATAATATTGAGATATATTTTAATGTTGCAATATTATTAACTAAAATTATAATATTGAATATATTAACTAATATTGTAACTAATATTATAATATTATAATGTTGAAATTATGTTCTAATAAAATATATTTTGTTATAATATATTTTAAATTGTTAACCAATTTGGTTAACGAAATAGATCTGCTTCTTTTGTCATAGTTTATTAAATTATTTGTCTAGCAATTACTTAATCTTGTCCATTATATAGTTTCTTAGTCAATATTATACCAACAAACAAAGTTTTACACAGAAATTGAGTATATTAAAGGTTTTATATTTTGAGAAGTATGTTTACGTGCAAAGCACATGAGTTACTAGTGCAACTCCAATGATATGTCCCATAATAAGGGATTTATTACACGGTTATCCATTGTGGCTGAGAAAGAGGAGATAGTGGGCCCTTTTATGCTACGGATAAATTTGGTATCACATATAATATTTTCACACTTGAGATATCACATATATTTGTTTAATAATTATATAATTATTTTTTAGAAAACAGCAAAATATTATTTTTTTTGAGAGATAGAAAAAGATTTATTGTTCAAACTCAGAAATTAATATTATTATTTTTTAGAAAATAAAAAATCCAAATGATTAAAAATTTAATGAAATTTAATAATTTATTTTTTAAAAATAACAAAATTATTTTAAAAAATTTACTTTATTTATTTATGGGATATGAGTTGTGCATTATTAACATAAATGTTTGATTTGATTGTGAACCCATACTATTATACCATGTAAAATATAATCTATTGTGAATGAGAGTATAATAAAATAGAAGATAATGAAATGCTGATGTGACATATGAAATGTAATCTACTCGAATGCCCTTATTAGAATATTGGAATGGCCAGTTGGTGTGGTAAAGTAACGTGGTAACAATAGCCAAATGGCTTCCATTGCCACACAACACTTGTGATGCAGCAAGCTTTGTCTAGAAAAGATACCCCAATATGATTCTTGAAAAAGTTAAGTTAAAACAACACAGAAAAAGAAAATTGAAATTCTAGATCAAATACTTCCTAACTACTCACAGATTTGCATCCGAGGTAGAATTCGACAGGACCTGTATAATTCTACTTAAGGAGTACAAATTTAAAAAATCCATATCATGTAAAAATTTCACACCTATGTCTTCGAGAGAAGATGCTAAGTTGAACTAAAAATATAACTAGACACAACGAACAATAGCATATAGAATTGTACCGAGAAAAATTACATGGTCTAGAATTTGCTTAGCCTTCCCAAAAGTTAGAACAATATAGGCTAATGCTTTTAATGGAAATTAGAAGGTCCTGGATCACCTTCCCCTCTACCACCTATTTTGTTCCCACAGTCCAATTCCTTCCATGCAAGTTCTTTCCCCTCTTCATTGCTTTGAGATGCAACAGGTGGTGCTTTGTCAACCACCCAGTCGTCCATGGGGTCAATGGCAGCAGTTCCTAAGTAAGATGCTATACCTTGATTAAAATTTTGGAGTTGCAAGTTGCAGTGCACAAACACCATTGCAGCCAGCCTCTCTTGCTCTATCGGATTCCTCCCCTTGTTGAGTAACTTCTCAGCCAAGCTCCTCTTCAAATTGTATCCTGCAGCACCACTACATGTTTGGCTTAAAATGCGTATAGCAAAATGTTGGAGCTGAGGACATCCATGTCCATAATCTAACCACCAACTACCTGCAACAAAGTTTACAGATAAAAATAACTGAATTTGGTCCCAAATACAAATCACAATAGCTAAAGTAGCATGTGATATTACCTGGAGAAGACTGCAGATGAGCAAGTCCAAGACCAAAAGGACCCTTTGCTCCGCGATATTCTTCAATCTGTGAATTTATTACCCCTTGAAGCCTAGGATCTTCAGCCAAACGCACAATACAGCACAGAAGGCCATTCAAAACTTCTGAATCTGCATAGAAATCATTAGTATAAAAATACTTTGGATTCAAAAAGTATCCTGCAGCATGGAGAGGGCTGTGCAAAGATCCATCCCATAAGTCATCAATTGCCTTCCAAAATGGCAAGTATATGGATTCTTTATCATCGAGTTCCTCCTTGATTGTTTCTTTGGCCTGATCCATCGTCTCATAGATAAAACCCACTTGTGGCTCACTGTTCTTGGCTATCAATTCTATGACACGCACAAGAGGTATGGTCGCCTTAACTGCCATTTCCACTCCAGTCCAAAAAGAGCTATCAGCCGACAGTTCAGCCACTCTTTTCCCTTCCACTGAGGAAGCATATCTCGAGGTCTTCCAAGCAGTCGAAAGAAACATCTGCTGCAACTTCTCTTGTAAAAATAGCAAGTTCTCCAGAGTTAAGAAAGGCTCTGTTAACTTGAACTTGGATGGCCTAACCAGGTACTTGGCCGAAGTGTGATCTCTGAGAAGTTTTAGAATAGTAGCATTGCTGTGCACAAATCTTGTGATTGATTTTGCTTTATCCAGCGTTGCTTTAACTGCATCAATTGCTCCCATTTTCTTCAACGTAAGTTCTAAACAATGCAATGTACAAACTGTCCAAAAAACCGTCTTATATTTTTCCATCACCTGCTGGCCAACAGTCTTCATCCAAGATGAAGTGGAGTAAGTGATGATCTGTACTACATTTTGAACGTCAACTTCCTTGAGAACATCATCAAGGAACCCCAACATGCAACCAATCTCCTGATCAAACCCAGAGATGTCTGCTGATCGAAGATAAACTGTGCCTTTTGGGCAGGCTGCCAGAACATTCACAAGTCTGCGACCTGTCAAGTCTTCCCACCCATCCAATAGGATGCTGCAACCTGTGCTTGACCACGAGCTTTTAATCTCTCTCACATACTGCTCCATCTCTTCCACTAATTCCCGAAGAATCCACCCACTTAAATCCTCACAGCTAGGAATTGGGCAAGCTGTATCTTGAGAACCAAAGTGGGCATTCAGCATCATCCGAAAGCTAGGACATGTAACAGCATCCAAGTCAATTCCTGCTTCGTAAAAGAATCTACCAACCTTCTTCTGGAATTCCCTATCAGAGAAAACTTGGGTACTCACAGCTGATTGAGAATCAAGCCTGGTCTTGGTAAAAGCAACTGACACCGTTCCATGGTTTCGTGAAGATGATCCAATCTTCAGCCTTTTTTCGCTTCCCATGCCGGAAGCTTGAGTAAGCGCTGGATCACAAGACTTAGCAGAGTCTGTAAGAAGCAACATATCTCTTCTTGAAGGAATATTAGAGGAACAATGTTCCACCACTTCCTGACTAAGATTCCCTCTTTTCTTTTCAGCTATTTGATTGTAGAATGCTTCCCTAATATTAGGAGGAACTTGCAAACAAGAAGCTACATTAAGCCGGAATCCTGCTAGGTGGCATTTAAGGCGACTAAACCCGCTGATTTCTTTTCCGCAATGATTGCACCTAACTCGGTTTTTCTTCTCTGTAAGAGCAGTGCCATGGTCTTGAACTCTAAAGCAAAAGTCATCTGAAGCCATTATCTTGGTTTTATGTAAACCACTGACACACACAAATTCCCCAATTAGCAAAGATCTCAAAACAAAAGTGGCTTTCAACTTACTACTCCACTTGCCCCCTAAAATGTTGGTTTTATGAAGTATATACTCCACTTGAAGTAGAATTCCAATTGACAGAACTTTCTTGGGAACAATGAATAGAAGTTGTAATATACGATAAAGTCCTAGGCCTGAATCTCTTCCAGTGTGCTGGTTGAGTTTGTTAGCATGGTTTACCTACATATACAGCCAAGACCAAGAGAGATTTAGTTAAAGTATATCATCATATAAATTAGAAAAATGGCAACTCAGAACATAAAGACATGCTCATCTTGTTCAAATAAAGTTGTTGGTGAGGTATAAAGCAAAGCAACAAACAGTTCAAGACGAAAATGAGAAAGACAAGGAGTCCTAGAGAAATTATGCACATATAAAGAAATTAAAACGTGAACAAAATGTTTACATTAATTTGAATCCTCAATTGAGTAATAAAGTTTAGTTACAAGTAACAAAATGCATTCTCAAATTTTTTAGTCTTAAAATGTTCGCTAACCATTTCCTTTATGAGAACACGGAGAAAATGTGATGTGTAAGAAGCAACAAGGATTGCAGAAAGCAAACTTCTGAAAGAGCTTTGTTACATGAATGAACATTGATCAACTAGAACACTTAAAACAACAGACTCTGTTCTGGCCATTTATAGACTCATTTGGCAAGAAAAAGAAAGGCTTAATATGGCACATCAATAAGGGGACTCTACTCCAATTTAGCTCTACCAAGCTCTACGACTTTGTATTAAGTCAAAAGCAATCATATGTCCAATCATTACTCAGTGACAGAGTATTTGTCAGTCCTTTCTACCTCATTTTCTCAAATCACTTGAGGCAAAACAGAAATAATTGATGATCCTTCACAACAGAAACAAAACTTATCTCCAGAAAGAGAGAAAGTAGGGATACAGGAGCTATTGCCGAAAGCTGTAATTGCAACTCCTACTAATTTACCTATTTAAGCAACATTTTGTTAACTCATCTGGCAAAGCTTATTTCCCTGTTCTTTTATAATAGAATTATTCTCACAGGTCTCTTTGTAGCAAGGCAGCTTCCAAGACACTACACAAGATTGGGTGAGTCAGTCTTTGTAACTTTTCCTTTTTTCCTGTATGGTGGCATTTATAATTTCTCTCAAAATGTTAATATGCTTAGAAAGAGAATGTCTTGGTATCCAAAACAGTTCAAGACCCAGAAAAACCTAGAAAAGAAACAGAAACTCTTTCCCAAAAAAATGACAAATACAGAACAGTGAGCTTAAGGAGCAGTACAACGACACTAGATGGAGACAAATCTAATATCCAGGTTTGAAAAATTAAAAACCAGATTGAGCATTAATCTTCAACTGTTCTGGCTCTTCAACAACCAATAAAGGGGCATGTCTAACTTCAGTAATATCTTGATATGAAAGCATTGTGCTAGATTGACAATTTCGAGCTCCATTTGACCAGATTGGTATCTTATGCAATTCACCTCGTAACTTAAAAAAGCAGTATTTCATTGCACAGAAGAGTCTCAAGTCACTAAAGCCTGCTAAGTCTTTCCCCAACTTCCCAAAGGAGGGTGAACAAGAAGCATAAGCACAGACATGTTACAAGTGCTAAATTATTAAGAAAATGGTTGATACCACTAGGATTTCAGCAGGAATGTCCTGCACCTCAATAAAACTTTTATACAGGTCTCACTGCATCCTGCATAGTAGACTGGAGCAAAAATCTTCAGATGCAGAATTGGAAAGGAAGGAAAGAAAGGAAATGAAGGAAAAGGATGAGTAAAAAGTAGACAAAACTTAATCCCATCAATGTGGTATCACCACATCATGAGAGCATAACTGTAGATAAATCCCCCTCTCTCTCTCACTAGGACCACAACTCATGGGAGCATAAGCACTCTCTCTGTCTCTCCCCTGTTCGTGCCTCCCTCCATCTCTCTCTCTCTGTCTCTCTCTCTCTCTCACACACATAGAATCAAAAATAAAAAATCACGCCAGAAAAAGAAATCAACATATAAAATAAATAATATTCGCATCAAATGGAAACAAATCTCCCTCTCTCTCTCTCTCCCTCCCTCCCTCCCCTCCCTCCCGCAGATAAAATCAAAAATAAAAAATCACACCAGAAAAAGAAATCAACATATAAAATCAAGAAGACTCACATCAAATGGAAACAAATCTACACCAAAAGGAACAAGGAAATCTAAAGAAAACAAGGAAGACAGATAGAACAATCAAATCATTTAGAAGAAAAAGAGAAGCAGCAAAAGGGTAGTCTTTACCTCATGAACTGACGCGAAAGACGAAAGAGCCTCAAGAGAAGGAAATACGTAAGCGATTCAAAGAGGGAGGACTCTTGGTTATACAGCCGTTTTCCGTCCAGGGCCACTCTAAAAGTCTTCCACCTCAACATGAAAAAACTTTAGAGTGCTCCCCTAGCAAGCACTAGTCAAATAGTTGAGGACGGTTACGAAATAATCATGACAAATAAAACACGGTGAATAAGATACATGTCAAACTATATCCCTGTAATCCAAACAACCAACGCAACAAGAAAAAACTTTAGCTTGCTCCTCTAGGAAGCACTATTCAAAAGGTTAAGGACGGTTACGAAATAATGATTACAATTGACAACAGTGAGTATGATACATGTCATACTATATCCTCGTAATCCAAACAAACAACGGACCCCACCAGCAATATCATGTTTGGTTTCGACGAATTCATCGAGGAAAGGAAATAACAATCCAATGGTAGGTTAAACAATTCTTTTGTAATAAATTCAGGCAAAGTTTATAAAGCAAGGGCTCTTATTACCAAATAGCAAATTCAATAGACAAAAAGATGGAGAGTAATGACTGGGTGAATATACAATTTTGAAGTAGCAATTAAAATTCCTCCAGATCTGTTAATGAATATGCTATGCCATCTGAGACTTCTTGACTTAGGCATTATAGCACTAAAAGATAAGCAGGTCTATATATTCACATGAACTGCACTAAACAAACCTGATACCACTTAGCAATAGCAATTATGTCCTTGCTAATTGGCAAGTCCAAGACATCCAATGGATGACTTTATAAACTGCAACAATTGCTGCATATCCAAAAGGCATAGACTTGAAAGAAAAAATAAAATAAAAGCTCATGAAGCATGAAAAAACGACCAGTTACAGAGTGATCCAAAAGAGAGATCCACCAAATGAACTACTATACTCCAAGAAGGTAAACAATCTGCACCATACTATATCATAGATTCCAGAATACTGTAGCACATTTTCAGATTTGTGCAAGACAACCTTAGGAGCTAATCACAAAGGAGAATGAACCAGGGAACACCCATACCACCAATGTTGTAACTCCAAAAAATCGGCTAACCCATATCTAATTTATCAGCAGTATGTACACCTACCCGGTCATATGCAGGCTGATCAAATCTCATGAACAAAGAGATAAGCATCTAAAGGAATCATTTGACCAACATTTTGGATACTGAGACGCACAGAACAGAATTCACACAGAAGGACATTGTATATCAAGTGATCACAACTTATATAGGTCGTAACATTAGCAAAGGAGCACAAAATATCCAAGAGATACTAAGTCACAGAAACAAGCATGGTTGGTTACATCTGCAAAACCTTACAAGTACTCTGACTGATATTATCAACATTACAAACCTAATGAATGGTAAGAAGATAACTCTTGTGCAAAGGAAGATTTAAGGACTCCAACCATCAAAGTGTCAGAGCATCTTCAATTACATGATACAAGAATAAACCCTTAATCAAGGATTTCATGAATTATAATAAATATCTGGACCATATAAACCCAAAACCAATGGCACAGTAAATCAAGAAAAACAAAAATGCTTGTCAAGTCTCCAAACAATTTTTAAGAAAAAAGGTATTGCCCTGCCCTTTGGAGCTTCAGGAAGGTTTGTGGATAGAACAAGGCCTCTAGGATTAAAACGAGGAACGGCATTGACATAGTTGAGGAGTAGTTCATTTAATCATTACAGGAAAACCTAAGAGCACACATGAGGTATCTGTTTTAACAAAAGGTAAGAGATCAAAAGAAGATTCATCACTGGAAATAGAACTTCTAATTGGCTGCAACATCCATATGAACGGAAGTCTGCTTCTTGGATACAAAACTGCTAGTGCAACTATGATAAGACACTACTCAACGGGCTTAAAAGCTACAAGCAAAAAGCAACATATACTTCATTCAGTTCAATCAATCTTCAATTATCCAGGCAGTACGTTGTTAATTACTAATTGCCCTAGCAACATTTGACTTCAAAAAATAACCAGAAGCAACAAGGATAGGATAGCTGCTTCAAAGAATATAAATGTGTTTACAGATTATCAGCTACAAACAGTTCCGACAAGGTTTGAAACCAAGATAATGTTAAAAACCTACACAGCTTAGTCTAAAGCAACCATACATGGACTAAAAGAGTTTATGAAGGTGAAAATAAGTTAAAAATTTCAACTGTGTCTTAAATGCTACTACTCCAGTAGACACAATAAAATAGCATCTTGAACATTAATAACTGCTAAACAATAAAATCCTAATAAACCTACCCATGTCCAAAATGGGGACAGTCGAACCAACTTGCTCACAAACAACGCGCAAGCAGTTTTGTCAGCAGCTCAACTTGACTTAGCATTGACAAAGCTCAAGTCATGATAGAATCAAGTGTGAGGGGCATTTGAGTTGAGCTATTTTTATTATTTTGATGCCAATCTAAAAGTTAATAATCCATACTAGTTGAGCTCGATTGGGCTTGAACTCAGGCTCCATCAACCTTGACTTGTATTCGAGATTAGTGAGGTTGAGCTCGCGTAGGTTAAAAATCTTATTAATCAAACTTTAGCCCAACTTAGGGATCAATTAACTTAGCTCAATTAAACCTCTATATGCAAATACTGGCCATGCTTGGGCATTAGCATTAAGCAACATGAAACATCATAAACATAGCCACATCTTATATATAAAAGGCAACCATATCTTATACATAAGTTAACCGAATACCAAAACGCCGGAAATAGCAGAAATATCATAAATGTAGCCACATCTTCTATATAAAACACAACCATATCACACGCATAGATAAGGTAACCGTATATTGACACACTCTAAAATAGAAGAGACAACAAAAACCCATAGTAAGCATATCTTTACAAGTTTAACTCCTTAAAAGTGCACACTAATGACACCAGAGACTTCCAGTAACACTAGTCCGATGTTACCTCTAATTTGGATAAAGAAAAGAACTTATGATGTACCTTATACAGAAACAACTTTTGGTGTACACTAGAGAACTTAACAGAAACAAAATCATAATTATTTCAATATCTTCAAATGTGCAAACTAAATACAAAGAAAAGCCAAGATAAATAAAATACAAAAAAAAAAAAGTTGAAAATAGACTAAAAGAAGGAACATCAAGGCAGGGCATCATTTCACCTTCTCAATCTTCCTTTCTTCTTAAAAAACAAAAATGTAAAAGAAAATGATGTTAGCACTTTTTAGTTATGCAGATAAAACTAACTGGTAAATATGTGAGCTCAAGCAACTAACATATCAAGCAAACAAAAAATAGACCAGAAGCATAAATTTTCAGAAATACATTAATGGATTTAGCAATTCTAAGATAAAAGAACTTGATTGAAAACGCATTAATACATCTCTCTCTCTAAAATCATAAATCCAGAAACCCATACAAGAATTTTAGTCATTAAAACAAAAAGAACTTGACAGAAAGCACATGAATACATCTCTGTGTGCATGCGTGTGTATCTGGTGTGCCTCAAGTAGGAAAATATTGCTTGAGAAGGTAAAAACTGAAGTCCATTGATCATCTGAGTTCACTTAGAATTAAAGACTGGAGAAATTCAATGAAATGCCAACAAGTTTAGAATTTTATAGAAGCAAAGAATCTCTTAAATTTTGATTGTTAACTACAAACAACATTCTTTTTTTTTTTTTTGGCTGATAACTGAATGAAATGCTGGGTTCAACAGGGAGTTACAGAGACTAGTAGTGTAGAAAAGCATAAGAAAGCATCAAGTAATATCTATTTATTTATTACTAGCAGTAGAAACTGAGCAAAAGATTACATTTTTTGTTCTTCTACTTGGATGAAAAAACAAGAGGTAACATCTCTCCCCACACACCTCTTTCTCTCCTTGATGCTCCATCTCCCCACACCACTCCATGATCCCCATCACCTAACCCCCCCCCCCCACCACAAAAAGTCTTCCTTCTTCTCTAATACGGTACCGTTGTTAGATCACAGCAAACCCCATCCTACATTGATGGGTTCACAACATACTAGCAATATTGACCATAAACAATCAAAAGAACAGCTATAACAGTTGTATGTTGGCAAACTTTCATATTAGGAGCCTCTGCTTCCATTTTTCTTTTTGGTCAAAAGGCTGGTTTGAACCCATCTACACCGCAGCTACACGTGGCGTTGCTACACCAATTACATCAAATCCTAATAAGCTATACAAAGACGAGAGGGGGGGGGGGGTCTCCAAGATAGTCACCTCCAGCTGTGCTCCCAGGCTGAGTTTGGCAAGGTTGTCCTTGCACATGTTGCACTCCTCCATGCATGATTGAGTCTGCAATCCCAGCCTTGACTTACCCATCTCCTGGCCAATCTGATTTAGTTGACATGTGGACTATTAATAAGCACTTCGTCAATTAATCTCATTCCAGTTTGTGAGTCTGATTCTATGAAGATTTTCCTGAACCCCTTCTCCTAAGCCAGCTTCATTTCCTGTATTATAGCCCAAATTTCTGCCACTGTGTTTGCTTGCTTTCCCCAGTTTCATGTAGAAACCACCATTCCAGCCTCTGCTTCTGTTTACCCCAAAATGGATCCCAATATCAGCCCAGTACAAGTTTTTGGAGGACCATTTCTTCACACAAAAACCAACGGTTTGCCACTTGAGCATTTTTTTAAACACCTTTCGGGCACGACATAGAACACCATTAATCTGCTGAGGCTAACTTCCGTTCCAGGACCCATTTTACACTCAGCTCTAGGCACAAAACAAACACAAGATTTCAACAAAAACTCTGAATAAATTCACACAGCTTAAACAAACAAAGAAAAGTTAGAAAACAAGAAGGAAAAAATCACAGAGCATTTCCACAGAGTTTTCTGATAGCAGAGAGCTGGAGATTGGCGGGAGAGCGATTTCAACGCGGATGATTGAAAATAAGACAAACGTTTGCATGAGTTTTGTGATATTCCATGTTCGCCCTTGACGGGGCTGTAAATTGGAGGATAATGGGCATACCTATAAAAAAGGATAGTCTTTGAAGATTTTATCAATTTTTCTTTAATAAATTTGAGGAACATTTTTTAGTCCAAAACGGCATAAGTAACCATTCATATTATCCTTAAGAAGTACTAAATGCTGTATACTTAATCCTATCGGAATGCATTTTTATTTGTCAAAAGCCACTTTTAGCTGTGTGAGCAGGCGCAAAAGATTTATGATAGTAAAAGAGTAATTAAGTAAATACAAAAATAAACAAAGGTCTTAGGACTAATTATTGTGTCTTGGTAAAGTAAGTTGGACTTAATGGGTCATTTATTCTTTAGAATTAATGTAGTTTTATTTGCTTGATATTATTATCATCTACATATAATTCTAACATAAAAAGTGAATTTAGTGTCGCTTTCAAAAAAAATTATGAATATTATGATATATGCAATTCAGGAGATAATAATAATCGTCTTATGCTAGTGAAGATTTTACTAAACATTTTGGAGAAATCATAATTATTTGTTGAGTCATTAACGAATGCCAATCACAATTGATAATATTAAAGGATGCGAATAAAGTTGCTTATGAATTGGTTTTTTATGCCAAATCTTCTAATTTGTTGAATCCCTCTAGAATTCTCACCCTACTTTTGTCAAACATCCATTGTTGGACGATTTCCAGCAATTTTAATAATGAAAATTCTCTTTTTATCAAAAAACTAATTGTTGGGTTTGTGGGTCAGCCCATTTGTGGGCCAAACCACAAAACCAAACACTTAGGTTTAAGTCAAGTTTTGACTTAAAAAGAAAAAGGAGCAGCCGCATGAGTGATCCTTTCTTCAGTCTTCGTGTGAGGAAAAGGGCCAGCCGCCATCCTTTGCTGGTTGAGAGAAAAACGAAGAGAGAGAAAGAGCTAGAGAGAAAAAAATTTCAAGGTCTTGATTGGAGGGTGATTCGAAACCCGATTGAGACGAAATTTTACCCACGCGATCCTCTCGTCAGGTTCTACTCATCTACCGGTTCAGATTTCGAATTTTCTCTTCGTTTGGTAACACCTTTCCAAACCTACTTTTTTAACAGTTATAATTTTTGGGGATGATTTTGTAGCAGATTGGCTTGGTTGGTGTTGGTGATATTGTTGTCACTCGAATGCTTCGAGTAGACCTGTGTATTCCCATTATTGTAATAGTGGAGATTTTTTATGGGATTATGTCCCGTGATTTTTTTCAATTTGGGTTTTTCACGTAAAAATCTTGGTATCTTGTGTCTTTTATTTTTCTTACATTTTATTATCACTGCTGGTATTATTATTTGGTGATTTGGTTTATTCCTATTTTAACTAGTACTCGGGGAAAGAGTTATTTATCATGGGCTTACTCTGATATTGTGTGCCTGCAGTAGTACCCATTTCCCAACAAGTGGTATCAGAGCAGTCAAGTTGGGCTGCTCAGTTGTACTAGTTAAAAATGAATGATTCGGATAGTGGTTGCATGATAAAATTGAATATTACTAATTATTCGATTTGGAAGTCTAGAATGGAAGACTACCTGTATTGTAGAGATTTGTTTGAATTTGTTCTAGGGGATAAAGGTAGACCAAGTGATATGAATGATGAAAAATGGACTGTTATGCACAGAAAAACTGTTGGTAATATTAGAAAATGGATTGGTCAAAGTATTTTCAACATTTTGCTAATGACACCAGAACTGATATATTGTGGAAAAAACTTGAAAGTATGTATGAATGGAAAACCGGTTTGAACAAGGCTAGTCGTCTGAAGCAAATTACTCGGATGAAATATAAAGATGGGGAAGATATGATTGAACACCTGAGTAATTTCAAGGATTGATAAACCAGGCAACGACGTTAAATTTGAATTTGAATGACGAAGTGCAGACTCTATTATTATTTAGTTCACTATCGGATAACTGGGAAACCATGGTGGTCTCCGTCAGTAATTCAGTTTCGAATAGTGTGTTGACCATGGCTATTGCAAAAGAGGCCGTGATGAATGAAAAGTTTAGGAAGAAGGAACAAGGAATTGTGTATGAGTCCCAGGCCCTGGGACAAAAAAGAAAAAAGAAGAGGGAGAAACAAAAGTAGAGGACCCCACAACAGGAATGACAAATCCAGAGGCAGGTCTGAATCGCGAAAAAATATTGCATGCTATTATTGTAAGAAGAATGGGCATTATATGAAAGAACGCAGAATCCTAAAACGGGAACAAGGGTAAGGCGAAGGAAAAAGGTGATGAAGAGACTATAGCAACTGTGGCATCTCATGATGATATGTTTGTGTTCTGTGATGACAGTCAAGTGAATATTATTCATTATGACAGTGATTGGTTAGTTAATTCGGGTGCATCCTACCATGTTACTTCTCACGAGCATTTCTTCTCAACCTACACCGAAGGAGATTTTGGATATATTAGAATGGAAAATGAGGTCTCATGCAAAGTTGTTGGCATGGGAGACATATATTTGGATATAGATATCGGGTGTCAACTGATATTAAGAAATGCTCGACATGTCCCCTGATATTCACCTTAATTTTATCTCTACAGAAAAACTTGACGATGGGAGTTACCATAACTTGCAAGGTGGAGGCAAATGGAAACTTAGCAAAAGAAATCTCGTTGTTATTAGAGAAAAGAAGCAGAGTACCCTCGACGTGATGCAAGCCAGGTTGAGGAAGGGAGAAGTGAATGTAGTTCGTGATTTCTCAATTGACCTTTGGCATAGGCGACTTGGACACATGAGTGAAAAGGAGATTCAGACACTTGTTCGCAAACAACTCCTACCTGAATTTAGAGGTAATGCACTTAAACCCTGTGTTGACTGCATTTATGGGAAACAACACAAAGTTGTATTTCAAAATTTTCCTCCATCTCGAAAATTGAATCCGTTAGAATTGGTGCACACTGATGTTTGCTATGAAAGATAAGTCTCTTGGTGGTGCTGTTTATTTTATAACTTTTATTGATGACTTTGCTAGAAAGGTTTGGTGTTTTGTTTTGAAATCCAAAAATCAGGTTTTGAATGTGTTTAAAGACTTTCGTAACAAAGTTGAAAGAGAAACTGGTAAGCAGTTAAAGTGTGTACGTGTTGATAATGGTGGTGAGTACAAAGAACCATTTGAAATCTATTGCAAGTCCCGTGGGATCAGATTGAAGAAAATTGTGCCAAAAACTCCTCAAGAGAATAGAGTAGCAGAGAGGATGAATAGATCCATCACTGAGCGGGTCAGATGTATGCTCTCTAATGTTAAGTTGCCAAAATCCTTTTGGGGTGAAGCAATGAGGACTGCAGTTGATTTGATAAATCTTTCTCCATCAGTTCCTCTAAATGGTGATATCCCAGAGAGGATATGGACAGGAAAACATGTGTCCTTTAAGCACTTAAGAGTTTTTGGTTGTCGGGCATTTGTTCATATTCCCAAAGATGAGAGGTCAAAACTTAATGTAAAATCAAAACAATGCATTTTCTTGGGTTATAGACATGAAAATTTTGGTTACAGGTTGTATGATCCTATTGAAAGAAGGTGATCAGGAGCAGAGATGTTGTCTTCTTTGAAGATCAAACCATTGAAGACATTGATAAAGGTGATAACTCAAAATCTTCAGATGACATTCCTGCTAGCTCAAATTCAGATCCAAATCCAATTCCAATACCTGTTGATTTTAATCAAGGGGGAGCTGAGACAGAGCAGAGAGAGGATATTAATGATGGTGATAATCTTACTGCTGATGAACCTGAGCATGAGCCACTACCTACTCCATCACCACCACTACCACAGGATGAGCGTAGGAGATCTACCAGAGAGAGGAGACCTTCTAGCAGATATAATCCTCATGAATATTTGTTATTAACAGATAGAGGAGAGCCAGAGTCCTACTGTGAGACTTTAGAGTATGAGAATAAAGAAGATTGGTTGCGAGTCATGCAAGAGGAGATGATGTCCCTGCATGAAAATCACATTTATGAGTTAGTGAACCTGCCTAAGGGCAAGAGAGTTCTAAAGAATAAATGGGTCTACAAGTTGAAAACTCAGGAGCACAGTTCACAACCAAAATACAAAGCGAGATTGGTTGTGAAGGGATTTAGTCAAAAGAAGAGTATATATTTTGAAAAAAATCTTCTCTCCTGTGGTAAAAATGTCATCAATTCGAGTTATTCTTGGTATTGCAACCAGTTTGAATTTGGAGATCGAACAACTTGATGTGAAAACAGCCTTCCTGCATGGCGACTTGGAAGAGAAGATCTACATGAAACAACCGGAGGGGTTCAAAGAAAATGATAAGGAAAATCTTGTATGCCGTCTCAAGAAAAGTTTGTATGGGTTGAAACAGGCATCGAGACAGTGGTATAAGAAGTTTGACTCCTTCATGACAGACCATGAATACCACAAGACTACATCTGATCACTGTGTTTATGTGAAAATTTTTTCAGATGGTGATTTTGTTATTCTCTTGCTATATGTTAATGACATGTTGATTGTTGGTCGTGATACTATAAAAATTGACAGGTTGAAAAAGGAGTTAAGTAAATCCTTTGCAATGAAAGATTTGGGTCCGACTAGACAGATACTGGGAATGAAAATCTCACGTGACAGGCGAAATGGGAAGCTCTGGTTGTTTCAAGAAAAATACATTGAGAAAGTGCTCAACAGGTTTAACATGAGCAATGCTAAGGAAGTCTCAACTCCACTTGCAGGTCACTTCAAATTGAATATCAAACAGTGTCCTACAAGTGAGAAAGATAAAGAAGACATGAAGAAGGTTCCTTACGCTTCGGCTGTTGGTAGCTTGATGTATGTTATGGTTTGCACTAGGCTAGATATTGCTCATGCAGTTGGAGTAGTCAGTCAGTATCTCTCTAATCCTGGTAAGGAGCATTGGAATGCTGTCAAATAGATTCTCAGGTATCTTAAGGGAACTTCTAGATTGTGCCTATGTTTCGGCAATGGTAAAACTATGTTAGATGGATACACTAATGCAGATATGGCAGCTAATCTTGACAATAGCAAGTCCACATCTGGGTACTTGATGATTTTTGCAGGAGGAGCAGTGTCATGGCATAGTAAGTTATAGAAGTGTATCGCCCTTTCTAGTACAGAGGTGGAGTACATCGTAACCACTGAAGCATGCAAGGAGACTCTTTGGTTGCAAAAATTTCTTTAAGAGTTGGGTATGAAACAAGAGAAATATAGTCTTTATTGTGACAGTTAGAGCGCTATTCATTTATGTAAGAACTCTACATTTCACTCTCGATCCAAACACATTGATATGAAATATCATTGGATTTGGGAAGTATTGGATTCCAAGTTATTGACACTTGAGAAGGTGCATACAAATAATAATGGTGTTGATATGTTTATCAAGGCATTGCCTAAGAAGAAACTCTTATTTTGCAGATAAGAAGCAGGTTTGGTGGAATCCCCCAAATGAGTTGGAAGGGGAGATTGTTGGGTTTGTGGGCCAACCCATTTGTGGGCCAAACCACAAAACCAAACACTTAGGTTTAAGTCAAGTTTTGACTTAAAAAGAAAAGGGAGCAGCCGCATGAGTGATCCTTTCTTCGGTCTTCGTGTGAGGAAAAGGGTCAGTCGCCATCCTTTGCCGATTGATAGAAAAATGAAGAGAGAGAAAGAGCTAGAGAGAGAAAAACTTCAAAGGTCTTGATTGGAGAGTGATTCGGAACCCGATTGAGACAAAATTTTATCCACGCGATCCTCTCGTCAGGCTCTACTTATCTACTAGTTCAGATTTCAGATTTCCTCTTCGTTTGGTAACATCTTTCCAAACCCACTTCTTTGATAGTTGTAATTTTTTAGGGTGATTTGTAGCAGATTGGCTTGGTTGGTATTGGTGATATTGTTGTCACTCGAATATTTCGGGTAAACCTGTATATTTCCATTATTGTAATAGTGGAGATTTTTGATTGGATTAGATTCCGTGATTTTTCCTAATTTGAGTTTTCCACGTAAAAATCTTGGTGTCCTGTGCCTTTTATTTTTCTTGCATTTTATTATCACTGCTGGTATTATTGTTTGGTGATTTGGTTTATTCCTATTTTAACTAGTACTCGGGGAAAGAGTTATTTATCGTGGGTTTACTCTGATATTGTGTGCCTACACTAGTACCCCTTTCCCAACACTAATTTACAATCTAGGTGTAAGAAAATGTATATAAAGTATTCACTTGGCACATTTTTTTTTAAAAAATGAGGATTTATTGTGATTTCCCATTCATCCTCTCAATGGTTTAAACCTGTGACTAGTATCCACTTGGTACTTGTTGTATGCACACCTACTATCTTATAAACATAAATAATTAAAACCAATTAATTAATAAACCAATTAAATTAGACAAATACTAATAATTAAGCAAAAAAAAAGGTTCAACTTGAGAGAGTACTATATGCAAGACCATAGTTGAATCTTGTATTCAAATCAACATCCAAATGACTCGATTTTTTCATTCATAGACCACAAACTCATTGAGAATTTTACTCTTACAGTGGGAAGGGAAAATGGCCAATTTAGTATTTTAAGTATCATTTGTAAAGCTGCTCTTCCATTCCATTAACGTTATCGTATGTTGGTACTACTATCACTTCATAGAGTTGAAGCATTCACACAACTTGGCCAACTAGTGATCTTTGTGCTGCTCCATCACTAACGTTCACGTGCATAAAAAATTGGGAAAAAGTCTCAATGGCCCTCGAAATTTTGGCGGTGTAAAGTTTTAGTCCTTAAATAATTCTGAAAAAACTTTTAGCCCCCGATCAATTAAAAGTGCAAATTATCGGCACTTTTGTGAATTCCGGCTGTTTATGCCTGACATAAACAAGGGCATACATGTCTTTTTTTCTCGAAAACATTAACTTTTCATTGATGATGTGCAAGAACTATACACTTAGTGAGCAAAAGGCTCTTAAAGAGCTACACAAGTGCACTGAAACACTAAGGATTAATCCACTCCTCATCAAAAGGTATGCTTAGAGCATAGTTGCTTATATGACTAATTCTAACATTATTTTCATTAGTAGACAGAACAAATGAGCATTCCACAAACATAGAGTTTAAACTACTAATGTCCTCGAGATGAGAAAACAAGCGTACATCCTTGGCTCTGTTGCTTCTGATCATCTTCAACAAGTGTTGCTGTGGAACTCTAACTTGGACTTTAGCCCACTGACATTCACTTGCTTTGCATAAAGCAAGTTTTATTGCTATCACTTGGTCTTCAAGTTTGTTCCTTGAGCTATACTCCTGCATGGCCCAGTGAGCCACCACTTGTCTGTCATAATTTTCTGCCACGATGCCAATTCCCATCTTCCTGCTTCCCACTTTTTGTTTAACCACTAAATTGATATAGATTCTATTATGTCCACTCCCTTTCCATTGTTGGTTCAGCTTTGCTCTTATTGTTTCTGGTATGCTCATCTCTCTTTCCTTCTCTTTAGCTTCATTGTATTCCATCCATTCCTTGTGAGCTTTCTGTATGGCCTTCAATGGATATCTATCCACTGCGTTGAATACCCTATCGTTTCTAGCCTTCCATAGTTGCCATAGAATATTTACCGTGAGTCCTATATGATCCATCCCTACTGACCTGTGCCTTGCTTCAATCAAAATGCTCCACCATCTACTGAAGTTCGCTGTGTATTCGTTCAATCCATCCCATTGAACTGGTGACAGTCGCCCCACTTCCTTAGCTAACCTACAGTGGAAGAAAAGGTGTTCCACTATTTCTATGTCTTCCCCACAGCTCTTACAAATCAGGTCTCCCATTCTAGTTCTAGTATAGATTTTTCATTGATAGGGAAATCCGAGTTCATACATTTCCATATAAACAAGTTCAACTTGTGCTTTACCTTCAGCTTTCATAAATGCTTCCACAGTTTGTTCTTGCCCTAGCTTGGCCCTTCTCCTATTACCTCTCTTTGTTGATGTTGCATGTTTCTTTGTCTATTGATCTCTTTATACGTAGAAGCAACAGTGTACTGTCTATTTCCACTATATGGCCAAAAGAAACAATCATCCCTATTTGCTAGGCTAATTGGAATTCTTAGGATCTTCTTTGCTTCCTCTTCCTGGAACAATTTAAAGATAAGCGGCCGTTTCCATTTGAAGTTGTGAATCAGGTCTCCTACTTTTTGGACTATGCATTCCTGAGGTTTCACTGTTAGTCGTTTCCCTTGTGAATGCTCAGGTATCCAATTTCCAATTTTCTTTATAGTTCCATTTTCCACCATTTCCCTCACCTCTACTAGGCTCTACTAAATCCATGAAGCATTCTGTGGTAATTTGCATTTGAAAATGGACTGTTTGGGATAATACTTGGCTTTTAAGACTTTTGCCACTAGTGAGTCAGGATCTGTCACTAGTTTCCACACTTGTTTCCCCAGCATAGCTCTATTAAAATTTTGCAAGTCCTTGAACCCCAATCCACCTAGTTCTTTATCCTGTGTAAGCCTGTGCCATGAGCACCAATGTATCTTCTTCCTCCCATTCTCCTCTCCCCACCAAAAATTTGACATCATTGAGCTCAACTCCTTGCACAATCTAACTGGTAGTTTGAAACAAGACATAGCATATGTTGGAAGAGCCATAGTCACAGCTTTGAGTAGTACTTCTTTTCCAGCAACACTGAGTAGCTTGTTTTGCCATTGTTTTATCCTCCTCTCACAGTTATCCCTAATGAAGCCAAAAATCTATTGTTTGGTCCTTGTGATCACCATCAATAATCCCAAGTATTTGCCTTAGAACACAACTTGGATATTCTCAAAATGCTGGCAAACCTTCTTCTGAACTGCCTGTGAAACATTTTTGCTAAAAAACACTGAGGATTTTTCTAGATTTATCATTTGTCCTGAACCCTGCTCATATGTCTTGAGGATCTCTTTCAATTCTGCTACTTCCTTAGGGCCTACTTTGCTGAAAATCAGAGAATCATCTACAAAGAACAAATGTGTTACTGATGGTCCTCATCTACGTACTGTCATTCCTATTATCTTTTTTCCTCCTTTGCCTTCCTCAGTAGATTGGTGAATCCTTCTGAGCAGAGTAGAATAGGTAAGGGGATAAGGGATCCCCTTGTCTAATCTCTCTTTGAGGAGTTACAAAGCCTTTTATCTGTCCATTAACATTGAAAGAATATGTTACTGTGGAGATGCAGCTCATAATCCAGCTAATCCACCTGTCAGAGAATCCCATCTTTTTCATGATTTCTTGCAAAAACTTTCACCCCACCCTAGCATATGCCTTAGAGATGTCAAGTTTCAAAGCAAAATACCCATCCTTTCCTTGCCTTTTATTTTTTTAAGTGATGCAAAAACTCATAAGAATAATGACATTGTCAATAATTTGTCTACCTAGGACAAAGGCAACCTAGTTCATGCTAATACAGACATTTAAGACCCTTTTAATCCCATTAGCCAAGATTTTGGAAATGATTTTGTAGATGACTTTACAAAGACTAATGGGTCCATAATGCTTCAAACTAGTTGGATTGTCTGTTTTTGGAATAAGGGTGATCACTGTATGGTTCACAAACTTTAGCATAAACCCAGTGTTGAAAAAAGTTTGAATGGCTTTGATAATGGCTTCTTTGATAATGCACCAAAATTGTTGGAAGAACAGAGAACTCATGCCATCCATACCTGGGGATTTATTTGGGTCCATGGAAAAAACAGCATCCCTTATCTCCTTTTCCTCCACCTTTCTGGTCAAGCTATCATTCATCTGCTGAGTGATTGTGTGTGGTATTCCATTTAAAATCTCCTCCAAATCTTCGACCCCTGAGCTGCTACACAAGTGCTTGTAGTAACCTTCAACTTTTTTTCCCAATTCCTCATCATTGCAGGTCCAAGTTCCATCCCCTCTTTGTAAGTTCTGCACCTTGTTCTTCATTCTCCTCCCTTTTACCTTTGCATGAAAATACTGGCTATTCTTGTCCTCTTCTCTCAAGCAGCTACACCTTGCCTTTTGACTCCAGTATATTTCTTCCTCTGAATAGGCTTCCGTCAATTGTGTTTTCTACTCTCTAATTTTTCCTTTCATGTTCTCTTCCTTTGACTTTCTCATTTGTTCCAATTTTTCCTTTACCTGCTTGATTTTTAGTTTTGAGTTAGTCTGGAACCTATTCTGCCACTTTAGGAGAGCTATTTTGCAGTTGGTAATCTTTCTTGTAACTCTGAACATTTTAAACCCTTCACCATCCATGTTCCAAGCATCTCTAATCACTTGGTAGATTTTCTCATGATGGAGCCATATTTTGTCAAAGTAGAACCTTTTCTTTTTCCTGTAGATTTGGGGATTGGTGTCCATCATTAACATGCTATGATTAGAACCTACATTTTTCACATGAGTGCACTTAGCTTTTTCAAAAGTTTGGAACCAATGAAGACTGCTGAGTGCTCTATCTAACCTTTGTCTTATCTCTTCTCCTTCCTCCCAATTGTTGCTTCAAGTCCACGGATTTCTTTCAAAATCCATATCTATGAGTTGATTGTCAGCTATAAAGCTTCTAAAATCCCTGAAACTCCAATCTGCTCTTGCAGTTCCACCCCATTTCTCCTCATTAGAGATTGTATCATTGAAATCACCAGCAATTATCCATCTACTTCCCCACATCCTTTTTCTTTACTCAATTACTTTCTACTGTTTCTTTCTAATGCTATCTACAGAACTGGCATAAATGCCTACAAACCACCAGGCTACTTGTGTATCCTGGTCCAAAACATGTGCTTCAATGGTCAGTGTGAACTGTACTACCTCCAGTACTTTTATATCATTGTTCCACATCAGAGTCATACCTTATGATCTGTCCATTGCTTTTACCACTACACATTCTTCAAAATTCAATCTTCTTCTAACATTTTCCATATACTTATATTTATTTTTTGTTTCACACAAAAAGATCATGTTGGGGGAGTTGTCAAGGGGCTCCTTGCTCCTTAACAATTCCACACCAATATCCTCATCTGGAATTTGGAGACCAGACTGGGTCCTCACTCCTGTCATAACACCTGTCAATGCAATCTCAATCCTTTTGTTTCTTTTCTGGTCCTACTATTATTTGTCTGCATCCACCATTTCCTCATCTCTTAAGCTGAATTTCCTTTTTCCTTAGGCCTCTATTGTGACATTGTGTCCATTCAATGCTCTCAAAGATTGTCTAGGTGCTTATGGTGATGTGATTGGCTTCCTGAATCATCTCCCTTTTTTCAAAGTTGCCAACCTAATGTTTTCAGCAGCCTCCTCATCAATATGCATCTTTGCCTTATCTTCCACTTGTCTCTGGTTATTTTGTGGTTGTTGTTGTTCAGTTTTTGTTGCTTGCTCAGCCTGCTGTGCCCCTCCTCTTTGGCCCACCCTTTCTTTTGATTTTTTTGTTTTACTTTGGCTACTACCTGTCATCTACACAACTTTCTTCTCAACATTAAGGGTGTTGTTTGTATCCTTATATCCAGCAACCCTTATGTACTCATTGCTTAGTTCATCTTCATTTACTCTACTATTTTCTTTCATCTCTTTTTCTTGGTCTCTCTCTATAGCTTTTGTGGAAGAAGTCTCGTTGTTATTGCATTCTCCCTCCTTGTCATCAAAGCCTGTTCCTCTGGGACTTTTAGAGACTATCTTTCCCTTTCCAGCTTGTCTTTCTGCGAGCTGTAGTTCCCTCTGCATTCTATCCCTTGGCACTAGTTCTCTATTCTTGACTCCCCAATATGTTCTGTTCTTTGTTTGTTGACTTGTCGTTGTCTCCTTATGTGGCGAAACCTTAGTTCCCCCAGCTCTTAACCATGGACCAAACTGATTGTCTAGCAGCCCCTTATCCACTATTACCACAGACTTCCCCCGCTCACTATGTCCAATTCTCCCACACTTGTAGCAAAAATCTGGGCAATGTTAATACTTGAAATTGATCCATTTAATTGTCCCATTTACCTTAACCATTGTTCCTCTCATTAATGGTTGTGAGATATCTGCCATAACAAGGATCTTTATATGTCATCCTTCATTTCCCCCATTTTGTGGCACTATGACTTCTCTAACCTCCTCAAACACTGCCCCTATTTTCTTTCCTATTTCCTTGGATATCCAATGCACAGGTAAATTCCAGACTTGGATCCACTATGGAGCAATGTTAAATGCTGTAGCTTCCTCTTCAATTCCCATGTGCCATTTTCTCAAAACTAGAATTTGGTTATCTAAAATCCATGGCCCTCCATCCAATATTCTCATCCTATCTTCGTCCTTCGAGATATTGAATTGAAAACAATTTGGTCCTAATTCCAGAACTCTCATATCTCTAGGGTAGGTCCATGCTGCTGTAGCAAAATTCTTAACCCCAACAAAATTAGCTATCTTTTCTCCCATTAACCTCCCCACTAAACTAGCCTGGCATTCCTTTATCCCTAAATCTATGTCTACCAGATTTAGGGCTGTTCCACCCATCTCCTTATTAGTGAGAGCAAATCTCTACATAATTTCCACCAGATCCTCTTCCATCCTGTTTTGGGAAGTTTTAAAGGAAATACCACACACACTATTCACTAGTTGAAGTGCTTTACCTCAAATCTTGAAAAGAGAAAAGGGATTGAGGTTCGACTCCAATGTGCTTAGGCTGCTGAACTCAGCTAAAAAAGGACTTAAACTAAACTAAATAAGAAAAAAAATACCTGAACATAGACAGTACAACCACAAACTAGATCTTCAAGTCTTATAGACAAACAAACTAGAAGTTAAAAAAAAATTTTGGCAAGGCTAGATGAGTAATAGCTCAGAAATTACCTATCTGGGCATATAATAAGTGTTCATTTCCTCTACCTCCCTGCATTTATTCCTCTCAGATTCCTTCTTCTATTTGAGCAGAAAAATTTGTCATGAATCTTTTGTAGTTGCATCATCATTAATGTTTCCAGACGTTAAGGCCCAAGAAATCTTTGTATTAGGTTGTTTGGAACAGCGTTTTGAGTGTTGAATTTTGAGAACTCTCATGACAGAGAGAGCACACTCCCCAAGAGAGAGGAAAGGAAAACTAGGGAATACCTGTCCTTGTGGAAATATTAATCGAATAACAAGTAGTAAAAAGTATAATATATCCAAAGGAAACCAAAAGCTGCAACAGATGTTTCAACCAAAATTGACATTAAATGACAAATATACGTTTAACCTTAAAGGAAAAAAAATAAAAAATCCCATTTTCCCCTTTCTCTTTTTAGCATTTTCACACAATTTGGTACATCTAAAACCAGGCCTTATGTCCTTCCTTCTTTGTCTGCTTTTCTGCGCGTGAATGAGGAAATTGAGTGAGAGAGAAAGATAATGATAAAGACAAATATTCAACAATAGGGACAGAAAGAGGTGATGGCGAATCTATGGAATTCTTGTTTTCTTCGTTGTGCTTGCTTTTCTGCTTTCTCATCTTCTATATCATGCTTTTATCAAGACATGTCATCTTCTATATCAAGAAAGAGGTAGTTTTTGTGTAGTAAATCTAAGATTTTTTTCCTTTCCAAAATGCTTGTTACTTACTTTTATTATACTACATTATGTAGACAAATGCTACTGTATTAGGTTTTGTGCAAGATTCACAGCTACTAAGTGGACTCAAGAAAGATGAAGACAAAGCTGCTTTTTTGGCTCGTGAAGTGTTTTGGAAATTTTTATGACTTTTAGCCCTCGTATGCTTTTTGTAAACCTGATTGACTTTGCATGACCAATTTGGGCTATACAGTACCACTTCTATTGTAGTGTTTGTAGGATGACATTGAACTTAAACATTATATTTTGACATTTTGTACCATAATGGATGCTTTTAACTATTAATTAGTAGGCCTTTTATGGTTCTTTTGATTTGATGAATTGTTGGATTCCTTTTGTAGTATAATGGATGCCTTTAAATATTAATTAGTAAGCTTTTATGTTTCTAATTTGATGAATTGTTCAATTGGCTATTTTTAGGACAATCGTTTGTATCAGGTTTCATAATGACAATATATTGTCACTCATTAGATTTCTCAATTGACAACAAAAAGTCATCATAAATAGGGTGTATAACCCAAAAAAGCATATAGTGATGACAAATGTTATCAGTAATAAGCCGTTTTTAGTGACGACACCAAACACTTGTGAGCAACCAATCACTACCAACGACGACTATGAAAAGGGTTTTACTGACAACATTGCTATGAGTATCATTGACAAGGTGAAATATCGTCACTATATGTGTATTTATTATTGACGAAAAATGTTGTCACTAATAATAACATTTACTGACGACATTTAAGGTTGTAACTGTGTACCTCTACCAACAAAGAACCACTGACGACTTTATGACGACTTAAATGTTGTCAATAAAACATATTAGTGACGACTTTTACATTTTCTGTGACAACAGTTTGTTGTCAATGATGACCAAATTTCTTGTAGTGACATGAAGAAAATGTGATGAGTGTGAGAAGCAACAAGGATTGCAGAAACCAAACTTCTGAAAGATCTTTGTTACATGAATGAACATTGATCAACTAGAACACTTAAACAACAAAATCTATTCTGGCCATTTGTAGACTCATTTGGGAAGGAAAAAAAAGGCTTAATATGGCACATCAACAAGAGGACTCTACTCCAATTTAGCTCTATCAAGCTTTATGACTTTGTGTTAAGTGAAAAACAATCATATGTCCAATCATTACTCAGTGTCAGAGTAATTTTTGGTCTTTTTCTACCTCCCTAGTAATAGTTCACGAGTTTTGCACGTGATTATAATATTCTAAAATATATTATTCTTTAGACACTAAAAATTTTTGGTGAAACTTTGATTATCAACATCATAATATAGTATTTTTATATTATTTATTTTCTTTAGCCTGTTTGTTTTAGAAATATTATTAAATGGAAAGAGACAGAAAACACTCAAATGTAGTTAACATGTCCCTTAGGATTCAATTTGGAATTATAAATCAAACATTTTTGGATTTATAGCTTGAACTCTAACATATCAAATATTGATAATATCATGTATTACCAAAATTATTGCATATTCATTATTTTGTTACATATAAACCACATTCATTACAATTTTTGATAAACGAAAAATATAATTAAGTTAGAAAAATAAACACACTTGCAATTTGAATTCTCAAGTCACTTAAGGCTACTTAGTCCTTTCCCAACATCCCAAGAGAGGGTGAATGAGAAGCATAAACGCAAACATGTATTGAGTTCTAAATTACTAAAAAAATTGATTGATACCACTAGGATTTCAGCGGGAATGTCCTGCACATCAATAAAACTTTTATATAGGTCTCACTGCATCCTCTGTAATATACTGGAGCAAAAATCTTCAAATGCAGATGTGCAAAGGAAGGAAGAAAAGGAAATGAAGACAAGAATGAGTAACAGTACACAAAAATTAATCCCACCAATGTGGTATCCTCCATGTCATGAGAGCAAAATTGTAGATAAATCCCTCTCTCTCTCTCTCTAAGACCACGACTCATGATAGGATAAGTACTCTCTCTATCTCTCTCCCCTTCCTGCCTCCCTCCAACTCTCTCTCTCTCTGGTGGATAGAATTGAAAATAAAAAATCATGCCAAAAAAAAAGAAATCAACATATAAAATCAACAAGATTCACATCAAATGGAAACAAATCTACACCAAAAGGAACAACAAAATCTAAGGTAAACAAGGAAAACAGGTAGAACAATCAAGTCATTTAGGGAAAAAATGAGAAATAGCAAAAGAGTAGTCTTTACCTCATGAATTGATGCGAGAGACAAAAGAGTCTTGAGAGAAGGAGATAAGTAAACGATTGAAAGAGGGAGGACTCTTAGTTATTCAGCCGTTTTCCTTCTAGGGCCACTCTAAAAGTTTTCCACCTCAACATGAAAAAATTTTAGCTTGCTCTCCTAGAAAGCTCTAGTCATATGGTTAAGGACAGTTACGAAATAATAGTGGCAAATAAAACACGGTGAATAAGATACGTGTCATATTATATCCTTGTGATCCAAACATCCAACACAACAAGAAAAACTTTAACTTGGTCCCCTAGAAAGCACTAGTGAAAGGGTTAAGAGTGGTTACAAAATAATGATGACAATTGACAACAGTGAGTAAGATACAGGTCATATTGTATTCTCGTAATCCAAACAAGCAACAGACTAGCAGTAAGATAATGTGTGATTTTCACGAATTCGGCACGGAAAAGAAAATGACAACTCAATGGTAGGTTAAACAATTCTTTTGTAAAAAAATCAAGCAACGTTTATGAAGCAAGTGCTCTTATTACCAAAGAGCAAATTCAACAGAAATAAACTTGAAGAGTAATGGCTAGGTGAATTCAACACTCAAGTTAGCAGAGTGTCAAGTTTTTTCTTGTTGCGCTGGTTGTTTGGATCACAAGGATATAGTATGACATGCATCTTATTCACTGTGTTTTATTCGTCACTATTATTTTGTAACTATCCTTAACCATATGACTAGTGCTTTCTAGGAGAGCAAGCTAAAGTTTTTTCATGTTGAGGTGGAAGACTTTTAGAATGGCCATGGAAGGAAAGCGGCTAAATAACTAAGAGTCCTCCCTCTTTCAATCGCTTACATATCTCCTTCTCTCAAGACTCTTTTGTCTCTCGCATCAGGTCAAGATTGCCCTTTTGTTGTTTCTCATTTTTTCCCCTAAATGATTTGATTGTTTTATCTATTTTCCTTGTTTACCTTAGATTTTGTTGGTCCTTTTGGTGTAGATTTGTTACCATTTGATGCGAATCTTTTTGGTTTTATATGTTGATTTCTTTTTTTTGGCATGATTTTTTATTTTCAATTCTATTCGCTGGAGAGAGAGAGAGAGTGAGAGAGACGGAAGAAGGGAGAAAGGGGAGAGAGATAGAGAGAGTACTTATCCTGCCATGGGTCATGGTCTTAGAGAGAGAGAGAGAGGGATTTATCTACAGTTTTGCTCTCATGACGTGGTGATACCACATTGGTGGGATTAATTTTTGTCTACTTTTACTCATTCTTGTCTTCATTTCCTTTCTTTCCTTCCTTTGCACATCTGCATTTGAAGATTTTTGCTCCAGTGTAGTACAAAGGACACAATGAGACCCATATAAAAGTTTTATTGATGTGTAGGACATTCCCGCTGAAATCCCAGTGGCATCAACCATTTTCTTAGTAATTTAGAACTCAATACATGTTTGCGTTTATGCTTCTCATTCACCCTTCCTTGGGATGTTGGGGAAGTACTAAGTAGCCTTGAGTGACTTAAGAATTCAAATTGCATGTATATTTATTTTTCTAACTTAATTATATTCTGCGTTTATCAAAATTGTAATGAATGTGATTTATATGTAACAAAATAATGAATATGCAATAATTTTGGTAATACATGATATTATCAATATTTGATATGTTAGAGTTCAAGTAATAAATCAAAACAATGTTTGATTCATAATTCCAAATTTAATCCTAAAGGACATGTTAACTACATTTGAGTGTTTTCTGTCTCTTTCCATTGATAAAATTTTTAAAACTAACTGGCTAAAGAAAATAAATAATATAAAAATACTATATTATGATGTCGATGATCAAAATTTCACCAAAAATTTTTAGTGTCTAAAGAATAATATATTTTAGAATATTATAATCACGTGCAAAATGCGTGAACTATTAGTAGTGAGGTAGAAAAAGACCAAAAATTACTCTGACATTGAGTAATGATTGGACATATGATTGTTTTTGACTTAACACAAAGTCATAAAGCTTGGTAGAGCTATATTGGAGTAGAGTCCCCTTGTTGATGTGCCATATTAAGCCTTTTTTTCCTTGCCAAATGAGTCTATAAATGGCTAGAATAGATTTTGTTGTTTTAGTTGATCAATGTTTATTCATGTAACAAAGATCTTTTAGAAGTTTGCTTTTTGCAATCCATGTTGCATCTCACACTCATCACATTTGCTTCATGTTCTCATACAGGAAATGGTTAGCAGACCTTTTAAAACTAAAAATTTGAGAATGAATTTTTTTACCTGTGACAAAACTTCATGTGCAATTGTCCATTAACCAAGGATTCAAATTAATGTAAACATTTTATTTGCGTTTTACTTTCTTTATCAGTGCATAATTTCTTAGGACTCCTATCTTTTTCATCTCAACCATTTGTTGTTTTGCATTATACCTCACCACTAAATTTATCTTGAACAAGATGAGCATATCTTTTTGTTCTGAATTGCCATTTTTCTAATTTATATGTTAATATTCTTTGACTATATTTCTCTTGCTCTTGGTTGTATATGCAATGAAACCATGCTAAGAAACTCAACTAGCACACTGGAAGAGATTTGGGCCTAGGACTTACAACTTCTATTGATTGTTCCTAAGAAAGGTTTTGTTAGTTGGAATTCTACTTCAAGTGGATTATATACTTCATAAAACCAACACTTTAAGGGGCAAGTGGAGTATTAAGTTGAAACCTGCTTTCATTTGAGATCCTTGCTAGTTGAAGAATTTGTGTGTGTCACTGTTGTACATAAACCAAGACAATGGCTTCAATTGACTTTTGCATTAGTGTTCAAGACCATGGCACTGCACTTACAGAGAAGAAGAACCGAGTTAGGTGCAATCATTGTGAAAAAGAAATCAACAGGTTTAGTCACCTTAAATGCCACTTAGTAGGCTTCCAGCTTAATGTATCTTCTTGTTTGCAAGTTCCTCCTCATATTAGGGAAGCATTCTATAATCAAATAGTTGAAAGAAAAAAGGAAATCTTAGGAAGTGGTGGAACATTGTTCCCCTAATATTCCTTCAAGAAGAGATATGTTGCTTCTCACAGATTCTGCTGAGGCTTATGATCCAGGGCTTAACTACATTTGAGTGTTTTCTGTCACTTTCCATTTAATAAAAATTTTAAAACTAACAGGCTAAAAAAAAGTAATATAAAAATACTATATTATGATGTTGATGATAAAAAATTTACCAAAAATTTTTAGTGTCTAAGGAATAATATATTTTAGAATATTATAATCACGTGCAAAACGCGTGAACTATTATGAGTGAGGTAGAAAAAGGCCAAAAATTAATCTGACACTGAGTAATGATTGGACATATGATTGTTTTTTACTTAACACAAAGTCATAAAGCTTGGTAGAGCTAAATTGGAGTAGAGTCCCCTTGTTGATGTGCCATATTAAGCATTTTTTTTCCTTGCCAACTAAGTCTATAAATTGGAGTAGAGTCATAAAGGTTTCTGCAATCCTTGTTGCTTCTTAAACTCATCACATTTTCTTCATGTTCTTTGAAGATTTTTGAATCTCTTCCAAGTTTCATATAACGACTCGCCTTCATATTGAGTAAAACTTGTGATATCCATGTAAAATTTAGCCCTTTTTTGGGGAGGAAAATATTTGTTCAAGAATGCTTTTGTCAACTCATCTCAAGAAATGAAAGTATTAGGTGAATAAGAATTAAACCATACATTCACTTTATCACAAAGTGAAAAAGGAAACAACCTTAGTTTAATTGCATTATCACTTACTCCATTTATTTTGATTGTACCATATAAATCCATGAAATTAGTTAGATGAGTGTTAGAATCCTCCGTTGCATTTCCCCAAACTTGACTTTGTTGAACCATTTGGATGAGTGAGTGTTTAATTTCAAAGTTGTTTGCATTAATTGCCGGTCTTGTAATGCTTGTTTGTACTCCTGATTCATTTGGTAAGGCATAATCCCTCAAAGGTCTTGGTTTTTGCTCCTCCATTTCGACGAAAGTTTCACCTATACTTTTTACCTCAATTTGCTCTTATTGGGTGCATCTTCTTCCTCTTCTCACCATGTTTAATTTTTGAAGGCAAATTATGCTTTTGGTGAAGAATTTAGTACCTACAAATAACCAAAATTACAACTAAAATATAGAAATTATAAAATTAGCAAAATAAAGAAAAAGTAATGAAGTCTAGATTAAAGAGAAAGTAATGACATCTAGATTAATAAAACTTATTTTAACTCTAGTGTTGCACCTAAATCCCCGACAATGACGCCAAAAATTTAATAGAGCCTTTTCACTCACTACAAATTTTAAAACCTTATTATCCTATTTTCATAAGTACACAGTTCGTTTATTGAGTATCGAGATAATAGGTGTCGATCTCATAGAGATTTAAAATATGGCAATCATTTGAATTTAATCACTTGCTTTATTATCTAAAACAATCAAAGTTTAAGGAAATAAAAACTAATAAAGTTAGTTAGGCCCGGTCATGTAAGATGTTAGTTTAGATGGTATAATCGGTCATAAAAAATATTAGTTTAAGCGGTAATATTGGCCATAGCATATAAGTAATAAATATAAAACCGGCCATTAGGTGGTAAAACCAACCATTTAGGCGGTATGTTGTAAAAAATAAATAAAATTAAAAATAAGTTAGATTAAAATTGTTTAAAAATTAAGTGAGAGAGTCCTAGAGATTAGAATATTTTGTTATGTCATGATTGAAAGTTAATTATGGTGATTATGCTTATACTTCCATGAATTGTCAAGGAATAACTTTAAAATGGATGTCCTTGCTTTTACCAATGGACAATCTTAAGAGAAACTGCGTTGACTAATTCCTGTAGAAATTGCTTTCGCCAATTTCTTTAACTTCTTAAATCATTTTTCACCTATGTTCATAGAGAAAAGAGAAGAAACAAGTTAAATAAGTTCAATGAAGTTATTGTGTGAATCCAACCAACTATTATTCACTACTTTCGTGAGAATAAGGTTAGTATTTAAGAACTCAGATCTATTGAAGGCAACTTTCATTGCTCAATAATTATCAAATCATTCATAGTTGATGGCCAAACAACTATAAAGCATAAACACAAGTTCTCAAAATAACAAATCATGAAAAAGTATAATCATCCCCTAACTACTTCAAATCAAAATTATAACAAGTTCATCTTCACTTTAGGATATGAAAAAACTTAGCTAGACATCATATTAAGAACATATAAGTATAAAGCAGACTTGTAACAAAGTATGACAAATAAGAACAAGAGACAAAGTTTAGGAAGAAGAATTCTTATTCAATATCTTAAATCTTGATTCTTTGAATTCCTTCACAAGTTGATTGCCTCCTCTCAAAACTCTTTAAACTAAGAAAGAAACTCTCAACATAAAAACTAGAGTTAAACTACTTCTATCTCTATGTCTACTCTATTCTATAAGGTGCTACAAGATGCTAAAAGATTGCTCAAATGAATGAGATACAAGGATTATTTATAGATATTTTTGGATGAGAAAATTGCTCATAATGTGGTCATAAAGTTGTTCTTCACTTTTTCAACTTAAGATTAGTTGGTTCTAGCTAGATTCTATCAGAAAAATTGGTCTACAAAGTAATGTGAAATGAATACAAGTTTCAGAATCAAGTTGCAATTGTTTCTCAGGGATTAAATTAGTTCTTAAACAAAACACAAAAGTTGTAACTCTTTGAGTTATCTTTCGAATACATCAAGAATCATCTTATTTGGATTTCTACAGGTTGAGAAACAACCAAAATACCCCTGACTAGTCGATGCTCTGTTTCAACTTTTGATAGAAAATTTCTCGATTGTATTTTGGATGTTTGACCAAGAAAGTCAAAGAACTGGATTTCAATGTCTTATAAAAATTGTATAGCTATGTCTTTGTTTCAAAATGGCTCAAGAATCATTTCAATTCAATGCTTGAAACTCAAGATATAACAAAAATACCAAGGTGTATCAAAATAGTCAATCTCTTCTTGTTTTGAATCAATTACAAAAACAACACAAATGTGCATATTAACCCACACTTTTGCATGTGTTAGTTAAACAACACTACTTGTATAAAAAGTAACATATAAAAGAATTTAACTCTTTCAATTTAATTTAAAACACATAAAAACTTACCCTAAAACCTAATTAGGAATAGGTAAAATAAATGCTAATCAAATTTCCCCAGACTTGAACTATTGTTTTTTCTCAAGCAATTTAAGAATTACAAACTATCATAATAGTTCAAATATATCCCTTTATGTTCATGTATTTGATAGGGTGTTAATTGTTAGTAATTTTATTGTTAATTTCCCTCTTTGTCCTTGCCAAATATTACTTTAATTGTTAACATATACTTATATTTGGTATTTGGACCTAATTTCAGGAAGTGGAGCAGAAGAGTGCTAAAAAAAGGGGGATCTTCTTGAGAAAAATACTCCACACGTGGGAAGTTTCTAAAAAATCTACAAGCCGGGCTCCACAGTGGGCTACAAAAGGATTTCCTTCCTTTTGCTGATTAGTAGTTGACTTGTACTAGGAGTTCTACTAGAATGAGCAAACGGAAAACAAGGAACAATGGGTGGTTGCCTTATTCTTTTCTCTTCTTATTCGGCTAGGAGACTAGTCACGTAGTTTTTTATTTTGGAGGCCGATGAGCCGCATGTCTTGGCCGGCTTTGATAGTATCACGTTGGGAATTTTCTCAACAATGAAGAACTAAATTCTTATTTTCTAGTCGAAGGTCAATTTGAGGACTCAATTCCAAACATCTGTGAGATCGAATTATTTTACTTATTTCTTTTATTCATTTGTATTTGTATGTTTCCTGATTTAACTTCTTATGCTTGTTATGTTATTTGAATGCCAAGGGCCCGATATTTGAATTAATCTAATAATCTACTGTCAGATTAATTGATTGAATCCGTAATTGTTTAATCGATTAATACCAGTGGCGACTAGCGTGATTGGTTTCATGTTAGGGAAACGTATGATCTAACTTAAATGAACCCTCGCAGCGTGTTTATTGGTTAGGGTTGGGTTTTTCTAATTCTTATTGCAATCGAGAAATTAAATCCTATGGTCGTACCTAGGGTTATTTCTTGGTTAGGGAAATAGTTAATGGTCGCACCTTAATTATCGAAAAAGTAAGGAAAGGCTGGTTGTTTATCGCGTGTATGACAGTTATAACTAATCTATTAATGAGTAATTGAATTATCTTTGCATCGATGATCAGTTGAATGGACCGTGTCTGAAAAGTTGCACATTTGGCTAGAGTCGTATTGGTTATTGATTAATTCCTGTTTATTTCTATTAGTTGTTTCATTAGCTGGCTAATTAGTTATTTTATATTTTCCAAAAATCCCCCATACTCTAAACTCTAGAAGAAACGAATTATCACCAGTCCCTGTGGATTCGACCCTGCTCACCGATATATACAAAATTTGTATTTTTCTCGAGTAGATATTTATTATTGCACAGGCTCGACACTCTGTCAATTTTTGGCGCCGTTGCCAAAGACTAGTGCCTGATTAATTTGTTTTTTTTTTAGTTCATCTTGTTTTCTTTCTTTTTTTTTCTCTTATTTTTTTATATAGTTTATGGCTGTTAACATTCCGTATTTTGGTGATAGACTGGATTTTATTTCTAGAAGGGGTTATGAGACCCATACTTTTTCTAATGATCAATTGGCTGTTACAAATTGTGGAAGTTATTTTGCCTCAAATCATTCAACCGACATATACCCCGCATTTCAAGATGGTCTAAGTGCTCCAATCGATACTTTTGGAGATTTTTCACCTCAATATCAAACGCGGTATGACCCTTATTCAAACGGGTATGATCAAGAATGGTGGGATGATTCTAATTTTAATTATGCGACCAGGCCAATGGGTTTTCAACAGCAAGAGTCTCAACAACCATCATCCATGTCAGGTATGTCTCTTGAAGAAATGATTGAATTACTAGCTGGTAATACATATCGATTTCATCAGGTGGCACAAGCGAGCATTATTAACTTGGCGGATCAAGTGCATCTATTGACATCCTGGATGGCGGATCAAGTGCATCTATTGACATCCAAGATAACACAATTAGCTTCTAAAATGTGTGAAGAATTGCCCTCACAGACCAACATTGATCTTAAAGAAGATGAAAGTGCAATTATCCGGACAAATGACATGGAACTGCAAGAGTTTCAAGAAAATGGATCTAAAGATGCAATTGAAAAGGAAGTTGAAATGCAAGAAATAAAACCCCAATATCAACTTGTCCAAGTGAATGAAACCAATGAACAATCTCCAAATGCGGTAACATTTTCTCCATTCCTTAATCAATATTCTCCTGACTCTTATTCTTCAATTCCTATTAGTGAGATTGACTTTATTATACCAAAAAATTTTGAATTTCATAACAGGAATAAGTTAAGAGTGGCAATGGTAAAATATCTTGAACCAATAAATGTGCTTGATGGAGAAGTGAGTGGAGAAGTCAGATTATTGTTGACTTGTTTGGCGCCATCTACTAGTCCATGGAAGACCGTAGCTCGTGTGGTCAAGGATTACTCTATTTACGAGGGTTATCAGGACTACATAGAAGATGAAGCACTGAAACGAGCTACACGATTTTATCCTCCGTGAATAAATATGGCAACGTCTAGCCAAAAACGTTAAAGAAAGGCGTTTTTTAGGAGGCAACCCAAATATTGGTTTTGTTTGTTTTTTGTTGTTCAATTCTTTAAATTTGTCGTTTCTCACTTGGGTACTAGTCGATCTTGATACTTTCCTTCACTGTGATCGGGATAGGTAATCTTGGCGTGCCCATGCGAGGAGGGCACGAGTTAATCGTCTAAACCCCAATCTCATGGTCAGTGGACGTTTTCTAATCTTGGCGTGCCCACGCCATGTTGGTAAAATCTCAACATCTCGTGACGTTTGTAGGAAGTGGAATCTTGGCGTGCCCACGCCGTGTCAGTGACTCCCAAGATCAGTGGACGTTTTATAATTTTGGCGTGCCCACGCCGTGTTTGACGACCCAAAAACAAAAGAAAAAATTTTTAATTAAAAAAAATTAGAAAGAAAAAAAATAAAAATATTTTCCGTTTTAACCTTCATTTTTGTTGTTCAAAATTCACATTTTAAAAAAAAATTATTCAAAAAAAACCACCCAAAAACTATTTTTTTCCTTTTTCTTCTTTTTCTTTCTTTCTTCCTCTTTTCTTTCTCTCTTCTTCCCCAATTCTTTTTCCCCCTTTTCTCTGTCGGCCGAACCCTTTTCACCGCCGCTGCCATCTCCTCATGCGCCACACCACTCATGCCGCGCCACACCACTCACTTCGCGCCACACCCTCTCTCCCTCTCTCTCCCTGCCGCAACTGCACCCATCGCGCGTCACAGCACCGCAACCAAGCCCTATGCTTTGCCATCCTCAACCGCCAGCCCACATGCGCCACACCACGGCGCACAGTAGCCACATATCGACCGCCGCCTCCAAACTCTGCAACATCGCCACCACCGCACGGGAGCAACCCTCCTCCCTCTCGTGCACGACTATTGTCGCGCGCCACCAGCCCACAGCCGCACGGCTCACCTGCCGGCTCTCTCTCTCCACCTCCAAGCCTTGCCGTGACGTCACCACCTAACAATTTTTGACAGGTGGAGAGGCTGACGACTGGCACCAACTCTGGACGCAAGTTCAAAATCTGGAGGTTCGGATGATCAACATTGATGCCAACATGGCTAACATGGCGCAGAATTTGACAGCGTTATGCACCACACGGGTCTTACACCTCAATTTCCGCCTCACCCACCGCTGTGACCCCGCTTTCAGGGAAGTTCCGTTGCCATTCTTCTTGCTTTTACTATTTATTTGTTACATTGAGGGCAATGTGTCATTCAGGTGTGGGGGGGATTCGACTGGTGTCTCTTTAATTTTCTGCTTTTGGTACTGCTTATTTTGGTGATCAACAATTGCCTGGCAAACTCATTCTTTTATTGTTAGATGTGATTTATTCTATAATTTGGGCTTCAGTGGCAAGTAAGAGCATGTTGTCTTAGTGAATATTGTGAGTTTGATGACTTTGTGCGAATTGTGGTTAACTTGTTTAGGCAATGTAAATATTCTGCTAGCAACTGTTGTGTGGATTGGTCCCCTGTTGACCTTAGTTCTCCATGTTTAGGAGATGATGTGGGCCATGTTCTTTAATTGTCTGGCATTTTTGTGTTTTGATCATGAATAACAAATGGCTATACTCCGCTAGTGTCGTCACCCAGTAACCGGGAGTCTTCACCACAAGTGTCGACTCTCGAGTAAAAAAAGTGGCGATATCTATGAGTAGGTAGTCCTGGAGTTGTGAAAAGTTGAGTAACTGGGCTCTTTCATCTAAAAATGTTAGAGTTCACGTCAAAAAACTTGAATGGTTTGCGACTAAGCATTTATTCATTTTAAAAAATAAAAAATAAAAAAAGAAAACAACCAAAAAAGGGAGAAAAGAAAAAGAACAGATGTGAAAAATATGTAAGTTTATGATCATGTTGGCCTGCCGATCCTTGTTCTTCAATGTTGAGATTTTGGTCGCCAGTTGGACCAATTGCTGACTATTGTTAGCTCGATATTTTGATTTCCTAGACGAGTTAGACATGAATTGGACGAGTCTGTGATTTCAGAAGCTAACCGAGAGGATTATGTCTTGACACTTAGCCATTGAATCTTGATTATGGTATAAGCACAGCTTGGCAATAGATGACGTGGAGAGTTAGCCATTGTTGGGTTTAGTTGTTCTCATGCTTGAGGACAAGCATGATTTAGGTGTGGGGGGAATTGATAAGGTGTTAATTGTTAGTAATTTTATTATTAATTTCTCTCTTTGTTCTTGCCAAATATTGTTTTAATTGTTAACATATACTTATATTTGGTATTTGGACCTAATTTCAGGAAGTGGAGCAGAAGAGTGCTAAAAAAAGGGGGATCTTCTTGAGAAAAATACTCCACACGTGGGAAGTTTCTAAAAGATCTACAAGCCGGGCTCCACAGTGGGCTACAAATGGATTTCCTTCCTTTTGCTGATTAGTAATTGACTTGTAGTAGGAGTTCTACTAGAATGAGCAAACGGAAAACAAGGAACAATGGGTGGTTGCCTTATTCTTTTCTCTTCTTATTCGGTTAGGAGACTAGTCACGTAGGTTTTTATTTTGGAGGCCGATGAGCTGCATGTCTTGGCCGGCTTTGATAGTATCACGTTGGGAATTTTCTCAACAATAAAGAACTAAATTCTTATTTTCTAGTCGAAGGTCAATTTGAGGACTCAATTCCAAACATCTGTAAGATCGAATTATTTTACTTAATTCTTTTATTCATTTGTATTTGTATGTTTCCTGATTTAACTTCTTATGCTTGTTATATTATTTGAATGCCAAGAGTCCGATATTTGAATTAACCTAATAATCTACTGCTAGATTAATTGATTGAATCCGTAATTGTTTAATCGATTAATACCAGTGGCGACTAGCGTGATTGGTTTCATGTTAGGGAAACGTATGATCTAACTTAAATGAACCCTCGTAGCGTGTTTATTGGTTAGGGTTGGACTTTTCTTATTCTTATTGCAATCGAAAAATTAAATCCTATGGTCGTACTTAGAATTATTTTTTGGTTAAGGAAATAGTTAATGGTCGTATCTTGATTATCGAAAAAGTAAGGAAAGGCTGATTGTTTATCGCGTGTATGACAGTTATAACTAATCTATTAATGAGTAATTGAATTATCTTTGCATCGATGATCAGTTGAATGGACCGTGTCTGAAAAGTTGCACCTTTGACTAGAGTCGTATTGGTTATTGATTAATTCCTATTTATTTCTATTAGTTGTTTCATTAGTTGGTTAATTAGTTATTTTATATTTTCCAAAAATCCCCCATACTCTGAACTCTAGAAGAAACAAATTATCCCCAGTCCCTGTGGATTCGACCTTGCTCACCTCTATATACAAAATTTGTATTTTTCTCGAGTAGCTATTTATTATTGCACAGGTTCGACACCCTGTCGGTATTTTTCAAATTCACTTCCTCAACAACAAAGTAAACCCCCATTATATAATCATTTATTCCACCACAAATACTTATTATACCAAGTAAAGGAGAAATAATTATATCAAAAATTAAAACTTGTCCAACTCATTTCCTCCCCTCAACTCAATTTCATTTTTAAGTAACTCATATGGTCAAGTCAAGGCATATAACTTCCATGATCATCTTTATTATTTAAAAGAGGGATTTATTTAATACACAATAAATAACTTTCTCAAGTAATGAAGATGTCTTTTGATGTGAAGATCGACATTGGTAAATGAAAACCTCCGATTACTCATCTTTATCACTAACTAGAGTTGGTTTACATACTCATAATTCAAGAGCCGTTTTATGCAAAAGTTGACATTTGTAAATGAAAACTCCCGATTACTAAATTTCAAGAATTATTGGAGTAAACATTTATTTATTTATTTATTCTTTTTTCTCACTTTTTCTTTTTTTTTCTTGGAACTTCCCTCATATATAATGATTATAGACAAAGTAATGCAATTATTGACCATATTCATCATTCAAATTGTCAAATTCAATCAAAATAGGAAACTTATTAAACATGCAAAATTCAAAATATAATTATGTCCACTTTACAGGATATATTTTCTTTATAGCAAAATTCTAGTCATATATAAGCTATTTCCAAGTTAAATAAGAAATACGATTCTTAAGACACATCAATTTCACTTCAAATGGAGAATTTGACTACTAATGGTCATGGAACTTCTTTGAAAATTTGACAAAATTTTGAAAAATTTTAACCATTTTCCTCTCAAAGCACCACAATTAAGAAAGTAATAAACCTCTTCCCCACACTTAAAATGCACATCGTCCTCAATGTATGAAAAGAAAAAATAAGAGTGAAAGAAATACTCCCTCTATAGTGAATTGGCCTCTTGTTTCCAATCTTCTGTGACTTCATCTTTCTTCAATTGGAACCATTCCCTACATAAATGAAAGTCAAAGAGTGCAAAAGTTCCATATAATAACCATTAGTAATAGAGATTTATAATGCAAAATGGCAAACAAATTAGTTAAGGTTTAAATTATGCAAAAGTTACAAACTTGGAGTGTGTGGTTAAGAAAGGCAATGAGAAAGGAGGAACAAACATTTTTTTAGCAGAAAAGGGGTTGATCCACGAGATGCAGGGATACCTCGTCGATCGCCTCGCGGATGTCTAAATTTTTCTACTAAAGTGTAGATTTCTGTATTTTTTCATTGTTCACTCCAATTCCAACTTTTGCAAAAACATGAATTTGATCATTTTTTTCACAAAATGTAAAGTCTCTAACAAGTTTAAAATGATCTAAACATGCAATCTAACCCTTCATAACGAATCAAAAACCTCTAAAATGCAAAATGAGAGGTTGAGTTCTTCATGTTTCGTGTTTCTTGCCAACCTTCAAAAAGTCACTTTTGCATCAACTTTTTGGAATTTACAAAATAAGTATAACAAACACAGCTTAATACATTTAATAAACATGCAAACACACTAAAACAAAAGAAATGATTTAAAACATTGGATTGCCTCCGTACTATACTGCCACCTCAAAAAATTTTATATAGATCTCACTACCTCCGTAATATACTGGATCAAAAATATTCAAATGCAGATGTGGAAAGGAAGGAAAGAAAGGAAATGAAGACAAGAATGAGTAAAAGTGGACAAAAATTAATCCCACCAATATGGTATCACCAAGTCATGAGAGCAAAACTGTAGATGAATCCCTCTCTCTCTCTCTCTCTAAGACTGCGACTCATAGGAGGATAAGTACTCTCTTTGTCTCTCTCCCCCTTCCTCTCTCCCTCTCTCTCTCTCTCTCTCTCTCTCTCTCTCTCTCTCTCTCTCTCCCCTGAATAGAATTGAAAATAAAAATCACACTAGAAAAAGAAATCAACATATATCATCAATAACATTTGCATCAAATGGAAACAAATCTACACCAAAAGAAGCAACGAAATCTAAGGTACACAAGAAAAACAGATAGAACAATCAAATCATTTAGGGGAAAAAAGTGAGAAACAGCAAAAGAGTAGTCTATACCTCATGAACTGATGCGAGAGACAAAAGAGTCTTGAGAGAAAGAGATATGTAAATGATTGAAAGAGGGAGGACTCTTAGTTATTCAGTCATTTTCCTTCTAGGGCCACTCTAAAAGTCTTCCACCTCAACATGAAAAAACTTTAGCTTGCTCCCCTAGAAAGCACTAGTCATATGGTTAAGGATAGTTACGAAATAATAGTGACAAATAAAACACGGTGAATAAGATACGTGTTATATTATATCCTTGTGATCCAAATAACCAACCCAACAAGAAAAAACTTTAACTTGGTCCCCTAGCAAGCAATAGTGAAAGGGTTAAGAGGGTTACAAAATAATGATGACAATTAACAACAGTGAGTAAGATACAGGTCATACTATATCCTCGTAATCCAAACAAGCAACGGACCCAGCAGTAAGTTAATGTGTGGCTTTCACAAATTCAGCATGGAAAAGGAAATGACAACTCAATGGTAGGTTAAACAATTCTTTTGTAAAAAATTCAGGTAACGTTTATAAAGCAAGTGCTTTTATTACCAAAGAGCAAATTCAGCAAACAAAAACATGGAAAGTAATGGCTATGTTACTATACAATTTTGCTCGAGCATAGAGTCTTTGGATGACAGATGGTGAATTCTTGCATCAGCAAAGAGAAGTTGTCCATCAAAAAGCTGGATGAGATAGTGATCTAATGTGTCCAACCATAAGGCTTTAAAGGTAACTGCCCAAGTATCCCTTATCTATGATTGCTTAGTAACTTCCATGTGTAGTACTTTCATGTAGTTGTCTGAAAATTTTGAGTGTATATTAAAGCATCCTGCCCATTTGGCTGCTATTAAGGAATAGCAATGACAATCGCTATGGTAGAACCCCTAAATGATAATGGATTTGTGAAGATTCCTTTTAATGAAATCTTGTGTTTGGTAACCACTACAAAGGGAATGACTTTTTGAATTTAAAAATTAGAAAATTATTATCCTTTTCCTCCTTTCTCTTTATCTTTGGGGTCCAGCAATGGTTTTACAGCCACCAACCACCATTTATTTTTGGTTTTTGCTTCCTTCCTCATTATTTCTTACCATGCTGCCGACTAGTCTCGCAATCTTTTTTGTTTGCTTTCCCATAGTAGTTCTTTTTATTTCTTCTTCTTTATTTTTATTTTTTGGTTTTGGTGGTCCTCTTCACTGATAGTGCTGTTGCCATGACCACCATTACTACTATCACTACTGCCAAGGCCTTCACCACAATCAGATCCGACGATCTCTGGTATCGCAGACACCAATTCAACAAATATTAACTTAAAATTATTACTAAAAATAAATACAAAAGTCTTATCACACCATAACTTCTTATGAGAGAGAAAAGGGGACAAATTTCATGATAGAGAGAGAGAGAGGAAGAAAGAATGCAGGAAAGAGAGATTGGGATGAAGGGTGGTGGGGGAAAGGTGGGAGAGGTGGAGCTAGAAGGGATAAATTGCAGATTAGATGTTGTATCTTGATCGGTCATGGGAGGGAAAGTGCCCAAATTAGTGGGTAATGGATTTTGGATAATGGAAGATCCAATGGATTTTGGATAATGGAAGATCCAAAAGTGAGTAATGAAATAGCCCATAATGGTATAGTTATTAAATCCGACCCGGCCCGGTGGTTCAACTGGTCAACCCGGTGAACCGTCATGAAACCGGGCCGATTTTGTAATTGGATCGTTTGTGCTAGAGAACCGTTGACTTTTCAACTGATTGGCGGTTTAACCGGTTGAACCGGACGATTTTCTAAGGAACCCGATTTTGGGTAAAAAATGTTGCGATGCTGATTCGAACCTCAGATGTCAAATATAAGGACTAAGCACGCTTACCACTAGCCCATTAGCTCATTTGGTGCTTGTTTGCTCCTTCTATATTATATATTAGAGTTTTATTCTTATTTTGTTTGGAATCTTTTAATAAAATTTTATTATTCCCTAAATTCTATAAATTATGAAATGGATTTAAAAAATAACATATTACACAATTCATTTTAAAGACAAATATTATTCTTAATAACCTTTTGCACTTAAAATTCATAAATAAACTAGATAATTATACTTCGATAAAATTTTATACTTGAAGTTTAGTGGATTACTAATTAAATTTAGGTTTTGTTAATTCTTATAAGAATTAATGATTCTATAATAAATTGGACTAATTGAGTATTTACTATAACATAGTTTATTATAGTTTCAACAATATAAAAAAATTATAAAACATAATATTTAAATATATGTAGTGATCCACCGGTTGGACCACTCACCCACCGGTTGAACCAGTAACCCGTTGACCCACCTCTTTCACCGGGTTCCTCTCCGGGTTGAGTTTAATAACTATGCATAATAGTGTACCAAACACCATCAATGATAATCATTATTGTCTCATCCCCATTGAGGGGTGCAAAACCACCCAACCAAACGAGCTGTAATTTACATTGAACAGCATAACACACATTTTTTCTTTTTGCCCAGCAAATTGAAAAGACAAAGTCGTCAAACTGGCAATTTACCAATATGAGTTTTACAAAGAAAAGGAACAATACCATTGTTTCAAGAGCATATTAGAATATATTAAACAAGTTAATAAGTGCAACTTTCAAATAATGTCCTCTACAATTTTTTGGTAAATATCAAGAAATTAATATTATATTATAGATACCTTTAAGGAAACAAATTCCTAGGCCAGGAAACATGGTGGGTATTATCATTTATCATGCAAAGAGTACTTATTGGCATTCAACTTGCTATAGATTCATATACTTATGGCAGGTTCATATTCTACTATTATGTATGGCTTTTGTGTTAAATTATCCTGCCTACTTAAATGTCGCAGCACTTAGGATACCATTTTCATTTTATTTTTCATGTTTTGACTCTTTCTCCTTTCTCTTGTTCTCCATTGCAATGTCGCTCTTGCTCTCTGTATCTAGGTTCTTATTCCCCTCCTCACAAGTACTACCATCCTCCGTAAAAGAAAGTTAAGGAAAATTCATTCAAAAATTCAAGTTATTTCTGTTCAAATTGGATATGGCAGGCACCTAGGATCTATAAGGGAAAGAAACCAATGAACAAGTGAAGCTGCAATTATCTCTGCTTATTTTGTTCTAAATTATTATTGAAAGTTGCTTTTTTTCCCCCGTGTTGCTTCAATTTCATTGTATGCCTTAGCTATTCTGAGGACTTCCTTGGTTGATAGTTCTTGAATATTTCCTTTTCTTATATCATGTAATAGTTCTTGAACTTTTAAAAATTTTCTTCTTCTTTTTTTTTTTTACTTAGCTGTGATCAGATTTGGTTTTATGCCAATTTTTTGAGAATTTTACATGATTTTCTTTAAATTAGGATTCATAAATCTTCATGGATTTGGTATTAAGGAAGACCAAAGTGCTTGCTACAGTTTATGTGCCAAAGATTGGGAGAAAGAAAATGAAAACCTGGAAAAGGCTTGCTTTGGGGTCATTTGGAAGCCAAAAATAGGGCAGATAGGTAAGGGTTCCTCTATCTTTTTTTTTTTCCTTTTCTTTTCACTTAGTTTCTGTTGATTAATGAAGATACACACACTTAGTTGTATAAGTTTGATCAATGATCGAGGAAATAGGAAAAAGAATGTGAGGTGATATTGAAGCAGACTTTGTGAGGCTTCTGACTTTCGAATGTTCATCCAAATATCGTCAAGTGATGATGTGATGCTGATTTTTACATTGGATGCATTTGCTACTACAATTTGGAAATGATTTCAATGTTGTAATAGAGCCTTTGGACAATGACAATGGACAGAAACTAATGAAGTTGCCATAAGTGATAGGCAAAGTGAAATTTCATGTCCTTGAATTAGTCAAAATAATAGAATTGACGTTATATCTTCCTACTAACTTAAGTTCGAATCTCTCCTAGGGATCCGCCTGTAGCACAAGATGCATCGGACGGGATTTACCCAATGCGTACTCTCGGATAACACGGACGTCATCTATTTAAACAAATTTAGTGAATTTTCTCGAGCATTATATTTGTTGGCTAGAAAGGTTTTGAGCATATTAACATTTGGTGGGCAAGCATGGGTAAGAGACACCCGAAATTACAAAATTGTGCCTTTGAGTGTTCATTTGGTATGATACCTTGTTATTCTCACAAAACTTCTTAAAAGCTGAATAACCTTCTTCCTCTCTCTGATATTTGACCCAAAAAAAATGTCTACTTTTTCTGGTTGTTTAGTGTCTTCATGTTTTTTAAACATTCTACAAATTCAGTGAATTGGTAAGTTACAGCTATGGATTCAAACTCGGTAGCTTTATGGAAGTAGTACGGTGATCATTGTTTGGCTTCTTTACCTCGATTGTAATAGTTTCTTGTCTCCTTCAGGTTTTAAGTGTCAATATCTTTTGAGTGTTAATATTTTTTCTATATGCAAACTTGTATATCGTTTTGATTCTTAGCATAATTGACATGTAGAGCATGGATTTTAATTATATTTTCTCTATACTTATGATTTCATTGGTGGATGAGTTCAGAAAAAGGAAAATGGCCGCTGAAGAAGAACTTCCTTTGAAGCTTTGATACAATTATATACGGAAGAGAAGAATGACAGTGGAATGTCTTCATCATTTCATGCATCCATCGGGAGGGTTTTGTGGTGGTACTAAAAATGTACAGTAATTTATGAAGTCGGATTCATTCTATTAATTTCCAACTATGTAAAGTCTGTTCGTGTACTTTATCATAAGCTCATTCTATTTTAGTATCATCCCCAATTTGTCCCTCATAAGTAAGTTTACACTCTCAACAAATCAGGGCACCCATGTAGGCAAGTTCACACATTGTGCTAGCCAAAAAACTAGTATATATATATGAAGTGCTCACTTGGTTCTTCTTGTGAGCAGACCTACAATTATTGTAAACATGAATAAATGAAACCAATTAATTGATGAACTAATTAAATTATGGGATAATATCAGAAACCTTTCCTGAGGTTTCTCTCAATATTATTTGGCATCTCTAAGGTTTTAAAAATATCACTTATTTTCTTTACTTTCGTTGTTTGTGTAACAAAATTTTTAAAAATTCTAAACTACGCTTTTCTAATTTTACTAAATAAAAAATACTCCTAAACCATTTTGTTTACTTCAATAAAACTGCAACCTAAAAAACAATCTCTTGTAGTAACACCACATCACAAAACTATAGTCCATAAAGACATAAATTTGAAAAATAAAAAAGATATTTGAAAATAAATACACTAGTACAAATTCAATTCTATATGCTCAAAATTGATTTCTTATAAATCTTATTTTTTTCCCAACCTGTTCTCAGCTCATGATATAAACCTTTAAGTTGCACATATCACAATAAAAACTTACTCAAAATAAACAAAAAATCATACCCCACTTTATCATAATCATAAAAAAGAAAAGGACAAAAAAATCTAATTTACAAATAAAACTAATTTACAAATAAAAAATTACATAGTCATCAAAAAAATGAGTAAAAGAAAAGGGAAAGAGAAGAAGGTGAATTTTTTCTTTTCTTTTTCTTTAATTTTTTGAGTTCTATTTATTTGATATGTAAATTACATATCCAGTGAGAGCTCTTAATATAGTTATTTGTAATTATGAGGGAAGGTAAGTGATATTTTTACAACCTCGAGCGTGTTAAGTGATATTAGGAGAAATCTTAGAGAAGGTTTCTGATATTTTCACTTAAACTATACTAATGATAATCAAGGAAAAAAGGGAAAAAAAAAACCTCAACATAAGGGAGTACTATAAGCAGGACCATGGTCAAATCTTATAATTTGATTAATGGTTGGATGATTCGATTTTTCATAGTCATAGACCACGAACCTATTGAGAATTTTATTCTAATAGGCGGAAAGATCAAGTTCCACTTCTGGCATATATCAAACCTTCATTAATTGTACTACATTGTTTTATATATGATCATATCATTACCATCTTAAATTTTCTTTAACCTTTTCCTTTCTTCTTTTGCTCTATAGCATGAGATGAACTTCCTTTTTGGATGAATAGATCTATTATGTGTGTGAAATCAACACCAATATTGGTAAATGTGCAACAAAATCAAAGATCATAACTAACTACTCTCTAAGGCTGCAATTCAGCATAACTTGAGCTCAAAATGCAATTTCATTCTTTGTGTTTCTCTAAGCCGGGAGATACTTAACCAAAATAATTCTAGAATAATTTTAGAAACCTCCCTTAAGGTTTCTCATAATATCATCTAGCACCTCTAAGGTTTTCAAAATCTTAATTACCTTCCTTGTCGGTTTGATAAGACTATATGTTCCCTTTAAAGGTTACAAATTGATAATATTACCCTTACAATCTGAATAACTTTTACTCATAAAGCTAAATATGTTTAAATCAACAAATCTGTTGTTAAAAACAAGTCGAATTGATCACTCTTACCATACTATAAAAACTATAGATTGATACCTTTAGACACTCTTATCATATTTTAAAAATTATAGATTAATATATTTTAACACTCTTTTTCTATAGCGACCAATTTCAAAAACTGTTTTGAAGGAAGTATATTTTAATAGATGATGTTATTTAAGTTGTATTCAAAATTTAAAAATCTTTTTCATACATGTAGTTTGATATAACCTACACTTATACCAAAAAAATTATAACTGCCCAAACTTTTTTTTCTTTTTTGTTCAAAATAGCATCTATTATGATGGGAAATGGTTTATGTGTTGTTGCAACTTTAACCTTTGTTCTACTTGTACTCCCTAGCGTTTTTTATCTTTACTTTTTTAACTTTATTGACTTTTATTGTTGCTACAAATTTCATAAATATGATAGGGGTAGTAATGGAACTTAAATATTTTCTCTCATATTATATGTATTGTTTAATGATTTTTTCCCCTAAAGGGTCCATTTGGTTCATGGGATGATACAGGGTTGGATTAATTATCCAATATCATCCCATGTTTGGTTGTATTTCATACATGGGATGACACATTATACCTAACATATAGGATGACTAATAAATAGGATGATAAAATTTTAGACTAATTTATCCTAACAAAAAAATACAAATTTGTACTCTTATAATTATTTTATTAATATTTTATAAAATATTAAATTATTTTGTTAAAAAGAATCTTCAAATTAAGGGGTGCTTTGGTCATTAAAATAATAATCTTATCTCATCTAATTTTCAACCAAACACAGGATAGAACTATTTCCCAACATATATTATCCAATCTAGAACCAACCAAAAACCAGATAATTTGGATTATTTATCCAAGAATAACTCAACCTAGAAATAATAATTTAAGGATGAGTCATCCCATCTCATCCGATCCTTGAACCAAACGAACTCTAAAGGGGCTAAAATGTTACACAAAGCATCAATTTAACTATTTAAGAGAGGTAAATGAGATTTTAGAATCTTTAAATATGTTAAGTGATATTAAGAGAAATCTCAAGAGAGGTCCCTAAGGTTTCCGAAATTATCCCAATTATTCTCAAGTTTTAGTTTTCGGATTTCCAAATTGTCACCATGCAAATAAGAAATTTGAAATTCATAGGAATTAAGTTCGACACTACAAAATACCATGACATTAAACCAAGTGGACATTTTATGTTTTTTGCCATGTGTATATATTGCCTTAATTTATTTGGTTAGGTTTAAATTATTTTATTTTTGTTAGTAACAACTACTCTTAAACTTTTTGACATTTTAAGTGTAGTATTTTTGTTAATAACGATCAATCACCCATTTTGTTATCCTTAATTTACCTTCTTACTGTGTTTAATTTTGGTCATAGTTTAGAATACTTAGCTCGTTAATGACAATCAGTTACCACTTTGTTATCCTTAATTTTTGTATTTATATAAAGTATGAAAATTATATATGTTTACTTATATTCACAATCAATCACTTTTTCGACTCTGAATACTTCCACTATGCACCTGCTGATCAACAAAACCATATAAATTACTTAACCCATGTCCATGGCATGTCCTTGATTCACTCCCGAGGAAACGAAGAAAAACAGAGCCACTTTGGCTGTTCAAGCATCAGAGGCTCATAAAATTCCATAGTCAATAGTTTTGTTTTTGCACTTTAACTTTTCATTTTATGAAAAATAATATACAACCTTTTCTCTCTCTTTCTTTTAATCTTTACTTTATTTTCTTTTCATGGGATGATACTGAAATATTATTGAACACATTATGATACTTCTTCCCTTTCTACCAATAATATTGCTCTAGAATATGCACGAGCCTAACTAACAGACAACATTGATTTCTAAATTAATTTTAAATTGAAGTTTTGTTACAATTTGCTCACTGTTAATTTGATTAATAACCTTAACTTTAAAAAAATTACCTTAATTTTATATTGATTGTTTACAATATTTTTTTCAGTGCTCTTGCCTAACTCTCATTTTGTTTGGTATATTGCAAATTCTTTTCAAAATTTGGCTCATTTTAAGTTTTACATGTAGTATATCCATTTTTCCCTTCTCAAACTATATTTTAATAGCTGATCAAAAAATATTTTATTTCTTAAATAATTATTTAATTTTTAAATTTATATTGCAATATTTAATTATGCCACTGAATATAAATTGACCCATGCAAATGCACGGGAAAGAGACTAGCTTCAGATAAATTGAAAACCATAACAAACTAAAATTGTATAAAAATCTAGCATTAAACTTCTCCAAAATATACAATCATACGTTGCAATATTTTGCAAACGAACATTTTTAATTTAAATTTCCATTTATTTTGGTAAAAAACAAAGAAAAGAAAAAGAAAATTCTACTACGCAATTAGATTTTTTTTCTTCCTTGTCTTGAGAAAATTGTGGCTAAAACTAAAAGTCATAGCACAAACTCCAAGTTCATAATCCTCCACATGTCCATCAACGGGTGGTCCATATAAAACCATGCGTTGCACTAGCAAAGATACGATAAGCTACAAATACAAAATCTTGCAAATTCCTTCCAAAATTGTGGCAAAAATGGCCATTCCCAATTCACCAGAATGGTCATTAGCTTCAATCAATCATATGAAATCATCCCGCAATCCCATTCCAATTTCCGTATTCTCAGAACCCTTTAAAAGCCATCCCATTTTTTCCCTCCTGTGTTTGAATTCCAGAGCTTTAATAGCAAAGTCTTCAAGTTGTTCATCAGTACCAGTCTTGGAAGATGCTTCATCCACCACTTCACCAGTAATTCAGTTGGACTTGAAGCTGCAAGATCTTGATGATCAAGTTTCCAGCTTACCTGAAACAGAGGATTTGAATGGTCTTATATGTGCTTTGTTTGAGGATTCCAGAACTGAGGAATTAGCCTATGATTACTATGAAAGAGCTAAGGACAAGCCAGATTTTAGACCAAAGAAATTGACCCTCAAGCTTGTTATCAGGTACTTAATTAATTCAAGAAACTGGGGTCTGTTATATTCATTGTGTGAAGATTTCAAAAGTTTCCAAGTCTTGCCTGATGGTTCTACATGTTATAGATTAATTAGTAGCTGCAGTAGAGCTAGAAAATTCAAACTTGTAAATACTTTGCTTGGAATTTTCACAGCTGATGAAAGTATTGCTTTTTTGGCATTTGATTCTGCCATGAAAGGCTACAATAAGTTGCATATGTATAGCAGTTCGATTTCATTGTACGAGCGTATGAAATCGAATGGCATTGTTTTAGATTCAGGCTGTTATTACCATATAATGGAAGCCTACATGAAAATTGGAAGATATGAGAATGCTGTTTCACTGTTTGAAGAGTTTGAAACAAAAGATTTTGGTTCTACCCCATTTACTCCGAAGATTTACTGGATTTTGTGTGAATCACTGGGGAAACTAAGACGGCCTTTTGAAGCTCTTGAGTACTTTAGAGAAATGACAAAAAGAGGTATGCTGGAGAATCACTTATTTTACTCCTCTCTGATTACTTCATTTCTTAGCGTGCGAGAAGTGAAAATGGCTGAAGAGCTTTTAGAGGAAGCTGAGAGTAAGAAAATGCTGAGGGATCCAGCTTTGTTCTTGAAACTTGTATTGATGTACATTGAAGAAGGAATGGTAGAAAGAACTCTTGATGTTGTTAAGATGATGAATCGCGTTAGCATCAGAGTTTCTGATTGCATCCTTTGTGCAATAGTTAATGGCTTCTCTAAAAGAAGAGGGCTCAATGCTGCAGTTAAGGTATATGAAGATCTTATATTGCAGGGCTGTGAACCTGGTCAAGTGACCTATGCTTCAATCCAGAATATCTATTTCCGGCTTGGACAATATTTCAAAGCTGAGATGATATTCTCTGAGATGGAGGAAAAGGGATTTGATAAATGTGTTGTGGCCTATGCTAGCATGGTTGCTATGTATGGGAAAACTGGCAGGGTGGGAGATGCAATGAGGCTTGTGGCCAAAATGAAGGAAAGAGGCTGTGAGCCTAATGTTTGGATCTACAATTCTCTCCTAGACATGCATGGAAGGGCCTTGAACTTGAGGCAAGTCGAGAAAATTTGGAAGGAGATGAACAGAAGAAAGGTATTGCCTGATAGGGTTAGTTACACTAGTGTTATAAGTGCATATAGCAGGGCAAGGGAGTTTGAAACATGTATGAGATATTACCAAGAGTTCAGGCTTAATGGGGGAGCAATTGATAGAGCAATGGCTGCTATCATGGTTGCAGTCTTCTCTAAGTTGAATAGAGCTGATGAATTGGTTAAGCTTTTGCAGGATATGAAGACAGAAGGCACCAAATTAGATGTCAGACTATATAGGTCAGCTTTGAATGCTTTAAGGGATGCTGGGCTGCATGTCCAAGCAAAATGGTTGCAGGAAAGTTTTGGCAAAACTTAGGTTTCAGGCTAGAAATCCAGAAGCCACAGAATTTCTACAAGGTAAAAATGGACATAAGATTCAACTTTCCAAGAGGAGTACTGGCCAAGGTGCAGTAATACTGTACAAGTTGATTCTGTAAGTAACTGATTCTTGCTGAATATCATCTGATACTGATTGTCATCAGAAAAGCAATTCAAGTTGAAGGATGACAATGATCCCATGATTTCTACTCCTCCAGACTATGGAGGAGTCTTCCTCATTTCATTCCACTGATACAGAAGCAAACAAAGGAGTTGAGCGCCCGAGCAAAGCAAACAAATTTTAGTGCATTTATCAGAATACCACAAAAGCAAACAAACTTTGGTGCATTTACTTAGATATTTGATTGCCTGAACGTGAAGCAAATGACATAACAAAGAAGTCGGCCGAGTAGCCATATAATTTGTCCTACTTACATAGAACTATGCATGTATATGTTTCATAAATGTATCTAATACAGATTATCCGCTCATTACTTTCTCTCTCAAACACGCACACACCAATTGTATGGATATATATGTGCTTCTGCTCTTTTGAGGTGGGTCATTCCGTTACATACAAAACAAAAGCAGAATTTAGACCTCACATGCTTAGATTAAAGCTAAGAGACAAAATCTTTGCATTCAGTAAACTGATAAGTTCTTTGATATGTATTGTTCTTAGAGCATTACTACATGCTAAAAAATGATATTCAACCACTTGTACAGAATAGCTGCATAATCTTCAACTGGCCAATCAGCTCACTGCCTGTCTGATTATTCATGTGTTCTATAATAGTAGCTTTTGATTCGTCTTTGGGACTTGATAACCAAATGCTTCAAATTGTTACATTTCTGTTCCTCCTTTTCTTTTTTCTAAGCGGCATGATCTCAGCTTGGAACCAGTAGCAGGAATAATTAACAGCATTTTTTTTTAGGCCTTGCAACCAGGGACTTTATTTCTTCTGATGATGAGGGTTTCACTTAAGAATTCCATATGTTTTTCTGACTTCTGTTTCCTTGTACTGTCTGCTGGGGTTTAATTGGCTCCAGACCATCCCTACCCCCACCTGAACTCTCCCCATAGGGAAAGATGGGGCATTCCATGGATGTAATGAGAAAACCAATATTCCTGGGATGCCTCTGATGATTCTATTTGTCCTTTTGATGTGAAATGTTTCATGGTTTAGTGTCAAAAAGGTTCAAGAATTCCACTGACGACTGTAGTGAGACAATTTGGCCTCATCAGTTTTGAGTAAATGCATCCCTGCGGATTCATAGGGGTCATATCAGTCATTAACATAATTGTTATAATTAGAACTGTCCTTCTAAGCTTCCTCTCGGTAGTGTGGTGATAAATTTTGCATGGAAACATATTCAGATAAAATAATTTACTTGATTGACTTGATTTCAGATAAAATGAGTTTGTTTGGATTTCAGATAAAATAATTTACTTGATTGCCTCAGTAGTTATGTTTCTGCAGACTTTCTATTTTTTCTCTGTAAGCTAACATCTCTCGCTCTGTCTACCATCGTCAAAACTTTTGCAACGATGAGATCCCTCATGTTGATCTGACTTTTACGTGGCCTTGCAATCTCTGCCCTGAGTCCAAGCCTCTTCACTGCTAAGGTTGTCAGACAATGTTCTGCAAGAGTGATAAACTGACACTCTTATCCATGGCATAGAATCACAGAGTTTCCCAGTTCGTCTCTTTCAACCCCCCCCGTTGTTCTCCCTTTGTTTTTGACTAATATATAGGATAGACAGTGTCTACGGGAACTATGCTTGGCCAATTTTTGTGATTTTTAAATGAATGTTTTACTTAAATAGTAGTTAAAAGATTTAAAGGTTTCTTGGCAACTAGTCTTGATGCCGAGAATGCCCTCTTTGAAGGGAAAGAATACACTCGTCTCAATTGAATCTGAAGGACTCGTTCTCAAGCATGGCACAGTCAAAAGTGAGTTCAGTTTCCCTAGACTGAAAGGCTAACTTCACTAGCTCAAAATCTCTGCACTGATCATTCTATGGAGGATGAGATGGTAGCAGCACGTAATAGGGGCTGTTCGTCAAAACATTTGACGGATTAGCTCTGAGCTGAGGCAGTTGACCCCTTATGATGTATGCCCCTTCCTGTGGCAGGTTTCACCGAGCCACTTCGAGGTCAAGTTGGCCTTCTTTCATAAACTGAATGCATGAAACAAAGAAGTGCATAGTCTTCTTGTTCAACAAGCTTTTCTTAGTTTTTTTTCCCCTTCTCCTTTTTGGCTTCTAATGCTTTTGACCTTACCTTAGTTTGGTTTCTTATGCAAATCTGACTCCATATCTGGAATTGTTCTTGGTGAACGCCTCATATGTCGTTCCATAATACTGAACTTCTTCCTAGCTGTTAATTCGAAGGAGTTCAAGATTGAAATGGGACATTGTCCCCTATAATATTTGGTTTGCCTTGTTTTTATATCCACATAATGCTTGCAGGAGTACTAAAAATATCCATAAGAATACCGAACTTCTGTTACTCACTTTCTCACTATAAATTTCCCATTTCCTCTTGCTTTCCATGACTTTCCTGGCTGAAATCCAATAGAGTGACTATAACAATAGTGCACCTTAAACCTCTGCAGTGCCTGTGTAGCCCCTAAACAAGAAGGAATCTCCTCAACTAGGTTCCAAGAATTCAAAACTAGGGTCTCAGGGCAGGAAGATGATCTTCTATAAGTATTCCACTTTACAAAGTCCGATGAATCTAACTTCAAGAACTTTAGTCGACAAAACTCTCCTCCTAATCTGTCCCATGTTTTACCTACGAATGCACCACTTGATAAATTGAGAACTTGAAGATTAGGCAGTTTCTTCCCAACGGTCTACATTTCGCTCCATGGAAGGCAAAATTTGGACAGGGTGAACTTCTTAAGAATTGTGGGAAAGTTGAACTCACAAGAATGTTTCCCCGCGCGTCTATATTCCACTTTCAGTGATTCAAGCCGGGTAAGGCAGTCCAATATTGGAAATCGATTGCAATTAGAAGAATCATCCCATGAATCAAAGACATACACAACTTAGCTCTCGAAGACTTGGCAAGGCTTCCTGATCTGTTCAGCATATTCTCGATAACACAAAATGGTGTGGAAAGGGATTGTAAAGTATCAAACTTCGACGATTTCTTGACAGTGTATTGTGGCAAAGTACAAAAGTATAAGCAACTTTCTATTTTGAAATGCCTCAGTCTTCCCAAGTTCCAGATAGTTGTAGGTAATTCAACAATTGTATAGGTTCTCAGTAGAAACGTTTGCAAGTTCTTGAGATTGCCTGTTTATAGTGGTATCCTTCGTATGTAAAGTTTCTAGAGATGAGAATCTAAAGGGAACTAAGTGAAATATGCCAAGACAATACCATTGATCCTACAAAGATCTAACACTCCGAGAAGTTTAAAGTGGTTTGAGATAAATGAAGCATCCTCGTATGATTCATGCATTCCTGCACGGTAAGACTGTGTTAGAGAGCAGACACACCAGTAGGAAGGTTCTGATTTAGCTGCAAGATCTTTCAATCCAGAGTGGACACATGGTATCCGCGTGGCTTAAATTCAGTATGGGCACCTGAAGAAGAATTTAAAGGTTTATCATGACCATTTAGTTGATGCAGGAAGAACTCCTGTAGCTTTTGAACGGGCAAAACCAAAAAAGAGATCATGAGCACGGCTTGCTTTGACACCTCCATTAGATCGTCTTTTGGAAACTAGTACGAGGCTAGCTTCTAGCAATTAGATCGTTCAAATACGTTTCAGCTGCATTCTCTAACCTTCCGTTCTCATCATTTTGCATTTCAACGAATCTTTCTGCAATCCATGCACTCCTCAGCCTATATGTCAGGATTTCTTTGCCGACCAGAAAGGCCGCAAAATAGAGAAAACATGGCTTCGCATGATTTGGCAATTGTTGATGACTAACTTCTAGTATATCCATGCAGTGTCCCTGCTTACGATAATAACAGTAAGGTGTAAAGAGTCTAATTAAGTCAAGCAGTCTAATGTTCAAGATTACTTGATTATTTTAACAAATTTAAAATTGTGTTCAAATTTGATTTACTTATTTATCGAACCAAATTCAAACAAGCTTTTATTGAACTAAGCTCGAGTTGAATTTGAGTAGTTTGAATTTTTTGGTTATAAATTTTAATTTTATGTTAATCAAACCAAACTTGAGCCGAGTTTAAAAGTTTGTCGAATAAAAAATGTTGTTTAAGTTTGGCTTGATAAGTTAGCGAGCCAAACTCAAACGAACTCTTATTAAATCGAACTCGATTCGAATATCGAGTAATTTGATTCGTCTTTCAATCCTAAACAAGAGGAAGAAATAGCCCTATATAGGAGTAAGCAATAGAGAGCTGATATTTCCAAAATAGAATTGAAAGAGAAAATAACACGGATTGACAAGATTGTGAGAACAACTTGTAGTTTTGAACATGGGAAATATAAAGAAATGGGAAAGATGCAGTTTTGATCTCTAAGGTTTGGTCCTGTGTGTCAAATTAATCTTTGATATTTTGACCGAATTAAACAAATCAACACCACATGAAGCATGTTTAATAATCCTCTAATAAACCTTTCCTTTTCTCAATCTACTTGTGTTTCCATAACTGTTCCCATGACTTAGTTTTTCCTAGCGAAAGCATTCAAGTTAGACCTTGTATACTGAAGAACCGGTGGATAAAAAGACCATTTTTAGCATTCTCTTTCTTTTTTCAATAACTTTATTTTATATGAACTCGTTAAGTAATTTTATACACACACTCATGATCTCTCTCTCTCTCTCTCTCTCTCTCTCCTAAGTGGCATACTGGCATGCCTAATTGAATAGAATTGATGGGTCATTTAGATACTTGGGTTTGACCCATATCCATATCCAACTCTTCTCTATTCAAAATTTCAAATTGTCTCATAATTTTTCTCGTTTCTAACAACTTAATCCATTTTAATAAATTTGATTAATTTTTTACTATGGCTATTTTCCCTTTTCTAACAAAAATATCTTTATTTATAAATCCATTTAATTTATTTTATTCATATGTATTAATTTTTTAATTCGTTCTTATTTTTATTGTTACTTAGTAATGTTGATAGAAACTTAATATTTATTCATGAAGAAAATATATTTTTGCACATTTGGTATTTAGTTTAATACAGTTTTGTATATGTATTTTTAGGTTTTTAATCATATAAAATTGTAATAATTAATCAAAAAATGTATGTCAATATTTTTATTATACCTTGCATATCTTATGAATATTATTATATCAAAAGAAAAAATATATAAAAGTTTTCAAAAATTGATATGGTACCTAAAACACTTAGATACATTCATTTTCTAAAATAAATACTCATAAATATGTAAGAATATTATTTTTTTCTTGAATTATTCACACTTTCATAAATTCATAATTGATACTAATATATAAAAAAAACTGTGCAAATGCACCGGTTAAAATACTTGTTTCAAGACTTGTTTAATTTAATCTTTGACAAATACAAAGAAGATGAAGTACTATTCTACATCAGATTGACAATATATTGAACTCCTATATAAAGATCCACATGTGAATTTTTTGTATCATTTAAAACCACGTTAATTAACAAATTGGAAATATAAAGTAAAATTTGTTTCCTTTTTTGACTCTGCATACTAATATAAAGTAAATTACAGGGTTAGTGACTAATTTTAAATTGAATTTGAAATTTTGAAGTCCATAAATTAGGATTTGGTGGGTAATTTTTTGTAATTTTGAAAATTCAAACTACAAATAGTCAAATTTGGTTCAAATGTTGTTTTGAGATTTCTAAATTTAGAATTGCAAAACTATAAATCATATTTATTATAGTATACAATACATATATTGGGAAACTTTGGATATCAAAGCTGGAAATTCCTTAATTCAGAATAGGGATGTAAGTTTGGGCTAATTCATAGATGGGGAATTGGGAACTATTCATACTAATAAAGAAATATTTGATATTTTGTAAAATGTCTTAATTGCCCATTGCCTAGTCTCTGAACAACGGACCCACTATTACTTCTAAGTTTTGAACCCGCGAGTCCATGGCCACTAACCTGCAAATTACTATAGCAAGAGTAATTTCGAAACTATAGCAAACAAAAAATGTTGAATTTAGAAATTACTATAGTAATTGTATAATTGTATACAAGAGTCATCGAAACTCTTTCTTGAATTATACAATTACTATTGTAGATAAATTATTTACAAAGTGTAATCCATGTATCCAAAGGTTGCCACTTTGTTGTAAAAAATGTACTTACATGCAGAAATAGGAAAAATAATTGACTATGTAACTGTATTTTCTGTGTGCTTATTTATTTCTTATTTCACGATAAAAACACATTTTTTACAATTCTTTTTGTCTTCCTATATCACCATATAAGTACTTTTTTACATCAAAGTGGTAATATTTGATGCATAAATTAGTACCTTATTTACATACAGTGTGTAAGTAACTTATTTACAAAAGTACCTATCCAAAAAACTTATTTATAAGAGTACTTGTATAATTCAAAAAGGGAAAAATCCACTTTTCATCCTCAAACTTTGTGACAAAGACACATTTGGTCCTCAAACTTTTCGTCAGAACACATTGAGTACATTAATTAATGATTTTTTGCCACATTTAGTCAAAAAACGGGAATTTACTCAATTTGGACGGTGAAGACCACATGGCCGTTAACAAATGTCCAAATATCAATTTATAACCAACACAAGTCCACACTTGACTCTCTCTCTAACCCACTGCTTTTTTTCTCCAAGTTTCCCCCTTTCCCACCGAGTTAATGAAGTGAAAAGCTGCTTGAGATTAGCAGAGTTAATGGAGTGATTCAACAAAGTTTTTCCAATCCAGTATATTTAATATAAATTAAATGATTCAGAGTAAAATGCTCATAAATAGCTATCACTTTGTTCGTGTAATAGAGAAAACCCATAAAGAGCTGATATGTTATGGGCAATTTCTTTTTTTTTTTTTTACTTTCACGTATTTAATTTATGTTAAATACAAAACCTACTAGTTTTCCTTTCGTAAAAATATTAGTATATCACTTTTTAAATTTTACTTACAAACATTTATGTATTTAACATAAATTATATGATTCAGAGTAAAATGCCTATAAATAGCTAGTACTTTATTCATATAATAGAAGAAACCCGTAAAGAGTTAGTAAAAAGTGGGTAATTTCTTTTTTTACTTTCACGTATTTAATTTATGTTAAATACAAAACCTACTAGTTTCCCTTTCGTAATAATATTAGTGTAACACTTTTTGAATTTCACTTATAAACATTTATGTATTTAATATAAATTAAATGATTCAAAATAAAATGCTCATAAATAGCTAGTACTTTATTCATATAATGGAAGAAACTCGTAAAGAACTGGTATATTATGGACAATTTTTTTTACTTTCAAATACTTCATTTACATTAAATACAAAACATGCTAGTTTTCCTTTCGTAAAAATATTTGTGTAACGGCTTTTGAATTTTATTTGCAAATATTTATGTATTTAACATAAATTAAATGATTTAGAATAAAATGCCCATAAAAACCTAGTACTTGGTTCATGTAATAGAGAAAAGTCATAAAGAGTTGGTACTTTATGGGATATTTCTTTTTTAAAAAATATTTAATTTATGTTAAATAGATAACCTACTAGTTTTTTTTCATAAGAAATTATTGTAACACTTTTTGAATTTTACTTTAAAACATTTATATATTTATTATAAATTGAATGTTTGAGAGTAAAATGCCTATTAAGTAAGAATTTAAAATAATACCAAAATGGACAACTTGTTCAAGGAATTGTGTAATGTCCACAAAAAGCTGACTTGTGTTGGTTATAAATTGATATTTGGACATTTGTTAACGGCCACGTGGTCTTCACCGTCCAAATTGAGTAAATTCCCGTTTTTTGACTAAATGTGGCAAAAAATTGTTAATTCATGTATTCAATGTGTTCTGACGAAAAGTTTAGGGACCAAATGTGTCTTTGTCACAAAGTTTGAGGATGAAAAGCGGATTTTTCCCAATTCAAAAAAGAGTTCCGGTAACTCCTACCGCTAAAAAAGAGTAGCATTTTGTGGAGTGTGCATACTTGAGAAAGACACCATACTTCAAACTTAACTTCACCACACAAATAATATAGCAAACAAAAAATGTTGGATTATAACTCGCTTTTAAATTAGGATTGAAGTACTATGATGTGATGATTGAGATGGAAATTGACCAAGATATCAAACTCTATATTGTATTGGCTAAAATTAATAATTTTTCTTTTACTGATGATGATGTGCACTTTAATATATAAAAATGTGCACTCTAATATCTAGATATGTGCACTTCAATATTATTTAATAATGTTTTTAGACAAAGTTATATAAAATAATCCTTCAATTTAAAGCATTATAATGTCAGTTTGCTGGTGGCAATTATGTCCTCGTTTAAGCCGAAGGTTCTTGTGGCGTACGTGGCTGCCCAATCATCAGTAGGTCCCACTATCATTTTGTGACGGATGAGGGGCAGGAGCGATCATCAGAAGGACTGCTCCTTAGCTGTTCACGACCAAGATTTGATCTAAAAAAATTATACGATTCAAATCACTTCTTATATCTCGTTTTTAACAACGTGTGTGGAATCACAAAAATTTGTTCTAAAGTTACACGTTGTACAAACAAAGTTATGCAGTATGTAAATAAAGTTACGCAATGTGTAAAATACACAAAATCACCACCTGCAACCGTTCCTGCCCGTGATTCATTTGTGACTTACATGGCTATCCAATCATCAGTAGGCCCTATCGCCTTGTGTGTCGTACTATGTCATCAAGGAGTCCCGCTCCTTCAGTCTCAAAGGGACATATTGCAGTGGATTCCAACTGATGTGGCACTAGTAAATCCCTTATTTAGTGAATAGGCGGTGGATAGTTAAGACATTTTACAAAATATCAAATGTTTCTTTATTAATAGAAATGGTCCTCAATTCTCTATTTATGATTTCTTAGTTTAAACTTAAATCCTTGTTTTGAATTATAAAATTTTCTATTTTCATATCCAAGGTTTTCCATATATTATGTTGATCTGAATGCATATATTTCGTAAATAATATAATTATAAAAAACATAACATTACAAATGCCTAGCCTATCCCTTTTATTTCTGTCCTTGCTAACTTAGTTGACACTCTTTCCTCATCCTTTGCTGCTCCCGATCATCACTATCACTCTATCTTCAATCTTCTCTCTCCCTTTACTCCCTCAATCTCTCAATAGCTATCTTTTCCCTATCCCCTTCTTTCTTTTGATCATTTTCATCAATTTGCTCCTCCTACCGTCGACCATTGTAATAAATTCAAAAATTTTTGTTCTTTGAAGCTAAATTTTTTACTATCTACAAGTTTTGATTGATTGTCATTTTATCAATATTGAAAATATTATATTAGGACATGTTATTGCCACAAAAGTTGACATATGTATATAACAAATTAGTTATGTTGATTTTGCACATATTCAATGATAAATTAACTATGACTTGACCTACTTATAATTTCAGTTGTAGACAAATTTAGACAACACAGAAATGTATAGTTGTTAATAATGTTTTATGAATTCTAGATGCTCTACTATATGGTAAGTATTGAAATAAATGAATTTGTTTTTATTGGTCAAAATGTAAGAGTCTAATTTAACCAAATCTAGATAAAGATTGATATATGTATGCATTGGTATATGTTAGGGAGAAAACACCCCGAGAAAGTCTATCGAATAGTCCAACATATAAGTTAGGGACCCAACTCAGACCCGAAAGCTTAAACTATTAAGTTTCAGGACCTTACTTACATATTAAGTACTCTTTTTCCATCTTTTGAGTCAATGTCGGATATAATCCTTTACTTAAGAACCTAACAAATCTCCCCCTTCATGAGTAACCCCTCATATTAAATCCAAGTTTACAATGGCTCTTCTTCGAGCCTAGTTTAATACTCAACACAAACTCACAATAACACCCAAGGCCACATTTTCTTCCAATCATAGACCCACTCTTTTTCAACGTTCAAACTAGATTCTGAACTCCTGCCAACTCTTGACTCTTTGGTCTAACACCAACTGGGCCCCTACCAAACCCATGACGCACTTAATCTAACACCAGCCAAACTCCACCATCAAGAAGAAAATTTTCACCGCTCCAAGTCTGAGAAGAATCTACTTGTCCATGAGTAGCCCAATTTTGCAATCTAAAACTCTGATACCACTTGTTAGGGGGAAAACACCTTGAGAGAGTTCATCGAAGAATCCAATATGTAAGTCAGGAACTCAACTCCGATCCAAAAGTTTAAACTATTACGTCTCAAACCATTACTAACATATTAAGTACTCTTTCTTCATCTCTCAAACCAATGTGAGATATAATCCTTTACTCATGAACCTAACAGTGTCGGCGGTTCAAAATTTTGGAAATATGGAACAAACAATATCTTTCTTTGTTATCATATGCTGAAAGTTAATTTTTTGACCTTTTGATTTCAGACTAGCACGTGCCATGCAAGTGCATTGTCATGAATTTAGAATTAATTATATTTACAAAGAATTTTAACTACATTTAATGTCTTAATTTTTTGACCTTTTGATTTCAGACTAGCACGTGCCATGCAAGTGCATTGTCATGAATTTAGAATTAATTATATTTACAAAGAATTTTAACTACATTTAATGTCTTTTTTCCAAAAAATTAATGAGGCCATATGGGTCCTTTACATTGATTTAATTTGGGTGATTTCATGAGAATCTTTCATGAACTCCCCATAAGATTGACTTTTTGTCATAACTCTTACAAAGAACAAATTGATTAAGATTGATGTACTTATCATATTAATTGGTAATTTATCTCATAGACAAAAATGCATGTCCTTCATAAATGATCAGATATAGGAAATCATGACTAGTTCCAACCAATACATACTCTAAAAGTCATATACTGTTTTTAATTCACCATGCTCGCATATCATAGAAAACTCTTATCTGTAGTTGGTATTACTAAGACTTTTCTAATTTTCAAGTAAATATGTAATCATGTAAAACTAATATATATGACATTAACATGAGTAGTCCAATTCAAAACTAGAACTTGAAATCTGGTTGTATTGGAAACTTTTTCAAGATTGCTATGTTTCAGTAGATAGTTTCTCCGTTTGCTCATGGATATTCATCATGTCGAAGAGGTTCATCTACTATACTTGTATAGTTTCGGTACTCAAAACAATGACAAAGGACACAAATAAATATCTACACATCCACTAAACATGTGCTGTGAAGTCCAAATCTATCATTAGTTAAAACAATGAGGGAATTTGTCTAATTTTTTAGTTTGTACAATTTTCAAATTCCTTAGTTTTGATTAAAATATATTATACTAGTTTAAAAACTATTCCAAAATTTATTATAAAGTTATTTACAATGGACAATCAGAATACAAGTTTCAAATTCCTTAGTTTTGATTAAAATATATCATACTAGTTTAAAAACTATCTCAAAATTTATTATAAAGTTATTTACCATGGACAATCAGAATACTCATTGTCCAATTTTCTTTTAAGAGTATTACTAAAAATAATTTGATTTCAAATATTTACTATTAACTGCAACTTGATACTCTCTTTAATTGAGCATGCATTTTTTACATCATAAGATCAATTTCATTTCATAACTAATTTAGGGAGAATCTATTTTCACTTTTTCTCTTGTTATCATAGATCGTGTGGTACAAATCAAACTCATATAAGACATGTTTAATTATCCTACTATTAAATCTATAACTCCTTGTGCTTATGTTTAAGTTTTTCTTTTATAGAGATATGAGCTTAGATTTGGTAACTAGTGGCACCAGTGACTGATAGGATCATGTTTAGTACTTTTTCCCTTTATTAAGGAATGTTAATTTCTTCATACCTTTCAATATCTATTAGTCTAGTAATAATTTCATCCTTAGATTAGTTTATAAAAATATCAAGACATGTTTAGTATTTTTGTATCTGAAAAGACGTATCACTTACTTTTCAGTAAGTATAGAAAAGATGAAATTAATTTTTGCATCAAATTAGTAATATATTCAATGTTCAAAATAATTTCAAATAAAGCTTTTCATACGCACTATTTGTATTTTCTACAATTACAATAATTAGACTTGGATAAATAAAGCAAACAATATAATTCTTTTTACTTCAGTTCCTATACATGTTCGATTATTTATGAAATTGATCTTGAACTTGTTACCGATATTAATAATTCTTGACTAGATGCCAATTAATGATATCAGTATAATTTTAGTACTATCATTGATAATATTTATGTATGTTATATTTGTTTTCGTATTATGGACCCAAGAAGATTACATTACAAATAAATTGTTACCCATCAATATTGACATATAAATTTAACAAATTGATTCTATTGTTTTTCCTCAAAGTCCATGCAAAATGAACCTTGTTATAAAATATTATCAAATTATCCATGTCATTAGCACAACTACTCTTGTAAATGTAAATTTTAATTGTGTTATGAAATTTGCATATTTTACTCTTTAGTAAGTATTCAAGCAAAATTTATGTAATGAGTTTAGAAATTCTGTTCACTTCAGTTTCTTCCTCTATATTTGGTAAAAATAGCTGTTGAGTGGCCCATTGGTGTTTTTTAAAAATAGAAATCATCACTTTATCCATGAAATATGCACTAATGGCAGAAAATATATTATCAAACATGACACAGCAACAACACATGTGAAGTATCTATAGATACATTAGAAGTGAGAAAACTACAAATATTATATAGTGAATCTCTAACCTATTCCAAATGATATCAATTTCTTTGATTTCAATGAACATCTGTGCATGTCTTCTCCTACCAAATCGACTGCTTTATTGATTTAAACCCATATATCAAGTTGAGATATGACAAAATTCACTTAGAAATTTTAGTTTTGACAAATAGATTTGAAAAAACTGATATTGGACAAAGAAAAAAGAACAAAAAATATAAAGTAAAAAAAAAACTTCTCACTAGAAACCTTAGGAGAGAAGAAACTCTCACTAGAAAATTTCACAAGAAAAGAAATATCTCACTAGAAAACCCTAAAAAAGGATAATACTCATTATAGATTCTAGGAGAGACTTTATTACCTACCAACACTAAAAAGAATTGATTTGAGAGGAGGGAGAGATGCCATTTAGCCTCCTCCTTCCCATAGAAAAGGTGTTGTTTTGTTAGAGAGAAGAAAGAAAATTTAGATAGAGGACTTAATGATACTGTTAATCAAAATGCTAATATTTGAAATTTTTTTAATGGGATAGCTTATTAGCTCCTCCACTTGGGACTATATGAGGTAACCTGAAAATAAGTTACATATCTTTTGCATATTTTGGAATCAAATTCAACATTTGAAATTTCCTTTTTCATTCAATAATATCAATACATGTTTAACCTACTACATGCTAAAAAATATATGGTATATAGTCTTTAACAAGTATAAAAAAAAAGTTGAATTAGCTTTCTCGATGACAATAACTTGAACTTGAAAAATAATAGAGATAAAGATCTGTATGTCCATTATTTGTTTTTGAGAAATCATAATAATTAGCTCCTTGGAAGTATAATAGAAATGAACTAATTCTTTTATCTCCAATTTCTACATATTTGAATACTTGTTCAAATAATATTGAACTTTTAATGGACATTAGTGGTTTCTACTTTAATATCAATTCAAAAATATCAAAATAATATATATTTGTAACAAATTGATTGTCATGTTATCATACAATTAGAAGATTACAATAGAAAATAAATTCATTGTCACCCTTATAAGTCTTTGAATACAAAAAAAAAAAAATAGTTATACTACTTTAACTTATATTCCATGAGAAATAAACTATGACATGAAATACTTTTAATTCCAATTGTAGATGGATCTAGATAACTATCAAATAAATGTAAAATTTTTCATCGCATACTTTAATATATAGTCAGTAATGTACCAATTAATTCATCTTTAATGATCCAATAACATAAGTATGTCTGAAATAAATCTAAATAAAGATTCAAACATGCATGTCTAGATTGTTTCTTCAAACATAGATGTTTATTTTTCTGAGTAAATCATCAATCAAACTAGCAAACTATTTTTAGCATTTAACTATTTTCAACTTGCATTTGTCTATTTCTCTAGTTATCCTTTCCTAAGAAATCCTTTTGTCCCCTTGTTTCGCCCCTTTCAAATTATGTTGGGATCAAAATCTCCATTTTCTAGTAAGTAAAATTTTTCTCCATTTACCACACCTAACTCAAATTTTTTTATGCTTTCAAATAGGTAAATACCTAGGGGATCTCTAAAATATTATATCGTAACATTTTGGCTCTTCATCTATATTTAGTATCAAATTATCATCTCAATGATCAAAAGTGTCAACTCAAATAGTTCTATTTATTTGAGTTGTTTAAGCAAGCAACACGAATAAAAAGTTGCATTGAAATCCCTATAAAATATCAAATTTGAATATCAAAATGTTCCATCTTAATAATCCATTACAACTACAAATAAGTTCAAATCAAGCATACTTTGTTGCAAAACAATTCTCTAACCAGATCGATTATGATTATAGTAATAACTTATAAATATAACAACTCAAAATACGTGAATGGAAGAGAAATGGGTGTTTTCGTATTTTTCAGATTGTGGTCTTTAAATTTTTTTTATTTTGCTTATTTGATATTATATTTGTGTTTTTTTTTCAAGAAATATCTTGCTGTGATTTTGTGACAGTTGAGCTTAGTTTGACTAGAAAAAGAGATGTAGCCCATGATTTTTTGGTGAATTTAATTACTATTAGGTAACTTTTGATCAAATCAAATATTAGAATGATGTTCTATGGAAAATAATGGATAGAATGTATGAGTTTTTTTTTTTTAAATTTTGTCAATGTCTAATAGTGGCTACTAGGAAGTTGAATTTTGGATGAAATGAAAAAGAAAAAACGTACAGCCGTGGCTGCTAGTTCGAAAGAAAAGAAAAAAATTTTGTAAATCTTAGTTTAGCCATTTAACTTTTTCTTGTCTTGTATTTTGATCCCAAATCTTTTAAAGGTTATCTCACATATTTCGATTAAATCCATAATATAGTAAAATGACAAAAATGCACTCTCATGCATTTCACGTGGGTTTCGTTTATAATTGCGTTCTCTTGCATATCATGCGCACTTGATTCCGTCATCTTAAAACATCTAAAATTAACAAATATAGAGAAAAGATATAACAAATAAATTTTGTTTTGTTATATTGGGTCCAATTTTGCAATCAAAGGTTTGAAACACAGCCATTCTTTTTTCTGCACATATTTGTTCATTATCATATTACCTTCTACAGATTAATGGTTAGTTAAAACCAGGTAAAGAATCAACTACAAAGTGAAACATTCATCATAAAGTTTTCCAAATCCTGACATTAGCAAGATAACCAACTTTTTTCAAGTAACTCAACATAAAATATTTTCAACATGAGACGTATCAAATTCACCACCTCTCTGATATTTCACCATCAAAATTACTTTATTGACCTTATCAAGACAATAGTGAAAAGAATTTCAAATTATACTTAAAGTCCTAGCTAAGTCATAGGTATAAGGAATCATTGGATATGAATACTACTGCTCATGCAAGGAAGAAAGGGGTTACTTTCTCAAACTTTGACCAACTACTAGAGATTATTGCTTTGACAGAGCTAAATCATAGAGATTCAACTGTAGTGGAGATTCATATGCAAATAATGAAAGCAAACCATTTGTGTGTTAGTATTTCACAACTACAAGGCTATTTACAATGGGTAATTTGCGATCATTAGGTTGCTCACAATGAGTTAGAAAATAGAGATCCTATCAACCATGAAATATCAAGTTTGTCTTGATGATCTTTCATTCATAACAAGATTGTGACTAATGCTCATCTTTAGATAATTTGTTCTATTAAGTTGACAATAGGGTTGTCCAAATTTTGTGCATATAATACTTTACCTATTGAGACACATTGCTGTGCACAAGCCAGTTCAGTAAATGGTGCAAGTTCTTTGGACATATTATTAGAACATATAGCCTCAAAGAATATTGAAAATTGTCTAACAAAAGTACCTTAGTAGAATAGTAAAATGGAAGAATTCTCTGAACATAAAAATAAGTGGCAATGAAAAGTGCCTTCTCCTCTCTTTCTTTCTTTCTATAATAAAATCAAAATATACAAAGCTCAAATCAGCTAAAAAAGCAACCTATCAAAAATATGACCACCTCAAGTACAAAAGTTAAAAACTTGAAACAGCATAACAACTTTTATTATATAAGATATTACCAACTATAAGCACAAAAAAAGAGTAATAGTTATCCGAAACTGAAAATCAAAAAAGGACAAAAGGAAAAAAGGAAACAATTTAGGCAAGATATAAAAGATTGACGATGACTTGACCAAATTTGCCAGGTTCTAGGGATAAACCTAACAAAATCAATGGTACATACTATAAGTTTAATCAACAAATTTGAATTAGATGAAATCTTTGGCTACAAATTCTGGCAATCATACTCTTTGACCCCTTTGGAATTCACACAATAATAACAAAAATAATTAGACAAATAACATGAAATAGTTGGAGTGTCTATGAGGAAAACAACCCTTAGAGCCAAGCAAAATCCCCACTTCAAAGATTTTCTTGGCAAGTTTCCTGTTTACGGTCCAGTGTTGACTTCTTTTTTCTTTGTTTTGTACCTTTTGATTGCATAAAAATAGTTTTTGCTTCCCATTGCAAGGAGAAGAAATTGTCAAAAACAAATAAAAAAAAGTACAAGTTACTGTACTCTTACTCAAGGAAAAATCTGGAACACATACATAAATGGGATGGGATGGGAAAAAATATATAGATCGCCTCCATCACCTAGTAGCTTTCTTTCTGAATTAAAGAAATATTTATTTTCTATGCCCTAATCATAAATTTATAATAAAAACTGACACAATTCATTTGGGCCTCTAGGTGGAGCATACACAAGAAAGAAGCATTTTGCAATCAGCATCACAGGTAAAAGTAAAATATGCAGGATACAAATATATGTTTAAGTAATTAATATGTTCTTCTCAACCAATAAGCGAATTCTTCTCAAGCTTCAGAAGTAGCACTATTTCTTTAAAAAGGTCTTCATTAAAAGCCAAAAAGAGTTCTAAGTTCTTCACGAGAATATAAACAGCTTTTACACGGTACTTCCTGAATTGAAGATGAAGAGCTCATCAATCCAAAATCTCAATAGTCTCAACAGTCACTTAAGACAAGAATTGCAGTGTAAGCCAAAGAATGTAATATTAATAACATATTAAGAAGAGAATAAACCTATCCAATGCTTCAAATCACTGCTGCTTTAGCATCTCAAAAAATATTTTATGGAGTATCAATTATCTTCTTTAGCATCTCAAAAAAGATTTTATGGAGTATCTGTTATCATCAACGTTACTGAACCAAATAAAATTGAATAGCAATGGCTACGTCTATTCTAACTTTCAAACAATACATCATTCTATAATATTAGAGTATATTTTGTTATATATGAATATTCCAATGCAAAATCAAAACTTGAAATTAGGCCATTTAGATATCTTTTCGAAAATTTCTAACTTTCTACAGATTTTTTTTTTGTCATATATGGGCATTTATCCATCGAAGGAGATTCATCTATTATGTTTTTATATTTCCAAAAGTTAAAATTACAACAGAGAATATGAACAAGAATTGCACTTACATGACTTACATTTATAATTATTTATTATCCTGTAAAAGTATTATCTAGAATGAGGGTGCACTTAATAGCAATCCTCTCTCCTATCTATGCAAGGCATGGATCAGTCTAGACAAGTTGAAAATGGAAAAATATGAAGAAATTCATAACTTGATCCCATATCATGCATGAAGGTAAGATCCATTCTCCTAGTTATGCTCCTTATAGTACTAAGAATTTCTATGACTTTTTTCCCTTCTCCTTGACTCTTTTTATATTGTTCCTTTAGTTCGATTAGTTCCTTACCAAATGGTACTTTTCATACAATTGTGAATATTATTTAAGGAATTATGAAATCATTCACTGCTCTAATATCCTATGAGATCTAATTAAATACTTATTTACTGCTATTGGTATTTTATTTGTTGTGAAAGAAAAGCTATGACATTTTAGTAGGAATACTTAATCCGATCCCTCGATAGAGCAATAATCAAGTTCACCTCACTGCATTCACATTGATATAGGTCTTTTGCTTCAGGTTACCATTTGCTGAAACCAAATTCAAAAACTCTAACTAATATGTGATTAATTTATAAAAGGCTCATCACATCATAACAGCTATTGAGTACTTGTACCGCCTACTAAATCCAAGTTTAGAAACTATAGCTAGCTTGTGATTAATGTATGAGAGTCCATTTGAGAGTGTGGTACTTTTGTTAAAAAAAATTGTATTCCTAAATAATTTATGAGATGATGCTCATCAAACATTTCAAAAGTACTTTTATCACCTAAAAATACTTTTTTTTAGGTCAATTCCATTTTGTGTCCCTAAACTTGTTCCATTTTTTCACTTTGCATCCTAAATTTTAAATTTGAGCATCTTACACTCTAAACTCTTAATTTTGGACACGTTTCACCTTAAAATCTCACATTTGTCCTATTTAAATCCAATCAAATGACAAGGCTAGCAAAATTTATAAGATAAAGGCTATGCAAATTTATGACAATGTGTCTTTTTGTTCTCTTTGCAATCCCTTAACTCCTTTTGACCATTTTCAACACATTGTCATTGATTTGTATGGTTGTTATTACTAATATTGTTAGTAAAATTAACAAAATAAAAGATAGTGTAAACTAATGACAATGTATAGTTTTGTTATAATTGGGATATCTGGGCTCATTTTGATCACTTTTAGTAAATTATCATTGGTTTGTACCTCAATACTACTAATTTTGCTAATGTTATCATCAATTGAACTTAAATAGAGCAAACTTGAGAGTTTAGGGTGCAAAATATTCAAAATTGAGAATTCAATATGCAAAATGTCTAAAATTGAAGTTTAAGGTGCAAAGTGAAAAAATGGCATGAGTTTGAGGTTGCAAACTGGAATTAGTCCTTTTTTTATACGCACTGCACTCTCAAATGGGCTTGTATACATTAATCACAAGTTAGTTACAGGTTTTGAATTTGGATTGGGTAGGTGATAAATCTACTCAATAGCTCTTATGGGTCGCTTATTTTTGTGGATGGAAAAAAAATTTAAGTTAGTCCCTAGTAGCAGACTTGAAGTAGAAACGTTCCCAAGTAAGGAGAGAATGTGAATGTTCATATCATAAATATATGATTTCACGAGAAGCAACTAGAAAGCTAGCAATAGGTTTTTTCCTTTCTTTTATCCCACTTAATCTTTGCTGTCTAATACTAATAATAACAACAATAATAACAAGATTTGGCCTATCTCTTCTAGTAGTAATCTATAACCACACATCCAATAAGGCTTGTGATTGGAGATTTGGAACTCAGTTTGGGCTCCAAAATCTAAACAATATCAACTGATTAATGGACTCTCTCTTCTTACTTTTTTGTTAAAGATAATACAAATTTGGGTTAATCACAATTTGTGCCTAACAATGTATGAGATAATCACATATTAGCTTTTACCATTCAAAACATCCAAAATAACATAAACCCATAAATTTAAAAGTAGAAATTTTTGTATTAATGGCACGTATAACAAAAACTCAAATTTGATATTTTTAGCATAGCTTTTATATTTTATAAAATAAAATATATAATTTAATTATTTTATCCAATATTATGAATTCAAGAAAGAGATAAATACATTTGACCGATTAAGAAGTACAAATTATCCAATACAATAATCACTTATCAAATAATGGATCGAAACAACATATTAAGTATTTAATAAGTGCTTTTATAAAGAACTCTATAGGTGAAGTACTTTTTAATAAGCCATCACAACCTCAAACGGGCGCTAAAAGGTTTATCACATTATTTGCTAACATGTGATTAACGTTTATTTCATCAATAGGAAGCCAGATTTGGGATACGGGTGTAGCTTTCCTACTAGATAACTATTTTGTTGATTATAAGCTTTCATTTCTTTGCTACAGTCGTTTCAATTGGCATTCTCAATGAAAACCCAAAATAATCCCCAAAGAATACCTACCAGCGGACCTCCATGTATTGAAATTCACTCTCCGAATCCCATGCATCCATGGTTGAGTGAAAAAGCAGTTATGATATCTATTATTATTGCTTTGATTGTTAAACCAAGAATATTGACTATCTTTCAAGACTAGGTCATGGACCATACTTATCTTATTGATTTTAACACTATTCTACTATCATAATAAGGACAACAAATAGGTATGAAACCTTAACTTGAATTGTTAACGGCATCCTCTCTACTTAGAGGAGAAAAGTCCAATTTATGTTAGATGTAGCAACTCTTCTTGTTCAACATATGTCCACTTTTAGGAATGAAGGCAAAGTGTCCATGCCAAAGTGCAGGATTTCACTTTATTGTATGATAATAGAAAGTCTTTGGTGCAACTCTTCTTTCCTATGTTCACCTCTCTACCAATGAAGGCAAGTTCCACTTCGAGTGCTAAGCATAGAAAGCTCTTACACGTGCAATAGACTCTATTAGGCTATGAATGCCTTACCTTGCTCTAGCCCAATTTTTTTTAAGTTGTAATGGAATAGACACTTTAGAATCGAGGTCTACGTAGAGTCAATGATTTTGGATTTTTCCTTGCGATAATGGTGCATGTGGTAATTAGGACTGTTAACAGAAAGTCCAGTTATGAGCTTTTATCAATCCCCTAACAATCTTTCTTCCCTTGTGTTTGAATTAAGGGGATCATGTTATGGGCGATATGTCTGTACAAATGCATAAGGTCGGAAGTAATAATAAGATTACTTGGAGTAATACAGGGCTCAAAAACACAAGGATGAGTTAATTTTCTATTTTAATTATTCTAACAAATATTGAAAGTTAAATTCAAAGGAGTTAAATTACTAATTGAGAAGTAAATAAGTAATCAAATGAAGTAAAATAGTGGTTGAGAAGACAATAGACAGGAGACTAGAACTTAGATTTTAATCTAGAATTTGACTTAATTTACATAGTTATTTTCTTAACATGCCATGAATGCATCAAATGATTGTATTTTAGATTATCTCTCGATATATTTAAAATATGCTTAATTAAATCCCACGGTCTCTCTGAAGATCGTGAATGTTCAATTAAATGCTTTAAGAACTTAAGTGATATAATTGCATCATACAAACCCTAACCAACTCTCGTGATTAGATTAAGTATGTTTATCTATTTAGTGCACAATTGTATATCATTTCTCAGTTCAATACAAACCTTAAAAGCATGTCTATGTTGATCAAGTATAAACATGTAATTAAATTAAGATAGATAAATTACAGCGACAATCAAGAATTGAACTGGGAAAATTAATCAAAATTCCTTCATAAAACCCTAACTCTAGAAACGAATTAGTTCAACATGTTTGGAAAATTAAAACCCATGAATTCAAAGAGTAAATACAAAGATAAAGAAAAAAGTAAGAAAAACTTCTCAGTTCACCTGCTTCAATCTCTTCCTTACTTGCTCCTTGATTCACTTGCGTTTTATCTTGATTTTTCAAGAAAAAGCTATAAAAAGTAGATGAACTAAACTTGCCTAATGTTTTCTAACCTAAAAATGACTTAAAATACCCCCTATTTATGGTTTGTTGAAAATGTATCCCAAATAGGATAGGATTAGGCTTTATTGGAGCTGAAAATTATGTTTTCGCGCATTTTTTTGATGAAGACCAGCCCAAAGTCCTGCGCCGGACATTAGCAAAGTTGAGATCAAACAAAATTGGCCTGATGTTCCACAGAACAACCTGCGTTGGTTATAAGGGATCCACACGTGGATCCTTATGGATCCGTTTGTGGATCCTTTATAATTCAGTACCCTCATTTTTATTTATTTATTTATTTACTTTTTGGTTCTTCTTCCTTCATTGCACCTTTGTGCGATTCATTTTGTTCTAGAACTCACGAAATCAATCCATTTTCTCTCCAACTCAACTCTCTACCAATAAAAATAACATAAGAATAAAATTGAACAGTTTTCATTCAAATTAAAGCTCAAATAGCATAGATAACTAGCAACTTATGCAAATAAATATACTACAAAATATGTCTTGTCAAACTCCCCCACACTTAACCCATGCTTGTCTCCAAGTACGAGAACGAGAATAAATTAAACTCAAACAATGGTATATTCAAGGCTATTATTGCCAAGGTAACTATTCTAAGCAAGTGTCAAGTGTCAATAGTGAAAATTAAAGAGACACTTCTCCGATTAAGTTTTAACACCATCAACCCTTTCAACTCCAACTAACATAACTAAGTGTATAAAAGTTTTTATCGAATATTTTCTCACAAATGGACCAACCATTAATCAAAATCTTAAACACATAACCACATGGATCCACAAGCTAGTATTATAATCAACATATTTTTCTTTTGTTTCCATTTTTTTCTTTGATGAAATCCTCCATACTTAACCTTTTTCACATTTTAACAAGTGGAATATATTTAATTCTCAACTGTTCAAGTTTTTTAGCACAAATTTCTACATCTCCCAAATAAAGACGCCTGATTACTCAGCTTTTCACCGCTCAAGAATCACATACTCATTAGCTATCATCACTATTTAACGCAAAAGTTCACATTTCCTCAATGCAGACCCCGGCTACCAGGTAATGATAACCAATGGAGTAAAGTCAAATCAATAAACACCTAAGCACAAATTCCATCATATCCTACTAATATGGAGAATTAAGACTAATAATTAGGCCAAATTCACAAGAAAAATGCTAAAAAAATATTTATAATACCTAGAAAAGTTAGTCAGAACTTTAAAAAGTTTCAAAATACTAAATATTCACCAAAGAAATGCTCTAAAACAACACCATTCAACATATTATTTGACACATTCATATGTATATAGCCTTAACAATAATAAAACTTGAAATATAAACTATTGCATAGTAGGGATGAATAATAAGAACAAAAATTTTGAAAAATTTTGGCAAAAAATTTTTCATTTCACCCATTTACCTCTCCCCGACACTAAAGACAACATTATCCTTAATGTTGGGGGAAAAAATAAAGGAAAGCTAGCATGAAAAGGGGTGAAGATGAAATTCCCTTGACAACAAATGAATACCAATGATCAAGAGAGGTGAGAGAAATGTCACCAATAGCCATAGTTAGGCACGCGGTGAAATCATCATATGAGCACTATAAATAGGGATTAAACACCATCAAATAACCCAAACTAGAAAGCAATAAACTCCTAAAGTGAATAAATACCACTACTAATTTCAAAAAAGAAAATCAAGGAAGAGTAAATAATTGAAAAGAACGTTGGATTGCCTCTCGAAAAGCATTAAATATAATGTTTCAACTAGACAGGGCCATATATGGTTATAGCGGGTAATATGGTAAAGATGATCTCACTTCATCCATCGCATGTGCCTAAAATTTCTCACAATCTTTTCCATCAACCCGCAACTCTCTGACTACCCAAAAGGAAAATTGACGATTATCTATCGGGAGCCTTAATTTCAAGTCCTACTCTATGACATATTTCTCATCATGCAAAGTGTCATTAACATCAAGATAATGACAAGACTCAAAAGAAGGATATTTACGGGTTTAAAAATATTAAATTCTTCCTTTTCCTTACCAACCCTTAAATTTAACTTTCCTTCTAATAAATCAATATTTCCTTCTCCCATAGTTAAAGAACCCTCCACTAAGAATAATAGGCATACTAAGATCTTCAACCATTTCAAAAACAAGAAAATCAGCAGGAAAATAAAATTTACCAACTTTAACCAACAGAAATTCTATACTACCAATAGGATAACACACTGAACAATTAGCTAATTCTCGAATTACTTGGTAGGTACAAGGTTGGTAAACTTTAATTTTCTAAAAAAGGATAAAGGCATTAGATTAACACCAGACCTAAGATTATATAAACATTTATCAATGAAAGTATTTTGACAAGGTATAGTAAAATTCTCTGGATCCTTCATTTTGATTGGAAAATGATTTTGCAAGACCTCACTATAATCTTCAGTAAGTGATACCCTCACAAAGTCCTCTAATGTCTTGTTATTTGACACTATTTCTTTCAAGAACTTTGTATAAGCGGGTATATTGGAAAGAACTTTAGAAAATGGCATGTTCACTTGGAGTTTTTTGAGGATCCTCACAAATTTCTCATAATGCTTAATAGTTGTATTTTTCTTGAGCCTTTAAAGGAATGGCATAGGCGGTACATAAACTTTTACTTCAAGCATCTTCATACGCTAATTGTCCTCTTGAATCCTTCTACTTGAGCCATTCACTGCATCTCCACTATCTGCACCTTTATCCTTTATTTTACTCTCTTCCTGCTTTTCACTAGATTTATCCTTGGATTTAATAATGAGATCATCCAACACTTTGCTTGAAGAAGAGTCACTACCATTGCACTTTTCTTAGGGTTCACTTCAATATTGTTGGGCAATCTTCCTTGTCCTTTCTTTGTGACTATCTTTTCCAACTAACCAACTCGTCTCTCAATATTTTGAATTGATGCCTATTGAGATTGGGCAAATTGATTGAATTTGTCCATCATGTGGTCCACCTTTTGCACATATTACATTGTCATTTCTTCAAGGTTAGATATCTTCTCTTGCACAGGTTGGGAAGGAAATTGAGAGGTCTACTTTTGACTTTGGAACCCAAGTGGTCCCATAGTTCTAACCCCTTGATTTCTTCATGAGAGATTAGGATGGTTTCTTCATCCCTCATTATACATATTGAAAAAAAGGGTCATTTCTTGGTTGAAATTTCTGCGTACCATATGTTCCAGTAAAATTGACATCTTCTACTATGGTGTGAGGCTCTCTGTTATAGCAACCTACAGTTGTATGCCCATACATATGACAATATGAACATGGTTCTTGAGATTGAGTTACCATGTTTAAGAGTAGTTGCATATGATGATTCAATTAACAACCTATGACCCCAAATCCCATGACACATTCACTTCATGTACTCCTACTCTTTCATCTCAGATAGCTTTTTGCTGAGAATTACTAGTCAACAATTCATAGTTCATACAGAGCAACTAAATCCTTTAGGGTTTCATTACCAATGTATCCTAGTGAAGTCATGATTTTGCATGATCTTTGAGACAATAGGGAAAGCACCTCATTCTTAGATTATCCTCTTAAACACCACTCAAATGAAAAGTTTGCACCACAGAAAAGAACTTCTGAATAAAAGAAAGCGGATCTTCATCAGTCAAGCCATGGAAAGCAAGCGGCATATTGTAGTGAATTATTTACAATTCGTAATTCCTAACCCATCACTTGGGCGAATACAATGGGGAGGAGGTTACAATTACAAGATATTGGATGTCCTTGAGACGAAGTCCAGTAAGTGGTTGAACTACTTGCTATTGATTATTGCCATTGTTTCTGTTCTCTTTAGCCATCTCCAATTCGTCTGAACCCTCTGATCCAGTCAATTCTGTTGCACTGTGAATTCCTAGTGATGATTGTTGCAATGCTTGTTTTTGCAAACGAGCTTTTTTCCCCAAAAATTTTGCAGTTTTTTCAATTTTAAGATCAAACAATAAGTCTCTTTATTGTGAAGATTGGGTCATACACTAGGTACCTAACAAGAAAATCAAAGGTAAAAGTGAAGACCTAGAAGTAGAATAAACAAAACAAAAATAAAATAATTAAAGTAGAAAAATTAGGTATCATCCCTAGTAACGGTGCCAAAAACTTGATCAATAAATTCCTCTATGTGCACAAGGTCAATTGTAGTAATAAAATCACCTGAAGTTATCTAAAGGTTGAGTCCATAAGGACGAGTTAATCTTCTATTTTAATTATTCTACCAAATTCTAGAAGTTAAATTCAAAAGAGTTAAGTTGCCAATTGAGAAGTAAATAAGTAATCAAATCGAGTAAAATATCGGTTGAGAAGACAATAGACAAGACAATGGGCCTTAGATTTTAATCTAGAATTTGAATTAATTTACCCAATTATTTTCTTAACATGCTACTAATGCATCACACGATTGTATTTTAAATTATCTTTCTATATATCTAAAGTATGCTTAATTAAATCATTTATCTCTCTTTCGAGATTGCAAGTATTCAATTAAACCTTTTAAGAAATTAGTTAATATAATTGTATCATACATACCCTAACCTATCTCATGATTAGACTAAGTATGTTTATTTATCTAGTGTATAGCTGTATATCGCTTCTCAGTTCAATACAAATCCTAAGAATATGTCTATATTGATCAAGTATAAACATATAATTAAATCAAGATAGATAAATCACAGTGACAATCAAGAATTGGACTGGAAAAATTAATCAAAATTCCTTCATAAAATCCTAATCCTAGAAATGAATTAGTTCAATATGTTTGGAAAATTAAAACCCACAAATTCAAAGAGTAAATACAAAGATAAAGAAAAGAGTAAGAAAAACTTCTTAGTTCGTCTGTTTCAATCTCTTCCTTTCTTGCTCCTTGATTCTCTTGCATTTTATCTTGATTTCTCAAGAAAAAACTATAAAAAGTAGATGAACTAAACTTGTCTAATGTTTTTCTAACCTAAAAATGACCTAGAATACCCCTGTTTTTCGTTTCTCGAAGATATATCGTAAACGGGATAGGATTAGGTTTTATTGGAGTTGAAAAATCATGTATTTGTGTATTTTTTGAATGAAGACTAGAATGAAGACTGGCCCAATGACCAGTTCAAAGTCTGGCACCGGACATTGGTGAAGCTAAAATTAGAACAATGCCAACCTAAAGTCTAGTGGAACGACCGATTGCGGTTGTCAGGGATCTTTGCGTGGATCTTTGTGGATCCATCTGTATATCATAAGAAGTATAAAAAGGGGAGTTGGTTGATATGAGTGCAATAGTGATGGTCCCGTATGGGCACCATCAGTAGGTGGTTAATTATGTAAATTCACTTTTATGTTTTGGTGTTGGACAGATTGATTTGCTTAACATATACGATGGTGTTGTTAGCTTACGTGGAAGGAATTGGAAGCTTCTGAAGTTGCATGTCTTGCATGTCTCTGTTAAAAATGGTGCAAATGTCGACTAACGAGTGTTCAAGATGCAAATATGCTTTAGACATTCTTCAGTTCATATAAAGTGCAAAATTGTTCTCTTTTGCAATCTTCTTGCTTAGTTCTTTTGTCGGAGCTTTGAAACTGCCGGTGAGTTTCTTCTTATTCCTTTTTGTCATGATTCCATCTCTTTTGTTGCATGCATGAAGTTTTCGCAGTTCATATATAAAGTACAAAATTGGTCTGTTTTGTAGTCTTCTTGCTCATTTCTTTTGTCGCAGCTTTCAAACTAGCCATAAGTTCCTTTTTATTCCTTTTTGTTACGATTCCGTCTTTTTTGTTGCATGCATAAAGCTATTTTCATGTTAAATGTCTCTCTCATGCATTATATAGTAGCAGCTGTGGTGTATGAGTTTATGATATTTTATGGATTAGATTATAATTATGGTATATGAGTTCAGTTCGAGGTTAGATGATTATGGATAAGTAGTTGGTAGCTTTAACTTACAGAATTGTTATGCATTTTGTGCTGCATGTGCGGATTCTGTATATGTATAAGTCAAAATGAAAGTGCAGAAACATTCAAAGTCTGCAAATAAGTTCAAGTGTATACGTATTGTACTCTAGAAGTTTGATTCTTATGTGGTCTGGAAGTTTGATTCCTATAAAATGAGCTGCTCATCTCTCGTTTCTATGTTTTTTTATGCATATATCAAATTGCAGGTAGTAGTTTAAGTCTGGTTCTAGTGCAAATTGTTCAGTGATCATTATCAATGGCTGATCGGTTTGTTTTACTTTGTTATCTGAGTTCTTACGTTTGATATATTAAAGCTTTTGACTGATGTCTTTGGTTATGATCAGTTTTGATTATTTCTACCTCTATGCTTATTTGTATGGTTAATTTTACATTTTCTTAGACTGGAGCTGAGTAAGTTTCCTGCATAAGTGTACTTATGATTATTGCTTAATAAATAAACAATGCCACCAAAAAGAAAATATGCTACTCTTCAAGAATAATACCAGGAAAGAAATAGACGACGGCGAGAGCGTCGAGCTATTGCTAGATCAGAAGCGGTTGGGGATTCTAGCAGAGGGACTTGTACTGTAGCATTAACGGCAGTACAAATTTCTTCTCAGTATATTGAATCAGCATCTGGTGTTCCAGAACAACCAGGAAAACGTAATCAGCAAAAAAGAAGAAAACGTGATTCTTCAAGTTCAAAAGCTACTATGATTAATCTAGATCAGAATTCTAGTACTATTTTGACCTCTACAAAGTCAGAATCAATGCTTGTTGAATACATTGAATCAGCATCTGGTATTCTACAAGAAGCAGGAAAATGTAATCAGAAAAAAGGAACAAAAGCTGATCTTTCAAATTCAAAGCGTGATATAATTGGTCTGGATCAAAATTTTGGCAATATCTTCACCTCTGGCAAGTTAGAATCATTCCTAGGTACATAGAATTCTCAAACAGCAAATGTTATTCACAGCTCCGCTATTGACATTCCTTCAACCAGTATAAGGATAAACAATGATAGTTATCAAATTGCTTCAACCAGTAGACCAATAAACAATGGCAGTCTTGGATCTCAAAAACGTGCTCGGTGATCTCAACAACGTCGTCAAAGACAAGAAAGAGATATTCTGCAAGACATTGCTACTGAAGCAATGATATTACCAGAAGCTCCTTCTTGTAAACTCTGTGGAGTAAAAAATTTTCACTTAGAGCCTCCTGGTTTTTGTTGTTCATCAGGTGAAATTCGACTCCTTGAAACTAAAATGCCTCGAGAATTGATGTTACTATATCTCGGTGACAATGATGAGGCTGCAGACTTTCGCAATTGTGTACGAAGCTATGACAATATGTTTGCTTTTACTTCAATAGGAATGCACTGTGACAAGGAATTAGGAAAAAAGTACAATGGTATCTATACCTTTCGAGTGCAAGGTCAGATGTATCATTTTATAAATCCATTAGTTCCTGCTGATGGTAAAAAGCCAGTGAATTTGCAATTGTATTTCTATGATACAGAGCATGAAGTAGAAAATCGTCTTTCCATATCAAGCAAGTTCAGAGAAAATTTGATAGCAATGTTGGCTGATCTATTGAAAGTAAATCCATACTCATCATTTTTTCGTGGATTACAAAACTTGCCTGATCTAGATGAATACAGAATAATGCTGCAATCAAATCTAACAGTTGATCAGCACGTTTACAACAAGCCAACAGTCTCACAGGTTGGTGCTCTTTGGACAGAATCACAGACCTCTGATCAAACTAATAGCAAACACATTCAAGTGTATTCAAAAAGTGGGAATGCTCAGATTGTGAAGCACTATTATAACTGCTATGATCCAATGCAATATCCACTTATATTCCCTAATGGAGAACCAGGACGGCATCCAGGAATAGAAAAACTGTCAAGTGCACAAAATAATACTACTTCAAGTAGAACCTGTCCAGGAGAAAGAACCATTCCAGTAGATATGTTCATGACTGCAGAAGATGTTATACATGCTCAAAACCAAGGTATGATTAATCACATTCATTAACAATTTCTATTCAAAATTAATTTGCATAGCTATAGTCATTACATATTGTGCTTAATTACTCACCTTTCTACAAACAGTTGTAGCAAAGCAGAGCCAAAAGCGAAAATATGTATCTTGCAGAGAATATTATTGCTACAAACTGCAGATTAGACCTGAAGACAAATCAATGCTCTTACATATTGGAAAGCTACTCCAACAGTATGTAGTTGACATGTACGTGAAGATTGAAACATCACGGCTTGATTTTTTCAAGAATGATTAGTACCAGAATCGTCTTAGGACAGAGTTATATCAAGGTCTTCTTGATAGCATGTCAAGTGGAGAAATCAATGGCTCAAATGTTGGTAAAAGATTCATATTGCCTCGTAGCTTTATTGGTGGTCCACGAGACATGAAGCGTCGTTATTTAGATGCAATGACTTTGGTTCAGCGGTATGGCAAACCAGATATTTTTTTAACAATGACTTGCAACAAAAATTGGCCAGAAATCAAGAACCTTTTGTTGCTAACAGAGAAGACAGAGAATAGGCCTGATCTAGTATCCCGAGTTTTTCGAGCTAAGTTGCAAATGTTAAAGAATGAACTTTTCAAAAAACATATTTTTGGCAAAGTTGCAGCTTACACATATGTTATTGAGTTTCAAAAAACGTGGTCTTCCTTATGCACATTTTCTTATCATTCTAAAGCATTGCTCTAAGTTACTGACTCCTGATATTCAATGAAGCATATGTTATTAAGTTACGATCGCATTGTTTCTGCTGAGCTACCTGATATTCATACATACAAGCATCTGCACTCTTTAGTGGCACAACATATGATACACGGACCTTGTGGACAAATAAATCCAAATTGTGCTTGTATGCAGAAAACTGAAATTTGCAAGGATAAGTATCCAAAATAATTTGCTGAATCAACAAGACATGGTCAGAACTCTTATCCAATCTATCGACGAACTGATAACAAAAGGACTGTCAAGGTTCGAGGACATCATTTGGACAATCAGTGGGTAGTTCCTTACAATGCATATCTTTTGTCCAGATTTGACTGCCACATGAACGTAGAGATATGTTCTACTATACAAGCAGTTAAGTATATTTATAAATACATCTATAAGGGTCATGACAAGATACTATATCAGCTGAGCAATGGAGAAGCAAATCAAATGCTTGATGAAATCAAGAACTTTCAATCGGCCAGATGGATTTCAGCACCAGAAGCTATGTGGAGAATATATAGTTTTGATCTTAATGAAATGCATCCCTCTGTAATGACTCTACCAGTGCATCTGGAAAATCAACAACAAGTCACTTTTCCAGATCAACAATCTGTTGATGATATTCTAAAGAATGCACATTTGAAAAAAATTATACTCACAGAATTCTTTCAGATGAATAAGTATGACCATGTTGCAAAAAATTTGAATTGTCTATATACAGATTTTCCTCAATATTTTGTATGGGATGCTAAGTCAAGATATTGGTCATTGCGACAGCAAAGAGATGTAATTGGAAGAATTGCTGGAGTTCATCCTTCTGAAGGTGAAAGGTACTATTTAAGATTCTTATTAAAGTATGTTAAAAAGCCAACATCATTCCATGATCTAAAACTAATTAATGGTAAAATTGCTACATCCTTCAGAGAAGCAGCAGAATTCTTAGGTCTATTACAGGCTGATAATAGTGCAGAGATTTGTTTAGCAGAGGCTGTCCTATATCAAATGCCATCTTCACTTCGTCATCTGTTTGCTACAATCTTAGTCTACTGCAATCCTCCAAACTGCAAAGAGTTGTGGCTAAAGTTTAAGCCTTTTCTTTTTGAAGACATTCAACAGAATAAAACATTATCTGCAGAAGTAGTCGATGCCACAGTATTGCAGATTATAGATATGCATTTGAGAGCAATGGGGAAACAAATCACACACTATGGTTTTCAACTATTACCAAATGTACTACTGCAAAATCACATGGACGCAAAAGAACTTCAAGCAGAAAAAAATATCATCACTCCTGAAGAAGATTTACTCTCAGTATGTCAACTAAATGAAGAGTAGAAAGTTGCTTTCGATAAAGTACTATATTGTGTCAACAACAACATATCAAAAGCATTTTTCATTGACGGACCAGGAGGAACTGGAAAAACTTACCTCTATAAAGCTCTGCTTGCAACTATAAGATCACAAAGCTACCTAGCACTTGCTACTGCAATATCAGGTGTAGCAGCATCCATTCTTCATGGAGGTCGAACTGCACACTCAAGATTCAAAATTCCCATCAATAATGACGAAAATAAGTGCTGCAACATCAGCAAGCAAAATGTCTTAACTCAACTGATCAGATATGCTAAACTCATTATATGGGATGAAGCTACTATGACTAAAAGAAAATCAATTGAATCTCTTGACAAGATGTTACAAGACATAACCGATAACAGCCATTTATTTGGTGGAAAAGTCATTGTCTTTGGTGGTGACTTTCGTCAAACCTTACCAGTAATCACACATGGTACCAAGGAAGATATCATAGATACCAGTCTTGTCATGTCACCATTGTGGAACAAATTCGAAAAGATCATTTTAACAGTCAATATGAGAGCAAGACTTGATCCAGATTTCTCAACATTCTTGATGAGAATTGGAGATGGAATACAGCAAACTACTGATCAAGATGAAGTTCAGATACCACAATCAATCAACATTCCTTTTCAAGATGATGAAACTTCCATGAATGCTCTGATTGATACTGTGTTCCCAAATATGGAGTACATTACTTCAACATCATCGTCTATCATCAATCGAGCAATATTAATGACAAGAAATGACTTTGTTCACCAAATTAATCATAAACTGATAATGAAATTTCCAAGAGCAGAGAGGACCTACTTCAGCAATAATGAACCATTGGACTCTTCAGTACAATTGCAAGATCAAGACCTATTGCATTCTCTTACACCTAAGGGCCTTCCTTTGCATGAGCTAACACCCAAAAAGAACTGTCTAGTGATGCTTCTCAGGAACATCAATCCAAGTGAGGATCTATCAAACGATACACACCTAATCTGTAAGGAATTTTCGAATAACATAATTCAAGCACAGATAGCATTTGGCTCTTTTGCAGGAAAAATTGTTTTCATTCCAAGGATACCATTACAAACTTCTGATGATGAATTGTCTTCAGTACAGTTCAAGAGAACTCAATTTCCACTACACTTGTGTTTCGCAATGATCATTAATAAAGCTCAAGGACAAACGCTTGATTATGTTGGACTTTACCTCAAAGAACCAGTTTTTTCCCATGGACAACTTTATGTTGCTTTGTCAAGAGCACGGACAGCTACTAACATTAAAGTTCTGATACAGCCACCACACGGACAAAGAAAAAGCACCAATTTTACACGAAATGTTGTCTATCAAGAAGTGCTTTCAGCAGTAGCTAATAGCTAACTCTTACCTCCTCACATTTTCTCTATTATTTTGTTTATGTTTTCTACCATTGCTTAACATTTTGGTTCTTTTCATAAATCTGCTTTAGTTCTATATTGATTCTTTGACCAGCTCTTTCTGCAGCACTATACCATTAACACTGTATATACTTATCTCTATGTCCAAATATTGGCTAATATTGCAGTGAAATAGAAGAACTGTGCATTCCCATTACTGAAATAGCACAAGGAAAAGAAAACTGGATTGCAAAAGCTACTCTCATTGAGAAAACAGCCCCTCGTATCAGTAAAGATGGAAGCACTACATTCCAGAAATATCTGTTCCTTGATAAGGAGATAAATTTATTCATATAAGAAGTACATAACGAAAATGTTCTAGAAAATATAAGTAAAAACTCTTCATTATCTTTCATTCTTTGTTACTGCAAAATACAGAAAAGTACAATCCAAACTGTCCCATACATAAGGGATATACAAGCTCTAGATGAAGCACTTCTCCTGTACTCTACATACTACATTGGCAAAGCAAAGGTGGAGCCTATAACAATAGAAAATTTTAGATACTGCACTTTACCTTTTCAACTAACCTTGACCAGAAGTACATTCATCAAAGAAGCAAATCAAGAAAACCAGTATCCAACTAATCAGTGCTACAATTTTACATCATTCAGAGACTTCTATAAATACATGGATACAAATACAAATCCGATAAGTACTACTTCACTTTAATGATTTTCATTACATTGTGACTACAATGATTCTTACATATCAATACTAATACTTAATCCTCTTGTCTCAGCTCTGCTATGCACTGTCATTGGAGTTCTTCCCCGACGCTTCATTGCACGACAAAGAGGCGATTGTCCAATTCAAGAATTCATGATCCTAAATCAAGAGTAAGTATAAAAACAATGCAAATTAATAAAGTACAATACAACACAATATTCATATTAACCATTGATAATTGATACAGGCAAAGACCAATGATACTTACAATGTGGCCAGAATTCATTGATATTGAAGCAGAGCACCTTCTGAGGATCTTAAATCAATCCCCGACATTGATTATAACAAGGGCCAAAGTGACTTCAGTAAATGGTATGTTAATCTTACCCTAATTCATATAAAGTTACAAAAGTAAAGTATATCCTCTACTTTCCAAAATATAATACTAACATTTCAAATAATCATATACCAGTCTTATCTGTCGAGACACAAACAATGAGTACTATCTTGTTTGATCCACAAATCCCTCAAGCACTGGAACTCAAAAGTTGGTAAGTTTACAAAGTCAATACTTATTTGTTTGTTAGACACATTATTACCAAAATCTGACACCATCCTATACAATATAACAGGACCAAAGCAAATAGACCTTATATTGAACAAGTTTTAGCATAAAAACTTTATGATGCAGCTCATCAAACAGTCCAACCTCCTCCTGAAGAGCATATGCACGACATCAGCTATGCACTGAATACTCCTTATCTGGTACAACTACTGCATATATCAGTACAGAATACAATATATTCAATAACAAATGCCATCACAACAAAATCTAATATTTTACCACAAGAAATCTTATAGGCAAAGCCATTCTGGATCAAGGCCAAAGCAAAGATAGTTTAGCCTCAACATCGACTCTACATCCTCACCGGTCCAACTTCCAATTGCAAAAAACAAACTGGAGCTCAAGCAAATTTCAATTTCTTATGCCGTCATTGCAACATGACATTTGCAAAACCACTACCACGGTAAATTCAGAAACATATTCACGCACTAAAATTCATAATATTGTCCTGATCATAACATAACAAAACCATAACACTTAATGCAGGCTCAAGTTCTTAGTGCAACTGTCTGATGCTACTGGAACAATTACTGCACAAATTGAAGATCAGCATGCTCAATACATTCACAACATCTCTGCTGAAGACATACTCTACATGGCACAAAAGGTAATTTTCAACATTGACAATATTACCTTTTATAGAATACATATTTATTCAGAATACTCATATATCAAACCAAACACATACTCATTCATAAACCAATGTCCACAGAACCAACTTCCAGACATTGCAGACATCAATATCAAGCTCCATATGAGCACATTTCATTTTCAAGTCAGGAAATTCACCCATCCTCTACGCAACACAATTGTAGCAAAATACAACATTCTCGCTTGCCTGCCAATTGAAGATCCTTCACAGACACCCACATCAGCAACCAATGAAGCCTCATTATCAAACCTACCTGATCAACAAATAGCAACTGAAGATTCAACCAAAGACACAACCAATCCAACCATCGCACAAGCTGCAGCAACTAAGAAAAGAGATCCACCAGCAACAATCACTGATCAGCCAAAGCACCAAAAAACCGACTAAAACCATCCACCGTCCCTATATTTTGCATTAGCTTTTGAGATCAGTTTTGTACCATAAAGTCACCTATTTTTGCCAATGGCCAACTTCTGCTAATGTACATACCAGCTTTTGCTACTTTTATCTACAGTTCTTTATGTAAACTTTCTACGCTATAATGAACACCTTTTGCTAATGTACAAACTATTAAAATGCAATGTATGTACATATATTATGAACCACCGCCTTCTCATTGCCAAATTGACACACTTCTACTCTTAATTCCACAAACAACACTAACAATAAAACCACAAATTGGGCACCCTCATGCATAGCATGAGGCACAAATAAACTAGTCCTTTATAATTTAGAAGTCATCATTTGTTTTTGTGTCTTCTTCTGTCATTGCTCCTTTGCGTGATCTGTTTTGTCCTAGAACTCCCGAAATCGGTCCATTTTCTCTCCAATTCAACTCTCTACCTATAAAAACAATATAAGAATAAATTGAGTAGTTTTCATTCAAATTAAAGCTCAAATGACATAGATAAATAGCAACTTATAGAAATAAATGTACTACAAATTATGTATTATCAAGCATCTTTTTTAACTACTACCTAATTCCCCACATGCTTAAGAACCAAGAGTGGTAGCAATCATTGGCCACTTGGCTGGGGTGAAAAGGCCACTACTTCTTCATTCATGATATTTGAGGCATATTGGTGGTTTATTTTCATAAAGGATTTAATTTTATCATAACTTTTTTACGACAAACAACTAAGCAACTAATCACACAAACAGCATAGTTTGGGGCTTCTCTATAGAAGATTGAATAGGAATGAAGAGCTGCCTTTCAGAACTATCTTTCAAAGAGCAATCTTAAGTGAGCATATAGAGTGTAGGAACCCAAAGAATAAAGAATATTCAGTCCCTTTTAATCAACTAGGAGCCAGGAAAGATTATCCAAACCATCTATAGGTCAACAAAAAGGATTATGACCCTTCCGTACTTCTTAAAGTACGGTAGCTCCTTTACTTTACAACCCGACTTAATAGTGCTAATTGATGTAAGGAAACAATCATGCCTCAACAAAAGAAGTGCTCCTTGAATTGAATATTTCTTTCCTATATTTCAAATACTATATATAGTACCAAATAAATTATTAGTATAACATGAAAAGACGTGGGACTCGTTGGGTTGGACATTGTCAACATCTTCATCATAAATGCAAGGAAGATGCATAGTTGATATATGTATGCTTTTGTGGGAGTCTAACTCAGCACAAAAGTGTGTTGTTTTACCGAGCGATGAACTAAGAAGTAGCAAATCCTTCCTTCAAGAAAAAGGCATTTCAAGATTAGCCTTCTTCTTTCTTACTTGTCTAATAAAGCCATAACCATCCTTAGATAAAGCCATCTTTTTTTCTAGGTATTACTAGTTAGGGATGCATACTGGAGAGAAGAGAAAGAGGTAAGAACCTCTCTAATAGCTACATTTCAAGTCAATCAAGAAACATAGCAGCCATTCACAACAAGCAAGAGATGTCGTGCACTGTGGAAGGTCATAGAGAATTTATCTATATGATTTCAAATGTTAACAATAACTAAATATCATTTTTTTAGCAACAATAACTAAATATCATTGCTCTCTCCAATTGAATTTGCATTCTCTACCTTAGATTATCACTTCTTGTCATAATTAGTGTATCGGGAACTTTGTTTAGATGATTTCTTACCTTTTCATCAATAATTTAGCACAAGTCAAACCCAAGTAGGGTATGTTCAATTTTCCTCTGATTAATCTTGGCTTTTCTTGACCCACCTTTAGATAGATAACCCATTTGCTAGGCCCCATGGTTATGTAAAAGCATACAGGGTAAACTTGGTATTTACAAGCACCAATGGATGAGAACATGTTTATTTTTTTTCCTTCTTTTTTCTTAAGAATGATTTCACTTACATGCTTTTTCAATATGTCATGCTCCAAATCTGCACATATCACATTGTGCATTTTACAAATAAAATCTCTCAAACATAGAAGGAATCATGCTTTAATTAAATTAACATTAAAATTTGCATAAAAGTTATACTTCGTAAATAATCGTCCATGAAGAAATTATCTATCTAGAAGAAGCATAAGCATTAAATCCTAGTGACATAACAAGCCACTTATTACATCAATAATGAAGTATAAACTCTAATCTAAAGGACCATATCAATTTTTTTATTGTCTCTATGACTATGCATCTCCATTACTCTTCACTTGAACGTTCCTCAACTAACTTGCATTCATCTAAGTCTGCAGCAACAATAATAAATATAGGATGACCAAACTCAATCGCTAAACAAGTATCTCTGACCGCTTTTATAGATCACATGAGTTATGTATATAATCCATTTTTTTTATTAAACATTGGCATACAACACGTGGTTCATGCATATCATGTACACACTTTAAATTAAGTAGCGTTTAATTTTGTGAGTGACATAAAACTTGAACTTTATGTCATACTTGGTAACATAAGAATTTTAAATTTAACTTTAACTGTCGTCCTCATAGTTCAAGTATGTGAATCATAATTCTTGTTGGAATACTAGGTACTCAGCTTAATGAATAGGCCTCACTGGTAGGGTTGTCTAGGGAAGGCTATTCTCACAAGGTCTTATCATCATCTTTCATAACTTTAGGTGAACTATAGTTTGCCAACTTGGAATGAATACAATTGAGTTTATTTAGAATCATACATAATATGCAAAGCACACATAGCATGCATATAAATTTTGTTATAAAGCATTTCATTCATTTTATTTTTCATGTAATTGAAAGCATTGCATAACATCATACACATATGGTCCCATTTTATATCAATAATTTTAGTTGAACAGTTCTTGCACAAAAGCATCATTCTTTGCCAATGTATGTCATTCAAAATCATTTAGAAAAACGAAAGTAGCAAGAGCTTCTCACCATATTTGCTTGACTCATTGCTTAAACTTGAGTCTTTAATTATTGCCAATAAGTCAACATAAGTCTACACACATATGCATTCTTAGAGATCATCGTTGGCAATGCTTATAACTTTAATTTAGGTTCCTAAGATGGTTCCTATATTGTTGCCACACTACCATGTTTGCTTTTGTATTTAGAGAAAATTCAAAACTTTACTTAACTTAAAAGATTCTTGCTTTATTTTAATTCAAGATCATGATAAATCAGGAATTTAGTTTGAGTTAATCCTACATTGAGTTCAAAGCTTCCCCTATGAGTTTCACATGATTCTCAAATGCTTTTCAAAGTTTTAAAATTTAAAGCTTAACTCTAAAGTGTTCTCTATGACTTGTTCTTTAATAATTTCATCCCACATGAAGTAACCCCATTCCCTTCTTCACAAATTTCTTGAAACTTTATCATTAATATATACTGAATTTTCTATTCTTGTTTCCGCAATTTTACCCAAACCAAAAAAAAAAGGAAAAACGAGGAAGGGGGGAAATTTGGAAAATGGGAATAGGAAAAATTGAGTTTCATTAAGGAATAACTTTTAGGTAATTTAATTTTGGGGTTTGTATTACTATTGACCAATTAAAATAGGCAATCAATTTATCACTAAATGACTAAATTGCTCTCATAACACAATGTGCATTTTTTGGAATTGCAACGTGCATCTTAATGAAAAAAATGTGCACCTTGGAGAATACATATATACATTCAAATGTGCACATATGCGTATGTGCAAATTCGAGTACTAATATGTGTACTACATCAAAATGTGCGCAATTAGATCAAGACATGTGCACATATTTCTACTTATTTGTGCTCGTATGATCCTATGTGTACACAAGTATTAATATGTGCACTAAAGGTAATTTCATAGTTTTACTTACAAAATAATTTTTTTTGCTATTTATGAACAATAACCCATATCTCAAAAGCCAAAACTAGGGGTGGCAATTGGGTCGAGTTCGAGTTGGCGGGTCGGATTGAGGTTCAAGTATAACAAAAATCCCGTTGACCCGAACTTGACCCGCCAACTCGAAACGGGTCAGGATACCTGACATGAACTCGAAAATTTCGGGTTGGCAGGTCGACCCGAAATGACTCAAAACTTAATTTTAATTTATTAATTTATCACTGTAATTTCTAATAAAATCAATTTCTCATAAAATTAATTACATCATCAAGTAATAAAAATTTAAATAAATAATTTCAAACCAAATCTAAATTAAATTAAACACCGTAAAAGTGTTTTATCCCAAACCAAATATAAAATAAATTAAAACGGCATAAAAGTAAAAAATAATATAATATATTATTTGTCAAAATATAATGATTTTAACTTCACACAAGTTAAATAAATTCATTTAGGATTAAATAATTAATGCCTTTGAAAAAAAGAATGATTTAGTTTAGTTAGATAAAATAATTTTTATGTTTATTAAATTACTTTTAATTCGTAAACGGGTCATATCAGGTCACCACGGGTTGACCCGAAATCGACATGTTTTATTTTCGGGTTCGACCCAATTCTGACCCGAACCCCCGAAATCTCAACCCAAACCCATTAATTTCGTGTTAGATTCGTGTGGTGTTTTCGGGTCGTGTCAGAAATTGCCACCCCTAGCCAAAACCAAATTAAGTAGAAGTTGAACCCTCTTATCCATTTTTCCCATTATTTATTTTTTCATTTTAAATATTCTCAGAAAAAAAAAGAGCCCAAACTCTGAAATGTGAAGAATTGCCGCCCCCACTTCGGTGGCTTATGTTTTCCTGTCTCCTCTCCCAAAATTTCTCCTTCTTCCTCTTCCAGACACTCCGCCGCCGGTCCTTCCACCACCCACCTCTCTTCCTGGCCGTCCCTTCTACTTCCGGCAACTGCCACTCCAACCGCTGCAGCTCCCGTTCTACAGAACAAGTAAGAACTACTAATTCAATTTTTTTTCTTGATTGATTTTCTAGTTGTATACATTTAGTCAATCCATTGATTCTTATTTCTGGGATATTAGTAGAGTTTTGAGAGAATAATTTAGAATTCATAAACCCTCAAAGAATCCTATGGTGCCCTTTCTCTGAAGCTATTTTATTTCTTGTAGAAAGCACCATGAATGCCCCTTCTCCTGCTCATGATGAGGATCCAGTAGAAGATGAAGAACAACTTTTTCTTGATGAAAATGATATTATCCAGGAAATCCCTGTTGATGAAGAAGGTCATTTTTTTATTTCACTGTTTAAATTGATAAAGTACGAGTATAATCATCCAGTGTTTGATGTCTTAGTTCATGCTCATTTGGTTTTTATGTAATAGATTGGTTTTATGTTACTCGAACTCTGTAAAGTGTCTAATTAGTCAATTGCCTGAAAACAGGATTTGGGGACATTTCTAAGGCTGGATATGGGTTGTCCAAGAGAATAGTATAGGCTACAATCATTTAGCAGACAAACAACAGTAGTTTGATCAGTATATAGGACCAGTATGCAGATGATTATAAACACCTGAGTTCGGCTTTTGATTCTAAAAAAGCTGTTATCTTCAATTCACGATTGCTTTTCAAAATCTAGTTTTAGCAGCCAAAAAGCTGAAAATCAGAAGCAGCAAAATAGGTGATTTTAGCTTCTGCTTCTAATTAGAAAATCAGAAGCAATTGAGAACATGCCAATAATAGCTAGTAGCCAAACATTGAAGAACTTGTGTGATTCCAGTGACATTGAATGCTTGCAAGCATTTAGAAGAACTTATCTTTTTCTCCTCAATTATCATGCTGGGGGGAAAATAGACCCTTGCAGCAAGGCATCCTCAGAAAGTGAAAGCACGCAATGTATATTGACTGTGTCAAGTAGGTATTAGGTATCAGTACCAGCGTTGTGAAGTCTCGATGCAGGTAGTGGGGTATTGAAGAGTCTGAGTAACATATGATTGACTTGTTCATTCTGTTTAGAACTTGTACACAGGAGAAAAGTGTATATGAATCTCGTTTTTTTCCCTTTGACTTGGTGCAGAGCTTCCAGACATGGATAATGATGAAGGTTCTGATGCTGAGCCCCGTGGTAAAAATTCTTTTAGACTTTCTCTTGATACATGGCTACTCTTGTTATTATACTAGAACTTTTGTTTTGATACACAATATTTATCTCCTCATTTAGTTGTTGGTCAATGCAATTGTTTCTGACAAATTCTAAGAACATGGATATTCCCTCTGATATTCATTACTGCTCTTCTTGTTAAACATTTGGTAGTCTGATAGAAGCATATGTTTCTCTGTTAAAGCTACTTTTGTCATCGAAGATTAGTTATTAATGTGATTGAATTTCTCCTTTTCCTCCAATTCGTAGTGCTCATTGTTACACTGTCTTGTTTTGCTGGTTTCAGATGAACCTGATGACTCAATTCACATATTCACTGGTCATACTGGTATGGAATGTATTTCTGTGTTGTTTTCGTTTATATTTCATTGGAGTATGTCTTTATTCTCCTGGATCTATATGTTGGATTTGACAATTTTAATAAACTCCATAGATCATGTCATATAATTATATTCTTCTTTTTATAAAAATATGTTCTGTTCAGGAATGTCACCACATTCAAAACGTGTTTTTCAGGTAGTTTCTCGAAAAGAAACTTTTCTGAAACACTATCAGAAAAGGGGCTAACTGCACCTGATGTTTGTATGAATAGCTTGTTCTTTCAATAGTTGATTTGTAATGACCTTCAGCTTTGTAGTTACATGATTTACATATATTTCTGGTTGCTTGTCTGCAAGTAGTTTCCTCATAGACAGAAAAGGTTATTGATACTATTTTGTAAGGCACTTCATCATGCTACTTTTAACATATTATCACTTTTTTTTTCCTGAAACAAGTACTTCTGTTTTTCTCTTACAGGCGAACTGTACACTGTGGTGTGCAGCCCAACAGATCCTAACTTAGTGGCTACTGGGGGTGGAGATGATAAGGGATTTCTTTGGAATATTGGTCAAGGTGATTGGGCTTTTGAGTTACAAGGTATATAACAAATCAGGAAAATTTAGTTCTTTTTGTTCTACTTGCTTTTGGCATCAAAACAAGGTTCAATGTCTTCTTTTACTCATAATGCGTTAAGTAAATTTTTTTGGCCATGCACGTTGGTCTTTAAAATTTTTGTGCAGGTCACTCGGATTCAATATCAAGTTTAGGATTTAGCAATGATGGTCAGTTGCTTGCATCTGGAAGCTTTGATGGACTTGTAAAAGTGTGGGACATGTCATCGCGAAATCTGAAATGCACACTTGATGGTCCTGGAGGGGGTATTGAGGTGAAACTTAGAAAGTATCCTCAGTATGAATGAATTTGATGTACTGTGAGTAGTGTATTAACATCAAGTATGATTGTTCACAGTGGGTCAGGTGGCATCCAAGGGGACATCTAATATTGGCTGGTTCAGAGGATTCCGCTGTATGGATGTGGAATGCTGACAGGGGTGTTTATCTCAACATGTTTGCAGGTCATAACGGTACTGTCACTTGTGGTGATTTCACTCCAGATGGTAATGCCTTTTTCTTTTTCTGTTCTGAGGATGAATGTATGCCTCCTATATGTGATAACATTTGCTTTTTAAGGTAGAATAATTTGTACTGGCTCTGATGATGCAACAATGAGGATATGGAACCCAAAGAGCGGAGAAATCATTCACGTTGTCAGAGGTATACTTCTATTTATTTTATCCTAATTTATTTTTTCTGCAAATTTTTTTTGGCAACTTAATGCATCATTATTTTCAGGCGTGAGATTGTATATCAAGCTGAATATTTGTCTGGAAAAGTAGGCTTAGGTGTCAGAGTGATAGCCTTTCCTCCCTCACTTTGTTACTGTTTAAAAATATTTTATGGTATGTAGTTAAGGTAAATGGATACTGGCATTATATGGCATTATATGCATATGCTGAGGTATCAGTGGAGCAAATGATGTATATTAGCCTTCATACTGAAATAGGTTGTGAGACCAAGATATAACTTGCGCAGTCTCAGTGCGGATGTGAAGAGATATACTGCTTAGATTGGGTGTATTCAGTGGGTGTACATAGCTTTTTTTCAAGCTGCCTACTTGTTATAGTTCATGAATGAGTTGGGTCAAATTTAGGTCAAATCTGTTGACCTGACTGACCAACTTTTTTCCTCTTTACTCTCTTTGGGCTAATATTTTAGCATTTATCAGTAGTAAAGTAGTTCTGCTGAAAGAATTCTAATTGTTTTAATAGAAAGTAGATCCAGTGAGGGACATTGTTTTGGAAAATGGTTTCATAAGTTAGAAGTTCACTGGTAGGATGTGTTGTTGCTGAAGAATTGAAATGAAACTGGTAACTAAGTCGAAGTTTTTACTTGTTTAAATTCTTAAAGCTACTTTCCTAATTGGTCAATGTAACACGAAGAGATAGTATTGGCCCAACATGCAGACTTTGGTCACTTTGTGTGTTTGAATTCAGTTTAGAACAGCTTCATAACTGTTCTCGTACGGACTATTTTGTGCATACCTGAAACCAGCTTTTTACCATAGATTCCAGCCACTTTTGTTGGCCTCAAATTGGTGCTAGGTGCCTGTTACCATCTTTAGTGCTGGGAAACTTGTTAGACAGTTAGAATCTCCTTATTTTTTTGACTGACACATTAAGTTCATATCTCATTACTTCTCCCATGTAATATGAGGAAAAGATAGAACTGCATTGTGGATGTCTTGAACATATGAGCTGAAATAACAGAACCTAATTGAGCAATAAGGTACCGTTTACAAAAGCAGTTACTATGAGAGAATGCAAAAACATTTGAGCATGTCCTTGCATTCAGAGTAAAACCCATTGATGACATCTTTCAAGTATATTTGTTAGTCTTCTTGAACTTGGACCTTAATGCAACTGTTGTTCCTGGAAATGTTCTTCTGGGCAAACAAGAGCAGTCATGATGCGTGGCAGATTGTCATGTAGTTCCTACCCTAGCAGTGACTGTAAATATTACGACTGCATGTCGTAGGGCTTTGAGCCTATGTAAAGAAATGAAGGTAATGTATGGGTTAGCAGATTGCCACTTGTCAAGTACTTATTGGTAGAGTTACTACGCTCTAGTACTAGCTATACTGCATTTATTGTCATGCCATGTCAAAAGGTTATTTGCCCACTATAGCCTGGAGTTCATGCCTGTCAGCCTCAGATCTTGTATTTTGAGCATTTCAATGTGCATGCACTTTGACCTTTTCCTAGTAGAAGTGTTGTACATTTTGTTCTCACGATTGTCGCTGAGGTTTCTGTATGCATTGGATGAACATGTTAGCCAAACATCTTGGATAATCAGGGAGTTAGTAGGATCCTTACTAGGGTATATGGGCGCTCTATCATATTTAATAAGAACCTCTTAGTAGGATCCTTGCTAGGAATATGGGTACTCTAGTATGGGTTTTATTTTTAATAGCAGGGGAGGGGTGCGATTTAAGAAGCTGGGAGGGAGAAGGGGGATTTGAACCCTAGTCCTCTAAGTCTTGGTGCCTCAACCTAAGCCACTAGACCAAGGCCGTTTTGGTGGGTGCTCTAGTGTAGTTAATAGTAAGCTCTATATCTGTATGATATGGTCATGCAAGCCCAAAGCAGGAATTGGAAGGATATGGTTTTTTTCCAGGAATACACACTGCAATCTTCAAAGACAAAATGGAATAGAATTTTACAAGAAGGGAACTTCAAAGGCTAATGACCTCTTCAGGACTAGAAGGTACTGAGAGCTTGAGCTGGAAGACAGCAGCAAACAAATTTGCCCTCCTAACTATGTCATGGAAAATTGTTAGCAGAGAGTTTGTCTTGGATTAGAATGTCAACCATAGCTTAAGTACATAGGACCTTATGAATTAACAAAAGTACATAGTAGGACCTTATGAATTAACAATGTATGATATGGTCATGATTGATGACTTATCTCTCTTTCCATTTTCATACCTCCATTTGTTTATCTGCTGACAAGTCATCTTTGTGTAAAAGTTAGTTTTCACTGCCTGTATTGGCTGTGTCTTTTATTTTGTGCTTTTTGCCTTATATCTTTTGTTGTGGGTAGACATTGGCTCATCTTTATTTTGCTAACAAGTGCTGAACTTCTATCATCTTCAGGCCATCCATATCACACTGAGGGATTGACATGCTTGAGTTTAAGTTCTGATTCAGCTGTTGCTCTTAGTGGTTCAAAGGACAGTTCTGCTCACCTGGTAAATATAACAACAGGAAAGGTTTGTGTCCTTATTGTACTAGTCAAATATTTCTCTGTCTTTTGCTCTACTTGGATTAACCAAGATTTTATGGCATTATATCATTAGTTTATAACTTAACTTCTTTTTTTCTGGTTGTCATACACAGGTTGTTGGTTCACTGAGTGGTCATTCAGATTCTGTTGAATGTGTTGGATTTGCTTCTTCAAGGTTTGTTTTACTTCTGACATTTGTCACTACATTTCTTAGCATGTTCTTTATATTCTTAGTTAGTGGTAGGGGGAAGCATAAATAGCTAACTCTCGCTAAGAGCACCATATATTCTTAAGAATAGAAATGCGGCCAGGATATTTGACTATGGTGAACCATACACACAGCTATTATATGCATATAACCTGTTTATTGGGAAACACTTATATTTAGTCATGGTGAACCCGGCAATCTAGTCAATTGCCCACTTTGTCGAAATTGATATATCAGACAAGTTTGACTTTTGATCTTTGTATGGAACTTCAATGCTAAATTAATACATCAGAATTATTTTTGTGAGATCATACAAGATAGCAATTTCCAAGTTTTGTCAACTGCAAAGTTCTCTGCATTCTAGGTGCAAGTATTTGGATAGTATTAAAAAACTGGGGCAAAATTCAATTTCCTTAAGAAGGCTATCTGTTTTTCATGTTGGTTGAAATGCTTTAGGAGCTTGTTTGGAGGTTCATAAGACGTCTTTTATATGTTCCAAGTGCTCATACATGTAACTGTATGAGCTGCCAGGGTTGGATTCAAGCGGAGCTGTAATGCAGCTTTAAGTTTCAAATTATCGATCCCACACCCAATCCACTGATATTTTCATTGCTCTGCATAAAAGATCAGGTCAACAATTTCATGAGATTATTTAAGTGAAACTTTTTGTTGAACTTTGTTAACATGAGAATGGATTGTAACAATCTGAGAGTTCGTTCTGCAGGACTCCTGTTTGTTGTTTCTTTCTTGTTTGAAGCCATTATGCAGTTAATAAACTCGATTTTTTCACCCATTTGTTGGCTACCATTGCATAATACCTTAAACTACTATCTTGATTCAAACTTCGTCTGGCAGCTCTCCATGGGCAGCAACAGGAGGCATGGATCAGAAGCTCATTGTATGGGATCTTCAGCATCTGAGTTCTCGGTGCACCTGTGAACATGAGGTTGTCTTGAATTGCTTTGGTTTTATATCCAATAAAGATGTTTCCCCCTTCATTTCTAGAATTACATTTACATTAGCTTTTTAACGAGTGACTAACGACTTGTGTTGGTTAATGTCATTGCTCAAGTAAGCTTTGTGATTATCATCTGTCTTTTTCTTGCTGCTTTCCTATTAATTTATAATCTTCTGTCATGCAGGAAGGCGTTGCATGCTTGTTATGGCTGGGTGCATCCAGATTTTTGGCTACCGGAAGTGTTGATGGTAAAGTACGAATATGGGACAGTCTCTCTGGGGATTGCGTGAGAACGTTTAGTGGGCATGATCATGCCATTCAATCTTTGGCTCTGTCCGCCAGTGGGGATTTCCTGGTTTCGGTTTCTCTCGATACTACTGCCCGTGTATTTGAAATTGCAGAATTCAAGTAAGAAGACTCTTGTGACAGTGGTGAGTTTAGTTATATGAAAAACAGACTTTTTTGTTTTCTGTCCCTAGATAATGTGCAACGGATGTTCATTTTTGAGTGCTGGTAGAATTTTTCCCAAACAGCTTGATGTATATACGTAAGGCCTGATCTTGAATGCTTATTATTTCTGTATAAAAAATAATAATTACTTACCAATTTCGTGCCTCTTTGATTTTTTAAGAAGCATACATGTAATTGGTTTTATGGTTCCAAAATCAGCTTGCTTGAAATGGAATGTAACAAAAAATTCTATCCATCTGTGCTGGACTTTTTATTTGACATTAGTAGGGGTTAAAGTAGAATTTTCTATCTGTTGAATTTTCTATTTGACATTAGTAGTGGTTAAAGTAGAATCCAGATGATTATTTAATCATATCATTGTTCTGTTCTTTTTCCTGATGCCATGTTTATAAAAGTTTGAAATGGGTCTCAAAAAGCAAATGAGGAAAAGCTTCAACGGGTCTTGAAACCAATGACCGTCATGCTTGTCCAGAATCCCTAATGACCTTGTGTGTTTTCTCAGATGGGAAGAACCAAGACTTGGTTGCCAGCTACTGAATTCGATTGTTTTCTATGCAGGAATTAGAACAAGAAAAACTGTGGCCCAAGAATTTAGTTTTGAAAGATGTGGCACAGTTCAAAAACTCTAGCCAATATCAAATGTTGATGCTAGTCTTATCAATTGGAAGAGAGACCTTGATGCTTTTGAGCTGGAGTTTGCAGTAGTTGACAAAGATAGCAACTTTTGTATCAAAGTACTGATTATACAAAAAGAACACACTGTAAAATTTGAACACCATTGTGTGAGCTTCACACACCATTTTAAAATATACAATTATTTTTTTTTTCCAAATCTTAAATTCTCTGGAAATCCAAACTCTTGGATCTCTCCCAAACTATCCCAACAAATTGTCTTTTGGGCATTGAGTCCCAAAAGGATTGAGTTACATGCATTGCAAGAGGACGAGAAATAGTATGTTGAGTGGCTCAAATGCCTCCCATTCTGAGCCAGATTCGGAAGTTTGTTTTTCCTAGGGGAACCTATGAAGGGAGTTAATCTTGCTTCTGTAGCTAATATCATTGTTCCCTAAAAGGGAAAGGATAACTCCAAAAAAAAAAAAAACTAAAAACTCGAACAAGCTTTATTTCTGGGGATTGGTCCAAAAAGATCTATAATCAGAAGATTAGTACAAAAAAATTGCTCATTTTCAACATTTTCCAAATGTTAAGAGTGGGCTCACGAGCTGTTTTCCGTTGTGTCCAAAACCGAGGGTGCAATAGTTCAACCCTGCATTCTTGGCATATGCATATGATGTTCTAATCTTTTCGTTGAGAATGCATTGCCTGCGGATGATGAAACACCATCCGACCACTGTCTTCTGTCTAAATCAGAGAACCTTGAAGGGATTTCAAGTGAGATGGTGCATAATTCTCCTGGTGCTGCTGGTTTATTCTTTCTCAAGTCATGTTGCTATTTTTTCTTCTTCATTCCAAAAGCTTGATGAGCAGGAGTTGAGACTGATACAAAACTATGAGGGAAATGGTATTAAGAAATGATGTCACAGGCCATAGTTCATCGTATAGGCAGATTTATAACTGTTCACAACCAAATAGGAAGCAAAAGAAAGAAATATAGGAAGAAGCAACAGTGTTTTTCTATTGATAGCAATGTAAAACTTGGGATCAGCTGATTCTTCAGCAATGGTCTCAAGCCTAGGAGCATTGATGGACGGTTTCAGAGGGCAAATCATTGGGGATGGAGCAACTTCAATGACATAGCTCAGTTCCTTCCTCATTTTATCAATATAGGAGATCAGGAAGAGAATTTTTTTTTTTCCAAAACTAGAAGGGTTTTGTTTAAGAAGAGTTCTTTGTAATTGGGGGTTTAACCTTTTCTTTCGGCAAGAAAGAAACCTGGGATGGGGATGAATAATTGGAAGACTATAAATACTATTGTAAACATGGAAAAGTAGGGGAAGCAGTTGAAAATTATTTGTTGGCATTGGAGAACAGATGGTCCAGCATGAGGCAAGAATTTAGCCGGATTTCTAGTGAGATCCATTCCTAAAAAAGATGAGTTTCCTGAAGACCGAGGTCAATGTAAAAGCCTAGTGGCAGAGGTTTTTGTTGCCTGGCAAAAGAAACGAATTTTTTGGTCAAAACCTGAAAAGCAGGGGCAAAATTTAAGGGCATCCTCTCGAATTGTTCTTCACCAAATAAGCAGGATCCTTCCTTTTCATGATTCTTTGTTTTGATTGAAAATTGAATACTTCTCTGACCACTCACAAGATGCAGTTGCACGATTGTAGAGGGCATCAATTAATTAATGTATGTGATAATAAAAACTTTTAACCTGATTTAGACAAGCTAAAATAGCACATAATCAGATGACAACACACAAACTGCTGCTTCTTCCTCATCCTGTCGACTATTAATTAGGCATTCTTATTTTCATCTTCACTAGAATGTGGTGTTATCCTGTAATAAAAAAAAATGGTTAACTGCAGTTCTTGTTCCCCAAAGTAAACAGGCTTATTAGCTCTACTATCATGCACCTGTAGAAGACGAAAAAGTGAGAAGAATCAACACTACCAACAAAGATATAACAAAACCAATTATCTGACTGATGAACTAAATGCAATGCTATCACTTTTTTGTACTGATTATCTTTTCTATACAGTGACCCAAAACCATTTTGGCATATAACTCGTGTCTACATCAGCGCAATGTTCCAACTTCTATCAATCCTGTTACTTTGAGCTTCTAAGAATGCATCAAATTAATGACAAGACAAACTTGCAAGTCATGGACATCGACAATAAATTAGATCTTTTAAACTCAATATGGCTGGCAATTTCAGGCATACAGAAGCTTTTCAATTGTGCCATTCTTTGCTTCTTCGCTCGACTACTTCAAAAGGACACATGACATTGCACAAAGAACATGGTGTTTCCCTTCAATCACACGACGTCTTTCGGTTCTGCGAAGGCAATTCCACTCTTAAGCATCAGAATGCCCTATGAGCAGAGAAAACAATCAAAAACTGCTCCAGAGCACGTAGCAGATTTCTGAGCATGTGACTACTTCAATGTGCAGAACCAGCAAAAGAGCACCAAGCCCGATATTTTAGAAAGTTACTGATGATCACAAGCAATATCCGTTCCTTGACCTGTATTCAATGCTGCAGTAGACAGAGAGACAAATTCAGCTCCATAACCAAGTATTTTAGTACACCAATATGGACTAAGGTTCGTCCCTGTCCTGAAAGAAACATACACTTGCGCAGCACAAAGGAATAAAACATTTATTTCACCTCATGCATTTTATGCTCTATAAGAATTTCTAAAAAACCAAAAAATCCAAAAAACCTGTGTTTTCTACTCTTCACTTTGGTAAATTTTCCACAATCAATGTACACAAGGAAACTACTATATCTGTCAATGGGGCCTTACCATGGCAAGCCTGATTGTCCTTCGTGAGAGTTGTCTGACATTGGATAATAATACCAGTATTTACCTTTAAAAATGCCCCATGACCCAATTTCTAAATTTTTTTTCTCCATTTGATTTTGCAATTTCTTTAACAATACAAGACAAAGATACAAATCATATATAGAGCTTAAAAGAAGTGACTGACTACAAATAGACCAGAACTAGCAACTGAACAAAAAGATCCAATCACAACCAAAGGAGTTGTAGATATCAAGACTTTCTGCTAATATTTAGTAAGACCACATTACATGAAAAAGTGGATAATATCTGTGAAAGCATCACATAGTTATATCTAAGCCACCAAAAAGAATGGATGATTCCAATTAATGATTTTAGCATCTGTACGATATCATACTTGACACAAGTAAAATGGGAAATAGACTGAGAAAACACTTTCTCAGCACATTTTAAAATGCAGCGAGAAGAGCATGAATATTTAGATTCATAAAAGAATTTGAGAATTGAGTACCTCTCTGACTAACATATATATTACCTTAAATCTATTGGTAATATTCATGGAATACATTAGCAACATGCTCTGAACCAAAGCACGTGTATCTGAAGCTCCCTTCCGTCATGCATTGAGATAGACCTTTTTGAAAACTGAAAGTGAAGCATCTGACAACATTTATATTTTTAGGTCACATTTATCATTTTGTCTCCACTAAATGAGAAGATTGGTCTATGGCGCAAGGAACCATTTAGAGAACATAACTCAAAGATACCGTTGTCCCAAGTGGCTTTTCTCATCCTGCTCAATCAAGGTCACCATCTTTTGATCAGGCCAAAAGCTATTATGCCACCACAGTTACTCCATCCACTTTTGGTGTCTCTCTAACTCAAGGTACAGCACTCTCAAATCCAATACATGGATTGTTTGTAATTCATTTATAGTGAAGGTCACTAGTTGAAATTATTCTGGTCAAGCAAACTGAACTATCAAAGTTCAATTAGAATCACATAAGTTTGACTAAACAAAGAGATGATATAGGCATTCAAAATGTTGACTTCCTTTGGTAATTGTTGCATTTGATGAAGAAATATAAAGATCATCAAAATGATTTGTATCTTATATGTTGACATTCACATAGGAGCAAAACGCAAAATGTAAATTTCACATTGACAATTTTAACTTATTTACAAATACAAATATGACAACTTATCAAAAATTTTCCTTTCATTCTAAAACAGAAACAATAATAGGTATTCCTACTTGCAACATTCATCAAGCATTTTATGAATGATAGCAAATCAAATTTAAGTACATTCGCTAAATTCATGCATACCTTTTCTTTTCCAAATTACACTTGAGCTTTGCGCTTCCTGTGAACTTCTGATTCGACACTCTCTTTTAGTTTCTCCAAAGCTGGCAAACGATAATTACTCAGTTAAGGTAGGATATGCAGACACTGGATTTCCAGATTAATAACTCTTTTATGTAAAGCTCTTCGCACTTCTATAAGCATATCTATAATATGTGAAGTTTTCAATAGTTAAATCCCACAGTTCCTCAACAATAGTGAGTTTGATGTCTCCCACTTTCCCTGTCTCATAGAATCATTGCTCAATGAAAGAAAACTATTCCTTAATACAACCTTTGTGTGATGGTAAATAACACAAAGTTTAAACATTAATACTGAATGGTCTTGCATTGAAACCCCACCAGTAGGTTGATACTAGCCCAACTCTAAGATGATTATAGTTCATGTGCTTGTATGTGGGTCTCCTATTACTCTAGGAACTGGCAAAAGTAGACAGAATACCTGAAGTGTAAATGGAGCGACGTGACTCCACTGATTGTGGAGGAATGTGATACAAGGGACACGAATTGTTGTCAGCTTTCTGTAATAGCTTTTTGAATCGCTTAACCTGAAACAAGCATAAAAAAAAGTTAATTAGACACATACAGCAGGATTCCCCATGGGTGTTGGGTACATAATGTAGGTGAACTTAGAGAATTACAAGTCTTTACCAATATAATAATCCAAATAGATTATATCAATGTGTAAACCCAGAAACTGCCCAAATGACTGCATTTGGAGTTGAATTAGTCATTTCACCAACAAACTTATTACCGCTAAAAGCAAACCCCGAAGATACTGCCAAATACAAATAAACATGTGTGCCCTAGGCCCAACAAACAAAAAGAATTCTTGCTATCAATAAGCAAAAAAAATTCACAACTAAACTGGTAAGACCCTTCTTAATTTAAAGTTGCAATGGCTTTTGCAGGACAAAGACCGTCAAGAGGAACGGACAGCATGGCTTGTAAACACTAGAAGAGACTTGAAATTTGACAGAACTCCAACTTGAGTTTTAACTAATGTTCTTTTGCAGTTCTGCATGTTTAGGGGCTTTTAGTAACTTCTCTCATAGGTTCTGTTCTTAGGCAGATGCAGCACTAATGTAATTTTTGCTTTCTTGGAGCATAAGCCAACTCTACAAATATATCTGCCATAGGCAAATGCTACCAGATTTTCAGTACCAAGTTTTACTTGGAGCAGTTCTCTTTCTTGAAGTCTGCATGCCCTATAAAAGTAACATGTATGTATTAAGTCTTATGAGAAAAACTTAGGAACTGAAGAATATTTTGCAGAAATCAAACCCTCTTCTATCACTGTGAAGCCTAAGGTCTCATGTCTTCTCTTCTACTTCTTCCTGTTCTTCTCTGATTTCCGAGCTTTCTGCACTCCAGTCATACAACCACCTAAAACTCTGCTCTCAACGTCACCTTTCATACCAAATTCACAGCATTCAAGCTAAACATTCTTAGTCCACAAATTTAGCAGTCCCCTGAATCTTACAGCCTTGAAATACAGATAGATATTTGCTGGTTAGCTAAGTTTTGCTGCCAAAAGTAAAATCCTTCATAATAAAGAAGAAGAGTTTGTAACAGAAGTGGATAATATAAGTAAACAATGATGTCTAAAGGAGGGAAATATAGGTTAGTTCTCTCCATTTAATAGGTAAGTAGTACACTTTTCCCCAGTTGAGGGCTACACAGGCGAACGTGGAGGATGGGATAATCTACCATGTGATGCTTGCTTGGTGTGACAACAAAACAATATGGATCCTTCACTTTTTCAGTAATTAAAACTATAATCCCATCCTACCAATCTTTTAAAAGGACTATTTATGGCATATCCAATCAATAATTCAATACTTGACCAAACTTGAAAAAAATGTTTAAAGAGCATGAATAATTGCAACATAGTCTTCCTAGGAAATTTAATCTGAGGGTGACGCATCATCCCTTGTCCAATATGTGAACCAAAAGAGCTCTAAGAGAAGTAAAATAGGCCCCCTAGAGAAGGACTTCAAAGCAGATAGGATCCTATAATTGATAGACAACAAGAAAGAAAGACAACTAACCTCATCTTTGTGAAGCAGTGTGAAACAGCAACCAGATTTACCCGCTCTAGCAGTTCGACCAGCTCGATGAATATAAGTCTTAATATATGGAGGCATGTCATAATTGATGACATTTCTAACCTCTTCAACATCCATTCCACGAGTCATTGCATCAGAGGAAACAAGAACACGGATTTCCCCTGCTCGGAATGCCTTCAAAGTTTTGCTGTAGAAGATTTACATTCTTAATGAAGTTCCATATTGTAAATATGCTAGTGGAAGAAAGGCATGAGGAAATTTAGGATTGTTCTTAAACATCCAAGATCTGCTTTTTGCTTATTAAACTACTAGTACCATTTAAAGATATGATAGAAGTGCATTGATATTGGACAGTCGGTATACACCTTCTACAGGTTACCTTGCAAAAATTCATCCCAACCACAATAACACACAAAAGATTCAAGAAACCAACAAATATCATTTTGTTTTTTCTTTCCATCATGTGAATGATTTCTTTCTTTGTCGGTTAGAAAACTCTCACACATTCGATATCTACCAAAGAAGCACTTCTCTGAAAACAACACATATTAAATTACATAATCTGTGGCATCATTCTCGAACCAAACTAAATTTTGGTGAATATGGGCGATTATGGAAATTTTTTTTGTCATCCTAAGCAACTCTAGCTTGATTAATTGTATGGAGGAAAAAAAAAAGCTGGAGAGTTTCTAAGAAACATATGTGAACCTTTTAATAGTGGAGGGATTAGTGGGTTATAGATTTGGCCATCAAAGTTATATTGGCTCTTTATAGAAAGTGACCAAGAAGCATATTATATTCAGAACAACATGACAATGCAAAATGATTTTGAAGCTAATGAGAACATTAATGTTGTAGATTATGACAAGATCTATGCTTCATACTAATTCAGTACATAGCTTTCTCTAACACCCATTTTTAACCGGAAGCGAGCCTCGTAGGATTTAGTAGTTTTAACACTATTTTTGGTAAAAGAATGTTCATAACCACATTATTTCTAGTTTCTCTTTTCTTGTTTGAAAGAATACAAAACATCAATGAAGCCGTCTCTTTTTCTGTTCCATATTTTCAAAAAATAAAGAGAAGCATCATGAACACACATTCACTCAAGCACTGCGCCACTTAAAATATTTCATCATAAAGGCTTCTCAGCAACATGAATTTGTTCAGAATTAGAGTGCATAACATCTTCCTGTCAAAGGATGGCTTACCATCAAATTCAGCAGCCAAATTCGAAATCCAACATTATACTGTGCATTGCTTCCTTTCTCAGGACAACAAAAAACCCAATAAAGTCTCAGTCCAACTAAAAACCCCTCAAGCAAAAAATCCACCTCAGTTTGTATATTTCCTGGGTCACTCCCTAGTCCAGTCTCCTACCACCAACATTGCTATATGAATGTCTATGTAGTTTTCAACAAGCCATCACTCACATCAATTAATATCCACCATCCCACAATTTTATGATCCCTGTTGCCAATGCCATCACTCTGTATAACCAACAACCACAACCTCCAATTAAATACACAACATCTTCATGCCAGAAGCTTTCCCCGAGGAAGTACTTACTCGTGATGGAATGAGTGCCACAGCTACATTTTCAGGTAGGTTTTGAAATTACATTCTTGTTTTTTCATACTTAAAGAATCATGGAAAGGTACACTCACTAAGTGAAGGAATCAATGGCTTAGTTAACTCATTGTAAAAGAATAGGGCCAGCTGTTATAAGGTTTTGATATTCAGTAACCCCTGGTAAAAAGTAAACACAACAAAGCAAACATTTGTCTATCCAACTGTAGAGAAGACTAGGAGTTTCTCTTCCGCAAGGTTAAAAATTATGCATCATTCTCATGATGGTAGCAAAGCTTTGATAGGTCATATCAATCTGTTAGTTGAGAAACATAGAAGGTCCATGAGCCAATATCTACTATAAAGGGGCCAAGCACAAAATCTACAAAGCTATATGAGCCAACTCCAAGACAATGACTTGGGCATAGCTAACTCCTTTAGGTACTTGAAAATTGTGCTTGGGCAAATTCACTGTTCTGTTAGTAAAAAGTACAAGAATAGCCAGCATCTTGTTTGTGCCACTTCACATTGAAGATCTTGATAGCAGCTTAAGAACAATGTTCATAGGAAAATTTAAAAGCAATAGGGTGCAGATGTTGGACTTCGGTGGTGCAGAAGAGAACAAAGTTCTTCTCTTATGATTTTCTCCAAATTCATTGATAAATTAGTAGTGCCCTCTTGTGCTGGGCTTAAAGTTGCTTTAACAAAACAAAGATGATAACCTCACAAAAGAGGGCAATTAAAGAACACCATCCAGCCAAAAGTTACTTCAACAATGTGAACTATTGGTACAACAGCTTAAAAAGATGATGAACAATATCCAAACATACGTTGCTTACCTTCTTACAGATTGGCGTTGAAGACGGGAATACTCCTTGATCTCAAAATTCAAGTCACCAAAAAAATTAAGTAATGTGCATAGCCTATGAGTTGACTCCACCGATGATGTAAAAACAATGCATTTCTCCCCTTGCAAACTCTGCAGAAGAGCTACCAAATATAGGGGTTTAAGCTTTGATTCACATATCTGCAGAAAACAATCACATTCATTTAATAGTTTGTCTTGAAACACAGATATAGCTATATGCGTACATGACTATATCCATATACATGCACACATATATCTATTGCAAGAAATAAGTAGATTGATCATAATTAACACACCACATTAAAAGAAAACTTGGATGCTTGTGAAGTGACCAAATTACTCATTATTGGAGGGAGAAAACTCCATTTCATAATATCCAACAGTTTGATAAAAACCACTATTATTCCCAACACATTAAGCTGTATTTGGAACAAAAGATGTACCAATTTTCAGCCTAGCAATGTTTAAAACAAAAAGAAGAAATTTTCACCGCTTCATCAACACGGCAAGTTGAAGCTTCAATAGGTGTTTTATTCAGATTGGTAATGGACGAATGTGTGGTAAAGTGTCAAAATCACTAGTTTACGTACATTGCCAGACTAAAGCAAACGAGTTCCTGAAAACTATTACTTCACAATGAGGAGGAAGTAGGCTGGAACTGTACAAGAGAAATAAGAGGAATGCATGTTCTATTACCTATTCTAAAATATCTCCATCTAAAAACTGTAAGGGTGAAACAGATAGAAAGTAATTCCTATAGCAAGGTGATTTGCTATTGCTATAGCCAATCATATATAGTAGATATTATTTTATACTCCCTCCACATTTTATCAGTCATAACTACTATTTTTGTCCTTGCCAATGTACTTGTCATGGTTTAAAAAGTCAAATAAATGAAAAACTATTTATCCATTTCAACCTTTGTGCAATCTCCAAAGCAAGAACCTTATAGTAGAAAACCAACTTTAAATCAAGGTTAACAGTACAAATAAGAGTTTGATAGGTGATTTGTCTTGGTCAGACTTAAAATGCCGCAAACTATGCAGCAGTTACAATGACAAACAAAATGGGGTCGATAGTATTTTAAATTATGTTCAAGCAAGAACTGCAAATTCTTGATGCTGACACTAAAAACTTTTAGACCAGACATATACCAGATTAAAACTCAAAAGCAGTACAAGTAGTACGTCTAATTCACTTGTGCTTTTCAAGAACCAACTCCAAAAGCAAACCCTTTTAAGGGGAGATAATTATCAAACCCCATTTTTTAGGCTTTCAACTACCAAGTCTTTAACTGAACAAGTACCTCATCATCACACACTATTTTTGAATTGAAAACATTAGCACTAAGAAATTCCAATGCATCTGTTTAGCTGGTAAATCAACCTCAGTAGTAATTGAAGATCATATAGACAAAACATATATAATTCCGAGATACATGTGCCTGACTAAAAATGATTCAAGCTTCGGACTTGTCGAAGTCAAAATGTAATTTGTTTTTATGGACCCTGGAATACTTTTGACAGCTTTGAGGTAAATATATAATCCTAGTAAATGATTTAACAACATAAGAGTAATATAGTCATTAAACCGACTAGCAGGAAGTGTATGGAGGTAGGTGTTCCAACCCTACAGCACTTCACTGCCACTATCAACAGTCAACCTTTATCTGGGGGGGAAAATTTTCACGTTTCTTTCATACCTTAAGAAATCAAATGGGAAGAATTTTAATGTCGTTTGGTGAAGGCTAAGTGAGATGAATGCTGGAAGGGGCCAAGTAAAGAGTGCTTTTATTATTCTTCTAATGACCTGGACAGATAATTTACAACTAGATATTACTAATGTTGTTTCACCTTGTATCTTGCTTGAAGATCTTTATGCCAAAGACTAAAATAATCTCTGTCTAACGAAGTAAATGAAATATGTTTGCTAGCTCACAAGATGGTCACAGGGTGATGCCCTCTGGGATTTAACCACAAGCCCAGTAAGGTTGGTGGGGCATCACAGCTTGAAAGATTGACTTGCAACTTGTAGGGGGCAAATATTCATCAAGAGTGATGATTGAAACTTATTAAAGCTGTGCAGTGAAATTATAGCAGCTACTTCGTTTTTCTAGTTGAGATGCCAAATGAATGGACGACAGATATAAACAATTGCCAAAGAATTTATTGGGGAAGGATCCAGGGAATACCAGAACTAACACTTAATGAGCTGGGAGTTTATATAAGAAGGCAGACAGCCTAGAGGTGCCTAGGTAATAGCTAGTGGCAAAGGAAAATTATGTCAAGGGAGATCAATCAGTATAAAAAAGGTGGCTTCCGTTGGTGCCTATGATGAAGAAATATATAATTATCATAAAATGAGTAATGTAAGACAGAGAAAGCCCCACTGTTCTCCTAGTACAATTCAGAGAGTTGTCAGTGTTCATACCACTTTAAAGGACTTCAAATGATCAGGGAGTTGATAACGCTTTTCTCCAGAAGTCAAGAACAAAGGATGATGCAAATCAAGCTGTGCAAGTTTGCCTGGGTCTTGTGTTAGAGTGGCAGATAGAACCATTTTCACAAGCCTTGGGTAAAGTTTACCCTTGAAGCCTCTTTCTACCCCACTGCACAATTCACCATATAACAAAGCCAAGTATAAGAGAGAGCACAGTATGAATCTTTGGAACAGTAATGAATTTTGAGGAAAACAAAATATTCAAAAACTTTGATGAAAGAATATAGTGAGAGATTTCAGGACGGCATGGACACAAGGTACACTCTCACATACTCCCAATGCCCATCTAGTCCAAACTTTAGAGGGACAAACAAATTCTGAAAAATAATAAAAAAGGCAACAAGCTGGCATTTAAAAAGATCCTAAAAAATGCAAAACCAATTACAATTAACATTGCAACTAAAAGCATTACTAGTATAGTTCCCTTTCAGATAATACCACAATTTTCACTCTAATGTAAGAACACAGAACCATAACAATCTGAGTCCAAAATCTAGCAGCAAGCCATGTGCATTCTCCATAAGATATCTGCAAAAGGACCAATTGTCGAGGTGTTCGGTGGGCATGTAAATTACGATCAGTGTGTTTCAGGTGGCTTACACAAGATTAGGGCTCAGGCCTGGTAGCATCTGAATGCAGGAGTCAAAGCAATTCAAGGAAGGGAAAAAGAGCTGAGAATGATAACGTAGGCAGAACTCTAAAAGAAAAAAAATCTCCTCTGAGACGAGAAGTCTGCCATTTTGTAGTCAATGTGCCAAAGAAGCTTCATTCTTACAATAAAGATGGTCCTTTAGCCAAAGGCAGCAAAAACCATGTACATGAAGCAAACATGCTCAATGCTCTGTTCTACAATAAATAAAAAGAGATATAACAAAGTGCATAGATGCTATACAAAATATGAAAAGTAAAAGGTACATGTCACGTATAGCGCTCTTTCTCCAACAAGGATGGTGAGTGTGGGGAACTTGCTGACAATGCCTTACTGATAAACTCCAAGCCACAAGACCACAAATCCTGTGCAAGGTCTAATAACCCTAGACCAGAGTGATGTTTGATGCATGAATGCATGATAAGAGTAGCATATTGGCAAACATTGAATGACCTCAAGAAATCCATTAAGAGAATTAGTTAGAGCAGTGGCTAGTGGTGGTATAAAAATGTGATTGCCCTTGGCAGGACAAGCATGAACAGTCTGTGCCATGTAGGCAATGAAAAAACAATATGCTTCCACGATATTATCTAATGAACAAGGGGAAGGCTAGCTGGTAACTGTACTCAGACAGATCCGTTGAATTCGATGCGAGTACTAACTCGTGTAACACATGCTACACCACATATTTTGTTAGCATTGACCTTCCACACCAAGGAACCATATTCATAAAAGTAACCTACTAAATTTGTAAGGGAAGCTGAAAACCAAAAACTCACTTTCTGCGAATGGTCCTCAGTGAACCAAATGTAGATGCATAACTGCCAGCAGAGGGGAAGAAATTGTTGTTGCAACATTGGGCCACTCGGAGGACTGTTGGCAACCAAGATTGATAAGCCTCCCTAAGTAGCCTATCTGTTTCATCAACCACCTATAAACAGTGACCTGTTAGAGAAATTTTTTTTAACAAAATGATGAGAAAAAATTAATTCAATACCAATCTAAAGTATGAATACGAGGTTCACAGTCCTGATATGTCTCAACCTAGCCAGGTCTAGATTCAGTTGTAACTTTTGTAAGTCCAGCTTTAAGGGACATCAATCCAATGAAAGCATCAAAACAGGTATATAAATGGAGTTGAAATTCAGAATGTAACATTGATTTGTTATAAGCAACCAACAAGGCTCAACAACATTTGATCTGAAAGTCAACTTCGAATCCTTTGACAAATAAAAGGAGAAAAGAAACAAGAAATCCAGATCTAAACAATCTATAGAAGAGAAGGCTATCAGTGGACAAGATGACAGACAATTATTTCAAATTTACCATCAGCAGGCTAATCAAGATAGAGAATTTATACTGATGGCAAATGCACTGTCAATTCCTAAAATCAAAGAATAAAAAAATTCACATGCAGAACTAGATATAACAGAGTAAATGCCTTACAAGAAAAGAAAGGTGTTCCAATGTGAAACCCTTTGTGTTGCTGATATGATCCATCAACCTTCCAGGTGTAGCCACCAGTATATCCACAGAACTTTGGAACTTCTGCACAACATCTTCAGGGTCGTAACAGATTCCTGCCTCGAGCTTAGGCTTCTTAATGAGCTGTGAGATCTCATCAGCAATAGAAGATTGACCAACAGCTAAACCCACAGACAGACCAACTGCAGGTGCAAGAGCAGCAAAGACATCCTTGACCTACAAAAAGGAAATGAACCACATAAACATGTCCTTTAAACATTTGAAGGATAAAGGATGAGACAGTCTAACATCCAAGTGGTTTAGTTAGTCTGCACATCTTTCAAAAGAACCGAATTCAATTGACATAAAACTCCATACATGCTAATACCACTCCACTTGACCTAAAAGTCACTTTAAAAATAATAATAATAACTAAGCCAAAACACTTTGATAAGATCACAAGAAAAAAGATTGTGCAAGAATTCAACACATGATCTAGGACCAATCACTGTCCAATGAAAACTATTACCAAACTGAAACGCCTTCAAATAATAATAATAATAATAATAAACAGCCATCGACCATTTCAGCCGAGTCAACAAATTCAGCAGAATTAGTAAATACTAACGTTTTAGGAAAAAGGTACATCACGAGATAAATTTTCCATGAGACACAGTACGCATATAAACCTGCAAAGCCAAGTCACGAGTAGGCAAGACCACCAAAGCACGAAGACATTTTACTGCACGAGTTGACAACATTTGCACAATTGGCAGAGCATAAGCCAGAGTTTTCCCACTTCCTGTTGGTGAATTTATACAAAGGTCTCGCTCAAACGAACCAGGGCCAATCGTCTCTTGCCATGCCGCTAATTGCACCGGAAACAATGAACTAATGCCCATTTTTTGCAAAGCCTCTTCCAGCCTAGGACATAGAAATGCGTAATTTAAAACAGATACAGACACATTACAATCTGGAGAAATAAAAACATATATCCGACTCAAAAAAGACCAAAGCTAAAATTCTAAGTCGAATTCCAATACAAGTCTTTTTTTTTTTTCCTAAACATCAAAAATCAAAGCCCAAATCCATGTTATCACTATAACAAAACAACAATCTGCTTAGCTGCAAGAAACAAAATACTTAAACTAACTGGTACAATCATGATTTTAATATTTACTAACTCAATAATTTCTCACATTATAACAACCCAATACAGAATAGAGCAGAACCCAACAAAAACAACAGCAATTCAGTAATAAAAAAAGGGAAAAAAAAAACTGCTTCAGGAAACTACCTTGTTACCTGTGCCTTATAAAAATTGAAAACAAAAAAAATAAATCAAATTAGACAAAGGGTACCTGGGGTCAAGAAAAGGGAGGAGCTTAAGAGGGCATTGATCAAAAGTTGTGATGTCAATTGGGTCTCTCATCCATGGAAGAACTGGGGCGGCACTACCGCTAGTACTAGTAGTGCTACTAGTGGTAGATTTTCTTTTGCTTTTTTGACCCTCCATCAGTTAATTTTACCACTATAACTAGCAATCACTACTGGAAATACCCGAGCAGATTTGTAAGAAAAAATGGCGGAGTTTTGGGTGGGAGAAGGCCGAGGGTAGTGAGCGTGAGGATTTTATGGAAGGGGTTGCAAAGAATGGAAAATTGCCAGTTTGGTGATTTAATTTTTTTAAAAAAAAAATTTTAAGCCAATTTCTTTTCCCATCTTCTATCTTTATTCTTTAGTCAATGTAGTCCCTCAACTTTAATTTTGTCATTTTTTTTTTCACTTTGCATCACCAAGTACAATTGGTTGAGCATAAAAATCACCAACAGATGAAGGCAATCAAGGAAATCCACAATTGTTCTATATTAAAATTTCAACCAAAAGAATTAGTCAATTATATTTGGAAGAAATAGGAGTGAAAGGAATCAAGTAAAAATTAAAGCTATATTTGAGTAAGAAATTGAGTTGTATGCATGTCTCATTCAGTGAAAAGAATATAAAAGGGTTTCGAATAATTAGTATTGACTATTTTGCTATCAAAAATTGGAAGAAAAAAAAAAGACGGAGGCAATTTTTAGGATAGGAAGTTTAAATAACTTTCTTGTGTAGTTAATCTTTTCAAGATTTTAATCATGCTTCAAATAGATTATTTTTACCTTAATTTTATTTTACTTGTGTGAAGTTCTTTTTTTTTAAGCTAACCCTATAACGAGGGAGGATGCCACCCTTATATTTTATTAAATAATTAAAAAAAAAGGAACATAAGACTTTACCTCCAAAATACACGAAAAAGAAACTGGACCTGACATAACCAATTTGACGTAAGGTTTCTTGGCAGAAAGATTTCTCAAAATGCTGCAAATTGATTGAAGCAAAACTGGGCCTGAAATCGGCCCTTGCAAGCCTTGGTTTCTGACTCGATTCCTCCTAGCTGAAATTCAACATGCAAGTTGCGCAAGTTGGACAACTTGATTTCTTTTAGAGTTATCATTTCTTACTTTTGACTAAAAGTTTGACAAGACACCTTGGTGGTTAGAAGCAAGGTCAAGCATCATCAAGAAACAACTTTATGTCACTTTAATCTTTGAAGATTCTATTAGCATCACAACTTTTGACCTTTTGGAAGCTATATTCAAATTAAAGAAGAAAAAAGACAAAAAAAAAGCTTATATAGAATTTTCTCTATAAATAAGGCATTTGTTTGGCTTGCTTTTATAACTTTGGAGGCTAGGAAAATACTACACAAAATGTAGTTTTTAACCAGAACTTCTTAGTTCATTAGTTTAACGTAGTGTAGGACTAGTTTTCATCCATTCTTATACTAGCTAAGACATAGATAAAAATTAAGGATTGAAGGTGGAGAAGTTTATGTTTACAAGTGACAAGGGGTTTAATCTCTTCAACTCTTTACTTCTTATATTTGACTCTTAGGTTTAGTTATAGTACAAGCTTAGTATTTGCTTTTATGTTTTGTTAGTTTTTATACATAGGGGATGGATGAACTATCAGTGATTGTTATGTGATATTTTCATGGCTATTTGAATTATTTCTTGAACAAGTTATATAACACTTTTGCTATTACAATTATGATTAACTAGGTAACATTAATTGTAATTATCTAATGATATTATTTTATCAATGAAACTTGGGAACTAACACTAGTTCATGAAAGTGTTAAATCTAGGGAGTTAACTCACGAATGTAGGATTGCACGTTTGTGGTTTTAACCATATAATTTTATAGAATTTAATGAATCTATAACTAGTTTCATCATCTTGTTAGTAGGTGTGTAGTTATATCTATAGTTGGTATATCGGCGAAAGCATGTATTACATACATTTGAAAATTATGCCATAGCTAGTCAAAATAAATAAAATCATTTAACTAGTAATTTTCACTTGCATGAATAGTTAGGAATTCCATAACCTTAGAAACATCTTTATTGCCATTTTTACTACTTTTATTACATGTTCATAGTACAAATTTACTTGCTTTATTTGTGGTAATCTAACTAATGGAGGAGTTCAAATCACAACGATAATGGATAATCTTTCCTGTAGGATCGACACTCAAATATTCCCTATACTAATGTACGATTTGTGCACTTGCAGTAGTTGAAGTTTAAGTTACATTTAAAAATTGAGAGCAATTAAGATTCAAATTCCCTATATATCAAGTTTTTGGCGCCGTTGCCAAAAAAGGTTTGGTTCAATATTAGTGTTAAGAGCAACTTTATTAGTTTAAACAATTTTACTTATTTTTCTTGTTTTTGTTGTGTCTAGTATCTTGTGGAGTCTTTTGTTTTGTATTTAGTATCTTATTTTGATTGTGTCTTTAACCTATTCTTCTTGGTTAAATTTATTTTTGAGTTGCTCTGAAAACATGTTTAGGGACTCAAGAAGGATAGTTCAAATGGGTATAGACAAAACTTGAGAGAAAGAAATTCGACAATGGATCCTCAACACTTTCAAAGCTTCAACACTAGAGGCAACCATGGAAGAGTCGCAGGTATGCCTTTAAAGATGGCATGCGAATAATAGAAACAAGACTCAATTACTTGATGAACACTAGAATGGACAATTTGATGCATTTGATTGAACAAAAAAGGAATGTTAATACTTTCAATATTAATCACGTGAGTTGTGACTTGTATGAAGGTTATTATGCTACTCATACACGTAGGCAAGTACAAAATGTGGATTACTATGATAAATTTGGACATTAAAATTCTTGTTTTAATCAATGCAACCCTAATTGGTGTAACTCTTATAATTATGATTCGAATAATCAATGTACTTATAGTAATTCTTCAATTTTTATGATTACTAATTCGAATATGTCCAATATGAATATAAGTCATATTGGGAGTTAACTATTGAAAAACTAGCTCATGACACTTCTGACCAAGGTTCTGAAACCCAGACCATTCATTGACTCAGAAAAACGAATGGGTCAAGGGTTATTGGTTCAACCGTTGGGTAGACCGTTATTAACTCGTGATGTCATAAATATTATTAATAAATATTAAACATCTAAAAAACAAACAAATATTTGTAGAAACTTAAGTCATATTGTTAAATGTAATCACTGCAATTCTCATTCTATTATTCTAAGTAGTATTATTTGTTTAAGACTCAAAAATAGCTTTTATAAGTTAACAGATTTTAAATAGTATTATTTCAAATATTTTTAATTTTCCTAAATTAAATGAGTACTAGTTTATATGATAAAAATTGAAACACTTAAAAAGGCATTAACAAATAAATGAAATGCGTTCAAGTTTTAAAAAAAACTAATATAGTCAATTATATGTTATATATGTTAAACAAGAGTTAATATGTAATTATGGAGGAGAGAGAGAAATAAGTAGAATATGCAATAATTGTTATTGTCTAATTAATTGGAGATAATTATGTGTGGAAAATTGGTAAAATATTAAATTTGGAATGTCATTAATAAAATTAGTTGACCAAATTCAAAATTATTGGCTTAATTAAGGTTGGATATTGAACCGACCGGTTCTCACGAAACCGTTCCGGGTCAACGATTCAGTGGTTGAACCGGACGGTTCAGTGATACAAACTAGTTTTTTTATACAAACCTAGACCGGAAAGAAGGCCGGTCAACGGTTCAATCGATTTGACCAGCCGGTCCAAGCAGGGTTTTAAAACATTGCTTCTGACCTTTTTGAGCAATATGATGATAAAATCGACAGGATTGATGCTATAATGGATGAATTTACCAAGTGCCATACTAGAATACAAGAGCATTCGAATGTTATATGCGAATCTATTTCATCCAAGATACTGAATTCAATTTTAACATGAATGGTAGGAATGTTACATGTAAAAATGGATTACATTTTGATGATAATAATACATCTAATATAAGCTTTAATGAGTATATCTCTATTTCACATGATAATATCTTTGGAACTAACTTTGAACCTGAAGAGGAAAGCATGAATGATGAATATTTAATCCCTCTTGAGGAGTGTGGTGAAAGTGAAGGTTCTAGGAACATTATTCTTCAAGAAATTCATGCCGACGTTCATTTGGTAGTGGTGCAAATTCAATGATATGAATCCAGATGCTCACCTTAGCATTCTCAAGGGTCCCGGGTTCAACCAAGCTATTTGATAGGACCTTTAAATGTGTGTAAAGTCTCAATTCAAGCTTTGTTTCATGCTAAACAAGAGCCAATTGGAATGTGCATGATACAGTTCTCGATATTCCAAGACGAGCCCTGGACCTAGATTAGGATCAACGTTCGGGGGTGGATGTTTTTAATATATCTTGGACCGCTCAAGAGAGATCAAAACGAGTAGAATGACGCCACAATTAAGGCGAATACTTGATCAATAAGTTGATGAAACACCTTAAGCCAACTCTAAGATGTTCAAAGACGGCTATCACAAGCCAAAAGAACTCTTTCTCACAAGAAAGAAATTATCAACAAAATTTTTATTCCATGTCTTATCTTATGTACAAACGTATAACTAAGGCTTTTATATAGCCTTTACAAGATTGGAAAATCCTAATCAAACTAGGAAACAATTAACTAATTTTTAAATCCTAACTTAGCTTAACTATGGTCAATATGACCTTAACCATTTAGTGAACCATACTAACAATTCAATATTAATTCCAAGCTAATAACAATAATTGACTAACATGGCTAGAACTAACTTAAACTAACGATTGGAATTAACAAAACAAACGACAACAAGACTAAATAACAATGATAAGCTAAATAAACACACTAAACTTCAGGAAGGGACGGTTGGAATGTTGGACTTTATTTAGTCAACCACTTGTATGACTTGAACATGAACCATCGGGTCCTAGGCTCGTATCATTTCCCTCCTCTTGAAAGCTATTTGCCCACAAATCGATGGATTGTAGAGAATGTAATAGCTCTGGTATTACCTTCATATGAGAATACCATGTTGCATGCCGCTTATGCAATTGCAAAAACTCACGAGCAAAGTCTTCAACCAAGAGATATACCAATGTACACGAAACTGGTTACAACGCTATTTTGCTCTTTATCTCTCACGAACTTTCTCTATAAGCTCTTGAATCAGCCCTTTGTCATGAATTGTCACATTTGGACCTACAAAAGAAATCACACAATTAGTATTTGTAGATATGAAATCACTCAAAAATTCACCATTTGCATTCACTAGAAAAGGATCTTCATAGCAATGCTCAAAGAGACAAGGAAAACTCCTAATCTGATTATGCAAAGAAGTAAGATCCATCACTAGTTGATGTTTAACCGGCACATATTGCATGGATGAAATTAGATAAGAATGAACGGTCTAGAATCTACAAATGAAACAACAAAGTTAGTACTTAAAGAACCAGAAATTGGACAAAGAAAGTATGGAACATCAATATCAAATTTATAAGTATGGAATAAAACTCAAGTGTAGTTACTCCCTTTGAAGCGTCATTAAGCTTATGAACAAGCAAACTAGATCGAGATGAAAGATTGAACATATGTTGATAGCAACAAGAAACAACACTCAAGATTCCAACTCCATGAAAGCTCTTTAACTCTCCAATGGATGTAGGAATGAAAAAATTCAAGATCAAGGTGATTGTACTTTGCTTAACCTACAAAAAAAACACTAAACAAAACAAAGTTAAGACCATTAGTAAAATCATAAACTCTCCTCACATCATTGGCTTTGGCAATAAGTAATTGCTTTCTCTCTTGTTTTTCCACTAGAGCCGAATCACTTATGGAATTTTTCTCACTCGACTTTTTTGAATGTTCATCCTCTCTTTCTTTGACACTTTCCTCGATTTTTATCTCATGTACATTCTCATGTTTTACCTCTACACGCTCAACTTTCTCTTTCTCAAGCTTTTGTTGTAGGAGGTGTTGATAAGTCTCCCATACTCGACTAAATCCACCATCTATGAATGATGTATCTGCATGCTTAGTTGTCACATGAATCTCTTCCCTTCTTCTTGAATATGTCAACCTTGAAGAGGTAGATTGGACCTTGGAATTAAATTGCGTAGATCTCCTCCTCTTGACATCCTTATTCACCATGCAGTCAAGACGTCTATGAAGAGGCTCGAAAGCTTCATGCAAAAATTGCTTAAATGTACCCCTCATATCCTCCATAGTAGGATCATATTCAACTTGTGGGCAACTTCTTACACCTTTATTTGACATGTCAAGGCAACTTGCAAAAGAGTAAGCAAAGAAACAAGTGCATGTTTCCTCACACACTCCCTTAGTATTTATTCTCAACACTCGTGTTTTCACTCAACGCTTTAATGAGCTAACAATCAAGTTCTAATGGATGTTACTTGGCTGCCTTGAACAAATTAGAACTATCCTCAAGATGAAACTCTACTTATCAAGTAATATTCACAAGATTGAAGTACAGTCAAATTTTAACAAGCAAAAACAAGGATTAAACTCGAACGAAGGTGCTGGAAATTTGCAGATTTATTGGTGCAAAGATGAACCCTAACAACACTAAAGAAACTCTAGACGATTAGCTCAGGATCTGACTAGATTTGATGTTAATGGTGTGGATTTTGAACCAAAAATTTAACACACTTGACACGAAGAAATATTGTTGGAAATCTACTCTACAAAACCTGATTTGACGTGGACAAGAATGAATCAAAAATCTGGAAAGTAAGACAACTAGAATTAGGAAACTATGACTCTTGTAATCCAAAACTGATTTGGCCTTGTTTTGGACTACTAACTTGATTATATCCTAGAAAAAAATAACTCAAAGATGGACATAATGTGGCTGGACAAACCGGATTTTAAAATTGGAACAAAGATACTATGCAGCATAAAGTTTGGAAACAAGAAAAAACAATCTACCCGATTGCATATGTTTTTGGAAAATTGAAAGCCTAATCTGAATGGCCTTTGGACTCAATCCTAAGAATCAAGATGCTGTATTGGGATGTTTTTCTGAGTATATTTGGGATGTGCAGTTGGAAACAAATAACCAATCCCAACAAGGAGTCTATGTCCAACTTTTGAGTAAAAACCCAAGTTGATTTTGGTTTCCAATTTCAATTTGCCTTCGTATTTCTAAACTCAAAGGTATGATCCGATTATGGTTCTTCTTCTTTTTTCTAATTCTTTTTCTTTTCTTTTCTTTTTACTTTGGATCACCAACTTTCAAGAAACAAAAATAGCCGCTATACAATATTCGAGAAGATGAACTTAGGATTTTCAAAAGTTCAAGATTTGGGAACTTTGGTTCAAGAATTTCAAGAAACCCTACTTTACAACCCAAGAACTTCAAGATTTTCAAGAAAAGGTTCAAGAAATTCAAGATTTTTGGTCCGAAAGTTCAAGAACTACAATCACCCTTCAAGGAATCAAAAAAACCAGTCACAGATTGACTTTGAATCGCAAGAACAGCCATCGATCACCCAACAAAAGAAGTACAATCAGAATCTTTTTTGTTATTTTTGACTCTATAAGACTCCAAGAAACAAGACAATCAAGTCACAACTTTAAGACAACACACGAGTTAAACAAAAACACAACAACAGATAGCAAAGAAAAAAGACATGGACAACAAGAAACAATGCAACACGCCTAGCATTTTAACAAGGTAATTTAGGACACATTTTAGGCAAATCAACACAACATAATTATTGCTGGAAAACACAAAACAAGTCATGAATTAGACTGCATAAATTCGAACAGCAAGGTTGACAAAAAGGAAACCTTAGAAACTAACCAAAACAAAGGATATAACAATGATACCTTCAACTAGCTCTTGATACTAATTATATGATTCTCGATACATCAACACAAACTAAGAACATGAACCACAAGCCCTGAACCTAGATTAGGATCGATATTTGGGGATGGATGTTTTTAATCTATCTTGGACTGCTCAAGAGAGATCAACATCGGTAGAATAACGCCACAATTAAGGTAAATACTTGATCGATAAGTTGACAAAACATCTTAAACCAACTTTAAGATGTTCAAAGACGGCTATCACAAGCGAAAATAACTCTTTCTCACAAGAAAGAAATTCTAAAAATTTCTCAATAAAATTCTTATTCCATGTCTTGTCTTACGTACAAACGTATAACTAAGGCTTTTATATAACCTTTACAATACTCAAAAATCCTAATCAAATTAGGAAACAATTAACTAATTCCTAAATTCTAACTCGGCGTAACTATGATTAACATGACCTTAGGTATTTAGTAGACCATACTAATAACTCAATATTAATTCCAAACTAATAACAATAATTGACTAATATGGTTGACACTAATTTAAACTAATGACTGGAATTAACAAAACAAATAACAACAAGACTAAATAACAACGATAAGTTAAATAAACACACTAAACTTGAGGAACGGACAGTTGGAATGTTGGACTTTATTTAGTTAACCACTTGTATGAGTTTAACATGAATCATCGGGTCCTAAACTCGAATCAATGCAGGTCCAGACTAAGAGTAGAAATAGTGAGAGATGAGTTTTGCACATTGATTGAACTGAGGAAAGCACTCTAGAGAGAATCTATAAAGATCTAGTACCTTGAAGCTTTTTGGTTTCGTTTTTCTTTGGTTCATTCTTTGCCTCCAATTCACAAGTGAATCCGACCACCAATCCCTGCACAGATTCAGTTCAAATAACTTTTAGAATTTTTTCCAAAAATACTTCAGACAGATTTTTTTAATGGATGAACAGTAATATCAGATGAACAGTACCTCTGATGAATAATGATGGTGAACAGTGGGATGAATAGTATTTGTGAACAGTACATGTTTTTAGGACGAAAGACAACATACGACTCAAAGAAATACGAAACAAGAAATCAAAACACTGCTAAAAACCTTAGCGACTCAAGAAATAAAGTGTAGACAGATTTGAACTAAAGACAAGAACAACTCAAGAATCAAGAAAAAACGAATGCGAACAAGACTCAAACAAGATAACTAAAGGAATATAACTTGATACATCAAGCAACTCTAATGCCAACTAATATGAATTGTGTTCGACTCGTTAAACAATGTGTAACACGATAAGTCCCAGACCTAAAATTAGATGGTATCAACGCTTGGCAATGAAAACTTTGCTTAATCTTGGACAACACAAGAACGAATTAAGATTGGGCAGAACGATACCACAAGCAAGGGTGATTCTTGATTGATAATGAACACCTTAGGAATAGCTCTAAGTTGTTCAAAGAAAACTTGCTAAGAAGCCAAAGAGAATTCTCTCTTAACCTTATTTATTGGAAAATTGTCTAACCTTACAAAGTAAGAGCAAGGTTATTTATAGCCAAAAGTCCTAAATTAGTCCAAATTCGAACCGAATATGGATTACATCACTTATTACAATTAAATGACTAATCTAATGGCATAATAGCTAGTATAACTGGCCATTTATTCCTAATAACCAACAATTACGTAATTAAGCAAAAATCCTAACAAATTGTGTGAAAATAAAAAATGCTAAAATTTATCTGAACTAAATTCATGCAGGGTTGGTGGCCGGATTCATGTATGGATTCCCTGTGCGGATTGAAGGCAAAGAATGAACCAAAGAAAATGAAATTGAAAAACTTCAAGACCGGATCTGCGCAGATCCTTTTTGGAGTGCTTTTCTCAACTCAATTAACATGCAAAGCTCATCTCTTGTTGTTTCCACTTTTGACCTGGACCTATACGTTCTAATTAACTCTTGTTTAGCCATGAAACAAAGCTTGAATTGAGCCTTTACACAAATTTAAAAGTTCTCTCGAATATCTTGATTGAACACTTAGCTCAGGACCCTTAAGAATACAAAGGTAGGCAACTAGATTCATATATCGATAATGCATTTGAAATATAAATAAGTCAACTTCTACTCGCACATCATTTAAAGATGTGGTCATGAGGTGAAACCACTATTTATTGATCCATCACGGTCAAAATTGGTGGATTATCAACCTATAGAGTCTAAACGTGAACTCAATTGCTCAACAGTGTAGTTATCCTGCAAATATGGCAAGGTGCAATTGGTTAAACGATGGTCATCCAAGTAATACTAAAATCCAAGTGTATAGTTAGAGAAAACTTGGATGCTGTAACAACAGGTCGGGTTTTGCTTTCTAACATTTTTAGGTAAGGATGCGACTGGTGGTTGGTTCGAGATATTAGAACTTTGAAGCAATATTTCTCCTTTCTCGAAGCCCCTCTCACTTACATTTCATCTATTGCATCACAAAAGAAAATACCCTTGTAACTCTCTTCTTCATCATCATCTTTCTAAGCCAATAACGACATATGAAAAAGATGTTTGGTATATTTTGCTTTTAATTCTCTACTCCCCCCCCTTCTCTGAACTTCTCTAGCATTCTTTTCTCTCTATTTTTTTTTTTTTTTTGGAGGAGGGTTAGGAATTTTTTTGTGGGTTTAGTTACCGTATCTTATTGATATGTATTTGTTATGTTGAAGGTAGATAAATTGGAATCTTCTCCAACATACTTATGAGATTCTGTAACATTTTCTTAAGTGGGATCTGCAAATAAAAGTTTAAAAGTTGTTATTTTCTCCCATTTATTTTGTCTGATATTCTCTTTTCTTAGCATATTTTATTTTGATTTTTCCCGAGGAAATAAAGTATCAAAACATATTTAAGAAATTTGAGAAATTTCTTTTTGAATTTTTCCTGATCTGATGCCTTAATTTTTGTTCTGGTTATGTTGTCTGATTTGTATATTTTTTTTATTTTGTGATCTTGCAGGTCAAAAATTTCGAAACTTTCTTCAACTTTTTCTAAGATACTCTAAGTTATGTAGTACCACATTTTTTTTGGCCTTCTTTGTGTAATATTAAGTGAATTTTTTACTGTGGCTTCTTTTATTAATGCGTAATTTACTGCCATTTGTACTTTAAAATATTAACCTACGTTTTTTATCACTCTGTAGAAGAGGTTACTATGGACATAATCACTCTTCGTTCTATCAAGTTTTTTTACTGTCTCTTGCACAATATTTTTTTAACTGTTTTACCCTATGTATGATTATGACCTTTTAATTATAAGTTCAATCTTGGCTATCATAAATTGTGATTCTGTTAGTTGTCTCTTGGAAAATTAGTTTGTGACATCTTTCATGAAGTCTTTAAAATATGAAAATTGACAAATTCTTACTAAATTTGCACTCATTTGATGATTCATGGATCTTTAGCTTTTTGGATTACATTTTTTTCTTCCATTTTTTGGTTCTAAATTACTTTAATGATACAACAATATTTATATCAAATTGAGTATTTGTTAAAATGTCAAAACTACTAATTTGTTATATACTAGCTAAAATTGGAAAGTAAGCAAGTGTACATGGATCTTAAAATCAAAATTTTGTGTTGTTCTTATTGAGTTTGTTGATTCTACAGTGTATCTCCATTTGTGTAAAGTAAGTAAATTTACAAGGATCCCACAAGTTTACATCTATATTTTTTAACTCCGACCGAGTATCAATTCAGTCAAGTTTAAGGGTCAGGAGTTAATGGGTTTGATTAGAGGTTGAACCAAATGCCGTCATCAATAAAATTCATTTAAAAATTAAAATATTGTATGTAAATATCTAAAAGCATGTTAATATCAATAAAAGTATATTCATATATATTTAATGTTTCAAAGCTATTTAACAAGAAAATGCAAAGAAATTGAACAATCAAGTAGCAATATATATTATTCAATGAACATTAACGAGTTTAGAATTAAATTTATAACCTTGATTGAAAAATAACACCAACTTTAGGACAACATTTATAAAGTATGAAATATTTCAAGTATATTAATAGTTTTTAATAACCTAGGGGTCAAAACATAATGTTGAAAAAGTTTTGACCCCACGTTATCACTTTCTCATTTCTTCCTATACTCCCTAACTCATGCCACATAGTACTGTCATTTTGCAACTAGAGTTTCATTTCTACTTTCTCATATCGTTTTGCAACTCCTTTCTTCTTCTTTTTTTTTAATTTTCTTTTTCATTCTTATTTTGTTAAATATTTATTTTCAAACTGACAAAATATCAATCTTTTATCTATTTTCTTTAAACTTTTCTCCTCTCTATCTCCCTTTTTTTGCATTTTTGGGTCTTTTCTCCTTTTGAATGCAAGATTTATGATTAGATCTTGTTTAACAAAAGGCTAAAGCATTGATTTTTGGTGGCTGAATTGAAGTGAAAGAGTGAAAATGGATTTACAGAGGAGGGGGGAGCTCAAAAGGATTTGGAGTTAGAGGTAAAGAAAGAAAAAATTAACAAAAATAAAAATTAGAAAACTTGGTTTTTACCAGTTCTACAGGTTTTCGGTCAAACCCAATTTTTGATTGGGTTTGACTGAGTTTTGACCAACTCAAGTTTTTAGAATAAATCGGACCGAATACTTGGTAGGTTTTCGGTTCAATCGGTCGGACCGGCCTGTGCAATCCAAGTTTAAAAACATGGTTTACATTTCCAATATTCAACATTGCTTGTTTTAATTTTTGGCTAATGTGATGGTGCCTGATGCCTAAGAATGGCCAATTTTCTCTCACTTTTGTATTTTTTTCACATTAGTCAATATGATGGAATATATGGATTTCACTGTGTTTCTTGTTGATTTTTAATTTTGTCAAATTTGTTAGATCTACTTAGCAACATATGACTTTTTCTTAGTTTGGAGTACAAGTGTTTTGACCTTGCTTTTGAAATGTTACTTTACTACTTTTTCAATTACCTAATTATATGACAATTCCTTATAATAATACGATAATCAGATCAGGAGCCCGAGACCAACTCTTAGAGAAATATTTTTACGTTGATGCTAATTCTAGAAGCATTGAAAACAATCTTGTTCAAGTGGTAACTTTATCAAGAGTTAGATAGTTTTGTTAAAATAAATTGACTAGACATTATGTGGGGAGTTATTTGAATTTTTAGGGATAGGATAAAGGTCTGGTAGTTGTCCCCACTTTCTGTCTCGTACATCAATTCAAACACAATTCTTTAACGAAGGATAGCCATAGGTTAAAATTCAAACTAGAATGGTATCTTATGTTATTCCTTTGATGGTTGATTGTTTGTTTAATGTTATATGTGCTCTTGTCATGCTAATTGTTAGATTTATGAGTAAAGCATTGTATCCATATTAGAAAGAGCGATTAATATGTAAGTTAGGAACCTAATTTTGACCTAAAAGGTTAAGCTGTTAGGTCTCAAATCCTTACTTATATATTAATCACTCTTTCTAATGTGGAAAACTATTCTTTATTTATAAATCTAACAATCTCCCCTTTCATGAGTAACCTCTCACATTGAACCTAAGTTTACAAGCTTTTCTTCGAATCCTATTTAATACTCAAAGCAAGTTCACACTAACTCCTAAGGACACTTATTCTCCAACTCATGGACCCACTATTTTTCAAAATCCAAACTAGATTTTGAACCTTGCTAACCTTTGACTCTTTAGTCTAACACCAACCGGATCACTTGCCAAATCCATGACGCATCTAATCCAACTCCAGCCAAACTCATTGGCTTCGATCCACTACCAAGAATAGAATTTCACCGGCTCAACTTCGAAAAAAATGCATTTGCCAATAAGTAATCCAAATTCACAATCAAAAGGTGTGATACTACTTGTCTAAAAAAATTTCAACTAAAAAGTTATAGGAGATAAATTTCATAAAATCAATGTATATGGGAAGACAATTTACACAAACAAAGATATATGTGGGAGAAAGAGGAATAAATATCAACAATATATCATTAACTAGTTTTGTACCCATTCGTTGAATGGGAATTGTCTAAAAATAATAAATTATTTAGTGTAGTTCATAAAAATATTTGCATAAAATACAAACTTATTGTATAATCTATTATAACCTTTCTTAAATACATTGTTATTCAAAAATAGTCTTATAATGTAAATTTAAACATCTAATTCAGTGATTAATAATTCGAAAATGTAAAAAAAAATCGACAATAAGATGACATTCAAAAAATTGAAAATAGGAAAGATCAAAACTTGGCTGATCTTCTATAAACAAAAGAATGGCCAACCCATTACTTAAACATCAATTTTGGTACTTAATATAAATGCTTTAAAGGTTAATGTGAAAAGAAAAGAAACCTAATGAAATATTAATAAAAGATAAGAATTTAGAATCAATCAAATCATAGGAATACAGCAACCTTCTAAATCTGTTCATGGCTAATAGAAACCAAAACGAAAACATAAGATGTATTTTGCTATTAAGTCAAAAACATAAAAAATTTAAATAGTCTGATGTATATTGCATGACGTGAACTGCTATATGACAATCAATTTGATGCCTTGCCATTTATGTAATCAGTGACACCTTCTTGTTCTTTAGAAATTTCTACCAAAGTCTAAAAAAAAACATTGAAAACTGCACAAAATATTTTAACCCTAGAAACCTAGAAAATAAAAAAATTAATACGTTGTTGACGACAATTAATAAATTGTCAAAGGCAATTAAAAAATCGTGTGAAAACACATAGTTTAAAAAGCCACTTTTAAATCACTAACCAAAAAAGTAATATGTGTTCTACTTGAATTGAAGAGTGAATCCATAAATTGAAATGATAAATTAATTACAAAAACCTTGCCAAAAATAAAAATCAAACTGTAGCTTTGAAAGATTTAGAAAATTCATATTCAATGACCTACCTATAAAGAAGGTGTAGAAAATTACAGACCACATACAGCGAGTATAAACAAAGTCCAAATGCGGTTCTTGCATTGAAGGGAATAAAAACGAATTTCCAAATCCGATCCTTGCATTGAAGTTAAAAAAAAAAAAAACTTTCCCAAAAAATTGTGGAAAATTGTAAACATCTGCTCTGCTTGATAAAGTGATGAGTAATAGATCAAGAACCATATATATGAGTAAAAATGCAGAGCATCTTCGATACCGATAATCTGATAAAAATAATCTAATATTTGAATTGATATTTCGAACTTTTGAGTTGAAGATGAGAGAGAGTTAAAAACATAATTCAAAATTATTTATACTAATCCCCAGGAAATTTAGACTTGACGATTAGGGTTAAGGAAAAAAAGGTGAGAGAATAGAAGAGATAATTACGGAAGGATTATCTAGAATTGTAAAGTCAAGAGAAAAAAGAGAGATAGAATAGCGTAGGTTATTAGAGAGTTAACTCATAGAGCGCATTACACCTACTTGCTATGTCGATAAACCACGTAAGAAAGAGATAAACTAAAAGGATAAGGATGAGAATACGACTTTATTATATATATATATATATATGATCACACATAATAATAATTCTCTCAAATTTTCACTCTTCTCAGCTGACAATAATAATAAGACTTCCTATTTATAGATTAGATGACTTGATAAACAAGTTTTACAATCACAAAAAATTTTCTAATAAAATATTAACTCCTTTAATAATAAACCTATCATAATTTGACTACAATAGAATTACTAAAACCCTAATTTGACTAAAACACTACTAAAAAATAATATAGAAACTTCTATTTTTTTAGTCTTGATTTAATATGCCAACATTGCTTCTCTTAAATCAAATTCTTTCTTGGATCAGGCCTAACACAATCACAATCAATTATCTCCCTTGCAAATTCTGCCAACATCAATTTGAACTAATTTTTCACCTTCAAATACTTTTCTCGTTGCAATAATTCACATACCTAGATAGACTATTTTCGTCGGATAATTTAATGTCAATTTATTGACAACTCACTTTGTGATTTTCGTAATCACAACTCAACTAATAGGATTCTTCGCTGATCTCTGTTTTCACAACCACAATCAATTTGATAATTTTCTCGGACCAATCTTATGGTCCAATCTTCACTAACTGCATACTTCACAACCAATCTTATGATCCAACTCGATCAACTAACTTTTTCACAATAATTCTTATTTTGACAATGAAAACGAGTAACCTTGTGCCTAACGCTCAGACAACAGAAACATCTAGACTAACCTCATAGTCGGGACAACTTTTTGATATTCACAGGCACCCGAGAATCAATTTCTTGGACTTAGAACTCTAATACGAGATGTAGAGATAAAAAATTAACCAAAAAGTTATAAGATAAATTTCATAAAATCAATGTGATAGGGAGACAATTTACACACATAAAGATATGTGTGGAAGAAAGAGGAATAAATATCAACAACATATCATTAATCACACATAATAATAATTCTCTCAAATTTTCACTCTTCTCAACTAACAACAATAATAAGACTCCTTATTTATAGATTAGATGACTTAATAAACAAGTCCTACAATCACAAGAAATTTTCTAATAAAATACTAACTCCTAAACAATAAATTTACCATAACTTAACTCCAATAGGATTATTAACATCCTAGTTTGACTAAAACTCTACTCAATAACAATATGAAAACTTTTACTCCCTCCGACCGGATAAAATTAGTTCAAATTATAGATCGAGAGAATAAATATCAATTTGAACTAATTCTTCTTATAGTATGATGGCCTATTTTTGAGTTTTGATTTAATATGCCAACACTAATGATGAAATTTCATTGAAATAAATGTTTTAAAGAGCATCAGTAGTGCACAGCCATTTTGCTCCTAGTTGACTGTGATTTTCCATAAGTAATAACTAATTAGGAAAGTCAGGCTTTACTTACTTCTTGAACTTACTAATGAATGCTAAGATCTTTGACAAATTTATCTGTAGGTGTATTTTGTAGCATGTGAGAGTATGACTAAGAGAAGTTATCCGACATTTTCCTAATTTCAAGACAAGATAAAATTCGTTGCTAAAGATCGGGAGAATAGGCCATCCTACTATAAGAAGAAAGTTTATTCCCACAAGATAAATTACTTTGTGCTAGTTTATCATTTTGAAGTTTATGACACAATATTATGTAGAACATTAGATTGCATTAAATCTTCACTAATGCTAAAGCATAATGTCATTGCTTGTACCACTGAATGTCTCCATGCTTTAGTCTAAGAAATCTTATTGCTTACAAAAAAAAATCTTATTGCTTATAAAACTATTATAATTGATCAAAATTTTTTCCTTTTTGAGTATAATTGATAAATCCTATGGAACTATAAAATCTAACATTTCAATTTAGGGGGACTTTTGTTTTGCTTGTTAGTATGTGAAATTGAATATCTATGTTTGTTTTTAAGAAAAAGATTTTGAAACTTCCACTTGGTTTAGATTACTTTGCTGATTGGAATCTCAAACTCTTAGTATCAACTAATTAGATTATGTAAAAGTTTTTTACTCAATCTTTTATCACATCTAGTGCATCAAGAAATAGCCTTTGCATGCTCAATGTCACTCATAAACACAATTTATGTTTGATCTCTTAACTTAACCTACTATCCAATTCGTGGATTAATATAATAGCCTTTATATGCTCAGTGTCACTCACAAATCTGACTTATGTTTGATCTCTTAACTCAAACTTATTATTCGGATCAACATACTTTTATGGACACAATAAATTCATCAAAATCTAGACAACCTTACGCAATGCATGAATCTCTAGTCAACAAGTTATACATATGCCAACTAGTAGCCCAAGTTGGAGACGTTATAAAGCAACACAAACAAAGTATCATACAATTTTAGGTGACTATTTTAGCTGAAACCATATCATAGAAGAGATTTTTACTCATTTGAAATATTTTCTTTCAAGTTTCAAGTAACTACAAATAATTGAGTTTTATTCATCAGTACTATTTGTATTTTATCATTAGATGGAGGAGAAAGTTCTTGATTACATGTTGGTGCCAGTTGGGATTGCAGGAATGGTGGCTTATCACATCTGGGTTTTCCATCAGATTGTGAAGCGCCTTACCATGACGATCATTAGCATCAATGCCATCAATTGTCATTTTTGGGGTCAGGCAGTGATGAAGGTTCATCCAGCCCTCTTGAATTTTTTCTTTTCTAAATTGTTTAATTCATTAATCTTCTATGAATTCAATGACCACGTTTGTGATCAATTTGAAGAAGCACTTAGCTAGCTAAATACTTGTTTGTTTCCATTAATGAACGAGGATGGCAATGGTAATTTTGCATTGATTTCCATTTCATGACACAGAAAAACAGGGTTCTGGTAGTGCAAACATTGAGGAACAACATAATGGCATCAACCCTTTTGGCATCGATGGCTATCATGCTTAGTTTTGTGATTGTAGTATTGATGACTAAGAGGCAATGGGGAACGAGTGTTCTTTAATGGGGTTTGTGGTGGGAGATAAGAGCAAGCATTCTCTGTCAAGTTTATCAGCATACTAGTTTGCTTTTTTGTTGCATTTTTTTTATGAATGTTCAGTCCATAAAGTACTATAGCCATACCCGCATTCTCATCAATGTCCTCTCCTCCTCCGCCACCACCAACCACCACCACAAGCAGTATTTCATCACTCCTAACTACGTCGGCGCCACCATAAATAGGGGAAGCTATTTTTGGTTGTTTGGTCTGAGGGCATTCTACTTCTCTTTCCATTTTTTTCTGGATCTTTGGGCCCATTCTTATGTTCTTGTATTGCATTATCCTCGTTTTCTTGCTCTATTTCTTGGACATTATCTTGGACTTTGGTTGGGTTGGTAAACAAGATGAAAATCACCCAACAGGGACAAGGAAACCAATTAATTCCACAGTAGTGTTGATTCCATCACACTTGCTAGGTGACATTAGAAATCAATGCAGTTTCCTTTCAATCTAAGTTGAATTAAAACTACTATCCTTCTTTACTCAAATAATGTTTGTACTTACTTGTGGATTAGTAATGATATTTACTATTGAAAATACGGACCTGGGGTAAGTGCTATTGACATTTTAGTACAATTGTACTTTCTGTAAATTATAGTATACTCTTATAAAACTTTGTTGTACTAACAAATTTTATTCATATATGGCAATTCAATTCATAAATACGATCACATACATCAAGTTGTGGATGAAATATAACAACCGCACCTAACAACACCTAATTCAACTGTACTTGGTCCTATTCCTGAATACTATCAGTATCTTTTAATTGAAAAGTAATGAAAATCTTGGCACTTTTGATTATATTTTGTCAGATTTTTTAAGAGTTTTTTTATAGAAAAATAACATGTAACACTACTATTTGAAAAATAATGCATGTAAGGAAAAACAATAGTGTGAAATTTAGAGAATTTTTGCACATTATAGTGCTTTGTTAATTTTGTGCAATAATGATGTAATAGAGGAACTAAGCAATATAATAAACATTGTTGACTGAGAATGACAGTTACGATTGTATTTGTATAGCTAGCTTAGTTTTGAGGATATTTGATAATTAGTTAACTAAATAACGGCCAGTTAATTATCACAGCTCAAAAAGGGAGAAGTAGGGAAGAAGGATTGGCTCTATCTTGACTCACTTAATAATCTTTGTCATCTTTATCGACTTTTTTCCTTTGCAATATATTTTCATCCCTTACTTTCGATTTGTATTCTTCATTATATTACAATTCTAGGGGTGGTTATTAGGATTGAGAATATTTCTTAAAAGCTCTAATAAAGAAGAAATTTCAAAAAAATTGAAATCCAAACAAGACTAATGTACAAAAATCATTTTTTTTGTAATTAGTGGTAGGTAGGTCTTCAATTGATTTTGTTAAATTTATGTTTTAGCCTCCTAATTTAGGAATAGCTATGATTAAGCTGAAATATTGTCATGAAGTTTCAATTTGGTCAATTTGTATAAGCCTAAGTTTTTCAATAGAGACAGCCCAATGAGCTTTTAATCGATGAATTTTATTGGATTGGACCCTTTTGCTTCAGTTTGGACCAACTTTTTTCAACATCTATTTATATACACAATAATTGATAAGATAGATATGTTTGAGACCTAAACTTCTTTGGTTATCATATCTATTTTAAAGTAGTGGACCATCTTTAGAAAAAATCCACTTCTAATAAAAACCCATTCATAACAAACTACACTTTACCTAGGTCCAAAAGAAAGTTGGACCCAAACCCATTAAGGAGGTCTTTTTTTTAGTTCTTTAGAAACATGCCAAATGGAGGGATTTCATTGATTGCGAAGTCATCCTAACCGAAAAACCTGTCAAATTGGTCAACTTTTTAGGGATAATTTCAGAAATATTCCCTAAGTTTCTAACTATTTCACTTAGTTCCCTCAAAATTTTAAAAATTACACTTGCCTCCTTTAATTTGACACTTTGGTAACCAAACCTTAAAATAGGTCAAAAATTTAATGAATATCCTAAAATGCACGTATCTTATAAAGTTAAATTTATTTTTCTAAATAATTGTAAAGTAATTTGGCACACTTATAAAAGGAATGAGCGTCAAGTTTTTCATGCCAATATTTGTTGTTTGATAAGCAACAATAATTTTCTATAATAGGCTACTTTTATATTCCTTTATTAGGGATATAGATTCTTTTTAAAATAGAGAAGAAAGTGTTATTTTTTTTAAATTTATGGACTATTTTTTTTAAGAAAAGTTTATGGACTATTTCAGTGATGGAACTACAATAGTTTGATAGTAATCTTAAGCCATTTGTTTTAGTTATTTTTTTATTTATTCTTGATTTTGATACAATAAAAAAGAGTTACAAAAAATTGGATGATATCAGAAGTTATCAAAAAATATTACTAGTTTAACATTTGATCGGGATAGCGGTTAGAGACAACACTGATAGTTCTTCTATATGTCTAATGAAATATAAGAGAAATACATAAGAAGAAAAAGGGAAAAAAATTATAAAATCCATCCCTTGTATAAACATGGCAACAAGGGAGTTTTTTTAAAAAATATTAAGGTTAGAATTGTCATTTTAAATGGGTAAGAGAGGTAAGTGTAGTTTTTGAAACTTAAAAGGACGAAGTGAAATTGTCAGAAACCTTAGGTGAGATTTTTGAAATTATCCCAACTTTTTAATACGATATACTTTTTATTTTCAGAAATTTTCATTGAAATTTCATGAAAAGATTCAGGGAATGGTTACTTTGTTGTAAGTTTTGGATTGATGAATATTGACAGAAAATCATATGTTTTTATCTTTTTAGGGTTTAGAGGACACTGACAACACACATGAGTGAATTTTTCAGAGGTATTTGTAGACACCTAGTATTTGTTATCCCTTAGTAATTTTCCAAATTAACTTATAGCAATTCTTTTGTCTCAATCATTGATCACTTATGAGTGTATTCATGTTTGCAAGGTTATGATAACGTTTAGTGCCATGTTTTACGATGAACTCATGTTATGCACTAGATGTTGATAACCTCGATAGGTACCACCGAGCATGAGATAATTGATGTAGATTATAATTTTAACTTCGTGTCCATGATTATGTTGGTCAACTAAAACTATGCCATCCTAGATTGGGTTTTGGGCTAGGGTAAATTACTTATAAGCAATTAGGGCATGTGATAGTTATTAACCATTAATACATTACAAGTTCCCTTACATATAACACATGATCTAGGCATGGACATGTTCATAGTGTGCATTTCATTTTATGCACGGTCATGGACAGGTTCATGTATGTAATATACACGAGTTTGCTGCCACTCAGTCGTTGATGTGCACATTATATAAGTATTAAAGGTCTTCTTTCTCATAAATTGGAGAAATTCATGTGAGTAATGCTTAAATTATTGCCCAAAAAGCTTTTTATGTATGTGTTACCTACATGATCTGACAAAGAATATAAATGCTACGTACTTGATGAGCCAGTCTTGCCCAACTGAAAATATTCATGTTTTTCTTGCAAATAATAAGTTTGTATAATAAATAATGGTCTACAACATGTCCTAAGTTCAAGATTATTTGAGCTTTCAATTATTTGAAGCAAAGATATTAATAGATGTTGTAATTTTTTAATAACATTTTAAGTTATGACCAAGATGTCTTATATCTATAATAGTAAAATGCCAAGAGAACCGCATGTCATATCTTAAATCCAAGGTATTGACCTCGAGAACAATGACGTGACAATAAGCCTCATCATCAAAAGCTTATTGACTGAATAGGATTTTGTAATATTCAACCTTCTTAAGATTCTATTTTTGCTATCTAACGGTTTTATCCATGCTTTGTTATTTGTAATTTGAAACATGTTTTCATTTTGTTATTTGAAATTGGTCTAGAAATAGTTTTGCGAGATTCGTGAAGTGAATTGATAAAGTCTCTCCCTATGGTGTTCCTAAAGAATAGCTACAAATGACCATAAAAAATTTGTCAGTTTGATCTAATCGATTTCCTCCTGTCCATTGTTCATTAAATCCTAAACATCAAGTAGAAAAGATGAATTAATCAATCACTAGAGTAAGTAAATGAATTAGATTTAATTGTTCAAAGTGATAACTCCAAGGAAATGTTTGATACTTACCATCCGTTTGGTTGCCACTCCGGAATGGCAATGACAATCACTCTCAAAACCTCTTCAATCGGAATAGGTTTATGCTATTCCTTTTAGGTGTTTGGTTTAGGGAAAGTAATGGGAATGATTATTGATTTTCTTGTTTGGTTTATTCATAGTCATCAATGGAAATGCAAGCCCAATTCAACAACTATTTCCTAAAAATAAATAAAAAGTTTTGTCCAATATAAACAAAACAAAATTTGTACACAAAATTAATGCTGCAATCATTAATATAATATCATTTCTAACCAGAAACTAGAATCAAGTCTTTTATAATACACAAAAACCTTCTACAGTAATAAAAGAAAGTCCAGTGGAGAAATACTATATTGTTTAGTTTACAAAACCAAAAACTTATGCAATCCCGAATGCGCAAAGCTATTCCAAGAAGTATTGATAATGCCTAGTAATTCCAAAAAGCTATTTTGATCGACATACAAAAAGCTATTCTGATTAACATATGCCAAGTTAGCATAATAACTTTCAAATCCAGAAAGTTCAAAATTATCACAAAAGACCATTCCAAGATGGTACTAGCTCTTTAATAGACAAAAAAACTAGATGCAATAGTTGATTTTTAACAGTTAGGAAGATAAAGAAGGTTAATTAAGAGACAATTCAATCTTCTTCCTTTAGGAATGGAATTTCTTTAACATAAGTAAATTTTGTTAGGAAATTCAGCATACATAAGCAACTTGAAATATTTAATAACGAAAATTCCTTTTTTTCGAATAATTTCAAGGCTAGAGTAGAAAACCTCCATTCGTCATTCTCTCATAGAGGAAGCGAATTAGTGAATTAGGTTAAATCAATTATCAACCCACAATATTGAGATACTATTTCTTTTGATAGAAAAGGGAAACAACATACTATTTTAGATGCTGGTCTTTGAACTCAGATACATTCACTTCCAGTTGAATGGTAAAAAAATTCACAAAGAAATTGGGAAAAAACATGAAAAGCTTTTGATAGGTGCAATAAAGTAGTTTAACTTTCAATTACATACAACATCAACCATAAAACAAATCAATGATGAATAAAAAGAGATTCAAAAAAGTAACCCATGAAATCATCTCGTAAGATGAATAGAGAGAAAGAATCTTACATGAAATTTCTCTGATTGGAACAAATTTCTTAGGTATATTTGGGATGATTTCACAGATTTGCTCCTAGTTGTCATGAAAAAAAGATGAGAAAAAGAGATGAGAATTGAGAGAGAGAGAGAGAGAACTTCTAAAGAGTTTTCTGGAGGCAGCATTATGTAAGAGATCAAAATCCACCAATCTACTCATTAATCACGTTTGCAAAATTTTAGACCTTCCATACCGATATAGGGATGTAATCGAGCCAAGTCGAACTCGCGTATTGCTATACTCGAGCTCGACTCGACCCTTATGTAACTAGGCTCAAGCGCGGCTCAAACTCGACTGAGCCTAAAAAATCGTAACTCGAGACTTGACTCGAAAAAATCCCTTTAAACTTGAGACTCGACTCGATAAGGCTCCACCTTTAGTCAAGCCTTATCGAGCCGAGTCTAATCAAGCTTTTTGACTCGATTCGGAAAATGTACACTTCTGCCATTATGGAATTTTATTATAAAGAAGATTATATTGTAAATTCAGTATAAATTATACCTATAACGGTCATTTTATAATTATAATACATATATATTATTTAAATATATGCCGACTCGGCAAATAGCTCGACGAGCCACAAGCCCCAAAATACTGACTCGAAACTCGACTCGAAAATACATTCGAATAGCTCGAGACTCGACTCGAACTCGGTCAAACCGAGTTCCAGTCAAGCCATTGATCGAGCTACTCGCGAGTAGCTCGGCTCGCATACATCCCTGTACCGATAGTTGTCAATCAAATCTTGTCAATCGGAATCAATCCTTTTTCAAAAGTGCAAGCCCATTACCCTCAACCAAACGGGTGGTTAAGATGTAATGAGCACTCAGGAATGGGCTTTAAACTATTCACACCCATGCACTTGGGTAGAATATTATGAATGGCACTATATTATTGTGAAAGGCTTACTATCATTCTGACTAGCAATATATATTACGGGAAAAATCCACTTTTCATCCCTAAACTTCGAGTTAGGGATACATTTCGTTCACAAACTTTTTGACGCACCACATTTAGTATATAAATTAATTATGTTTTGTCACATTTAGTCCAAAAACTGTAAATTGCTTAATTTGGATGGAGAAAGTTGCGTGTTTGGCACGTGGCCGTTAAATTAAAAAAAAAATTTCAGTCAAAATCAACGGCCACATCAGCCTTCTCCGTTCAAATTGAATATTTTACCGTTTTTGGATTAAATATGGCCCAAAATAATTAATTCATCTACAAAATGTGGTGTATCTAAAAGTTTGGGAATGAAATGTGTCCCTAATTCAAAATTTGAGGACAAAAAGTGGATTTTTCCCTATACATTACTGTTGCTAAATGTTTATAAATTCGTCTTAATCCAAGTCCTTAAAACTGATCTTCCTCCTATTTTGGCGTTTTGTCTCTTTGATTAGTGTCACGTTTTCATATGGTTACATGTGTGTTCTAATTCATGTTTCGTGTGTTTTAAGTGCTTAAGTCAGAAACACTAGGGTTTTTACTAAATTTCTATTGAAGTGTAGTTTAAGAAGAATACTCATTCGATTGATGAATATGGTGTTTATCTCATGATTTTTGTCAGTTTTTAAATATATTTGAAGATGATATCAAGTTGAAAGGCATCAGACAAAACTGTGTGCGAAAAGGAACACTAAAAAACTCGAAAAGGAGCAACAAGGCTCCCACTGGTTTAGGCGACGGCTTTCGGACCTCAAACGAGCTCGAATCAATTGGGCTGGTCCGCTGTGTTTTGCACTGCGATTAGAAACATTTTAGATCTTGCCTTCAAAAAAAAAAAAAGAAACATTGCAGATCTTCAATTTAAAATAGTTTTTAGGAGTAGTTTAGGTTAAAATTGATTTCTTTTTTTTTTCACTCTAGGTAGGATTTTTGTTAAAAATTGAAGGAAGAAGAAGGAGATCTCGCCTGTCTTAGACAAGATTTCCTAATTCTCTTTTCTTAAATCTTTTATGAATCCCTTATCATTAATCATCATTCTTGTTTTTCTTAATTATGTCAAGTTAATTACTTCTGAGGCTTAGATAGAATTGATTCGTCTATAGTTCAATATCAATCTTTAGTTGATTGGTGAATTTTGTGATATGCTATTTTATGTTCTTTGTTTCAATCTTTGCAATTAATGGATCCTTAATTGTGAAGGGTCTAAGGTGTTAATTAATAGATGAAAGTTATTAATAAATCCGAGATCATTGGGTGAGGGTTGGGTTGGGTGATAAAATAGGAGAAATTTTTTTGAAGGCATGATCTCCTACAGAGAGAGAGAGAGAGAGAGATAAAAAAGACTTATTTTAACTAGCAACTCATGAAAGTTGAGAAGCACTTAGAGGGTAATTGTACAATCTTTTCATCTTAATCCTAATGAATTTTTAATTAGGTTTAGATTAAGAAAGTAGACTAAATTTAGTTATTGGACATAATTAATTCACTCGTGAACAATATTAAGGAATTTACCATGGTTATTACACGAGCTAATTAATTGATCAACATGAGGTTTGTGGCCGGAACAATTGAGGAAATTTAAACCCTAAAAAATATTTATCTTTGTTAAGTTTAGTTTTAATTAATTTTGTTCATTATTTGATATCTTAGAATTAATTTGTAGCTTAAATAATAGAAGAGTTTGATAAATGTTCATAGTTGATTATTCCTCCCGTGGGATTCGACACCTAGATACTCGCCTTGTTAGGGTATTATCCGTGCATTTGCGGTTTCAACATATCACGTAATAATGACCATCAAAATTTTGTCATCAATCCATGACCAGCTTAAGTAGAAAACTAATTAAATTTAATTGTTCAAGTAACCATGAATGATTTGTCAGTTTGAGTAAATTGATGTTTCTTTTCACAGTCTATTGCTAGAGTCTAAGTACAGAAGTGCAAAAGATTTATTAATTGATGATCTGCTTAAGTACAAAAGCAATTAGAATTAATTATTTAAAAGCAACAAGCCTAACGAAATGCTATATAATAAACAGCAATAGAGAAATTTTAAATGAAGAAAGTGTCAGAGAGGTAACCTTTTTAATTTTAGTATAATCTTCCTGAAATGTTACATGCCAATTGCCACAAAATTTCCCATTTGTTTTTAAGTTGATAAAACATGTTTATTATTCTTTTTTTTTTTTAACAACAACTCTAGCACTGAAGCAAACGGCAAAATCGAAAAGGAAAGGAAAGGAAGGAACGAAAAAGTATATATATATATATAAAAAAAAGACACAGAGAGAAAGAGAGAGGAGGATTATTTAGTTTAATTTACTTAATCCTTTATTTTAAGAGGCTGGAGGTATAGGAGCATAATAATAAAGTTACAAAAGAAAAAGTAAAGAACAAGAAATACAGTTTTTTTTTTTAAAGTAAAGAACAAGAAATACAAGGAGAAAGTCTAATAAGCTCCAACTGCTTGTGTTGAAAAGTTGTATGCCTACTTATCATGTCATCAATGCCCTATCTCTTGAATGGTTTTTGTTTGAAACAAGCTGCAATCCTCCCCAGGACAACTATAGTGATTAAAAATTAGTATGAAATAAAAGACAAATTTTAAAAATTAAAATCCTCGATTCTATTTTTTTTTCACTTCCTCTCGCCTCTCCACATGCACAAGGATTTCGCAGAGAGCCACCCATTCTAGTATTACTCCCATCCACCAAACATGCTTAATTTGACAGTGTTGGTGGAATCCGATGCATTAGTGCAAGTGTATGGCACCCTCCATTCATTTTAAATAAAGAATGAAAAATAAATCACAAAAAAAAACTTTAAAATAGTCTAACGCGTGCATCTGTCATTCTTCCTCTTTGCATTTTAAATTTCATCTTTTTCCTGTCAGGAAAAATTTAAAAAAGAAAAAAAAATATGCAACCGTGTTTCAAACTTCCAGCTTATTCTTTGACTATAAATAGATGCGCAGGCATTAAAAATAAAAAAAACTCGTAGACACTATTTAACTAGTTGTTAACGGTCTTGCTTTGATCAAGCTTGAGTATGAAGCTTTGACAACGACTTTACACATATAATAAAGCATGTTGATCAACCTACGGCTACGGTACATAGATTCGTTTAATAAAGTGATATAGTAAACCTTTTTTCTACAAATACCCCATAAATTACCTTTTTTCTACTGTCCACGTACCTAAAAAACCAACTTGAAGACCTTTCAAACTACTAGTCATTTGTCACCAACTGATCAACCTTGGCTATATATGTACGAAGCTTTGATACTTGACAGGGACTTCACTTTCACGATCAATGCTACTTTTCTTGTTCAACAACGTTCATGCATTTGAAAATGAAAGTCTGACATTTTGCAACATCGCAATTGCATTAGCCTCAGCCGCAGGCCGGCCAGCTACTAATAGCAGCAATAGTTGAAATTGAATTTCCTACAGTTTGGTCAATTTTGTGAATTTGATACTATTCACAAGCTGGTCAAACAGTTCCTCAGGTCTACTAAGATGTCCCTCTTGCATGTTGAATCGAGTGAAGAGCAATATGGGTTTTCTTTTGTAGGCCAACTGCATTAATTCTAGGGTTTTCTTCTTCTTTTTTTTTTTTAATTTAGTCTTCAATGTTTTACTCTTTTTTTTTTTATATAGACTAGGTATCTCTCTATTCAACCACAAAAATTTTAATTCCGCCACGTTGTAGCATCTGTGTCTCTAAATTCAAGGTTGGTCTCATCTCCTTTATCTTCTCTTCAATTATATACATATATTTTTTACTTTTATTTAAATAATTAAGATTTTTAAAAACCATTCGATTATGAGTGGATCAACAAACCTAAAAATCAAAGCCATCTATGAGTGCTTTGTCATCAATTCGCACATACCTTGTATGGTGCTAAGTAGCTCAAAATCACTCCAAAAAAAAAACAGTGAATTGATTAATCACATAGTAAGTTAGGTTGTGTTTGGATTGCATTTTTCATGATTTTTTATGGAAAAATTACTGTAGCGATTTGATATATGTGAGAGAAAAAGGTAATAGGGAAATGTGATCACGGAAAACGACGTAATTTTTCGACGGAAAACAGCAATCCAAACAAGGCCGTCTTATGCAGGACATTAATTTTTATTTGAAAATATTCATTAAAGTGAAATAAGAAAAATTCTCCCCAATGAAATGCAGTGGAGCATATTCCCTAAATACTTGTTCTTTGAAAATGTATCTGAGAGCATATGTGAAGTATGATTTTCATGTACAAAACAAACTAAATTAGTAATTTAAGTTGAATGATAAGAGAATAAACTGAATTTGGAGCCTCGACAAATTACAAAACTGATTATTTGGGACAATGGTGATCGAGTCATTTTAAATTTCAATGGATTTGATTGAATTATGTGGTCCATATTTAAAAAAAAGATAAATATAATTGAGGTTTGAATAATCAATAGATACAATACAAATATAATTACCAAAAAAAAGAGAAAAAAAAGGATAGAATACAAATGGAAGCAGAATATACACGTATTATGTCATAGTCTCTGATTTCGGACAGTTTACTTCGATAATTAAAAGCATAGGAATCAAATAAACGCTATGTGTTTGGATTGCTGAATTATTTCACATAATATTTCGCTTGCATCAATAACACATTCTCAATCCATCTTTTTATATTTCCAATTATCTTTTATTTCACATACATTACATCACAAAAAGTATTATAGTAATTATTTCAAATAATACTCTATCCAAACACATATGTGTGAGCCTTTATATTACCTCAATTAAAATGGAACTACAAAAAGTATGAATGCATGCGCGTGTGTGTATTATATGCATACACGTATATTTATATACACACACACATATATACACACATGCATGTGTGTATGTATATATGTATATATGTATATACACACACATATATATACACATAAGTGTGAGTGTGTGCACACACACCCTCAACAAGTCTTCTTTGACAAAGAAAATATAAATATAGGTGAAAAGTCCAATAAAAAAATTAGAGAAAAATAGCAGATAAGAGTAAAATGTCCGAATTCTTGCTTAAAGCAAACTACAGAAATGATAACACTTTTCTCCATAATAATTAAAAATTAAAGAAAGCCCTTCATAAGAATTGTATGTTCCACCCGCTTGAAGCTAGAAAAATGTACTTTCACCTGTTGACAGAATAATAAATTTTAGTTAAATAAAAAAGAGAAAATATAAAGCGACTGCCTTTACTAAGTGGTAGAATACATACAAAAAAAAAAGTTATCTGACTTTGTGAAATGGAACAAAATACAAAATTAATTCTTCAAGAGCAACCAACCCTTACTCATCCACAAATAATAGCGGGTTTTAATCTTTTGTTAATTACAGAAAGTTTATGCGTGAGAGGAATGTCACTCCAATCTAAGGACAAGGCATGCATCCAACAGGTTTCTTTAAATTTTTTTTTTCATTTAGGGATATGTCAGTTTTTCGGCCAGACTAATCTCAATAAGTTTTTTTAATGACTAATGGAACTTTTGTTACAATTGGATTTGAATTGGAATTTCTTTTTTGGCTAAGATGAACGAGTCTTCCTTTTCAAAATTAAATCCCCTTAGGCATCACAGACTGTATCGATTTAGCTAGTAACGATACTCTGCCATCGTAGTCAAAATATGTTAATTCAATCGATATGAACATGTCACTGTCTTTACGAAAATCATATATCTAATTCTCACCCGAAATATAATTGATGGGTAATATATAAATAACGTAGAAGAAGTTTATGATTCCAAAAGACTTGTATTGACGTGCACGGGTGATTAGAGGAGAAATCATTCGAACTTTTCTTGCAAGAAAAAAAGAAGTTGTAATGCTTGCTAGAATCTAGTCTTTCTCAAAGGGGAAAAAAAACAAAAAAATTGACAAATTTTTGAATAGAGACGAAATTTACAACTCCTTCATTGAACCGCAAGTTGATTTGTGATGGATGACTTTTTGTTGCAACTCCGCGTAGAATTTGCAGACACTGCTCCTGTTGGGCGAACAAACCTTTGACTTTAACGTTCAAATCCAAGTTCCATCCAGCCTCCCTGCCCTGTCGTCCCCATCTAAACCAGTTCTCTGTCCTATTGTCTAGATTCTTCTCATGAAGCGGGATAATAAAAGATGGGTAAATATTTTATGTATTATCCATGCATATATTAGCGAATTTAGACGTACGTTACATGTGTAAAATTTAATATTTAAATTAAAATTAAAATAATATAGCGTATGTTTAGATCCGTCAATATATACATACTAATATTATAAGAAAGATTAATCCAAAAAAAAAGACTTAACTAGAATTTGCCCCATATTAGAGGTCATTAGCAATTTTACCTTGTGCTCATAAAATCAAGAAACTACCAAACAAGTTAGTTTAGTTTTGACATATTGGGTAGCAAAACAAATCATTATAATGCTTTTATTGGAGGAAAATTGTAATATGACCTTTAATTTCTCCTTATCTTAGTCCTCTTTTCTTCTTCTTTTTTAAAGAATCGCTAGATTTCCTTCTCTTTCAATCCTATTGTGGTATACAATTTGAAAGTAATATGCTAAACAATTTCTTTTGATGCTTAAAAGTTTTTTATCTGTTTTTGATTGGAAAGATTTTACGGCACATTCCAAGTAAAATGTGTATATATATATGTATATGTGTTTGTACGTGTGTGTGTATATATACATATATATCTTGCATTTAAAGCATGATTAAGTAGAAATTACATTTAAAAACTTGTAATTCACTAATTACTGTTGACCATAGAAATTACATAAATTACGCTAACTATGAGTGATACGTTGAGGATAACTTTTTGCTTATACACTATTAGTGTAAACTTTTTTTACATAAGTAAGTTTAGATCATGCCACATAATATAAATTCAAATCATGCATATGTGACATACAACCAAAGCTAATAGTGTAAAAAAAATCATTATATTGTCGGTGCATAAAAAGTTAATCATAAGTTAAATCAAATCAAAAGTTGTTTTTGCATATTCAACTATAAAAAATAACATGAGATACTAGTGGCATTAAAGAATAAAATTTAAAAAAAAAAGAAAAAATGGAACCTAAAATAGAAAAAACGTATAATAGGCGGATATGGTTGTCCAATAGAAGGGCGAAGGTGTTGGAGATGATATGAAGATTTTGTGAACAAGGGTGGATTACTACCTAACCCTGATGCACGGGGAACGTACAATTAAAGCGACAGATTTTCAGCCCTCTTTGTTTGTTTGTTTTTTTATATATACAAGAAAAAGTATAGAAGGAGAAGATGCTCATTCTATTCAAAGGTCTGGATATACCACTGTGTAATTTAGAGTGATTTATAGAGATTATCTACCAACGTGGTTTAGTTGACAGCAAGAAACAATAAAAGTGGATGTCGGGAAAGGGTTGGGTTAAGCGATAAAATGATAGAAATTAAAAATGGGAGATCTTAATTTAAGACCAAGACCTCCTACTTGTAAAAAAAAAAAAAAAGAGTGAGTGTTATTGGATTGAGTTTTATTTACCGAACATTTTTTGATTGCATCATAAATAAGTTTTTCAATAATTTTTTATTTTAGGTACATTAAATTATAAAAAATGTTATAGTATTTTTCATCCAAATTCCTATCCAAGCACACTAGTGCTCCTAACACAATAGACACGTAATTCCCAAATTAGCCACAACACATTGGCAAATGTCACTCCTCTGTCCATGCGGAGTATGTGTGCTTTGTGGATGTGTACAAATGTGACACTATAAAATGGATATCCCTTACGTGGATATTATAAATTGGATATCACTTTTTTATGAGAGAGAGGTCGTTTGTTCAATAGATAAGTAATCTATAAATACTTGTGTACGACGATTTATAGTCCTGAAGTATGTTTTGACTTTTAAAAATAATTCACATTGAAATTATTCAAACTTTTTTATAACAAAATACAATAAAATAAAATAAACTACTTCATAAAAACTTATATATTTGAATCTTACTAAAGGAAGTACTGTATTATTAGTTGTGGATAAGTAATCTATAAATATATAGGTAAGTAATCTATGATTTCAAAACATGTAATGACTTACAGTAGCAAGCGGGTCGAAACTATTCAAATTTTTCTAAGTCAAAACAAAATAAAATAAAAAAATAAAACCGATACCAGTATAAAATTAGTGAATGGGTGTTTGGGCTTCCCACTATGACCGGGGAAAAAAAGAATGAAAGTAGGAGCAGCAGTCTAGCAGACTAGTCTATAGTGGTATCGTTAGTCGTCAGTCGTCACATTACATTACTCAAGAAAAGTTGTACAGTACTATTGAATAGCTCCAACTCCGAACCCCCCTTCTTTATTCCTCTGTGTCTCTTTATCTTTCCTTGGTGCCTGTGGCGGGGGAGAAACTGATAGACAGAGAGTCACAGCAGCCTTTAATGGACCAAAAAAAGATGTTTTTGAAGTCAAAAGCTTCACCCTTCGCCCCCAATCTTTTGCGTTCTTCCTTTTTTTCTTTGCATACCTCCCTCTTATCCCATTTTCCCTTTTCCTTCAATAGTTCAACTCAGTCTGCCTAAAGGATCTCTGTCTCTACTCTGCTGTTCGATCTATTGTTTAATTTTCCATTTCAAGAAAAACCCACAAGTATTTTTACCAAGAGAGAAAAACCCGCCATTTGTTTTGTTCTTTTTTTTTTTGGTTTTGTGTTAGTGGTAAGAGGACCAAGATGACTAGCAGAAAATCTTGATTAAATAGAAGGTGCTTTGTGTAAGTTGGAAAAAAGTTGTTCTTTTTCTGTTTTCAGAGATGTGGGAGGTGTGGATTATCTTTGTATTTCTTGGCTTTTCGTTGCAAGCTTTGGATGTAAGTTCTCAGAATGTTACGTGCAACCCAAATGATATGAAGGCATTAGTGGATTTCTTGGGTGGATTGGATTCAAGCTCAAGAATTGTGGGTTGGGATGCAAATTCATCCTCTCCCAATTGCTGCAACTGGGCTGGAATTAGATGCAATTCTTCCTCAGGCAGGGTCGTGAAGTTGGAGGTTCCTCAGAAAAGGCTATCGGGAAAGTTGCCTGAGTCTTTTGGCAATTTGAGCGAGCTTAGAACACTCAATTTGTCCAAAAATTATCTCAAAGGTTCAATACCTTCGACACTCTTACACTTGCCTAATTTAGAGGTATTGGACTTGAGCTGCAATGGATTTTCTGACTCGTTTCCAATGAGCATCAGCCTGCCTTCAATTCAAGTCTTCAACATTTCAGAGAATTCATTTCGCGGTCCAGTTCCTGTGGGAATTTGCAATAATTCAACCAAACTTCAGGCCTTAAAGATGGGAGCTAACAATTTCAGTGGAAATCTTGCACCAGGACTGGGGAACTGTACTTCTTTGGAGGATCTTTGTCTTGCATCAAATTTTCTTTCTGGTGGTTTACCTGAAGATTTGTTTCATCTGTCAAAACTGGAGAGATTGACCCTTCAGGATAACAAATTTTCAGGGAACTTGAATGCCAACATTGGTAAACTCTATAGTCTTGTTTACCTTGATGTTTCCTTGAACGAGTTCTCAGGCAATTTACCCGATGTTTTTCTTCGCTTTGAGAAGTTAAATTACTTCGCAGCTCAATCGAATAAATTCATTGGTAGAATTCCTATGTCATTGGCAAATTCCTCAACTGTTGCTACCCTTAGTTTGAGAAATAATTCTTTAGGTGATAGACTTGATCTTAATTGTACTGCAATGACTAATCTGGTTTCACTTGACTTGGGTACTAATCAGTTTCGTGGAGCAATCCCTGATAATCTTCCTACCTGCCCACAATTGAGAACGATAAACCTAGCAAAAAACAGCTTCACTGGCCAAATTCCAGAAACCTTCAAGAATTTTCAGACACTTTCTTACCTTTCCATATCAAACTCGAGTATTTATAACCTGTCATCTGCTCTTGCAACTTTGCAGCACTGTAAGAACTTAACGACTTTGTTTCTTACTCTAAATTTTCATAATGAGCAGTTGCCATCTGATTCTGCTCTGCAGTTTACCGAGCTTAGAGCTCTTGTCATTGCAAATTGTAAACTCACAGGTACTATTCCCCGGTGGTTGACTAATTCTAAGAAGCTGGAAGTGTTAGATTTATCGTGGAATCAGCTTGAAGGAGCAATTCCATCCTGGTTTGGGGGTTTTCAGTGTCTATTTTACTTGGACTTGTCCAATAACTCTTTGACTGGGGAAATTCCAAAGGAACTTACTCAATTGGAGAGTCTCATTTCTATGAGTAAAACATTGGATAAGCCTCCTCCTGATCTCCCATTTTTTGTGAAGAGAAATGTAAGTGCTGGAGGGTTACAGTATAATCAAATTTTGAGCCTTCCCCCAACATTGGAGCTTGGAAATAACTTCCTCACTGGACAAATTTGGCCAGAGTTTGGGAATTTGAAAATGTTACACTTTTTGGACCTGAAGTTTAACAATTTATCAGGCATCATTCCAAGCAAATTGTCAGGTATGACGAGCATTGAATCTTTGGATTTGTCCCATAACAATCTGTCTGGAGCAATACCCCCTTCTTTAGTAAAACTCAGCTTTCTGTCAACATTCAGCGTTGCATACAATAAACTCTCTGGGGGGATCCCAAACGGAGGCCAGTTTCTATTGTTTCCAGCATCAAGCTTTGAGGGGAACCCAGGTCTTTGTTCTGATTCACACAATACTTCTTGTTCTACCGGCAAACAAGTTCCCCATGCATCAGTTAGAAGAGCAAAGACACCCAGAAGCACTATAATTGGCATGGCAATTGGGATTGGCTTTGGAAGTGTATTTCTTATTGCTCTCTTGCTCTTGATTGCTTTATGGTCTGTCAGGAGGAAAGCAATTGATCCAGAAAAGGAGGGTGATGACTCAGAGAAGGACTTGGAAGAACTTGGGTCGAGTCTTGTGGTTCTTTTCCAAAACAAGGGTAGTAGTAAAGCAATTTCACTTGATGACCTTGTAAAATCCACTAACAGTTTTGATCAGTCAAACATTATTGGTTGTGGTGGCTTTGGTTTGGTGTACAAGGCCATTCTTTCTGATGGTAGGAAGGTTGCGATCAAGCGGCTTTGCGGAGATGGTGGACAGATGGATAGAGAATTTCAAGCTGAAGTTGAAACACTCTCAAGAGCACAGCATCCAAATCTGGTTCTTCTTCAGGGTTATTGCATTTACAGGAATGATAGGCTCCTAATATACTCTTATATGGAAAATGGAAGCTTGGACTATTGGCTTCATGAAAAAGTTGATGGGCCTTCCTCCTTGGATTGGGATTGCAGACTTCGGATTGCTCAAGGGGCTGCTAGAGGGCTCGCTTACTTGCACCAGTCATGTGAGCCTCATATCCTTCATAGAGATATTAAGTCTAGTAATATTCTCTTGGATGAGAATTTTGAAGCTCACCTAGCTGATTTTGGTCTAGCGAGGCTTATTCTTCCGTATGACACACATGTGACTACAGATCTTGTTGGGACATTAGGTTACATTCCTCCTGAATATGGCCAAGCTTCAGTTGCAACCTACAAGGGCGATGTGTACAGTTTCGGGGTTGTTCTGTTAGAGCTGCTTACAGGCAAGAGGCCGATGGATATGTGCAAGCCAAAAGAAAATCGGGATTTGATTTCTTGGGTTATTCAACAGAAGAAGGATAAAAGGGAAACCGAAGTTTTTGATCCATTTATTTATGAAAAAGAACATGCTGAAGAATTGTTATGGGTTCTTGAGATCGCTTGCCTTTGCTTGAGTGACTCTCCCAAAGCAAGGCCTTCTACTCAGCAATTAGTTTCTTGGCTCGACAACATTCATTCCCCACCCAGCCTGTACTTGTGCTAGTTGTTAGTTGTTCTCCAATGGTGCCAGGACCATCTTCTTAGATTTCTCTGAAGAGTCCATAGTTGCTCTTCCTGGATTTCTTCTTATACAGCATTATATCCATGTAAATATCTCTATACATAACATGCAATGTAATACTCGAAAAAATAGGGAATCTTAAATCATGGGATTGGAACTTTTAATTCATGCCTAGTAAAGGGTGGTGCTTGCCTGCTTGCCTTCCCAATTATCTGAAAGAATTCAAGAAATTGTACAAGTTCGTTCTAGATTATGACTTCTCCTATCAGGATCATTATTACATAGGCGAAAGTACAAGTTCATTTCTGCATGATGTTATTGATTATATGCTTTTCACTTGATCTCAAATTTGTGGTTTCCACTTTTAGCAGTGTCTGGAAGGGCACCTAGCCTTTTACTCTTTTTTTTTTCTTTGTTTCTCTATTCTATGTAATCCTGTGTGTCTGTATCTGTTTGTAAACCCTCTCCAAATGTCTATGTAAATCCATGTGCATGGAGTTGTAGCCTGGCTTGAGCTTCATTTTATCTCTGGATTCTTGTTTTTAGTAATTGCACAAATCCATAAAGTCCTGGGCGACTAGTTCTAAAATAAAATGAAAGAAGGCCTAGAGTTTCCTGGTAAAAGTTTGAAAATTTGACAATTGGAAACCAAATTGAATTCCCAAAAGATGCAGTCATAAGTCATACAAATTCCATTATTAAATTCATTGAAACCAAATTAGAAATTCCACAACAGGTGAACTTCAAAATCATAGAACCCTAATCAAAAGACAAACCTTTAACTTAGTAGAACTAAGTCCATCTCCATATTTTGGTTTTCAGGACATGGCTTTGCTATAGAACTTTCTTTTGAAAAATGTGAGCCAAAATTAGAGGGGCAATGAATGTGAGGATGAACAATTCAGGTATCAAAATATGTGAGCGTTAATGAGTAGCAATTGAGAAATTAATTTATTGCCATTTGTTGGCTGAAGAATATAAGATGCAATAGAATTCTGGTGTTTTTGATATTCAACCTATTCTTGTATGTATTAATTTATTGAGCTAGATAATGAGCTTCATTGTCTGTGTTAAAAATGTTCAAGTCTACAAGATGACTTTCCAATTTAGATCCAACATTTCAAGCTTATTAGCTGTACATGTAGCAATAAATTTATACCACAGAAAATCATAAATTTGGCCAAGCATTTTACATTGCTTCAAATCACAAGTTTAGTGATTAAGGCTTGGATTCTTCTAATCAGGTTGCCTCATTGGCACTTGTTGAGTAGGACACCAAGAGTTTGTATTTTGGTAAAGGAAAATGTTATTTGTACTCTCATTTTGTTAATCACATTTCCGCCATCATTCTAACCATATAGTTTTCGTTTACTAAATTATACGAGAAAACAAATGTTGCTTTTGACAAAATTGAAATGAGATTGGAAGTGTCAAAATGCCAAACAACAATAAATGTGAATGTGAGCAAGTGTACATTAATTTGTGTATATTGTAATATTTTAGTCCAACATTTCAAGCGCAGTAGCTGTACATATAATAATTTATTAATACCATGAGAAGTCACAGATTTGGCTAAGTATTTGACTTTGCTTCATATCACAGGTTCAATGATTTAGACATAGATTTGCCTACCATGTGTTTGTTAGACAGTTGTTAATTAAGTAATAATCAAGTGTTAATAAAGTGAAATGAAGTTGAAAAGTTTTTTTTTTTATGCAAAAAGAAGTAATAAATTTAGGTGTAATTCTTTTAAAATCCCATTTCAACATTGCCAAGGCAACAATTACTGATGAACTGATTTGAATTGTGTTGGTGCGATCAGTTGGCTGTTTCTTCCAAACCGACAACATGGCATAGAATCTCAAACAACTACTCATTAGCTGTTGAACTAAATCCACGACTTCTGCAACCTGTTTAATGAATAGAAAATCATAGGTTTTATATAACTGAGTAATGATATTTTTGTTTCAAAATTGTGGGTTATTCTATTTGATGTCGGATAAAAGGTAGGGCCACTCGTGTTTTATTTGCAAAAGTTCAAAATTTCATGTGAAACTGCAAATAGGGGTTGGAATATTTTAAAACCATTTACATACTGGATCATTACTTCACAGGGGAACAAAAATTTCATTTCTGTACAATGTTATTAATTACTCTCTCTGTCCCACTTTAATAGTCTTTTTTTTTCACACAGTTTAAGAAAAAGTAGTTAACTTTGTTGGAACAATCAATTTAGGTAGCTATTTTCCTAAAATACGCTCACATTAATTAGAGCATAACTTTATGGGAACTTGAATTGATGGTAAAAAAAGAATCAACTCTCATTAAATGGGGTAGGTTTATAGTAACAATAACTTACATGGAATAAGGGTATTTTAGGATAATTAAAATACAACTACATTCTTCAATTGGAAAGTGGACTATAATTTGTGACAGACGAAAAAGGAAAACATGACTATCAAAGTGGGACGGAGGGAGTAGATGTTTTCACTTGATCTACGTCGAGGAGGTTTTAATGTAATGATCAAAGTTAAGGTTTTAGGAATTAGAGATTTACAATTAAGATTTTTTCCCCTCCCTGTTTCTTAAATCCAATCTCTCTACTTGAAAAAATTAATAAAAGAAATTTAAAAAAAAACTGCAAATTAATGGTTTTTACTTTTAATACAGTTTGCAGATGATCTTTACTCTGGAAGGGCACCAAATCTGAATATGACATTTGTTTCCATATTTTAGCCTGGCTTTGGCTTCATGTGATCTCTAGATTCTTGTGAATTGCACAAATCGAGAAAGTCCTAGGAGACTGGTTATTGAATTAGTTGCAATAAGACAGAGTTTTCTGGTAAAAGTTTGAACATTTGACAATTGGAAACCAAATTGAAATCCCAAAAGATGTGAATTATAAGTCAAGAAAACCTGACAATATAAAAATTAAAAACCGCTGAACCAAATTAAAAATCCCAAAATAGGTGAACCTCAAAAGTCTTAGAACCTATCCTGTCTAAATTCGGAAGTTAGTCCATCTTCATGTTTTGGTTTCTAGGACATGGTTTTGCTGTTGAATATTCTTTTGAAAATGTGAGGAGAAATCAGGAAAGTGCCAGAATTAGAGGGTCAATGAACATGAGGATGAACGCTTAGGTATCAAAATATGTGTGTTAACGAGTAGTGATTGAAAATTTTTTTAAATTTTTTCTAGTAGCGAATGAGAAATTAATTTACTTGAAAAATATTAGGATTAATCTCTGTCAATCTTGAATGACTGATAACTATGCAAAATTTGAATTTAAAATCTAACTTTTGCATATGTGTCATAAATCTAACAGTGATAATATATACACTGTCAGTTGGCAGTGTATATAAAATTTATTCAAAATATTATGCCATTTGTTGCCTGAAGGATGTAGACGCAATAGCAGTCTGGATGCTTTCATATTCAACCTGTTTTCCAATGTGTTAACTTAGCGACTAAGATAATGAGCTCCATCATCTATGATAAAGATGTTGAAGTTTGTTGTCCAAAAAAAAAAAAATGTTGAAGTCCATTGTCAAAAAGAAACAGTGTTCAAGTCTGAAAGATAGCTTCCAAATTTAGACATAAAAAACTGTGCGTAGGGGGTGGGATATTCTACAGTCTGCATGTTCATCATTACATAGGGGAAGAACAATTTCATTTCTGCATAATGTTATTGATTATATGCTTTTCACTTGAACTCTAATTTTTTATTTCCATTTTCAAAATAGTCTGCAGATGATCTTCTGGAAGGGCACCAAATCCGGTTATAACCTTTGTTATCAATTGCTTCATTGTTACTCTATTTCATATAATCATCTATATTTGTTTCTTTTGTGAACTGACTCCCTATTTTTATATACAGTTTGACTACCTGGTGCGCAATGGACATTCGTTAAAAATTTTCAAATATTTTTTTTTGAAAAGTGTAGTTAATTTGAGAAAATGTCATGGAGTCCAATAACGGTGATTATATGTATTCACGCAATAATAATGTATTGAGCATTCGCTCGAGGAATCCTTACACATATTCCATGTGCATTAGATTTAGCCTTTGCTTCAACTTCAAGGTTCTTGTGTTCAATTATTGCACAAAGGCCAGAAAGTCCTGGGTGACAACTCCTCAAAATTAGTTGCAAGAAGGTCTAGAGTTTCTGGTAAAGTTAAATAAAAATTTGACAATGGGAAACCATATTGAAATCCCAAAAGAAGTGAATCATAAGTCAAGAAAACCTACCAATATTGAAACCCTTGAAACAAAATTAAAATTTCCAAAACGGGTGAACCTCAGAGTCATAGAACCTAACCAAAAAAATAACCCTTTAACTAAGTAGAAGTTAGTCCATCTTCATGATTTGGTTTGTCGGACACGGTTTTGCTGTAGAATATTATTTTGAAAGTGTGAGGAGAAATCAGGAAAGTCCCAAAATATGAGGGGCAATGAATAAATATGAGGAATCACGATGAACACCATAGGTATCAAAATATGCGTATTGGTGAGTAGCGCTTAAGAAATTAATTTATGTGGGTAAAATAGCATTATTGCCATTTGTTGCCCGGAGGATGTAGAACGCAATAGAATTCTGGTCGCTTTCATATCCAACCCTTTTTTTTTTGTTTTTGTTTTTTTGTTTTAACTCATTGACTAAGATGATGAGTCATTGTCAATGTCAAAGATGTTGAAATCTATTGTGAAAAAGGGTAATGTCTATTGCCATATATATATATATATATTTGAAGTCTAAAAGAAAACTTCCAAATTTAGGGTCTAAAAGATAATGTTTTAGAATTTTAGTCCAGCATTTTAAGCTCATTAGATTTTTTTAAAATAAGATTACATGAAACTCACAATAGTGGGAGTAATATAATTAACGGACAACTAACACACAAGTGGTGGGAATTACAACTATTAAAACTCAATAATAAAATAAATAAACCCACCAAGGGTAAGAGAAAAAACTCACATATAGTGCAACTTGAATCCAAAATCTCTACTCAAACTTATTAGCTGTAGATGTAACAATTAATTTATATTTACAAGAAATCATGAATTTGACATAGATCACATCCCAATTTGCATTTTGGTAAATTGATATGAAATTTAAAAATGTTTACAAATACAAAAAAGAGTAATAAATGTTGGTGTGAACACTTTTTTAGCTAATTACAATTCTAGCCCAACATTTCAAGCTCATTAGCTGTACGCATAATAATTGATTAATACCATATGAAATCATGGATTTGGCTAAGTATTTGACTTTGCTTCGTAACTTCAATGATTTAGACATGAATTTGTCTAATAAGTATTTGATAAGCACTCGTTAATTATGTAAGTACATCAAGCGTTAGCCCTTTAATAAAATGAAAATGAAATTGAATAATTATTTAAATACAAAACAAGTAACAAATGTAAGTATTTAAAAACTTAATTCAATGTTCCCATCCTAACACGTTTAAAAAAAATAATCCTTCAAGACATGATGTATTAACTAATTTTGACGTGGGTTAATGCAATTAGTTGGCTGTTTCTTTCTACTCCCGACAACAGGCATAGAATCTCAAACAATTATCTCGTTACCTGTTGAACTAAAACCACGACTTCTAGCACCAGTTGAACGAAGACTAAGTCGTATGTTCAGTAGAAATGAGAAATGACATTTTCACATTTTGCGTGTCATTTTGCCAACAGCATTTTCTAAAACATGATTTTTAAAATATTTTAATTCTAGAAAATTCAACAATTGCAAATGAGTAACTTTAATTACACGATGTGTTGCTCCGTTTAGATTAACTGTTTTTGGTCCGTTTGGATTTTGTTGTAGCAGAGTTTTTAAAATATATTTTGAAATATTTTTAGACAATATTTTGAAATATTTAAGAGTAGAAGAATTTTAAAATATATTTTGAGATATTTTTTAAAATTTTAAAAAAATTTAAACTAATTTTTAGATTACCTTTTAGAGTACTTTTCAAAAATTTTTATTGTATTTGAAAAACACTTAAAAAACACGGGAAGTACTTCTCTGTTATGCGTTAAAAAGGTAAGATAAGAAATTGAAAAAGTTTAAAAGTGCCTTAATTTTGTCAATCGAGCCCTTAAATGCCTATATCCCTAGTATTTTGCCTATTATTATTTGTAAACTTACACCACTATACTTGAGTCTAATTTCTCAACTTTCTAATATTAGTCTGGTGGAGTAATAACCAAAGTTGATGAGTTCGAGGATCTAAATTCTAGTATAAAAACTCTTGATTTTGGATTACCTTTATGTTAATATTTATTCTTCTAACTCATCAACTTTGGTGAATACCATGCTCTCATAAACAAAACAAAAAAAAAACCATAATCATGGTTCAGCCAGTGACGCAATGGCAATGCAGATTTCTTTACAATCATCATATAAATTCTCTGTATCTCTCTGTTTTTCTGTTTTCCCTTCTCTCTTTTAACGCTATTGATCAAATATCTCATACAAAATGGTTGCCATTCTTTAACTGAATGCCACACCACCTCGTGAACTAGGACATGCAGAAAACGTAAGCGTACCTAACAAGGGATAAAGCGAAAGTGTGTGTTTAATATACTACATAGCATAGGCCATTTTACTATTTCAATCAGGAAACCTGAGTCGCTGTGAGTTCAGTTTCGGCCATAGCTTCATTAATGGCATCAACGACGTCCATCTTTCCTCCAGTAACTGCTTCATCCACGGGTGTCCTCTCATGGCTGAAAACATCCAACACAAAAGTTGCGAGGAAAAAGAGTTCATGAGCTCAAAAAGCAATGAAACCAAGAACCTGCATAACAAAGCCAAATATTACCTGTTCAGAGCAGAGACATTGGCTCCTGAGAGAATTAAGCACTTGACAATCTGGCAAGAGATCAGTAAAAGTGAAAACTACAAACCACGACTTTCAAGATTTCAAGCAGTTTTGGAATCAAATAATTATCTAGTAGTACCTCAATGTGCCCATTTAGGCAAGCCCAATGAAGAGGAGTATTATGCTCAACGTTAACAGCATTGATATCCTGTCCAGGTAAGCGGCCCAGTCAGGCCGAAAAAGCTGAAAAACTAAGAACAAAATGCAGGACCTCCAAAGAAAATGAATTTGCAACAAAAAACTGTAGTAACAGAAGAAATGTTCCTTGAATGTATGAACAATTTACTACACAAAAAATAAAATCTATAGACAGTCATCATGGTAGTGACCATAGACTGCGAATCACTTTGCAATCCAAATATGATCTAGAAACCATTCCGCTCTAGGAACTCTGTTGAAGTTAGCCGCTTGCTAGAGTAGCAACTAATCAAACTGTTGTTTCCGCGCAACCATTTCAGAGAGCAATAAACCATCACATGATATAATAAAAGTCTATCATGCCACTTAAAGCAGCTACTGAGATACATGAAAAAGATTGAAGCTGATTAGAGGATAAAGCATACAACTTCTATCCGGATATTTCCACCAAATTCATTAAACTTCAAAAATAAATGAAAGGAGAATCCATCATAGGTATACACAAGGTCAGCAAGGACAAAATGCATTCAAGGTAGTGTCCCAAACCCAGTATATATGACCACTCTGACCAGTCTATAATCATCAAGGATATGTTTCTCATCTTGCACATAATTAACTTACTTCTGTTTTATTTAGTTGACCCATAATTGTTTCTCAGCGAATCTACAGTTTGCTCACCCGTATAAACCTTCAGCTCCACTTATTCAACTCTTTAGATCTTCAGGCCAAAATTTAGGGCAATTCTGTTGGTCCACTGCATGAAATCATATCTGTTTGATTTACCAGAATGATACACCTCTCACATAAAACAAAGTGCAAGGGAAAGTCAATCCTAGGAAGTCATCTCTGACCACTTCCCTCCTTAGCAGGGTAGGTGTGAAGAAAGCAGGGTATTCAACCAATTATATTTATGGGGACCCATGCATTTAGACTCTTGTCCACCTGAAGGATGAGAATCCACACTAAGTACTTCCAAGGGTACACATTTTTCCAAGTACCTAAGAAGGAAATATGTAACAACTATCTTTGTAACAACCACAAGAAAAGAGAGCACATTGTTTACCGTAATAGTATTCTTCTCCACCCATGCAATCTATTATTTTGAGGATACAGTTATGTCTTGAATTTAAATTTACTGGTCCAAGAAAAAATATTAATACAACTTTTTCCATCAATTATAAGCTCGCCAAAAATTTTCAATTCTCTTCAGAAAAGTAGACAGATAAATTTATGATATCAATTTTCATTGGTGCCTAGCCTTCAAACTCTCCCGGCAATAACACCCATATTGTACATATCTAGCATGTGCAGTCTTCATTTTATTGTTTTGCTCTCTTTAGTGCCATATATCCCCCCGATTCTGCATTGTTAGCACTAAACGCTGATAAAGGTTTTTCCTAGGTATTCAAAAACAAGTCACCATAGTAGTATAGGCTAATTTCTTGAAATAATGGTAAAAAACAAGTCACAAAAATTAGGCAAATTGCAAGGGGTTTCTCCATCTTCGGCCGTTGCAACTCGAGATGCAGTGGCCAAAATAATTTTTTTAATTAACAATAAAAAAAAGGAGAGGCTGCTGCACGTGAGACATGCTGATGCCAAACATTGCAATTTAGTCCCTCGCTACATAGCACATGTGTTGAGGGACTAAATTGCAATGTGTGGCAGCTGCACGTCTCTCATGACGTGGCCCTTTATTTTTATTTTTTTAAAAAAAGAGACCCATATTATTAAATCAAGTCTTCAGCATGAGCAGTTGCAGAAGAGACATGGGACTGATCAGTCTTCAATGATATGGGACGTATTTATTTTTTTTTTTTAAATAAAAAGGCTGCTGCATGAGAGACGTGGTGGCTAAAAATTGTCCATTGACCCTCCTACGCGGTGGGGACTAAACTGCAACTTGCAGCCACCACGTCTCACATGTAGCGGTCTCTTCTTTTTTTTTTTTTTCAAAATTGTTAATAAAAGCAATTATTTGCCCCATTTTTGCGACTTTTTCACAATTATTTCAAGAAATTAGTCTAACAGCATCACGCTTTCAACTTTCAGCACAATGTCTTCCCTCTTAACTTGGCGGCTTCTAAACCATCTACGAGATTGGATGCTGCTGTCAATATTCAAAGGTGGTGTTCAAATTTTCTTTGAGTGGAAATTTCTGACCAGTTGTGTCCTCCTTTTGCTTTGTCACTAAAGTAAAGACTGTTTTTGGATCAGTTGTTATGTCGTTAGTCATGCTTTGTTTCTAACGCAACAGTTGTTTTAAAAGCTAGGGAAAATCTTAACTGCTGAAACAGCACATGCCAAATAGCACTCATTCTTACTCTTTATAGCAACTATCCAACTTTCCAAGTACTCATTCTCGGAACTATGGTACCAATACCCATTCTTGAAAATGCAATGGTAGAAGAAAATTGGATGGTAACCACAAGGAGTAAGAATGAGTACTATCCCACGCATGCCGATTCAGCACTTAAGATGGACTCTAGAAATTGTTTTGTATAGCCGGTGGAAATGTGCTAGGCATGTGCCTCATTGAGGGCATTGTGGTCTTTTGTCACTTTGGGTAATAAATGAGTCTGTAGCCCTAAAAGTCAGCAGCAATTTATCAGTGAGTAATTATCTAAAAAGTTGTATCAGCTCTCTTGGGCTCTCCTACAACCTAGAAGCTTATCTCCTTCAAATTTCTGTGATAATCATTCCCAACACTCTATTGCCACTAGTTCAATTCCCTTCTAGTTTTCTGCAATGTTACCTAACATTCCAGCCCTACAAGTAATCAGCAATTTAACAGATCCGTTATTACCTAAAAAGTTGTACCAGCTCTCACACAGCCTAGAAGCTTCTCCTTCAAACTTTTGTTATTATCATTCCCAATACTCTAGTGCTGCTAGTTCAATTCCCTTCTAGTTTTTTTGCAAAATTACCTAACTCCAAAAGTACAAACAAAAAAGTTGTTAAAGGTGGTGACCAAAAAGAAAAAAATCCACCTTGAACAACTAACTTTGAGAGGGCATAAATTTTCTATTGGTTGTATAAAATGAAAGTAAAAAGCGAAAAAATGTAAACAATCACACCAAATAAATATGCTAGGAGATTCTAATAGTTAGTCTTGGTATAATCGTTAACATATTTTCAGGCTTTACCAAAGAAAGGTCCCAATGGAACTCCAAGTATGACCCACTAGAAATTGGTGGCTTCATCTAAAGAAGGTTTTTTCAAAAGTAGATTTTGGCCACAAAAAGGATTGATGATATTGTTTAGTTGGTAGTGAACTCCCAAGTTGGTCCATTAAAATCTCAGAACAAATAGCAAGAGATTTTCTTCTATGGTAAACAATAAGTTGAGAAGCAGTGGTATCATATCTCCCTAGCTAGACAAGGAATAGGTGATCTTCAAAATCCTATACCCATAAAAAATCTAAACGTTAGCCAGTCTTCCAGCTCAAGGTTTTCAGATGCCCTAGCATGTGATTGACAGTTGATACAATTAGGTTGTTCAAAACTTATTCAGGGCGAATTTCTACCAATAATGATTGTTTCAAAAAACATCACAATTTTGGCATTTTATTCTCCACTTAGGAACGCCGCATTTCAGAATGTGGTGACCATATTTGGGTGTTAGAATGTTGGGGGAAAAATTTTTTGTGGGAAATTTTTTAAAAAAAGTTTAAATAGTCATCGCATCCAAGGTTTGATGCAGCGAATAACAATAAAAAAAACTTACAGTCGCTGCATCCGATTTTGATGCGGCAATTGCCAGGTCTCCAAAAGAAAATAAAGCGAAAAGAAATAATTTGGATGCTAGATACATTACTTGGCATGGTCCTGGATTAGTCTTTGGGCAATTCTAGTACTCTTCTCATGGAGGGCTTGTTCATTGGAAGAGATGATTTAAAAAACAAACTAGTTGATCATAAAAAAATTTGACTAGGATTAAAAAATTTTTAATTTTAAATTTAGAAAAAGGGGGTCGTGGCATCCAAACTAGATGCAACGATGGCAAGCATTTTAAAAAAAATTCTTCACTGCAGGATATGAAAATTTTAAAAAAGTATTCCCATAATTTTTGCCCGCAATTTTTCGACACCAAAAATAAAATTGAAAAGAAAAAGTATAAAAAATATGGTTGAAAACCCAATCCCACAAAACACCAAAATAGTGATGTTACACTCGAGGTAGAGGGCCATGTAAGTCAACCCATTCTACCCAATTGTAGGAATAGTTTGCACTAGATTAGGTAGAACATCAAAATATCTAAAATTCCTTCTTCCTTCCTCATTAATGCAAAATAAATCTTCCTCACTTATCCTAAATGTGCTTTTATTAAAAATCAAGTCTTAGATTTACTTAGGAAACTCAAATTCTCTATTTCTCTCGTTTACGTGAGAGTTGCTTAGAAAACCCATCAAAATGGGTCTTCTTATCTCTATTACCTACTTCAGTTCACAGCAAATTTCGCACCAAGAATCCGAGGTTCTTCGGCCTCTTATCCACGTTTTTCACATTCCATCTTCCATCCCCATAGACCCAATTTTCCTGCGCCCCAAAATGTTCCAAACATATTAATCCAATAGGCCACTCGTAATGGAACAAGGCCTGATTCCAAGCCTCATAGGCCACCTTGATGTCATCAGGAAAATTGGGTCTATAAAGGTTCAATGACTTTTGGAATATTCTATCCAAATTACTGGACATCTTATCATAGTGGATGATGAACGATTGAGGATTGCCATTCTTCATGACATCAGTGTCATTTTCTTATCGTCCTTGGCAAGCATAGCGGCATAGACTTCTCCTAATTCGTCGGTAGAGAACCTACTCCGGCCATCTGGCCAGAAGTTGCCTCATTCCATGAAATCTTCATATTTGGAGATATAATCCCTAACTAAGAATAAATTCCTTGCCCCTTAGCACGTTTGGATGAAAGATAGAATGTCAAGTGAAGGATAGGAGGTCGAAGAATCTCGGATTCTCGGTGTGAAATTTGCCTACGAACTAAAGTAGGTAGTGAAGATAAGGAGACCCATCCTGATGGGTTTCCTGAGCAACTCTGATATAAACGAGAAAAATAGGGAACTGGAGGTTCTTATGTGAATCTAAGATTTGATTTTTCGTAAGAACACAACTAGGATAAACGAGGAAGATTTTTTTTGCGTTGATGAGGAAGGAGAAAGAATTCTAGGTATTTCGATGCTCTACCTAACCTGATGACATCAAGGTGGCAAGAAGGTGGTAGAGGGCATTACTACGGCGAAAATAGGAAGGAGAGCGAGGTGGCATTATTTGGACATTTTGCCCTTGAAAACTTCTAATTCCAATTAATTTAGTGAAAGTGATTCAAAAGGATCGTTTTAGGGAGTTGAGTGACCTTTTTGGCCAAAAAAAAGGTTTGGCAACTAATTCATGCCATTTTGAATAATTTACTGACTATTTTGGCCATTCACTCTAATTTCTTTCAGGACATTAACTACTACCCCCATAGACCAATTTTAGAGGATCTATGACTCCAGCTACAGGACTGTAACTAAACAACTAATTTGGATTGAAACCCAAAATAATAGTCAGAGCCACAAAGGGATAACATAAATCAATTACTGCTTTAATATGTTTTATCCAAATCCTTCTGCCTCGGTGCAGGTTTGGCCTCACAAGGAAAATCTAAGAGATCAATCAGGCAATGAATTTGATTCCAGTTACCAAGCCAAAGGACACTAAAAATGGACACATTAATTGACTATTTCCAAATACAGCTCATGGTACCACCAATTCCCATCATATGCAGCAGCTGTCATATGGCCAGTAAAGGAGCAACCCCTTTGTAAACCAAGTACTTAGATTATATCATTGAAGAGAAGCATTTGGGCCAAAGGAAATTGTCTATGGTAGGCAGCTTAGTGTGTCTAGTTGAGCTTAGAATTATTTTGTAATTGCAATAGACGGTAAAAGAGATTAGCTTTGCAGGAACATGAAGCCATTTAATGTTGTCAAGGGTAATATCAGATCTAGGGTGTTTGTTGGATTTGAACTTTTACATGTTCCATTCATATTCAAAGGTAGTCAGATCAAACTTGAGTTCCCCATGAATTAACTTTTAATTTTCTTAGCTACTAAGTTCTCTTAAGCCCTAACGATACTTAGGGTGCATTTGATAAAACTGAAATTTGAAATTTGAAATCTAAAGTCTGATTCCATTAAATTATTGAATTGTTAAGTATTAAATCTAATACATTTAAGTGTATCACATTCAATGATAAGTGAATAACTTATCACTTAATTTTGGGAGCAACTTTTACCTAGAAAATTCAATGTCACTTAATTAATTCAGATGTTCAATTTTTGGTTATCAAACGCGTCTGAACATGTTAAGATTTGAATCCATTAACTTTAGATGCTGAATTGGGTTATCAAACAGGGCCTTAGACTTCGAAAATTTGTTTCTATACTATGATCAATTGTAATAGCTTTGCAAAAATAGCATTCAACTGAAGGAAATTCAAGTTACATATCAGCTAAATTTGGCCTTCCTTTGTCCTTGCTTCAGCTATCATACTTCTGTTTCTTCTGTTTTCCATTTTTGAAACTATCAACTAGATTCTTAAAGAAAATTATCTGAAATCCTATCTAATTCACACATGGCTTTCGGTGTTGCATCGCATTGATAATCTCATCAACTCAAACATGGCCACGATTCCAGCCAGTATGTGAACTGGACAGGAACAAGACTGGTGGTTCTTGGAACTGAGCAAAGAACTAAAAGCAACTAGTGAACCTTGAAGAAAGGTTGTGGTTCCAATTCTCATAAAATTGGAATCGAAAGCAGAAGCAATGGTTTCAATTCAATCAAAACCATGAGGAAACATTTTTTTCATTAAACGAGGTCTTTGTGGGGCAATGGCCAAATACTGCGCTAGTGCTTGTTCCTACTGCAACGGTACTTAAATTGGCCTATAACATTCTTTGCTTCCCAATTTAAGCGCTACTGCCAAAATGGGCCATTGCTTTTGCAACAGCATTGGACCATTGCTATTGCAATAGCACTTAAATTGACCGATAATAGTGTTGCTTCCCAATTCAATTGCTAGTCCCAAAATTGGGCTGTTGCTGTTGCAGTGGATACTAGCACCGCAAAAGGGCAACAGCTAGTATTTATCCATTGTCCCACAAACTCATCTTTCCTCTCTACTTCTCTCTCCCTCTTAGACCGATTAAGGTTCCGAATTTCAAAGAACCAGAACCAAAGCCTTTATTCAAGGTTCAATAGCTGATTCCAGTTCTTTGCCATGTGATGCAGTTCCAGTTCAAATACCACTGATGTGGTTCTGGTCCACATTGCAGTTAATACTGGAACCATAGCGATGTCAATCTACATCTACCAAGAGACAAAATGATAGATAACCTAATTGGCAATTATCAACATTTGATTTACAAAATGTTTGAGGTCACAAAAACCGACAAATTTTCGCTTCATATCCCATAGTCTACTGTTAAGGTGGCCACTGGTAGCTCATATACTTCTCATGTTTACTTCATAGTACATATCTTAACATTACACAATCTCTTTAAAGAATGTGATCACTAGATCTACTGATTTTTAAGTGTGGCAGAGCCAAAAAATAATAGGAACTGAAACATAAAAGGAAGGCTCTCCCTAGGAAGTAGCATTGCCTTAATACTACAATTGAAATACTAGTTCTCAAGGATCTCCATTTCCAAGTATGTGGAACCACCCTTGATGTATTTGCTTCTTACTTTTATGCGAAACCAAACTGGCTATTATTGTCAAAACTTCGCGTCATTTGATAGGTTCAGCAATGCAGCACCAAAACAGCATGATAAGATCAGGGCAGTACCAAAAAATACAATAAGATCAGATTTAACTACATAGTTGTGAAATTGTTTTCAAGTATCAGAACATAGAAGAGTGCAAAAATAAGAATTTTAGTAGGATAAGTAAATATGTGAGATCTCCACCTACATTTCCTAAGCATTGACCTCCCAAGGTAAGGCTTCTTGCACTGATCAATGAAAGCACACCACCACATCCTAAGCTCAATAGAGCCATTTCACTTCTTTACATTCCTTTTCACTATAGCCATTAAATCAAATACATAGAAAACACGACTTGGACACTAAGCATTCTTAAAATGAAGCAATCTTTTAAAACTAAGATTTTAGAAATAAGTATGATAAAATCTAGTTGGACCTAACTTAGTCTAGGAACCAATCCATGTGACTTTTACTTAAATGTTTTGAATCAAACATGAAATGCTAGTATCTAATACTACCCTAGATAACCTAAAATGACTTAATACGCCTAGACGTGTTATTTGTTTCAGCACATCTTAGCACCTGACATAGATATTTTACGTATTTTTAGTGTGTTTTATTGGTTAGTTTTGGTGTGTTTTATTTAGTTTTATAGCTAATAAATTAAAATTCTAGTGAAAATATACATTTTATGGTTAAAGTGTAAAAATTGCATTTTATGGATTTTTATGGTAAAACTTCATATTTTGTAGGTTTAATGATTCAATCATCAAATCGAGTGCATTGAGAAGATAATTGGATGATTAATAATGGTTTAAAGTGACAAAAATAAAATATGAAGTGTAAAAGAGAAAATGCAATTTAAGGACAAAAGAATGCAAGAAAAGTCAGCTTTGGCAACCTGTGGTATTTCGGCTATATCTTGAGTTACATATATTGAATTGAGATAATTCTTGAACTATTTTGAACCTAAGAGAAGTATCTAAATTTGGTATGAAGACATCAAAGTCCAAGTCAGCTATTTTCCTGGTCAAAATGTCGAAATACAAAAGTCAAAGTCTGCTGTCGAAAGCTGATAATAGAGTTCTAACCAGTCAGTGATATTTTGATCATATCTCGGTCCACAGAACTCCAAATGGGATGATTCTTGAGGCATTGGAAAGAGAATTCAAAAATCTACAACTTTCTTGTTTTACACATGAGCTAGTTCTGCCTCAATCATAGAGAAAATTAGAGTTGAATTGTCCAGATTCCGGTCAGAAATGGTTGCTCTCCACTTGTGCAACTTGTTTTCTTTTTTAATAATTCACAGCTATTGATGAACGTGTAACAACCAATTAGCAACTGTAAAAGAAATGTTTCAAGTCTCATTTGTTGACTACATTCATCTATATATAGCCATGGACTTGCAAGATTAAGATAACTTGGGAAGGCTAGAGACTCACCAGAAATGTAGCTTTCACTAGTTTTTCTTATTTCATTAGTTAGAGTAATGTTTTCTTCTTGTATTAGTAGCTAAACTTAGATGAAGTTGAGAATGAAGATGGAGAGCATGGAATTCAAGTGACACGGGTGACATTTCTCCTATCATTTTATTTCTTGTATTGCATCTTATGTTTAGTTATAATACAAATATGGATCTTTCTTTTATTTTCTTCATGTTTAGTTAAAGTTTACGCTTAGAGTTATGGATGAACTTTCTATATCTTGTTTGTGATGTTTATTTGGTTATGCGATGATATTATTTTGAGCAAAATTTTTATCACTTTTGCTTACGAGAGTAGAGGTTCACCTATGTGGTTTTAGTGACTTGTTTCATGTAATTTCATAGAAGAAATGACCTTGTAGTTAATTCATAATCACGAGAGTAGGTATGGTTTAATTACAAGTATAGTTGATTCACTACAAGAATAGGTTTCATATACATTAGGAAATTACGCCATAACTAACCAAGTATAGTTGACGTGCGCGGGATATATATATCAATTTAGCTCATCCATAATCAAGTTTTACATTTATAAATTCCTAAATATCCCACACGGGATTTATAACAAGTATACGAATCATGAACGAGTATAGGGTATTAAGGGTCGATCCCACAGAGAAGATTGCAATTATCGATGTTTTTCGAACTCCTTTATTATCTAGACTGTCATAAATATAAAAATAATGAAAATTAGCACTAGAAAACTCCTAGAGATATGGAATTCCTTACTACTCTTACAAGTGAAAATACCGGTTAAGTGAATGCTATTATCTTGGCTAGTTATGGCGTAATTTCCTAATGTATATAAAACCTACTTTCGTAGTGAATCAACTATACTTGTAATTACTCTCGTGGTTATGAATTAACTACAAGGTCATTTTTTCTATGAAATTACATGAAACAAGTCACTAAAACCACATAAGTGCACCTCTACCCTCGTGAGTGTACACCCTAAATTTATCACTTTCTTAAACTAGTGTTAAATTCTAATTTTTATTACAAACTTAACACCTTAAAATTATCATAATTAATGGCCAGTTAATTATGATTAGATAAGTAAAAGTGATAAATAACTTGCTCAAAATAATATCACCACAGTAGCCAAGTATACATCACAAACAAAATATAGTAAGTTCAACCATAACTCTAGATATAAACTTTAACTAAATATGATAAAAACAAACACCAAATTTGTACTGTAATTAAACATGAATTCAAATACAAGAGAGAAAGTAGTTGAAGAGATATCACCCTTGTCACATGAGATCAATCTCTCCATCTTTGCTCCTCAATCTTCTTCCAAATTTGGTTACAAATACAAGAAGGATAAACTACTCTACCTATACTATATTAATGAACTAAGCAAAATTAGTGAAAGCTACATTTCTTGTAAGTTTCTCTAGTCTTCCAAAGTTATTTTCAATCTTGCAAATCCATGGCTATAGATGAATGTAGTCAAGAAATGAGGCTTGAAATATCCCTTTTACAGCTACTAATTGGTTGTTACACGTTCATCAATAGCTGTGAATTATTAAAGAAGGAAACAAGTTGCACAAGTGGAGAGCAACCATTTCTAACCAGAATCTGGACAATTCAACTGCAATTTTTTCTATGATTGAGGCAGAACTAACTCTTGTGTAAAACAAGAAAGTTATAGATCTTTGAATTCTCTTTCCAATGCCTCAAGAATCATCCCATTTGGAGCTCTGTGGACCGAGATATGATCAAAATATCACTGACTAATCAGAGCTCTATTGTCAGCTTTCGACAGCAGACTTTGACTTCTGTATTTCGATATTTTGATCAGGAAAATGGTTGAATTAGACTTTGATGTCTTCATACCAAATTTAGATACGTCTCTTAGCTTCAAAATGGTTCAAGAATCATCTCAATCCAATGCATGTAGCTCAAGATATAGTCAAAATACCACAGATTACCAAAGCTAACTTTTCTTGCATTTTTTTGTCCTTAAATTACATTCTCTCTTTTACACTTCATATTTTATTTTTATCACTGTAAACCATCATCAATCATCCAATTATCTTCTCAATGCACTTTATTTGATGATTGAATCATTAAACCTACAAAATATGAAGTTTTTACCATAAAAATTCATAAAATACGGCTCCGTTTGGATTAGTTGTTTTTTGGGGTGTTTTTGAAAAATTTTGCTGTAGCAGAGTTTTTAGAATATATTTTGGAATATTTTTAAAAAATATTTTGGGATATTTAAGAGTAGAAAAGTTTTTAGAATATATTTTGAGATATTTTTTAAAATTTTAAAAAAATTTAAACTAATTTTTAGATTACTTTTTAAAAATTTTTATTGTATTTAAAAAACTAGTTTTTGAAAAACACTAAAAAAGTAGGGGATGCAAAACAATTTTTACACTTCAACCATAAAATGTATATTTTTCACTAGAATCTTAGTTTATTAGCTATAAACTAAATAAAACACACCAAAACTAACCAATAAAACACACTAAAAATACATAAAATATCTACTTGTCAGCACCCGCTAAAACTAAAATTTGCCCTCGAAACCCTAAATTCTAATACAAAACTTTAATGTTCATACATTAAATCAACCTAAAGTACATCACTAAAACAGCCAAGCATCTAGAACATTATCATATGCTAGGATTCCCAATCCAGCCAAATTCTTGTGTATATGTCCTGCATCACTACGTTTTGTAATACTCAACCGAAGAAGTGATAGCAGAACCTTTAAAGTAGTACATTATCAATAAAGTCAAACTACCTTTCAAAATTACTTGAGTCCCCACCGTTAACATATAAAGTCAACGGTCAGGTGTTCAACACAGGGAAATTCCAGTTGCCAAAAATGTTTAAAACAAGAAAGAAACAGTTTTCTAAGTTCACATGTCAGTGAACAGTATATTCTATGTTCATGTGAAAATTAATGCCAAGTAGGGGTGTGCAACGAATTCGAAATCGGTAAATCAGAAGTTTGAAATCGGAATTTTTCGAAATTTTGACATGGGAATTGCCGACCGAATTCAAATTCAAATTGGCCAATTCCGATTTCGAATTCGATTCTGAATTCAATTCGGAATTCGGAATTCACCGAATGTCAAAAACCCGTTTTCCATTTTTTTTTTAATAACTTCTCACAAGTCTGCATCACAACAGGCAACACCGGCGAGACCTGGGAAGGCAACAACTAGCGGTGGCAAACTGGCAATAGCAGTGGCAGTAGCAGTAACTTATACAAAGTCCATTCATTACAATACTTATAAAATCATTCCAGTCCATGGGAATAAAATACAACCATCACAATACTCATACAACCATTCACTACAATCTAAAGTCGAAATACAAAACAAGCATCAAATGTCAAATAATACAAATGTTCTTAACAATTCCAGTCCAAATTGACTAATTGTTAGATCACCTTCTTAAAAGATATTGCTTTTATTGAAATTTCGCATCTACTAGAGTACTCACAAGCTGTTTGATGAAATGCCTAAGAAAAATAAACTAGAAACACAACTTAATAATAATTATAGCATAGCCCCTATTAAGTAAAATCACCAGCGTACCTCAATTTGTCTTTGAAGATGAAGGCTGATGATGGCTTGAAGATGAAGACTGCTGGGCTGATGATGGGCTAGCTTGATGGCTTGAAGATGAAGGACTAGAGGGAGAGAGAGTGAAGATGAAAGCTGAGAAAGTAGGAAAGCTGAAGGCTGAAGGCTCTCAGTTGAGCTCCTTCTCGACTGAAGATTGGTAGACTGGTGGCGGAGGAAGGAAGGAAGACCGAAGACTGGAGCTTAAGTCCTTAACAAATTAGGTTTTGCTTTTTTGTCCTTTTTGGAGGTTGTTTGTAACTTTGTTAATTGTTAGATGTATCATGTATAATACTATAATGTATTATTGTTATTATGTTACATAATATAAATTTTATATTACATATATTGTAAAACGAATTCGAAATTAGTTTTCCACTTTCGAATTCTGATATCGAAATTCCAATTCGAAATCGGAACTACCGATTTCAAAAACTATATTATCAAATTCTATCTGATTTCGACTAATTCGAAATCGGAAATTCCAATTTGCATTCCGAATTACCGAATTCAAAATTCCGAATTCAATTCGAAATCGGTTGGTAAATCGGAATTTTTTGATTTTGCACACTCCTAATGCCAAGTGCAAAAGACTAAAGGCACCTTTAGACAGCAGCACTATATTACAGGCATTGCTAAAGAGAAACTCCTTAGGAGATTAGCTTCTAGGCTATGCGAGACCCAAATAGAGCTAATACACCATTAGGTACTGAAGTGATCTAAAACATGCTGCTGCAGTACACAAGTACTTATGGGGTTCCAAACATTATTGCCCTAAAGTGACAAAAAAACCACTATGCCGTTACTAAGGCACATGCCTAGTATATTTGCACCAACTATAGGCAGCAATTTCTAAAAGTACTACAAATTTCAGCAACAAAACATAACCAATAATGTTAGATAACAAAAATAATAATAACAAACATGCTCCTGCATCAATAAACTAACATGAATGATATCTGATATAAAATTGCTTCAAGAGAGTTTTGACAACTATTAAGGCTGGAAAAAAAAAGTTGTGTCCAGCTATTTTCACTCTCTCATTTAAGGAAGAAATTTTACCATTGTCATTCTCTAGGTAAGAATGATCTTTCTAGAGTTGAAGGGCAACCCCAAAATTCACAACCCTCCAAAATTGTACTTGTAGAAAAGGCACCATTATGGTAAACCAACAAAAGTTTCTTTTGCAGTTTCCTATGGTCGCCAGGAATGAAATCTTTTATACACCTCACTAAAGGCCACATATATGCTTCTTAGCGGTGACTTTATAGCACGGATATCTAATCCTATCAATAAAACCAAAACATATATATCTCATCATTCAAAAGAAAAGTTTTGTCCTAAAGCCTAGGTTAACAGAAGAACTCACAGATACATCAAAGCAAACCCAAAATTTACCAGTGGTGGGAAAATTTTAGATGGCATCTAAGAGAAATTTGAAGCTCCAATAAGGTGAAACTAAAGCATATGAGGAAATAGACCAAGAACTAAACTTAGGCAGTCAAAACCACACCTATCAATGAACAAATATCTGGCTAAAGAACATAGCAGTTACCATTTCCAACTCATAACTTTATGCTTAATTGATAAATGCCATTGTAATGCAAGCATATCCCAGAAAACACTTATCTTGGTAGAAACACTGAGAAATCTGTTAAGAGAAAGTCACAAGACGACATAAATGAAAAAGGAACTAAAAGAAATCCATCTAGAAAGTTTTCTGGGGGATATGCATCCAAATATAATGTAAAAAGTGGATTGATACATAAAAGGATTGACTCCCTTACCACTCCATGATGAACAAGATACTCTACAATGTCAAGATGCCCATTAGCTGAAGCCATATGAAGTGCTGCAAATTGATGAAAATAAAACTGGGTTAAATGATTGATTACAAAAACCAAAAAAAAAGTAACAATATGCTTTTAGTAAAAGAAACAGGATAAAAAATTTAATTAATTCCATAGAAAGATAAAGTGATGAACATAAGACTTCCACAAACATATTAGTTAAAAAACTAGAATAAACTTGACAATTGTTTCAATTAACTGATGTTTGTAACAAATCAGCAACAAAATCTTCCAAAAAAATGAAGCCCAAAAAATTATAGTTTGAGGCATTAATTAGAAATAAATGTACTATGAATAGCTCTCAGTCTCACTCTCCAAATGACGTTAAACACCAAATTACATCTCTCTCGTCTTAGCATCAATTTTGTCTTACATGTCATTCTTGAGAGGGTCTTTAGCACTTTTCTCACACATTAGAGCAGTTTTCATTTTCCTCTTCCTCAAACCAGATTGTAGTGAGCTTCATGATAAGATAACTAGAGTGCAAGTAGCTATATTTTACTAAAGAAAGATCAATTGATGTAATCGAGAATAGTATTACTTGATGATATTAAGGGGCAGAGCTTAAGACTAGTTGAACATATTCAAGAACTAGAACCATAAACCAAACTCTAAGAACATCAAGAGCTCTCAAATGCTCACTCTCATTACCCAGAAACTTCTGCAAAATTTATCCATATAATACGTAGGCCAGGTCATGGATTATTTAACCAATTGTCAAAATTACAAATAATTGTAGAACACAGACAACTGACAACTTCTATATATGCACAACTTTTAAGTACAACTCCTTCTAAAATGCCTTCATTAGTTAATATATTCTAAGTAATACTTAAATCCGTGCAATAATTGCAAGTGCTGTTAAAAGATGTAAACAAAACATGCAATTCACTTTTTGCTGAATTGAAGGTCCTACAAGTATCCACATGACAATTCCTTTCTTTTCTCTGGTCCTTAATTTTTCTGCTCCTTCTTGTTGCTCTACTTACCATTCCTGTGATTGATGTTTTCATTCGTTAACAGTTGTGAACCAATTGAATAGCTCTTTATTCTCCAGGATTTTCCAACTAACCTTGAATTCTCTATAAGCACTCTTATCCTGTATAGGTCATATCATACCCTTGACAAAAGAAAAATCCAAGCTTGGGAGGTCAATGCCTTAACCACAATGACAATTACTGCTCCATTAAAAATCTACAGGCTTTAGGAACTAAATGCAATCCAGCATATGCTGATGGTTTCAAGAACCTTTGATGGTGTTTGGTGCTTGTAGCCTATAAGAGGACGAGCACTTTGAATTGTGTTAAGGTGTAGTCTTATATAATTCAGTATAGCTGCAGACTTAATTATTCAAGGTATTGGTAGAAATGTCTGACATGTTCTTTTATGAACTCACTACATAGTCAACTTAAGCAAGTCTCTCAAAAGCATAACATGAAACTAAATAACCTAAAAACTACAGCTGCACAATGTCAACTTAAGATTATGCCCAAAAAAAAAAAAAAATTTCCCACTTGTTCTGCAATCTTCAACTAGCATGCTATATCATCTTGAGAATTTTTATTTGTAGATAAATACCAGTCATGTTTGTTAACAGTAGTCACCTGCAGCAGATCCTTTGCCATCTTCATTAATATCATGCTAACATCATATATATAAACGTGCACAACCACATACATTGGGATATACAGATGAATCTGTACATATCAAAAAGCATATGAAAGTAGATGCACCACTAATTTTGTACGTGTCCAAGGTCATGTGATGCACCACTGAATACAATAGATTCATCAGCAATTTCAATTGCTAAATTGCCAAAGGCAAGAAAAAAGTCAATGTGAATAGCTGTGGCTACTCCAAAAGGACACAATATGTTGGACTAACTTGTGCAGCAATTAGCTTTTGACTTAATGGAACAATTAAGCTTGAGATTGTGAAGCAGCAAAATAATGTTATAAGAGGACATTAATGCCAAATCCAACTATGTAAGTTACTCCAACACTACTTAATGCAGAGGAATGGTGAATGTTATTCAAAGAAGTTGTAAGCTTGAACTCAAAAATATGTCACAAAAATCAATCAAATGAGTCATTTTGCTGCAAAGTAAAGAGTATTAAAATTGTAACCTGTTCGTCCATGTGAATCCTTGGAATCCAGAGAAGTACCAGCAGAAGCTAGGCTTCTCAAATCATCAATATCATCATACCGAGCAGCCTGTTTCAGTATAAGTACCAAATGAACTCACAATAATGTCATCCTCAACAAGCATACATTATCCAAAATTAGTCCAACGCTTCTTAAAATAAATTAGATGTAGCCAACAAAAACAGTTATTTTACGAATGGCGAAACTAGTTATTTGGAGTTTACTAGCTAAACTTCTGTTAGAAAATCATGGCATGAAAAGCACTACAGAAGCGTGGTGCATGACTTCCGTTCTGAGAGAACACAGGTTCGGGTAGTATAGTCATCATAAAACAGGAAGAAATTCAGGGTCTGTCAGCTATACATTCTGATCAGAGAAAAAGCAGAGTGAACGTAAGCCCATACCTGACACAGACCACTGGAACAACAATATGGAACAGACTTACCAATTTTTCCTTTGCATATTTCCTCAAAGAATCAAGAACTTCACCAATCTAGTTAAAAACATGGTGCAGCAACTACTAAACAGAATCACTTAAATCAGGACCTCAAAAAAAATGTCTACACCAATATGGAACACTTTTACTAATTTCCCCTTGCATATAACCTAAAAGAATCAAGAATTTTACCAATCCAGTTAAAAACATGCTGCAGAAACTACTAAACAGAATAACTTAAATCAGGGAAAAAAAAAGAGTCTACATCAAATTTCCAATCAGAATTTTCCATGGAATTCCGTCATTTTATCGAACCCTAGTAATGCATAAAAGCTCATATAGATGGAGAGAGACAGTACCTCAAGCAAGGCGTCAACGTCATCAGAGGTGGTGGTTTCAGGTGGAGTGACTTCTGCGGAATTCGCCTCCGCCCCCATTTGCTTCCACCAAAATTTGCAGACAGGGGTTTTCAATGTTATTGAACCGACGGTTTTATGCTAAATGAGGGTCAACAGTTACTGAACCCGGCCGGTTAGGGCACCGGATAATTGATCACTGGTTCAACCGGGGTTAGAAGTTGAATAAATGTAGTATTTAAAAATTTTTAATGTCTTATGAGTTATATGATTAAAAATGTATAAAAGAAAAAAAATAGTAGTATCGTACTTCTAATTAATGAGTATTAAAAACTTAGAGTAGATTATAACCAAAGTAAAAAGTAAATAAATGTTAAAAATAATCTAAGAATTGCTCAATAAAAGGAAAAAACACTTCTGAAACATTTGTACGTATTTAATTTTCGACAATTTTATATATCTTATGTGATTATGTATAGAAAAATATCCATACCTTTGTCTCCTTTATTTATGAAACAAACAAATATCCATACTTTAATATTTGCAAAAGGACTCATAAGGCTTGTCGTGTTAAGTTTTTATCAAAACTTTGTGAATTTTTTTTCTCCTAAGAACAAAAGACAAAATGATACTCCCTCCTCCCCTTACCAAAAAGAAAAAATACATACACACAAACATGGTTACATATGCAAGGCTAATAAAACATCCAAACTGCCAACTTGCATCTTTTTTTCTTTCAATTTACATATACATAGGCTGTGTCTTTTTTCTATACCACACAAAAGTTTTGTGTTCACGGAAACATCGATAAAGATTTTGTTAGCTAGTCCTCTTTTGTTGAGCTATTAGCTCTGTAACTTAGTCTCCTATCATATGTGTATTTAAATATTTAAGCCTTATGTTAATTGCCTAACATGTGCTTATGTTATTAAATTGCATATTTGAAAATGGCACTAACAATTGTAAAACTTATTATAGATATTAGAGCTGCAATCTATTTTATGATGTCAAATTTGCAAATTTAAAGTTTTACTTAGCTTTGACATGTTGATGCCTTATGTCATGGTGATTAAATTATTAAGGGAGTGACAATTCTATGTCTTAGATTCAAGGTATGACAAGATATACTAGGCTTTCTTTGATTTGGATAGCAACTAATTTAGCTTGTTATAGTCGTATAGCAGGACACTTTCTTAGGTTACTTGTGAAAGACATTACCAAATTAGTTGTTACAGGCAATCAAGAAATCTTTAATAAGCTTCTTATTTATAAGAAATATTGCAAATCTTTTAAATGCTTTTCTTCCAAAGAAAGCAACCCTTCTGCAGACTTTTATCCAATAAAACTTCATCAATAAGGTTTTCACCGAATTATGAGCAATCATTAGAAGCCTATTTTACTAAATTTTATCCCGTAGGATAGTCCACAGGATAATCTCTAATAAATTCTACTTGCTCAGTGATTTTTAAGCATGAAATGATGAAGGCCTTTGACAGAATTTTATTTTAATTTCCTTTTCTTCTACTCAAAATCATATGATTGTATTTTTGAACTTTTGACTAAACTATGTTATTATTCTTGCCCTCTTTCCCCCAATGTTTTTAACTAAACTAAAATTCAAATTTTCAAAATTTTAATGGCCATATATTGTTTGTCTTCTCTCAATATTCTATAACAACCAACTTGTTAGGGAAACAAATGAGAGAGAGAGAGAGGGGTCATCAAAGAGATCCAATATATAAGTCAGAAATTCAATTTTGACCGAAAAATTTATGTTGTTAGGTATTGGGTCTTTACTTATATATTAAGTGTTCTTCCTTTATTTCTCGAACTAATGTGGAACACAATTATCTACTTATAAACATAATAATTTCTCCCTTTATAACTAGTCCCTCACATGAACCAAAATTTACTCATTTGAATACCCAAGAATGTGCCTATTCAATAATCATATGCAATGATACACCTATAAAAAGTTTTTAATTTGATTGATCAAGTAGGGAGAACCCTAACCTTTCTAAATTTCACTCTTTTGCGTATTCTTCCCATCCTTTAAAGCGCTTCTTCCAATCCCCACTTAGGTCATTCAAGATTAGAAAAGCAAAGACCTACTAGCATTGCTGAAAGAAAATATTTAAGTGTTTAATTGGAATATTGATCCCAATTCTCTCTTCTTTTTAGACCGCTAGCTTATACTTAGTGCCATCTTGTTAAATGACATGTCATTAAGTTTATTTTCGGACCATCTCTTGTAGAAAAGCACTGCTTGCTAGATCGGATTGAAAGTGATCTACTGATAAACGTGTTTTGCTTATGTATTTGCAATATTCATTGCTTTTGACTAATGTTGATGAAATGGGGCTAGAAAGACAACCCACCATTAGAAATTGCTTTTTCTCTAAGACACAAACCATATTTGGGCCTTTAGACTTTTCATCTCATCTTGTCAAAGGCTAGTGCAAATTGAAATCAAGATCAAGGTTCAGTCAGCTTATAAAGAAATTGGGTTGGAAAATCAACCTTATTCTCAGGCTAATCCCCCGGAGAATGCTTCCCAGGAGAATAAACCTTTCCTGGTGGACTTTCCAGAAGAATTGGACTCGGGCGGCGAGTCAGCTTTATTCATCTTTAATATATTGGGTGCATTTAGATAGTGTATTTATTAAAATATTATTTGAGATATTCAAAGTTGACTTTTGTGAATAATGAAAGATCCAAATAAGCGTTTGGACAATGAATAATTATTTAGATAGCCAAAATATTTATTTATCCTTTTTTCACCAAGAGATATCCTCTTGTAAGTGGTTCACTATAATTAGGCTATAAATGCTCAACATTGGTTTTCCTGTTTACGGTGTACCATTTCAATTTCAATCAACTTTAGTTTGATCTACTGTGGCATTAGTTCCTTAAATAGTGATGATAATGTCCATATTTTGGGTGTTGTCTTCTAGTGCCTGCATCGCTCTCGGACTGCATACATTTCATCAGTCACTGTATCCCGTGCTTCCTTTCACGCTTGACCTTTGCTCTCGAGCTGTATGTTTTGAGTGTTGTCATTTAGTGTCTATGTCGGCTTGGATTGCATACATTTCATTTGCCATTGTATCCCGTGCTGCATACGTACCCTTTCTCTGGGTTCGAGTTGTATCTCGAAATGTGGATTCTTATCCTCGAACATTCAATAATGGGTGTCCTCGAAGTATGTCATTCTCAAAAAATTATGTAACGTACAGCATGCAATTACCACACTAATTTGGGTGCTCATATAGAAATTCAGCGCTGGGTTTCGAATGTGTGCTTTATAACATTTCGAAATTGGGAACGTTGAGTGTTAAACAACCATTTGACTGGGTCTCGTATACATAGATTCTTACATGTTGGCAAGAAGTTTGGAGTGTTCCTATACGCTGCAACGATTAAGTAGTACTTACCTATATTTCCAAAATACTCTAGTGTGGAGGAGCCAATTGGCTAAGGCCATGTGTCAGTTCGGACAGGCGGCGTGTCAGTTCGAGCAATCCAGCTCGAGCCCCTGTGAGGGTCAGCTCGCACAAGGCCATTGCCTTCCATTTGGGTGGGCCAAGTGGGCCGGAGCTCTCGAGCCTTTCGAGACCTGTAGATATAATCCAAAAAGGAGTCTATCTCCAGTAGGGCTCCTAATCCTATAACAAAACTACTACCAAGAGCCCTATAAATATAGCACAATGGGACAATACAAGGTACGCCATCTACAGTAATCAATACTGTCGCTCTACCCATAACTATAACTAACTTGATCGTCGGAGTCATAACGGAGAGCTAGTCTTGCAGTTCATTCTTTTGTAGGTTAATTCGGGCTCTCCCCTTGCTGACACCAGTTCGTTCCTCTCAGTTCGCTTAATTCACTAACTCAGGTTGGATTGTACTCTCAGCAGTCACATCAATTGGCGCCGTTTGTAGGAATTTCGATCTCTCTCTTGTGAAACATGCCCAGGGTTAGATCTCAGAGGAACGCTGATAAATCCAAAGAAAACGAGCAAAGCGATTCCCAAAATCCTCACTAGGGCCTAACCTACGGAGAGGAAGGAACGGACCTCTCGCGGATCCCATCCGAACAGCTAGTGCGAGCGGTAGCGGAGAATTTGTCCACTTTCGAAACAATCATGAACTATCTGAAGGGTCGGACTGGAGATCATCACGGCTAGGAGTCTTGGGTCTCGAAAAAGGATGGAGTAGAGCCGTCCGAGTCCAGAATCGGGAGCCCCCGCCTCCGGCCGAAACGGGCACGAAGGAAGTCACCTCACGATCGAATGGAGATCTTGGAGACGTCTCACAAGAACTCTCGAACAGAGCACTCTGAACCCTTTCGGGGGATCCTGCAGAGGGAGTACTCTCCAAGGAGAGAAGAGTATCAGATACGGGACGAACTGGATCTGTTGCTAGATCCAGAGGCGAATAAGTATTCTGTCTCCCTCTTCATGCCGGACATCGAGAACTACCCTCTGTCTGCGAGGTTCAAAATACCAAACATGAAGTCCTACAATGCGACTACGGATCTGAAGGATCATCTGTTCGTATTTTTGACTCAAATGCACCTACAAACAGCTGCTGATACAATTAGGTGTAAGACTTTCCTATGTTCTTGGAAGGAAGGGCGCGTCAATGGTTCCAAGGGTTGCCCCCTCGGTCAATTTAGTCCTTTGTTTAGCTCGTATGTCTGTTCGCAACTTAATTCGTGTCATCGCGAGCTTTCTCAAAGAACACTGCTCACCTGATGGCAATTCAGCAAAAGCCCAAGGAGTCGCTGCACGAATACATGGTGCGGTTCAACAACGAGTCTCGTCAGATCCGAGATCCAGACGACAAGGTCGTCATGGTCGCCTTCATCAACGGATTGTGTGTGCAGAAATTATACACCGAATTCGTTGAAAAACCTCCCAAGTCAGTTCGAAAAATATTGGACCAATCTCATGAGAGAACTAATACCAAAGAGGCTAATCGCTTGAAGAGCGAGAAAGAAAGGCTGAGGGACGAAAGGAGAAGAAAGAACGTAGATTCGGGAGATGCGCGAGGAGGTTAGGCGCGAAAAAAATACCTTCAACAGTTTACTCAGGAACAGGCCCTTCGAAGGAGAGAGGGGATGGACCCCTCTCATGGCACCAAGAGCTCAGGTTCTCATGGTGATGGAATAAGAAGGTCTCTCTCGATCTCCTAGAAAATTAGCCTGTAATAAGAGGAGGAGGGATTAAAGTTTGTACTGCGCTTATCATCGGGACGTAGGACATAATACAGAGGACTATTGGGACCTCAAAAAAGATATTGAAGAACTGATTAAACGAGGACACCTAAGACAATTCATACGGAACGGATGAACTGAACAGAGGTGAAGGGAGTGCAAACGAAAAGGTATGAACTACTCACGAGACCGACCCCGGAGTCACAGAGACCGAACTCCCGAACAGGATACACAAAACATGGCGAGAGTAATCAACATCATAGTAGGAGGACCTGTCGGAGATGATTGTCATGCGGATCGACGGAACAACTGCCCACTCCCCAGTGGAGAGAATTCGAGCAAGCAGTTGAAGATGTACGAATAAATCATCTATGGACCTAACGATGTAGTTCCTCTCGCCTCTAAGAACCATAAAACTATTGTGATAGAAGTCGTAACATGCAACTACAAAGTGAAAAGAGTGTATATAGACAATGAGAGCGCCATTGACGTGTTGTACTACAAGACCTTCAAAGAGTTGCAGCTGGAGAACAGACAGCCCATTCCAGTCCAAACTCCCTTGATTGATTTTGCAGGACCACCGGTAAAACTTGAGGGAATGATAACTCTCATGGTCACGGTGGGGGCGTCCCCAAAATGCCGAACTGTTTCGGTGAATTTTGTTGTGGTGAAAGAGTTATCATCGTATAACATGATCCTGAGGTGGCCTACCTTGAACGCACTTCGAACTGTTTATTCAATTCTGCACCTTAGCATGAAATTCCCTACACTTGGGGAGTAGCTGAGGTGCTAGGGGATTCAGAGATAGTTCGGGTCTATTACATCGCAACTCTCAAGAGTAAAGAGAAACTAGTGGCTCAAACGGTCTACTTAAAGTCTTGGGAGTCGGCAGAGAAGAAAGAAAGATTGGAGACGGATGAAGGGTTGCACAAGCTCCCGATTAGTGAAAAGGGACCAAATCGCATGGTCAGGGTCAGCTCATACTTTGGGTGAACTGATTAGGCAGGCACTAAAGTCTCTTCTGACAGAATATGCTGAAATTTTTGCATGGAGCGTGGATGATATGCCCGAAATTCTGCCTGAACTGGCTGTTTACAGGCTGCACGTAGACCCCCACGTACGACCTGTGAAGCAGAAGAAGAGAAATTTCGCGCCAGAACGTATTGAAGTCGTTAGGGAAGAGGTGGACAAGCTATTGGGGGCCAAAATTGTGGAGGTCTACTATCCGACCTGGCTGACCAACTCGGTGTTGGTCAAGAAGGACAACAAGGTCTGGAGAATGTGTGTAGATTTCACCGACCTAAATAAAGTTTGTCCCAAAAATTGTTACCCTTTGCCTCGGATAGACCTACTCGTGGATTCAATTGCGAGATATGAGATCTTCTACTTTTTGGATGCCTTCAAAGGGTACCATCAGATAACCTTGGCCGAGAAGGATCAGGAGAAGATCTCATTCATCACCGAGTACGGTACATATTGCTACATCACCATGCCCTTCGAACTAAAGAACCCATGGGCGACGTATCAAAGGCAGGTGAACAAGCTGTTCAAAAATCAGATGGGCTGAAATATGAAAGTCTACGTGGATGACATGTCGGTCAAGAGCAGAACTCAGGAGCAGTTCATCACGGACTTTAGAGAAATCTTCGATATTTTTTGAAGATCGCAAATGTGGTTGAACTCTAAGAAATGCACTTTTAGGGTCAGTTCGGGTAAATTCCTAGAATACATGATATCCAAAAATGGAGTCAGAGCCAACCTGACAAGGTAAAAGCCATCATGAATATGGCTCTCCCCAAAAACATCAAAGAAGTGCAGCGATTAGTTGGTAGGATGACGGCCTTGAATAGGTTCCTATCGAAATCGGCAATTCGAGGTTCCCCTTTTTTTAAGCCTTTAAAAAGAGGTTTCTAGATCGAGTGAACCTCTGAGTGCCAAAAAACATTCGACGAACTGAAGGGCCACATAGCCGAATTGCCGACCTTAAGTTCTTTCGGACAGGACGAAATTATGTTCATCTACTTAACTGTGGGAGAAGAGGCAGTCAGCGCAGTGTTAGTTTGGGAGGACGGTAAGGTCCAGAAGCCGGTATATTACGTCAGCCATGCTCTGCAAGGGGTGGAGATCCGATATTCTGCGGTAGTGCGATATGTTCTAACGCTTGTTCACGCAGCACGAAAACTTAGATCATACTTCCAGACCCACCCCATCATGGAGGTGACCGACCGAACTTTGAAACAGATCTTATCTAAATCTGATGTGTCAGGGAGGATGGTCAAGTGGTCTGTAGAACTGTCCGAGTACGATCTGGGTTTTCAACCTCGGACAGCCATCAAGACCCAGACACTGGCTGATTTCATAACGGAAGGTATCTCTTTCGAGTTACGAGAGACCGAACATACTAAAGAAAGATCGGGCGCTGAACAGGCTGAAGCCGAACAGGTCAAGGGGGCATCCAAGCTATTTATCCCGACCTAGACGTTGTACGTCGACGGAGTGTCAATCAAAGAAAGGTGCGGAGCCGAACTCCTCCTCATTAGCCCCACGGGAGAAGAACTGGTTTACACCTTGAGGTTTGACTTCAAAGCCTCCAATAACGAGTTTGAATATAAATCTCTGATCACAGGGATGGAGGTGGCTCGAAAGTTGGGGGCCGAATTGCTAAGGGTTCATAGCGATTCGCAACTGATAGTAAATCAGGTTTTGGAGAATTATGAAGTTAAAGAAGAGCCACTAAAAAGATACGTTGCCAAGGCGCGTGAACTGTGATATCTGTTCAAACAGTTCACGCTCGAACATGTTCCTCGAAATTAGAACAAAAGAGCTGATACCTTATCCAAACTAGTCTCGGCTTCGTTTGGTACTTTGAACAAGGAGGTGGTAGAGATCGTCAAGAGGAGGACGTATGAACAGTTGGAAACAGTTGTGATTCAGATGGTGAACTCGTGGATGAATCCCATCGTGAAGTACCTATCAAGTGGGGAACTCCCCTGGAACAGGGGAGAGGCCCGGAAGCTCCTCCTCAAGTCCCAGAGATATGTACTTACAGATGAAGTGCTGTATAGGAAATCGTATCTAAATCCGTGGTTGAAGTGCGTAACGTCCGAAGAAGGGGATTACATTCTACGTGAAATACATGAGGGCATTTGCAAAAATCATGTTGGTTCGCGAGTTCTGGCTAAGAAGGGAATGCTGTCCGGATACTATTGGCCTACCATATTCCGGGGTTCGACGGAACTGGTGGCGAAATGCAGGTCATGCTAGCTGCACGCGCCAGTTCAACACGCCCCAATTTCGGAGATAATCCCCTTTCAGAGTCCATGGCCATTTTTTCAAGGGTAAAATACATAAAACCCATTTGTGGTTAAGAAAATTGACACGAAACTTCTTCATTGTTTAGAAACACCCACTTAACCCCCCTGTGCTTTGAATTTCTTAGCATTTTACCTGCTAATCGGTTGGAAAGCCGATAATAATATGAAATACCAAAAATACCCTCATATATAATATGCGAAAGGTTACAGATGCAATTAGTCAATCTGGAGCGAACTTCTGAAAATGAAAGAGAAACCCTAAACCTACAGCCAAGAAAAAGGTGTTTCCGTGCTGCAGATCGGTCAGGGTTATAGTGAACATTGGTCGGCGTTTCTGTGGAGATCGATCAGAAGTCGCAACGCATTGAGCATAGCAATTAACCAGGTAAAATACATATCTGAATCTTAACGCATTGTGCAGATCGGACAAGTTGATTTGTTTGATAGTAGGTGTTTTGGTAGTAAATTGTTGGGAATATTTCGAAACTTGGTAAAAGAACCACCATTGTCAATTTTGGTTTAGTTAGAAGTTTATCCGACAATGTTTGTGGGAAATTTTTTTTAAAATTTGGTAAATATGCAAAATGTCAGTTTTGACTTGGTCAGAAGCTTTCCGACAATGTTTGTGGAAAAATTTTGTTTAAAATTGCTAAATACGCAAAATGTCAAGGTTTTGCTTAGTCAGAAGCTTTTCTGACAATCTTTGGAAAACATTTTTAAAAAAATTGCAATATACTGCAAAAAAGTATGGATCTTTTTTGAATAATTAGGACTACTGTGGTCCATACTGGTATTGATTACATTTTTTATCCTTCTAGAAAAATATGTTAATATTGATTTTTTATTTTTTTGAAACTGAGTGTATAAACTATTGCCTGTCCTTTTTGATACATCTGAAAAGAAAATGAGTAAATTAATCTCTGTTTTTTTGATACATTTGAAAATTGAATTAGTAAATTAATCTCGGTTACTTTGGGTTAGGTGCATAAGAATGGGAGATAATCCGTGGTAGACCGTAGACATACACATGCATTATGATAGATATTTCAAATGAAAATCGAGAATTAGATACACTGACGAACACGTGAGGGTATTTTGTGGATGGGATCTTGATGAATTATCTGTATTTGAATTTCAAACAATGTACCAAATAATTGAGCACAGCGTAATAAATATGAATTTCTGGTACTATATGCCATATCATGACCTTGATGTTGGTGTGGTTAGCATCAAGGATGATGTCGACATCGAATTATTGACAACATGTTATGAGGGGCTTACAGAACTGTGCATATATGCTGAGAAGGGGCCTGATCCCATTGAAATTGTGTCTCCGGAAGGAAAATTACTGTACAAAGGAGTGACTGGTGATAGCGTACTTGCACTTCCATATCATGATGACTGGTAGGCTGAGATTAATTCGTCCTCAACTGTTAAAGGCAGGAATGACATTGACCATTTAGTAATTGGGAGTGAGGACAATAATGACAATCCACACAAGAGCTGTAAAGTAAAGGACATTTGTGAAGAAGAGTCATCACAAATGGAGTCAGATCCAACTTTTGTGGGACTACAAAGAGAGAAAATACACGATTCTGATAACAAGTCCAAGAGAAAGAAGCAACAAATGATAAAAAAGCTAAGTTGCAAAGAGTAAAGTTAAGTGCAAGAAAGTCAGTCAGGCGGTTATTTAAAGACAAAGAAGAAGGTGATACATCCTCAGAGCTCCGACAGTCTCCTACAAGGAAGTCAGCAGAAAAAATAACACAGGCAGAGAGAGATCCAACAAAAGAGCAGACTGATTGTAGGGGAGAACCAACAACACAAGCGAAGAGAGATCCATCAAAAAAGCAGACTGATTGTAGGGGAGAAAGAATAGTTTATGAAGGCGGAGAAGAAGATGAGTCATACCAGATTATTCAGATCTTCCTGATTGGATAGGAGAAGCAGTAGAACTGCCTGAAGATGATGATATATTTGCAGGTTTACATGGTCAATAATCAACACATGCATCTATAAATGTTGGATCTGCAAATTCGGTTGGTATTGGTTCTGAGCAGCAACAAGAAATCAGCAAGTAAAAGCTACAAATACAGCTGATTTAGATGAACATCAACAGCAACAAGAAAATCAACAACCAAAAGATACAAAACAAGCTGATTTGGGACAACATCAATAGCAAACCCAATCCAAAAAATAACATGAAATAGAAAATCAGCCAACATCAGGGAGGGATGATAGATGTCATGCCAATCACTAGGAAGAGAACTGGAATGAGACAGTAGAGGATGATAAAAACCTGTTTGACAGAGGAATAGGATCTGATGATGAAAGCATCTCTGTCTACAAAACAAGCGGATGAAGAGTTTAGGAAAGAACACTTTGAACTCAAGATTGGCCATAAATTTACTAATTTCTATAAATTTAGAAAGGGTTTGGTAGAATGCGAAATTAGGCAGGGATATGAGCACAACTACATCAGAAATGAAGGCTCTCAAATCACAACTAAATGTGCAAAGGGTTGTAGTTGGAGAATTCATGCAAGCAGAATCCAGAAAACAAAGACATTTATGATCAAAACTCTTAAAAGAGAGCACCATTGTGGCAGGGATTACAGCAATCGACATGTCATTTCAACATATATGAGTAATAAATTTCAAACCAAAATGAGAGATGATTCTGGGTGCAGTATTCCTGGCATAATGAATGAGACAAGAAGATTATTTATGCTAGACATTAATAAAAAAAAAGCTACCAGAACAACGCAAAAAGCATTAGAGGCACTTAGGAGCAATGACATGGAGCAATACCACAGACTCTGGAATTATGTAGCTACTGTTAAAAATTTCAATCCTAATAGTCATATTTCATTGCAAATTGATAGGCAAAATGTTGAGGAAAGGGCTACATTTCAAAGGATATATTATAGTTTAGGTGTTTTGAAAAATGGTTTCCTAGAAAGATGTAGACCTATTATAGGACTAGATGGCTGCTTCCTCAAAAGTCCCTTTGAAAGTCAGCTGCTTACAACCTTGGGTAGAGATGCTAATGATAATATGTTTCCTATTTTCTTTGCTGTTGTTGAGATAGAGAATTACAACAGTTGGAGTTGGTTTTTGCAGGAATTAATCAGCCAAATTGGAAGAGAAAACAAAGGAGTGACTTACAATTTCATTTCGGATAGGCAAAAGGGTCTTGTCCATGCAATTGAAGAATTGTTTCCTGAATCAGAGCATAGATTTTGTTTGAAACATATGTTCGAGAACTTCAAACAAAGATTCAAGAATCAAGACCTTAGAGACATGCTTTGAGAAGTTGCTGCAGCAACAAGCATATCGGAGCATGAAACTGCCCTAGCAAATCTTGAAAGGGCTGATCCACAGGAACGTGACAAGCTAACAGTTGCAGGATGGTTCAAACGGTTGCCTCCAAAACTATGATCCAGAGCTTACTTTAGTACAGCTGGTAGGAGTGACACTTGCGTTGACAACATGAGTGAGTCATGGAATAATTACATTCTAAAAGTTAGAGGGGAGCCAATAATAACAATGTTGGAGTGGATTCGAAGAAGATTAATGCAAAGGTTAGTAACCAAACGAGAGGGTATGCTAAAACATTATGGCACTTTATGTCCAAACATTTATGAGAAGTTAGAGAAACTTAAGATAAATGCAAGAATTTGTGTTGCGGTTTATGGAGGAAATGAAAATTTAGAAGTTGATGGCTGTGGAAGGACAAATGTTGTCAATGTGGAGATGAAAACATGTGCCTGTGGTCATTTTCAGCTTAGTGGCATTCCTTGCTTGCATGCGGTTGCCTGTATTCAGAGCAGAAAGTTGAAATTCGAGGAATATGTTGATACTTGTTACCATGGGAAAGCATATTTAAGAGTCTACAACTTCATAATTGATCCCGTTCCTTCGAAGCAGCTCTGGGTAGATAGCAAAATACAATATTTGAACTTACCATTGGTGAAAAAATAGCCTGGTAGGCCAAAAAAGTAGAGGAAGAAGGGTCCAGAAGAGCCTACAAATCAGCAAAAAACAAGTAGGAAAGGTCTTGTAGTTTACTGTCGGAGGTGTTTGAAATCTGGACATACCATAAGAACTTGCAAATCAGCGATTCACCCTCAGTCTAAACTTTACAAAGTAATGTAATATTTTATAATCAAAACTATGCTTTAGTGTGTTTTGTTGCTACTTGCACCTACTAATTCATTTCAATTTGAACTGTAGGCACCTAAAGTTGGTCCAATAGTTTCAAATGCAACATCCGTAACTTTTGCAACTCAGGCTAGTGTCTCAAGTACCACTGCTACTACACTTTCATAGATACATTATGGTAATTGTCTATTTTTGGGTGCTGAAATATACTTACATACATACTAACCATGAGAACTTATATAAAGGAACCAAATCAGCCTATAAGTGGTACCAACCAAGAAAGCCAGCAAAGTAGATTCTCAAAGAGAAAGCAACCAGTTGCAAGGATGTCAAGACTACGACATTGTGGCTCCAAGAGACCAAGAAAATAAACTGCTGTTTTCTCGATTTTATTGGTTGAATGTACTGGTTATACTAAGTAGAATATGTCGATTTTATTGGTTGAATGTACTGACACCATTATGGTATGGATTACGCAACATTTTTCATTGTATTTAGATTTTTGGCTATCAACCAGTGAATGATACTTTCGTGGGTATTGTACTCTGATTTTTTAGCTATGTTTTGGTTGACTGTGGCTATCTTTTGGTTGACTGATGCCATTGTGGTATTGTACTCAGATTTTTTTGCTATATATTGGTTGACTGTGGCATTTGTGACTATATTGCTGGTGAATCTTTTGGCCATGTTACGGTAGGATACCATTGTGGTATGATTGTGATAATATGTCATGTTTTTGTGTTTATGGATGGCAATATTACTGGCCACATCTTTGCTGATTTATCATGTCTGGTTGTGGTAATATGAATGGCAATATTACTGGCCATATTTTTGCTGAAGATGACTAAATCTGACAAGTGTTTATGGATGTCACATTCGCACAAAAAGCAGCTTCATTCGCACATTTATAATTGAAACATGAAAATCAACTCCAGATTGAAACTAGGATATGGTTTTTGCACTGCAATTTGTCCCAACTCCAGATTCTATTACACTGCTTTTACATTATAATTTTTGCCCAAAATTCATCTCACACATATAACAACCAGTGACAAAAGAGATACAAGTACAGTCAGCATCATCATCATCTTTATCAGCCCCATCGTTGCTTCGACATTGTGAATCTTCGATTGTAATCCCATAATGATGTTATAGTTATTAGTTTCCATTCCTTGCCCAGACATTATAAATCTTTCCATTGTTGCAGGTCCAATTGGTGAAACCCCTTCCACGTATGGATTTTGGCAGGATGATTCATTAATGTCTCCCTCTCTACTAATTGGGTTGCACTATGCCCAAAATGAACAAGCACCAGTTTCACATACATAATACAACATACCTTTTGATAGTTTTTCAAATTCTACTATCTTAATCTTTGCTTTATTGTTGCAGAAACATCGCTGGTTTTGGTACTTTAGATCCCTCTATCCACTGCCTAAATTTTGGGAGCTTGACATTTTTGGTTTATCCCTTAAAATGATAGTTGATTTAACCCCTCCAAAGTTGCGCTGTGCTTTTACGTTTTTTTTGTTTTTGTTTTGCATTTCTCTGTCGTATTTTTTCATTTGCAGAACTACAACTATGGTGGGTTTCATTTGTAAGAGACATGAAGGGCAAAATTGGAATGAAACGAGTTTCTTCTAGTCACAAGTTACCATTAGGTCGCGTCAATATCACTCGCTAGCTTCCCAACCGGTTAGCAGGTAAAATCCTAAGAAATCCAAAGCACAGGGGTTTAAATGGGTGTTTCTAAACAATGAGTAAGTTTCGTGTAAATTTTCTTAATCACAGGGGGGTTTTATGTATCTTACCCTTCTTTCAATGGGGCATCGACCTGCTCGGTCCATTCCCTTGAGCTCCAAGAGGTTAAGAATATTTGGTGGTAGCAATCGACTACTTCACTACGTGGGTGAAAATCGAACCGCTCAACACCATTAGTAGCAGGTCGATCCAGAAGTTCTTTTGAAAGAATATAATTTGTCGATTTGGCATATCTCGAGTTTTAGTCTCGGATAATGGCCGACAGTTCGCCGAAAATTCTTTCCAGGATTGGTGTGCTGAGCTCAAAATTCAACAGCACTTCACTTCTGTGGGACATTCTCAAGCTAATGACTAACTAAAAAATATCAACAGAACTATCTTGTACGGCTTGAAGACTAAAATAGAGTCTGCCCGAATTGGATGGATGGACTTCACCTAGCATACTCTGAACTTACCGAACTACACCCCGAATTGCCACTCAAAAATCTTTATTTGCTTTAACTTATGGGGGCACAAGAGGTCATTCTGGCAAAAATTGGTTTGCCATCGAGCAGGGTGCAGAATTTCATAATTCAGGATAATGAAAGTGAGATGCTATCCAACTTGGACCTGTTCGACTAGAGCTCATTTACTCTGTTCGTGCATAATTCGAACTGTTTTACTTAGATCTGAATAAGTTAGAATTCAGTTCGCTCAAGTGTATTCAGTTTAAGATCTGAATAAGTTAGAATCCAATTTGTGCAAAAAAAGGATAAATGTATTCGTGTGAGTTTGTTCGGACATTACTTCAATAAAAGTGCAAAGATGAAAATTTTGCTAAGTGTTGAGAAGCAAAAGAGAAATTCATTCATTCAGAGCAAATTTACAAAGGGAAGGTCATACAAAACGAGCTGGCTCCACCCAGTTTGGGATCCTACCTAACATCCTACGCCCCATTCTGTCTACTCTATTCAATTCTCCCCTTGGTCTTTCTGCTCGGGTCCTGGAGAGGCCGCAGGCAAGGAAGGATCAGTCACAAGATCGGCCAGCTTGCATCCGTGCGCGTAACCCTCGACCAGACGGTTTACCTGCTCGAGCACACGTGGGTTGTAGCTAGAGAACCTTCTGAGATCGAATCCTGGCAAGTTCAGGTCTTGCACATCATTCATCACTTGGGTGTATCCGATCTGAAGTACTGGGGTGTTCAGGATGGCCAGATCATTCAAGAAACCCTCTGATCTCTTGAAATCCTGAATGCCCAACTGGCGACCTTCCTCCTGAACAGCCTCAACCTGACCAGCCAGCTCGGTAGACTTTTTTCGCTCGCTCTCTAGCTGAGCAGTCGACACTCTTCTTCTTTTCTAGCTTACAGTCGGCTTGGTTTTGCATGAGCTACTTTTTCAGGGACTCCATCTCAGCAGCAGTAGCAGCGTCGACCTGGTTTGACACAACTTGTCCTTGGCAGCCCCAACTTGGGACAGTGTCTCATTCATGCTCTAGTACCTCCTCGCCAGTTCGGATCCAGCCACATTCAGTTGACAGTCTGGACAGAAAGGATTGCATAAGCAGCTCGGTACCGATAATAATGTTCAAGGGGTTCAGAGTCAGACGCCTCCCGGATGAAATTGTAGTTGCTGGGAAGAACCGCACCTCGAAGGAATTCCCCAGCCACCTCAGGGTATCGAGCCCGATCGTTAAACGACAACCCCCACTTTCGGACAGAAGTGCATTGAGGTGGGGGTGCAAGGTCACCTCAATTGGCTGCTGGAGAGGAATAATATTCTATACTGCCACATGTTGGGAGGAGCCTCCGAGGTAGTCTACTGTTCGGCAGTATTGACCTCGTAGTGCCCGAACTGGGAGGGGCTAGGGGTAGGAGCTCTCTCTTGTGCAGGGGAAGAAGTTGTCTCAGTTGGTGCCTTCTTGGCCGTGGATTTCTTTCATTTCTTCTTCCCCCGCTCTTTAGCGGGGGATGACTGAGTTGGAGTTGGCTGAACTGGCATCGGCTTGGAAAGCTAAAGAGGAACTAAGCTAGCCGGAATAGTAGAGGGCACAGGAGTGGGCATGCCCGAACTGCCAACTCCGCCCATGGACAACAGCTGCGAAAAATTTCTTCACTACAAAGAAAAAGGAAAATGATCAGTACTAGGATGAACAGAGGCAAGGAGTTCGCACAAAAAAAATGAAAAAAACTAAGGCATAAGTATTTACGGATTGCCAGTTCATCCAAAGAAAAAGAACAGATATTAGGGGCAGGAGCAGACACGTCTGCTCGGATCAGTCCAGCAGCCCAGAGTTGGGCGTTATTGAATTCCTTCACGTTCAACCTTATGTCCGAACGAAGCAGGCAGTCCAGTTTGGTTTCGAGCAGAGGAGAAAGGACAGGATCAGTGACCTGGGTCTCCTCCTTCCAAGTTAGGGGGGAAACCCAATGTTCTTCACATAGAAGAATTGGGCTTTCCATACCCGAATTGAGGAAGGGATCCCAACGAACAGCTCGTGGGTGGGATACTTCGCTCCACTCATTCGAGTGAAGTAGAACCAACTCGGAGCATGGCCACTAATATTTAGTGAAAAAATGACCTAAATAAATCTAAGGAGTGAGAGATTTCGAGAATTTGGCATAATGTGAAAAAGTCGAGGATTGAACGAACTGCGTTAGAAATGAGTTGGGTTATTTGAATGCCCCAAAAAGTAAGGATTTCAAAAAGAATGTTAGGGATGGGAATGCGAAAACCAGTTATAAGCTGATCCTTATATATGGTCACAAACCCAGGGGGAGGTCGGCAAGGGTACTCTCCAGGTCAAGCAGCCCTAACTTCGAATTGGATGGGGATGTTGTATTTCTCCACCAGTTCGTCCACACCCTCCTGCTCTAAGATAAGAGGGATCACATCGATTTCACCGAAATCGATATTGGTCCCCTTTGAGGTCCCAGCCACAACTTGAACTGGGACTGCGGGGGTGGCAGTCCTGACCACAGGTTGAGCAGGCTGTTCGAGTAGGTTCACCATTTGAACAGGAGAGGGGACGTACTTAGACCCTGACGAACAAGGGGAAGAAGAACTAGAAGGAGAAAATGAGGATATTATTTCTACTGGGACAGGTCGGGCTGCCTTACGCCTAGGAGCTGAACTAATGATGTCAGATTAATCGGAAGAAGACATAAAAGAAGGGAGAAGGAAACTTACTAGTGAAAGAACGAAAAACTAGCTCGATGTACGCAAAGTGGTGCCTAGGGGAGTGCACGAACGGACTCTCGACGTCTAAGGACAGAACGCGCGAACAGACTCTTGAGAGAGAAGCGTTCGAACTGCTTAAAAATTTGAGAGAATGAGCAAAATGAGGAGGAAAGCATGAAAATGACGTTTGGTGGGGCCTATTTATAGGCCACCAGAGCGGGAAGATGAAGCGTTCCGAATTAAAATTCGAATTTAATACCAGTAACTACTATACAACGTGATGGTTGAACTAGTAACCGCCATTATGAAGCAACATGATGGTTACGGTTACATGAACAAGTGTGGCGGTTACCCGGATAGACGAGGCCAATACAATACCATGGGCCCCATACCGAACTGACGCACCCCTCAAAATTCGGTCTAGACTCACGCGAATTTTCGATGATTCTAGACTCCGGAGGGAGGGCTAGTGTGGAGGAGCCAATTGACCAAGGCCATGTGTCAGTTCGGACAAGCGGCGTGTCAGTTCGACCAATCCAGCTCGGGCCCCTGCGAGGGCCAGCTCGAGCAAGGCCATCGCTTCCCAACTGGGTGGGCTGTGTGGGCCAGAGCTCCCGAGCCTTTTGGGACCCGCAAATATAATCCAAATAGGAGTCCATCTCTAGTAGGACTCCTAATCTTATAAGAAAACTACTACCGAGAGCCCTATAAATATAGTACAATAGGACAATACAAGATACGCTATCTACAGTAATCAATATTGTCGCTTTACCCATAGCTATAACTAACTTGATCGTCGGAGTCACAACGAGGAGCTAGTCCCGCAGTTCATTCTTTTGCAGGTCAGTTCGGGCTCTCCCCTCGCTGACACCAGTTCGTTCCTTTCAATTCGCTGGCTCAGTTCGGATCGTGCGCTCGGCAGTCGCATCATCTAGGAAATGTTAGCACAAAATTAGTAGTTAAACAATATTGCGTGCGTGGGTTCCAAATATTAAAGTCACCACTTATGACTTGAAGACGAAATCAAAAAATCTGACGGCGACATCATGTAGATTTTAGAATGCGGGTATCGTGGGTACTACCTTTCCATCCAGTGTACACATAGTTAAAGTGCATGTCAAAATCATACACTGGTAGGACATTTTGCGAATGAGTCCCGTGTCGTTTGGTATACACCATTTGCTCTCCACTAGGCGGGCATGTTAGAATATGTGTGCCATCCAAAACCCCAACGACACCTTGCCATTATTGGGTCAATTGAGTAATTCATTTTGCAGATGATTGTGCCTCCCTTTTGATGAGGCAACTATTATGCAATTAAGCCAAAGCTAGCAACTACACAATGTACCAATTTACATCAAGAAAAATTAATATAAAATCATGATAACTTTTCCTTGAACCATGGATAGAAACGTCTCGAGTTCGCGATTCTTGAGTGAACACTATCATGGCCGTATGGCCTTATAATTATAGAGGCAAATCTGTATAGACCAACTAGTACTCTATGCACGTTTCTGTTGATTGTCTCCGTTGGCCAGTTGAAATGTTCGGCTAGTACACGCTGAGTATGGCAATGACTGACCATAAGTAATGTCATTGCCAAAATTTCCTAGACTTCAACCCTTTGCTGAAAGGACCTAAATACATAACCGTTCTGCACAAGTATTTCATATAATCGAAGGAAATTGTCAATCGTTATACGCATGTTTTCCATTATTCGTCGGTGATGTCCATTGATCAACTCTTCCACCCATTCATGTCCACTTAAAGAGGTGTCATGGTGAGGTATTTTATCCTTTGTCAGGTCACAATACAGTATCATTAATGTTGCTATCAAGGCTAACATAGTTTCGTCCTGTTCACCTTTTGCAGATATGGAGTAGCTTCGTCCTGTACATTTTCTGCAGATATGGAGTGGTTTCGTCCTCTTGCTGTACTCCTATTGTTCTCTACCATAATCGTACTGCATAGAGGCAGGCAATAATAAGTTAAGCAATATGAACAGATTGAAAGAAATATTTGGACAGGGTGTATGACTACGTTTACCTTCAAATTTAGTAGTGCACAGACGTTTGAATAGTAGAAAACTATAAACAGGGAGAGGAGAGCATGAGTAAGAGTTCTGTGTCAATTGAATTCCTTCAAACATAATACATTATATAGGAATTGTTGTGCTGCCACCAATTAATTTACGCCAGAGTTTCACATGGTTCTTTACATTCTCTGTTCCCAATTTCTATTAAAGCTGACATGTAACATGTGAAAGACTAGTTTCCATTTGAATGACTACTCATTTGTTTTCAAAATCGGGATGATAACAGTCAGACGAGTTCCTATATATAATTATGTGCTCTAAGATTGGGATCATATAAGGAATCAAATGAAAGATGTAGCAAAGATACTCTCTCATGTTGATCCTAAAAATATTATTTCATAGCCTGGTTTTCTTTATTTTTTAAAAATAAATTTTCACTTGTTTTAACAATTAGGCTGGTATTCCTTTGGAGCATATGACAGTAGTTTGCTTTGGACTTACATCTTCATCCTTTCAATAATTCATATTAGCATGCTTGTCAGCGTCAATTCATTTTCACTATGTGTGCTCTATCTTTTTCAGTAGTCTGAACAAGGCTGATAGCCCCTATACATGCACATAACAAGCATATTTTTAGGACATGTCTGCCATTATAGTTTGTTGATAGATCACTCACCTTTTAGAGTGGAAAATGGATAAGAAAGCAAACAAATATTTGGGCCAGCAAGCATGGAAAAAACAAGACAAGCGCCTGTCCAACTTAAATTTATACATAACAATTTAGAGAAATAAACTTCTTAGTCTCACAAATACTTCACAAATTCACAAATTAGAATGTACACACAACAGATTTCAATTTTTTCAATCAATCTAAAGAACAGCGGTCGCTTTTGGACCTAAGCATGAGTAGTAGTAGGAAAATGGTCAACGCCATATTCCCTCAAAGCACAACTATAGTCCATAATGAAAAAACATAAGTACAGTAGCTGAATAGATACATTAAATCATGCACAGGCCACCCCTAATTCAACTAGCAAGTAAAACTGTCAATTTTCTACTTAGTAGGGAATTATTACTACGTCAAACCTTTCTTTCTCATATGCCTTGCGACACATACATACCATCCAGTATCATTATACCGAATGAAGAGAATGCATTAGCCTAAATTCATATCTTTGACAAGGTATGAGTCTATTTCCACCTTCCAATCAACGAGGACATCCATGTTGGAGACAATGTCTTGACAATGCTCAACTTTGTACATCTCATCTCTATCCACGCAGTCCTTTCAATCACAGATCGCCACATCCGTAAAGTTGCCGATCTTCTTTAATGCGTCTTCGATCCTATCCGTAGATGATCAGGTGGATTTCATGCCTCTTGAACTCTCTCGCTCGCTGGAGTTTCTCAAACTGGATGCTGGTCGCTTACCACTAGTGACTCCCATAATAGGTGGGACATAGTACACATCCTCCCCTTCCCAAGAGGAGGTGCCAAAGGGAGGTTGGGACGAAGATGAGGCTTTGGCCTTGTCTTTTCAACTCCTCCTAGAGGTAGACTGGCCAGTGAATTGCATTCGGATTCCTGTAGCGGTCTCCCTAAGCATGATGGAAGTGAACCACTCGTACAGGCCACAATTGAAAGGCACAACGAATTTGGCAAAGTCTGTGTTGGACCATCGGTAAAGAGACAAAATAATCAAAATGCTATAGTGGTAGCAATTATAAACGGCTACACAAACAATTTTATATGCTAAACCTAATTGTTGTACATAGATTAATAAATCAAAGCAGGAACATAATTGCTATTACAAAGCAGGAACAATTTAACGGTAGCTGAGTTGTAAGAAGAGAAAACACTAACCAACTGCAAAGCAGCCCAATGGTCAAAGCTAGTAGTGAAATTCTAGGTGTCCTCTTCACTTTCAATGCTAGTCTTGGTCTTGTTAGAAAGCCCACGAAGCTGGTAAAAAGTTGTCATTTTTTCTTGAACTAGTAGAATCTTGATTAGCACTAAGCTGCAGTAACTTCATGACCATGGTTTTGATGCAAATGATCGGCTATCTGCCCATAATTCCATTCTAGTGGTCTAAACCGGTCCCATTTTTGGACACCTTGAAGGTTGTCTCGCCCCATTTTTGAAAAATAAATTTAGTAGGTAAAAAAATTAATTTTTGATTTTAGAAAATAAAGGAAAAGAGCCTAAAATGGGACTTGAAATATGAGATGGTTTGAGTCCAAAATAATAGTTTAAAAGGATTTTAGGAAAAAAATAGGAGTCGCCACTTAGCATTGAATTTAGATGTACCAAATCACACAAAATATATTAAAAAAAACCTTTTTAGACGACTCCGGATCTTTGAAAATAAGAGAAAAGAGTTTGGAAGTCACGGTTGAAGAAAGAGAAGGAAAAATTTGATAGGTTTAAATTTAAAACACCCTTTCAACCTAATCAAGAAAAGTGGCGAGATTTAATCGAAAATTTTCTTAGTCTAATCTATAAAACTTATCATACTAGTGTGTTTCTATATGGATGCAAATCTAGATCTAGGGGAATATTTGGAGGGTCGAAATGTCTCTTTAAAATTTAATTGGGGCCAATTACATTAATTATGAAGCCTAAAAATTATCCTACGAAGAGGTCACGAATATGCAAAAGATGAGACTTCAAAGAGGAAATTATAATACATAGATAAATATATATGATCTAAAAGAGGAGAATGCAACATAACAGGTACGGAATGCTAAAATTCGTGACTCAATTTTCCTTCTTATAAAGGGGATAAGAGCATGCTAAAACTAAAATGTCATACTCGTTCGATTCCCATATTTGAAGGGTGACTCTCCTAATCTAATCAAGCAAATGGACTAGTCTATTTCTAATTTTCTAAAATAAGATGCAATTCTAAATGATATGGTCCAAACATATAGAAGGTAACGAAATAATAGCAGAGAAAATATCATGCAAATGAAAATAACCTAAAATAGGAAAAATGCATAAAATGCAATAAACGTCAAACAAGGCATGAATGTAGTGTGAAAATGGTCTAAGGGGTCTAACATTTGACTAACCCATTTTTACAAGTTCTCACTAGTGTTGAACTAGTGATAAAACGGGGAGAAAGGTCATAACTAACGTTGGACTAGTGTGGTGAAATCATGTATTTATTATAAATAAATAAATCATATATGAAATATAATTAAAATAAATAAACACATAAAGCACATAGAGCACGTAACACATAAGTATAATATTTAGATGCAAAATAGTTAAAGAAAGCGAATAAATACATAAGCACACAAGCATACAATCACACAAGTAAAGAAATGCATATAAAAACACAACTATTATATTTGGGGTCCTAACTATAATTTAAATGGGGGATTTGAAAAATAATAATCTAACTAATTACATTTTTTATAAAAATAAAATCTATCTATTCTATAACTTAACTAAATACATTTCTTAGGTACCTATCTATTATAATTTGACATTTAAATGCCTTCCAAAGGACCATGAAAAATTAAATAAACAAACTAAAACTTTAAATGAATAAAATGAATAAATAAAAAGAAAAAGCACTTAAAACATATCATCACATAGAAAATCACATAGAAGCACATAAAAGAACTTAAAATAATAATAGAAAGTACCTCCCTTGAAGTAGTAATTAAATAAAGTAGAACTTGCCCTATTTGTACTCCAAAATCAACAAAATAGTTAAGACACCAATTTAATTAACAATTAAAAAGAAAGGGTAAACATATGACAAATTCACTTCATTACTATAAAGGAATATAAACAAACATAAAATCCCTAAAATTTACAAATCAAATGCATTTAAATGAAGCATGATTAACAATTAAGGGAGATAAACCAATTATTCTTAAGAAATCAAAGTTGTCAGGGATCCAATTGTAAATATTAAGAAAATTTTTGGGGCCAAATTATAATTATTACAAAGATCAGGACTCAAAATTGAACAAAAGATAGAGTTTAGGGATCAAATTGTAATTAAATTAGGGACCTAATTGAAAGAAATCAAAAGTTTTCAAGGCCCCAATGAAATTACTCCAAAGACTAAGGACTAGATTGTAATTTTCATATCAGATTTCTTTAGAGAAAAAGGCCAACAGGCCATTTTTATTTATCTTCTGGCCTGAAATCCTTTGGCCTAGCGAAAGATTCAAAGGAAAAGAACAGGCTAGTTCTTTTGACCAAGTAAACCCAATCAAAAATATTTGGGCTTTAGCCACAAAATCCATGTCAAAACCTAAAGAAAATAAACCACCAACCCATTTGCCAAAACCTAATCAAATAACATTACCCACTTCTTAAACTATTTTCCTACCCGAAATATTTAAATGACTAAATAAAGAAGCCAAACAAAAAATGATTATAAGCTAAAACCTAGAAATAATTTACTCAAAACATACATAAAATATGCAGAAAAGGGTCAAGGCTTGAAAAGGGAAGATTTGGTTCATTTTTCACAATATTTTGGGTCGTAGTGTAATTATGTAAAAGTTAAGGGGCCAAATTGCAATTTTGGGCTCTAATTTGAGAGGCCTGTGGGAGTTTTTCTAGAACACTTTCTTAATAAAACTTCCTCTACTCACTTCCTAGATTATCCAGAAATAAATATCTCCTCCAATGGAGCTATATCAAGGAAGAAAATCGAGATCCAATATGGCTGGTTGACCAGCCTGTTTTTCGAAAAATTTTTCTGCCAAATTTCCTTTTCTCCTCCATTTTCTCTTTTTCTCTCTTTTTTGCTCTCTTTTCTGACTTCCTCACCGCTCCCTTATGCCACCGACTTTTCTTCCCTTTTTTCTTGCCTTAAAGCTGTGTTTTTTTGCTATTTAAATGAAATGGAAACCACAAAACCCTCAGAGGAAAGGCTAAGATGAACTGGGTTTTGTGGCCATATTTTTGGTCAATTTGATCAATTTCTAGCTGTTTTTTTGGATAAGAATTTGAGGCTGAAGTGTCCCTTGTACGAATCAAACTTAGAAGGCAAGAAAAATTCGAAGCCAAAATGGATTTGGATCCCTCAAATCTCAGCTGATAATTTGTACTCATGCGCTGGTTTTTGTACGAGGGAGAGGAAGAAGATAACGCGTGCGTGAGTTTTTTTTTTAAATCTGATTTTTTTCATTTTTCATTTCTTTCTTCTTTTTCCTTTTGATTTTCCTACAAAACCAACCAAATAAAAATCAAATCAGGTGAAAATGATTTTCTTAAAATGAAATAGCAATAAATAAAATAAAAATAAGATGGAATAGATAAAATTTTGATGTCTACGGTTTGCCCCTCTTTGTCTGAATTTTGCAAAAACTCAAGACAAAAACGTAGACATCAAATTATTTACCTGTCTGCTCCAACTGCAACTGAATCAAAACAAATAAAGTGAATTTTTTAAACAAAAATTGGAATTATTAAGCATTTAAATTGATCAACAGGATCCACTCCAATCCCCAAACAACTAAAAAATTTACAAAGTCGTTTTGAAACCAGATTTGATTGGTGGAATACAACCCAACCTTGAACAAGTAATAAAACCTAACGGATTGATGGGATAAAATTCAAACCCAATAAAAAAATGGTTGTTGGAATAAAACTCAAATCCAAAAAAATAACGGTTAATGGGATAAAATTCAAATCCAACAAAATAGTGGTTGGTGGGATAAAACCCAAATCTAAACCCAACAAAATAACTGTTTGTGGGATAAAATTCAAACCCAATAAAATAACGGTTGGTGGGATAAAACTCAACCCCAATAATATAAACGGTTATAGAATAAAACTCAAATCCAATAAAATAAATGGTCGTTGGGAAAATAACGGTTGGTGGGATAAAATCTAAACCCAACAAAATAAACGGTTGGTGAGATAAAACCCAACCCTAACAAAATAAACGGTTGATGGGATAAAATCCAAACTCAACAAAATAACGATTGGTGGAATAAAATCCAAACCCAATAAAATAACTGTTGGTAGGATAAAACTCAAATCCAACAAAATAAACGGTTACATGAAAATGTATTTGAATCAAAAGATGTGAAATTATTTTTACTCTTTTTCTAAGTAAGCTTTAAACTTATATATAGAATCAGCTATCGTTCTTGTGAAAAAATTTGCCCTAATGTAAACCAGACTTAACTAAATAAGTTCCTCTTCCTTCAAGAAGACGCGCGTAATTCAATCTTGCAAAAGAAAATAAAATAATTGGGACGAAATATAATGCTACCACTATGCGGTCCCTCGAGTCTTGAGAACCCTGTAAACATGAGTCTTTTGATGTCGAGAAATTTTCTAATTTAGAAATCTTGTGCAACCCCCTCTTGATCTGTTAGTGTCTATACTCAACCAACCATGCTTATACCATGAGATATACATGTATGCACCAATTATGATAAATTATTGCGATTGTCTCTCGATTGAATTTAATGGAAAGCACGTAAAAGTTTTAAACAAGAATATTTCATGCAACGACACAAAATATAGAGTAAAAATGATTTTCAATGAGAAAATTACTCTTATTAAGTTTACGAAAAACGACTTGGAGATTCATATACAAATTTGAATGGTCCTTCTATGATGAGAGAAACGTCACATTTGACCCCTTCAAATATCACCTATTTGAAATTTAGTGTCACCAGAAGAATCTTAGTATGAAAAGAAATCCAAATGAACATAGTCACCAGCTTCTCAACAGTGTCAACCCTCTGTTTTTCATTCACGACTCAATTTGTAGTTCAAAATCCTTCCTTAGCGCTCTCTCAGGTTTTCACTTAGGTTGCCTCCGCCAATTTTTTTTTTTTTGGAAAAGGCGCCCTTTTTAGTTTTCACCTAATGAACAGCTTTTAATGACAGCCTTCATTAATTCAGAATATGACTCAAGATTGATGGCATTAATGTGACAATCCTTCCCTTGTAAAAATTGGGTGAGAGTGTATTACATTTGTCATTTGATTAAGAAATTTTCTATAAGAAATACTGTCAGAGCGGAAGTCGAGAGCTTTTTGACTTTTATAATAGAGTCAGGTGGAGTATTAAAAAAATGTTAAGACTCAAAAGCAGATATTTTTTAAGCGGTTTTAAAAATTATTGGACCGCATTCTATAAAATTTGCTCCAGGATAGGGTTACAAAATTAAAAATTGCCCCAGTTTGAATTTTGACTGGATTTTTTCCTATTCTTCCTTTGTTTTTGCATACTTACTCTCTCTTTTTTTTTTTATCAAACGAAAAATAAAACCTATTCCAGTATGGGGCTTGCAATCCTTAGAAGGCTATCAAACGAAAGAGTAGATCATTCCGGAGGTTTAAAGGAGAAAATTAAGGGTAAAATGTTTAAAGGGAAAAGAAGAAAACCCGCCTTTTAACCCACCCTAGGCAATATTTTAAAAGAAAACTTACATAATCAGATGAAAAACATCTTGCACATATCTGAATTAATTGGTTGAGGAAAAATCTATCTGTCTATCTCCGTGAGAATGAGTGCTCGTTTGGGCAATACCTTTTTAACAATGAAAGGTCTTTGCCAATTTAGGGCAAATTTTCCTTTGATTTTGTCGTAAATAGGCGGAATTCGCTTCAGGACCTTATTTCCTTCTTTGAATAGGCGAGATTTGACTTTCTTGCTGTAAGTACGAGCCATATGCCTTTGATAAACATTGTCTATGGCAAACAGGATTTAACTGCTTTTCATCAATCAGAAATAGCTACTCATGTCGCTGTTTAATCCATTCAATTTTCTCCAACTCGGTTTCCATCAGAATGCGTAGGGATGGGATCTCAACCTCCGTCTGAGTACTAATGTTAATAATTTCTGTCTCTTCTAAGTTCAATTTTGAGTTTCTCTTCACATTGTCAAGAATCTTTGAAATAGACTCAGATTCCTTCTTGCTATTACTCTCGTTTTGAATTTCGAATTGCATAATTTCAAATTCATGAGAGATATCGAGTTTACAATCATTGAATTCCAGAATGGCGATATCCAAAGGGTCAAGCGATTTTATTTTTGACCATCTGAAAATAAAGTAAACATGCACAATGAACAAGTAGAAAAGACGAACAAAGATCTTTCATTTTATTGAATTTAGAAGAGCAGATAGACATTGGAATAAGGACAAGTACTTTGCAAAATAAAACGCTAGTTAAAAAAAGAAACGCATCCCCGCCAGAACCATGCATTGCGAATAGGACTTCACTTAAGCAAAACATGTATGAACATAATACTTGAAAGAAAATAACTAAAAACAAAAGCAATTCTTGTTTAACACTTTGTCTAAATACGGATTCCAACCAAAGACAATCTCCTAAATTTATCAAAATTACCTTCGAGAGGAAGGATACTCAACAGTTTAATTTAGCATAGCTCCTTTAGAAATTGTTGAAAATTCCATATCCTTTGGCGATTCACCCTCGCAAGTGGCTCTAACAAACAATAGAGACAAAGCCACCTCAACCTCCTCATTGGTGGTGATGGTTCCAACAGTGTCCTTATGATTAGGGAGAGAATTTTTACTAACATTCGATCCTTGTTCACATCTTCTTTTTTAAACTATATCTCCAGCGTCAATCATGTCTTGAATTTTATGATTTAATACCCAACAATTGGCAGTAGAATGGTCGAGACTCCCAAAATAATAGGCGTAAATGGCTTGGAGATCATAACCAATAGGCACACTCCTAGAATAGGTCTTTGGAAGCACGCCACCAATCTTGTCAGCAACCTTAAGTTACTCATATAATTGGTCGAGAGGTCGGTCCAAATTGATAAAAGTTCGATATTGGTTTTGATCTTGGGTTTGACTGGTTTGGGTATGGTTATAGGTTTGGTTGCTTGGTGGAATGAGTCTTGGATTATAAAGAGATCGGGGTCGAGTTTGCAAGTTTTGTTGAGAAATTTGAAAAGGTGGTGCGGGTATACTTGTGTCGTTTGATTGAGAATGAGGAGGTTTGACAGTGATGTGGTAAACAGGTTGGGGATTTGATTAGTATGAATAAGGAGGTGAGTATGTAGGGTGGTTTTGAAATCTTGGTCTAAAAAAGGGGCTTTAATTTCATACAAAAATAGTTTCTCCTTCTCTTTTCTTAAATTGAGGTTTCTTTTCATGATTATTTTGATTCTGCAAGGCCTCCAATTATATCTTCCAAACTGACACATTAACAATTTTTCTCGTGTTCACAAACTCATCGAATTTTTTGAGTTTGTTGGGGATAGCTACGAATGAACTATCAGTCATGCGAAAAATTTTCTTAAAATACCGTGGATCATGTACCTTAATAAAGGTGCGGATAATTTCTTCTTCAGTCATTAGGAGTTCCACCTTAGTAGCCAACTTCCTCCAACATTTAGCATACGTCTTATGATCTTCTAATGGTTTCCTCTTGGTTCCCTCAAGTGTTGTTTTTATCGGTGCAAGTTCGCAGTTGTACTCATATTGCCTCATAAAGTTGTAGACAGATCCAACCAAGTTTTCATTTCTTTAGGTTTCAAATTAAAATATCAATTCAGAGCGTTGCCTTCCAAGCTTTCAGGGAACAACCACACTGGTAGGTTCTCATCATCCACTGGCTTTTCTAACTTATTTGCAAACATTTGAAGATGCGTTTTGGGATTTTCAATTCCATCGTACTTACTAAATTTAGAGGCTTTAATATCCAGAGGCAACTGCATATCCGAAAAAAAGGCACAGCTCATCATAGTCTAAACCTTCGTACGTGTTCAATCCCTGACTTTTTTTCATAAATTCATCGAATTGGTCCAACCTCTTCAACAGATTTTTATCAATCAGAGTAGAGGGTTCGTCTATTTCTGCCTTTCGTTGAAAGGTGATGTCCAATATGAATGACTTTGTGGCGGGGTGATGGGGTCGTTGAGGGTTAGATAGGATGTTTAGGTTGATTTGTGGATAACTTTAAGAAATTTGGTTACTAGGTGGGTTGACGAAAATATTGCTTGGATATGTATGTGGTAAACTGGGGATGAGATAAGTAAAGGCGCCCCAGATGGACTTGTAAAAGGTGAGACAAAAGTGGTTTGATTGTGTGAAATGTGAGGTGATTCTAACTCATGTTGATTATCATCAATGGATATATGATCATTTTAGACACCGCTAGTGTTGTTGAGATCAGTTGATCGATCATGCATATTTGCGCCGCCATTTCTGCACTTAACCCATTGAATCTGTTCAGCATCTCACTCAATTGGGTCCCCAAATTTGCAGAGTCTGACGATGGAATTATTATTGATCTCTCCAATGGATCTGGATGGAAACTCATGTTTTCACGATTTCTCAAAACTTGATTATGAGACCGCGTAATGATGAGATTTTTAAGGATAAATATGTTTGGAAGTACCTGAGAATGAGGAAAAGAAATCAACTTAGCAATGCATTTTCTATCAAATTGTTATGACTTATTCAAAAGAAAAAAGAAAAAAACATGAGTTAGTAAGTATTTGAATAATTTTGGATGCATGTCTTATAGGGGAATATTTTTTATGCCAACAGTTGGCCTAGTATGATGGAAATCTTTCGGGGCAAAATTCCAATATCAAACCTGTAAGTAAATATAGAAATCAGAATAGAAATTCTCATAAATACTGATAAATTCAATCATTCTTTACAGTTTCATTGATGGTTTGGATGATTATTTTTACAAAATTTTCATACATTGCTAAATTAGTACGTCGAGACTCCCTGGAGTTTCCTATACTAAACTTCCAAATTTCTTCTCGAATTTTATCAAATGCATCTAATACTCTCCGTAACTTTTTAATTTTTTTTGTCTCTTTCTTTAATTGCAATCTGGTATCTTCCAAGATATGGTCGGTCACTATAAATTGCAATTAATGATCATCTAAGCAATCTGGTATCTTCCAAGATATGGTCGGTCACTATAAATTGCAATTGATGATCATCTAACTTAAGTTCCAATTTGTTCACTTGATTCAAGTGCAGGTTGTCTAAACTATAAAAATTTCTCTAAACTTTTAGTACTATGCTCCGGCTCTCAACAACTGTGTTGAATCTAATATTTTCAATTCCTTGTATCGTCGGAACTCTTTATGGATACCCAATTTGCCTCATGACTCATTGTGAAATATATGGGACCAATTCGTTGGTGCCTATAGAGGGATAAAACTATGCTGAGTAATTTTGAAAGTCGGATCCCTAACTTTTGTTCAATCCAAAACCCATTGGATTTTATCTGGTGTCAAACTATTGAACTCTTGAACAAACTGACTCGGAGATGCTATTCGGTAATACTTTTTTATTCTTTCTTGGTGTAATTCGATCCAATTCTCTATTGGGAGACAAGATCCCAAGGGTTTGAACGTCTTTTTCACTAGATGCTTCATTGCCCACATTTGAAGTATCAAATTTGATGCATAGAAGAACCCCTTTTTTTGAGATTGAGTAATTGCAGTGAAAGTGTCAGCAATAATAACAGGTACCAAAGTGGGCATCTTTCCATTGACTCTTAAAAAGAGACTCTAAATCATGTTGATAGTTGAGAAAGTGATTATTTCATGCCTTTGCGAGAATAATAATAGATTGATCAAAACTAATCCAAATGCTTGAACGTGCTTCTCTTCCCATTGTTCCTTACTTATGAAGAAATTGACGTAGCACTGTTCATAGGATTCTCTTTCTCCAAATCGTTTATACAGAAACTCCAACGGGCACGACTTTTAATCTGGATATTAGTTCTGCTATTTTGCCTCAATTCCAAAAATCTAGAAAATTGCTCTCTCATTCAACCAGTTGAATACACCATAGGATGACCTTTCCCTGGTACTTGTAATAGTTCTTCTATTTCTTCCAAATTTAGTATCAGCTCACATTCACCAAACCGAAAAATCAAATCCTCTGGATCCCAATACTCAAGGAGGTATCTGATTCAGTCGGTTACTTATCGAGGTATCTGATTCAGCACTCTGCAAGGAGCCATCTGAGCATAAATTCACGTTTAATACCTTATCTCAAGATTTTACCCCTTAGGAAGTATAAAATTATAAACATGCGAATCTCATTGGATTAAATATGGGAGACACAAGATAGCTTATCTTTAACATGGGATTCTCAATGCGGCATTCCCTCTATAGTTGATGCATGATGACTGTTTATTAATGTGAATAAATATACAATGCGATAATTGGAATATGACCTAAAAGTACTCCATTTAAATGTCGGGATAAGTCTAAAATAGTGTGCAATATGTACATATTATTAATACAATAACTAAAATTTAAACGTATTTTTAACAAAAGGCGGTCTGTCCTAAAAGAGTACCATATTAGGACTCTTATTTCTAAGGTTTGTGAATGCAAAAGAAGAGAAAATAAAGAGAGTTAGTTCAATTAATAAATAACACATAACACGTTGGAGCAACAAAATGATACAGAAATATAAGATAAAGAAGAGAAAAAGGAGTAGAATCCATCGCCTCATGTCTAGTGTTCATAATAGGATAAGATTAACTCTATCTTAGACGATTTTCTAACATGGATGCATGAGAAAAATTCACTTACTAATAAATAGTCTAAACTCGTAACCAAAAGTTCTAATACCACTTATTAGGGAGAAAACCTAAGAAAGTCTACTGAAGAGGCCCAATATATAAGTTAAGAATCTAACTTTGATCCATAAATTTAAACTATTACGTCTCAGACCCTTACTAAGCACTATTTCTCTATCTCTCAAATCAATGTATGACACGATTATTCACTCATCAACCTAACACAACTCCTATCTCCTATTATTTAGGATTAGGATGAATTGGAGTTTTGATCCGCAATCTATAATCTATGCATGAATCTAGTCCCCAATCTATTTGTAAAAGCAAATGTTGTCCTCAATCTATCTAAATTTGCTTGAAATTGGGCAATTGATAGATTTCATTCAATTTCCTAATGAAATCATGACACGTCCAGTCACGTGATTTTACTTAACAGCTTTTCCTCTTTTTTTTTTTAATTTGGGAATCAGTCCAAATTTAATTATTTTGTTGCCTTTTACCTCTTATTAATTAAACACACTAAACAAAAAGAGGAAAAATGAAAATCTATCATTTTCTTCACAAGCGAGAAAGAGACCCTCAGCTGTAGAAATAGAGGACATTGCTGTAAATCAATAAAAAGAAACCTTGAAAATCTTGTTGAGATTGTTGGCGGGGTGGAGCTGCAAAGGTGAAATATGAGTGAGCTCTAAGATTGAACGAAACCCCTCCTTCGAACTATGGTATGCACTTTTAACTTAATCCTCTTTTAATAATTTGTAAATGTTGATTTTATTATTATATTATAGTTAAAAGGATGATCTTCGTATGTTAGAAGGCATAAAAATTGTCTGAAATATAGTTATGGGCATAACCTTAAAAAAACCCTAAATATAAATATTTAGAAATTTGATGTGGTCTTCTTTATCTCTCTTTGTTGCATTATTTTGACAACAAATGTTTGTTTATGTGAACATAATTAAGTGTAACTTTTGTCACTATTTCAGTTTTGTATGACAGAGATAGCATTTTATTAAGAAATGGTTAATTGACTACAATTAGTTATATCTTCTGATTTGGATTCTTCTATATTTTCTTGTTTTGTGTTTTATTTTTCACTGCATCTCAGAAAGTGACTGAACAAAAATTACTATGAGGTGTCATCTGTGAGGTAAGTGTGAAGAAGAACTTGATGTTCATTATGAAAGAGGTGAAGTCAGGATGTTTGGCCACGTAAAAGTTACAGGAATTAGTTTATTTGAGATGGATAGGATACTAGAAAGTTAAGTTGGGGCTTATGGTAAAAAAAGGTACTATATTTCGATAGAAGAGTATGGCTTTCAACTACTTCAATATTTTGGAGAATTACATACCTACTGCGAAGACCATTTTGATTAAGGTAGAATAGTTGATCTATTTATAGAAATTTTCTTTAGGAAACTAATAGACTCATAGTGGGGGTTTTAATATGGATGATGATAACTATGTTCTAGAAGAGAAAGATGATGAATTTGATGATGGCTATAAAGGTGGTTTAGATAGTGATAGTCGAGAGTTTTCAGAAAAAGACTGATTATGATCAAAACTCTGATGATGATGACTATGAAAAAATTATTGATCAAAATTCAGAATAGCTAGGGGGATAAAATCAGAGAGAGGAGTTGTTGAAAAGGGATGAAAATTAGAAAGCAATAGAACAGAATAGGAGAAATGAGTCTGGTGATTCTGATTCTGACGTTGATAATTTCAAAATAGATGTAGCACCAGATTCAAATTCAAATGTATGAAACCTGCAAGGTTCAGATAAGGAAGAGTATAGTAGAACCCCTATTTTGATCCCAAGGATATGAATAATCCAAAACTTCAATTTAGACAGGCTTTTACCAATTTTAGGGAGTTGAAAGATAGAATCAGAACCTAAAATATCAAAAGAGAAAGGCCATGGAGATGCATAAAGAGTGACACAATCAGACTTAGAGTTAAATGCCTTGTTAAGGGTTGTGATTGGTGCATACATTCTAGGAAGATCAAGGGAACATGTACTTTAGAAATTAGAACCTTCTAGGAAAAGTATATGTAGTGATTTTTCATATCACAATAAAAGTGTCAAATTTGGATGGGTAGGAAGAAAATATGTTGAAACATTTAGAGAAAACCTCAAACTAGATTATCTAAGTTTCAAAAATTTGGTAATAAAGGAGAATATGTGTCATTTGAGTGGGCATTAAGGGTATAGAGCAAAGAAAATTATAAGTGATATATCCAATGGTCGTAAAGTGGACCAATATAAAAAATTTTGATAAATTACTGAGATTAAGAGGAGTAATCCAGACAACATTGTTAACATGAAGATGATCCATGGCTATTGTGATGCAATCACAAAGCAAGAAAAATTTCAAAAGTTGTATATGTGTTATGTAGGGGTGAAACAAGGGGTCTAAAGGGTTTAGCTGGTGATGTACTCTTAACAGCAGTTAGAATTGATCCTAATAATGGATTATACCCAATTGTTTATGCAGCCACAGAGGGAGAAACCAAGGACTCTTGGATTTGGTTTCTATCACTATTGAGAGAGGATTTGTAAATTGAAAGGGACTATGAGTGGACAATTATGAGTGACAAGCAAAAGGGAATCATCCAAACATGTTAGACTATATTTCCAAATATTTTGTGTTAAACACTTACACTCTAATTGGTCAGTTGCTGGATTTAAGAGAATGGTCTAAGAAAGGCTTTGTGGAAAACTGCTAAGGCAACCACTGTAGCTCAATTCATAAGAAAAATGGAAGTAATAGCAATACTTGATCTTAGAGTTTCCAAGTGACTAGATGAGAAGAATCTAGCTGAATGGAGTAGATCACACTTCAAAACATTTCCTAAGTGTGATATGCTAGTCAACAACATTTGTGCATCATTCAATGGTAAAATCTTAGATGCAAGGGAAGAATTAATTGTTGGGGTGATGGAGTCCTTAAGGTAGATTGTGATATCTAGAATGCAAAAGAACAGAGATAGGTCCAGAGACAAATGGAGTAAGCACAGAATATGTCCAAAAGTTAGAAAAAGAGTGACTAATAACATTGAAAAGGCAACTCACTATTTTCCTCACAAAGCCAATGACATACATTATGAAATTTGGTGTCCATATGGAGAAAAGTATGTAGCTAACATTGAATATAGAACATGCTCGTGTAAAAAGTGGGACTTAAGAGGTATACCTTGCTTCTATGTTATTTCAGCACTATGGATTGCAATAAAGGATCCCATGGATTATGTTGATGAGTATTATATTATTGACACTTATCTTAAGTGCTACGAGTGCTGCATATTGCCTGCGAATGGAGAGCATGATTGGCTAGATATGACTAAAAAGTAAAAAGAAGATCTGCTAATGTGACAAAGCAAACAAAGAGAATAAAAAGAAGGTTAGAGGATTTGGACAAATCTACAAATACACATTTTGTGGTGAAAAAGGGCATAACACCATGACATGCAAGCTGAGAAAGGAGGCAATGGGTGCAACAAGTTAGTGTTGTGAAGTTGGCCAAGGTACTCAACCAAGTCAGGATGCAAGTCTTTTCCAAATTTTAGATGGATTGTTTGATGTACATTGTAAGTAGTGCAGTCAAAAGTAGGTATTGCTAGCTTAATTGAGAGCATTCCTATTAATATGTTACTACTAATATATTAATTATTAGTTCATAATAGTGTATTTTTGGTAATGCTTATGGTTGATATTTGTAATTTCAGGTCACAACCATCAGTTTAAATTCAAAGAAAATTGCTAGAAAATCGGCCAAGACAGCAGCTGTTTGTTCAATAATTATTCTCACTTATTTTATTAGTTATTCACATTATGTTGTTACTTACTAAACTATTATTAGTTCTTATAGGGAAATGGCATGAGAAGACATGAAAAGAGAGCAAACTCTTTTCCAAATGCTCCTACTGATATTCAGGATAACATAATATCCTCTACATCTATTGTTGAACCAAATTTGAGAGAGATTTTTGGTCTTCAACATTCTAATGTGGCACACAATAGTCAGCCACCTCCATCAATTGATGTTCCTTTTTGTATCAGAGATATTCATGTCCATCTTGGACTCTCAAATACTAGTGGCTGCAATTGAAAGCAAATTCATGAAACACTTACATTACTTTGATGTTGACTATTGTAGTGTTGGAACTAATGATTGACTATTGTAGTATTTTTGTTCCTAATTATTCATCTTTTGATTATTGTAGAACTAGAACAAATGTTTGGCTATTGAAGACTTTTGTCCTTGATAATTGTGTTTTGACTATTATAGTGTTGGAACAAATGATTTGGGTAGGATTGTTTCATCTTTTTGAAGCCTGTAACTGAATTTGGATAGAACTCGTCTATCTTTCGGCTATGAAATGTAATGAATTCTAGAAATTAATGCATATGTTTGATTTATATGAATTCTTAGCATCAATACATGTGTTTGCTCTATTGAAATTTATTTGAATTGGACGACTGGCTCAGTTTGCTAGTGTTATGATCTAGTATTTGTGAGAACATGTTAAGTCTTGATCATTGCAATTTGATATTGATAACAACAAAAACAAATTGTTACCATAGATTTCACTAAAGACAATCAGCCAACTTGAAGTCATTTCTACATCAAAATTTATTCTCCCATTCATTAACAAGTACAAAACATGTTGGTCTTGTGTTACTGATGGGCTTTTGATATGAGTACAAGTTTAATTCCGAATTTTACCCGTTTAGACTGCAAGTATACAGGTCAATTTGGTAGTTTTGGGCAAATATCGGGTCGATCCCACGAGGAAGATTGGACAATTACCGGCACTACTAAAGTTTCTCTATTATTTAGACGATCAATGAATTAAAAAAGACAAAACTATGCTAAACTTATGCAAGATAATAACAAATGAAAGTTCCTTAGGTTATGGTATCCCTAACTACTCATACAAGTACTATATTTGGATCATTAGATACTACTATCTAGGCTAGCTATGGTGTAATTTCCTTATGCATATAAATCCTACTTTCGTAGTGAATCAATTATACTTATAACTAATCCATACCTATTCTCATGGTTATAAAATTAGTTACAAGTTTATTTCTTCAATGAAATTACATGAAATGAATCACTAAAACCACATAGGTGCACTTCTACTCTCGTGAGTGTACTCCCTATGTTTAGCACTTTTTGAATCAGTGTTAAATATCAATTTTCATTGCAGTAGAAACACCTTAGATAATCACAATCAATGGTACCAAATTAATCATGATTTAAAGAGTTAAAGTGCTAAATAACTTGCTCAAATAATAGCTTCAAATAGCCAAATAATAAATACTAATAATTATAGAAAGTTCAACCAAACCCAAGGCATAAACTTTAAAGACACATAATATCCAAAACTTGCATATTAACCATACTTAAGAATCTAATACAAAAGATAAAGAATTGGAGAAGAGATAACCCTTGTCACATGAGTTGCAACTCCTCCTTCTCCATCTCCATCTTCATCCTAATCTAGTCAATATACAAGAGTGGATGAGCTATACTACTCTATACTAAAATAATCTAACACTCAGAAGATGTAAGAACTACATTTCTGCACTCCCAAGTTTTCTCCCGTATCTCTCTCGTATCTCCCGTATCTTGCAATTGTTTTGGCTATATAAAGATAAAGGTGATCAAGAAATGAGGCTTTACACTTTCCCCTTACAACTGGTAGTGGTTGTCACATGTCTAGCATTAGCTGTGACTTTTTGGAGGTAAAAACAAGTTGTCCGCGTAGAGAGCAGCCTTTTCTGACCACAATCCGGCCAAGTTTCAGCCGGATTGCTACAGTGACCTTTTTGTGCAATTTCTGTTCAATTTCCAGCTCTGATCCGATTTTGCCTCAACTTCAACTGAACTTTTCTTGATGATAGAAGCTGATTTAACTCTTGACCAAAATATAAAACTTGTAGCTCTTTGAGTAGCTTTCCAATGCATCAAGAATCACCTCATTTGGATTTGTGTAGGCTAAGAAATGACTAAAATACCCTTGACTGCTCAATGCCCTATTTCAGATTCGACCAATAGAAATTGGCTACTGTAATTCAACTTTTTGACCTGGAAAACCTTCAAACTGGATTTCAATGTCTTCACCAAAGTTGTAGATCTATCTCTTATCTTCAAATTGGTTCAAGAATCATCTCAATCCGATCACTGTAGCTCAAGTTATAGCTGAAATAATAAAATGTATCAAAGCTGTCAAAATGCACAAAATGCAAGTAAAAAGTGATAAAAGAACTCATTTAATCACTTAAGAACATTTTTCCTCAATTATAGTCAAAATGATTCATTTTCTTCCTACAATATTGCCAAAGTGACTAAAAATAGTATAAAATATCATTCAAATATGGCGTAAATTAGTCATGTATTAGTTACATTATACAACAGGTACATCATACACATTCATCCACATCAAACAAGAACTCAAAATTGTGAATGAATCCATTTATCAACCATAACTTAGCCTACTACCATACAACAGCAGTACATTAACAACTTGGCCAACATTTCTTTTTTCTTCCTTCATACCTCACTATATCTTTACACTAGCTAAATAATCAACGACAATAGGGACAACACCACAATGGCAAACATAATTTCCGTTCCCTTGATCTTATCCTTTCAATGGTTATGTCTCTTATTGTTCATGCTTCTTAGTAGACTTGGAATTAGGGCAGTAGATTTTTGGCACATGATGGGATCATGCCACTCAAAATAATTCCAACCTTTAACACTGTCTCTGCTGTCCTTCTTAATCAACAAAATAGAGAGAATTAAGACTAGATACAAAATTAACCTTCACAACCACAAAAACAAAGAAACAATCCATACCTCACTATATCTTCACACCAGCAAAATACTCAATGACAATAGGGACAACAACACCACAATCACAAACACAGTTACCGTTCCGTTGGTCTTAGCCTTTCAATGGTTACGTCCCTTATTGTTCATGCTTCTTAGTAGACCTGGAATTAGGGCAGTGGATTTTTGGCACATGATGGGATCATGCCACTTAAAATAGTTGCAATCTTTACCACTGCCTCACTGTCCTTCTCAATCAATAAAACAGAGAAAATTAAGACTAGATACAAAATTAATCTTCACAACCACAAAAACAAATTGGGGGGGAGAGATGGGTTGGGTAGTACGGGAGGAGGGAGTGTAAGCAAGAGGTCTCGGGTTCGAGTCCTCCTGCTTACATATTTGAAAAAAAATAAAAATAATAATAAACAATCCATACCTTGAAGGTACAAGTGAAGTACCTTCTCCTTGGGGTTGTTGCTTGTCCACGATGTAATCATTATTGCTGGTTCACTGCACAGATAAAATTTTTTTGGTACCATGAGTTCCATTCTAGCTACAATGGGTATAGATTTTTGCCCTAATTAAGAAATAGGAAATAGTAAAATCTCCTACAAATGCTAGATTAGAAGAAACAAGGAAAAGGAATCCAATCTTACGGAGAAGCACCATGTATTTTTGCTTTGCTTATAGGGTAGGGATTTTTGCCTAAGATGCAGTAAGAAGCTCGATTGAGGGGGAGTTTGGCTACAATAGAGTTTTATTCTCATTTTTTAGATTAACCAACTATCTTTTTTTTTTTTAAAATATTAGTGCATCTTAGCTTCACTAATTAATAAGAGGTAAAAAGCAAACAAAATAGTTAAGTTTTGGACTGGTTTTTTTATTAAAAAAAGAGAGAAAAAGCTGTTAAGTGAAGTCACGGGACTGCATATGCCATGATTCCTTTAGAAAATTGAACAAAATTTGTCAACTGCCCAATTTTGCGCAAAATTGGATAGATTGGGGGACCACATTTGGCTTTGCAAATAGATGGGGACTAGACTCACACATGAGTTATAGATTGAGGACCAAAACTCTAATTCATCCTTAAGATTAAAAAAGTTAGAAATTTCTTTTTAGTGTAAGTGAGAGGTTCCAAATTCAAAACTTGTTATTTATACTCCCACCCCTATACCATCCAACCCATCTTTCTTGAAAAAAAAATAAAGGATTATTAGTTAGCATGACACACAAAATTTGCTGCTTTCTAGTATTGTCTTTTTTTCAATTCTCTTGACGCCATTGTTCCAAGGCATTTTTCATTTTTTTATTACTTTACAAAATTAGTAAAACAATTATTCTTGTTCAAAGTTTATATTTTGTTTTAGGTTACTAAGTTTGTATTTTAGAATACTTGCTCGATTAGAAGCAACAGGCACATCTATAGTCTTTTGCATGTAGAAGGCATAGCAAAAATTATAATTGCATTGTAACCTGGTGAATCTGTCATATTATTAGCTTTTTAATCAATTTGTTTTTTGTAATTAGATTCTATTTTGATTTACCTACCATTAATGAGGTGGCGTGAAAGTGTTCAACTATTCATTATTTTTTATTGGCCTCCAAATTAAGATTTTTTCCTTTTATCTTTTTAACTCTAGCTCAATCACTTTTGGTAATTAAAAAACTACATCAAAAAGTATTGACCTAAATGCTTGTACTACTGTGTTTGGGGTTTGCTTCCCTAAACTAAATTTCGAATTCTATCCTTGGCTGGAGCTCTTAGTTGGGGCCTCAAGTATATTTTTGCATGTTTAGTTGCTAATTTTGCTCTTCAAGGGAGGTTTTTATTAAATTTTATCTAAGTTTTTGCAATTGATGAGATTACCTTTACTAAAGGGGAAAATATCAAATGAAACACTTGATGAAGTTATCAGGTTTGCACAAAAGGGGGTATGCTCAAAATGCTGGTAAGGCTATATGTTTCTTGTTTTAACAAAGGGTTAATTTTTTTTTATACAACTTTTTTTTATTGCCTCAAAACAATTCTTGAGGGGGACAAAAGCCTGACCTCAACAATACAAGGCAGCTACGAGACACCTACTTACTTAACTCGACGTCACCGAATAGACGGGTACGATAGTTTATCCAACCGATATTCGCCTCTAACTACACCTGGAAAGTCCCTGAAATGTTCATAAATACATATCGATTCAACCAAGGCATACCCCACATTGGCCAGAATATCCGCAACCTTATTGGCCTCGCGATAGCAATGCTTGAACTGTATACTCCCCTGAGAGAACTCGCAACATTGCTCGATCTCATAACTAATCATCCACGGACATTGGTAAACGTTCCTCAGAATCTGAATGAGCACTAGCGAATCTGACTCAACAATCCACTACTGTAAAACGTTCCTCTAGGCACACAGACGCAGTCCAAGCACTAACGCTTTGGCCTCGGCCTGCAAGCTAGTACCAACATCAAAGCAACCAGCGAAAGCGAAGATGAACTTTCCCAAGCCATCTCTAAGAATCCCCACCACCACTCAACCCCGGGTTTTCTTTGGAGCACCCATCTATGTTAAGTTTAAACATTGCCAGCCCTGGAGGCTGCCAATGAACCAGATGAAACTTAAACATATCAGGCCGTTGTTCCACCAATCCCAAGAATTGGGGCCGAGATGCGACCTGTTGTAATTCACCAAATTTCATCCAGTAAGCGTCCTTCAAGTTATGAAAAATAGCTCGACAAATGGATCGGACATCCTTGATAACCCCTTCAAACACTGCTGAATTCCTCGCCTTCCACAAATTCTAACACACAAAAACGGGTAGGAGCCGAAAGACAAATTTTAGCCTCGCGGACTTAGTAGGCTTGTACCACCAATTTGCCAAATGTACGCTTAAATGCTCCTGAGTAAAGTTAAGACCAGAGAGAGACCCGAGAGATCCAAAATACATCCAAACCACCTTTGCGATATCACCTGACATGAACACGTGCTGTAGCGTTTCAACAATAGGCTCCACACAGCAAAAGCATTTAGAGGGTAAGTGAATCGAAAACAAGGTTAAAATATCATCTAAAAGCAACCATCCCTGCAACAATCGTACTATAAAGAAAGTAATTTTTCGAGGGATGTGCGGATTCCAAACCTGCCTAAATATTAAGGACGAGAGTTTAGCCTCTCGCACCTCTTGGAAGGCCGAGGATAATGAGAAACTCCAAGAAGATGACTTCGTCCACACCATCCTGTGTATCGAAGAGGTACTGGGGATCTGCATGCCTACCACAGCTTGGACTAAATCAGGCGGAAGGACATGAGACAACAGACGGCTATCCCGTGCCCCGCCCACAATAAAGTCGTGGAAGGACAAATGATCCTGCATCTCCGCTCGAAGATATAATGCACCTGAACCTGTCCAGTTGTCATACCAGAAGTGGCAAAAGCCACTATAAGGTCTCCAAAGTATAAATAACTCCACAAATCCCCTAATATCCAACATGCAGCGCCACGTTGCTTAACTAGGAGATCCGAGGCCAACCTGACAAGGGTGAGTGTCATGACAATATTTGGCTCACATGAACACAGCCCACAGTGAGAGATTCTGCCTAAAGGTCTACCACAACTTACAGGAGAAAGCCCTATAAGTGTCATCAGTCGACCGAAACCCAACGCTACCCTCATCTGAGGGGAAACATAAGTCCCTCCGCTGAACCCAATGAAACCTCCTAGATTCTTTAGATGTTCCCCATAAGAAATTAGCACATACCCGATCAAGCATACGAAAGATACTTTTTGGCTTGATTCCTGCAGCCAAAAGGTGAATGGGGATACTCGAAAGCACATGCTTAATTAAAATAATCTTCCCACCCGATGACAAGAGCCGAGCCTTCCAGGAGAGCACTTTATCAACCATTCGGTGGCACAGATCCGCAAAATAAGATCCCTTGCACCTGCCGATATACAATGGAAGTTCCAAATACCGAATGGGGAAGTCTCTTCTCAAAAATTTAGTAACTCATTCGATGACACCCTGACGAACCACTGAGACGCTTGGGTGAAGCAGGAATCCACTTTTACTTGTGTTCACCAATTGACCCGACGCACATTGATACAGCTCTAATACCTGCATAATTTTTTTTACGAAGAGGCCGAGCCATTGGCAAAGATTATAATGTCATCCGCAAAGGCCAAGTAAGAGATGGCAGGGTAGTGTCTTGGCACTTTATAACTCACAAAATTGGTTTGGGAATATAATAAATTCAACTCTCTTGACAACAACTCCGCTCCAATAATAAATAAGACCGGCGACAGGGGATCGTCCTGCCTAAGGCCCCGGCTAGACTTGAAGAAGTCATACGAAACTCTATTAACAAGTATCGAGAACTAGACATTTGACAACAACCGCCACACCATATCAATAAATCTTTCCCCAAATCCAAAGCGGCACAACACCCGAATAATAAACACCCAGGACATTTTATCATACCCCTTCGCCATGTCCAGTTTAAGCACTACATTCCGTCCCCTACATTTTTCCCAAGATCTGTAATCAACTCTTGAGTCAGGAGATAGTTATCCGACAAAGTCCGACCCTGCACAGACCCACTTTGCTGAGGAGAAATAATTTGAGGCAAAATCAGAGTTAACCGACCGACCAAAACCCGAGAAATGGTCTTATTCAAAAAGTTACACACACTGATAGAACGAAATTGAGAAAAGAAATGCGGATTTAGGAACTTTGGAATGAGAATAATTGAGGTAACTGTGACAAATCGAGGAAGTTCGGCTCCACAAAAGAAACTAAGAATCGCTTGATAGACATCAGGACCGACCACTTCTCAAGCAAAGGTAAAGAACTTCCCAGTGAACCCATCCGGGCCTGCTGCACTATCCCTATCCATAGAGAAAATCACCTTTGTAACCTCGTCGAACGAAGGAGCATTTTCTAGACAGCTATTATCAATTTCGGAACTCAAATTGGGAATGACATGGGGCAGTCGGGAATCCGAAGAAGACTCCTCCGAAAACAAATCATCAAAAAACTTCATGGTTTTCATTCCGATTGTGTCATCATCAGTAACCCAAGCGCCTTTGGAGTCTCGAATCCTGTGAATTGCTACCCGATATCTCCGTTGTTTTACCACTGAATGGAAAAGCCTAGAACCATTATCCCCGTGCTGTAGCCACTTAACCCTGGCTTTTTGTTTCCAGAATTGTTCCTCTATAGCTAGGACCCTCTGCAATTCAGCTTGCACCCATTGTAACTCAACAAAGTTATCTTCCGAGCTGTCTTCCTGTATCTGAAGCTCGGCTCGGGCCACTGCTCCTCCGCCCTTTTCACGCTGAGAAAAACATCTCCAAACGTCTCCTTATTCCATTGTTGAATAGCATGAGAGACTCTTCAATTTGGTCCATACGCGATAAAACGGAGAGCCACTGATATCACCTTGCCAAACCACCTTCACCACATCCAATAGACTATCCTTAGATGTCGAAATATTAAGAAATCTAAAAGTAAGAGGCTTATTGTCCATCCTGGTAGAGAAGGAAAGAAGAAGCGGGGCAAGGTCTAAGGGCTCCCGCACTAAGTGGGAGACAGCCAACGAGGCCGAATAATTTAAACATGCCATGTTAAATAGTACCCGATCTAGACGCTTCTAGATTCTTGCTCGCCCATGTCTATTATTACACCAAGTGAAGCTGGACCCAGAGAACCTTGCATGAAGTACACTAGCCTCTCCCATAAAATGGGAGAGCTTGAAGCCTTGATACGGCTGAAACGGCCGACCACCCTTCTTCTCATTCGCAGACAAGATAAGGTTAAAATCCCCCACAATATACCATGGCTCGTGACAAGGCTTGTCACGAAGCAAAGCAAGCCATAGCCTCCCCCTTTCCACAGCAGTACACTTAGCATGAATAAATGAGACAATAAAAGGACAGGAGCGGTGGGAATGACCAAACGAGATGGATAAGTATCGGTCAGACTCCCCAACAATCATGGAGGCAAAAAGAAATCTAAAGAAAACCCATAGGTCCCCTGACGGGTTAGAGATCACATGATCAAAATTCAACCGCACACAAATTGATTCCATGTCTTTTGTCGAAAGTTTAGGCTCGCAGATCCCAATCACTGACAACTTGTGTACCAAAATTAATTTTTTCAGTCTTTGTAAATTTGGAGATTTAGAAATTCCCCGAATGTTCCAAAAAAGTGCACTAATCATTTGATAAAGTGTGGAAAGAATTTTGAGATTTGTGTTTCACCGACCTGAGCTCTCTATCCAAAGGAAACTTGGCCTATATGCCACGACCCCGAGCTGGATGACACCCCTACTCCAGTGCCGCTAACTGGTCTACACTCAAGTAATCGCTCACAGACTGCGAGCACTCCGATACAACAGCCTGTGGTCTTGGCAACCGAGGAGACAAACAGCCCGTGCTAATGGGCTCTTCAGGCGACGTGACGTTTACTTCTTCCGAGTCGTCATCTCCATTGCTTGAGAGTCTTTCTCCACTACTCGAGCAGCCATGTCATGGATGATACCAGTAGCCGCCGCCTTCAGCGCATCATCAACCATAAAGGGCAGGGAAGCTGGAAACAGAAGAATAACCTCCCAAGTAGCGACTCGTTCAGCAGCAAGAGCGGGCGCCGCAGCAGTGACTATAGATTTTGATGGCAGCGGCATCTCCATCTCCTTGCGCAAGAGCGTGTCACCCGCAGCTGAGGCAGGAGACGTAGCAGCCCTAGATTGCGCCTCAGCCGTGCCCAAGTGAGGGAGCATCAAGCCTTGCGTCTGATCAAGACCGTTCCCGACAGGCAGCTCCGTAGTCTCTGAAGCAGTAGCACCTGACGATTCCTCTAGCATCTCCTCATCTTCTTGCAGTTGGGTAGCAGTCGTCGTCGTCATTACGGGAGGCAGCGAGACCTCCCCGCACTGACCCTCCAAAGGAGATGCCACCACGGGATCTGCTGAAGGAGGCGCCATCTCCTTAGCAGCAAGAGCAGAATCAGTCTACTTATCCATCTCCTTACTTTGTACGCGAGGGTCAGGTTTTGGCAGCCCCTTGGTCCGGAGCTCTGGCTTTTTAACGTCGCATTCTTCCTCCCCATGCCCTTGGCGATAGCAGTGGGAGCAATACCGCGATGTGTGCTCATGTAACAATGGCTGCCAAAAATCCATTCCCTCACCTAGTTGTAGCCAAATACGGGATGGTAATTTCTTTAGCAAGTCAACCTCGACACAGACTCTTGCTACGCTAGGACGGCTGAGATTAGCCGTCACAGAATCGACGAAGAGAGGTCACCCCAAACATGAAACAATCTGAAACAATGTGAACTGGAAGCTTGGGCAGATTGAACCAAACTGGAGCGAGTTAAGATTCCCTGTCAACGTGAAACCTTGTAGACCATTTGAAGACACGCATTGGGCACCCAATCACATACTAGATACTCCTTGTCCAAACCCGTAAGAAATCAGCCTCGTTCTGCAACCTGATCAGGACATGCTGAGTGTCAAGCAGCCCAATGGAAAACGAGTCATGCAAGTCGAGTGACGTAAAGAATTTGCGTACAACCTCCATTGCTGGCCGCTGTCTGGAGAACTTCCCGACCAAAGAGAATCGAAAGGGGGCCGCAACGGACTCCATAGCTGCTGCAGAAAAAGATATGGGCGGCTCTCCACGATGGGTCATAGAGGTCGCCTTAACCTGGAGGCTGGGGAAGGGTGCTGAAACGGAGGAGAATAACTCAGAGAATGCTTTCTTGTGAAACCCAGGCGACATAGAAGGAGGCTGCCCACCATCCGGAGGTGGGTGAGCAACCGCGGCAGCCATAGAGGCTGTAGGTGGATATCTGTCTACCTAGGAAAATATCCTATTTTGTCTTCATTAAGTACAAAAAATGGACCCTAATTCCATTGAGGCATATTAACAAACATAAACAAGGTAAAACTTAAGTTCTTACGGTTCTTAAAATTTGGACAGAAAAGAATTCCCAAATTTTACCAACAACCAGTAAGAAAAGAAAGAAGATAAACTAAGAAAACCCAAGAAGAAATGATTGAGAAGTTATGGGAATCCCCTTGGTTGAAGGTCTTTGTTTTGCTTTTGTAAGTGATCGCGCTCGGGAAAGTTTTCTTGTTTCTTGATTGAAGCTTCAAATTGCTGATTTACGTACCTGAAGTACGATATCTGAGGCTAGTCCAATCTTTATTAATAGTGGATCTCTTTGCCAGTTGATGATTCAGATGGAATGGATCTCTTTGACCAACATCATTTTTTTCATCATCTAAATAAAAGGTTTAGCTGCCATCTTCCTAGAAAGTTTTACTTCTTTTCTTTTGCTTTGTCATACTGACTTCCTAAATTTTTATTTTTTTGGGCTAAGTGAATGTTTTTTCTTCAAAATTGATCACCTCACACAATAGAATGGTTTAAATCTCAAAGTTTTACTTAGCTTTTACTTTTTATTTGTTTTGCCATATACTCTGTGCATTTAACAAAGGGTTAATTGTAACTTGCACGGCTAAACAATTCAAAGTTCGCATCTTGGCCCTTAAACTCTCAATTTTAGTGGTATGGTATCCCAAACTTTTGACTTTTTGTATTGTGGTAGAACATTGTTGCCTTTTATTAAGTAAAAGGACCATCAATAATTAAGTAAATTTCAAAATTGGCCCTTTTAGAATACTCGTTCAACTAGTAACTTTTCAGATTATTAGTTTGATTATTGACATTTTTTTGTTAATCTAGATTTGATATATTTTTCTCAACAAAATACACAAACTAACTTTTATTCAGAAAACTAAAATTGAGAGTTTAAGGGCCAAGATGCGAACTTTGAATTGTTTAGCCGTGCAAGTTACAATTAACCCTTTGTTAAATTTGTGTTTTTTTCCTATGAAATGGAAAACTAAATTTGATTTATATTCAAGTTATTGTAGTACTTTGCTAAAAAAAAATTTACTAGCTGTATCTCATATTTCTAATCAAATTTTGGAAACTCAACATTTTGTGAAGACGTATAATCATTACACCTGGACGTGGGAATTTGTTTATATTAACTAATGTGATTCTATGATTTGAGATAGTAGTTCATTAGGAGAGTTCTAGGAATTGTAAAAAGTTATGTATTCAATTGGAAAATTGGAAAGTTTCTTTCATCTTTTCTTGATGGTGAAAAAGTAACTCTTATTATGGAACAACAAAAAAATGGAAAATGACACTAACAATGACATGAAAGAGTAATTTGGGATGCCTTAGAATTGTAATTGATAGTTTAGCAGCAAAGTGCCAAACGCGAATATTTTATGAGTGCAAAGTGCAATTAACACCTAGACAAATACAACCTATTTTTTTTTTCTCTTTTTGTCAAATACAGCCTAGTTAGCCCTCCATCCTATGATCACTATGAGCATACAACAGAAGCATTTTCAATTTGGTATTTGGGGTGTAATCTATTCAAGTTTAGGAAAAATAAATAAAAAACCAAAGGATTCCCTTATTCAAGGTTTATTGGACCAGAAAAAGGAAAAAAAAATCCAAAGATGGCAAGGTAAGAGAACAAGGCTATTATCTCTAGGCGGTAGGTTAATCCTTATTAGGCATATTTTGTCATCCATTCCAATTAATACCTTCAGGTTATTGGTCCTCCAAAACAAGTTCTTAAAGATATGGAAACTCCCACCGGAGCATACTTGCAAATGACATTCCCCAGAGTACATTTTGGCCACTCATTTTATCTGGATGGATTATTTGTAGTTTCTCTCATTTTGCATGGAAAAAAGAGTTCATGAAGACTGCAGAAGTTATTGGGCTGTTAATGAATGAGACTTAATGTCGTGCCCCATTTTTAAAATGAAAAATAACGTGTTTATAAAAATAAATTTTTAATTAATTTTGATTTGGAAAATGAGTTTTGGTTTTTAGAAAAATGAATAAAGAAATGGGCCAAGAATGGGACTAAAAAGTGCGATGATTTCGACCAAAAAATAATAGTTAAAAAAGGGTTTTTAATGAAAAATAGGAGTCGCCACTTGGCATTGAATTAAGGTGTACCAAGTCACCTAAAATGAATTTTTAAAGAAAAAGTAGAAAAAACCCTTTTTAAACGACTCCAAATCTGCGAAAATTAAGAGAAAAGGGGTCGGAAGTCACATTTGAAGAAAGAGAATGCAAGGATAAAATCCAAAATACCCTTTCAACCTAACCAAAACTAGTTGCGTGATTTAGTCAAAAACTTTCTTATTTTAACCTAAGAATTTATCACATTTGGATGTCACTATATGGATGCAAAACCTAACCCTAGGAGTATATCGGGGGGGTCGGGATATCTTTTCAAATCTTAATTGGTGCAAATCACATTATTTGTGATGCCCAAGTTGATTTTTTGAAGAGGTCACGAATATACAAAAATATGAGACTCGAAGGAAAAAAAAGAAAATAATAATTATACAAATATACATGATCTAAAGGAATGTATTATAATGGGTGCGGGGGGCTAAAATTCGTGACTTTAATTTTCCCCTTAATAAAGTGAATACGAGCGTGTTAAGGTTAGAAAACCATACTCGTCCATATCCCATATTTGAGGGGTATTTCTCTAATTTAATCAAGCAAATGTACTAGTCTACTCTTAACTTTCCTTAAATGAAATGCAAGTCTAATGTCATGTTTCACACATAGGGATAAGGAATATACATATAGGGGAAATATGGGATAAGAGATATATATATAGGGGAATATGGGATAAGGGATACACGTATAAGGAGGAAATGTCATGCAAAATGATGAAAAACCCTAAAAAGTGGAAACTATGCATGAAAAATGTAGTGATTGTCATACAAGCATGATCTAACGCGTGGAAGGTCCCTAAGGGTCTAGCATTGGATTAACCCATGTCTAAAAGTTCTCACTAGCATTGGACTAATGAGAAATTAGAAAGGAGGGTCACAACTAGCGTTGGACTAGTGTGGTGATATCATGCATTTATTATAATCAAATGAATCATATAAAACATATAAAATATAATAAAAGCAAGTAAACACATAAATCACATATAGCACATAGCATATAAGCATGATATCAAGATGCAAGACCCTAAGAAAGCGAGTAACACGTAAACACATAAGCATGCAAAACACACAAGCATGCAAAACACACAAAACAAATAAAGCAAATAAAGACCTAACTATTACATTTGGGAGCCCTAACTACAATCTAAAGGGGTAAAGAATGAAATAAAATAAAATAATAACCTAACTATTACAATTTTGGCGTTTAATTGCCTTCCAAATAATTAAAATTAAATTAACATAAATATACAAAATCAAAACAATTAAAGTGACTAAATAAATAAATGAAATAAAAAGATTCAAAAAGTATGCAATTATGCACATAAAATCACATAGGGGCACATAGGATCAAGTAAAATCAAAATAAAGTGTAGAGTAACCTCCCTTGAGTTGGCGACCTAATGAAATGAAATTTTTCTTATTTACCCTCCAAAACAAAGAAAAAGGTCAAGGTATCACTTTAATTAACAAATAATCTCAAGAAATGGAAATGAATGCGAAATTGAATCAATCAAATCATTCAAATGAAAGTAAACAACCCATATTCAACAAATTAAAACAAATAAGGTCCCAATTGAAAGAATTAAAGAAGTTTGAGAAGTCAAATCATTATTATTATAAATATTAAGGGTCTAAACTAAAATAAAATAAAATTAGGGCTTAAGATGAAGCATACCAAAACCAAATGCTAAACTTCACAAAAATGAATCAAAACCCTCTCACCAAACCCCAAACAAAAATATTATTCAAATCTAGACCATTTGTACAAAAATCCAAATCAAGAACTATAAATCTATCAAAAATTGTTAAACCTCAAATTTCATCCTAAAAATTCACAAATAATCTATCCAAAAAACACATTAAAGCATACCAAATAAAATAACATTTTAAAAGGACAAAATTTGATTGATTTTCCAATTTTCTGGGCCTTAGTAGCATTACATGAAAATGCAGGGGTCAAAGTGAAGTTTATTAGAAATTTCCATGCACGCTTCGATAGCTTTCTTTCTTCTGCAATTTTTGCTGCAACCTTGCAGCTTATTCGACTGAGAATCATCCGCAAACTCCAACAAAGAACCCATAAATTTATCTACCCAGTTACCACAAAACATCATCATCCCATTTCCTTAACAAACTTCAACAAGATTCCATCTAGAGATCTGAACAACAAAGATGTTGGCCAGCCGCAAAAATGGGTTTCTATCGGATGCAAGGAAAATGGCTTATCACCTGCCGAGATTTCAAACCCAAACACAAACCCATGTGACCTTAGACTCTCAAGTAAAATTCAACGCAATATCATACAAGAAAATCTGATCTAAATGCTATGAAATAAGCAGAAAAACAGCAGAAAGGGAAGAAAAAGATAGGAAAACAAGTTTGGCAAGAATTTTTGACAAGTTTGATGTGATACTGAGTTCAAATGAGACGGGAAAAGATGAAATGTCTCACCTTTGGTGCTTTGAAAGGTTGAAAGAGTGCAATAAACCACAAAGCAACAGGATCCGAACGCTGAAACAATGGGAGATAACTTTCGCCGACGAATGTGCAAGAACTGTGATGGCAGCAAATTCAGGCTTGGATTTGAAGGTCTTGTAGCCGTTTTCTCCAGAAATTTTCAACAGGAAAGTTCCTCTTCTAGCATCATAGAATACCTAGAAACTAATATCTTCCCTAGAGGGGCTCTACATAGATCGAAAAATGGCCACCAACTTCCCCCGACAGTCAACCCTGGCTCAAATTTCCAGATTTCTTTTCCTGCTCTCGTCTCTCTCTTTTCCTCTTTCTTTTGCTTCCCTTTTCTTCTCGTTTTTCTTTCCAGATTATCCCCAGACCCTCCCCTCTTTTCTTTCTTGCTCAGCCGCCCTTTTCTTTTCCTTTCTCTCCTCCCCTTCTTTCTCTTTCCCGAAACCCTTTTCTTTCTCCCGCGAAGCTCTTGTTTTCCTCTCCCAGTTTTCCTATTCTTGTTTTGGTTCCTTTTCTTCCTCAGCCCACAAGCTCTCCTCCTTTTTCCCTTCTCAGCCTCTCTCTCTCTCAATCCTCCTCCAAAACCCTTTTTCCTTGCTTCTTTCTGACTCTTGTTTCTTTTTTTGTTCCTCCTCCCCAAGCCTAGAAACCCTCTTTTCCCTTTCTGTTTTTCATCCACCACACCTCTCAATCTCTCCTCCCTCTCTCAGTTTTTCTCTTCCTTGTTTCCTCTGCACTGCCCGAAAGCTCTCTAGCTCTCCTTCTTGCCTTTGCCCGTAGCCCCTTTGCAGCCTCTCCCTTGTTTTTCTTTTTCTTGTTCCTCCCCTCTCTGCCCGAGCTTCCTTCTTCTCTTTCCCTTGCCTTTTTCTGTTTTCCCTTTCTGTTTTGTTCCTCAGCCACCTAGCTTTTTCTCTTCTTTTCTCCTCACTCAGCCCGCCACCTTCCCATTCTTGCTTTCCCTCGTGGTTCCCCCAGATCCTTCCTCCTCCAACCCGTAGCTCCTTTTCTTGTTTTCCTTTTTGTTTGTTTCTCCAAATTTTTCCAAAGCTTCCAAGTGTCCTAGCCACCTATCCCCCTCCCTTTGTTGCGGTGTCCAAAGAAAAATAGACACTTGACCCTTTTGCATGCATCCCACTTCGCCCTATTGCATGTGTGTCACATATTACTATTTTTTATTTTGTATTTTTCTTTTCAAAACCAATTGATGATAAATAAAATGCTAATTTCTAATTACCTTACAAAATATCATTTTATTTAGAAAAAATTGAGTTTGAATAAGATAAAAATGGATTTTTATTAAAAATTTTCTTTTTCTGAAATTTAGTGCAAAAAATGTTTTAAAAAGAAAAGAAAATGATGAATCTTAATGTACCAAAATAAAAACAAACACCAATTACTATTTTGCAACCTTAAATCAATTAAAATAAAATAATGAAAACAAGAATAAATAATAATAAAATAAAAATAAAAATAACAGAATAAAGCTAAAATTGAATTAAATAAAAATTAAAAATTTGGTGTTTATACTTACAAGGACATTGATTTATGGACTTCACTTTTTGGTTTCTACATTTCTAAATCTTTAATTAGGTAAAATGACTAAAATATTCGTGACTTTTGACAGTCTACTTACTTAAATACTGCATCCAAAGAAGAACTTTTCTGGTCTTGAAAAACAAAAGAAATAAAATTTTAAATCAATATCTAGGGTATAAATATCACACCGTTTTATATATATTAATAGAGAGAAAGACACCAAGTAACTTGTTTGTACAGGGTAATAAATCTTTCTTTAAGCTTGTTTTTCTTGTTAATTGTGTTCTTATGTTTGTATGTAGAGGTTGTCCATTCCGTATTTCTAGGCTAACGTGGTTAATACCTGTTACCAAAACCTCTGATTACATTTTCCCAAACATGTTTATAGTAATATAATATAATTAAATTAAGGATTAATCTAGTATATACAGACACTATCATCATTAAATATATGACAAGTAATACTAATTTGTCATACTCCATACAAGAAGTATAGTGCTTTTTGTTTTTAAAAATTCAGAGAGTGCAATAGTGTACTTGTTTAATTTGATGGTTCACCAACCAACCCTGATATAAGCCTCTTTAGCATCTCCCTCTTCCATAGAGTAGGAGTAGGGTAGATAGTTGTTAGGGCCAAAAACCTCGGCGGCCATTAAACTATTGTCAGGATCATGTTTTGGCCATCGAATTATTTTTTGTCACTAATTGACCACTAAACAACTTAATTAGTAGACTCGTGACCATTTCGTCGGTAATGACTCTTAATTTCTGAAATTAGCATGACACGTGGCAAAACACAAGGGCAAATTTGTCAAACAATTTACTAATAGTTTACTTTAGGGTGCCTTTGGGAGCTGAGGATTTGAACGGAAGAAAAAGGGAAATAAGAGAAAGACTGATTTTGCTTTGTTTGGGAGTTTTAAGTAGGAAAGAAAAGAAAGGAAATGGGAGGATGAACAGTGACCAAAATGTTTCCTCCCAAATTGGAAGGAAATGGAGAGAAAGTTTGGAGAAAGCTTGTTAATTTTTTTAAAATGCCTATTTTGTCCTTAAAAATGCCTTGAACAAATATTTAATGACTTCCATATCCAAAATCATTCCATTAATTCTCAAAACTTCCAAACAACGTAACAATCTCTTCTCTTCTCTTCTCTGATAACGTAAGCTTTCCCTTCTTTTCTTTTCTATCCTAAACTCCCAAACTAAGCCTTAGTTTTCATTAAACCATCGAAGAGAAGGGAAGGGAAAATCTTGGTTTAGTGTGTGTGGTCTTTTGTGGAGAAAAAAATAGGGCCTCAATTGGGAGCCCTAAATTGGATGTCAGAAATCGAAGAAGCCAATGAATGTCGAGACGCTCTCCTAAACCCATACCGTGTCTTGCAAGACCAGTTGAACTGTCGAGTTAAAGGCGAGTCTGTAAAGCCTCGTACCTTCCATTGTCCATTTGTTCTAAGGTTCGTGGGTTGTTTGCCGGTGTAGTTATACCGGATTGGCGGATTCCCCGGGGAATCATCGGTGAAGACACCGCTGATGTTAAAGAAATGTGCATTAAGGAGCGAGATCTCTGTCCTGATGAATGAGATGTTGTTGAAGTACGCAGCTTTTCGCGATCCATGGATGCAAGTAGCACAGGGGTTGAAGCCTAGGCCCATTGTGAAAAGGAGAGTGATCAACGGTCAAGGGGACTCTGGCATGGTGTCTCTGTGAGTTGAGGCTTTTCAGGGAGTCGACGAATGCTGTAGCCAAAGGAGTTGCATTTCTAGGTGGAAGGTCTGTTAATGTGGTGGCTGCAGATGATTGGGTGCCGGAATAATGCACAGTGGCAGTGGCAGCGTGTAGTCGATAGGAACGGGCTCCGCCATGAATGGTGAGACTGCCATCAAGTACTTGCCTGTACCAAGATCAACCTCTAAAATGGCATTTGTGGTCTGTCCTGGCGTAACCTCAACAATCGTGAGGCTGTGGCCGGCCATCTTGAAGAAGAGCTCTTCATTAAGTGCAGCATTGATGATCTTCAGCATATATTTTTTGCTAGGACAAATTTGTCTCTGTACTTTGCCACGTGTCAACTAATTTCAGAAATTAAGAGTCATTACCGACGAAATGGCCACGGATCTACTGATTAAGTTGTTTTGTAGCCAATTATTGACAAAAAATAGTTCGATGGTCAAAATATAATCCTGACAATAGTTTAATGGCCGCTGAAATTTTTTGCCCTAGTTGCTATTATAGACAAAAAGAAAAAATTAATACTAATTTGGTAAGTATTTGGTACCAATGTTACAATAACATTTTTCCAAACTTCCTTGTCAAAATACGGTTCATACCCAATTAACATCATTAATATTAAGTTGGCCAATAATAGGTCAAAGTTCGTAGCTTGATAATAAAAAATGTTATCCAAAACATTACATGGCCAAGAACAAGTCAAAGTTTGTAGCTTGATAATAATAAAAAAAAAAGTTACCCAAAATATAACTTGTAGAAAGTAGAGTTTTAAGCTCAATTTACTTTCTTCCATTCATAATTAAATGCAAAAGAAAAGGAAAAATTGTACCAATCGTTTCTCATAATAATTTTTTCATGTTGAAAAAAAAGAAAGAAAATATATGGTTAATATGATCCTGGTATATTGGTAACCTTGCTTAAATATCGATCCCTCTTATTTCTTTTTCTTTCCCTTGTAAGGCTCATAAATTATCATAAAAAACTATATATATATATATATATAAAATAATAATAATAATAATAATAAAGTGGGAAGGTAGCATGAGGGATAAAGAAGCTAGGAAACCATTGATTCCAGATCCTTTGTGCCAAAATTCTTTTCTATAATATCAAGTTCCACTTAAGTAGATGCTCAAAAAGCAATATTTGAAAGGGCAAAATACACTTTACCCCTATGTAATTTGGCAATTTTTTACATAACTTCTTTATAGTTTCAACCCCTCTATAATTTGGCAATTTTTTACATACCTTCTTTATAGTTTCAAAAACTATGTATAATCCTCCCGAAGTATCAAAGTAATAGAAATAATCATTTGTAATAGAATCCATAAAAATATCAAAATTACCTCTGTTTAAAAACTAAAATGGTTGAAGTGACTAAAATATATAAACATAATATGCATGACACTCTAACCTCATATAATTTTATGTTTTATCATATAACTCTTTTATGCTTTAATGTTTTACTATATAACCCCCTTATAGTTTTCAAAATATATATAACCCCCCGTAGTTAATAAATAATTTTCAATATTGTATAAGGCAACTTTTGATATTTTAGTTTACTCCGTTACGAAATATAAATTTCGTCATTTTAACACTTTAATCCAAATTGTGAGGGGATTATATATAGTTTTGGAATTCATATGAGGTTATATGAAAAATCACTAAATCACAAGAGGTAAAGTGTGTTTTGCCCTATTTGAAAATGCCACTAAGATTTTAACGTGTAAAGAAAATGTTAGCAAGATTTCCACATACTATCCATTCCAAAGGCACAATGCCCTAATTATTATTGCTCATGGAGAACAGGAATCCAAGTTCCCACTCTACTTTCCAGATCATTCCTATCCCAATTCATCAGATATGATTTCTCAATACATTTCTCAGAACTGATGCAATATTCTTATACCTCTGAATTTCACATTTGTGATGACTCTAACAACTTCACAGACCATTGGATTGCAAACGAAGTTTGACAAACAGTATAATGTACTTATAAGTCAAGCATTGAGCGGTAAAGTGTGGAAATCACCTTAAAGGATAAACACGACCGCAATCTGCGGTTTTGATTATAGTAGTTTCGACCGATAAAATCAAATAGAAAAAGCTAAGTGGATCCAATTTTAATTCATAAGAAAAGCTTGCAATGGCTGCTAAATCACAGCACCAAGTTATGAGTATATGACCAACTCAATTAGTATCCCCTGTTCTACCTTGAAAATTTACCTCATAATTAGGCATGTAGCATGAGCAAGATATAAAAACATGATTCAACAAGTTTAGAGATCACTGCAATGTAAATGAGGTCCTGCCACTAGATATTGCTTTGATTACTAATTTGCTGGCTGGCTAGATCTAGAACTGGAGAGACTACCCACCCAAGCTGGAGGCAGCATACCAGTTTGCTCATTCACTGTCTCAAGCAGGGGAGGCAATGCACGGTAAACTGATGCTATCTCTTTCATGGCTGAATTTCCAGCTGCTGCTCCATCCATACCCTCTCCACCATTTGCCCAGACACTTATCTTTGGTTGCAGTCCTTTAATGGCTTCAGCATTAATTTTGGCAATGTCCTTGAACATTCCACCATTAATCATCAAATAATCTCTGAATGCGTGGTAGTTTCCACCTAATGATGTCAGTAAGGTGTTGATGTAAACTCCTTGTGCTTCTGCAAGAGCCACCATCCCTTCAGCTTCCTTTCTCTTTGCATAAAGTTCTGCATCCGCAGCTGCTTGTTTTGAATATAGTTGAGCTTCTGCTGCAACTCTCTGAGCCTCCGCAGCTTTTTCTTTCTCATAGAAAGCTGCCTCTGCGGCCTTTTGCTTCTTGTATAGCTCTGAATTTGCCTCTTGAGCCTAGAGTTGTATATTTAGTCATTAAAATCAAAGTCCATAACGAGGAATTGATGTGATACATGTGCAAATGTCTGTAGTGTTGAAAGCTTCAGATATGAGGACCCAAACCAAATTTCATATCGTAAAAATATGGGATTATTTCAATGTACTGTAAACAAAAAGCACTCTTGTCTGAGGTGCTCATCCAAAGTGATTTGCAAGAAAGCTTAAAGAGAGTAAAAATTTGAAGTTCCTAATTTGCACCAGATCAACCAGCATGGGTAACAAAAGTTAGGGTTAATTTTGATTTTGCACCCTTCAACTGTACTCAAATTCCCACTTTGGTCCTTAAACTCTAAAATAAGACTCTTTGGTCCCTGAACTATAAAATTTGTCTCACTTAAATAACATCATTAAGGAAGTAAGACAGATTTTTGCCGAAGTGGGTATACTTTAGGGACAAAACGGGAGCAGATTTTATAGGTTAGGGACTAAAATAGACAAGTTTTATACCATAGGGACTAAAGTTATGACAAATTTTATAACTTAGAGACCAAAGTGTCTCATTTTAAAGTTTAAGAACCAATAGTTACAGGGTACAAAGTGAAATTAACCCCAAAAATTACAATTAAGACCACATTACGTAGACATTAAGGAACGAAGTTTAACAGGCTTGTATTAGCATTCACAAGCATCCATTTCAAATTAAAGGTCAAAACTAGAATCTAAAAGGCAAAACACCCAATTCCTGAGTCATGTTAAGAACAAAGACATATGGAGCTAAGTTATCAATGCCAACACACACTTGGGAGCAATAATTTGCAAGGTGGTCACGAAATGCATTAGACAAATTAGAAACAGTTTAAAATCTACAAAGAGAGTCCAGATTTAGTTAGATAGGTCATAATTAATAAATCAGAATAAGCCATTTTTTTTTAAAAAAAGTAGTCTTAGTAAGGTGCAATTGAGACCAGTGGGATACCTTAATCTCATAGTCAACGCTAGCTTTGCTGAGCAATTGGGCCCTCAGCTGCTCAGTCTTAGCCAATGCATTTTTCCTCTCAACTTCCTTTTGCAACTCAGCCTCACGTAGGGCCACAGC